>CM039435.1:13408318-14751027 GCA_022379115.2 Bauhinia variegata | reverse complement strand
ATGTGTTTAAAATAACATATTAGTTGAAAGAGCATATATAAAAATAGAAAAGTGTATTAACTACTTCCCTAAAAAATTTTGTTCCATTGAAATATATGAAAATAAGATATAAAGTGAGATATCCTATTTTATTTTTACTCTATGAAAAATGATTTAAATATTCTACTCAAATTTTCTTTCTACAAAAGCTTTACCATGAATACATCCCTTTTATAATTTTACTATTGTAAATAATTATTAAAAAAAAAAAAAGTGTAAAGGCATGCAATTAGTAAGCATGGACAGCTCTAGGAAGTATTAACCTCGACGCAACACTCACACGATACTATCAAATATATCTCAAATAATATCTTATTAAAAAATATTTTTATTGACTTCGACACTTAAAGTTAATATTTTAAAATAATTTAAATATTTAGATAACATATTTTTGTTTAATTTTTAAATTTATTTTTTAATTTTTAACTAAAAAATCACCTAAATATTTTAAGATTTAAAAACATAGCTATAAAACAAGAGTTTATTTATCCAAAAAAATAAAAATATTATATCAAAATATTTTTTAAAATCTTAATATAATATATATATATATATATATATATATATATATATATATATATATATATATATATATATATCTTATTTTTTTTACATATTCAATATTTTCATGTGTGTTTGTATTGTCTCTAGTATTTGTGTCCAATTTGGTGCTTCATAAGTACACACATCATTTGCATTTCTACAACATTGAAATCAAGTTAATCTTACAACTCAATTACAGCACAGCACCCCATTAATGAAATGCAACCATACTTGAGCATCTCATTTAAATTCTCATTTAAATTTCACATGACAACACAAAAGGCTTTTTTGAGGTTCCTATTGTCAGTCATAGCAGTAGGGCAAGCTACTTTCTGCTCGCTGTGCTGTGTTCAAAAGGCAGAAATAGAGAGGGGTTTGCTAGCTATGTTGCTATCAATGAAATAGAAGCTAGAAAGTGATGCTTCCTATTTTTATTAGATTTGATCTATGTAATAAGATTTATGAAATAGGAAAATCAGTTGGCAATTACTATTACTATCACTATTACAATAGAGAGAAGTCTACGACTAGCCTTCTCAATCACTAACTTCTTGAAAATAGGTTTAGTATTGTCATTTTCTTGCACTAGCGAAAATAACTATATGATTTTGGATTCGTAACTTCTCCCAACCAAAATGAGAGAACATCATCGCTTATAAAAGCTCAACTTGTTAGAACAAATTTAACATTTTTGCATTCTGGGTGTATGATTTCTCATTTAATTTATAAAAATGAAGAACAAGAACACAAAAAATGGCAGCTCCAACAGCAATTTTACAGAAAGATTCATAAGGAACAGAGTAATTTGTACAAAATTGGCTGATTTTTCATGGTTATATAGACATTGATTATAAGATTTTCTCTCAAGCATCTAACTCGTTGACATTAGAAGATGGGAAAACTTTGCTTAGAACCCTCTTCAAAGTGCATCCCATTCCCAGCAAAGTAGATGAAGTTTCTAACATAGAAATAGAAGAACTGAAATTAACACTCCCGTTACTGTCATTTCCATTTCCATTTTCATTCTCACTTACCTCGGAACTTGGAGAATCAATCACAATCTCAAGCGCAGAAGAAGAAGAATCATTTCCATTAGGAGAATCCAATTGAGAATCACTCTCAACAATTCCACCTACAATTGGAGCTCTGCAAATTGGGCAATTTGAATGTGAACCCAGCCACATGTCTATGCATTCCACATGAAAACAGTGCCTGCATTTGGGTAAACACCTCCCAATTTCTCCATTTTCAAATGAACTCAAGCAAATAACACACTCCAATTCGTGCTCATCCCTGCTCTGTTTCTCTTTTTCCTCTGTTTCTTCGTAAAGGAAAAGTGGAATCGCGGCAACGATCACAGAATCAAGCCCTTTGGTTGGGGAACTCGAAATGGATGCGTCTTCAATGGTGAAATGGTGGAACCGGGAAGGACCCAGAACGTCAGAGACGGTCACCGACCTCCGGCGACGGCGGCGGCTAGCTAGTGCTTGCCCTTGTGCCTGAGCCAAGAACCATTTGGCATAGACGTGAAGAAGAAGCACGAAGAGAATGACCAGAAGCAGAGAAATGATAGCTGCAAGCATGATGTTGCTATTGTCTGAGAAAACATTCTGAAGCATTTGGTTCAATGGAGTCATTGGCTTGTTGGGTGATTCAGATTCGCTAACCATTAATGGGTTTTCTTGAAGAGAAGCTAAAATTTGAAGACCCAAAACCAAAACTCAGAAGGGTTTGACAATGGTGAATGGAAGATTCTTCTTCTTATTCTTCCTCTTGTTGCTGCTGATCTTGATCTTGTTGATGTTTTTTAATGGATTTGGTGGTTGTGTATGTGAAAGAATTGAAAAGTGACAAGGTTTACGTGAAAATGTAGTCGTTGAAAGAAGTGAATAAATTAGGGGTATCTTGCCTGTTGGGCAAAATACATTTGCGTGTAAAGGAAAGAAAGGTTTGCGAGTTGGTCATAGAGTGGGTAATTAGTGTTACGGAAACACTAGGTACACGGACCAGTTTTATTCTTAGGTATTTGCTGTATACAAATTAATTACCTAAATTAATTCAACATATTTACGTGAGTTTATGTTATATTTAAATGTTTTAGTTAAATGAATCAGACAAATTTAGTAAACATTTTGCTCGATAGAAAAGTCAAATCTTAAACACGCGTATTTTAGCTTACACTTTATATTTATAATTAATTTTTAAGTATAAAAAATAAATAAATATATACATAACCCTGTTCTTAATGTAAGTGCCAAAGTCCAAAAGGGGTTGAGTTGAAGTCAAAGGAAAATCCTGTATCCAAGGAGAAGATGGGGACTCTTGCATGGATTTGGGAATGGAATTGGATGGAAGAGAAATTTTTATTTTTATTTTTTAAAGAAAAGAAAAGAAAAGGGGCAGAAATGAAGGACTCGTGAAGGCGACGGCAGCAGAGGGTAGTTGGGTTTTATTGGATTCATGTGGGCTCTTATATAAACTTTGATTAAATTTAGTGGGGGAAGATTCCCAAGCAGGCGAGAAGGGCTATGAGATTTTGTACTTATATGACCAAGGTCAATTATGAAATCCCCACCCCTTTTGGTTTCTATATTCTCATGTAAGTATTTTCACACTTACTGTTTACAAGATTAATTTTAATTTGTAACGAGAGCAACAACTAATAATATTTTTTTTTTTATAAATGCAATTTTAACTTAAGATTTTGTTTGAAATATTTTAAGGTTTAGTTTATTTCAACTCAAACACTTTTTTAAGCACTTATGACACGAGAAAAAAGATTTGTTTTATTAAACACCTCTCAAATGGACAAATTTTGTTATAGTACATCAAGCTTTTCACAAGGATCAACTTGATTCTCTTCTCCAAAGTTCCTAGATGAGAAAACCTTAAGAGAGCCACCGACTTTAACTCCCGTTCATAAACGATTCATATTAAATCTAATCAACTATCCATCCTATTTCCTCTAAGTTCTTGACAGCCCATCTTTGTCTCAAAGCCCCTTGTAAGAGAAGGTCAAACCTCCATATTAAAGTTTCTATAGTTGATAAATGATTAGATCTGATAAACATGAAAAATTTTCTTTGTTTGTATATGAAAAAAAGAAGATACGTGCCTACTGTATTGATTTTTGTACAATAAACTTTTAATTTAATAATATGAGATAGACGTATTATTAAATTGGTACTTATTAATTTTTGACATTAGATTGATATTTTTAACATCATTAAATATTTTTGAGATTAAATTTATATTAAAATTTTTTATATTGATATACTAATTTGATGACATTTCCGTCAAAAAAATTTTATTTGATATAAAATTAATTTTATAAGTACTTAAATGATGTAAAAAATAAACAAACATGATATCAAAAATATAATAAATATTAATTTGATGGCACTCTTATCTCATAATTACTAAATTAAACATTTATTCATTTTCATATCTTAAAAAAATTAATTGTTGGTTGAAATATTCTTAATACATGCAAAAAAAAAAAAAAGTCCAACGGTTCAACCTCCATCCATTTGATAACATGGAAATGGGAGTAAAATTGAAACAAAAACAAAATCAAAGACGGTAAAAATAGAGTTTCATATTCTTTTTTTTTGATTTATTTTTTATAGTTAGTTTCTGTTTGGTTAGGGGTTGGAGGACAGTGTCGGGGGCCCACAATTTATAAGATGAATGGGGTGTCAAGTTCAGGGGTCCCATGTGAATGGAAAAGGACACCAAAGAGCCGTGTTTTGGGCTTTGACCCAGCAACGAGTACATTAGAGATATAAATAGGATATGGGCGTTGGCAAAAGATAACTATATGAGCCTTATAATTAGATTCCACCGGTTTTTGCTGCATGTTTCCGCCCAATGATCCCTCTATTTTCACCGCTATAGTTTCCCGTGATACTTTACGGATGATATTTGCTCTCCACTTTTATAGTCTCGCAACATTTTTATTAATATAAAAAGTAATTTTTAATAATTTAAAAATCCTTACAATATTATTATTTTTAACTGATAAAATATTGTAAAATAAATTATTAGACAAATTATGAGATGATAAATTTTGTCTCATATATAACTCATTGTCCTATTTCATTGAAACAATTTTTTTTTGTTTTATATTTTGTCTAATTTATAAAAAAATTTAATGGCTTTCCTCTAATAATGCCAATGTAGGTTTTGGACCATAGTGCAATGTAGAGTAGAACAAAACAAAAGATAGAAGTTATTATATTATCTCTAATACCGTAAAAGAAATGGGATAGATTTTGTTAAAATAAACATTTCTCTTATGTGATTTTCTTTTTATTTTATCTCCTTTAATCAACTACCAAAACAACCTATGGTTAAATGGCAGAGAGGTAGTTCGGGGCAAAATTACCTACAAAACATAATTTTTTAAACTATTTACCAAATTAACACATTCAAAACTCATTCTCAATGTATCATCATTTTTATATCTTTTACAAAACTCCAAATTGTATGTCGTGTTTAAGTCAAAATCCTTCAATAAAACTCCATTTCATTAGGAGTTTTTAAAGTTTTAATAAATCAATAAAAACGCCACTCCATAAGGCGTTTTATCAATGTAATATACTGAAAGTAATATGCCAAGCAGAATGGCGTATTGAAGGCCTCAGTGTAGTTTGATATATGAAAAGAGCTGAGAGAGCGAGATGACAAAACTTGGGTTGTGAAGCAATTATTAAAACAATCCTATGGATTCTGCTCACTTTTCAACGATCATACTGAAATAAAATAAATACTACAAAATGTGAATTGAAGTGCCTTAAAACTAAGAACAATTCTACATGGTCTAGGCCAATCAAATCCAGGGTACCTTTCAAGTTATAAAGAGTATCAACAGCCTTAATAACTTGAAGTAGAAGCAAGTGATATGTTGCCCTTCAAAGTTTCAGCTACTATTTCTTTCTCTGTTTTCCTTGGCTTGATTTTCAGCCTTTCTCTAATAACCACCATTGAAGCAGCACCTGAATACCTCTATCATGATTCATGTCTGTCCAAACAGCACCACTTTCTCTCCTAATACTACCTTCGCTACCAATCTTTGTAATCTCCTCTACGGGCTTTCTGCAAATTCCCCCAAGAAAATGGTTACTACAGTTGTGGAGGCAGTTGAGAAGTGAAGAATTTTTTTTAGAGTTTAAGATCTAGGACTGCATTGATAAAACGCCTTATCGGGGTGGTGTTTTATTGCTTTATTAAACTTTGAAAACGGTGACGTTTTATTGGAAGATTTTTTACTTAAAAGTGCCATACAAGTCGGCATTTTAGGAGTTACAAAAAAAGGTTGTATATTGAAAATAAGTTTTAAATATGTGTTAATTTTGTAAAAAGTTTAAAAAGTTGTATTTTGTGGGTAATTTTGCCGTAGTTGGGGACGGATGTAGCCGCAAGTATGGTTATGGGCACTTACATTAATTCAGTATTTTTTTAGTTAAAATAATATGTTTGTCATTTAACTTTGTTTATTGTTTCAAAATGCTTATTTAAGTTTATGGTGTTTCAAAATAGTCCTTTAAGTTTTAATTTTATTTCATCAAAAAACTATTTTCAGAAAAAATTTAAATCATTTAACTTGAGTTATTATTCCAACTAGCATAGATGTCACATTAATAATTTTTTATATTTGAAATGGTAATGTGACATTCATTAATTATTAAAAAATAAAAAAATCTTAGCATATTGAAATGTTTGATTACAATTACTACTTAACTTTGAGAATTAATTGACAAAAATGTTATATTAAATTAACTGAAAAATGTTATCTTTCAAAAGAGAAAGATAAAACTTATTTTAAAAGATTTAAAGATAAAAAAATTGGTGGAAGAGTTCGAAATCTTTATTTAAACAATTGGAGCTTGCCAATAAAGGGAATCAAAGAATTTTAGATTTTGCTTGTTACATATTCAATGAAAATTGCAATCAACCAAAGACGTAAACATGTAGTGTCCCCGTACACACAATGAATAATTTTGTTGCTTGTGAAAAAAGAAAATAAATATATTTTCTTCTCTTTAGATTTTGTTTTATTAATTTTTCTAATAACTCATAAATACCCGTCACCATTTAAAATATAAAATATATATGTGGCATTTATGCTATGCTTGCTAGGGGAAGTTAAAATGACTTAACTGTTTTCACTTAAAATGGTTTTTTAGACCATTTTAAAACAACAAATAAAATTACGGGACCCACATACTATTTTGACTTTTTTTTGAGTATTGGACTTTTGTCAGTCTTTTTTTTTTTACTTATTTTCTTTGGATTTCTTAATTAATTTATGAATCAGTCTCTAGATAAAGGACTTGAATTTTTTGCGGACAGATTTTCTGCAATCGATTGTAGGCTGTTCGATTTGTTTACTATTATAGAGTTAACAGTTAACCACAATAATAGATAGATCAGACGGCTACAGCCGACTGCGCTATTTTCCTAAAGGAAGTACTTTGAACTTGTGCACTTTTATATTCAAAATTAAAGTTCTAGCTAAGGTACGGACAAAAAAAAACCTTTTTTAATTAGCTACTAATTAGATGTTAATCAGCATCACATGTTGTTTATGTGAGATTTCCATCCATAATATCTAATATTATGCCAAGAAAGATTTTTAATGGTGCATAGCCGTATTTTTTACAGCAAAAAGGAGATATTTTTATAATAAGCACATACGATCCTTATTAATCGATTTTGGGTTTTAGAAAAAAAAATTAGTGTAACTAAATTTCATATAATAACATGCATTATTCTTCAATAAATCTAACAAGACAATAATAATAAATCCTACTAATACCAACATGTATTATTAGTAAATTTTTCATGAAGCTGGTTCAATTTAGTTTTGATCAATTTTCCCATACGACCATCTAACAATGAACCAAACTAATCAGTTTTAAAGAAATTTTATCCAATTAAATAATTAGTTTTGGTTGGTTTGCTTTGGATTTGAACGCCCTAAGTAAGAGTGTACATCATCAAAACTTATTATGCAATAGTTCAAACTTAAAAATATAGAGTCATGTTAATAATTTATTAACGGTGTTATAATTAAAAGATTAATTTATTATTATTTTAAATTTAAGAAGATCTATTTTATTACAATCCTAATCTAAGAGAGACTGAAATAATAATTTAGTCAACATAGGTTATAATTTTGAGATAAGACATACATATTTTATGTAATTAAATATGTTAAATTTATCTTTTTCCCCCTAAGATCCATTCTTTTTGTCATATCAATATCAATAAAATGATTGTCCATATATTAACACATAGTAGCGTAATGTGGAAATATAACCAAAAGAAAAAAATAATATCAAAGAGTGTTCTTTCATTTCGGTATTTATTTCATACTTTGATTTACAATCAGAGAATATTTCTTTTGGCACACCCATTTCTTTTACCCACACTCCCAAGCCAATGAAATGACAAATACACCTTTTAAAAAATAAAGCATCCTCCTCCTCTCTTTTCACACATCCCATGCCCTCTCTCTTTTAACTCATTGGTTACACACTTTCCATCCCTCTTCCGTTAAACTGACGATGAGCAGGACGAGAAGAGGTGTAGATCAAGATAAATCATCGTTATTATTGATGGGCAGTTGATCAAGGTTTAAACAGATTTATAAATCTGCATAACTTTATTTTATCGAAAACAAATTTTTAAACATGTAAAAGCTCAAATGAAATTATATGAATTTCGAAATTCGTATGATATAATATTTTTAACTAACTAGGATTCCAAAATAAAGGGTTGAGATTAAAAGTAAATAAAACCCAAAAAAAAAAAAAAATTGGATTGAATCGGACAGTCGAATTAGTTCAATGCTTGGTTGATTTGAATTACATAACTAAGCATGTTTTAAAAATAGATTAGATGAAATCCGCTCTTAAACAGTAGGTTACATAATATAATGACATTAAAAAATATTCATACCATCTCATTGAACAAATTTAGCCAATATAAATATTATAAATTAAATTTATAGTTTTGAAAATTTAACATAATTCATAAAGGAATAAGCAAAGAAAACATTCTACCAATAAGAATTAGATTATTAAAACTTATTATCTTGTACCAACAAGAGGCCTTTTTTTTTTTTTTTTACTCTTATTGGTTCTCTTGAATATAGACGATGCCAAATATAAATTTTATAAAAATTTCAATGACAATTATATAACAGCTATATAATATTGTGGACAACTTGAGAATTTGGATAACTATGACATTCCTTGTAAGTTTTAGTAACCCAAGTTTCGGTTTTCTATGTTTAAGTGGTGTCAAAACAATTTTTTTTTTTTTTTAAAAGAAGGTAAATATATAATAACTATGAATTTCGTCCTCTCTATAGCAAAAATTTTGTTAAAAGATTATAGGGATCTCAAAATCCATATAAAAATTATAACTTACAAATTTCGAAAAGCGTAGGTAAATTTTTTTAAATATACAACTTCAAAATCCGCACAAACCAGTGAAAAAATTGAAAGTTTTAGTTGAGAAACAATTGATATTCCACAACAGGTCCAAAAACACGTTAAAAAACAAATTTAAATCATGCCAATAGCTATCAAAATGAAGAAGAAATTGAATCACTGAGCAATTTAAATCATTTTATATGGTCATTTCTTTTGACACACCAAACAGCAAAAGAACAATTGTTAGGCGTCAATCAAACAATCAAAACACACATTCAAACACCTACAATTCATGCTAGAAAACCATCCTAACAAATTGGAAAGTGAAGAACAAACGATAGCCAAGGTTTCACGTTTAGAGAATTGCAAGTAAAACCATTAGTGAGAGTGTGGACCTTTTCTCGGTTTGTGAGCTGCCAGCGATGGTGGCTGTTGGCGAATAGGCTTGGGGTGTGCGCAAAAGTTTGATGGTGTGTGAGAGTGAAGAGTGAGCTTGTGAGTAGGGTGGTGAGTATAGAATAAGACATCTAATAAGACATCTCCATGCTCTGTCTCAATTTAGTTTTATCTTAAATTTTATATAAATATATCTCGTTTTATTTTATTTTAAAATTATCTAAAAATATACATATATTTTGTCCTATTCTAATAGGTTACAGTTATACTTTTTATATCTCCACTCTTCTTTTACAGCTCCAACCATCCCTTTTTCAAAAGCGACTGTTTGGAATAAAAATTGCTTTTTATGCATCTAATGTTTCTTTATATACTCCTATTTCTCCTCCATTCTTTTATCTTTATTTTTTATTTTTTAATTAGTTGGAATGGGATAAGACAAAGAAATCAAGATGAAAATTTAGGCATAACCAAAACGAGAACCGAACATCACTTGATAAAATTGTGATTGAATAAGACAAATAAAAAAAATAATTTGAAACAAAAATTCTTGTCGCAAACTGGGACGACAAAAATACCTGCGTGTCCAGGGCCGTGCCCAACCGTTGTAATACGGATTTTCAACTGCCCCTTACAGATTTAAGGAGCATTTAATGGGGTGTGCAAGAGTTAAGGGCAGTTTGGAGATAACAAAAAAATTACAAAGGGGAATGGGGCGTGCCACTAGAAAAATGAGGTTTACCGAAAGAAATAGAACAGTTGATTTAGTGTAACTTACATCTCCTTATGGTTGTTGTCTCACATCTATTCTAGAGACTGCCTGTAAAAAATCAAGCTATGCTTATTGATACATGAGGTAGAAAAGACCTAATCTTAAGGAACATCAAAAACTATTTGAATACACAGATTTAGGGGTCCGTTTAGGAGTAATAGAAAAGAAAGAGTGAAAAAGGAAATGAATGAAAAGAATGTAAAGAAAAATAATAGTTTTTGAATTTATTTGGTATGTAATGGAAATAAAATGATTTCTTTTTCTTTGTAATATTTAATTTGTACAAAAAAAATTAAGGAATGAAATATATATTTTTATATAAGTTCAATTTTAAAACTTAAAAAAATATCCTAACTTCTTAACTTGATTACTAGGAGATTTTATGGTTAATATTTACACTAATTTTTTTTTTAAATTACACTAACATTGTTTAGATTTAATATATCATTTTTTAATATGATAGTTATTTAAATTTAGATTATTATACAACTTAAACATATGAAGATAATATAACTATATAATAACAACAAACTTGTTAGCCAACATTGCCAGAATCAACAAAAAAAAAAAAAAAAAATCAACAGAAAGAAATCATATTGAAATCTATAAAAAAACTAACAATACTTTCAAAAAAAAAATCTCCACCTTACTAAAATATAAAAAAACTATAACAGTATTTAACCAAAAAAAAAAAAAACTCAATGCAAAATGAGTTTTTTGAAAGATAAAAATTCTTTCCATTTTGTTCTCTTGCTTTCCTTCCAATTTTAAAGGAAAATTACATTCTTAATTTGAGGGAAAGTGATATTATGGGATTAGACTTTACCTTAGAGCTACTATACAATGCAAAATGAAAGAAAGTAAAGTCAACTCCATTTGGTATGCAAGAAAGGAAATGGAGGACAAGAATGTGCTTTATTTTCCTTTGTTTTACATTCTTTAGTAGCTTTAAGGTAAAGAAAAGTTTATTCTTTCAGGATACGATTTTCCATCACTTGAAGACTATAACTTTCCTTTCAAATTTGAAGAAAAGTTAGAGAAAGAAAAGGAAAGAAATTTTTATTTACAAAAAAGTCTAAATTATAAAATTAAAATTATATTATATAACTTTGTATATTGATGTAAGTTTAATTTTTATATTATAAAATTAAAATTAAATTATAAAAATTATAAAATTAAAAATTATGATTATAATTATAAAAGTTATAAAATTACATTATAAAATTAAAAATTAAAATTACATTAAAATTTGTGTATCAATCCAAGTTATAAAATTAAAATTACAATATAAAAGTCTTATTTTATTTTATTTTTTAATATCAACCATAAAATTTATGGTAATCAAATTAGGAAATAGATATATATATAAGTTTTAAGGGAAGGGTAAATTTGTACTTACACAAAAATATATATTCTATTCCTTTAATTTTTTGTATAAACCAAACATTATAAAAAAAAATGATTTCCTTTCCTTTCTATTACATACCAAACAAACTCAAGGGCTATCATTTTCCTTTCTATTTCTATGGTCCATGTCCTTTCCTACTCTTTCCTTTCCATTATAGCGTATGAAACGGACCCAGTACCCAAAAAATTCGAGACATAAATAAAAATATGGCATCAATTTGACTTTTTCCTTTTTTATTTTCAATAAATTTTATTCCATCACATTTTCTATATTCATTTATAACATCAAACCAATCAGTAAATAGAATTAAACATTTTATCACAAACACAATACTTTCTTCTGCCACATTTCAATTAAATGATTAGTTATGAAGAAGCATGAACTTTCAAATAGATATGTTCTATAAATAAAAACATCTATAAAGATGCAAACTTTGAAAAAAAAATAAAATTAGATTCAGCAGAATTAAATCTAGGATCTCATTCAGATGCTTGCTAGATGCCTCTCAAAAGACCTAAACCAAAATCTATGGGCGACTCCAATTAAACAATATGGCATGTTTGTATACAAGGCTATGAAATATCATAGAAGCCAAATAAATGTGAAAGTTACAAGATTTTTGGGCATCATACTTTCAATATTATGAGCAAAGACAGAATGGAGAAAAATGTCTCAACAAGAATTGGGACTATACTCCTCACCTCCGCCCCCTTGTCATTCCTATACTAATGCCACCTTTTTTCTCTAACATATTGCTAAAAAAATGTCATATTAAAATATCTTTATGACTTTGATTCACTCCAGTACCTCATCCAACATTCATAATTAGGTATAAAAACATAAAAATGGGAAATCAAGGCAAAAGGTTTCGCATATTGGATTGTTAATAGTGTAATATCATGACAAGTGAATTTTCCAACTAACATGTCATGCATACCAACATGCCCATGACACATTGTTTACCTAGTAGATCTATACGTATAAATATGAGATCATTCAAATGTGCTCATACAAAAAATGTAATAATAAGTTAAACATACCGATTTCCTTTAACCCTTTCAAGCATGATTGCTGCAATTTGCACAATCATAGCTGAAGAAATTTTGATATAAATTATATCATACAAATTTGCACCATAAAAGCTCAAAGTTTCCCTACTAATATGAAAAAAATAAAAGAAAAACTTCCACGTGGAAATTGTGTGGAAATAGGTATAAATGATATCCAGAAATTTTTTTTTTTTTTTTTTTATTTCTTTGCCAAGTTCCCTTAATTTTCTACAATATAGTGTTTTTATGAGAAATACAGTGATCTAATTAGACAATAATCGAACATTCTTATTGAAGTTTGGGACACTTTTTTGGATAACTGATTCGGGACCTAGCTCCCATATTTGTTTTATTGTTTCTACTTGCATGATGATGACTATGGCGGAGACGAGTGAATTTCTTCGGTCTGGATTTCATTACAGTAAAAATCATTATAATAAATGACAATACGCAATGACAATTGTTGAATAAATCAAACACTTGAAATTAAATAGAAACATTTGAAATTTGATCTTACAATATGTATTTATACATTTGGCTTAATATGTATGCTTGTACAATTGTCTTTTAGTGGGAAATTATTATAGGAACTAATATGATATACTGCTCCTCGTTTGACTTTCTTGTAGGCAGCGGAAGACTCTGATATGTGAGTTCAGAAACGTGGATATGAATTTCGTTGACTCAGATGGTTACATGAACAAGGATGTTGATGATGGAGAAACAGAAGATCAATAATGGAATTAAAGATGATAATAGAATTGAAGATGGGAGGTTGGTCACTGTGGAGGAGAAGGTGAAGAAGAAAGACGGAAAGATTCCTCTGCCTTGGGATCTGTTGTAGCTAGTTTTGAGAATTTTGGGTCATTGTTTGATGGATGCAAATAACGACCGGGAGAAGTTGATTGATGCAGCTAGAGAGGCTTGTGAGTGTCTGAATGCAAGGTCCACACATGATATCAACCCTAAGGCTAATTTAGCAACAGGGAGTTTGCTAAGCCTTTCAAAATGTTAGCTCAAGGGTTATTTTATAAACTCTTTAATTGATTTTGATGATGAAAATATTTTTTAAAAAGTGATTTTAACTTTAGAAAATATTTATATGCATTTTGGAAAACTTATTTAAGTAGAAAATTATTTTTCTATTGTCCAAACAAATTTTTAATCACTTTATTTTCTTGCAAAATTGATTTTGGATTTTGTTACCTTCTCTCCTTTCTGCAAAACGTTTTTTAATGCTGCAAATTATTTGTTGCCTCCCACTAAAATAAAAATAATTTTTTCTTAGTCTTTCTTCCCTCTTTACCGTTGACACATATCTTGATAAACTTGGTCCCCAAGTTGTTGACCCTTTGCAGCATAAAGCATGCTTGAAAAGTCAACATAGCAGTGTGTCAGCATGGCAACAGAAGCATATAGCTAGAGTGTGCAGTTTTGTCCTCACATGCACAGTAAACAAAGGAAGCATTATGGGTGACATAAAAAATCCATTGGTCAATACCAAGTCACCCTATTTTTTGGAGTTTTTAGAAATTGCAGAATGGGCTTTATCACTAAAGTAACCCCAAGCATTCTATTTTCATGCAATAAACGATAACCTGCCATTTCAAGCTTAATCCCAGAAGCTGCATTATGGTATTTGACCAGCTAGTCCTCTTTAGCCTGCAAAATAGAAAGAATGGTGGATATTGCTCAAGATGACCAACGTGCAACATGGAATAAACAGTAGCAAATACTATTATCACTTGGACATAGCCTTGCACATCTAACCAAGCATACCTAGAGAAGAGAAACCTACTGCAACATATTGATGGTGCTCTAACAATCGTATTTCTGAGGCTATATAAGAAAGGGGGAGTTTCAAAGCAAATTAAGAGAAGAGAAATAGAAAGAGAGAATACAAAGCATCTTCATTTGCATATGCTCTAAAAGGCTTTCTGGTTTCTATCATCTTCTCTTCAACTTTTGTACACAAATACTCTTAACTTGAATATCATTTTGTGTACTGAGCATATTGGTAGATCAGTTGAATCAACCAGCACATATTAAGCTTGATTTCTTCATCTTCAAAATTCTTCCTTTTTTGTAAAGGTTTTTGGTTAGCTTGGAAAACCAAGCAAGAGGTTGCTGGCATCCTGTAAACTAGCATAGACATAGTCTTTTAGAGACATAGTTTATTGTAAGGGTTTTTAGTTAGCTTGGAAAACCAAGCAAAAGATTGCTGGCATCCTGTAAAAAAGTGAAGATAACTCTCTCAAAGGATTTTGAGAGGAGTGGACGTAGGTCTTATTATGACCGAACCACTATAAATAGCTAAGCAATTTCTCTTCCATACACTCTTTATATTCAGCTTATATTTACTGCCAATACATTATTTCTGCTTAATATTCAACTCTGATTTGTCACGCTTCAAAACTGTGAAGTTTTTATAATCAAGACTATTCAAAACTAAGCTTATTACATTGTGCTTGATTCTGGAAACTAACGGTTGTTTCGCGAAAATTTTAATTTGTCCTATTCACCCCTCTCTAGGACATATTTACTTGCACTTTCATTTAGTATAAGAGCTTTGGGCTCTATAAATTGGACTAACATCCTTGAGTTTGTGATCCTAGGTGGTGCAAGATAATGGAAGATTTCAAAAGTGAGAAACAACACAGGTCAAAGAAAGGAAGCTGGCATCTTGACAGTGGATGCTCACACCACGTGACTTGGGACAAAGAAACTTTTGTAGAACTCCAAGAATAATCCATGAGAAAGGTGTAGTTTGGCAATAATAGCAAAAGAGAAGAAAGCCTAATTTGCTTTTGAGGAAAATCAAGATTTTTAGGAACCAAGCTTACTTGAGAAGAATCAAGCTTCAAATGATATACCTGATTCAAATCAGAACACTGAAACTAATCAAGTCTCTGTACAACCTGAAGAACCATCAAATAGAGACAATGTTCCATACAAACAAAAAGTACAACGAGACCACATGCTTGATGATGTGATTGGAGATGTAAATGAAAGAATGAAGACTAGAGCTTCAATCAGAAATCAAGTCATAGATTCATGCTTCATTTCACTGGTTGAACCTAAGAAGATTGATGAAACCCTTGAAGAAGAATAGTGGATCATGGCTATGCTAGAGGACCTTAACCAATTTGAAAGAAATGAAGTTTTGAAGCTTCTTTCACCACCCAAGCATCAAGACATTATTGGAACAAAATGGGTATTTAGAAACAAGCTAGATGAGCAAGGAAAGGTAGTAAGAAATAAGGCAAGATTGGTAGCTCAAGGGTATAGTAAACAAGAAGGTATTGATTTTGATGAAACCTTTGCTCCAGTAAGTTGGGTATGGTTTCTTCACCTTGACTTAAATATTTTTATGCTTGATTACTGCTTATACAATTCTGGATTAGTTGGATGTTCCCCTCTTTTTGTTGTGACAAAGGGGGGAAGACTTGAGATTTGCCACACTGGTTTATTATGATGATTATGGATATATGACATATTAATCTTTGGATGCTATTGGGGGGAAAACTTGAATTTACTACTGATGCTTGATTTGGACATCTGTTGGATTATGCTTGATTAATTACGGATGCTGCTTATTTTTGAAATCAAACTATGTCAGTTTAAGGGGGAGTTTGTGAAAAGTTTTTATCATGTTTTTACACTTGTATATATACTAATTTTTTCATGAAAATCATTTTTTGGAAAAACATGATTTTAGGGGAGAGTATTTCAAGCAAATCTCAAAATATTTGTCATCATAAAAAAATGGGGAGATTGTTAGCTCAAGGATTATTTTATAAACTCTTTAATTGATTTTGATGATGAAAATATTTTTTAAGAAATGGTTTTAACTTCAGAAAATATTTATATGCATTTTGGAAAACTTATTTAAGTAGAAAATTATTTTTCTGTTTTCCAAACAAATTTTTAATCACTTTATTTTCTTGGAAAATTGATTTTGGATTTTGTTACCTTCTCGCCTTTCTGCAAAATGCTTTTTAATGCTGCAAATTATTTGTTGCCTCCCACTGAAATAAAAGCAATTTTTTCCTAGTCTTCCTTCCCTCTTTACCGTTGGCACATATCTTGATAAACTTGGTCCCCAAGTTACTGACCCTTTGCAGCGTAAAGCATGCTTGGAAAGTCAACATAGTAGTGTGTCAGCATGGCAGCAGAAGCATATAGCTAGTGTGCAGTTTTGTCCTCACATGCACAATAAATAAAGGAAGCATTATGGGTGACATGAAAAATCCATTGGTCAATACCAAGTCAGCCTATTTTTTGGAGCTTTTAGAAATTGCAGAATGGGCTTTATCATTGAAGTAACCCAAAGCATTCCATTTTCATGCAATAAACGGAAACTTGCCATTTCACGCTTTATCCCAGAAGCTGCATTATGGTATTTGACCAGCTAGTCCTCTTTAGCCTGCAAAATAGAAAGAATGGTGGATTTTGCTCAAGAAGACCAACGTGCAACATGGAATAAATAGCAGCAAATAATATTATCACTTGGACGTAGCCTTGCACATCTAACCAAGCATACCTAGAGAAGAGAAACCTGCTGCAACATAATGATGGTGCTCCAACAGTCATATTTCTGAGGCTATATAAGAAAGGGGGAGCTTCAAAGCAAATTAAGAGAAGAGAAACAAAAAGAGAGAATACAAAGCATCTTCATTTGCATATGCTCTAAAAGGCTTTCTGGTTTCTATCATCTTCTCTTCAACTTTCGTACACAAATACTCTTAACTTGAATATCATTATGTGTATTGAGCATACTAGTAGATCAACTGAATTAAGCCGCACGTATCAAGCTCTATTTCTTCATCTTCAAAATTCTTCATTTTTTGTAAGGGTTTTTGGTTAGCCTAGAAAACCAAGCAAGAGGTTGTTGGCATCCTGTAAACCAGAATAGACATAGTCTTTTAGAGACATAGTCTATTGTAAGGGTTTTTGGTTAGCTTGGAAAACCAAGCAAGAGGTTGCTGGCATCCTGTAAACGAGTGAAGATAACTCTCTCTAAGGATTTTTAGAGGAGTGGACGTAGGTCTTGTTATGATCGAACCACTATAAATAGCTGAGTAATTTCTCTTCCCTACACTCTTTATATTCAGCTTATATTTACTGTCAGTACATTATTTTCACTTAATATTCAACTCTGATTTGTCACGCTTCAAAACTGTAAAGTTTTTATAATCAAGCTTATACTTTTTAAAACCAAGCTTATGACATTGTGCTTGATTCTGGAAATTAACAGTTATTCTGCAAAAAAATTTATTTGTCCTATTCACCCTCCCTTTGACATATTTACTTGCACTTTCACAAAATTGATAGGGAAAGGGGATCTTTTTGATCCAACTGAGATTCCCAAGACTAGTGTCATTCACCTTTAGATTATATCTTATGTGCACTTGCAGAGTTTTATTTAGTTTCAAATTAAATAGAAACACTTGAAAGTTGATCCTACAATATTATTCATTTTGCTTAATACACTTCTCCACTGCTTTTTTGCTCGACATTATTATAGAATCTGATATGATTCTAAATTACTCCTTTGATTTTGTTGTGGGCGGCAGACTATGTGGTCCGGGAGTTCATAAACATGGATATGGATATCAACATGGATAATCTGTAGCAAATATGCATTTGTGTGGTGATTGGAAGTTTCAATAAGAGACCACATATTCTATATATGTGTGTGTTTATGTTTTAAAGAAGAAACAGTCCCGAGATTGTTTATGTTTCCTTGATATATATTTCTAAAATGAAACAAAAGTACTTTAAGAGATTTTCAGTTTGTTCTGGTTACTGTAATATTATATGAGAGTTAATTATTATTTTTATTTTTTATATTTAAAACTTTAATTAATATTATTTTTGAAAATTTAAATTTATTAATTTAATCACTTACATTTTAAAATTTTTATCAATTTCGTCTTTCTAAAAATTCTCTGCGAGTTAAGTAGTCACAAATCCCATAACTAATCATCGGTATTAATAATTTTGATGGTTTAAATTGATAAATTTTGGCATTTAGGTGTAATTTAATTTATGAATAATATTATACTTATCTCTAAATCGACAAATGGAGTGCTTCGTTATTTTATTATGACATATAAATTGATAAGCAATTTTTTCATTTAAATTGTATGTCATATTTTTTTTTTTTGAGAAAAAGGGAAAAATATTTAAAGAGAATATTCTTTAATAATATAAAGTTAATTGAGTATAAATATAAGTTTTAAAAATAGACATGAGGTAAATATAAAATAAAGTAACTATGAGAAGTTGGTATAATTTACTCTAATTAATATTGTATAAATAATATAAACATCGGACCAAGTCATGGATCAAATCACATATTATTAATGGTATTGATACTTTTGTCCTCTTCTAATTAAGGATTTTCTGCTTTTTTGAGAAAAATAATTTCCTTGATTTCAAAACTAGTAAAATCTATTGCTGAAGAAGTAGGGTAAAACTGAACAGATGCATGCAAGAAAAGGAAAGTGATAAATATCATTCTTGTTTTCATCATAACAGGGAAAGGAAAAATGCAAAAAAAAAAAAAAAAAAAAAACAACCGAGAGGGTTCACCGAAACACTATTGAAGGCGTAGATCAATTGGTAAAAGGTTGTTATAATTTAATCAAAAGTTTTAAATTTGAGTTATAAGAATGTAACTGTATTAAAATTTGACAAAGAGGACTTTGTCATCTTTATAAATCTAACTTATTCAAACTATATTAGTTGTAGGTTGAGGAATTAGGAAAAACTAAAAAATGTCCTGAAAATCTTTATCCTACATACAAACCAGTACTCCTAAACAAGAGGAATGTTTAAAATATACCTTTCATTTCCCTTTCTTTCTTTCTTAAAGCAGTCTTGAAGAATCGCTTAATAATTTATAAAAGAAAAATGGAGGCGGTTTACTTTGATCTTCATACTCAAGTAATATATTTAAGGGTTAACAAGGGAAGCGATGAGACTTTTTAATAAATTAGTTATTTACTTGTTTAAAATAGAATGAGCATGAAAATCTAGAGGAAAAACAAGTCTCATAAGCATATATGGAAATCCTCAAACATCTAGCTGACAGGTATGTTTAGCATTAAATAAGCTTAGTTGTATTGGTGTTTGGCTTCTTTGTTAGTTTGGACCTCTACGAAGCACATCTCAATTATTTATGCTACTCATCACATCACTCAGTACACATATTTTAAATGAATATGAGCTTTTCATTTGTTGTCCAATAAAAATAATAATTTTGTTGTATTGAGATTGATTATCTTTAGAATGTATAAAAGATAGGGGATGGTGAAAACATTTTTAATAAATTAGTTATTTACTTGTTAAATAGAGTGACAATGACAATTGGCTTGCGATGACAAAACCTACTAATAAAGATATTATCTCTATTTTTAGCTACGTAAATTGGGATACTCTGTTTGTGACAGTAGCCAAATATGCATGGTTCATGTTCGCTAGTCCCTTTCAATATCGAGTGAGATTTGGGTTAGGTTAAATCTCAGAAGTTTTATAAATAAAAAAATATATACTAAATCAGATTAAACGCTCAGGTTAATATTAATTTAAATTAAGTAAAGTTATAAAAATTTAAATAACAATAAATATTTATCTTCTTAATTATAATGTCATTTTTTTTTTATATAGATTTAAGAAAAAAATCTTTTAGTAAATTCTCCCCGAATGGATTGAGCTTGGGTATGAAATTCGGTCCACTAATATAATCTATATCAGCTCAAATTTAAGATAAAAGCTCGTTGTGCAGATTTTGTCATCACAAAACGATTGTCATCTTCACTTTATTTAATATTATCCTTTAGCTTTGACCAAAATTTAGCTCTCTTTCCTTTTACCTTTGTCTTCTTTATTTCATGCTGTCTTTCACTCTCTACCTTCACTTCTTCCTCTTCCACCCCTTTTATCTTCTTTCACTGTGGACTCTTTCTTTTTAAGAGATTTAAAAGCGAAAAATGCATGTGTTTTCTTCTTATTATTTTTTGATTGTTATTATTATTATTATTATCCAAAAGAAAATGAATAACTATACTATATCATTAGCATAAACTATAAGAAAAATAATTGAGAAACATATTTTTTTAGTCTATGATATTTATGACTATTATCAAATATACTCTGATACTTTAAATTTATTAAAATAGTTCTTAACACTTAAAAATCATTATCAAATACATTTCTCGGCCACTAACCCCATTAATAGAGATTGCTGATTTGTATTGTTTGTTGTTTATGTGACTATTATTTACTGACTTGGTTATTTATATCTTGTTGAGTCACTTAAAAAATTAAAAAAATAATGATTTCATTTTATTTTTAAGGTACTAATGAGATTAAATAAAATAAAATCACTATTTTTAATTTTTTTTAAATGACTCAACAAAATATAAGTGGTCGAGTTTCCAAATGACAGTCACATAAGAAACAAATGGTACAAATCAATAATTTTTGTTAATAGTTAGTAATGGAGAGTGACGGAGGGGTATACTTGGTAATGATTTTAAGTATCAAGAATTATTTTGATAAATTTAAAGTGTCATAGGTATATTTGATAATAATCATAAGTATCAAGATTAAAATGATATTTTTCTTAAAATAATTAAATACCTTTGAGATGTTGTAAATATAAGATATATAGTTAAAAATTTGGGTTTAAAGAAGTTATTGTTTTTATCTACCATCTTCGGGCCCCTTTGGTACACCTAATATGATAAAAAAAATATATAAGAGATTTGAATAGGAGTATGATATAATAAGACTCTAATAAGCTATATCTTATCTAGTGTTTGATGCGCACTAGATAATTTTTTAAATAAGTTTTGTTATTATATCATATATTTGAAGTGAACCAAACAATAGGAGTAGGATATCATATATATGGTGGTTGCTTTGCTTGGTGAGGGTGGTGGCAACAATAATGGTGGCTTTGCTAGGTAAGTGTGGTAGCAGCGATAGCAGTGGTTTTGCTAGGTGAGGGTGGCGATAGTAGTAACAGTGGCTTTGCTAGATGAGTGTGGTAGCGGCGACGATGGTGGCTTTGCTAGGTGAGGGTGGCAGCAATAAGGGCAGTGAGTTAAAGATAAAGAAAGTTGGGTGAGTGGAGGGTGAAGTGGGAAGAATTTTTCCTATCTTATCCTACTATCTTTTAACTTAACTCTCCTCTCAAGATAAAATTTTAATTGTGAGAGTAGGATATGATAGACTAGGGGTGGGCACAGGTCGGGACGGCCCAGTGTCCCGGCCCAGCCCGAAGAGTTCGAGACACAATCGAGACGGTACTAGGATAGGCTTAATTCTATCCCGGGTCCCGTCCCGGCCCGGCCCATTCTAGCATATTTTTATTGGTGTCCCGACCCTTCCCGTATGCAGTCCTGAATACCCAGTGGCCCAGCTCGTCCCTACCTATTCTTCTGAATCATATTCTGTATACTTGAGTCTTGTGTTGTTGTTGTCCAACCAAAGGAAACACTCGTGACTCGCCTCTTTCTCTCTTCGACAGTTCATCCACCTTCCACTTCCAAATCAGTAAATCAGAGAAACAAAATTGAACGCGCCAACGCCGCCGAGGTTCAAGATCGTGCATGGAGTTCAACCTCTGAGTAAATCCCGCTAGAAGACGCTTTAACAAGATAATGGCGAACAAGAAATCTAGGGTTTCCAATGATAATGAATATAGAGCAGAACAAGAAGCGGAGCATCAGAATTGCAATCAAAATTCCTTCGAGGAAAAGAGCCTTTACGAGGTACCGTTAGTGAATCCATTGGATGATCAATTTGATTGCGTCTTCTGGCATTGTTTCTCCCGAAACCTGAGATTAAAATTAGGTTTTATGATTTCTTTTTTCCCCTGTTTGCGTGACATCAAATTTTGAGAAATTTTTTTCTGCATTTTGTATTGTGCCTCTTTGTACGCTTTCATGCATATTTACTTGGTCTCTTCATGAAAAAGTAGTGTCTAGTTTTCACAACCTTTTTTGTGGCCTTGATATGCTTGATGGCGTAAGTTGTCATATGTGAACTAGTTTGGTAGTGCAAAAATTTATACTAAAGGGGAATGATGGCAGTGAGGTGACGAGTGCTATCTCAATTTTGGGATTTTGTGGGTTGTGAACTATTCATCAAACAGCAGCTAATATCTTGCGGGTTCTTTTGGTTGGCGATACAATTTTCTTTATTTAATCATGAAGAATTTGGATGAAGTATTTATATAGGTCTAGTCTTAATATAACTTATTGTCATATTAGCAATCAAACTTCCCTTACCCTCATTAGACATGATAGTACTATTAAAAATTGAGTTTCTTTTTTAATCCTTCATAACTTTTAAAGATAAAATATAATAAAGAAAAAATTACACCAAAATTATTGTTAATCAATGTCATTAGAAACTCTTGGGTGAGGGCACTATTACTCCCAATATCCCACTCCTTTGATCAATTAAAAGAAAAAAGGCATATTGAAGAGCTATAAATGTATTCAATGATGTGGGAGAAAAAAAATTGAAATTCATGATAAATAAATTGAGGAAAATAAAACTCTATGATTTAAAGGTTATTTTTGTAAAAAAGATTAATTTTTAGACAGTGTTACACCAAACATTACATAGTATTAAATTTTTATTAAACCTTATTTCATTAGATCTTTATGTTATTAGGCCTTATCTTATCAAGTTTAGTCATGTGCCAAATGAGATCTCAGGGTATCTTGCTAAAATAAAATGAAGACTCATCGTCCTTCTTTTCAAATATTAACTTAAATTTAATATTTACAACTAAAACAAAGGGACCTCAGTTACTTATTTTTTAGATTCAAGGAGTACGTTACAATTTGAAAGCAGTTACGCACAATTTACCTAATCTCTTCCCCATGTGCTTAACTATTGTATCTTCTCTTCCTAGTTCAAAATCTCTCATAATATATCTTCTTCCTCACAGTATATGTATTTAATTTGATCTTGATTCCCTTTTCATAATTATTTCTCTCCCATTTTCACTTTGAGGTTGGAACTTTCTGTTTAGTTTCTGAATCGTTGAAAGGTGATTCTCATTGTCTTAATTTTTTTATTTTCTTTCCTTCTCTCATAAATTTCAAGGAAAGTGAAGATGACAGCTCGCATGCAGAAAGAATTCCAATAACGCAATAGGGACATCTGATTGGTACCATACCTTGGCCTCTTGGCATCCATAGGTAAATGTTCTCAAGGGTTTTCTTTTAACACTGTCAGAATTTCTATTCTCACCCAATGCTTTTCTATTTTAAGTAAATTTCCCCTATGCGCATTTATATTCCTTTCCTTTTCTCCCACCCCAAATCCATAATATTATGGATTATAAATAACAATTACGAATTATATTCAAAATATTCAGCGACACTTAAAAATTAGTATATAATCCATAAGTTTAAAACACAAACTTATTAAATTCAAATAGTCCGCAACAATACAAAACATCATTATAAATTATGCAACAATCATGGTTTTTATATGATTCAAAAGAGAAAAATTCATTTTTACCTCTTCACACTATTGTCAATTTAAAAAAAAAAAAACCTTTATGTTTCAACTAAACAAAATAAACTCTCACATTTTGAACCAAGAATAAAAATAGACCTTATTAAGGTGTTTTTTATTTATACAAAAGAATTTTTTTTTCCTAACTTAAAATATAAGGGCTCATTTTGTCCAATTTAAAATATGAAAGTCTTTTTTAAAATTAAAAATAGTATGAGAGGACAAAATTTTTTTTCTCTAATATGAAATTTATATATCAGTGACACTTATAAATTATATATACTCCAAAAGTTTAAAAACACAAACTTGCTAAACTATAAATTATTTATAATCCACAACATTATAAAATATTATGGATTATTCAATAATCCCGAAACTTGCAAAAGTTTGAGGTGGGAGAAAAGGAAAAAAGGGTTTAAATGATGAGAGGACTAGTTCTGTCAATTGAAAGAAAATTGGGGTTAGAATAGGAATGATAAAAGAAATCTCGGATTGCCTCCAATTGTTAATAGATTTTTTTTAAAAAAATAAAAGTATTTGATGTTGTTTGTATATGGCAAATGTATATGCAATATGCATATCTTTAATATTACTGTATCTGTATCTGCTAAACTAGGGGAACATTATTGGAAATGTGATTCACTTGAAGTAGAATTACAAGAGAAAGAAAATGAAGAAAGATGTGTAATCACCTAACATCAGAAGAGAAAATGAGTTGATCTCCTCTATTATGGGGTTTAGGTTGTGTTCGGTTTGCTAGGAGATAAGCTCTTTATTATTTAGACTACATGCTGCTACCATAGCAGCTATCCAGAGAAATGTGATTTGTCAAGAATATGGAGTGGGTAAAGGAAACATGTATTATCTGAATCTTTCAAGAGGTATGTTGGCAGAGAGTCTATATATATGTGTGTGTGTATATATATATTTGTCCATATTCATATTTATTTATTTTTTTAAAAAAAGTAAAAGTGAGGAAAACTTCTCTAATATAAACTCTTAACGCACGACCGTTAGTTAAGAATGTGTTCTTTTTTAATATATCTATTAATTCGCATATATCCACTTACTAAAATGTACATGTGAACTCATAAATAACATAATAATAAAACATCTACCCTCGTATTGTATAAGTTAAAATTATAGTTATAAACTAATTAAAGACTATTGGTGAATTGATAATCATATCTTCACCTTAGTATAAACTTAATTATTTGTTTTTTTTCATTTTTCATTATTATTGCTTACAGATATCTTTTGAAGAAAATGAATAATAAAAGAAAAAGAGACAAACATATGTCCCTTTATAGAGAAAATCGTTTTTCATGTGTAAAGTTAGAGCGCTCAACAATAAAGCATTTGGCAGCTACTGAAGCCACTCTCCCTTAGGGGAGTGCATCCAATTTTAACATACAATGGGAGGAGTGGGGTAAGAAAAATAAGAGAGTGAATTAAACATTCCTCTTAAAAGATTTTGTTGTTTCAAATAAAAGAATAATAATAATTAAAAAAAAAAACTCAAGTAAAATAAAAATCATCAAACAAACTTATCTTTCCTGTGCTTAGCACGGGATTAGCATTTAGTGATACTTATTTTGAATAATATGTAGCAAAATTTATGAGAAAATTGAATAGAAAATTGAATTGGTTTATTAAGTCACATGTTACCAAGAGTTTGCTAATCTGCTATTCATTTCAATTCATCAGTTTATATCTTTTCTCTTGGACACCACTAACTCCCATTTGTATCTCTATTATTGTGTGGAGAGGTACCTGGAAATTAGCAAAATTCATATAAGATATCAGTTTTAATTTCAATATTGGCCAAGAGATGTGTCAAGTGCCAAGTGCCAATATTTACTAAAACAAAAACTACTAAAAATTTGGCAGCAGTCAGATATATCAACCGTGGGAATATGAGATTTGAATGAGGAGATAAAAAGAGGGGTAAGAAATTGGAGAGTACAGTTTTAGAGAAAATACTTTCTCTCTTGATGTTTGGATGGACAGGGAAAATAAAGCGAAAAGAAAAATAAATAATTTTATAATGATAATAGTAATCATCATTATTATGTAGGACCTACTATTATATGGAGTGATTTTGGAAAACAAAGATTGAATCAAGGTGGAATAAGTTCTCTGCATATTTGGAGAGAATTTTTATGTGAGACTCCCACCAATTTTTTCCCCTCATTGTCTTTACTTCTTGTTTACCCTCATATCTAAACAGGAGAAAATATATTTCTCCTTCAATTTTTCTCCATAATTTTCTCTCCACCCTAGTTTTCTCTCCATCCAAACACAAGTTAAATTTATTAACTCCATTTTCTTTCATTCCTAACAGAAAAGCTTAAAGCACACCTCTCCACTATAACATGATTATGCCATATGAAGCAGAAAGAGCATCCTTCATATGGGCTCATCTCATGATAACAGACAGATAATTAGTAACTTATTAAGTTTATGAATCCACAGATTACCTCAATGTGTGGAATCTCTTTCAAAGGCCTATCAGCAAAATATGCATATAATGCTCTCAAAACTGCCTGCGAAAAGGAAAGCAAAGAAAAGCTTAACAAAATTACAAGTCAACAGCATTCTGTCTTAAAGAGAATTTATACGAGTAATGCTATGTGTATAACCTGATGAGATATCACAACAACGGGTGCACGTTGTCGCTCAAGCTCAATAATTACAGGTTCTAACCTGCATGATTAGTAGAACTCTAGAAGTTATTAATATCAAAACAAGTTGAAGTTAGTAGCTAAGTTAACATGAAAGTACAATATATGCACCTCTGAATAACATCCAAATAAGACTCCCCGCGGGGATAACGATACCGAAGCTTGTCCTTCTTGCGGGATCTGCAAAAAGGAAAGCAAGAAAATAATTATGGGAATTTTAACATTTTTAAGAAGCCTCCTGCAACCTCCATTGAGTTCTTCCTCTAATCTGATATAAAAGTTGCACTGCATTCAACTTTGAAGTGAGAAAGTGAGCAGGCGCAAGAGAGGCAGAGAAGGAAAGACATTACGAGTTTGCAACATACTCATACTCCTCTGGCATATTCTTCTTGATTTCTTCATATGTCATTCCATCACATACCCCAGCGTTTATCTCATCAAGAGCACGCCATTGTATCTAACATTCATATACATGGTAAGAATCAGATCACATCAATGTGCAACTTTGGCAAGCTGCATGACGCATGCAAAAGAAAGAAAAGGTTGATACTAACCTTGGGAAATCCAACAATTGGACTTGCTGTGAGAATCGTTCGCTGCAGTGTACTAGTCCATATCTAGATCATTGGACACAAATATCAAATGTTATTCACCACTTAAATGTTTTTGCATAACTTTTTCACATGCACTTATCTTCAACAAAAGCCTACATATGATAGAACCCTACTTACTTTAATGACCAATGGCAAGTTGATTGAAAACCTATCGGCTTTTTATTGAGACTGGTTGTTAGGCACCTCCTCCTCCTTCATAGAGTTCTCATAGGTTCAAAGCGGGATAGGATCACATGTCCACCACAGAGCCCTTCTCTTTCCATTCTTAATCAATGTCATTGGTATCTTATTATCTATGATAAATCAAGCTTTTCTTAAAACTAAATAGCTTCTATTTATTTTCTAACTTCCAAGTAAAATGAACCTCGTGTACCACTTTGAAGGAGCCCTAGTTCCTACAATTTGTCTTCCCTTTTGCATATTTCCTCGTTCTCCCCATATTGTGTTAACAGGATTGATAACCTAAAATGCTGGTGGATACACAACCATGATCCTTGCACTACTTTTCTTACAAGAGACCCTAATATCAACCTCCTTATATGAACAATAAAAACCCGATAAACATTGGCTTCAAAGCAAAAATAGAAGAGGTTGAATGAAAATCTTACAGAAGCGGCCCTTTCTGATTTGAGTCGCTTTTCTACAAAGTTGGCAAGCTTCTTTGAATAAAGCTCTCCAGCTGCACTGTTAAAACAAGTAGCGTTGCTTTTATTTAACTCAGCCAAAACATCGATGGTGATTCTTGAAAAGAAACCCAGATATCACTGGGAAAAATAATAGAGTAAATTACATAAATCTCTTTTAAGGTTCAAGACAACGTAGCCAACCCAATCATTCTAGTAAACACAAACGCACTATGCCTGGCACATTAGAGACTATCAAATCCAAACCTGCCCTACTAAAAGTAGGTCCCCAAGAATTATCTGGGGTCTGCTTTCACTCGACTCACAGGCTATACTAAACATTGTGCAAGTTTTGACTTCCTTGAAAGCCACCAAATGAAAGAAAGGAGACATTTAGCAAAACAAAACCAAAAAAATGGAGCCGGGGGAGGGGGCAAGAAGCTTCAAATAAATTGACCTCCAAATTCGAACATAATAATTGGGTAAACAAAATAGCAGCTGGCTTTGTCAATTTCATTCACTTCTGTTGAAATTCTGTAACCCGTAGCCTCCTCAATTTTAACATCATGTTGTATAAAATACCAAAGACTCCTAATTTGAAAATATACCTTAATGCAGAATCTCCTCCAATTCTGCCTCTTACATTATCCAGACTTTCCCCATGCCTAGTAAGAAATATTGGGCGCGGTGTAAGATGTGTATTTACCTGCCACAGATAAATTTCCATATCATTAATAAGAACATGAAATAGATGAAAATTTCCGTTTGTTCTAAATAAAATTACAAGTGAAATGTAATGTGTCTTTACATCAAAATATTTTTGGGTATCATTAGTCTGCTATAAGAAAACATTTTCAATTACAACTCCAAGAAAATCATGTTTGTATATTTTAATATAAATACTATCTAGCCAGATTTGGGCAGAACATAACATATAATACAGCAATATGCCAAATAACATTTATTTTAATTTCTATGATATTTTTTTCAAACAAGTTGACGCCTTAATGGACAACATAATATATAAAATGCTTAGATTTAAAGATCCAATCAAGTCTGACAATATTATTCCATAGAAAAATATTTCATTGGTAAGGCCAACAAACCCACTGTTAATTGGTAAGGAATTTCTATATCATCAAAGGAAGACCAGAGTGATAGTTTCACTTCACTAAGTTTGTGCATCCTGGTCACAAATAATAGCATACTTAATCAATTGATGTGAGTGTCTGTGTGAAGCTTTCCCATTATTTCAATTTGGGCTACTCAGGATGTTGTTAATCGATTTTGAAAAGTCCTACAACAAGTAACTATACAAAATGCAAAACATATAACATGCTTTGAGTGTGATTTAACAACATTCTTCAAAGAAACTTACTAGGAAGAAAACAATCCGGCCAGGAAGGTAGCCACTGATATTGTTCACCTAAATCCGAGGAGAAAAATTGCCAATAATTAATCACTTGTTAACCTGGGCCATATGTCTAAATAGGTAGACTGAAAGTCAAGAAGCACAAATTTCCAGAACAAGAAATTCCAGAGGTACATAAATAAAACTTGCTTAATATATGGACTAGTCTGACCAACATCATGCCTCATACAATTTCACAAAAACTTGATTTTTCTTTTCAAACCTGTGCTTTGCACGGTTTTTTTCTTTGGTTGTTCACTTTTTATAATAATTGAAATTCTCAATCAATTTAATTGCCATGAAAGATATATCAACAAGACATTAAATAACCAGGAGTATGTAATTACAGATCATTCTACCATTACAAGGTGGTAATTAGAGGCAAGAAGGGACTCTTGGCCAGGAAAATAGAACTTGTCATAAGCCTTGAGTGTGAAACACATGGCTGCTAATGTTGCAAGGATCACAAAATTGTCATAGATTCTTGGATTCTAGCCAAAAAAGCTTATGCTTTTAGATCACATTAGTTCTATGACTTGGTATTAAGCCTGGTTCTAGGGTCTAGAGTTTAGTTCTTGTCACACGATCTTCAACAAAATTTAGGATAAAGTAGTTAAGTGTATGTCCGCATTTCAAGCCTGGTGGGCTTTCACACGAATAGGCTTGTTAGAGATAGATAAAGGAAAAATCATACACCCTTCTAACAGTTCGAGCTTTAAGATGGCACAAAATATCAATAAGTAATGTATGGGTCTACAAAGATATTGCAGAATCTGCAAGCTTAAATGGCCAGTTTTCAGAATCATGAACTTTCCTTCCTAAAATTTAATGAAAAAAATAAATAAATAAATACATTTCAAATTCCATTCTTTCAATCAACCATATAATAAATAATTTAATATGATTTAGATGTAAAGTTGTGTCATTGCAGTCTCCAATATACCTACTAAAGATCCATATTTTATGCAGAGTTAAACTAAATTAATCCAACATATGCCGCTAAGCAAACAGATGTGGTTCTTGAACCAAATATATCCAATCACATGTAAGGAATATGAACCAGAAAAAATAACAATATGCTCAGGTCACAAAATCACCTTTTTTAAACAGTCTAGGAAAATTATTCATGTCACATGGACATCACATTTATATGCAATATATGATGCCAGTCAACCAGATGATCACCGATGAAATGGATTATAGGTAACACATTGGCACAAATAAAGGCTAATCTTACTTGTATTTGTCCACCATGTCCACTGACCATATCAATCATTTTTATGTAAGATCCTTCTTCTACAGGCTCATAAACCTGGTAATATAAAATCAATATTCCTTAATTCAAAAGTTTAGCATAACAATCACTAAAAGCTTATTTGAAACACTTGCTTTCTCATAATTAGCTAGACGAGTTTTGAAGTCTTGCAATCCAGCCTCAAAATCTGTCCTGCAAAAGGAAGTTAATTGTATGTTTATTGACACATCCATCAAGAATAGAAGACATAGATTTTAGGATGAAACCATTACTCTTCTGTATAGTCGGGACTTTGCTGAATTTTAAGACGTATATTTCTTTCAATGATGTTTACATCATTGCATATTGTTTCAAGAAAGATTATCTGCAAGGTAAAGATAAACATGTGTCATAATAGTTCAAGATTAGCTACAATAGTTTCATATCATATATTTAATAATACCTGACAATGATTACAATACCTTGCATCTTCCTTCAGCTAGTTTCATCAGCATTTTTCTCCTCTTCTTGGTGCTATTTGTAGCATCAAATATCCCAACCTAGAATCAAATAAAACTGATGGAAAGGAACAGAAAAATGGCGAGTAAGTTCAGAAAGAGAAATAATCCAACAAGAATAAACTTACCTGGCCACCTTCTTGCATCCAGTATATCATATCTTCAAATGCCAGTGCTGCTACCTAGTTGCACGTCATATATTAAAACTATGTACAAAGAGAAAGGTCAACATGGTGTCAACATTACCAGAATCACTCATTATAAATCAAATATTATAAGTAGCAATTATTAAAGGGTAGTGTTGCCTAAATAAACTGATGTCTACAATATGAATTTTCCCATTGGATTTTTTATTCAACATCCTGGTCAGAATGGTGTGCTCATTCAACAAATAATATTGATCAAATTATTATGAATTCCAGTATTACCCCTTGATGATAGACTGAAGTATTGAACTGTGTTAACTGGTCTCTCACTATCTGCTTTTCATCACCGTTGAATTTGTTGAAAACTATACCAGTAATGAAGTATTAAGGGATGCTTTAAAAAACTAGTTCATGTATATATTTGTTCTCATTAAATGCGTCCCACCATTTACTTTCCATCTCTGTTGAATCTTGCATCATGCTGTGCTTTGTTGCCACTTTTATTCTTCAAATTAAACTAATACAATATATTTGTCTAAATGCAAAAGTTCTAAGAAATTGCATGGTCCATGTTAAATAACATCTACCACTTTGCAAGAACTTTATAATCAAATAATCATGACCTGAGTACAAGTTAAAGATTATTATCTATCTCACATTTAATATATGCTCAAAGCATCATATTACTGGAAAAGAATTACCTCATTGCGTGCCTCTATGCCTTCAGGATTGTCAGCTCGGAAAAAATCAGCAGGCTGCAGGAAGGATAAGACACGCACTTAAAAAAAAAAAAAATTACCCAAGAAATCATGACAGACTAATACAATATCAACACTTTCAAGGGAAAAAATGAGATTACAGATTTGAAATCAAATGCCCCACCATGAAATAGCATTAGCAAGATTGCAAAGTTATGTCTTCCAAGAGTTCAAAAAATTCCATTATTAGGCTCCAATTGCCCAAGTTTTTAAATCAAGTGGTATTTGCATTAGTATCATGGCTTATTTGACCAAGTGGTTTTCCAATCCTTGCCACCATGTTTTATAATTAAAAGTTTGGAACTTGGTAGTCTTTAAGCAAACCAATAGGTAATTTTAAGACTATCCTTAGTTTAACAGCTTAAGCTTTTAGCTCAAGTGGCTCATTAAGAAGTGAGTCCTCTTCAATACCTCACTACACTAGTAAGGATGAATAAAATTAAACTGTGGACCACTTGACCCCAAGTTCCTTATCCTGCCATGGGGCTGACATCATTGCCCTAACATCAGCTATTTTCGATGAGGCATATAAAAATCACAGAAACTAGCAACATATCTGAGATCAACAAAGACACCCACACTATGAACCCCCTAAGATTTTAAACCACCACTCCTCCTTCCAGATAATTAAAAGGACAATACAGTCACTGACACTGGATATTGACTAAGCTTTCCACTAACCACCTTCTTGACGAGTCATCACAATACAAGTATTTCTATAAGTCATCATGATCCAATATAAGAGTCCAGCCCTACACATCACTCATTTCACACTAGAATCATTGCAATTATTACCTCCTGCCAAATTCTGGGCACTAACATGAACCATATCAATTCATCACACATGACATATTGTGCATCAATAAGGGCTTACGGCAGCAAAGTTTCAAAAAAAAAAGAAAAATTAACATTAACAAACAGCAGATATAGTAAAGAGCAGAAAATTCTGTGATTATGGGTTCTTTCATGCAACTAAACAGTCTATAGAAACTTCAGAAGACAAAACCTGTCAATAACTAGTTCTTCAAACAAAATAAGCTTACCAGATTAGCTCCGTGTTTAAGGCGACGATACTGTGACAACCAAAATTTGAAGTGTGTTAACCTTGATATTTGATATGTTACTAGGTAAAATACTACTGATTACAAAGAAGAATCATGCTAAGAATGTCAACAACCTTCCCAACATTGAAGTGTTTGGTATCATGACCTAACCAACGAAGATATCTTGTAAGTTTAGCTGCAGTAAAAGTTTTACCTCGAGCTGGTAAACCCACCTAGGGTAAAAGCAAACTTGTCAGAATTATCCAATTTTTTTTAAAAAAAAAAATTGATGAAATATACATAAATTTAATAAATGTATGAAAATTAACGAGTAACAACTCATGCTAAGAAACACTTACCAGGATGATTGCCAAATGTCTATCCTCTTTGGGACCCAGCATTTGATCGGCCACTGCTGCAGCTGCAACAGCTCCAGCAGCTGCTGGCATTGAATTCTAATAATAAAGTAAAAAGGGAGAAAAAGAAATTATTTGAGAACAACCTCAGTTGACACAAAACAGGTCACTTCACAGGCAATAAATTTGAATAAACAAGAAATCGTAAACCATTTATACAAACCTTGGTATCAGTATCCAAATAAAGATCAGTAGAGAAAGTACTTGAACTAGCTGACTTTACAAGTCGAGGAGATCCAACACCCCTATCAACAAAAAGTCCTCTATGACTCTCTTGCTTTTGGAGCGGTGAAAATGTTCCCACTGACTTAGATTCGACCATTCCAGAACCTTGATACACCTTAGATGGATCTGGCACAAGAACTTCCGTCTCCTAATAGGAACATTAGCATAACCTATTAGATGTAATATATTACAGTATTAAGAGTCAGCATAGCCCATTAGCTTGCTTACACTTTTTATGCATTTTTCTTAGAGCTTCTATAAATGACGTTTTCCTTAGATCCTGTTTATAAGTGTTTATTACTTCTTCATAAAAACTTTTTTATCTACATAAAAAGATAATTCTATATTTTATAATTGAAATGCATGTTAAAAGTGATACCATTATAATATATATTTTATGCTTATATTAAACTAAGGTAGAACCATAATATATTTTATTAAATTTCAGAATATTGTTTAATTTTAAATTTTTACAATACATTTGTAGAATCTCACTTGAGATAAAAAATATTTTACTGTTACAAAATTTGATATGAAAGGAACCACTGGTATAAAAAGTTGATTAAAAATATGTCGTCCAAGTTCATTTAATAATTAGTTATCTCACTTATATTCTCACTATAATAATTCCCTAATAACTTTAATTTATTTAGAAATTACAATAACAATTTTGAAATTTGATCTTGAAATTCAAACCATTATAGTTGCAAGTCGATCAATTGAAGCACCACCATCCCTGATGGAATATGCATTGCTGCCAGACCAATCAACAAGTGACCTCGGATTCTCTGTCATATTAGCTGCATATAGGTGAGCTGAATTTGCAGAAGTTGAGGGAGCAGGGACAACATAATGTTCAAGATCAAGTTCCAAACCCACAGAAGAACCGTTCTGAGCCAAAAAGAAACAAGAATAAAGCAAAAATTCCTTAGTAACAGTATTCTAACAAATGTTCTCCACAACATAATAATAGTAAGTTTGCAAGGGAGTAAATGAACAAAGGAGGCAGAAACAGGCATCTAAAATGGGCATACACCAAAATTAGCATAGTAAATAATAACAGATCCAAATTGAATAATACAAGTTATTAAGCCAGCATTTGCATGTTCACACAAGGTTTTTGAAACTAATCTATCTCAAGACTTGCACCCAGATGTAATATTTTATTCAAGAGCTTAAAAGTAGGCACAGAATTAGAATCAATGCTATTGATACCAAGAATCCATTATCAGATCCAAGTCAAGAAATGAATAGAACTCACTGTTTTAAAGTAGCATGTAAGTGCCCAAAAGGAAGATGGCTTTTGCACTTAATTTGCATTTTGAAACTAAGAGAAGCAGAAACCTGATTCATTGATGTCGTGCACCATACTACCCAAAAGGTGTAAATAGCTTATAGGAAATTGGCAATTGACTCTTACCTCCCAACCTGTCTGTGGCACTGAATTTATGCTGACATCAGGAATCCCACGCACAGCTGAAGGTCGAAAATTATCTTGGTAAGCCCTCCAACTAGCAGCAAGATCAAACGGAGAAACCCTGTCTGCATTAACAAGTACTTTATACTCTATAACTTCGCCACTATCAAGCCTAAACAAAGCAAGTCTAGCATCCTCTTGCAATGCTCCATGAATGAACAGGCGGTTTGGACCCTCCTCAACAACACAAGGTGTATTGCTGTCCTTAGGCTTCAGGAGGAATTTGAAATCCAAAGTTTCTGAGAATCCCAAACCCAAACAAATAAGGGTCAATTAGGAGACATACCCGTGATGAGATAATTATGAACAAGAACCAAAAATTAATCTTCTTAATTTTACAACAATCCAAGAAATCTATTGAATTAACTCATGGTGAAGCAAATAGTGCTACTTTTCAGAAAAAGATCAGTTTAACTTCTTAAGCTTAGGAAATTGTGCACTGTTCTATTGAATTTACTCTAGTTAATTGCTTTGAGAAGTTCATGGAGAGAGAGGGGGGAACAACGGAGAGAAAGAAAGAAGTATTAAAGCCACTGAATGAGAAATGGGAAATACACCAAGTCCACTTAAAACAAAAACAAAATAAAGAAAGACAGAGAAAGCGAAAAGTATTACCATGGTTCGGTGGAACAACAAAGCTCAATTCCCACAACGAAGCCGAATCCCGTTCCAAAGAAAGCTAATTTTTGTCATCAGAAACCCAAAAATCAGGAACTAGACTGACTCAGAATCATGATTTTCAGCAGTAAGCGAAATAGAAATCAGCATTCATCAAAGTAAATGTAGAAAGTGGGAAAAAAGCATATTTACAGCTTTTGAAGGATCCCAGGAGCCAACTAGGGGGACAGAGCCATAGACGTGAGGGACGAGCCCCCCAGTGGGTTTATGGTTCTCCATCTTGACTGAAACATAGAGTTGCCCACCTGCTTGTTCAAGCCCACCATCGGAATTCTTCGAACTACCCGTTCCCATTCTCCACCTACTCACTCTCTCCCTTTTTTTCCACTTTCTGCTTCAGAATTCATCATGGGTTTTTCCAATTGAAAAAGGCAAAAGAAATGTATAAACAATTGCTGTGAATAATCGAAGTGTATATCCTTGATTCCTATTCCTTCCGTATATGGACAGAGAGAATCGAGGAAGGAAAAAGACAAAGATTAAAAAAAGAAAAAAAGACACAAACCTTTTTTTCTGGTGCAAATCTGTTCGGAATTATCTATGCAGTATTCTTGGTGACAAAGGAAAAGTGACTGGGATGGCTGCTAATCTATTCCTATTCATATTCTATCGACTGTTGAATTTCTGTGCCTGCTCGTCTAGTTTACCAGTATGCATTTTCTTCTTCAAGCTCACACGTGCGATGAAGTTGCTTTCGATGATTAGGCGAATTGTTGGATTATTATAAACTATATAATATGGTATATTGTCATATATTAAATTACATTTTGTCTCGTCTTATACTATGCTTGTTTTGGCAGGATAAAGTTTAGATAAGTAATAATTTAGGAGCTCATCAGTATGTTAAAGTTTTGAATCCACTTTCATTGCAAATGCAGTCACTATTTACCTATTCAGCTATTCCAAAATATTGTCGATGATAGATATTCAATTAAATTTCCCTAAATAAAAAAATTGCCTAAAGTTGCCCTTCTAATTCTATTTAGCCTAAATTTGGACTATTAAATACTCAATATAATGTTAAATATTGCATAACTTTCAACATTTGAAACATTTTGTTACTACCAATAGAAAGTTTTAAATTCTCTATATTCTATTACAACTTTAAAAGAATTTTTATTTTTTTTATGAGAGAATTGAAACCTAAATCTTTTAAATATTACCTAAATCTCTCACAATTAACTTACAGCTAATGACTTGCAAATGGGAATAATTTTCTAACTCTTAACTATAAAATCTTTATGTCTTCTTATTTATACTTGTTTTTAGGTTGCCAAAATACATGGCCAATTTTTTGGAGAGGTGGGCATAAGTCGGTTACAATTAATTTTGACCATATTTTTAACCAACTTACATTAATTGAACATGTAATTTTGCTAAATCGATAATTGATTAATTATACATTAAAACAATGTTTTGAATGCACGTTTCGGTTTTAACCGATCAATTAATAGTTAACCAACAACTAGATTTTTTTTTTAAAAAAAAAGTTTTATTTTTTTCATTTTAGTATTGTGTGTGCTTGCAGTACATATTTGATTTGTAAACTAAGAATGTAGCAATTAGATTAATTAAAATGAGTTATTTTTCTAAAATATCTATAACACCTTATCAAGAATCACATAAGTAAAATATAAATATATAGATAACAAGCCTAAAAATGTATAAAGATATTTATGGAAGCTGTCTTTCTTCAGTTCTAAACATATGTATTAAAGCTTGGAGAAGACAAAATTAACAAAAACAAATGTTAATATATAACAAAAAGTAACAATTTTAATAAAATAAAATTTCCAAAAAAGCTATTGTTTTCAATAAGCATTCTTACACAAGATTGAAGCACAAAGTAAATTAGCAATATATGATTGTTTTCACACATCAAGATGATACAATATTTAAGGTTAAGTTAATCAACAAAAAGTCAATCGCTAAATAACATAGTATATGAAAAATTAGAGCTCGTAATGCTTAGTTAATCGGATCAGTTTACTACAACTAATACTTAGCTATAATTAGATATTTATTTCCAGCTAGTAGTTAGTTATTCATATCCCCCCACGTGTATAAAACCCTCTATACAAAACATTTGGGAGCTAAATGAAAAAACTTATTTTTCTCGAGCTTAGCTTCAATATGGTATCAGAAGAGCAATTCCATCCCTTTGCAATTACTCAATAGGCATTTTAATCTTTGCGCCTTGCTCGCAAGCCAAATTCTCTTCCTTCGCAGTTTGCATACAAGTATTTCACTCTTTTTTTGCCTTGTTCGCAATCTTGTTTCTTCTGGCCATCATCCATAGCTGCTGAAGACACTACTAGTCCTTACTACCTTCATCCTTCTGATTCCCCTAGAATCACTCTTGTCTCTCAACAATTGATAGTGACAACTACAGCTCATGGCATCGATCTATGAAAATGGCTCTGGTAGCCAAGAACAAGATCGAATTTGTTGATGGTCCATTCCATGCCTCGTCATTTTAGATGAGAAATATTGTGCTTGGCAAAGCAACAACAACATCGTTGCATCTTGGCTTTTAAACTCCATTTCAAAAGTAATTTTTACTAGCATCATCTACTCTTCCTCTGTTGCTGCAATTTTGCTAGATCTTAAAGAGCGATATTAACAATACAATGGTCCTCAAATCTTCTAGTTGAAGAAGGATCTCATGAATCTTACTCAAGGCTCTTTGTCTGTTAGCCAATAATTCACGAAACTCAAGGCGATCTGGGAAGAATTAGGGGAATTCAAACCACATCATACCTATTCCTGTGGTGGTGTGAAGCCACTTATCGATTACATGCACATGGAGTATGTTCTTTCCTTCTTAATGGGGCATAATGACTTTTTTACACATATTTGCGGTCAAATTCTGCTACTCGATCTAATTCCTCTTATCAATCACGTTTTTTCATTGATTTTGCAAGATGAGAAACGTGAGGTTGACATTGTTATTTCTCAAGGTGATCTTCAATTAGCCTATGTTGTATCACACTCTAATCCTAAGAACAATGATCATAAAGGCAAGACTGCTAAGAAAGATCGCCCTCTATGTGCTCACTGTGGTGTTCTTGGTCATACTAAGGATAAGTGCTTCAAGTTACACAGGTATCCTCCAGGCTACAAGAAATCATGGCAGCATACTCATTCTGTGAATCAAGTGGCTAACAATGGTGCTTCTAATGGTGGAAATGATTCAAGTTTCTAGTTAACCTCACAGCAATACCAATAACTGTTACAGCTTCTTCAATCCTAATTGTCACAAGCCTCCGTTCCTGTCAATAGTACACAACCAATTGATCCTAATACAATTGGTAATATTCTCTCTGCTTCTTGTCATTTTTCTCTTTCTTCTCGTGATTCTTGGGTTGTAGATTCAGGTGCCTCTTCACATATTTGCTACAATTTGCCTATGTTCACTTCATATAAATTGCTTCATAATCGCTATGTCACATTACCAAACAAAACTATCATACTTGTTAGTGCTATCGGGACTGTTAGGTTAAATTCCTTCATTTTCCCTGATAATGTACTTTACATTCCTCAATTTCACGTCAATCTGCTATTTATTGGGAAGCTATTAAAAAACTCTTCATATTTTGTCATTTTCCATGCTAACTCATTTCTCATTTAGGACCCCACGCAATCAAAGATAATTGGCAAGGGTGAACTTCATGATGGGCTCTTCTACTTCAAGCTAGCTAATTGTCCAAAATATGACATAGCTACATTGGTGTCCACTCTTTCCATTCATACTATTTCTGAAAAGAAAAATAATTCCCTTTGTGTTTCTATTTCTAACACAGTCAAAATTTCCTTGTCACACACATACCCAAAATGTTACTTTGTCGCACAATAAGTTTGGTCATTTGCCTGATAAAGTGTTGAAACTTCTCAGTAATAAAATTCCCTTTGTTTGTCCAAATAAATACTCTTCTCACTCTTGTGCCATTTGCCCTTTATCAAAGTTTAGAAAATTATCCTTTGTTTCTTATAACCATTTTTCTTTTGCTTCTTTTGATCTCATTCATTGTGACATATGGGGGCCATAGCATAAACCAACGTCTGATTACAAGAAATATTTTTTAACAATTGTTGACGATTACTCGAGGTTTACATGGATATACTTGCTCAAATCCAAAGCTGATGCTACCACTGTAGTCATGTCATTCTTCACTCAAGTCAAGACACAATTTGGCAAACTTATTAAACAATTCAAATTAGACAATGCTAAAGAACTCATGCTCACTACTTTTTTGAGGGAATAAAGAACAATTCACCAATTTGCATATCCTTATAGGCCAAAACAAAATTCAGTGGTTGAAAGGAAACATCAACATCTCCTAAATGTTGCCAGGGCTTTGCTATTTCAATCCATAACTCCCTTATGCTTCTAGGGAGGTTGTGTTGTGATAGCTGCCTTCATTATCAATAGAACTCCATCTCCAGTTCTATCGCATGAGTCTCCATATAAATTGCTTTATTGTAAAAACCCATATTACAACATGTTTCGAGTCTTTAGCTGCCTATGTTATGCTGCATACCCTTCACTTGACAAAACAAAATTTACTTCTCGAGTCATTCCCACAGTTTTTATGGGTTATTCTATTGGTTATAAAGGATATAAGTTGTACAACATGCAGACCAAAAAGTTCATAATCTCTCAAGATGTTGTATTTCATGAAACTGTCTTTCCTTTTTCCACATTCCCTTCTGTTGACTCTCCCATTGATTTTTTCTCTAACCTTGTCTTACCAAAACCAGCTTCTGACATTGATAACTAGTCAATTTCGTCTAATCAACCCCACCCACCTGATACAACAACCCAACCACCTTAGCAAACTAATCAACCTCTAATTAGAAAGTCTAGTTGTTTGTCTAGACCTCCTTATTACCTACAGGACTTCATTTGTTCCAATAACACTGTCACAACTCAATATCCCATTCACAATCATGTCTCTTATACCAGATTGTACCCAAAATACAAGACCTTTGTCTCCAATGTTTCTTCAATATTTGAACCCCAATTTTTTCATCAAGCAGCTAAATTTCCTAAGTGGAGACAATCTATGGCTGATGAATTAAATGCCCTTGAATCCAATAGAACTTGGTCAATGATCCCTTTACTTACAGGAAAGTAGCCTATTAGGTGCCAATAGATAGATATATAAAGTCAAATATAAATCCAATGGCAACCTTGATAGGCACAAAGCCAGACTTGTAGTTAAAGGATACACCCAGCAAGCATGGACTTCCTTGACACTTTTCTCCAGTAGCAAAGATAACCACCGTAAGAATTCTCTTTTCTCTAGTTGCTATGAAAAAATGACATCTACTATAACTTGATATTAATAATGCTTTCTTAAATGGTGATCTATTTGAAGAAGTTTATATGAAATTACCTTTGGGTTATCCAATTAAGGGGGAGAATCTTGTTTATAAATTACATAAATCCCTATATGATTTACGCCAAGCTTCTAGGCAGTGGTTTCAAAAGTTTTCAGGAGCTTTAATTGCAAATGATTTCACACAATGCTATAGTGATTATTCCTTGCTCACCTCTGGTTCTGGTCAGGATTTGGTTATTCTCCTGGTCTATATTGATGACATAATTTTGACAGGACTGATAATTACATTATATATAGATTATTTAGCCTCAATTCCCTTACATTTAAAGTCCCAATTATGGTAAAAACACTTTGCTTTTGATTAGATTTCATTATGTTTCAGGTACACAAGCCGAAAGGAGCAAAATGGAGAAAAATGGCATTCTGCCATTTGGCGCCGTGGCACCATCTACCAAAGACGCAAGTGGCTATTCTGCCAATGGGCGCCGTGGTGCCCAAGACCTGTTTCAGAGCTGTTTGAAGACTTCCAAGCTCAATGGACTGCCGAGAAGTTGTGCTATGCAAGGATTAAAAGTCCACAACCTAAAAGACTCTCCGGAATAGAGTTTCAAGAGGAATTAAAGTCTTCAAGTGTGAAGCCCAATTAAAGCCTTAGTTAGGATAGGATTAGGATTCACTTGTAATTAGTCTTTTATTATTATTTGAAATCTTAATAAGAGTCTAATCAGGATTAAAGGCATTATAAATAGATCAAGAGGGCTGAACACTTGAGGAGGAGGAAAAGCAACAACAATCAAGCAAGATTTAAGAGCAAAGCGTCACTCCCTTTTATTTCTTCTACTCTTTAATATTTTCTTACTTTAGTATTATGTGTTTACATATTATCATGTGCAACTAAACTTCTCTCTAGGGCTAAGATGTAGCCCGATCTGATTGTATAGACAACTTGAGGAAGTTATGACAATTTATGTTTTATTCAATTGAGATTTACTTTTCTGCACTTCACTCTTGATTGATCTGGCCAATTAATTGGGAGAAATCCGTGGGTTAGCTATGATACCGACCTGAGATTAGTTAACCTAGACTAAGAGAATTAAATCCATAGTGGAGCTAAGGACATACCAGTACTGAGGACCCTGTGTAGTCATATGAGATTAGGGCATTCCCCTAATCTCCCTAAAGGGATGTCCATAGATCTTAATGCAGTTATAGTTGCTACAACTCGCACAGACTAGTAGCAGGGTTGGTAATTGTAATTAGATTTGATCTGACTTAATATCAAGGCTGATTAATTAAATTAGGGAATCCTGGCTAGCAATTGATACTTATATAACTTCATAACTGAATCAAGGAAGTTTATACATGAAGATTGTGGTGAAATCTAAATCCCTAGATCTTTCATCATTATTCTCTGAATCACTTATGCTATATATTTTTCTGTTATTGCTTACTTAATTTCTGCATTTAATTATCTTACCTATCTCATCACAATTCGACTACTTGAACAATGCTGGAGTTATATTACTCTGGTAATCAATATCAATCCCTTGGGTACGACAACCCCCGGAATACTTGCTCACTACACTAATAGTGTATACTTGCATTGTGTTCCACAAATCACATATTGTTCCATACATAACATCCATTCACGCCACACACACATACTAAATCTATCCATTCGTGACACTCACTAAGGAGCAATCAAGTTTTTGGCGCCGTTGCCGGGGATTGTTTTATTGATATTAGAGGAATTAACAAAGTGTTGATTCAAGCAAAATTTTATTTTTTGTTTTACTTTAATCTTCTTTCTTCAATTCTTTTTAGAAAAATTTTCTAGTGCATGAGAAGAACAAGGGATCGAATCTACTACCTCCTTGATCCAGAGATCGAAAAAACCGTTAAAAAAAATCTGAGAACAAGGAGAGTAGTTCGGAACTTGCAGCCAGAACTAGAAAAGATGGCAGCACCAAATAATCAACCGAATGAAGGGCATATTCCCCTTCGAACTTTTGCTGTCCCGAAAGTGTAGAATGTTATGTCAAGCATCCGGAGTCCAGCTATTAAAGCAAACAATTTTGAGATCAAACCAGTTATGATCCAGATAGTTCAAAATAATCAATTTTCTGGAGCACCTAATGAAGACCCAAATCTGCACCCCTTAACTTTTCTGGAGATTTATGATACGTTCAAATACAACGGGTGTCAGAGGAGGCAATCAAGCTCAAATTATTCTCTTTTTCACTCAGAGACGGAGCTAGAAGGTGGCTGAATTCTTTGCCACCTGGTTCACTTGACACATGGGATTCCTTAGCCCAGAAATTTCTAACTAAATATTTTCCTCCTTCGAAAACTACCAAGCTGAGAACTAAAATTGTGAATTTCAATCAATTTGAGAGAAAGTCTCTCTATGATGCCTGGGAAAGATTCAAGGAGCTGCTAAGGAAGTGCCCACACCATGGAATGCAAGACTGACTGGTAATGCAGGTATTCTATGGAGGATTAATCCCTAACACCAAGACAGTTGTAGATGCAGCTGCTGGAGGAGCCTTTTTGAACAAGGACTATGCTGAAGCCTACGAGTTACTTGAAAAGGTAACAACAAATGCTTCTTATTGGAGCTCTAGGAGGGATAATGAGAAGAAGTGGCTGGTATACAAGATTCAGATGTATTTGCAACACTTGCAGCAAAACTGGATCAAGTACTTTCTCCACACTGCAATGCTCAAAGGAAATCCTATGGAAGCTGTGCAAGAAGAAGCCGAAGAGGTACACTATGTGAGGAACAACAATCTCTACTCAAAGACCTACAATCCTGGATGGAGAAATCATCCTAACTTTTCATAGAAGAATCCAGGACAGGCAGCACCTTAACAGCAACAACGTCTAAGGATGAATCTAGAAGAAGCCATGGCCAAACTTGCAACATCCCAAGCCGAGTTAACTGAAAAGACAAATCGATTTATGGTAACTACAAATGCTTCAATTAAGCAATTGGAGAATCAGGTAGGCCAGATTTCTCAACTTCTTACCACAAGGCAACTTGGTGGATTACCAAGCACAACTGAAGCTAATCCGAGGGATATAAAAGCCATAATTCTGAGAAGTGAAAAAACCATTGATGCTATCCAAGGTTCCACGCCACAAGGAGAAGAGAAGGAAGCTGAATCTGAAGTTGAACAAACACTAAATGTCGCCCCAGAAGAAAGGCAAGAACTACAAAAGCCAATGGAGAAGCCGAAGCACATGCCATGCAAATTTCTTCTCTACACAAGCCACCCTTGCCATTTCCACAAAGATTTAGAAAGCAGAAACTGGACAGACAATTTGTAAAATTTATGGAGGTATTTAAAAAATTACATATTAATATTCCTTTTGCAGAAGCTTTGGAGCAGATGCCAAACTATATGAAGTTCATGAAAGATATTCTGTTTAACAAAAGAAAGCTACAAGATTATGAAACCATTGCACTTACTAAAGAGTGCAGTGCCATACTCTAAAGTAGCTGCCACAAAAGCTTGAAGACCATAGAAGCTTTACCATTCTATGCATTATAGGCCAGGAGTTTTTCAGCAAAACATTATGTGATTTGGGAGCAAGCATAAATTTAATGTCATTCTCAGTATACAAGAAGCTGAATATTGGAGAAGCCAAGTCAACTACTGTATCTCTACAGCTGGCAGATAGATCCATCAAATATCCAAGAGGTATAGTAGAAGATGTTTTGGTTAAAGTTGACAAATTCATCTTCTCTGTAGATTTCATAGTATTAGACATAGAGGAAGATCAAGAAATCCTAATCATTTTGGGAAAGCCATTCTTAGCAACTAGAAGAGCCTTAATTAATGTATAGAAAATGAACTTGACCTTGAGAGTACAAGAAGAAGAAGTGACCTTTGATATCCTCAAAGCACTAAAGCATCCAGCTGATGAAGAGTCATGCTTTAGAGCATACATCATTGACCAATGCATCAAGGAGGTGGCGCAACTTTCAAAGTATTTTGAACCCCTTGAAGCATGCTTAGCTAGCATGACAACAGAAGAAGATCCAGAGATTGAAGATTGCATTCAACAACTGGAGGCTACTCCACTAATTTTTATCAAGAAACCTGCTGAAGAATTGGGAGAGCTTAAAGTCCCAACCGAATCTTCAATTAAGCAAGCACCCAAATTAGAGCTAAAACTATTACTAGAACATTTGAAATACAGCTATTTGGGAGATGCAGAATCCCTACCAGTAATTCTTTCTGCTTCCCTAACAAAAGAGCAGGAAGAAAAACTGCTGAGAGTGCTGAGAGCAAACAAGAAAGCAATAGAATGGACTATTGCTGACATAAAAGGCATCAGTCCTACCATTTGCATGCACAAAATTTACATAGAAGAAAATTTCAAGCCCTCAATCGGGCACCAAAGAAGGCTAAACCCAAAGATGAAAGAGGTAGTCAGAAAATAAGTACCAAAATAGCTTGATGTAGGCATTATCTACCCTCTTTCTGACAGTCCTTGAGTGAGCCCTGTACAAGTAGTGCCAAAGAATGGAGGTATCACTGTAGTAGAAAATGACAACAATGAGTTGATCCCTACCAGAACCGTAACTGGATGGAGAGTGTGCAATGAATACAGGAAGCTGAACAAAGCAACCAGAAAAGATCACTTTCCACTACTATTCATTGATCAGATGCTAGACAGGTTAGCTGGATATCCTTTCTATAGTTTTCTGGATGGATATTCAGGCTATAACCAAATTGCCATAGCCCCTAAAGATCAAGAGAAGATAACTTTTACATGTCCCTATGGCACATTCGCCTTAGAAGAATGTCATTTGGACTATGTAATGCACATACTACTTTTTAGAGGCTCATGACATCATTATTTTCAAATATGGTAGAAAAATTCATAGAAATTTTCATGGATGATTTCTTAGTTTTTGGGAATTCATTTGATTCATACTTGAATAATCTATCATTGGTACTCCAAATGTGCCAAGAAACAAACCTAGTGCTGAATTGGGAGAAGTGCCACTTTATGGTACATGAAGGAATCGTTCTTAGCCACAAAATATCACTAGAAGGAATTCAGGTTGACCGGGCTAAAGTGGAGCTAATTGAGAAACTTCCACATCCTACTACTGTCAAGGGAATAAGGAGTTTCTTGGGACACGCTAGATTTTACAGAAGATTCATCAAGGACTTCTAGAAAATTTTCAAACTATTATGCAATCTTCTGTTAAAAGAAATAACTTTTGAATTCATAAAAAACTGCAAAACAACATTTGAAACTTTAAAGGAAGCACTCATCTTTGCCCCTGTCATTGTCACGCCTAATTGGGAAGCCCCATTTGAAATTATGTGTGATGCAAGTGACTTTGCAGTAAGGGTTGTTCTAGGGTAAATAAGAGAAAAAAAAATTCAAAGCTATTTACTACACAAGTAAGACTCTTGATGCTGCCCAAGTTAACTATGCGACCACTGAAAAAGAGCTACTAGCTGTGGTCTATGCCTTTGACAAATTCAGATCATATCTCATTGGCAACCAGACCATAGTTTATACTGACCATGCAGCTCTTAAATATTTAGTGAATAAAAAAGATGCCAAGCCAAGACTTATTAGATAGATTTTACTTTTGCAAGAATTTGAACTGGAGATGAAGGACAATAAAGGAGCAAATAATGTCATAGCAGACCACCTATCTAGGCTGGAATATCATGCTAATAACCTTATTCCTATAGCTGATTCCTTCCCTGATGAACAGGTATTTTCCATTAGAAAAATTGTTAACAAAGGATAGAATAGACAAGGAAGAGACGGGCCATGGTATGCAGATTACGTCAATTACCTAACCTGTCATGAATTGCCGCCTAGAGCAACCTATCAACAAAGGAAGAAATTCCTTTTTGAGGTACGATTTTATTTTTGGGATAACCCTACACTCTATCGCAGATGTAGGGATCACATGATCAGAAGGTGTGTCCCAGAAGAAGAATTTCAAGCCATCCTTGAAAGCTGTCATTCTAGCAGCTATGTAGGGCACTATGCAGCTCACAAGATAGCCAATAAAGTACTTCAATCTGGTTTCTATTGGCCAACACTTTTCAAAGATGCATAATCTTTTGTTGAGAGATGTGACAAATGTCAAAGAGCTGGAAACTTGTCCAAGAGACATGAGATGCCTCAAAATCCCATCCTAGAAGTTGACCTATTTGATGTGTGGGGCATTGATTTCATGGGACCATTCCCATCATCCTTTGGGAACCTGTACATTCTCATAGCAGTAGATTATGTATCAAAATAAGTAGAAGCTATTCCATCTCCTACAAATGATTCTAAAGTGGTGTAGAGATTTCTGAAAAAGAACATCTTTACCCATTTTGGAGTACCAAGAACACTAATTAGTGATGGAGGGAAGCACTTCTGCAACCAACACCTCAAAGCTCTCCTTGTCAAATATGGAGTAAAGCACAAAATTACCACCCCCTATCACCCACAAACTAGTGGGTAAGTGGAGGTATCTAACAGGGAGCTGAAGAGGATATTGGAGAAAACAATCCACACGAATAGGAAAGATTGGTCTCGGAAGTTGGATGATGCACTCTGGGCATATAGAACAACATTCAAGACACCCTTAGGCATGTCTCCATACAACATAGTCTTTGGGAAGGAGTGCCACTTACCAGTTGAGTTAGAGCATAAAACATACTGGGTTGTCAAGCTACTAAATTTTGATCCAAATGTAGCCGGGCAAAACAAAATGCTTCAACTCAATGCATGAATTCCGAAAAGAAGCCTATGAAAATGCCCGCATTTACAAGGAAAAAGTCAAACTATGGCATGACAGAAAAATAGCAAGAAAAGACTTATATCCTAGACAGAAAGTGCTATTATTTAACTCAAGGTTGAAACTTCATCTTGGGAAATTAAAATCAAGATGGTATGGTCCGTACACTATCACATCTATAAACCCATATGTAGCTATAACAATAACGAACAAACTTTCAAAGTGAATGGGCACAGATTGAAGCCCTACTTAACAAGTGAAAATATGCCTGTGCATGTTATCATCCTTCAAGATAGCACATAGAAACAAAGAAAGTCCGGCTGAGGACTATAAACCAAGTGCTTATGGGAGGCAAACCAGTACTTTTTATTTCTTTCCCTTTTTAAATTATTCTAATTTAGTCAATTTCTCTATTACTCATGATCTTTCAATCAATTATTTTAAGCCATATAGGTATTGGATGCCACAGGGAGTCAGAACAGAGTAATTCGAGCACAAAAGGACTCAAAAAGAAGCTATGGGAGCCGCGGCGCCAACACTGGGCGCCTTGGCGCCCACTTCCAAAGAGTATACTACCTATGGGCGCCACAGCGCAAACCCTCAGCGCCACGGCTCCCACTATAGCAATTGCCAAAAAAAATTTAAAAAAAAAAAAAATTAATTCCCTCGATGTCTCGGCCGTGGTGCCCACTACCAGAACCTTATAACACCCAACCCATCATTCTTACACTTTCCATATTTCAAACCTCTCAACTACCCATTCGTACACCCTTCGCATTCCCTCTGATTTTTGCCAATTAATCACTCCCAAAACACCTCTAAACCCTTTCCCATACACTTAAACTTCAATCCATCCGAACAACCTTCAGATTTGAGGAAGCATCCTTCACTTTTCACCACTTTCTCTCACTAGAACGTGGATTTTCTCACTCCTCTACTCTTGAAGTTTTTTGGCGATTTCTAGCAACGATTGGTTCGCAATCACACCCTTGGACATCATAGAGGGATTTTATCACTTACCCACTCAATTTAATTTGAGAAAATTTGAGCAATTTTATCTAATTTCTTCCTTGGGAGTTTTGGCCGAAATTGGGGATTTTTCTAGGTGATTGAGCATGAACTTTGTGTGCATGTGGATTCTAATTGGTGCTGTTGATTACTGATTATATCTAGTTTGTATTGGCTACCCTGATTTGTGCATTATCATGTCAAATTTTTGCATAGAAATTTTTTTCGAAAAACAGAGCATTGTGAGAATTCTATTTATTGTGCTTACATTAGTGGAATAGGTGCTCTGTTGGGTATTTTTGTGTGTGTTATTGCAGATACCATGCCTTTCAAAAGATTAGCCAAGCAGAAGGCACCTTCATTCTCTCAATTGCCAGAATATGATGTTACTCGCTTCTTTAGCAAAAAGGCAGAGGACCACATGGACGACCTGGACAACAAGCCAACAATCTCAGAATTTGGCATTGATCTTTTGGGGCCCTGTTTTGCTCCGATTGCCAATCACATGGCATGGAGAGGTTGGCTCAAATTTGCTCAACAACCGAAGCCCACACCACTCAACATAGTGAAGGAGTTATACACTAATTTGTTCGAATATCAGACTCCCTATGCAAGCTGGGTGCGAGGTCACAAGGTACCCTTTGATTGGTACACAATTCATGAGATTTTTGAGATACCAAATCTGCATGCTGGAGAGATGGGGCTGGGCAATTTTGCAGCTAGTGGGGATTACAATGATATCACTAGGACACTATGCATTGAAGGCACTCAGTGGGTCACCAGAGATGGTGAATTTTACCACTTTCCCAAGATCGGGCTAGACAAGATCAACAAGACGTGGCTACATTTCATTGCCAACCGGTTGTTCCCATCCACGCATACCTCAGAGGTCACCAAGCTGCGAGCAGAGTTCCTCTAGGCAATCCACAACAGGTGGAGGTTCAATGTCGGCCACACCATTGCAAAGCACTTGGAGACTATTAGACAAATGGTTAACAAGAAGGTGCTCTCTTTCCCCCACCTGATAGTTGCCCTTTGTCGCAAAGCTGGAGTTGAGTGGGGTAACTCAGAGCCTATGCTTGAGCCAGGCCGGATGCTCAACAAGACATTCTTTGCTCACCTAAAGCCACCTTACCTGAGAGGAGGCCCAACAGCCCCACCACAACCACCAGCTCCACCTGCCCCCCAAGCATCGCCACCACCAAACCAGCAAGGGTTTATGAACCTTGCACTAGCCAACAAGCTGAACACCTGGATAGATTTCAGCTATCAATACACTGAAGCAACCACCAGATGGTACCAGATAACTGAAGAATACCTAGAAGTGGGTGTAGTAGGCCACACTGGCTTACCTCCATTCCCACATCTCCCTCGTCCACCACAGCTGCTCCACCACCACCTGCTGAAGAAGAGAGCTCAGAGGAGGACTCTAAGGACACCGACTAGGCTGTCTTTCCAGGTTGGCTCTTTCCTTACTCTGTTTTATTTGATGCATTGAGGACAATGCAATATTTAAGTGTGGGGGAGAGTCATATTTCATTCTACCTAGTATTTAAAATAAAATTTCCATTTGAGTAGTAGATTAGTTATGTATTTTAGTTTAGTTATGTGTTTTTTTTTTAATTGACTGCATGATTGTATGTATTTTAGTATTTTAGTTTAAATTTATATTTTTGAATAAATGCATGACTGTTTGTGTGTTTTCTGACTGAAAAGCTATGGCTCATGATGAAACTAGTATATCACTGATTAAATGGGATGAAGAATATTCAATTATTGTGGAAATAATGCATGATTGTTCATTTCATCTGTCCTATTTTATGATTGAAAAGCTTCTGGGAATTTTGAGCCTACCTTGTAATTGTGTGAACCCACATTGATTTGCTATTCCCTATATATGCATTAGTTTACTGAGATATTTGAAGAAACTAAAGTGTGAGTGGATGAATTATCCTCTAGTGAGCTTTTGAGCCTAAGAGCTATATCACTAGAGCTCAGCAACTGTTTGTGAGTGAACAGGACATCCTTGATTTTTCTAGAACTTGTTCTGTTATACATTTTGAGACCGCAATTAAATTACAAACACTAAGATGATTAGGGCACCTAGGTTTACACCTTCTACCTTACTCTCACCCTTTAGTAACCAATCTATTCAAGCCTGTTTCTATGAGTAGTGTAGATGATGGTAGAGCTGATTAGTAATCACTCGATGACCATGAAAAATACCACATACCATGCAAAAATAGAGCATTCAGTTTATGGATGATCTGTATCAATATCCCTTATATTAGAACCTTGAAAGTTGGGCTACCCCCTAGTTGATCCTTTTAAGTCTTTCCCTTTCCTTCTGTTCACCCCATCACAATCTTCTTCCATTCCTCAATTCCTTCGCCAATTGGACACCAATACTTTAAAGAAATGTGTGAATTCAGGGAAATCAAATACTCCCCCTTAGTTGAGAGAAATAGAGAGAAAAGAATAGCCTCATAATGAAGATTATCTCCCTAGAAAAAAGAGCAGTGAGCAAGAAAAGAAGAAATGAGACAAATGCTCTGAAAAATTAGAATAAAAAAGGCAAGGAAAAGATAGAAAATAAAAGAAAAGAAAAAGGTCAAAAGACCAAAAAGCCAAAGCAAAAGGGAGACAATAGAGAAGAAAAGAGGGAGTAAAAGATGAAGTATTTGAGCTAGTGGTGGGAGAATATGTGCAATAAAGAAAAACTCTTAATTCACATGATTTCTTCTTAGTAAGTTGTTAGGTCTCATTTTAGTCACATTTCAACCCCATATTTTCTTGGATTAGTGACATATTCTTAGACTATTTCAATTGATTTAAATCACTTTTAAGATTTTTGAATTTATATGGATGATAATATAAATTGAGCTTAATTGCATGTTTTTAACTAACATTTGTATTTTCACAAGTGATTAATTTCTATGTCAAGAACAAGCATTGAAGAGCCAAGCTGGAAAATTGAAGAATGACACGCTGCCAAAACTCGCCATGGCGAGGTGAACCCGAGAAGAAAGTTTCCATTCTGCCATGCTTCGCTGTGGCGAGCTGGAGAAATTCTGCACCTATTTTGAAGAGTCCTAAGCTAATTCAACTACCGAGAAGCCTTATCATACAAGGATTGAGACTCCTAAGCTTGGAAAGCTCTTTGGAAGCATGATTCAAGTGGGATTGAAGTCTTGAAAAAATATATCCACTTGGTGTCCTAGTTAGAGTATGATTAGGAATGACTTTGTAATTTAATTTATAATGCATCTAAGAGTCCTATGATAAGTGGAACTAGGATTAGATATATTAAATAACCAAGTAGAGCTGAAAATATGGAAGAAGAATTCTAAGCCAACTCCAATACCAATATAATTAATTTCCTCATCAAGGAAGGACTTTATCAAGTGGTTAAAAAGAAGAGTTGGAGTTGGAAAAGAATTCTATTTTCCCTCTTGCTGGAAGATACCAAAGCTGAATAGGATTAGGATTTAATCCCTTATATATATATCAAGAGGGCAGATCTGAAACGACACCATGCCAACCCACACCACATACAAAGCTGCTGCCCAGATCTGGATCTACAACCACGCCACACATCAAGAGCTGCACTCAACCATTGTCCCTACTACTGAGACTTCATCTATTATTTTTCTCTTTTGTTATTCTTGTTCAAAGTGACCATGCTTTTAGTCCAGAATTTTCCTGGATCTGTTAGTATGGTAGCTTAATTTCTTTTATGCTTAGCTAGACATATCTAAGCCATGATACCAATTTTGTGAGACAAGATTATGATTTGAATGTTTGATAAATTGATTTTGAGTATTATGAAATTATTTAACAGCATTGTTATTGAATCTATTTGGATCTGTTTGGAGTAGCTAACCAACCTATTTGAATGATTCATATTGTTAGCCAATTAAGTAAGTCTGGAACCTTAATTAATTGGCACAAGTAACAACTACTTAACCCTAGAATTGGATTGATTAGAATAATTTCATATCTGAATTACATAAAGCCGCTGGTGGACCTTTATGGTTTAGGTTAGATGATGTTTTCCATAGATCTTAATGCTCCAAGTTCGGTTAAATCTCATGCGCTGGTGTAGTGGGGTTATTGGACTTGGTAGGTTTTGAGCTCAGACATTCTAGTTACAAAACAAACGGTAAGGGAAAATAGGGAATTTTGTCGTACAAAGTTCTACAGTCTAGCTATTCGAAATTAATTTACCTATGTGTCGATGATCGAATTTGTGTTATCATGGTAAAGATATGTCGATGCTAAGCATGCCTTGTTAATTCTGTTACTCAATCTACTCAATTTACTTGCTTTACTTCTCTTTATTCACTTTTCCTTCCTTTCTTTATATTCCGCCCAGAATTTTATTATTCAGTAATTACCTATCAACAACCCCCCTTTCGTATGTTTAGGTATATTAGAAATTAGGTTAGTTAGTAGTTTATCTTTTTGTTATTTCTTTTCTTTTAAAAGCATTCTTATTAGATTAAATATACGCTTCCTCGTGGGATCGATCCTACTTGCCCTAACTATATTATCTTTTTAGGTAGTAGTGAATTAATTTGTGAGGCTACGACACCTGTCTACATAAGTCCTAAGCCTTTATCACCTTCACCTAGCCCCGTTACAACCCTTTGTAAGACCCTTTGATTAGTATTGTGATTTATTAAAGTAGTGGAGATTTGATATATGAACAAGCCTATGGAAATTTCTTGATTTTGTCTTAAAATGAGTGAAAATCTAATCCTCCAAACACTTGTGAGATGAGTGAATATTATTCCCAAGAGAGAGAATTCATTCCTCACCACTTACACTCCCTAAAGTTTAAGTGGCTATTATGCATATTTTTACTTGATTATATTATCATTATGACTTTTCATGATTGGACTACCCTATTTTACCCTATTACATGGAAACTTTCCTTTTACACTTTAATGAGTAAGAATTGAGCCTATATCACTTTGCATTGAGAGTTACCTTGGGAGCTTGTGGAATATTTCATTGCATATTGGATGACCTTGCATTATGAAATAATGATTGAGTTCCAGAAATCCCATATGAATTGATTCTGATGCTAAATATGGTTAGTAAGTCTGTTTTGTGTGAAAGCCTTGATATCTTGCATGAATGCTTATGTTTGATTTTACTCAGGACAAGCGAAAAGATAAGTGTGGGGGAGTTTGATAATTACATTTAAAGTCCCAATTATGGTAAAAACACTTTGCTTTTAATTAGATTTCATTATGTTTCAGGTATACAAGTCGAAAGGAGCAAAATGGAGAAAAATGGCATTCTGCCATTGGGCGCTGTGGCACCCATGCACTGGCGCTGTGGCGCCATCTACCAGAGACTCAAGTGGTTATTCTGCTAATGGGCGCTGTGGCGCCCAAAACCTGTTTCAGAGTTGTTTGAAGACTTCCAAGCCCAATGGACTGCCGAGAAGTTGTGCTATGCAAGGATTAGAAGTCCACAATCTAGAAGACTTTCCGGAATAGAGTTTCAAGAGGAATTAAAGTCTTGAAGTGTGAAGCCTAATTAAAGCCTTAGTTAGGATAGGATTAGGATTCACTTGTAATTAGTCTTTTATTATTATTTGGAATCCTAATAAGAGTTTAATTAGGATTAGAGGCATTATAAATAGATCAAGAGGGCTGAACACTTGAGGAGGAGGAAAAGCAACAACAATCAAGCAAGATTTAAAAGCAAGGCGTCACTCCCTTTTATTTCTTCTACTCTTTAATATTTTCTTACTTTAGTATTATGTGTTTACATATTATCATGTGCAACTAAACTTCTCTCTAGGGCTAAGATGTAGCCCGATCTGATTGTATAGACAACTTGAGGAAGTTATGACAGTTTGTGTTTTATTCAATTGAGATTTACTTTTCTGCACTTCATTCTTGATTGATCTAGCCAATTAATTGGGAGAAATCCGTGGGTTAGCTATGATACCGACCGGAGATTAGTTAACCTAGACCAAGAGAATTAAATCCATAGTGGAGCTAAGGATAGACAAGTACCGAGGACCCTGTGTAGTCACATGGGAATTAGAGCGTTCCCCTAATCTCCCTAAAGGGATGTCCATAAATCTTAATGCAATTATAGTTGCTACAACTCGCACAGACCAGTAGCAGGGTTGGAAATTGTAATTAGATTTGATCTGACCTAATACTAAGGCTGATTAATTAAATTAGGGAATCCTGGCTAGCAATTGATACTCATATAACTTCATAACTGAATCAAAGAAGTCTATACATGAAGATTGTGGTGAAATCTGAATCCCTAGATCTTTCATCATTATTCTCTCAATCAATTCTGCTATATACTTTTCTGTTATTGCTTACTTAATTTTTGCATTTAATTACCTGACCTATCTCATCACAATTCGACCGCTTGAATAATACTGGAGTTATATTACTCTGGTAATCAATATCAATCCCTTGGGTACGACAACCCTCGGAATACTTGCTCATTACACTGATAGTGTATACTTGCACTGTGTTCCACACATCACATATTGTTCCATACATATACATCCATTCACGCCACACACACATACTAAATCTATCCATTCGTGACACTCACTAAGGAGTAATCAAGGACCCAACATTGATAGAATACATGAAGTACAGTTGCTTTTACAAAAACATTTAAAGTTGAAGGTCTTAGGGGATTTGAAATATTTTCTGGGTTTGGAGATTGCTCGGAGTACAAAGGGCATTCATTTATCCCAAAGGAAGTATACTCTACAACTCTTGTAGGATACTGGTCTTTTAGCTGCTAAGCCAACTATTATTCCCATGGAACCAAATCTGAAGTTGAGTGCTTTCAAGGGAACTCCATTACAGAATCCATCATAGTTTCGCAGGCTCATTGGGAGACTAATGTACCTTAATTTCCAGACCATATATCACCTTTGCGGTATACAAGCTAAGTCAGTTTATGTCCAATCCAAGAACCACACACCTCACTGTAGCTTATCAAATTCTACAATACTTGAAACAAGCTCCGAGACAAGGGTTTTATTTTTCCCATCTACTTCATCTTTCTAGCTCATAGTATACACAGATGCTGATTGGGGTGATTGTTTGGACACCAGAAAATCTACTATAGGTTTTTGTATTTTCTTGGGGAATTCACTTATTTGCTGGAAATCCAAGAAGCAACCCATTGTTTCCAGATCTTTTACAGAAGTAGAATATAGAGCCTTAGCTTTTGTCACTAGTGAACTACTCTGGTTGAAGCAGTTGTGTAAAGCATTTGATGTATCCATTTCTATTGTCACGTTATTTTGTGACAATATGTCTGCTATCCACTTTGCTTCCAGTCCTGTTATGCATGAAAGGTCCAAGCATGTTGATATTGATGTCCACTTCATTCGAGAACATGTTGCTTTTGGCTTCCTAAAACTCATTCATGTCAAATCCCAACACCAACTAGCAAATTTTCTCACCAAAGCCTTAGGCCAAAAGCAAACATTGTTGTCCAAGTTGGGAATTCTCAATGTATGCTTCCCACCTTGAGGGGGAGTATTACAACTAATACTTAGCTATAATTAGATATTTATTTCCAGCTGTTAGTTAGTTATTCATATCCCCCGACGTGTATAAAACTCTATGTACAAAACATTTGGGAGTTGAATGAAAAAACTTCTTTTTCTCGAGCTCAGCTTCAATACAGTTTTCATCGGTTAGGAAAAATGCAAAACCAAAATTGACCGACAAAAATCAATTTTTCAAATTACAAATATGTAACCAATCAATTAAGCCGATACTAACCAACCCATTAAACTGATTTGTTTTTGATTCAGTTAGTTTCGGTTAATTAATTAAATTTTGCTCAACCTTATGTTGGAGCTCTATAATATATCTCCTTTTAATGTATATAGGATATGATGTTGAAGTAACGATGGCAATGGAGCAAGGTTTCTACTCCCTAACCCCATCACTAATCTCTAGACTAGACAAGATCTTTATTAAAATCCATGTGTTTGTATTTTTAAATATTCATTATTTCAATATCTATTATATTTACTCAAAAAATTTATTATAAATTTTATAAAATTACTTAAAATAGAAAAGATCAAAATTATTAATTAACATAATTATCAAATTTTATATTTAAAATAAAAACATAAATAACTCAAGCATAAATATTATAGTCTCAATACTCAATATTGAGATAAATAATTCTCAAAAATATCAAAGATAATTTTCAATCAACAATAAATGTCAAAAATCAATTGGAATCAAAATAATTTTAAAAGTCACCAAGTAATTAGTTTATGATATTTACTTATTTAGGGCTTAATTAGTTTAGTTTTCTTTTAGTTAAACTATTAGTGTACTGTGTTAGTACAGTGCAGTACTACAATGTGGTTGTAAGATGTATTTTATACATATTATTATTATATAATGTATAAAATTAAAAAAAAATACTATAGATATTACATATAACATATGATTATGGGAGCTCATATCCAACCTCATGCCCATCTATCTTCATGTACGATCAGGTAAAAATTATGAAGTTCGGTTCAGTATAGGTCAAATTGTCATGTTAGAGTGGTGCAAACTCTTACCTCCACTCATCACATCCTTCATTTGTAACACAAAGTACATTGATTTTTACGTGCTTTAATTAAGTTACAAATACCATGACCTGATAAAAATGAAGATACACATATCTTTTTTTTTAAAAAAAAAAAATCTATACACTCAAAATTTGTTTTAAATGCTAGAGAGGTGCAAACACCAGCATTTAAAACATGCTTTTGTTAGATAATTAATTAACTTTTATAATATTAAGTTTTTTCTAGACCCATTCTTATTTTAAATGAATTATATTAATTTATTTATTTAAAAAGAGGAAAAAAAAAAACCTCTAATGTTATAATTTTTTTTATGTGTATATTATAATATAATTATTCTAAATAAAAAACTTGCCTGTTAAGCTTTTTCTTTTTTTTAAAGAGCATTTTCCTTTTTACATATATTTATTGGTTATCTTTTTCTTTTTTTTTTCTAAATTCTTCTAATTGGATTTTAAAAGAAAAAACACCTTCAAAGAATATGAGAGGCTCCAATTTTATTATGCTTTATGTTATGTATCACATGGTTAGATGTCCAAATTTAAGGACACTTGTATCTTATAGTGATTATAACTCACAATGGCTTTATGTGATATTATCTCTTAAGTTATAACTTATAAACTTATAAGGCCTTTATTCTCTTCTATGTAACTTCCTTACACAATTGTAATAGGTATTTATTGTGTATTATATAGCATCTTAGTCTATGAAGCAAACAATATTAGTCACATCACCTAATCATGCAAAAATTTTAGCATTACATGAAGCTAGCCAAGAATATTTTGAATGAGATATGTGATTCATCATATATGAGAGGCATGTGGTTTATCTTAAAAAAATTGATTCCTACAATTCTATATGAAAATAATATTATATGTATTATTAAGTAAAAGAATAGTACAATAAAGGTGGTAGAATTAACTATATTTCACAAAGGTTCTTTTTCACTCATAATCTTCAAAAGAATTGTGAAATAAGCATTCAACAAATTTGTTTGTGTGATACTCTAGCAAATTTGTTTACCCAAACACTTCCTACTTCAACGTTTGAAAAGCTTATCTATAATATTGGAGTTTGTCAACTAAAAGATCTTAATTGATATTTTCATACAAGTTGTTCTCTTTTTCTTTTAATCATGATATTTTTCTTAATAAGACATTTAATGAGGCAATATCTCATAAATAAAACACCTAATTTGTATTAAGATACATATAATAAAATAAGAAAAAAGCTCTCATACTCTTACTATTCTTGTGGCTTCTCTACATTGGCTTTCCATTTACATCATTTCACAACACTATTGATTTTTGTTTAGATTTTTTTTTTCTTTTTGAGAGAAACAAGTACTATACAACAACGAGGGAAAAAATTGAGGAACATAAATATAACTATAGAACAAAATGGTAAGCGTTTTCATTTTACAATTTTTTCTTTTTATTTATTTTTTTGCATTAAATATCACTAAAGACTTGCTTTTTATTTTATCAACATTTTTGTTGTTGTTTCACATTAAATGATTAAGCCTTCTCATTTCATCATTTTCTAAATGACAATGACTTCAAGGAGCATTGAATAAAGTTTTTTGGTTTTTGATTTCTTTGTTATAATTCTTTTGAGGAAAATAGATATGTTCTTCATGTTTAATATATGTTATTTTCAGTAATCAAAATACTATAACGTGTGACATAAGGCAAGCATTCAAATTTAGTTGATAATTAAGAAAGATAAATTTATCATTTAAAAACAAGATTGAAGACAATTAGTGAGATTTAGAAAGGTTGAGTCTCCTTATCTTTTGGGCCAAAGTTAGTTTTAAGTTGTTTTGTTAAGGATGATTTATTGTTTAATACTTACCATGGCAAAAGAAAAATTATAACTGAATGATTTATTGTTTCTCATTGCAACTATTACCTCGTGGTACTAGCCTTAATTTTGGCTACCCTTTCTGTTTCTTTACCCCTTTCCGTTGTTTCCATAAGAACCATACGTGTACTAATAGTAACATTATTGGCTTTAACTTTGTAAGATTCGCCAATCATTCTATCTGAATTCCTTTGATTTTGATTTGTCTGTATTTTGCTTAGATTGAGGGCATTTTTCCCTGAATTTTATACTATAAAAAAATTGCTTTCTGTATTAAAGTTCAGTTATTTTGGGTGATATCTGATTGTTGATTGACACACTATTTAAACATAAGCCATTTCCCTTGTCCAGAAATTCTTGATGAAGCAGGGATAAAGGAGAAATTTTTTTGGCATACATCTGGTGTTGTACACTTTTTTTTTTTTTGGATTATAGTTTATTTTGCAATTTTCTTTTTGGGTTTCTGACAAATATATTTCAGTTGAAAATAATTCTATTCGAGGCACCGTCCGACACTGAATTGCAATTCCTTTTTTGCCAACAATGTTTTAATACTACATACCGGTAACATAGTATATGCCATTGTACTGAGGGCTGTTTCTCTTCCACTAATCTTTTATTTTTGAAGCACAAAGACATTACTCTGATTTTAGCTCATGGAACTAAAGTGGGCAAACATTTTAGGATTACATAAATAGGAGTATATACGTGTTTTTCAATTCTGCCTCCATTTGGGAATATCAAACACTTAAGAGATTTTAATTTAATATATACATATCTGCAATTTTTTTTTTTACAAATGTGGGGTGTTTGATGAAATTTCTATAGTTTGGTATTAGCACTAGCAATTTTCTTCAGTTCTTGAAATGCTTTAATGGTGTCCACGTCAAAGCCACCTGCAAACTGAATGGTCCAGTCGTTGATTGAGTTGGCTGAAAAGGAAATATTAACTTTGTGGAGTTTGACGAGTGCTCTACCTGGTGTACTCTGAATGCAAACCTAACTCCTTGTACCAGGAGGTTGTTGTCTTGCAAGGCTTCATTAGATTCCAGTTCCATGGTTATCCGCTGCATGTAGACTTTCCCCAGCTTCAATGAACTTAGTTTCATCTGCAGTCAATATTGAGTTTAATCTTCAATGTTGAATCCTGATGCTTTTTTTTTTTTAATTATTTTTTAATATAGTAGTAAATATGATTTCATAGAAGTGTATAGCGTGGAAGATCTGAATATACTTTTGAGAAAACAGCTGAAATGATACTATTCTGTCAATAATGGTATAGAACTTTGTATTTCTGTCAACTTTGGCTGTTTGATCTATCTGAACTTGGCCAGTAAGTTGATTCCCATTTGGATTTTTTATTTTCTAATGTTAGAAGTACTTTTGTTAGGAGAAAAAAACACTTCTAGGTTGCCAAATAAGAGAAAAAAAAAAAAAAAAAAGTAAAAATAGATTCAAAAGTTAAAAGAACTTCTTTTCGTAAAAGCATGTGATGATTCTTTAAAAAAAAAAAAAAAACAGAAGTAAATCACTGTGAGAAAAGAAAAGAAAGCACCTCCATAAACAGTAAGCCCAAAACATTACTTTTAATTTTTATATTTTAAATGTATTTTTTTTTTAAAAAAAATGAATCCAACCTAGCCGTTTGTTGTTGTTTTATTGTGATGATATAGGTTAGAGAATATAATGATGATTTGCCTTGTGTATTGTGAGTGTACATGACCTGTTTGCATGTCAGTGTTATTAATTCTTATTGCAATTGTAGTGCTTATTAGCATTAAGGTGTTTATAGTCAAATCAGCAAGTTTTATGGCATAAATAAGCTACCTGCTACATACCTGGCCAATTAGACCTGTGTCAAGCATCCACTCCCAAGGGATATGAAAACTCCTATATCTTTTACTTGTGCTCTCCCTGGTCCTCTCTATAGTGCTAACACTTCTCTCCAACCTGCATATTTATAATTGCATCATCCTCTAATTAATTTATAGTTTGCATAAAAACATTAAGAGCATATTTGGTTCATGAAATGGTTCAATATAAGAATGAAAAGAAAAATGAAAAATTCGATTACTATATTTAGTATGCAATAGGAATTAATAAATAAATAAAATTTTTAAAAAAATAATTAAAATAACTTTTATAATTTTTAATAAACAAATAGTATTTAATATAATAAAAACGCTCACACCTAAAATGATCATGGGAATGATCCAATATCACCAAACATTTAAGAATGGTGGTTTCATCAAATCTGAGAAATGGTGAATTCTTACAATGGACCGTTTCCATTTCAACAGTACCCAAACATGCACAAAGTAAGAATGGACCATTCCAAGATTTGCCAAATCCATGAACCAATCATGCTCTAAGTTGTTGATTTCTAGTTTTGTACATGCTCGCCTGTCTTGCAGTGCTTGTATCCTTTTCAAAGCCTGATGCAATGGTTCTTTGGGATTGTCTTCGAATGACGAAACTTGAGATCCTAGATTCTTCAAATCTCTGTAGTTACAGGCAGCTTCCCGAAGTGCATCTGATTTTTGTTCTGGCCATTGAGGAAAATGCTTTAGTACTGATCGTTCATCTACCAACGATGATAGTTGCCCATCTAGCCATTTGACAAATGCCTCCACCTCAGAGACATCTGCAAAGGATGTAGACTCTACCTCTTTGATTAAGAAACTGATGAATTCCCCATGTCTCTGAACATCTGATTTTATCTGTCCATGAGTTTGCATGGTATCAATGGAAGGATTTTAACCATCATAGATAAGAAAATGCACGCGTTAGGAAGTTAACTTACAGCTGAGAGGTGTTTTGAGCGATTTTCGATTTCCTCAATCATGTTTCTGGTAAATGGGGCTGCTGGAATTCCATTGGGATTCAATCCATTCTCCATATGGCTGTCCTTTCTTGTGAGTGCACGATAGAATTCTATGACTTCTGGCACACGACGCACTGCTTTTAACCAAACTACTGATTTGGGCGGTGTTGGAGGTGGCGGTGGTGCTATTTTTGGTGGCACTTTAATTCCTTTCTCATCCTTCAATGAAGGGAGAGTAGCAGCAGCAGACCTTGGAGGAGAATTTGGCACTTTTGCTGGTCTTTCCTTCTGGGGTGCTGATCCTGGTAGATCTGAATGCAACTTCCCATTTTCAAGACTCTTCTCAGACACATTTACCTGAGCTGCTGATTTATGTTGATGTGTATCTGAATTGCCGCCATCAATGGAGTTCTGCATCTTCTTCCAGAGTATGGTTTTCCTCTCAAAATTGTGTGCTTTAAGTGAGTTTATCTGTGCTCGTAAACGGGCAATTTCTTGTCTCAGTTCTTCGTTTTCTTTCTCCAATAGCTCATTTCTTGCCATTTGGATTTCAAGATTTTTCATTAGAGACATTGTCTCATGGACATGCCCTCACTTACTCTTTCTCACTTTGCCCTCATTAGAAGGGTGGCTAGCTATAAGGTGGTTGTCAAATTGATATCTCTGACCATTTCCCTTTTATATTTGGTCTTGCTTTTAATCTAAGGTTGATTATTATCTAGGAGTTTTGAGTATAAGAATGACCCAGAAAATGTTTTTAATGGCCTCATAGACATGCTGAGTTTATAGTCTTCCCAAGGATGTTTTAGACATTTTACTACTTCAATTCTCTTCTCTAGCAAATTATATCGAGGGATTACTTGGGCTTGCTGGCAGAGTTGCTACTTTATGATAGCTATCTTTAGAATGTCATGTTAGGTACAACTCTAAATTCTTTGGTCAAATTTACCTTACCTTTATTGTTTTATTTTCATTAACTTTTTGAGATTTTGGCTTTGGCTTTGGCTTTTGGAACTGCTGTTGTTTCGTCTAATCATACTGAACCTATCTTTATTTAATTTCTATCAAGTTTTTACGCGTGTTCTACTTTTGCCTCAAACAGCAGAAAACCACCAGACTGATTACAAAGTTCTAACTTACAGGTACGGAACTCCTTGCAAATCTTTTCTCTCCATGCGTAATCTTAGGAGTGGGATTGTTTGAACCATTAGGTCAATCTAGCTTCATTGTCATCGTTGCCCTTCATCTATTTTCCATTCAGTGGCCTTTATAGCTTTGAATATTCTTTATTTCTGAAGCAATGAGAGGAAATGACACCATAGCAAGGTTACTCAATGTAAAAAAATCCTTACCTACAAAACAAATGCTGATTATAACAGCTTACCAAACCAGCTCTCTTTAATATTTCTCTTTTTTACATGCCGTACTTACCCCTTTTCTCAACTTTACCTCACTTCCTTCTTACTCTTTCAGTAGATTTTTTAACCTTCCCACCCCCCAAAAAGTAAATTTGAGGTGTAGAGTATGAAGTTTAAATGAATGTAGTGCAAGTTGAAATAGAGTTTGGATGTATTCAGTTCAATTCAAATCATACCTCATGTTCTGGTATAAAGGGAAGTAAGTAAAGGAAAACATTAGGGACACATTTGTTTGTGCATACTTCAATGTATACTTTATATTTTATAATTGATTGTAAGAATGAAACTGTAAACGAAAAAATAAAAGAGAGAAAATATAAGAGAATTATAAAAAAAAAAAAAAAAAATTGTATACAAATAGATATACACATATCACTACCCATATATAAACTACTAACAGTTATGACAGAGAAAGAGAGGGGGAGGAAAAATGTTAAACTGTATAGTGATGGTAGTTAGTTAACAAGGCCATAATATGAGATATTCATAGTGTACAGATTTGATTGCATTACCTGTATGATGTGGTTTTGTATATCAAAGTGAGTGAACAAAGGGAAATGTTTTATAGGTGGAGAGATGGAGTTTGTGTGGTGGTTGAGGCTGTGCTTCTCAAATCATTTAGGTGAAGAACAAGAAATCAAACCAGTCAGAGGTGTCAGTAGTGGTTGATGGTTAGTGTACTTGTAGAGGTATTATTAGCAGTCAATTCTTTAGAGTGGCAATTAATGGGAGATTGTTAGGAGTCAGATTCAAACTCAGGTTTTACGAGTACTTCCATCCTTACTAGTTTTAGTGGTGTAAATTAAATTATTTTGACCGATAAGTATTTATTTTAAGATAAGTAAATTAAATCTTAAGACATTATAAATTAAAAAGTTATAAATTTAAAATTTTAAAGATGCATTTATTATAAAGAATTTATTTCTTGTGTTTTAAATATAAATTAATCTCATGCTTGAAAAAGGAAAAAATACCTAAATATAAAACCTGAAATATCACAGCAAACCATGATGTGATAAAATTTAAATCAATAGAAAGAATTTAAGCAAAGTCATTTGAATTCAGATAGCATTATAACCATGCTCTGTTTAGGTCTCTAACAGCTACTTTACTCTTTGGAGGATTCATGTTATGCCCTTGAAGACAATGGCTATTCTCACTCTATGATTTGTATTACGTATCCACTAGGGAACTTTTAAGGGTTTGGACAGCCTCTCAAAATTCAATACGTGGAACATGCAACAATTGTCACTTAATTTTCCTTGGCAGGAGTTAGTTACTTGTCTTGTCTTGCTTTGCATTTTATATATATATATTTTTCCTTATCCTAACAAAATTGATATAGAAAATGAAACAAAAAAATTTGTTTAAATTAGAAAATAAAAAAAAACTTATAGAAAAATGGAATAAATTGAAATGAATCAACATAAAGAAAAAAGAAATCATGCCCCTAAGAATTAGGGTACCAGTTATGGAAAAATGGAAAACGTTTTTTCTTCTGAAGTTTCTTTGGTGGACTGGACGGCTGTGCACATTTATTGTGCAGTTGGGCAGGGCAATTAGTTAGACTATATACATCAATGCAGGAATCAGTGTGAACACTATAATTGCTGCCCATTTCATTCTTCATATTCTTCCATGTGAAACTTTATGGCACATCTAGATTCACCCAACACACATAAATTCCACCTAGATATTAAAAAAAATAGAAAAACGTCATTCAACAAAAAAAAAGAAAAGAAAAAAAATGTCATTTAATCAGGAATAAATAGATTCCCATAAAATTTAGCTAAGAACATTTTTATAGTAGTGATTTTACCATTGTGTTGTGACGTGCCATTTTTCTTATAGAATATAATAATAATAAACTATGGGTTATTAAGTTATTTTCCTTTTTATGTATGTATTGGTATTAAATGAAATTATTAACTATTTACGTATTATTAAATATCTACTAATAGAATGAATTATTTTATTACATAAAAACGACTTTTTTTGTCACATTGTACTATATTACGATGAATATATATGTGACAAAATGAGTAATTTTTATAGATAGATAGGTAATGACACATGGATAGTTAATTAGCTGTCATGTGTTAATTTTAGAAAAATTTCTTATTATTTGAACATAGGGATGTTTGTTTGGTTTACATCACTTTTTAAACATGAGATAAGAAGTATCAATCATTAAAGCAGCACCAAAAATTTGATGTTAAATTTCAACTTGAACCAAAGTAATCATTGAACACTCCAAATGTTATTAATTATTGTGCTACATCTATATTCAAAAGTTATATATTTCTACTAAAAATACATTTTATTGACTTCTAAATTTATTTTTTTTAGAAATCAATTGGAAAGTCTAAAATTATACGTACAAGTTTTTTTTTTTTTTTTAACCAGAAGAACTTCTAGCAGAAAAAAGTTAATTCAAAATAACTATTTCATTATAAAGCATCTCAAAAAACAAAAAACTACCTTTGTCGTCCAGCAGTTTCCTTCACCATTGTGGATTGCACCCGTTGGGGGGTGCTAGGTGACCTTGGGTGGGTCTTGGTGCTAGCACAGGGGATGGTTTGGTGTTGTTATATACTTCTCTTATACCAAGCCAACTACTTGTATGTATGAGATATTAATATAGAAGTAGCCCCTCTTCTTTCATTTGTCACGACTCGTGTTGCTTGCTTATTTTCTGTATTGGCTGCCTATGATGTACTTTGTTTGTGATTGTTTGATGGTGCCTTGTCACATTGATTGTTAATGGAATTGTGGTGCTTTTGACTATGAACCCTATCAAGTATGCTTTCGGTTGCTTGAACTAACATTTGGTTGACTTACTTGCAAGCAAATGCCAGACGGTTTTACTAGCTGAATCTCGTAGCTTTATCACATTATAAGGAACATCTTTATTTTCCTTTTCACACCCCTTAAGTAGATGTGTGAAAAGAAAATTTGGGGGTGACAAAGAAACCCTAAGAAATTGTTATGATTAGCCCTTTTAAGGCTAATTGGTCAATGGACCTATCGTACAACTCACAAGCACTTATTTACCAAATTGCCACTAGTTACTCGTACGACTATCCATTTACTTGTTTGAGTATGGAAACCAAAATCTAATGATCTTGTTTTTTCTTTCCTTTTTGATTCATTGGAATCTAAGCAACATGATATTCCCACCCAAAGTCATTATTCAAGCTTAAATGGGGGAGAAAGGGTAAATTAGAATTCCTCTTCTATTTTTATTCTATGATTCATTGAAATAGAAGCAAGAGATAATCTATTATTTTCCATAAATCCCACTTTACTTATTTTCATAGAGAATTTAAATTTAGAATCTTCAAATTGAAACGTATAAAATACTCAAATATCATAACATTGTTTTTTTAAAACTCTTCCCTTTCTTTTCTTTTTCTTTTCTAGTGGCATATAGAGAATGGCATAATTAGAAATCAGGCCATAAAAACTCTGAAATTGCTTCAAATCTATGCTCTTTTCTTCTTCTTTTTTCACACTTTAAAAGCAAGATAAAACACTAACCTGAAAGCTTCCATCACCCATGCAAGCAATTACACGCTTATTAGGCACAGACTGAGCATATCCAAGCGTTGCTCCAATTGAGCTATATTGCATTGGGAACTCATAACTGCAACACCAACTTTTATCATTTTTTTCTCTTATGTCCCTAAAAAACAACATATTACAAGAACTGGATCTTGATTAATTCTTCATTTTCTTACCAGACAACCTTCAGGCAACTTGAGTTTCTCACAATTGAACCAAGAATGTCCAGTCTCAGCAATGACAGCAGTTTCACTTGACAGCAACTTCTGTATGCTTTGAAATAGAACATTAACCCTGAAGGCTCTTTAGGCTCACATTTGAGAGGCACCCCATCAGGGATCTAGATTCCCTGGTAATTCTCATAAGCCGTTTTGTTTTGTTAAGCCTTTTGGAAAGTGATTGCAGGAAATCTTTCATTAGAATACAGCCGAAAACCGGGCCATTGGCAACTATAAGCTGCACAATGATGGCTTTTTCCTTCTTGAGAAGAAGAGAGTAACCAACTGAGCTGTAGTCATTGAAGATTGGGCCAATGAGCAAGTATGCATCTGCTGATTCCACAATCTCACACAAAATGCTGTTCCCACAGTAAGTTCCAATGAAGTGGGGATGGTGTTCTGGGACAAGTCCTTTTGCAGATGGCATCATGGCAATGGCATAGCCACAAGCATCTGCAATTCAATGAAGGCCTCATCGGCTCGCGCCACTGGCAGTTTCGGCCCTCCCACCATTACTGGCTTCACTGCTTTGTTCAAGAATGCTGCTGTTGCATCCACAGCTGCATCTAGTCCTTGCTTGTTGCTTAATCTGCATCAACATACCAATCAGACTCAAGTCCTATATCTTGCCTTTTATTTTCTTTTTGTATGTACTATTGTTTATACTCAATCTGCATACACGTAACCTATTTCACCAAATTAATTTTTATGTGCTAATATTTGTTTGGATTGACTTGTAAAATATATTATTAAGGTACAAAAGTAAAAATTAAAATTAAAAAATAATTTTTTTAACTTTTATAAATGTTTTTTTTTTAATGAAAATTTTGACATGCTTCTATTTCTACTTTTATTAGAAGCATCCTAACCGTTTAGATTAGTTTTTGTGTAAAAAGAAAAATACTTTCAAATACTAAAATCTTACTTTTTTAGAAGTAGGTGGGATACTTCTAAAAAAAAAGCAAAGAATAAGAGGCCAATACGTTTATTATAAAAGAGAACATTTTAAAAACCAATCAAAACACAAAATAACTTTTCTTTCTTCTTTTTAATTTTTACTTCTACTCATCATTTTTTAGAAGCCAATCTAAGCAGGATCTTTATATTTCTACCAGAAGCACCATTTTTACTTCTAAAAATACTTCTATTTTTTTTTTTTTCCAGACTCCAATCGCTCTTACTATTAAAACTATTGAATTGTGACATTTTCTTCTTAGAACATTGATATAAGTTTGAGTGGCCCCAATGTTAAACTTTGATATAGCCAATTGTATATGGTTCTTAATTTAAATATTAAACATAAAGACTGTGTAATATAGCTTTATCCTAGACTTATGGAGAAAAAGAAATCATATACTTGCGTGACAAAGAAAATGGAATGGGGTCTCTGCTGAAAGTTGGATGTGGGATTCCAGGCAAGTTAGAGCTGATGCTGAGATATACAGGTTTGGATTCTCTCAAACTAGTAGAAATTGCTCTATCAATCTGTTCATGAGCATCTTCCAAATTATTTATTATGGCCTGCAAATTCGAAGGTATTTGTAGAAATTAAGACAGAAAATCAATAATTCAATAAATCATTTCCTGATAGCCATAAAGGAAAGTTCATCAAAGAATAAAATTATTAAGCAGATGATATATTTCACATTAGAATCCTATATGATAATGTACCAATTTTGTAAAAGCATCAATTTACATATACAAAGATGTTTTCTTTTGATTTGAACGTATTAAAGAACCCATTTGAATTAGCCTTAGAAAGTGTTTTTGAGATGTAAAAATAAAAACAAAAGCTAAAAGTATTTTTTTTTTTGGTTTTAGAGGTTTTTCTTTTTTCTTTTTTTGTTTTAATGAAATTTTTGTTTTTTTCACAAGCATTGCTTCACATATCTCTTTTGAAAGTTTTTTAATAATATAAAAAAGTTAATTCAAATATTTAAAAATCACACATAAGTTTTTTTTTTTTTTTCTACCACAAGTGTTTTCAAGAGAAAACTAAACATTGTCAACAGTTATAGCACAATAATATCGTGTTATTAGATTAGCTTATTGTGTGTATACATAACTTGCATTAATTAGTTGAGGATTCAATTACTTCTTACTTGACCAATTTAGTTTATTGCTGGTTTAATTAGTCTCTCTCTATTATAGGGCTCAATGTATATAAGCTACTCTATGTATTCTTTGGCATATTTTTCAATAATACCAGAAATCCTTTCTTGTTAAATGTTACAAAAAAATATTAAAGAAAAATCAACATTCCACTAACCTGAAAGCAAGTGGCAGTTTGGAAGCATTTATGTTCTTGGGAGAAATCTGCCAACCCAATAGTATGATGGAGAATTCTTTTAGTGCCATAATCATTGGTATTTGGTCCTTCAACAATGCAAATGATTGAAAGATTCTCACTATAAGCCCCAGCAATAGCATTGAGGATGCTAAGGCCACCCACAGTGAAAGTTGTTATACATGCTCCAACCCCGCGAGCCCGGGCATAGCCATCAGCAGCATAGCCTGCATTAATCTCATTGCAGCAGCCAATGTTTCTAAGGCCAGGCTCTGCAATGAGATGATCAAGAAGGGTGAGATTGAAGTCAGCGGGCACGGAAAACACATCATTGATGCCGATTTGGACTAGGCGATGAGCAAGGAACCGGCCAAGAGTGGCATCACAGGAAGCAGAGATGGGATAAGAGTGAGAATCTTGAATTGAATGTGTGCCATTTTGTGGAGGGAACCCCAAGTTGTTGTTGAAGGGTTTGGATGAGTCTAGTGCTCCAAGCATGGAGAAATGAGATTTGATCAAGAGGAAAATGGGAATTGGAAGTTGGAAGGATTTTCTTAATGGGTTTTGATTTGGGGGCATGAGAGTGAATTGAGGAGAAAGATGGCTGGAAATAAGGGGGTGAAATTTCTTGGGGAAGACCAATTCATAACTTATGGTAATGGCAATGTGTTGAATTGAGTTGCAAGAAAGGGGAAAACAGGGATTATTTGAGTTATTAGGAAATTGAATTGATCCGTTCATTTTTTTTTTACCTTCATTTCATTTGGCCTGTTTTTCCCCTCTTCTTTTAATTGTTCTTAAAAGAGGCAAAATTGAAATTTCATTGGGGCAAAAAATTCGTTAAATTTTGTAAATATATACTTTGTAACACATTCTTAATAGGAAACCTTTTAAAATTTATATTAAGTACACTTTAATCTTAAAATTTTTAAAATACACACTTAACTATTGGAAAATTTAGTTGTTTATATCAGATACCAGGGATTTCTTTTCTTGCACCCTATTTTCCTTTTCACACACCCCAAGATTTCTCTTTCCCAACATACCCCCGTTCAAATAAACACCCACCCAAAATTCGGAATACAGCACCAAAATCCGGAAAACATGAGGGTGTGTGATTATTTATAATTGTGGGTTTTGCATAATTTGGAACTATAAACAACCACACACCCCGTGATATGGTATTCCTGATTTTAATGTAGTATATCGGATTTGGTGAAGGCATTTTGAGAAAATAGAAAAACAAAAGGTGAGTGAAAAGAAAAACAGGGTGTGAGAAAAGAAATCCCCTTGGAAAACATGCAATTGAATACTGAAATGTGATTATTTAATGTGGGATGCAATTGAAATTACTTCTAATTTACAGTTAAGGAAAAATATGATAACAAAGAGGTTAAGTCTGCAGACATTTTGCTAAAGCTGTTAGCATGTTCTGCTTTGTTGTACTGAACAATTGTTTGAGTTACATCACTGCTACCAAGAGATCAATGATGAAAAATCTCCTCATTCATCTTGACCATTGATTTGTTGAAATCTTTGTCAGTCTTAAACCAACATTTACAATCTCTGACATTCTCCTGTAAGCAAGCCTCTGTACAAATGTTAAACATAATAGACCATGCCAACCTCAAGCAAAGAAGTGTGAGGTACATTCAGAACAACATCAGATTCTCTGCAATTCTTGCTCAGAAAAGAAAACACAACATCTACGGCAAATTTCTTTAAGAGGGATGACGATTTCTTCGCCTTCGCATAAGAATGCCCAAGTATGTAGGCAACACCAGATTCTTTGGCTCTCAGAATTTGCACTGACTCGTCTTTATAAACAGAATTCTTCATCACATGAAAATCACAAGATGATGAAAGCAAATTCTCTTCATCATGTGAAGCAGTATAAGAATGCTGAGCAACACCATCCACATTGGTAGACATTTCATGTGCTGATTCTGGAACAAACTCTTCTGTTTCTACATATTGTATTAGCCCAGATACCAATTTATTCTCAAAATTATAGTTTTCCTGATGCAGATCCTTGTAACCATACCTGACAATGCAACGAAACATTCCATACTCTCTTGGACCAACTCTACTGATGACAAGCCGTTCATGTTCACTAATATAAGGGACTTGAACAGATTTGACACAGACAAAAACTAGCACCTGATGGAATGCTGGCAAGTTTGTAACAAAATGTCCAAAAATGGCAGGGACCCCGGAAGCCAAATTTGTGTAAATGAGTCCTATTCCGGGGACACGGACCATGCCGAGTTGAGGTCCCAAGGATAGGATCCTGCTCATTGAGACCTTGTTTTCCACATCAAATTGGTGTTTCTTCATTGTTCCATAGTTCCAGGTATACATTATACCCATAATAATAAGAGATAGCACAAGTGGGATCCAACCTCCTTCAGGGACCTTGCAGATTGAAGCTGAGATGTAGAGGAGTTCAATGGATCCAAACAAGAACAAAAATGTGATGGCTTTTATTATTGCTTGCTTCCAGACAATGACAATTACCAGTGCCATCAAGCAAGTTGTCACAAACATAACGATGGTGACCGCCAGTCCTACAGATCCAGAAGAACAGTTAAATTTACTTAATCATCAATACTTCAAATATCATGAGCATTTTGAAGAGGAATTGTACCATATGCATGACCCATCATGTTTGTATCCCTCACGCCAATGGTGACAGCTAAACAAAGGCACATCAACATCCAATTGACTTCTGGAATGTATATCTGTCCATAAATTTTGCTTGAAGTATGAATAACTTTCACCGAGGGAAAACAATTTAATGCACAGCACTGGCTTATGATAGAAAAGGTCGCAGAAATGACTGCTTGACTTCCTACAACGGCTGCAAAAGTGGCCACTATGAACACTGGCCAAAACACAGCTTCTGCATAAAAAGCACAGTGGCACTATTAGACCAGACATGCAAAAAATGAAGGCCTGTTTGGTTTCCATTTTCATTTCACATTTTCATATTTATTTAGTGTCTAACAATTATCTATAGTGAATTTTATTGAACTACTAATCCTTTCTTGTCGAAAAGAAAATAGATGTCCAAAATTAACAAAATTGCCATTGCTATTTTTGGAAACATTCAAAATAACTTTTTTCTGTTTTCAGTTTAGTTCATTTCAAGAATGAGAACATTTCTAGTTTACTAAGCCAAACATGTTTTCAGGTCCGATTTTCATTTTCACTGGAAATGAAAACAGAAAATAGCTAAAGCAAACAGGCCCTAACATTGGCATTAGCTAAAACTACTGTCTTGCCTGGTATGGCTTTGTAGAAACTTCTCTGGATATCATCATGGTGCTTGGAGAGGTAAGCAGCCTCACCCATGTATGCCAGAATCAGGGACGGATATACTAGAGATGTGAAAGCTATCTGAAAATTGAGAACCAGGTATACCACATTAACATAGTATTAATGTTGAAGTTTAAAATGCAACTCATTTTCTATGGTATACTAACACACTGGCATCAAATTGGTTAACTGCATTCTCCAGTTACCTTTATTGAGAGTGCGGAAAAATGACCCAAGTCAGCAAACATTGTCTCCACACCTGAGTATTTAAGACAGAAGTAGCTTTCAGTGCTCTATCTATCAGCTGATAAAGGAATTAAATTATGTGGAAATTTTGAAGGTACCTGTGATTGAAAGGACCACTCCACCTAATGAAACCCATCCTTCAATGCCTGTGGCCTTGAGGAACCTCAACATGTAAACGGGAGAAAGTGCACGGTATATTTTTGGATTCCAATGGCATATATTGTATATACCAATACCACTGATACAGAAAAGCCATGCTGCAACAATTGGGGCAAACATGAATGCAACTCTATGTGTCCCATGATGCTGAATGGAGAAAAGGCCCACTAAAATGACACATGATATGATAACAACATAATCTGCAAGAAGATAAATTATCCATAAGTTTAATAGATAGTAAAAGGCCATATGTTGGTAATTGATGATGAAAGAAGTTGGACTTACTATCATGGAGTTGACTGAATTTAACTTTAACGCCTGACACTGCCGAAAGAACTGAAAGAGAAATAAAGGATATTTATGGAGCCTGAGGATAAATACATGGAAAAATTGTAAAATAATAAATCAAGAACTAACTCATAATCTTATGCACAAGTAAACTAAATATTTAAAAAGAAGAGATAGATCTCAATCTCATAACAACATGATACAAGGAAAATCTTAAAGGATAACACTTAATCTAATGGTCCATTTCCTTAAAAGTATCATTGCAAAATTCGAGGAGAGATTCCCATTTAAATTCTTAAATGCTCAATTACACACCAGCAGTGCACCCAAAATGCCATAACTTGGAGAAACCATCCCTCTTATATTTTACAAAATTCGTACGAGTCTGTGTCGTCCATAGTAGAAGTATTTGTCTTGTAATAGTTATTTGATGAAAGAAACATGAAATATCTAAATATAACAATTAGTAACCTGTTAACAGTGACCATTTAAGGGATAATTTTAACATATCTAAATCAGTATTGATGAAGAATCACATGCTCCATGCTTTTCCAGATTATTCTAAGTTTCTTATACTTGTATGAGTAATGCCGGATACCTGAAAGTTAAAGTGAAATCTTACAGGAGTCATGAAGTAAACACATTATAGAAGCTCAGGAGCTGCTCCAGGTCAACTACCTGATATTGCAGGAGTAATTACACCGTCACCAATTGTCATACAGGTTCCGAGAAGAACAAAGATCAATAATCCTTTCTGGAATCTTGGGTACTTTCCAATGAACAACTTCAGAAGAGTAGACTGCCCTGTGTCCGCAGAATGTTCAGTGGCATAAGCAGACAATTTCTCATCCGTTGGTTGCTGATTGGGTAAAATGCTTAGTCTCGCATGTCGGCAAAGAAGTGAGTACAATGCAAAGGTTCCTCCTGCACAATAAGTGAAATGATTGATCCAAGTAAGATTTATTATCTCAAATGCTTCTTTCAGCTGCCAGCTAATAAGCTTTGGATAAATAAGAACAAATATTTTTGACTGTTCAACACAAAAACATGCCATAGGAATCTTATAGACCAGAATTGTGTTTGTATTACAAGATCCTACCTTCTCCATTGTCATCAGCAGACATCACAATGAAAACGTATTTGAAGAGAGCAATCACAGTAAATGTCCAAAAGATAAACGAAAGCACCCCAAAGATTTCTTCGTCATCTTTTTTGAGGCTTAGTTTCCCTGAGAAGGTAGTCTTGTAAACATAAAGAGGGGAGGTACTGAGATCACCGTAAACTACTCCAAGACTTTGATAAGCCAGAGTGAGCACAGTTGCACAAGAAGCTTTTTTTAAATTCTGTAGAGGAAACCAAAAATAAGAATATGCCTTTATTTTATCTTAATCAAATGCTATGTGAAAAAGACAGAAAAAATTTGTATACAAAGTTACAAACTCCATTCAGCGGTTACCATTCCATCATCTTCCTATTTTTTTTGTCGTTTTGCAATTTTAAGGGAAAATGCTAAATTTAAAGATTTTCATTTTCAAATCAAAATGAGTCACTGCCAATGTTCTCTGCGATTGAAATACTCCACACAAAAATAAAGTTTGAACAAATGAAAAACAGGGAAGCAAGTTCATCAGACCAGACACTGAAACTCTATCAGACACAGATGCAGAGATTCAGAGAATTTAAAACAAACCCAAATGGCTATAATCCCTTTGCAGAACCCAATAATGTCTTCCTTTTATGCCTTAGAACGAACACTATGTATACATTTAATATCTTAGAAGCCACCAATCAAATGGACAGAACCCATTTAGCTAAGATTCTCAGACAACCTCCATAGAAGTCTAGAACCTCCAAGAAATGAGCGACATTACCCACTTCAAAAACTTGGGCGAACAAGACGGTATTCACAAAGTAGAATGTCATATACTGAAAATTTGACAGAATGAGAGATTGAACAAGCTTAGTTTCTTAGTTTTGGGATAAGGAAAGAGAAGAATACCTGCTGGGATATTCCTTGTTCAACAAATTTCTCTGATGGGTTCATGGCTGAGATGGAAAGAGAAAGGGGAATGGGCAGAGAATGAATGAGATTTCAGATTAGTTATTAGAAAATGGCTGAGACAGAGAATATATAGAGTTATAGAGTGAGAGAGAATGTTAGGAATGAGCAGTAGAAGAAGAAGTAGTAGTAGAAAGGCAAGTGAGGTATGTGACCAAAGAAGTTGCAAAATGCATTCAATGCTCTTTCACTCCCTGCTAGATAAAAACTGCACTATTAACCAAACTAACACCTCCTCCCTACCCCATCTCCAATCCTTTTTTTCCCCTTGCAAAATAATAAATAAATAAATTTTTCTCTCTTTTTTTTTTTTGTCTATATATGTATATATTTGCAATTTTGCATGCAAAAGTTAAAGTGATATTATGTTTGTGATAACTTTTAGAGCAAAAAACTTTTTTTTTTCTACTCTATCACTTATTTTAAAAAAGTTTATGTTTTAAATTAAACAAAATAAATTTGTATAATTTAAGCTAAAAATAAAAGTAAATTTTATTAAAATATTTTTAAAAAATATATACATTTTTGTAAAATTTATTTTTATTCTTGTTTTGAAATATAATAATTTATTTTATTCAATTTTAAAATATAAAAATCTTTTTTAAAATTTAAATAATATAAAAAGATAAAAATAATTTTTTTCTAACTTTAATCATCGTACATATTAAGTTAACTACATTTCAAGATTATAACATTAAATGAATCCAGTTAACAATTTTTTTTAGGGAGACCTCATAGTTGATTGGATCTTGCGGTTTTAAGATTTTGAAAGACATTTTTTTTTTTATATGTATACTGTATTTTTCAAATCCACTATTATACTAAAGTTGGTAAATAGTCCTAATATACTTTAGTCACATGGCATCTTCGTACATCTTTATTTATTAACACATATCATCTTTATTTATTTTACTCTTTACACTCAGTCCCATGTATATTCTCTCTATATTTCTTTTTTTAGAATTTAAAATTTCAAATATTAAACTCTAAATCTTTAAAACCTATATAGTTTTAAGCCCCAAAATACTAAATTTTAAACTCTAAACAATTAATTTTAAATTATAAATTCTAAAATCTTATATCCTGAATTTTAAAATGTTAAATTCTAAATACTAAAACTCTAAAACCACTTTAAATTCTAAAATCTTATAATTTTAAATCTTGAACCATAAAATATTAAATTCTAAATACTACAACTTAAAACTTTGATCCCTAAAGTTTAAAACATTAAAATCTTAAATTATAAAATACTAAGTTCATAATTCTTAGCTTTAAAATCTTAAACTCTATCAATTAAAATTAACATGCACATTAAGTGAAGATATAATCTATAGTTGTTTCTAAATCATAGAACATCTATAGCTTCTTCTTTTTTTTTGTACTATTATTTGGACAAGGTTTTGGGTTTTGCAAATCATATAAGTATATAATCTAAAGAAGGTGTTTTAAGTAAAATATTTAAATTATGAAGCAAGGAATCCTATTTGTTGAAAAAAATTATCATATACTACTTATTATCTTGAATAAAAAATAATTTTATACCCAAATAATGCATGAATACTCCAAATAACAAAAATAAAAAAATTCATATATAGTCTTTTGTTAGGTAAGCCATAACCTCAGTTCTTGTTTCCAAGTGTTGCACTTAGTGTGGGTGATCCTATACCTAGCCTCAAGGATGGATTTGACAAATCCACAAAATTTCCAAGGCAGAAATTTAATTTAATCGATAAATTTACAAAAAATTCTGGATATTTTGCTGATAATTGAATAAGGCCATGAATGATAACATAATTATCATTTTATTATGATTGATGATAGGTCATTTCTTTCCAGTAATTGTCAACTCGGGGGACCATTGCAATGGTGACTTCAGCCAAAATTTTCACCAAGGAATGAAAATATATTTTTCTTATTTTCTTATATTTCATCTCCACAATTAATTAAATTTAAAAATATAAAGTCCAAATTAAACTGTTCAAACTGAGTTAAACTGAAAATAATAATAATAATAATAACCTGTATGATAATTGGTAAGAACAAAACTTTAAAAAAAAAAAAATTTTGAGTAAAGAAATTAAAATCAATAATGACTCACTTCTATTAAGATTTTTTTTTTTTTTTTTTTGTCTTGAGGGAGCAAATTCATAACATTTAAAGAAACGTTTTAATCGCCCCAAATTTATAACATTTGATTTGAATCGTAAAAAAAATAAAATAAATAAAATTAAAATTAAAATACTTAAAATGCAAAACTACTTATAAGTGCTTCAACAGTAGCCTTTATAACTCAAAATTTGACTCTTCCTATGTTTTGCTAATTCTAGCTCTATACCAAAATCTTTGGATTACAAAAAAGAAAAAGAAAAATAAATAAAAACTTAGACTGATAAATGGGAATTGAGTTAGGCACCCTCACTCCCCAAGCACGTGTTAAATATAAAATTTATTATTAATTTTTTTTTAACAACTTAAGTTTTTGAGATAAATTGATCTTTGATATAGTATTATAGTCTTTTTTTACTATTACATTATAATTAAATATAATTTCAACACATAGTATGGATGAGCATGTGCTCCTTTTACACTTCAAACTTAAAAGACTTTCATGTGTATAAGTGTGTTTGATATAAAACTTATCTTAAACCTTCTTTTAACAGCTTAAACTTTTTAGATAAATTAATTCTTGATAGTATGAATTAAATTAATTCTTGATAGTATGAATTTGAACTTGAACAAGAAGCACATCTTTACTTATTGCTAGTACAATATCATGGTTTGCTTCCCAACAATATCATGGCACAAACTATTATACATGCCACTCATCTAATTGATCATAATATGATTTAATTAGTTTTATTTATTATTAAACTAATTTTTATTAATTAATTTATAAGTTTTGACTAATTAAAAGGATAACACTTAATAGTTTGTGTTAACGAGACAGAATATTTAGTCCAAAAAAAAAACTTATTACAGAAAAAGCCTACTTTATAATTCATGTTTCTACTTTCTTGAAAGAATAAGTTATATTGCTGAAATCTTATTTTTCTGGGGCATTAGCCTAAATGTGCCTCACGCTCCCCAATGACTGAAGAGAGTTGAAGTAAGGAATTAAAGAAAAGAGATTTTGTAAGGAGAGAATTGAGTTTTGAAGAAGATATAATATATAAAGGGAAAACTTTAAAAACACCTCCTAAATTTTATGTAACGTGTATTTTGTTTTAATTAAAATTTTTAAAATTTGTATTTAATTTTTTAAAATATACAATCACACTATACTCTAATTTATGTTAACAATGTAATAGAAAATCATCATTATCTCATCACGTTCTCTATTTTATGTATTATTTTTATTTACTTATCATAAATAAGAGATTAACATAAAAACAATTTTTATATATTTTTTGTTAAATTTTTAACTAAAATGAGAGTTTTAAAGTAATGTGCATATTTTAAAAGTTTGAGAAGATTAATATGTATTTTAAAAGTTTTGAGGAATACAAAATTTAAAGGTATTTTTGAAATTTTTCTTTATATAAATTAGTTTATTAAACATTAATTGAACATGAAACAATTATTATTATTACTACGAACGCAATAAATTTGATGATTTACAGTTAAAAAATTTGATTACAAGAGAATGGAGTTTTTACCAAACATGTATTTGGTATGAAGAATCTTGATTTCGTTCCAGGCTCTATTTCATAGAATAGGCTTCCTACGTTTGGTTTTTTTTTTTAAAAAAAAAAATTAGATTAGTCAGTATATTTTAAGCATAATTTATTTTATTTTAAAATTATAAAATAACACATACTTTTAAAAAAAAAAAAAAAAAACTCTAAAACAATACGTATTTTAAACCAATAACTATATAAGTAGAAATTTATGTTCCTATATAGAGAAGTGGGATTCTCCATTCCATAGACATCAAGTAAATATCTTATTTTTAACTTATCCACACTTTGTTTTATTTTTTTATCAGAGACATTATTGTCGTTAAAATGAATTGAAATCTTATTAAACATTTCATTTCACGGGACAACAAATTATAGATTAAAATAGTTATTTCACATCAGCAATACTTTAAGTTAATTGATATGGAATTATTTTAGCTTAATCAAAAATATTGAGTTTAAGTCTTATGAATGCAATTACATAAAAATTTTATCACTTATAATTTTATTTAGCTCGAACTAAATTAGTCAATACCTAATGTGATATTAAATACCAAGGGTTTATAAAAAAAAAAAAAATAGTTAGAGCTCCTTTAGATTGGTTTATAAAAAATTGAGAAGTATAAGTAGAAGTAAAAGTTAAAATAAAAAAAAAAAAAAAGAAGAAGTTATTTTGTGTATAGATTAATTTTTAAAAGTTTTTTTATTAAAAAGGGATACATTAAAAGAAGAATCATCCCCTAATTTGCTTCTAAAAAAGAAAAATTTTTGACTTTTATAAGTATTTTTTCACAAAAATTAATTCAAACAATAAATTTGATATAAAAGTAATTTTTAAAAATTAAAAAAATAAACACTTTGTCAAAAAACCAATTTAAATGAACTCTTATTCCACTCCTTAATTTCTCATTTTTACTCTCATTCCAGTTGCATTGATTTTCACATATACTCTTAAATTCAAGCAGCTAGATGACATGTGCTAAATGTATGGCTTCCAAATTGTTCCAAGGTAAGAACTTTTCATTTAAAGATTCACAAAATGATCCAAATTATAAATTGTTTGGCTTAATTTAGGTGATTAGATTAAATAATAGATAGAGAATCAGATAAAGACCCTAGCTAAGTTCAAGTTCTATAGCCCTACCAATGACTTAAATAGAAGTAGACAGTTAACTGTTAAATTCCTACCAAATATTTTGGCATCAACTTTATAATGATTACAACATGTTTTGACTTTTCAACTGAGGTATGGAATTACCAACAGGTATTAATACAGTGATAAGCAGGTTGAACTTCAAGGTCTTTTGAAGTATTAAAACTTTGGGTTTGTATAGTTAAAAAATGATAGATATTACTTTTCGTCTTATAAACTGAGAGTATGTTTGAATTGACTTTTTTAAAAAAATAAATAAAAGTAGTTTTAGAAATTAAAAATGTGCATATTTCTAACAAAACAGAATCAAAAGGCAAATAATAGTTTTTATAAAAAAAAAAAAAAAAACATTTATTTTTTTTTTTAATTTTTACTTTTAATTTTACACTTAAAAGTACTTTATTTAAAAGTTTATCAAAATGAACCCTTAGTCTTAATTTTTTTTAAAAAAAAATTATTTTTAACTTTTACTTCTAATTTTATACCTTAAAAATATTTTTTAAAAAAAAATCCAAATGGAAGTCTCGTTTATGGTCATTTTTTCTTGCACTAACAATTGTGAAGAGCTTAATAGATTTATTAATTTCTCAATAAAATTTGTAAAAGAAGATAGCAAAAAGAAATTATCAGTCTAGTTGCACATTAGATTTGGAAAGTGACCTTCTTCACACAAATTGTAGGCGCTATATATATTATGTACATTGTTTCCAATTGTAGGTATGATGTTAACAACCTACCAAACTCTTAAGAGAGAACAAGACATACCAAACATGCATTTTTAATACTTAAACTATTATAATTTTATTTTTATTTATATACTTTTGGTAAGTCTATAAATGATTTTACACCATTAGGTTAAAAGAGGTTTTCAAAAACTAATTTTTTTACCTAAAATTTTAAGTTAATAATTTTTTGAGTTAAAACAATTATTAATGCTTATTAATTGAAAAGAATAATTAACAAATAAGTCACAAATCTAATTATTAAATTTTTAAATAATAATAATAATGCAGTCCATGTGTTTGTTTACATCAATCAATTTATTAGAGGAAATAAGGAAAAAAAAAAAATGAGGCTCTATCAATGTTCCAACATTATATGATTGGCATATACATGAGCTTTACTCATTCATTGACCCTAAAAAGATGACATTTCAGACGCCGGGCAAGATAATCTTTTTTGAATACAACTGCTAAGGATCACAACCGCATGGGGACCTTCGTCCCATTCTCACTGGAAATGGGAGTTATGGGCATCTGTAAAAAAAAAAAATTATATTATAATTTAAATCAATAAAATAATTATATACGTGAATTAATTTATTTAAAATTATAAATATATATTTTATATAATATAAAAAATTATTTGTCAATTAAATTACTAAATTATATATAATAAATAAATATAATTTAGTAATTGAACATTTTAGAGACCTTATAAGAGTAGAGAGGGTGATCCACATCCCGTTCAATCGAAGAATTCTTACTAGATCTTAACCCAATCAAGAGAAATTATCATCTCATGCATATGCCAATTATAATCTGCATGCACAAAACTGCCCCTAAAATAGCCTAATTACTAAACTATCAAAATTAAATTGGCTATTAGATTTAAATTTTAGTCTGGTCTAATAAAAATTTAACAAGTTTATAGACAATGTATTAACTTTGTGAAAATAAGTTGAGCTTGCAAGCAAAAGCTTCCAAAGTCAAAATTTTAAAATCATTTTTGCAAGGGCAGAACGAAGGGGGTCAGGCCCCCTAAGTTTTCAAAATTTTCTTAATAATGTCTAGTTATTATGCACTTGGCCCTTTAAAAATTTTTTAAAAGATTTTTGTTTTGATATCAGTTAAATTTTAAGGAACCAAAAAGTTACTAAAATAAGGGTGTTATGGTTCTCTAAATCCTCAAATTGTTAATATTATTATATAGTTATTATATATTTACTATCAAATTTTTTATAAAATTTGTATTTGACATTATTAATATTTAAGAGAACCAATGAGAGTACCAAAAAGTTTTTTCTTGTTTTCCTATTGCTAATAAGTTTTAGTAATCTAAATTTTGGTTCAATAGATTTCAAATTGGATAGTCTTCTAGTTGAATTAGACTACAATGTAACTGAAAAATCTTATACCTTATAACTATAATATATTAACAAAAAAGTTTGGCTTTGAAAATTAGATATAAAATTTTGAGTTTTGAACCAATGTATTATGATTTTCATTTTGCAACATAAAACACCTACAAGACAAACTACTTAGAAACACTGAGAGTTTAAGGAGTATTTTGACATAATTTTAAGAATTTTTCTTTTCTTATTTATTTATGAATTACATTACATCCTCGAAGCTATAATTTTTTTAATAGTATTTCTCTGGTTAATTTTATTCAATAATTTGGTATAAATATATATTTTTTAGTGTCATTCTACTGTGTAACCTACGTTCTAGGATTTGATATGATTCAATATATTCTTAAAGCACATCTAATTTTAAATATTCCAGACTAGGCAAATCTCCTATTTTCCGTTACATTGGTTCTATTAGTTTTTAATGCTGGTTCCGTCCATATACTTTTGCTGTAAGGATTAATTCAAGTCAATCAAGGACTATTTTTAATAGCTCCAATATTTGAATATTGACTTGTTCTATCTTTATCATGCAAAAGAATTGTGTAGGAATGCTAATGTGGCAATTTGAGAGCCATTGGTTAAACAAGTTGATGAACTTTATATTCTCATCCAACATCATAAGATTACCTTGTATTTGTTGTGAGCAGTTAGTTGGGGTTGGGTTGGTGTGATTCCGAGTTAAAAGTGATGAATATCCTGTAAAAAAAGAGGGTAGAGGCGAGGTCAAAGGAGAAGACTCTAATGTTCAAACCAATGATGGTCTACATAAGAGTAAAAAAAATAAGATTTATAAAATACATACATTATTCATTAATAGTGCGAGTTATTTATACTAGTAACTTGGGTAACATTTTCATAATTATAAGACAATTGACTCTTAACGAACTTTAACCTAATGGATTGACTTATTTGATTAATCTGTTCATGATAATATTATAATGACAACATGCACAATCTGGTCCCTTTATCACTAGGTTCAATCCATAAAATTTACATTGAGCTTTTAACATTATATCAAAATGTAAAGGGTGATATGAGAGTTGGCAACTGTCTGGTGAGCTTTCTATGTCACATAGTTATGATTGTCCCCACTTCATTCACTTGGCTTTATTTATTATTATGTATCAAATTCTAGATCCTTTTCATTTGAAAAGCTTGTAGAGTTGAAGTTCAGAGAACCTTATCCTGTAATTGCTTTCATGGAGAGAAAAAAGATAACCACTTTTAATTTCTCCATAACATGTTTGTGCTTCACTCATTCTGGTACCTTTTCATTCTCTCTTATCTGATTTACCCACTTTGATTTTCTCCATTTGCTTTTCTGCATCTTATTTGACAAAGGGAAAAAAAAAATAAAAATCAACCACTCTCAAAGCTAATGAGTATATTGTTAAGCTTCTTTTTTTTAAAAAAAATAAAATAAAAGTTCTATATTACCTTTTTAGATTGGTTTGCCTTTTAAAAAAATATTTTTAAAATATAAGAGCTAAACTTAAAAAAGTAGTTGTTTTGATTCTAAAAATGCTTTTTCTCCCAAAAAATAACTTCTACTTTTTTAACAACATTTCTTTGTATGTTTATGGAAAATGTAGTTATTTAGATGTCTGGAGGTGTTTTTTTTAAAAAATATATATATATATATATAAACGCTCAAAAGTCACACCATTTTTTTTCCTTCACCACTGGTGCTTCTAGCTTTTGGCAAAAAAATAAAAAAAAAATAATAATAAATAGGTTCTAAGACAAAAAATAGTCATTTTTAAATTTTATAAATCAATCCAAGATTATAACACATAAAATGAGATAAAAAAATTTGTCCATATCATTTATAACCACAAGTAACATTATAAAGTTTAAAGGCTATTGATATGTCTCAAGCTTGAAATGGAGTAAATCTGAGTCAGCCTAAACTTTTCCCAACCTGAGGGGACCATGAAAGTACAGCTTGAAAAAGGAGCAATAGCAATTAAGCTAGTAGTTGAAAATCACACGGTTGGATTGGCCATGTAGATATAATGTTGACTAGTACTAGACATGTATCAATATTGTCGTCTTGAGCAAAATAATTCAATGTAGACATTACGGATAAAGACTCATTTATCTACTTCAATCATGGCAGACATAGATGATATTTTCACATTATTTGAATGTAAAATATGTAATATAAAAATAATAATTAATAAATTTTTTGAACAAGTGTAGCGAAAACTTTTAACCTATAATATTTAGAACTTAATATTTTATTATGGAGCTAACAAGTTATTATAAAATTATTCTAGTTGATTGAATAATGGAGCAGATAATGCATTTTCTTTAATGTAACATGCCCACAGCCTTCCACTTGCATTGTCTATAAGCATAAAGCACAAAGATCTTTCTTAAAAAAAAAAAGTGGTTTTCAATATTTTTTGCTAGTGACCATTTTTTGTTCGGGTAAGGCAATTGTTAACTTTCAACAACGGTGCAAAAATGATAAGGCAATGTCTTAATGCGTATTCCATAAATCACATAGATCTAAAGATCTATAGAAATATAGGGAGTGTGTAGAGAATTGGCCAAATGATAATAATCTCCACCTCTTTTGAAACATTGGAACTTTTTATTTGGTGTATATATTATAGAATAACTATAACTAATCTATTTAAAAGGGCCTCAATGACAAACTCTGAACTTTAATCAATGAAAGGGTGTTACTTTATACACTCATCCATCCTATAAAATTATATTAATATCCTTATGAATAAAAAATAATGTACTCCCACAAATTTAAGCTTAATTAATTTATAGATCCATTAAGTTTAAATTTAAGTCCAAACAGATTTATAGATTCATATGACTTAATTGTAAACCAAATGAATCTACAATAAATTTACAGATCTGTATAGTCTAAATTCGGAGAAGTGCATCATTTTTGTTAGTGGGAGAGCGAGTGATCCAAAGAGAAAGCGGAGGAAGAAGGAAGTGGGAGAGCGCTACAAATCTATAGATTTATAATAGGGTGAGAGTTATTTTTGGAATAAAGGGTAATAAGAAAACACATAGGAAGTGTGTTAAGTAACACACACAATCAAATCCTACCCTCTTCTCTATCAAAACAAAGAAATAAGCCCTTTCTTTCAATTTCCTCTTCTCTGCCCCAAGCAAAGAAACAAAACCAATTCCCAAATTTGCAGTTCTCTTTGCCCCTTTACTCCAATCCCATTTCTCAACTTTCCCACTTGAAACCCTTCATTTCAGTTTTATCTTCTGCATCCAAAGCAAAGAACAACACCCCCCCCCCCCCCTCTCCATTTCTAGAGATGTAAATTCCTCTTTCCATGCTTTAAATCATGCTTTTAGTACACCTTAAAGTTAATACTTTTTTTTTTTTTTTCAATTACCCTCTTTAATCATATTTTGTTTTACTTTTAATAAGAAGCATTATTGTCTTAAACCAATTATGATTCCACTCTTTGACCTATTCTTATTTTGTTTCTATTCTTTTTCTATGATTTTCTTTTGTGCATCAAACAGACCATAACTGTAAAAATTTAAAAACAGAGGAAAAGAAGTATGCAAGTATTATAATTCAAATAATATATACACTATAGTTACACAGTACCTGCCTGCTTTTCCAGATTGCAATATATATCTAAACAAAATCTTCTTGTAATTAGCCACTTACCACACTTGGCTTTGATTTTACAATATGCCAAACTTCATTAGTTCTTTTAGAAAATCTCACCTTTTATAACAAAGTAGCTATAAATTTAAAATTCGAGAAGAATAATACTTAGAGGGTATTTAGTAGAAGAACTCTTTTTTGAATCCTAATTTAAAATTTCTTGTTTTTTGTGTTTGGTATAACTTTTTTAAAAATAAAATCTCTGTAGATATGTTTTCAATTTCCTAACCTTCTAAGAACATTTCAAAAGATTTTCTCATGAATGTTTAAGGTTAATCAAATACATTTTAAAAATTTCATAATTCATACATCCTTGTATGTAAAAATGGATTCTTCTACCAAACACACCCTAGTTTAAAAGATGTTTAGTGAAAGATTCTTTTTTGAATCTTGAGGATCCTAACTTAGAATTTTTTTTTTGTATTTGATATGAACTTTTTAAAAAATAGAATTCCTAAGAAACATATTTCTAAGGATTTTTTTAATTCAATTTTTATTAAAGATAATCTCATAAAGGGAGTGGGATTCTAATTTCTCAACTTTTTAAGAACATTTTAAAGTTTTACATGTATATTTAAAACCAATTAAATACATTTTAAAAATCTCAAAATTCATAAATTTTAAAATTTATGTTTCTCATGATTTATGAATTCTAAAATTAAAAAATGAATCCGTCTACCAAACACTCCTTGAAAAAGGATATGAATTGCACCTAGTAGAAATGAAAATTTTTATATATATAGTAAAGCATGGAAGTACAAAATTTGTGAAATCCTAATGATCTTGAATGGCTTTACTACTAAAGAATAAATTAAATAAGCTATACATGCAGCCGCCGAGCTACAACCAAAGATTTGATCAAATAACCCAATATGTTCAGCCATTCACTCGACGGAACAGGTAAAAATAATAAAAGAATAAAGAAGAAAAAAAAAAAAAAAAAAAACCCCAAAAACTTTCTTGCCAGAAAGCCACAACCATAGAAAGTAGTATTAGTCTAATAGGAAGAAGAATCTCAGTGCTGCCATGTCAAAACCTTCAATGCAAAAATGAGATATTCTAGACTATTAAAAATCTCTCGTCTAGAATCCAGAGATCAGTAGGGACCCATCGAAGGAATGCCGAAGGGTGGAAGTGGTGGCATTCCATATCCACCGGCAGGAGCTGGTGGCGGAGCAAAACCTCCGCCCATTCCCGGCATTGGTGGTGCAGGCAAAGCAGGTGGTAGCAACTGGGCATACATGTTCTGGAGATCATTGAAAAAATTAAGTTAATTTAAGAATCAAATAACAAATAGAAAATGAGTTATCCTTGACAAAGGGAAATAAGTAAACAAAATACCTGTTGAGCAAGTATCTCCTTCTCCTCCTTCTCTTTAGCTTTCTCCTCATTTTTTGCTTCAAGTTTGTTCTTGATAAGCTCATCTACCTTGCTTGTATACTCTCGAATAAACTTTCAATTTTTTTAAAAGAGAAAACGATGGTTAATAATGGAGGGAAGACATTGTCCATTTATAAATAAGGCAAAAGAAATCCCAAAAGAAATTTATATATATATATATATATATATATATATATATCTAAGTACCTGTAAGAGATATGGGAAAGAAAAATCAATCATGTTGTTTGTCCATGCTAGCTCTAGAGCAACATCTGGCCGTATTAGATCATAACAAACAAAGAGGCATGATGCAAAACACTCTTTCTTCCCCTGGACATGTATGAATAACATTTCTTTATTAAATACACGAGACTAGAACCAAAGGCAAGAAGCTTGAGGGAGAAATGAATAGTGGGGTTAAGAAAAAACTTAAAACAAACATTATTTTCAACATGAAGCAGGTCAAGTTACACATGGTTTTCAGAGCCTAATGAGTTTGATATATAAATATCATAGTTTGAAGGATAAGAATATACAGACCTGCTCAATAAAGTAAACCAGCAAGTCCTCTGAAAGTTCACAATTACCGGATTGAGAGCATGTTTCCATACAATCCTTGTAGAGATTGTCTTTCTTTGACAAAGCAATGGACTGCTTCCATCTTCCTGCCTTCTTATAAATATGAGCAGCAACACGCCTCATCTCAAGAAGCTCGTGCTTCTCAATCTGCTCGAATGCATTGTATTGTTAAGACCAGTCAATAATAATTCAGACTTCTATATCTCCCAGTAATATTCAAATCTATATATTTGTAAATGGTCAAAATAGAAAAAAGACTCGAGAGGAGATTTTTTCTCTTTTGGTTGGGGGAAGGGAGGGGGTGGAGTTCACCTTCTGTGCAAGGCCTATCTGATCAAAACTGTCATACAGTTCTGTTGATTCACGAAGTCTATCGTAGTCCTCTTCCTCAATGTAAATTTCATTCAAAGCTTCATTAACGGCAGTAACATTATTGCTTTGAACTGCAACCATGTATGGCTTCACTAGTCGGAGGTGGCCAGCCTAAAAATCATAAAAACCACAACAGAAAACAAGATTATCACAGAAGATACCATCTGCTTACCCATCATTGAAACTGCATGGATTAGGTAATAGTAATAGCATAATAGATATGCTAACCTTCCGCATTATATCCACCACACGTGTATGGTCAACACGAAGGGCAAGCACATTAAGCAGATCGTTTATAAGATCAGGATGTTCTTGCAGGTAGAAATGAACAGCCTTATAGTAGAGCTCCACACTTGCTACTTTAACTATAACATCTTTGAATTGCATGTGGTCCCAAGATTCGGGAGAGTGATTCATTACAGTGGCTGCAGCATTATCAAACTCATCATATTGGATATATAGATAAGTGAGTTCCTTCCAGTGCTGCTGTTCATCACAAGCCCGAATAAGCTTGGGAATATTAAGACGAGTTGAGAACAATTTAATGTGCTCCATTAGCTTCTCAGGACGATATCTTGCATACAAAACTCCCAACTCGGTAAAGATGCCCATATGTGCGCGATCCAATCCTAGCCCACTCTCCATTAGAGATATCAGTTCATTGAAGCAACCTCTGTTCTGATAATACTCACTAACCTCTTCCAAATCATCCACCTTCATAATAATTTTAGAAGTACAGGAAAACAACAAATAGTTAGATAAATAACTCAATTCAAGCTATTCAGTACAATACCAGCTTCCCCAGTATATGATATCTGCCACATTTTTTCTTATTTTGGCATGTGAAGGGTCAATACTTGTATTTGGGAGGGAACAAATGAATTATCATATGAGAAGAAATGAAACAGTATAATATAAAGAAAGGACCATGCCTGAATGATGATGTTGAGACCACAGATCTGAGCCAAGCGGAATTCCTCAAAATCAACACAGGCAAAACAAACTTCCTTCCATGTTTTTGAACTATTAGCCTTCCTGGCTGCATCAACAGCACCTTGGAACTGTTTAAGTCTCACCAATGTCACCGCTAATTTAGCCCAGTTAGAAATAAATTGAAATATGATCTTTGCTGCCTCATACAGAGCCTCATCAAACAAGCGGTCTCCAACATTTGGTAGATTGGCAACATTTGGCATCAGAATAAACTCTTCAATTTCTCCAAGCCGATCAATTTTTGCATATGCATAAATGAGCTCGCTGTCAACCTTGGGCTCTTTGGTCTTCTGCCTAACCATATGAAGGTACTTTACCAGGTCATGGTATACCTCTGCATCTTCAGCAGCCTTTATAACCTCTAAGAAATGATCCGAATCATCAGCACGAATGAATGATTCAATTGCATCACTCACTAGGCCTTCTCGTAGTTGTGCCTGAGCCACCTGGCTCCACACAGCATCTTCTTCCACCCGGAAAGCAAACTCCACAGCTCGAACAATGCTCCGAAGGTTATCTAGCAGGACATTAACAGCCTGAACATTCAAATTGAACTTCTTAAATATGACAAATGCCTCTTCATATAACTGTGCTTCCACAGCCACCTCTCCTACTGCCGGTCCATCAAAGTTGTCCAACCTGTTTATGTAATCCATAACTCTCGATGGATCTGCTTTGATTGCAGTAAGGATCAGCAAATTCTGCAGGTTGAAATTTCCACTAAAAGCAGAATTTTGCAACACAATCTTCTCAAGAAGCTCAATCAACTCATGGGGAAGATCGGCAGTCATGAAAGCTTTGACAGCAGCTGAAACTTGCTCAGGACTCTTGCTTTCAGGCAAAGCAGTGGACACCACTTGATCAATCAGCTGCCTTCTATACTCATTCTCAGGATTAAGAACTTTGTCCCATAAATCGCTATCCATTCTTTCCACAACATATCTGACCAAAGAACACCAGGAAATAAGATGAGCATCACAGACTAACACTATGACATATAATGGCAACTTAATAATGGGCAGTATATGAACCTGGCTTGGAGTTTGAACAAGGAATTTTTATTTGTTACATTTACGAGCTCATCATCGCATTGCCCTCTTCGGTAAGCAACAACAGCAAGAGTAGGATCCCGTTTCTCACAATATTTACCAACAACACGAGAATCATAATATGGGTTGGTAGTGAGAAAATGCTCCGGATTGTTGTTGCTATCAATGATGATTTTACCAAGAGCATTATGCACGTGTACATCCTGGCTTCCCTCACTCACAAGATGCTCTAGGAATTGAGTAAGTAAGCGGAGACGATTCCTGTAAATAAAAAGTGAAATGAGAGGAAGGAATACAGCAGCGACTCTGGAAATACAGGGTAGAAGGAAAACTATAACACCTCTTCTCGCATTCTTCAACCAATGGCTCAACTGGAAGAAGGGAACGAACTGAAAGTATAAGACCTTTAATGAAATCTTCAGGGCATTCATCATCTAACAACTGTCCAACAACTAGAGGAGCATTTCCTGGATTGACCTAGAAGAAAAGAGTATAATGCTTTAGTTTCATTTTTTATTTAATTTCCAATATTTGCTTGATAAAATTACTGCAATCACAAAGATTCAATATGATCCCTCACAAGAGATTTACCTTTTGAACATAACCTTCAATATACCGAAGCATGTTGTTGGTATAGAGATAATGGGTGAGATCAGGAACAAAGCCAAAACGATCACAAACATTAATCAATGGACGAGCATCTGGAAGCTTGGCCTCCATTAGAAAATTTTTTGTTTTCTCAGCATCATAAAAGTTTGACTCCCGAGTTACACGCTCCACTTCCTTAAGTTGTCCAGTTTTAGCAGCTGCTTCAATGTACTTGAAGTGAAGATCAGGATCCTCACTTTACAAGACAGAATCAAAGCCCAAGATTATGATAAAAGAAGGAAAACCAAGAAAAGAAATGTAAAGAGCAACCAGACTAGAAGAACAACAAATGAATTTTGTTATTCACCAAGAATTACCTGGAGCTCAAATATGAACCCAAGAAAAAGTACAATCCTTCATAGGACTTGAATTGCTCAAAGAGTTTAATGCATGAATCAACACCCAGCTGCTCAGAATATTCTTTACAAGCCTGCATATCATGCACTAATAAGATTCTCTTAATAATGTATCACGGAAGTCCTATAAGTAGCCTACTTAGAAAACAGATCTCATGGAAGTAACATCACTCTATACTATACCCCAAAATACCTGCACAATTATTTGAAGATTGCTCCTAAGGTTAACCAGTAGCAGATCTTTCATGCACTCGAGTGCCCATTCTCTGGAAAGGGTTCCAAAGAACTCAACTAGGGACTGAAAGGCAAGGCATAGTTAGAAAACTGAACATTTTAAGATACAACAAGTTACTTGAGTGTTTGAACCCAAACCTGTGGCTCAATGGCATGTGTATTCACAATGACTCGTTTGATGTCAGGCAATTCAGTATAATGCTGCGCAAGATACCAATAACAAGGTTCAAAACATCATTGCAACAAGAGATAATAAATGTCAGCAAGCAGAATTCAAGAAACCAAGAACCTGAAGAGCCCGCAAGTAAAGGCCCGATTTTTCGCATAGTTGTCCAATTCGTGGCCGATCATAATGACTGAACATGCCATTAGCCAATATGGCATCAGCAACATTTGGAAAGGTAACAAGATTGATTTCCAGCACCTAAACAGTATAACACCAATAGTTGAGGGACAGATATGAGAATAAGATTAAAGAAAGAAGGAAAGAAAGAGAGAAATTGTTGGAACCTTCGTTTGAAGATATCCATGTTCAGGTAGATTTGGCTTCAGAACATCCAACAAAAAGGCTGTTGCCTCACGGATCAAGTTCCTCTGAAAAGGAACAGAAGAAATATATTAATGAAAGTACAGGTTTTAAGTGTCCAGCATACATCATCAATACAAACACCAAGGTATAATTGGTTTATTGATTTTTAACAGTTTTTGGTTCTTAGAATTACTTGAAACAATCAAAACCTCTGTAGAAACAACCAAGTAGATCTTTTAGGGAAAAAGGTCAAAAAGAAAAGTTGGTTTCAAGCAATCTTTTCACTTTGCACTTTACGTTCTCAAATGGGGAAAAAGGTTATTAAATTTTAGAGGAATCTATGTTTCTTCTTCAATTATAGTTATATATGGTTCTTCAGAAACAATGCAGAAAAAGCTCAAGCACATATGATTCTGAAAAGAAACTGTAATAAAGCATTTATATTTCAAAGAAAAGGTTCTAAATGATGCTGCCAAATTTTAGCTCAATATAAATTACAAATAATTGGATAGCAGGATGAACCCAATATATCGAAACAAAAAGGTATACTCCATAAAAACCTGAAGAAACAGATCTGTTATTGTATTGTAGTCTATTGGACAACCTCCCTCCATTTGAGCCATCATCAAAGCAAAATTTACAGCACCCTGCCATCAATCAAGTATGAAATCATGCTACATGAAAGAATTCAACGCAGGTGCTCAGAAGAATAAAGATATTCAGGGTAGAATAGCAAGATAATCAATATTGAGGGAAGGCAAAATTATAAGTAAAAGGATCCATTTCTGGAAGCATTTATTGCCATTCATCTGGGTTATGTTTAGAAAAGAAACAAACACACCAAAACGAGTGATAACTCTCAGAGAATAAATGACACAATTACTTCAAATCTTTTCAAGAGAGAATCTGCCTACCTGGGGGTCAGACCGCAAAATTGTTTGCAGAAGGAACAGGTAATCAGGTGTATATCCAACCTTAATTGAAGAAAAGAAAGGAAAAGAATCAGATATATAGTACAGTAAAACAGAATTACTGCACCACATAAAAACGAGACAACATAAATAATTTAATTCAAAATACCACAATTTATATGATCATATGAACCCCCAAATAAAAAAAATTATTACCTGCTTAGAATATATCAGAATCTTGTCAAATTCTCTTCTCTCAGCAAAAGCTGCAACAACTTTTGGTGTGGCTCTGGCTTTGATGTATATTTTCAATGCAAGGTCGTTATCCACTGTCTGTGTTATAAACATGCGCCATAGGATTAGGAAGACGAACAAAGGAAAGATGAACATAACAGTTAATGGAGAATGAGTAACCAAAAGGAATGATAACCAAAGTAACAAACTAAAATCAATATATAAACACATCTATACATGCATGCATACTTACATGGGAATCCAATATCTAAAGACATCAAAACAACCAAAACAAGGGATAGAACAAACAAATGTTTGAATATTTCATGCATAATAACTGAACCAGGCAGCTAATTTCAGTATTTTCTAGGTTGAACATTATGAAATTTTAAAATGATCTTGTCTCCCTCTCTCAATGGCATACATAAATCTAGCATCTAAAGCAGTGAGGAGTCAAAATTTATGCAGACAAATTATTTTATCATTCCCAGTAATAGGGTGGACTAATGAACCACACAGAAGTTCTCCCTTTATATAGCAGCACGAATATGGAGACCTTATCTCTACTAATCAAGCCCACAACTACTCCATGGTGAGTTCTAGACAAACAGGAACACTTGCCACTGCCAGTACTTTCCTTCCCCAAGGCCCTCAAAATAAATTAATGAACTCAAATAATAAAATGGAAGGTAATTTAAATTTCTATCGTACCTTCACAAGATCACCAAGCTCTTCACTACATTCAAGTTTGTCTTCTGCCAACCAGTTTTCCAAAAGATTCTTTTTGTTCTGATTTACCACAAGGCGTGACAATTCCAGTGACTCAAAAGCATTGAGTTTTCCCCTGGTTAACAGAGTCCCAAAATACTGCAACAATGGTGGTGTTTGTCCAGCTTGCACAGGTACACTCTACAGCAAATTAGCAACATAAACAAATCAATAACTTTTAAGAAAAGAATACATTAAGATCCTATCAATATGGAGTCCTACTCTCACAATCTCATTCAGGACAGTCATAACTGAGTCCATAGACTTAGAAAAAGAAATGCACAACTGGTCAACATGAGCAACACATGTACCTGAAATTTAGCAACAGTGTCAGGAGTACGCAGTATTCCCCGTGGAGATTCTGCGGCAAGCTCTGCTGCTTCCTTATACTTCGTCTGAGAAAATAATTCATGGAAGCGCCGAACAACCTGAGAAAGAACATAGAAACTTAATTATAACAGAGTGAAGGGGAAAATTTTACTATTACTAAAACATTACCGTTATTCCTAGAGTTCCAACAACTGCGAGTGACTAGAAAATGTAAGAATCTTGTAGAGTCAATTTTATCACTCACTAAAATATGCTGCATTTGTGATGCATAGCCTAAAAACCAAAAATTATAAACTAAATATTACCTCTATCATTTACATTTACATTAAATTCTAAAAGACATGAATAAAAGGCATTGAAAAATATGGACATTCATAGCAAACATGCAATAATTTATGCTAAACAGGTACTGTATAGTTTCTAAGATGGAAAAATAAATAAATAAACAACATTCAAAAGCTTCAAAAGAAATGCTACGAGAAAGATCAAGAAATCCCAATCAATTTATTCTGGAGTTAATACCTAAGAGATAAACAATAAAGGTTTTATTCAATAGCTTATGTATGACAGAAAATGTGCAGCAATGACTCTTTTAGCAGTCTGCATCATCTTCAGATGATCCAACTATATCAATACTCCTTATGAGAAGGTCAAACTTTACAGATTTCTTATCTGGTCCCTTCATTTTTACATAATCATCAGCATGTAACACAACCCAAACCATATCAGGTATATATTGGCCATATATATTTCACATGCATAAGGTAAATGAATATGCCCAATTTTCAATTAGTCGTGCTTCCTAGTTGGTGCATACACATGATAGGCCATTTTTATCAGCTTAACACTGTAAATTGGTATTTAAAACTTGCCTAACATTATAAATTTAATTCTTGGCCACCCATTCAATACCACTTTAGTACGGTCTCTCTTGGCAGTTTCTTGTCTAGACGTTTTATTTGGCTCAATAACCTGATTTCCCTCAGGAAGACGCACGAGTCTCAATGCATTAAATTGACAAGCATAAGACTTACTTTCTATCAATTTTTTGAAGTTCTGATTCACAGATGAGTGAATATTGACAATCCTTTTTCTTTCCTTGAATCAAATGGTTCGACTGGTAATCTAATAAGACTAATAGCAGTCAACAAGATATTCTACTTAATCATCCACCAGACTCAATAGAGATTAGGCAAATTTAGAAGTTAGTAAGTCAAGTTTGAAACATTCATAAACAGTACAACATCAACTAATGCAATTATAAATTTACCAGGTCTTCTGCACCAGGAAGGTTTCCTCTTTTTGCAAGATTAACAGCAAGTTCCAAATTGTTTAACTGCAAGAGATCCAAACAAAACAGTAAAACATAAAATCCAAAACCCTTTTAGACAAAAGCAAGGAAAAACACGTTAAATACCTGGCCACTAACAAAAGGTACAATAGTTGCCTCATTTACAGTGGCAAGCAACACTTGTCCACGTCTATTAATGGCATAAAAGCCTCCTATTGAAGATGCTTCAGATGTCAAAAATATAGGATCAGGACTGATTCGGTTTCTATAAACTGCAATGGCAGTCTCTAGATCATAAACAAATAGAAGCCCGAGCTTTGTGATAACATATATCAAGCCATATTTACTGGAGACCTGTACAATATGTAAAAAGCAACTGTTAAACACAGCATCCATCAGGAACTGGGAATATTAATAGAAGGTTACAATCGTACCTGCATTGATACAGGAAAGTCGTCACCAAAGTCTGGAGGAAAGAACAGGTCTGCTTGCTTCTTAGTAAACGAGGGTTTGCCTGATTACAAATTCCAAAAGTACCACAAGGCATCATGGAAAGCATGAGTCTTCGTGAAATAGAAACAATGCATTTTGGAATAGCTAAGAAAGAGTTCCAAATCATTTCATATGCTTGTAACATCAGAAGAATAAAACAACAATGCATCAATCATAATTTAATAGCCTGAAGCTTATCATGCCGTAAAATTGATAACCACACTAAAAGCAAAAGAAACTCAATTGTGGTTTTCAATTATCTCTAGTGCCACGTTATTCAAGAAAATAACATTTATTCTTTCTATTTTAATTCTACTTGAAAGTGATCGTTAATGAAAGTTTAAACTTTCACCAGTTTATTTCCCAATTCTCACTATCCCACTACCTCTTCATTCATTAATTTAATTGATTAGTTTGTATTTTTATTTTTAAATTTTTTCATACAAACACTCAGGCATGTGTCCCTTGGCTAATAAGGAATTCAGGGATCTAGCCTTGCTTATACCTGGCTGGGCACCAAGTTCAATAACATGCATCTTTGAGGTAACTTGTCCAGCATTGATAGATTTTGACGCAAAACAAATAAGAATTGAATCCTTATCATTCCCAGTAACCTGCATATTACATCAAACCAAATATCAAACAATAGTCAGAAAAACTATTAAGACATACACAATTACACATTCAAAAATCAGTAGACAATAATAGGAATGAAACAGGATTTACTCTAAGTGAGGCAAATGATGCAGCATGTGCTTCAAGGGCCTGACTACGCTGCTGATCCACAGAAAAGAGTTGCATGTTTCCTTTTACTAGTTGGGGTCTCTACAAACAACAAATTGCTATTATTCAAACACTAAATAATTCATAATCTCATGTTGAACTACAATTACATGCTGGGATTGCTCGGATTTTGTAGTTCTTTCCATGTTCTGAGCCTTCCTTTTCTCTTATTTTAACTCAAGTTGCAGTTTGTGCAATATTTAGGATATATATATATATATATATAAAAAAAACTTTTTTATTGGGCTTATTTGTGGTGACCAATAATATATTCTAACATAACATCAGTTATGAACTGCACGCATGCATTACCATGGCACGCCTGAACAAATTTATGACCCATTGAAAAATCATTTGAGTGCATCACATAATGAAGGGAAACAGATAAATTACTTTTTCAGCATTCATACTAAGTTTGTACCATCCCAGAATTGTAAAAGAAGTCCACCCAGGATGATGCATAAAGATAGCACATCGGGATTACATTTTCAGCATTCGTATTAAGTTTATCTCCTCCTTAAAAATGGGCAAAGTTAACCAATAAGGTTGGCAACATATGTCACTTATAAGTAAGCTGACACTCAGACAAGTTCGCAAGCAAGATAATTGCAAAAACCTCAAAACTGCCAAAGAATATAAATCACATACCTCAGGTGAACCAGGAGCTATTCCAATCAAAACCAACCACTTTTCACTAGGATCAATACGATAATTGATTATTTGGTTATTTGCCAGGTTAGCTGTTCGATCAAACATCTTCACTGGGTCACCTTCACCTAGGTATCAGAAAAAGTAAATATATTAGATCCACAATGTGTGAAAGTATCCAAACTAAGTTAGAATTGAAAAAGAGATGCGAGAATAGCACTACTTATTTACTGGGAAAATCATAAGATATTACCTTCAATTGACCAATGATACACAGAAATCTTAGTGACTATACCGAGCAACTTTCCAGTTATCCACTTCCAAAAGACAACCTACAGGAAAAGGGACACGCTATGATTAATATTAAAATCACTTCATACAATTGAACATGTGGAAGTAATTTCATAAAATACAATTGAAACTGTCAAATTAATTCACAAATTTGTACCTGCTCGGTCATCTGATGTGATTTTAACTTTGTTTTCATTTCAATATTAAATACTTGCAAATGATCCTGAGTAGTTCCTGGCACTTGAGCTGCAAATCAAACGCCACATTTATGAGGAAAATAAAATCCATATGTGTATATGCACTGTAGTCAGCCAAGTGATTAAGTTTATTAACTTTCAAAAATTAAATAATTTAAATGCCATGAACCATTAACCATGATTTCATGATTCCATCAAGTGCTGCATGACGTTATTACCCTCATCATTTTTACCAGAACAATGACAGTAAATAGGATGTAAATGGAAACTATTAATTGAATATTACCTTTAAGAGCAAGAATTCTGGTATTTGGGTTCATTAATGCAGAATCAGCAGTAATTGGACGTCTCAAAGGCTGCATGGGCATGTTCATATCAATTATAACAACACTGTTCTGTGGTGCCGTTTCTCTGACACATATGTACTTTTCCGATTCCATTGTCACATGGTTAAACGTAATGAATTGCGGGTTAATGCCAATGCTTGACAACTGCGAAACATTACAAAAGAGAATCAAATAACACTACAAAGAAAGGAAATTTCCCAATACGCATACACTAAAAGAAACTAAAAATGCAGAGTGGCATTGGGATCTGAAGAAAAAACTCTCATGTGCAATGTGGCCAGATAAAAACAACATAAACCCAGTAATGTGGGTTGATATCAGCTCCGTTTTCGATTACCAAATTCCAAATTGAGTTATAGAAGGACAAAACTAACCGTTAAGGCCTCTTTCATGGCAATGGGAGCATTTGCAGCCATGGCACCTGGATCAAAGCTTCAAACGGAGGAAATCTAATGGGAGTGAATGTGGAAAGGTAAAGAAGACCTTTGGTTACGTTGCGAGATCTGAAGCAGCAAGCTCAAACCAACAGAAGGGAGAGAGGGAGGGGGAGAAGAAGAGGGAGAGTGCAAAGACCGGAAACTGGGGAGCGACGAGTTCATAAATGTTTTGCTGTCAGAGAAATTAGCAATTCACAAGTGAGCTCTCGTTACTCTTCTTGTGAGACGGTTAAGAAAGTCCAGTCCAGCCCAGCCCAGTCATCATGAAGAAAAAAACAAACGGGTCTAGCCATCTTGGGCTTGGACTTCTTAAAAAATTATTATCTCAAAAATTTTAAAAATAATCAAAATTAAAATCCACGTAGAGAAAGAATACCCTCAAAAGAATTTTCTTTGGTGTTTTTCTTTTAAAGTGTGAGATGAATCTTGTTTAAAATCAAAGCATTTATTGAAATATTTTTTTTAACAAGTATAATTTTAAGTTTTTAAACTCTTAACCTTTAATTAAAAATATCTTCATTGAACCACTAAAAAAATTACATCATTAAAAATAATTGTTACCTAACATATTGCACTTCATGTGACTAAAATATTATTACCTAAATTAATAATTTTTATAGAGTAAATTAACACTTTAATCCCTAAAAGATATTATTATAATTCATACTTTAGACACTCAAAAGTTAATTTGCTAAGTCTCTATTTTTTTTCCCTATTAAAAGCTGTGGACAATATAGGTAAAATTACAAAAAAAACAAAAAATATTTATCAAAATATGGTTTTTTTTTTAAAATTATTTCTCAATCTATCATAATTTTTAAACAAGTTAAAAGATTGCCAATAAAGTTGGCACCCTAGCAAAGAATTTCTTCACAAGAATGCCAACCCATTTGGTGCCTCTCAAATAAAAAAAAAAAAATTAATATTTTATCTATACAAAATTCTCTGTTATGACATATTCTAAAGCCAAAGAATTTCAAAAAGTTAGAAAAGAAAAACTTTTTGGAAAGAAAGAATCATTGACATAGTATACACGAAGGTTGAATTCAGATTACACAAACTTTTTTTAAATGTTTATATGTGTAGATTAAAGAAGATGGGTAATAAAATAGGAAGTGTTTAATGATCCCATTTCTTCTTTTTTTTTTTATTTTAGTAAATCAAAAAAGAAAAATAGCCCAATTGTATATTTGGTCTTATTTGATTGGTTTAATCTAGTTGGACTGGTTCCATGAACATTCTTAAACAAAACAATGACATAGGATAATGTTACCACTGTCACTTGATTGAATCGGCATATATTCATGTGTCCATGGATAAGCTTGTAGCATGAAGTGATTGGGTTAGTAACATCAGTGACTACAACACTGACCCTCCCTTGAAGAAAACACTCAAATTCATAGCTAACAAAATGTCTTTAAGCTTTTTGATTGTAATTATCTAATCATATAGTTGCCAAACAGTGTTCAAAGGCTTACAATAATATTTAAAAATTGCTTATTAAAGAGGGATTCTTAACGGTAGAATTCAAACTTAACTAAATATTATAATTGAAGAGTTTGGATTTTTATAAATTGAATCAAATTTTTATTTATAAAAAGTTCTGTTTGGGTGGTTGAGAATTAAAAATTTATATTTTCAAACCAAAATTTTAAAACAAAAAATATTTGATAAAAATTGTTATAAGTTTCAAATTTTTAGAATTTAAACAACTTTTAAAACTATAAAAAGAGGATTTTCATTTTAATTGAGTTGTAAAAAAAAAATCTCAAATCCACTTTTTTTTGTGTTTAATTTTTTATTGAGTTTTTACTGAATATATATCAACTATTTATCTTCATATATTATTTAGTATATCACTCTAACACATACTTTTTAAGTGAATTTGAATTTTTTTTATCTATTATTTAACAAAAAAAATAATGAAATGAGCTTGATATAAAAGTTAAATGCTTTTTTTCCTAGAGAGTCGCATATCTCCATGCAAGTTGGCACTGGCTGACTGCAGTTGGTGGTCCCACTTACTAGCAGCTATTCAAATCATAAAAAAGATTCTTAAAAAGGAACATGTACCAAACAGAACACATATTTCAATTTCAAAACTAAAATCATACCCAAACAAGCCTTAATTTACTTGATTATGTTTTTTTCTTATAATTTTATTATCTCTATCTATAATATTTAATCGCATAATGCTCGAAATTTTTTAAAAAATTTTCATAATATTTGCGAATTTTCTATGAAAGAATTCAACTTATACATATCATGTGGACCAATGGCCCACATATCACATATTGAATTGCTAAGCACAAAAACTATACCTAATTGTATCTGAATTTTTTATTGTTCATGTGTTAGTTGTAAATAAATATTTGCAATTTATTTTTGTAAATATTATAACACAACATACATTATTTTTAAAGTGAATTGTGATTATTTATCTACTACTTAACAAAAACAGTCTAGTAAAAAAGCCGAATCCCACTTGATCTAAGCCAAATGACCCAAAAAAATATATAAACATGTGTATATATCTATATATATATATATAAAATTTACATGGTTGAGTTTTTTTGTTGTAATTTTATTATCCTAGCCGGCAAGCCATCTGCATTTATTGACACAAAACAAGAAGCAGCAGCCATGAGGCACGGTATCTATTCTAATCTTGAAATCCAATTTTGTGGGCTCAAATCACTGCCCTTTCCTTTGAACGATTCAATAGGGAAAAGGAAAAACACCGAACCGCAAATCCCATGTGCAGCTTATCTTAATGTTTTGTGTGCGCGAAAAGCCGCATTCGGGACCGAAAGAACACGCCATGAGACATCTTAGAGCGGTCATTTTCTCCTTTGAATGCTTCTCACTTTCTAACTCATTCTTTTGTCGTTTCTCATCTTGGTTTGGTCATGTCTAAGAATGCTATGATTTATTAAAAAGGAAAATTAAATTAAATAATTCAAATAAAAAAGTTTTAAGTTAAATTCAAAAAGTTGTACTAAAATACCAATAAAGTTTAACTGAGTGGAAGCACAATGAATGGGTATTAAATAAATGTGTTTTATGTCAAATGCTTTCTTTGATTTGTTAAAAAATAAAAAATAACATAATACAAAAAATTTTGTTTCTTATTTAATTTTTTAAAAGACTTAAGTATTAAATAAAAATTTATCTATAGAATTAAACAAATTATTAAAATCTTGTTAGTCACTAAATTATAAAACAAATATTTGTTTAAAGTACCTGATAAAAAATTTAACTATATCATCTTTCAAATTATTTTACAATTCTTTATAACTTAAATTATTAAATCAATGATGCTAAATCCTAACAATAACAAATGATTAGCGAAATACCAACAATGACAAATAATTATTTTTTAATTTTATATTTTATAAATTATTTTAATTATTATAATTAAATAGGTATCTCCACACATATATATATCTATAATGATTTAAATAAGAGATGGGCCAAAAAAAAAAAACTAAGATTTAGAAGGACCAAATATAAATTACATAAATTTTTGGGAGCCAACTATGTAATAACTGTACTAATATAAAATTAACAATTTGGGGGACTAGTAGCTCTACTAGTCCTTCTCTCTCTTTGGCATTGTTTAAAAGTCTAAATAGTGGGCATTTGTTGTGTTATATGACCAATGTTAATTCTACATTTTCCTCTTTAATTTGGTATATATCATACGAGTAATGTAATCTCAAAAATATTTATATGAAAAATATTTACAAAAATATTTATAAATTACTTACTAATAAAGTAATTTTTTTGGTTACATAGGAGCTTGAAATGCTGAAAAAAGAGAGGAGAGAATGAACAGTAGAAATAAAACTCCAATATATCAAACTTGACCTTTTAATACTTAAAACTAAAAAAAAATATTAATCATCTACTAATGAAAGTGATCTTTTATAACATTGGTATAATAAGACTCTAATTTCTATCGTTTTAAAATATAATTTTAATCTTTATCAACTGTACTAATTTTCATTTTACCAACTTATTATTCAGTGCATAGGTGTAGCAAGCATATTATATGGATAATGATGCAGTGAACTCAACATAGAGAACACTTCAATTCTAGTGTTTTTATTACATATATCCATTAGTGAAACAAGTACAACTCAGCTTGCCTTCATTGTCACCAAACACCATCCTGCATCATGTTACAAATATGAAGGGACATGTGAAACCCAATTTGTGGCCTCAAATAGCAAATATATATCCGTAAGTGCAAGTGTGCAACTTATCTTAACACCTTCTCTAAGATCAGCAGCAATTGGAACAGACCCATCTCAGACTACAACCTGTCCTTGATTTTTCTTTCCCAAAAGCCACTTGACACTATCTTTAATAAAATATCCCACATGTATTAAAATAACAATATCTGGCTTTTTTTCTTTTTTCTTTCTTTTTGTATTACCAACAAGTGGGCTAGAAAAGTAAATTAAAAAGTAGGTTGAATTTAATTACATTCAAACTATGTAAGATTATAAAAATAATAAATTCTTTTTATCATATTCTCATCCAATTACATCTAAAAAACTCAAATCATTAAAATAGTTCTTGTTAGCTAAATTTGATCATTTACTTCTTTATTAAGCAAAATAGTTAATTTGTACAAAAAAAACATAAGAATATCTTTTTTTTAATGCATAAAAGTGAAAAAAATAGTGCTCTAGTCTAAGATAGAAAAAGCCATCAGGCTAAAAAAATACTTACAAAACTGATGTTTACTTCATTCCAAAGAAACGAGTAACAGCTTAAATTTATAACTTGTAATTGCTTCACTCAACCAACCATTAGGGTTAAAAAATATGGGACAAAACCAATTATTTTATATGTTATCAAATATCTTATTCATTAATCTTGATTGGTCTTGTGATTATAAAATAATATTTTAACTCTATTATTATTTAAATAATTGACTAATCAATATGTAAAAATATAGTATGAGACAGTTAATTTTATAAATATATATATATATATATATATGATATATCATAAAAAAAAAAAAAAAACCAAAAATTATATTATTTAATGCGTACTTATCCATTGAGTTTTGCCTTTTATTCTCTTTATCATGTTTTGTTTTCTGTTTTTTATTTGGTATTTTAATTTTTTCGGAAGTATAAAATAAATTTTAGAGAAAAAGAAAAAATAACACGTGGGTCATGAGATGAAATATGTGTGGAGTACAAAATGTTGACCAATATATTCAAATATATTGACAATAAATTATTTAACATTAATAATTTAAAATACAAGCTGTAAATGAATATTCTTCTCTTTTTATTTTTCACCACTAAATCTAAATCTAAATCCAACTTTCCCGACCCATACCGACAGCTCCACCCAGCTATAATACAGTAGAGCCACACCGTTGAACTCCAGCCACCAAAATTTAACATTTCCGGATTTGCCCCTTCATTTTTTATTGTTGACATTGCAGTTGAATCCAAACCTTCCCAACTTGTCCCTTCTTCTTCCCTTTCTACCCTCGACAAATCCGAATATTCCCAGTTGGTCCCCTCCCCTTCCTCCGCACAGTAACCAGCAGCACCATTACCTGCTTCTGTTGTTGTTGGTTCTGTGTCGGATACCACTGTCCTCACCGCCAGCCAATCATCTGATTCCCAATTTACCCTTATGCTTGTAGCAAATTTACCAATTCTATCCTTGGCTAATTGCACAGTGTCGACTCCAATTTCTTCTTCCTCGTCTTCGTCGGAGAAATCTGAGTTAACCCAATCGAGAACGCACCGTGGAGACGATTCCACGAGCTTATTGGGAGGAATAGAGCTCAAAAATGGGTGCTGTAGCAGTTGATCACAGCTCCACCGCTGGCTCGGTTCTCTTCTGAGACACTTCTCCAGAAAATCCCGGCCGAGTTCCGATAATTGACCCGGGAACTCGGGAAAATCGCCAGAGTACCCGATTCCAATCAGCGTGTCAACACCGCGGTCCTCCCAAGCCGGTTTACCGGTGACCATCTCGATCACCGTGCAGCCCAAGGACCAGACATCGGACTCTGGTCCCTGAGATTCCCCGCGAATCACCTCCGGCGCCATCCAGAGCGGACTGCCACGTGGCAGCTTCTTAATCCCACTGCCGCCAAAAGGCACCGCGGAACCGAAATCGGCAAGCTTTGCGATACCGCCATTGGGCCCCACGAGAACGTTCCTCCCTTTCACGTCACAGTGGACGACCCCTTTAGAGTGTACGTATCTCAACGCTTGCACAAGGCACCAAGTGTAGTACCTTATTAACTGCTCGTCCACGTCAGCATCCTTCCCGCCATTCCGAGGTGCCATATCAGCAACGGTGCCACCTGGCAAGTACTCCATATGCAAGTTCCGGTACGACGTCGTGGCACCCTCCTCGAACGTGACATCGTCGCCAAGAAAACCCACCACGTAAGGCGACTCCGACAACTGCCGGAGAATCCGAATTTCATTCTCCAACGCCTCCAACTGACCCGGAAGCCCGGTTTGACGATCCACGGACTTCACCGCAAACACTCGACCATCCGATTTGGAAACTCCAACACTAACGCTGCCAAACGCGCCCTTACCAATACACTTCCCTCTCACCCAAGAAGCCATTATTGGGAGAATTAATTTTCAGGTGACCTTTGAGGGCCCAAATGAGGTGTATTTATAAGTGCGTGTTTGGTCTTACTGTAAAACATTCGCTGTTTTGTTTTTTTTTTTGTTTTTTAATTATTATTATTTTTAATCCATGTGGAATTTAGAAGTGGATAATAATTAAGAAAAAATCGGTGGTGAAGTTCCTGACGTAAATGGGCTTTAGTGGGAAGCACGGAAGAAAAGGATATACTGCGTTTTATTTCTGTTTATCCTTATCTACATGGTAATAGATTAGGCTCAATCACAACCGTTCATCTTTTTCATATTTTTTTTTGGGTAGATTTTCGTATTTACCACTAAATATATGTACCAAGGGATTTAATTTTTTTCACATTAAGATATTTTTATATTTTTTAATACGAAATTAATCTCAATTTAAGCTGAAGAGCAGTAAAAATAAATTATTTTTTAATAAGTATAATTTCAATTTTTTTAATTAAATTATCTATTTATTTATTGATATATATCAAGTAAAATTTTAGACAAGATAAAAATTATTTGAATAAAAAAGTAAAAATTATAAAAAAATATTATGTAAATATATCTAAGAATTACTTTATCACAGTGTCAAATTATGAATAAAAATTCTAAAAGTTAATGAAAAATATCTATAAAATATTGCCTGTACAATTTACTAGGGACGCAAGTGGCAGCACACGACACTACGTAGTTGGGGAGTAGAGTAATCGGAGGAAGGTGGGGCAACGTCACGCGTGGCAGAGAAGTGTTGGCCCACGTAGCCGGGTCGAGAGAAGTTGAGGCTGGTTAAGAAGATGCGTAGCGAGATGGGTGGATGCTCGAGATGCTTGTATTTAGTGAATAGGGAGTTCAAGTCAAGTAGAAGTCTGTTGACGTGCACGCCCGGCCTCCATTTGATATTTTATTATTTTTAATAAAATAATAGTATTAAAGAAATATAAAATTTATTTATTATAAAAAATTTATTGAATTTGCATATGGACTTTCCCCAGTATCCATTTGGATTGATGATTGATGACAGCTTCATGGATCTTCAATTTTGTTTGGACATATTATTGGGGCAATTTGGCACGCCGTTATTTATTATTTTGCTTTTATCTGAGAACGGAAAGTAATAAACAGTACGAACCCATTGAAAGCATTTTTTTTTTTTTTTTTACTAGAAGCACTTTTTTTATAAGAGAAAAAAGTTTTTTATAATTTTAATATTTAATTGATTTTTAAAAATTATATTCATAAGTGAAAGAAGAAAAATAAAACTAGTTCTAGCATATGCGTATAATGAGATATTTCTTAAAAATAAAAATAAAAAAATGCTCCTTTAAAAACTAAAATAGTTACTTAAGATTTATTAAAGCGAGTTTTCCAAGTGACTTTATTATAACACATGTAAAAAAAAGTTAAAGAATACATTTTTACTTTTAGATTTCATCCAAATTAATCTTTTCCATTAAAATAGTTAAAAGTTTTTAACTCAAACTCTCACATAAAAAGTGTCCAGATTCATCTAATTATTACCTAATTAACACATTTATTGAATGCACTTGTTTATAAGAATATAAAACTAGTTGGTATTAGATCTACTTTAGGGGTCAATCTAGATAAGGTTTACTATAAATTACTTGCCTAATTTAAGTCCAAAATAAGGAACTCACCCACTCATGTTCAAAATCTGTGGGATGATTCCCCAAAACATTGTACTCCTACTTCACATACCATGTTTTCTATTTTTCCCTTTTTGGGATGCCAACTAAAATCAATAAACTATTTACTTTAGGAAATTTATGTGAAATTAAGTTATCCTCTAAAGGATAAACATGGCCACTCATCACCTTTTTCACCACATGTTTCTTTCCCATTTTATGACAAAATTAGGTATTCATTTATAAATATAATTGAAATTTTTGTTTTGAATTGTAATTTAATTTTTAAATTTTTATTTATAAATTTAAATTTTAACCCACTTTGATACCACACAATTACATTATTTGAAAGAATTCAAGAAATTCTCACATAAAATATTATATAAACTTAAATAGTCAATCATAATATTATAATCAACGATAACGAGCTTGCCATAATTTATTTATTTTGTTAGGAACACTAAATTTAATTATGGTTGTAAGAGCCTCTCAAAATTTAAAAATATTAACAATAATAATTTAGAGAATTTATGTGGAATTAGAGATGGTGAAAGCGGATAAACATGAAGTTTTATGAATTTATAATTAATTTTCCAAAATGATTGGGTTCGTGCATGCAGACAATAGGTGACTGGATTCGAAACTCTTGTAGTTGCACCACGTGTCAAGATGTGAAAGCATGGGAGGGGGTTCCGAATTGACCAAATGGGGACACAGAAAGCGTTACGGAGAGGGAAAGGGAAACGGGAAGAGAGCTTGTCCACATACACATGACTTTTCACAAAGCAAAATGTCTAAGAAAAAGGAAAGTTCCATTTCAGCATGACTCAATTTCTTAATCACCTCAAAAAGCTCATCTCCCATTTCTGCTTCTACAGTTACACGCGGACACATAATGCTTTCTTAGAATGGCAGATTTACACGTATTTTAAAATTTTAAATATTCTTTTTAAGTTGGTTTTATCACTAATGACATATCTAAAATAAGATGCAAAGAGAAAAAAAAATTACTTGAATGAAAAATATATGCGTCACAATGAATTCACATAAATATAATATAAAGTTAAAATAAAAACTTTAATGCGTAGCACCAATTAAAGTGTAAATTGGACTGAGGTGCTGGTTTAATAGTAACAAATTATATTAAAATCAACCAAAACTAATTAAAAGTGATTTGAATAGAAAATATACATAGACTGTTAATTCGGTTTGATTATAAAATTTAACAAATTTACATAAATTAATAATTTTAAACTGTCTCCAAATTAAACCGCGTTAAATCACTCTAAATATCAAATCAACAACAAAATTTGGATTTATAAGTTTCTCGAATTGAGAAGATATGGGGAGGCAAGTGTAAAAGAATATTCGATATTTGATTAGCAACTTTACAGCGATGAGATTGTTAAGAGGGTTAAGCAATATGCTCAATCATTTATGACTTTGACTATGACAAGGAGTGTCGTGTCCACACGTGGAAATGCTTCTACTTGATATTATTACAAGTTGGAGCATTTTTTAAAGGGGAAATGAAAGAATGTTGGCCATATTCATCTTTAATCAAACTTACTTTCATTCAAGGCAATCCAACTCCAACCATTTTGTTTTTTTGCCCAAACTTCACTTTTTTGTTCTTCATAGGTTCATGCATTCAATAAATTCTTCTCTCCAGCTGCAGCTGTACCTGTACCTGTAATGTTAGGACCCAATCCAATCGCAAGCACAATACAAAATGATTTTTTGCTGCACGTAATACGTAGATATCATCAAATAAAGTATTAGATTTTGATAAATTTAAATTAGTGCTTAGTGCATATGTCAAACAAAATATCTAGTGTTTGTTTGATTTATAAAGTTGTGTCCCAATCGGTCAAAACGGACAAGTGGCCAACTTAGAACACAAATTGCACACTTTGCCACTTGGAACACAAATTGCACACTTTGACTAAGAAAAAGACAAACTCAACTCTGATTTTTTCTCTTCCACGTCAACTCTCTAATCTTTCATTCTGAACGTCATTCCACTACATGATATATTGGGATAGCAAAACGAATATATTTTATAAAAGGGCAAAAAATAAAATAAAATTAAGCCAATTTGATCTTACCAAACACATCGCATCAATTAATCAATGATATTCCCTTCCTTGAAAAATTAGACCATAACTTGTTGGAGATTTATTTTCTTCTACCTATAACATCTTTTGTTTACATTTTATTATGAGTTGTTAGTAAATAGAATGGATTTAGTTTTGAGAAAAACTCCTCTTTATACCCTTAATTCTAAAAATAACTTTCACGTTTCTCTTTGAATTGTTAATAGCAAGCACAGAATATGAAATGCCAAAGACGGCATATATGTACTTTAACATCTAATTTTAATTAGCCTACTTAATTAAATTTCAATTAAACTAAATTCAATTTTTTTTTGGGTATATGATTCACTTCTTAAAGCATTAATTTCTCTCTTAAAAGAGTTCTTTTGATAGATCACTTACACAAAAAGTGATAGATTCCTCCCAACAATTATAATTTTAAGGACCTGTTTAGTTTAGTTTAGTTTTTTTTTTTTTTTCACTTTCCGTGAAAATGAAAATTATGCCTCAAAATATTTCTATTAAAAATATTTTTTTGCAATAAACTAAAAATAGAGAACAAAAAAAATTATTTTTAGTGATGTTAGAAATGACCAATAACAATTTTGTTAATTTTAAAAATGAAAACTGACCAACATATTTTTAGAAAATAAAAATATAAAAATAAAAACACGTTTTAAAAAAACTGAAAACAAACAATAAAAATAAAAAAATGGAAATGAAAACCAAATAGGCCTAATGTTTTGAACTTGGGACTCCTTTGACCTAGAGCACATATTCTATCTTTGCATGTAAATGCTTTTATTTATTTGATTAAGAGTACATTTGAATTAATTTTAATTTTTTTTTTTTGAGATATATAACTAGAATCTAGAAGCAAATATTTTAACTTCTAGATATTTTTTTTAATAAACAGTGACATTTTTACATTTACTTTTTTAAAAGCACTTCTTGTCATACCTTTTTAAAAGTGTTTTTACATTTTTAAAGTTAATTTAAATAATTTAAAATTATACAATAATTTTTTTTTCTTGTTAAAGGATTTTGATTAAAAAAAAATCTAAACATGCTCTAGACCTTAATTTTTGAAACAATTACCAATGAAACAACAAATTAGAGGATTAAAGTGGTACCAATTCTCACTAATATTTTATTTTTTAAAAAAATAAAATATCAAATTTGATCTCTCGGCTTCTCTGCTAAGTTGTTTGTATTGGACAATAGATAGAGGGCCATAATTGACCAGCATAGACTCAATAGAAGCAGTCCAACAGAAAAGTTAAAGTCACCAAAGACAGTGCCAACTACCACGTTGTCTCAACTCAAGCTTAGAAAGATTATTGCAAATTTAATCACTCTACCTTCCCCTTGTCTGAAAACCAGATGAACTACAACACATTGCAACATGTTTTATGAGAAGAGTTGGCGAAAGAAGACGAAGCAAAAGATTTCTGTGATCTAAATCAAGCAAAACGACAACAGTGGAAGGCTAAATACACTGCATAGATACATTATGTCGTTGTCGTTTGGTAGCTTCTTCAATTAATAATAATCGTTTTGAGTACTTGCATGCATGCATATATGCTATTTCGTCACTTGTTTTTGGTGAGTGTTCAGACACCATGAAAAGCACGGTGTACAACTATTGAGTTGGGAAAGGGAAAGAGAAGAGAACGTGCCTATGATAACTTTTTGTTAATATAATTTTATATTAAACATTCACTAATTAAATTTAAATTAAATAAAATTACAAAAAATACATATATACGATAATAAATAATGTTATGTTATATATATAATTTTTAATTTTTATTTACCTTACATTTTTTTTTTAACAATTTTAACCAATAAATCTAAAAAGTGTGCATTAAAATATGGACATGATGCATTTTCACATGATAATGCTGAGGTTGCGGCTTCCACGAAAGAACGCAGAAGGAGAACATGTCATGTGCGTGGACTCAATTCTTCAAGCACCTTTGGCCTCATTCGCCCAAGTCAATTGCCAGTCAAGCCCCAATATCATATCATATTCTCTTTTTCTTTTTGTGTTTTATTTAATTATTTTTTTTTAATTGTAAATCAATTTGGTCTTCCCCTCGTATAATATATGCTAACTGAAAAATTGTATCTCAAATTATACATAAAGTTATTAAAGTATGATCTAGTAATAAGAAACTTAAATAATATTTAATAAATTTAAAGTTTAATTTTTTAAAAAATAGACTAATTACTAAACTTACTTTACTTGTGAATTTAACCACACTTTATTAATAGTTTAAAAATAGTTTTAATATTTAAAAATTTATATGTATAAATAATTTTCTATAACCATTGAATTATATTTTTAGAGTTTGAATTTAAAATCATAACCATAAGCTTTCTGTTAATGTATTATTGTGGCTTGATCGTTATCCTAATTTGTATTTTATATACATGGATTGCATAGATCTTCATTGACAACCATATATGTTTGCTTGTTTGAGTGCGTTGGGTGTGGTCGGCTGGCCATGGGGACTTGGTCTCCTTCCTACTCTAATGCTTCTTGAATGAATCTTCATCATTAATTTGGTCAATTTGTACGGGTTCTCCTTCCACCATACCTACTTGAGATGCTTTTATATAATAATACCAAGTAACAAAACAAATCTACTTATTCATATGTTGTCTTATTCTTTGTCTTACTTAATGTGATTGGTTTAAATAAATAGAATTTTTTTTAATTTGTAGTATTATTTTATAAATTTTAACTGATCATAATAAATAAGATAAAGAATAAGACATCAAAATAAAACGTCTCCACAAAACCAAAAAAGAAAAAAATATTATCAAAATTTAAGTCTCCATGGACCTCTTCTCACTTACACAAATGACAAAACTAAACAAGAATTGAATTCCAATTGTTTTAGTTCAAGACTTTCAAAGTTAATCTTTTGATAGGCTAATTCAAGCATTCTAATTAAGAAACTTCCACAAATTGAAAAATAATATAAAGAATTAATTAATGCAAATGGCATATTTGGTGCATGTAGGGGAAAAAATTAGAATCTTATTTTTTTAAGGAAGTCAAAATGAACATCTCACTTGATGTTGTATTTAAACATAATAAAAAAACTTTATCATATTTATAGTTTTACTTAGTTTAAATTACGTTGAATGTTTTCTTTAAAAAACTACCATATAATACATGTGTACCAGATAAAATAAATCTAATTGATTATAAAAGTTAAAATAAAAAAGGTTTGGGGTTTGGATATATGTTTTCGATATAAGAAACATACTTTGTAGTGTACTTTTGTCAATTAAGAGAAAAGGAGGTGGGTAAGTCTAGCAAATATTGACATTTGGGGGAATATACCATAAACCTAGAAGTATAAGGGGCCAAATAAAATAATTTTTGAATTATTTTATACTAAATTTCAATTCTTAAAATTTCAGGGTGTGTGAGGACGATGATTGGACTTTTTTTTGTCTTTATGGGAATAAGAATTCTCAAATTTGGTCCAAATGATAATTCCATTCCAAGATTTATTTAGTTTTTATAGTTTGTCTTTGTACTTTTCGCAATAATATTTATTGTTAACTTGGTCAATTTGTATTGGGTTCTTCCAACATACGTATTCTAATGAGAAAATAATAATTGCACACATAGGTCAAGGATAATTTATAATTTAGATTGTAGAAAAGAAATTGTAGTTTAATGGTTTATGGATGCAATTGAAATTTAAATTGGTCAAATTAAGTTAATACATAACTAAAAAAGATACTACTAATTCATAAACTATTGACGATCATATATATAACAATTTTATAAAGTTCAAATAAAAAAAAGTTTAGAAGAAATAGTTTTATAAGATATTGATGTAGACCAATCCTCCTAATCGAGTTATACTTATGAGCCCAGGCATAGGCCTAAAAGTCCACATGTCACTGACCACATATAAAAAGGCAAGAAGCTTTTGGAAAAGATATATTGATCACAAACAACTCAGAAAAACCTTTATTGGGATACTAGATAAAGGCATTCAAGGTCAGGGTTAACTCCGAAAGACCTGATTATATTGAATTCATTGTTGACTACTTAACAAATATTAAAAAAAAAAAAACCAAAGAAGCCAATGTTCAAAACTCGGACCCTTATTTTTTTTTTAAAAAAAAAAGAATTGTCCTATATAGTAACAAAAATTTAGAAGTTTGTCTAATATCTTGGACAAAAAATTATATAATACTTGAATCATTAACAAAATCAAACATGAGAAAATCTTGTTATATTATGCTATTTTTTATTTTTTATGAATCAAACGAATTCTAAAAAAAATGACTTTTTTCGTAGCAGAAATTTTCTTTAATAAAAAACCGATATTAAAAGTGTAAGCTCCTTGGTCCTCTCATGGATCGATCTTTTCATTCAACCAAACAAACCAAATTTAGGAATTCAATTCTAATAACTCATGTTCCAAGCTTCGAGTCCCCATTCTAACAATGAGAGTACATGTAATGGCTTGTGCTCAAGTTATACTAAGGTTGTCGGATTTTTGTGTTTGAATCCAAAGATATGTATGAATCTTAATTAGCCAATAAGCCCTTAAAAAATATGAAATTACACAACTTGCTTTAGAAAGACCATCTAGAACAAGTTACCCTCTCCATTTGCTTGCAAGAATGTCGTTCCATTATCCGGCATTTGTTTTTGTCTTGCAGGGTTTGGGAAAAGGTTAATAGAAGGGCTAATTCAGGGACCTAGCTATCATATCTTGCAATCATGGACTTTCAAATAACAAACTCAACTATTCTCTCTTGCCAAACAATCAACTATCAAATTCATATGACAAAAGGCTAACTCAGTTTCACTTTAGTGAATCTGGAAGCAAATTCGAGTTATATGATCATCGTTAAAGGGCTCAGATTAAGTCATGAGACATCGTATTTGCATGTAGTCACCGAAAATCTTGATTCCAAAGAATACCATCCAAGAAAGAAGCTATACACTATAACAAAATTTGCCAAGTGAAGAAATGAATTTATAATATAACTGTTAAATGCTTATTACATCAATATTGTTCTATGGAAAAAGAATGAAGTTATTGCGTTAAATCTAATCTCCTCAGCTACGGGTGCAAAAACTTCCAACAAAGTAATGTGGTCAGATATGTATACACAAAAAGAATGAAGTTATTGCGTTAAATCTAATCTCCCCAGCTTCTTTTTTTCACTTTAATCTAACCATGTTCATCATCATCCTTGCTTGAAAGTCACAGGCAAGAAAATCAAGTTCCTTGTATGGTTAGTAAAAATCTCTTCTTCTTCCATTCTACTAAGTAAAGCTTCAAACATAATGCTCCAATTTGATTATCATAACACTAATATCGTCAAGAGAGCCGCGCGAAGTTGACAACTCTGCAAGTTTTTTACAGGCCAATATCGGTTGTGGTTTGTCGCTGTTGATGCAGAAGGAACGAGCTATGTCTACTGCTTCCTGGTTACTGACCTTGTCCCATAATCCATCTGAAGCTAATATTAAGAGCTCGTGTTCAGCTTCGATGCTAAGAACTTGAGTTTCGGGCTCTGCTGTCACCCATTGCTTGAGATGCCGGTCTCCAATTCCTCTAGATATAGCTAGAGATCCCTGGATCCTCCAAACACCACGGCATAAGTCAACATAGCCACCCTGCAAATCAAATTTCAAATACATTCAGTAAAATTCAGAAAGCTAAGCTATGTCAAACGTCTTAAAGCTAAAGAGAAATTTTTATCTGGATCAAATGCGTACCAGGGTCTGAATTCTGTCCCTTTCGTCTTCCCTTGAAGGCCGGTGATCGGATGTGAGGGCTTCTGCAACACCGGCTCGGCTAATGACTGCACGGCAATCACCGGCATTAGACACAACAAGGTTACCGTTCCTTATCAGTGCTGTTACACAGCTAGTACCGCCATGGAGATCCTCTTTTAAGAAATCAGAATCTGTGGTCAGGTAACCGTGCTTCACTGCCTCCTCGACCTCATTCTCATCATCTCTCCTCACAATTTCATCCATGATATTCTTTTCTAAGTTTTGTGCAGCATATTCAGCAGCTTTTGCACCTCCATGGCCATCAAATATGCCAAAGAAAGCCTGTCATGACAATACAACAAGTTTCCATGTTAGATTACATAGATTTTATTGCACAAGGATACATTAAGCTTACTAAAAATCAGAAGCAAAAGCTGCATAATGATCTTCCCAAAATTGTAATAACCAATAAATAACCCAAGAAATTTTCAACTTCAATCTCTGCATACAACAATCAAACTTTCCAGATGTAGCTATATTTTCACACCTTAGACCAAGTCATCCCCAGATACCAAAGGTAAAAATTGTATGTCTGTGTGTTTTTTTCCCTCAGTTTAGCTGAATTAAAAGGTAATTATTTAAGTTGAAATTAGATATGAAAGTATATGAAGTAAATCCACAATATTTCAATCCCCTCAGAATCATACCCAGAAAAATTTCATGAGAAAAGTTTGTAACTTTCCACTATCAAAGTCTTAAGACATTTAGAATTGGTCAATAGCAATGGAAAAATAATAAGAAGAGGGGAAGAAAAAAAACCCAGAAAATTACCTGTTTGGGTTCTCCTTGAAGATTAACAGCAGCCGAATAACGATCCTCCATGTACTCTCTCCTTCCTCTCTTGCAATATACAGAAAATCCAAGACCCTCAACTTCCACAGCATCCCTCTGCACCGACGACGGCGTCGGCGGAGCCCCAAAAGTCATAGAAGTAACGGGTACATCAAGCCGCGCAGGCCTCTTCCTCTTCAATACCGTGTTGGTAGGCGAAGTCGAAGACGACACCGAAGTAGAAGCTGAAGCCGAATTAGAAAACCCAATTGGAGGCTTGGGGAACCGAAGCCGGAAAGGCGACCCCGGAGAAGAAGGAGACGAGGCCGAAGCCGTAGATGATGTAGGCTTCAAATGAGCCAACGACAAGGATAAAGCCTCAGGGGAAGAAGATATCATCGCAGATTTGTTGCAGAACAGAGAAGACGACGGAGAGAACACGGGAGAATTAGAAACCGCAACGGAGACAGACATGGCTAACGTTGTCCCGAAAATCAAACGTTGGAATATGTCAGAAAAATTGTGTTCTTCTTTCTTCCTCGTATTGAAATTGAAATTTTCTTCGAGGGTTTTCGTGAATCGAGAGAAAATAATGAGAGGAAGAGGCAACACTAAGCAAGGGAATTTAAAGGGTTGAATGAATAAAGCCTCGCACTGGGTCGAAGTGGGGCCCGACTTATATATTTGCGTGTTAATAGTGTGGCAAAGGCAAACTGCGCTATTAGGGTCAATTCTCATAACGTTCTTTGACCAGGCGATTCCGGCACGCCGTCGTGGAATGTCCTTTTTGCCCCTATCTATTTTTACACTTTTTTTAAAAAAATTTTGGGATAATATTGGACTTTTCCTTTAAACACTATAATGTAATTTTTTGGTGTGCGCCGTGAGAATTGATCGGCTGGTTTCTAGAATTGCTAAATTAGCATTAGGAAAATTAGAGTTTAATCATATGTTGTGAGATTTTTTTTTTTTGGTCATGTATAAAATTAAGGATTTAAATTTAAGAGTATTTTCTAGATCTATCCTCAATGGACAAAAGTTACTTATGAAAGTCATGGATTAAAAATTTAAAATTACTGAATACTTATTCAAATTCCAGATTTTCTATTTATGAAGAGATTTGATTCTGGGTTTTAGAAATTGGTAAGTTATCTTTTGGCTTTTGTGACAAGAAAAAAGTTAGAATTTTCTAAATATAAAATTGAAATTTGAAAATTTTAAGCAAAGCTATTCTCTTGTATTTTATGAGCTTTTTTTTTAAAAAAAAAAAAAAAATTCTTTCGTTTATACTACTATTGTAAAAATCAAATTAGTCTCATTCATATCATCGTATCATTTTTACATTAAAATCGGTTAACTTTTGACTAAACTGAGTTAAATCGAAGGATCAAACCCTTTCCATAAGGATTTCCATTCTCATTGTTAAACAATAGAGTTGCACCAAACCTATAGTTATGTTATGGACATTTTGTTATACTTAAAAATCTTCATTTATGTAAGTGTAATATTTAACATATTAAATTCAAATTAATTTATAAGAATTTATACTGTTATATGAGCCATTAAGTTAGTTTATAAAATAAAAAACATAATTTTAATAATATACTTGAATTATTTTTAAAACAATCCAAGATTAGTATAATATATTTGAATTATCTTAATTTTGATGAGTAATATATTTGAACATTTTAATTTTATTGGATTATAACTTATAAATTATAATTATTTTAATATTAATGTAAATCACATTTATATTATATAATCTTATTTTTATAAATATATTTTATTTTAAAAATATTTTTTTAATTGTTTTTTCAACCAGTAATTCAATTAACTAGTTACCTTTCCAAGTTAATATTTAGTCCAATTTTTAAAATTATAGTTTATATTAAAAAGACATTTTTTTACGCCTCTTGATTATAAGATCAATTTTTATTTGAACAGAGAAATAAATCTTTGACTTGAAAACATGTTGGTGTAGGTCTACTTTCCATTATATTAATAGCTTATTGGTTAAGTGAAGCTTTCAAAAAATAATTAAAAGAAGAAAAAAACAAATTTTGTTTTGATTTTTAAAATTCAAATTCTAGTATTAATCTAAAATAATTTTGTCAAAGATTTGCAAAAAGATTATTTTAGATCTATCCTCAATGGGTAAAAATTATGATTGTGATCACAACTTGAAAGTCAAGGATTTAAATCACTAAATACTAATTCAAATGCAAGATTTTCTATTTATGAAGAGATTTGATGCTGGATTTTAGAAATTGAGAAGTTATCTTTTGGCATTTGGTGACAAGAAAAATGTTAGAATTTTTCTACATATGAAAATTGAAATTTGAAAATTTTAAGCAAAGCTTTTCTATTTTATTTTAAGATTTTTTTTTTTAATTTTATGCACCAAGAGCATCTCAAATTATTGAAAATTAATTTTTTTCAAAACACAAAATTTATTAAATTTTTTAATTTTTTAATACTAGAGACATTTTTCGCATTTCTCAAATATTTCTTGAATATGAAATAAATCTTTATTTTAACAGAAAATAAATCTTTGACCTGAAACATCTTGGTTCTATTTTCACAAAAATTTAATAACTTATTGGTTAATTAAAGTTTTCAAAATTAATTAAAAGATGAAAACAGGAAATTTAATTATTTAATTTTTAAAATTCAAATTCTAATATTAATCTAGAATAATTTTGTCAAATAAAAAAATCTAAGATAATTGTGTCAAAGATTTGCAAAAAGATTATCTTAAATTTTTTCACTCTTGACAGTATTAAAATCACCACTCGTTTGAACGTTGACTTTAACCTATGATTTTGGGCCAAAAAAAAAAAAAAGAGAAAAAAATCCTTAATTTCTGGGGAGGGTAAATAAGTCATTTTGTGCTTTCAAGAAGCCGATGTGGGTCGTGCGGCGGTGGAGGTGGCAACTGGGGCCGTTTAAGTTGGACATAGTTGTAAAATTAGTTAGAAAAAAAGTGGAATTTAATTTCTTATTCCTATGTTCATATGAGTCCAACACGTTATCAGGTTCTTTGACGCTACTTTTTGTTGGGTATATTTGACACTTTTTTTTTTTAAATTCTTATATCACATAAAATAAAATTACTTTAAATATTTTTTTGCTAAAGAAAATTATTTTAAATCCTTCAAAAAATTGTTTGTTGATGAGTTAAGTAAATTGAATTTTAACACACCTAACAAGTAAAATTTGTGAGTTTAAATTTTAAAAATATTTTGTCATAAAAGATTTAGAGAATATTAATTTTTCATGAACTATTTTAAATTAACTTTGTATTATTTTTTTAAAAAATTAACCGCGTACTAAAAAATATAAATAAAAATTAAAATAAAGTTTTATTCTTCAATTATTATTAATTATTATCTATTCGTAGAGAAAATTTGTCGTGTTGAAGCAGCGTTTTGACTCACCCACTCATGCTAGTATACCCGAGTCTCGCTGTCCCAGTCACCCCCCTGCTTCGTCGTTAAGATTTTAATAAAAAGAAAATAAAAATGAAAATGATTACCAAAATAATAAAAAATGATTTTGGATAGGCACAAGTGGGGCCCAGATCAGGAGGCAAGTTCAAAGAAGTTACCGTTAGAAGGGGAAGAGAAGACAGGTTCCTTATTGGCTCCATGACCGTTGGCATCTGCTGGCCGCTGACTCGTCATATTCATTTATATTTTATCGCTTTGCTGGAAGTGGATGGTAACGTTTAAACAAATTAACCAGGTCCTTTTATTTTTTATTTATTTATTTATTTTTTTGTCTTGATCTTAATATTTTTTTAGAAAATATAAAGAATATGTGATGTGTTTAAATTGATTTTTAAAATGTAAAGAGACGTTATTTATGAAACGAGTTATGGATTTAAGAATTTTATTATTGTAATATTTAATATATTTTCTGTTTCTCTCAAACACATTTATGTTTACTTCTAACACAAAAATTTATTTTTCTCATTGCCAATTTTTTAATTTTTTTTTTAAAATTAATCCAAACACTCAGAGATGGATTCTTGGTGATATACTCGTTTTGTTTAGTTTTATTATTTTTTTTAGTTGGTCTTTGTATTTTGTGTGAAATTAATTTTCAATGAAAATTTCACATATTTTTTTGACCATTTTCATTTTATTTTTAGATAAATTAAATTTTATTTAAAATTAATGATAGTATATTAAATACAAAAATAAATATTTCTCATTTAAATATGAAGTGATAATTTGAGGAATTAGTCATAATGTAAAGTGACAAAAATGAATATTTATATAAAATTAATTCAGAACTGTAAATTTTTTGTGGCTTTTATAACCGTCAGACTTGAAACTCTTGTGAGGACCTCTTCTTGGTTTCTTGGTCTTATCCTTCTCCTTTGACTGATATAATATTCTTTCTTTTGTATCTTTTGTAAAAATTCTTATTATATTGTATCATATTAACAATGACACTCCGGCAATTGACTCTGTTTTTGGAATTTTTCAAGTGAGGAATGATTCTGCATTCTAACTATGTGGGCCGAGGGCCTGTTTTTTAGGCCCATAATTACCTAAAGAAATAAAAAGTAAAAAAAAAAAAAAGAAGAGCCGCTGTTTGGAGTGTGTGCGACAAAAAAATAATTGTTAAAAGTATCTTCACTCATGATATTCTTATAAATTATATAATTTTATTTTTTATTAATTTTTGTACATAATTTTTTTATTTATATAATTCTTAATAATAAATTTTACAAATTATTATATATTTTTTAAATTCTCTCTCTTATCTTTTATTTTTGTAATATTCTATAATCATAAAACTCATAAAATTCTCTCTTCCATATTATCACTCTCTAACTAAAAAAATTATTATGCAACCAACATTTTATTATATGCAACTTCTATAAAACCTTACTTAGATGATCTATGAAGGAATTGTGAGATGTATCGCTGTTTAAATATTTCTCATTTGCAAACATAAGGAAGAGTTGGGTATTTGAGTAGAAAGAGTCTTATTACAAAACTTTTTTTTATGAAAATGGGTCTAATTTATAATTATTTACAAAAATAAGTTGTTTTTTTAATTTTATTGAAAAAATACAAAACCTCAAAATGAAGACACAAAACTTTAAATTTAGATGTAAAAACTCTAAACTCCTTGTTTTTTTGACTTAAACTTCATATGTCTAACGTTTTATTGGTGTATTTTAGCAGTGCGTGCATTATAATTTCAAAAAATAATAATTTATAAAATAGATCTCTATTTTAGTAAATAATTTTAAACTGTACCTATTTTAGTAAATAATATTTTCCAAAAACCCATAATAGTAAAAGACACGTGAGAGTTGGGTGCTAACATAATAGTTATAAACCTATTAGCTAATACATGTCTTACTTTGTAATTAGCTATAAAGATAAAATTTAGTAGAAATTTATGTGAGATAATTTGAGTTATGTAGTAATTGCGCTGTTCGTAAAGATTACTTTAGCAAACTAATAAGGGCAAAGACAAACATTACAGGGATAAAATGGGTTCTTCTAAGTCTTTCTCTATAAACCTAGGTAGCATAATAACAAAAAAATCAATAAACAATCACAAGTAAGGACTCTATTTATAGATAAGAGAATAATATAAACATTATAGTCAGATGGTGGGAGAGATATTGGGAGATATGGAGAACGGTTTTGAACAAATATAGGCTTGGTAAAATGGGACATTGGACAACATTACGATAGAAAAGATATTTTTTTAAAAATGATTCTCTTAATTATTTTCAGATAATTCAAAATAAAATCATAAGTCATTTTTTATGGACTCTCCATAAATTCAATATCATATATTAAAATATACGAATAACGTAGAAACTTTTAAAATATTTAATTTTATTCAACAAAAATATAAATATAAATAAAGTAAAAGAGAGCAGCTTTATTTTGGCAAGACAAAGTGGAGAAGCATTGTGGAGTTTAGGGGTGAGCGTCGGTCGGTTACGGTCGGTTTTGACTATATTTTTAACTGACCGACGCTAACCGATTGTGTAATTTTATCAAACCAATAACCGACCGACTATACCTTAAAACCGACGGTTCGGTTTTAATCGGTTAAGCGGTCGGTTTCGGTCGGTTAATAGTTAACCGACAATAACAATTTCTTTTTTTAAAAAATTGTTTATATTTTAGTGTTGTGTCTACTTAAAATATATATTTAATTAATTTATCGTAAATTAAAAATATGACTATTAAATAAGTTAAAACAAATTATTTTTAAAAAATATTTATGACATTTTACTAAGAATCATATAAGTAAAAATAAAAATACATAAATTTAAAAACTTAAAAATATATAAAGATATTTATGAAAACAAATTTTTTTCGGTTCCAAACATATGCACAAATGTTTAGAGAAGGTAAAATTAACATAAATAAATATCTGTACATAACAAAAGTAATATTTTTTCAATTTTTTTACTAGAAAATTATTATTTTTAATAAATATATTTACACTAGACTAAAGTACATATCAAATTAGTAATTTATAATTCTTTTATGTTCTTATTTTCAATTATATTCTCATTATGCTGAGTTGGTGTACACTTTCATATTTTTATTCAACCTATTATCTTATATGTCTGTATTCTATATCATAGCCACCAGACAATAAGCCTATAGAGTTGGACGTTTAGGTGAACCAAAATTAATAAAAATTAATATTTTTATTCAATCACTATTTTAAAAGTTATGTAATTGAAATAATTCCTTTTATAAAATTTGCTTTAATTTTTAATTAATTATTTTAAATAAAATAAATAATTTATAAATCAAATTAATATTATTTCTTATCAAACTTTTAATTAATTTTTAAACTCATTTTATTTGTCTTCTTTCTTAATTTTTTATTAAATGGTTTAAACAAATTATCCAATGCATAAATGCACCAAAGAAATAAACCAAACTCAGTTTTGCCAGACTGTGATTTGGCTGGACATAATTCATCAATAAAACAACTAATAAAACCATAGCGAATCTTTTATTGAATCCATAGTTTTCCTAAAGCTCCAAACGTGCTTGCATTATATGTGTCCCAAACTTAGAGTTTGAGACCATCAACTGTATAAATCTTGCAATATAAAGTGTTTAAATTTAATTAAAAGTTTTGAGTTTAAATTTTAAAAATTTATTTATATTAAAATTTGATAAATTTAAGTTTATCACCATTAATATCTATCATTAAAATAAAATAAAATAAAATAAATACTATTCCCATAAGGAATATATATGTGGACCATCATTAACTCACAACCCATTAATATCTATCAATAAAGGATATAGATACATATTTGAACAATGATAGTGTATGGAAAGATAGTGATCCATAAACATTCCATATCTCAATGTCCTGGTTCATAAATCATAGCCAATGGTTCCTCTATGACCAATATAGATACACATCTATTGCCAAAGAACTATCCTTTTTGAAGGTAACAATACTTGTGATTGCAAAGGGCATATATCCATACTATATCAATTTGAAGATGCTAATAAGTTTATTGAGCCAACCCATGCTAAATTTTATAATGTTTTAGTCGGTCGGTTCGGTTTTTGTCGGTTAGGAAAAATGTAAAACCGAAACCGACCGACATTAACCGATTTTTTCAAATTTCAAAACCGTAACCGACCGACTAAACCAATACTAACCGACCGACACTAATAAATTGTTTTCGGTTCGGTCGGTTTCGGTCGGTTAGTTGAATTTTGCTCACCCCTAGTGGAGTTAATAGCTGCAATAACATGTGAAATTATAAGTATAACCAGTGACGGCTTGCTCCTTCTCCCTGCATTGCTGAGCGCAGATAAAAGTATAGTAAGAAGGGCCTTTCCATGTTCTACTTGGCTGGCTATGAAAACGACCACACTCGAATAGGCAAAGACAATCCTTATAAAACCCACACCTTTCCAAGTGCTGCTACCATAATTCCATACACAACTTCCAGCTTTCGTTATTCGTATTTCTACCCATACAGTGAGAAAGAAAAATAACATTAATAAACAACATAATTGTCAAGGAATCAATTCGTTGCAATTATTAAGAGAAATCCCATTAATGATTTTAGAATTTTAAATATAAATAAACCATGAGTGTACGACTATATCAAAAATTAAATCAATCCAAACTGTTAAGAATAAAAATATAATTAATTTTATATTAAATCTAAAGTGCTTTATGCGTAAAAACTCTTTTGGGTTATTTGTGAAAATTGTAAATACTTATAATTTAATTAAAAACTGATGGCTATGAAATAAAAAAAAAAAACTCTAATAATATATAAAAATTAATTTATTTTAAAAGTTTAAAGTTATTAGACGTTAAATAATAATTTTAATATTTTATAGATTTGGTTATAATGCTCTTTGGTAATAAAGAAGAAAGAAAAACTTACCATTGATAGAGGAAAGAAGGAGAAGCCAAAGGAAGACAATGAAAATGGATGACTGTGAAACAAAAGAAGCCATGTTTGTTTGGAGATTAGAGGCTCTATTTTCTTGCTTAAGGTGAAGATCAGCTTAGGTATATATAGCAAGAGCAAGGGAACTGCGTTTTGATACATAATTGCTGTTATGCATCTAATTCTCCGTAAGCCTCGTTTATTGTTTCTTAGAGAGAATCTTTCTCATGCGGCTTCTCATTGTTTTCTTCCAATATTGTTTGTGTCTCTTGTCCTCCAAGACTTTTATTATGCTGTTCGGCATTTGCTGGCTGCTTTTTTCTTTTGTAAGGGCTACAAAATATTCATTAACTCATATGATAAAAGAATCGTAAACATCTTCAGTTGTAAGCTCCCCACCTTATAAAATAAGAGCAGTGCAATAGAGACCTTTATGTTGCTCCATGGAATTACGAAGCCTTTGATGACCCATCTCCCAATAGATTTGGATTAAAATTTATTGTTCAATTACTTCATTCCATTCTTTGTGTGCTCTCTATAATTAGTTGAAAGAATATAAATTACTGTTACCGGTATATATATATATATATTTTATGTTTTTTTAACTAATTTATTATAACAAAATAATACATAAAATACTACGGGAGAAATCGAATGTAGTCTTTCTTTAAATTGAAACAATTGAGTGAATTAAGGCCATTTTCCATCAACGATCAAGAAGTGTCAAGCTTTCTCGGAGTTGGAAGGAGTTTCAGGTCATGGGCTGTCAATGGGCTACATTGCATTATCCAATATATTGGTTTTTTCTTTGTACCATGTTGTTCACTTCTTTCTTCTTCTTCTTTTTTAATATTTTTTCAGGTAAGTTGTACACTTACAAGAACTTCATTACTTCTTACTCAATAGTGAGATCCAACAGGGGCTTGAATTGGGTTCTTAAAAAGTTTTCACAAAGATGTTCGCAACCCTTTTACGGTTAGAATACCATATATATATATATATATATATATATATATATATATATTGTTTCTACCAGGGATGCAAGGGGTAAAGAGGGGTGCCATGTATTGGGGTTGTCGAGCTAATTGGAGCTATCCGAGTGAACCTGCAGCAGGTAAACACAGAGATGAGGTTGAGGTGAGTCCACTCTAACGCCGAGTTAGAGAGTGATCCAAGGTGGATAGGAAGGAAAGTCGTTGAATAAGTAATCGGGTAGGACGAAAGGAGGGTTCAATATATCTGAGTGCATTAACGAGGGTGGTATTCATATGTTTTTGGCTGAGGTGACATTTTTGGTGATTTTTGACTTTGGGTCTTGATGGGCTTTGTTGGCCATTGGCAGAGGTTAGGCCTCCTGCACAGATCCGGTCCATATGTACATACATACATACGTGTATGTGTCTATATATATAAAGGGAACATAAGATTGAGCAGAACTGAGAATCAAATGAAAGCAGATACTGAAACTAGCAGCACAAGTGCACAGCACATGGATTAAGAAGATATAACAACACGAGCAGCAGAACCTGCACCGCAGTACTCTTATGAAGTGAGATAACAGATACTCGGTACAGCTGAGAAGTTAGAGAATAGCTGCATAAATAAGTAAGAGACAAGGGTAAGAGAAGAGTTAACACAAAATTTAGAGGTTCAATTTCAACTCAAGCATTTTTTTTTTTTTTTTTTAAAGAATTTCCAGGCACTCTTATAGCCTCTTACAACTTTTGAGTATCATACACTCCTTTATAAGAAGAGTGTAAGAACAAAGAAGTAAGATACAACAATAAATTAACTGTGTTTGATTTTTTTACTGGATTGAATCTTTATTAAGTACTTTTAGTTATTGATCTTCAATTGCTACCTATCTCATCATCCATTACACATTTTTTGAGTAAATTTGGACAATTCATCTATTGCTTAGCAAAAAAATAATAGAAGAAGCCAATAGAGAAATTGATCTAATTACTCTCTTAAAGAGTGGATTACAAAGTTGAGGTACAATAAATTTTACTCCTTTTTTTTTTTTTTTTAAATTTTATCAGTAGAGCTCAAAGGAGTGTGTTCCATGATTGACAAGAGAATTTACTAATTTAGCATTCAAGACTCAAACTAATTACCTTTGGTTGGAATTTATGGGATCCAAATTTCTCTCCGTCACTATTTTCATGCATAATAGTCGACAATGTAGCGCAATAGGAATCATTATTTTTGCAAGAATTCCTAGTTATTGAGGACAAGGTTTAATTACATGGAGGGAGAACATAAGTGTAGAGGCATCCTGCACATTCAAATGTTGGAGTACTATGAAAAAAAACCCTAATAACAATTGCTCCTCCTGAATAATTCTTAATTAAGAGAGTCAACCTAATTTACCATAATTAATCATCCTGAATAATTTCTTAAGCGGGTCAATCTGACTTTCCATAAAACTCAAGTATTTTTTTCTTTTTTAACAAAATGAAAATATTTTTTTTCGAGAGAAAATATTTTAAATAATTTATTAATCTAGCTAGCTACTGTAGACCTCTTGTTTTGTAGTTATTTACTATATTAAAATTATAAATAAAAAAAGAAATATAATTTTTTTTTGTAAGTGTACTAATATTATTATCATTTACTCTTATTAAAATACACATTATTGGCTATAGAAGAGATTTATTTATTTATTTATTTTTTATAGAAGAGCATTATTTTGGGAACACAAGTGGAGAAATATTGTGGGGTTCAGGGTTTAGGTCTTATGATGTTATAGCTGCAATAACATGTGTAATTATAAGAAAAACCAGTGACTGCTTGCTCCCTCACCCTGCACTGCTGAGCGCAGACAAAAGGAGTGTAACAAGGCCCTCTCCATGTTCTACTTGGCTGGTCACGAAAATAACCACACTGGAATTGGCAAAAACATGACTTATAAAATCCACACTTTCCTGACAGTGCATGCTCCTGCTGCTTGCACTGTGCATCGCAGTTCTGATCCACCTCACAATCGCCTTTCCAAGTCATGCTTGGATAATTCCATATGCAAGTGCCTTCGGCTTGTTTTTTTTTGTATTTCTATCCATAAAACAAGAAATAAGAATAAAATTAACCAAGACAATTGTTAATAAATCAATTCAACTGAGAACTTTAAGCTATTAAGAAAATACCCAGTAATGATTGTTATATTATAATTAACGTGACTTACGCACGAAAACTTTAAGCTTGAAGTGTGAACAAAACACATGTCTATCTCTTAGCATGAGTAAAAATTGTAATTAATTGTAATCTAATTAAAAAAAGTGGTAGGAATAGATTTGACCTCATGATTAAGAGATGAAAGAGATTTTTATATAAAAAATTAATTCTACTTAAAAGTTTGAGCTCTTTGGAGAAAGATAAGGACTCATTTTATATGTGCTGAAATTGTAATTAGTTACAAGATTTGATCCTCTAATAGTGAAGTTAAAGAGGTTTTGATACTATTTTAAGAATCATTTTATCTTAGAAACTCAAAGCTATTAGGAGTTGGCTTCGTAATTATTTTTTATATTTATATCTAACAATAATACTGGTTGGTTTTAATTTGGTTATAATGCTCTTTGAAAATAAAGAAAGAAAAACTAACCATTGACGGAGGAAAGAAGAAGGAGAAGCCAAGGGACGATGATGAAAATGAATGACTTTGAAACAGAAGAAGCCATATCTCTTTAGAGATTAGAGGCTCTATTTTCTTGCTTTAAGGTGAAGATTAGCTTAGCTATATATAGCAAGAGCAATTAGGAAACTGTGTTTTGATACTTAATCTGCTATAATGCTGTTGTGCATCTAATTCCTCGTAAGCCTCCTTTGCTGTTTCCGAGTGAGAATCTTTCTCATGCGGCTGCCTTTTGTTTTCTTCCATTCTTTTTGTCTTTGTTAAAACCTGGTCATTTCTTTCATACCCATATTATCCTGTTCGGCACTTGCTAGCTACTTTCTATTTTTTATTTTTTTTTTGTAAGGACTAAAGACTACAAAATGTTCATTAACTCATTCCATAACTTGGAAAATTCTAGAAAGTAATCATTAACATCTTCAGTTGTAAGCTCTCTCCACCTTATAAAATAAGCTACAATTGCATTAGAGACTTTTATGTTGCTCCATGGAGTTATGAAGCCTCTGGTGACCCCATTTCCCAATAGATTTTGGCTTTAAATTGAAGCAATGCCATTTTCTATCAACGATCACAGTGTCAAGTTTTCTTCAAACTGGAAGGAATTTCAGGTGGGCTGCCAATGGGCTACATTGAATTATCCAATATTTTGTTCTTTTTTCTTCTTCTTTTTTATTTTTTTATACACTTACAAGAACTTCATTACTATTACTCAATGGCAAGATCCAGCAGGGACTTGAATTGGGTTCTTAGAAATTTCTCACGACGATGTTTGCAACCCTTAACGGATAGAATACCAGATATATAACTTTATGGAGCACATTGAGCAGAACTAAGAGATTCAAATGAAAGAAAATACTAGAACTAGCAGCTGAACAACATATTTATTAAGAAGGTATAACAACCCAAGGAGCTGAACCAGCACCACGGTACTCTTATGAAGTGAGATAACAGATACTCAGTACAGCAAAGAAGTGAGATAACACCACATGATAGAATAGCTGCATAAATAAGTAAAATCAGACTAATATGCAGAAGCTTAAAAAGCTGAGGGTAAAAAAAAGGGGTAACAATTTATAGGGGTTCAACTTCAACCCATGCCTATGTTGGGTTTCACCTTTTTTTCTTTTTTCTTTTTTTTAAAGGCACTTGCAAGACTCTTACAACTTAGGAGATTCTCAATCCTTTTTACAAGAGGATATCACACACTTTCTTGAATCATTTCACCTAATTAAAGGATACCTCACCCCTTTACAAGAAAGGTGTAAGAAGATTTCAAAGAGTGGATTACAAGAGATTTTACTTTTTTATGCCTTATGCCTAAAGCTCAAAGGAGTGTGTGTTCCATGATCGATGAGAGAATTTAGCTCAAGTCTCAAACAAACTTACTTTTGGTTGGAAATTATGGGATCCAAATTTTTTGTAGTCATTATGTTTATACTGCAATCAACAACGTAGCAGACAGGAACCATTATTTTTGCTAGAATTCCCAGGTATTGAGGGCAAGGTTTAATTACATGGAAGGAGAATATAGGTGTACAGATCATCTGGTGCATTAAAATGCTGGAGTTCTATAGAAAACCCTAATAACAATTATACCTCTTGAATAATTCTTAATTAAGGGACTCAATCCAATTTACCATAATTTTGGTAACTAAGTTTTCTCATTGACTGTTTGACTCAAGTTTTATTTTTAATTACATTTCATTTCGGTGAAGAATAGAAATTTTATTTCATTTTTAATTTGTTATATGTAAATTATTAATTGGATGTCTTTTTCCCATCGATGAGTGCACAAGATACCATATTTCATAAATTGAAATGTGATAATCTCTTACAGTTACAATCTTTTTTAAAATAACGAGTGTAAGATTTATTGCAACCTAAAAATGACACATTTGTAAGGGTGATTAATCACTAGATTCGAATGTTAACATCAAAATACACATACACATAATTAAAATCACTTTAATCAGCTATAGTACGTAGCTGCTGTGCATTAAATTCCTCATAAGCCTCGTTTGTTATTTATGAGTGAGAATCCTTCTCATGCGGCTGCCCTTTGTTTTATTTCATTCTTTTTGTCTCCTCTCATGGAAGACTCTAGTAGTGCCCAGTGAAAATCTTAGAGATATCAAATGTAATCTTGCTGAATGATGTGTTAACACAAATAATAAATTAGAAATAAATGTGTTGAAAGTAAAAAACTAAGGGAAATAACACCACGATTTATAGTGGTTCGGTAACAAATAACGATGATATACGTTCACTTCTCTCAAACACTTTTGAGAGAGTTTTCCACTATCTTCAATCTGGTTTGCAGGGTTCCAGCATCCTAGGCTGAGCTTGGTTTTTTAGGATCCACTAAGAACCTTTACAAGACATTCATAAGGTTCCAATAGAACCTATCTATTGTCAACAAAGATTTGATCTATATAAAGTTAGGCACAAAGCCTTTACAAAGTGTAGTTACAAAGTTTGTGATCAAACACTGCTTCAATAGCAGATTTATAAAGTAAGCTCAAACACACCTCAAAATAATTTTCCCAAGTACAGAACTAGTGTAGAAGAATTAGGAGATGTTTGAGAGAATTTTTAGAGGATGAGCAATTCTATACACAATAGTCTTTATCTTCAAATGGTTGAGCACTCCCCCTTTTATAGTCTCTTTGAAAAGAGTTGTTGGGTGAGAAAATTTGAATTTTCTCCAGCTTATATCTCTAGGTAAACTTTTTCTTGTATGCCTTCGCATGTTTGCAATTTTTAAGGTTGACTTTTTCCTTCTCTTTGTGGTTGAGAAAAGGTGATTGCATGCCTCTTATTTCACATCTCATTATACACTCTTTAATTTCAGTGTAGTTGCAAAGATAAAACTGTAAATAAAAAAATCTGAAGAATAAAAGTAAGAGAGATGTAGAAAGGAAAAAAAAAAACAAAAAAAGAGGTGTAGAAATGAGTATGGATATATAAATGTGCGTGTAGGACATCTCTTTTTGGTCTAGTAGCATCTTGTTTTTGTATAATGGATAAATACGTAGCTTCATAGTTTTAGTCTTCTAATGTCTCTTTTTAGTCCGACAATTCAAAGAATATGCATTTGCTTCTTGTGTTGATATGTTAGGTGGAGCTCTCTTGCACACTGGAAAAAAGTGTGGTTCATTGCCTTTGGTATTCTAATGTCTTTCTTTCCTTTTGTCCAACAATCGAGAATGTGTATCATGAGCCTTCAGCAAGGCTCCCTTTTGTATTTTCTAATGCCTCCCTCTCTTATATTAAAAATAGGGGAGTTGCTTAATTTACTTTAGAAATGACTAAAACACCCTTTGATTTTTTTTTTCTTTTTAAAAACTCCTCCTTAACAAAAAGTGGACTCACTCCCTCACGCACACTCCCCCTCCGACCCACATTTTTGGCTAGTGAACAATCCACTCCCCCATTTTCTATGATCAAGCTCTGTAAAGTGGTAAAAACATGTACGTTGTGTGACTTTCATCTCTATTTGTTGTCTTCTTAGCGATTTAAGTTTGAAAAATCGAAGAAAACAAGTTTACACTGACCAAAACAGTTCTAGTGTATAAAAATGCCAGAGATATACAATTCATATCTATAGATCCAAATGGAATCATCATAGGTAAATTTAGATCTTATACATCTAAATGCACCCATTTTGGGTCAATTTAGATGTATACATCCGAATTAACCTATTTCAAGTTAGTTTGGATGTATACATCTAAATTTGGTTGTAGATATCCAAATTAGCCTAACCTAGATGAATTTAGATGTCTACATCCAAACTAACCCGAAATAGGTTTATTTAGATGTATATATTCGAATCTGCCTAATTTAGGTAAATTTAAATGTATAAATCCAAATTTTCAAAGTTTTTTTTTTTTTTTCAAAAAAATGCTTTGCTCAATAAACACCCCCCAAACTAAACATCAGTAGCAATAAATACCTATTGCAATAAAAACCTAACACAAATCATCTATGAACGGGTTTCGAACTTACCTAATGAATGCAAATGGAATTGTCGCTTTTAGGGAGGGAGTGTGGTTGCACGACGACTTTGCCTATCGCTGAAAAACAATGGTGGGTATGTGTCGATTAGAAACAAAGAAGAGAATGGAAGCGAAGAGGAGTGCGTAGAGGGTGGAAGCTGACAAAGCATGGTTTGTGAGGTTGAAGGTCACTGGTGAGTGCTAGAAAGAAGGGCTAAGTATATATATATATATATATATATATATATATATATATATATAAAAGGGCTATGGGAGTAAGAGAAGACTCGGAGTGCGTTAAGAAATTTTTTTTAAAAATAACTTTTAGAATATTTTTAGTCATGATACTCACTAAGGTTTCATATCTTAATTATTTATATTATTTTTATGGGTTTCACGATGATACATCACTCTATACAACTTATATAATTTTTTCTCTACTCATACAATTCTAATTTTTTTTTAAATAGGTCTAAAAAATTATCTCTTTTTTCTTATAAATACTACTCTATATTATTTATAATATTAACTAGACAAATTTAATAAATTTATATAAATTAAAATTAGGCAAATTTAACTCATATTAATTTAATTTATTTTTTAATACATTTAAAAAAATTAAAATTTATTTTTTCTTTTGTTATCTTTTTTCTCCGATGTTTTTGTTATTTTTTTCTCTCTCTTTTCTATTGCTTTTGCTATGCATCGTTAATTAATTAAATCATGTTACATTCTAAAAAGATGTCATGTAAGCATCTCTACTCATGCTTTCTCACAAATGTCGATGCACAGCATCTGTGCGACGTCTAAATGCTTCCACTGCCGGAGGCTCTTATTGCTTTGATAGTGTCTTTTCTGTGCTTGTAGAAAGTTGTCAGCATGGCAGCAACATTAGGTGTGCAGTGTTTAGCTAAATAGCATATACTAGTCCATCTTAGGTCTTCTTCATTAAAACCTGCCAAAAAGTGAACAAACAAAGCACAAGATACAAAATACAATTGGGGAAGTGTGCTCAACGTTAGTTACCTTTTGTGCGCAATCTCAATATTACATTTTAAGGCCCAAAAGGTTATTGTGCTATTTTGAGCTAATGGGACTAAGTCATTTGACTTTCTATGAAGTTGTTTCTAAACCCAAGACATCAAAGAGGGCTTTGTCTCACAACATTTACATTTTTTCATGAAAAATAGTTCCTCTCATCTAGTTATAGTAACCAAATTATAACACTTTAAAATAATTTAGTTTGAGGAACCAAAAGGAGTTTAAATATCTAAATATAAAAAATCAAAGCATGTTAGATGATTTAAATAGATGGATAAAATAATTCAAAAGCTTTTATACAATTTTTGTTATCATCATAAACTGCAAGGTTGGGGTAATGAACCCTTGAGCTAACATGCACTTAGCTGTTCGACACTTGCTAGTTGCTTTATTTCTTTTGTAAATATTCATTAGCTCATCAATTTATGCATAAAAATTTAATTTAAATCATTCTTACGCGCCAATTTTGCTCATTAAAAAAACTTACTAGTGAGGAAGACCTTGAAACAATAGGTAGTTTTGATTTCCATGAGATCAAGGCATTACCAATAAAAATGCAGAAACCAGTTGTGGACTCCGATTATCCAAGCAACTCCCCCCAGTCTGCATCTGAAAAGTTAGTAACATTCAGTGAATTTTTGAAGGAAAGAAACTTTCTTGTCTTGGAGATTTTTTAAGATACTGTAATACATGATGTATAGGTTGGGAGGCTTTGCGGTGAATTGGCTCAATTTATGAACAGCATACATGATGTCTGGCCTTGATATGGTCAGGTACACTAGCCTTCCTATTAGTCTTCGATACATGGAAGGGTCTCCTAGTAGATCACCATCTTCACTGCTTAGCTTGGTAATTGGATCCATAGGGGCTGAGGGGTTTTGAGGCTGCAAAACCTATATCCTCTAATAGCTTTAATGTATACTTCTTCAATGAGAGGTGGATCCCTTTTATTGACTTCGCAATTTCTAATACAAGGAAATATCTAAGATCGCTAAGCACTTTAAGTTCGAATATTTCTAGAGACTGAATTTGTTGTAACCTTTGAGGATTTGGCCCGCAAGTATAATGTCATCCGCATACACCAAAAGTATTACTAAATCATGGTCTTTTCCTATAGTAAATGAGGAATACTAACTGTATGCTTGCTGAAAACCACGCTGCAGAAGAATGGAAAAGAACTTTTGAAACCATTGGTGCAAAGCTTGCTTCACCCATAGAGAAACTTGTTTAATTTGCCCGCCATGTTCTCCCCCTTAGTTTCGTACACCAAAGGTAGCTCCATGTAAACTTCTTAAAACAAATCACCATTTAAAAAGACGATGTTTATGTCAAGTTGTAATAAAGACCATTTTCTCATTACAGCAACAGAAAATAACACTGACAATAGTGATTTTGCCTCAGGTGAAAAAGTATCTAGGAAATCAAATTCCAAGCTTGTTTTCATATCTATCCAGTGTACCATTTGCCTTGTATTTAACTTTGTACATTCATCTTCACCCTACTGGTTTGTTACCTTTCTGAAGTGGTACTACAGACCATATATTGTTAGTGACTTTTTTTTTAAATTTTTTTTTTAACAAAAGGTGTTTTGTACCCATGATAAGTGTTAGAACACCAGCTACTGTATGTATATTTTATTTATGCTCCTAGGTCTTACTGAAGCCCAATTGAAGGAATGAAAGAGTCCAAGCCAAAAAGGCCATGAATTTGACACTTGTGATGACCCAAAGGCCAAGAAGAGAAGATAGACATTGAGGTTGAAGTAGAATCTCAACTCTAGGAATTTAAGCCTAAAGTCTAGACTCAGATGTTGAATCATTCCTGATCCACCCGAATGCCCTATGGGTCAAAATTAGGTCATTCGTCTTCACTTTGGGAAAAGTAGAACGCACAGAATAGAGAGAAGGGTGTAATAGTAGCTGAAAGGAGAGAGAAAGCTGCTATATAGAGAAACCAATGTGGGAGGGAGAAGGAATTGAAGAAAAACTGGCTCTCTATGCCATTCTTCAGTCTGAGAATGATTAAGAAGTTTGTATTCTTGTCTTATTGTTTATCCCTCTTGTAATAACTTTCTAAAATTCTATTAGCTATGGCTTTCGTATAATTTGATTATGGAGAAGTCTTGACTTTGATAGAGTTATTCTATGAACTATTTTTATTATTGATGTGATTATTGTTATTCTTAATGCTTTGAATGATTGGGCATCATTCAATTATTTTATGGGTTCATGCTTACACTAGAAATAGTGAAATATGGATTTGCTCATTGTATTAAATACCATAAATTACTAATCAATCTAGGAATAATAGCTTGATTTGTGTGATTTTTATACAATTTCTTAGAGCTTTATCACTTGGGTTAATTAGTTTGTGTTAAGGAATTACGCAACCTAATTGGCTCAGGGAGGATTGATTCACTAAGGAATTGTGTTTCAATATATTAAGGGAAATTGCCAACAATAATGAAATGGGGATTAGAGTAACAAATAAGAAACTTCAAAAGGGTATTTTGTCTATGAAATATCTGTATCTATAATTGAATGAAACCAAAAACCTAGCACCATAATTACTTGATTTCCAATCCTTAGACTCTTTAATCACTCTATATTACTTGTTCGACCGATATACTTATCGAGTTTGTAACGATTACCTTGAAAAGTGCCCGATACATATATAGTGTGAACTCAAAAACCTCAGTCAGTTGTTAGTGTAGACACATGATTACTCAAAAAGGATCAACATAGTGTAAATATCTGGACCTAGGTACGTAAAAACTAGATATCTAGAGTAGTTGTATAAACAAGTCATTTTGTCTGTCTGCTAGTGCTAGTCTCTTCTTCTTTCTCCTCTTGTACATGTGTGATCCACAACACTTTGCATACAATTTACATATAATGTCTCCTGCCTTGGATTTTGGATCAACTAGTCCCTATCAAGCATGCTCTCTATCCCCTCTTTAACATGCCTAATCAAAAACACCTGCACAAACCATTAAGAGTGTCTGTTAACATGTTATCAAAGTTTCCACCCAAGTATGGCATACATGAAGAGAAAAATTCCCATGCCTATTCCTAGATTAATTACTCAACTACAAATAATTGAGCAGATCATCACAAAAGAAAGAAAAATCAATTCTTTAATTATATGATGCATTCTAATCATGAAGGTAATTGGTGCTCGGGTTTTCAGTGGGACTGAACTAGGAAATTATATTATCCACAAAACAGAACTAACTTGGATGATGAAACAATTTGGCAAATATCAAAATTGGTAGTTTGAACTCTAAGATCATCTTACGTTTTTGCTTGAGCTGACAATAATAGAAATAGTATCATCTAACCATTACAGAAGACAATAGTCAACTACATCCAATGATCAACCAACTCGATTCCCAAATTAAAATCCTCAAAATGCCTCTCATACGAGGGAAAACTGAATTAACATTCAATATGGTATTTGTCATGTGTGTGAGAAACAATAACAAAAAGCCTTATCACACTAGGAGAGGTCAGCTACATGGATCGCATGATGCTATTATGCTTTGTCAGGAATCATATTTTCTAAAAAATTGTTAACTGTGAGGTCTATGTTTATAACTTCTACAAGTGTCATTTTAAGTCTCTATCTACACCTTTTTATGGGACTAAATACTATAAGATTAACTTTTCTCATTAGTGCCTCTGACGGCCTCCTCTGCATATGTTTGAACCATCTTAACCGATTTTTTGCCATCTTCTCTTCAATAGGTGCCACCCCAATGTCTCCTCTTATGCAATAATTTCATGTCCTATCCTTTCTTATTCAGTCACCTATCCATCTTAGCATTTTCACATATATGCTACTCTCACTTTGTGCTCTTGTTGTCCTTTCAAAACTTAGTATTCACTCCCACAAAACATAGTTGGTTGAATAATAGTACGATTAAACTTTCCTTTTAAGTTTGGTAGGTACTTTACGGTTACAAATAACTCTAGATCGCTTTTCTCCTCTTTAACCATCCGGTTTGTATTCTATGTGTAACATCCTGATCAATTTCTCCATCACTTTGTAATTAAACTCAAATACTTGAAACTTAGAAACTTGTGCTATAACATGTTCTCTAATTTTTACTTCTAGATCATTCTCATCTTGCCTCGTACTAAAATTGCAATACATATATTCTAACTTACTCCTACTCAAGGGAAAGCCATTTGATTCCAATGTTTAATTTTCTCCAAAGCCATTTCATTGCAAATAACATGCATTTAGGGTTAATCTCTTGTATATCCCTAATGGGAATGTCCACGACTAAATCAAACAAGTAAGGGTTTAAGGCTGACCCTTGATATAACTCTATTTTTATAGGAAAGTCCTTTGTCTCGCCCCAGAGACGTTCTCACACATATAGATGTCCCTTTATATGTATCTTGTATATAGCCCAATTATATGCCACATGAACACCTTTCTTTTCCAACAGCTTCTATAGCACTTCTCTTGGTACTCGATCATATGCTTTTTCCAAGTCAAACAAAGCCATACATAAGTCTCTTTCTTTACTCCAATACATTTCCATCAACCCTTATAGAAGATAAATAGGCTCCGTTGTACACCTTCTTGGCATAAATCTAAATTGATTCTCTACAATCTTAGTTTCATCTCTTAAACTGTGCTTAATCACTTTTTCTCATAATTTCATAGTGTGATTTATAAGTTTTATTCCTTGGTAGTTTGCACAATTCTGGATTTCTCCTTTGTTCTTATTAATAGGCACTAAAGTACTCTCAAAATCTCATTAAATAATTTAGTAAGCCAAAAGATACTTTGCTCTCGGAAGCATTTCCGAACTTCAATAGGAATACTTTAAGGGCCAACAACTTTACCATTATCCATTTTTTTAAGAGTTTCTTTTTACTCTCCAACTTGAATCTTGCGATAGTAGACCGAAATATGTTCCTCATCTTGGATTTCTAATTCTTCTCAATCATTAGTCGATCCTTGTCCATCATTGAAATGCTTACATGTGTGTGAGAAAGAGAGGGCATATTAGTACTATGGGAATTCAATAGCTATAGACTTGAAATAAGCATATTGTCAGGGATTACTACGGTAGAATTACCATTCGAATTTCACCATATTGGAACTATCACTTCTAGAACTATAACCAGAACCCTAGCATACTCCAACCAGCCAAACACAAACATTAACCTAACTCCAATTTTTAACTACAAACAACTATACACATCCTCAAAATCTAGATTTGTTCCACCCAAAACAATCTTAAACAGCCACAAGCAACTCAAGAATTCAAAGAAAAAACACAGAAAAACTGAGATCCTTCCACAAACAACTCACAAACTAGATTTATTCCACCAAAAACACAAAACTCATCAAGAAGTAGAACAAAAGTCCACAATATTTAGCTTGAAAAACACACCGAAAACTTGCTCCGAGAGAACTTTGATCTATGTGTTGAAGCGAGCTTTTGGCCTGAAAAGTCGCCTGAAATCGCGCCAGTGAATGAGTTCCGTTTGGTGTGTGTAGAAATCGGCACACCAAGGTTGTGAAAGTGAGTTCGGTGGTATAAGGGGTGTGTTGTGGGTTTTTTCCAATCACATGGGCGTTTTGGAAATAAAAGGGCCAGGGATGTGCTACTATAAAAAAGAGAGATGCCCTAAAAGAAATAGCCCATTCGGACACTCGGTTATCTGAAAAGGGACCTTATATGTTAGTTGGGAAAATGATTTCTAGTTATGTCAAAAAGGGAAAGGGTCCATTAAGCTCTTTACTAAGGGGTTGCTAAGAGACCCATGGTGGGGCTTTGTGCTAGAGTAGAGGTGGGCTTTCTGTTGCTTTGTATTTTCCTTACACAAAAGCATGTACTTGTATTGTGAACTTATGAATGATTGAAATAGCCCTTCTTCAATTTGTCACGACTGAAGGTAACTTGTTTGAATTATTTTTTTTTAAGAAAAAACATAAAAAGAACTTTTACAAACTAAAAGGGTGATTATGGCAGAAGTATATAGCAGGATATTTTTGAATAAAAGTAGAATCAAAAACAAGTTACAGTTTGCATGACAAATATTTCTAAAAATCAAAAAATTACTTTTTATTTTTGCCTTACTTTTACACTTTAAAAACATTTTTTTTTTAAGTTAATTCAAATAAACCCATACTTGGTTTCATGTTGGTTGCTTATGATATGCATTGGTTGTGGTGTTTTGAATATGCTATCGTTACTTTGGTTGCCTTTGTTATTGTTGTGCGTTTGTTTATGAATGTTGCTGGGCGCTCTACCATGACTAAAATTGCTTGATTGCTGTAATTGGATGACCTATTCTCATCTAGCTTATTTTTCTTTCAAAACCATGAAATCCCAATCTTCAACCAGATATGCAAACTGTCAGTTTTATTGTTTTTGGCATACCATTATTGGTATCATAGAGTTCATTTTCGTTGTGGCACCTTTGGCTTTTCACTTAGTGAGTTTTTGCTATCAATTGGGGAGCGTCTCATTCTAGACATCAGTTAGATGTTCAAACTAGCTTGCCATTATGAACACAAATATTTTGTAACCTAATTTCAAATATATACTACTAATAATAATAAGAATCAAACTAATTGGAGAAATTATAATTTATACCATTTAACGTCTGTTTCTTTGTATAAAATTGAATCCAGTAGAACTAAACTTTCCATGTACGCAGGTAAACTGTAAAAATCTGTGTGAGACATGGGTATATCATTAATCATCCCGAAAATGTTTGACAAAAGCGGAGTTACTTCTAAATTTACCTACTGTTTTGTTTACCTTGTCAGAAATTAATTCTGACTTTTCTTTTTCTATTGATTAAACAAATTAAATGGAAGAAGAATTTTTTTTTTTTTTTCCCGGTATGCATTACTTTTTCCTTATTACAAGTGGCATTTAACAATTCAAGACTTGCAAGCTGGAGTTTCATTTAATTTTTATATATCTAAAGAAAGTAATTGTATAGCTCACAAGTTAGCAAAATACACAGTTTAAAATTATAAAAATACAACTGTATTAAAATTTGATAAGAAAAGTTTTGTTGTCTTTATAATCTTACTTAATTCGAATTAGATTAATTAAGGAACTAATAATAAAAGAAAACCTAAAAACTTGTTAGTTAACTTTTGTTTGATAAAAGTGAATCTGTTTTTTTAGAGGTTAACGTTGATTGCTTGGATATCATTACTCTTGTCAACTCGAATAGGTCTAACCATAAAGCTGTTTTCATGAGCTCTCATTGGCGCTTGCTGCTAATAGTGTTGGAACAGCTTTTGCTAGGCTGCAGTTCATGTTTTATCTCTTATGGACCAAAAAAGAAACTAGAGAAATTGATCGATCATTCTGTAATTTCTTTGTCATGCGATATACTACTGATCGTTGATGGCTGTTGTCCAAAACTTTTTTTTGAAAAAAAAAGGGTAAAATGACAAAGCATATATATAACACCATAACAAATATATTATAGTACATATTGTACACAAACCTGAAACCCCACTTTGGATCCTTGAATACAAAGTCATGGGTTTACATATCCAGCAAGATTACATAAGGAACTACTTTAACATGACTGTGAATTATGGGATACTTGTTTAGATAATGGATTACGTATATTAACTGATTTCAGTAAGTGGCCACCGACTTCATGTTCTGCTTCTTGGCGCTACCGATCTTGGTACTATCGAAGGTTTGTTCAGCGTTATCTGTAGGAGTTGTACCTGCAGAAAAGCCAATTCTAACCCATTGTGGAAGAACCTTTGCCAAGTCCACAACGTAAGAGAGAACATAATCTCTACCATGTTCGTAAGTTAAAAGAACTGTTAAGATTTTTGTACTGGCATCATCGGTAATGTGAGCTGTGGCAATTGAGCTACCATAAGCATCGTCCTCCTCCCATCTCGTAGTTGCGATAGAAACAGTGGAATTTACACGAATTCCAATATAGAGAAGTTAAGCTAATTTTTTTCACCTAAAAGTCACCCAATCATGGCCCTTAAAAGTATACAAAAATAATGTAGCTTAAAAAAGGAATTTTGAGATAACCAGATCCTAGATTTAATGGGCCTAGATAAAACATAAGAAAATTACATAAACTCAAGCTAAAAATAAGGATGACCAAAATTTTCATTTTCAAAGGGATCATGCCAATGAAATAAACCTATACAAAAACAATAGCCAAATTTTACCTAGCTAAAATTTATGACTCAAAATCTGCACATGCTCATTTAAGCTTAGATTTAAGCTTCTAGCAATCTATTGGCCCACGAAGTCAACTGCTATCATATTCACATCACCCTTGCTCCACTCTTCTTGGAAATTGCACATATTGCCCAATGCAGCCTGCAATTAGTTAATTATTCTGGGCCATGTATCATATTATTTTTATACTTAAGAATTCCTTCGTGAAACAAACTTTTGACAGATGGTTTCTGGCGGTTTTATTCTCTCAATCAACTGTGGCTAATCAAAAGGACACTACTGGCTTTGGCTAATGGAAAAGAAGGGTGGAAAGATGAACAGCTAACTGTGTTGCGAAGACATATATGGAGTTGGACCACTGACAATGCAACACTGCAATTATTTTGTGATTTTTATAGAGTAGTCCATGGAGTATGGAGTAGATACGAGGACGGATCCAGAAAAGAGTTCAAGCTTAATTCAATCTATTATTTTATAAGAAGAGGAGTACAAGAAAAATTTATAATTTTTATTTACAATTGCGTAAAAATAATTCTCATTTATAACTATATAAACTAAAGTCTTATTTTAAGTTATAATAAAAAAATATAAAAAAAAAAATGGTATGAAAGGAGTAGAACTCACAAACTTTACCTTAAAGAAATATTGGTGTAGAGTTATGTTAATATTTAAGTAGATAGCCGAACTGTTGCACTCCATAGATGGTACAATTTTAGTTAAACTAGCTCAACAAATATTGGACAATGTGAGTGGTATCAAGATTCTAATATTGTGTTGTCAAATTAAGTTCCAGGTTTCCATATTGGTGCACCAGTGTTGTGGTAATGTTCTTTGGTTTAAAAGATTTTCAATCTAATTATCTATTACTAATAGTTGGAGTTATTGACGTGTTCAATCTAATTATCTATTACTAATTCAGAAAACTGCACTCTTGATATTATCACTCCTTACAAGACCCGATATACGATGCCTAGGTTAATTCTCTAGATATACGATACCTAGGTTAATTCTCTTGCTATACTTGATTTCTCTAACTCTCTAATCTGCCCAGACATGAATCCTTTGGTAATCAACATTAAGAATTCTTTCATAAGACTCAATCCTCCTACTTTAGTCTACCATAGGACCGGACGCATCAAAGATTACATCTCAAATTTGCAGGTACTGTTTTTCTTTTGGAGTCCTATAAATATCATTTGGAAAGCAAGTAAAAAATAATGCAAGTCTTGTTCTCTTATCCATCTTGGAGTTGTATTCTTCTTTTACAATAGATCCTGCTTCAACTAGACTACACACTTAACTTGACAAAAAGTGTAACTAACTACTCTTAACAGTCTTGAATATGTCAAGCATCAATTTTCTGGAAAAGAGGCAAAAAAGTAATAGCATCAAGCAATTTACCTGGTTAAGTTATTTTTATGTTTCCATATTTTCAAACTAATCTGTTCACAAAGATTTCTATTATAGCATGAAGTTTTTTGAGAAAAAAAAAACTCACCATTTATTAAGTCCAAAACTGCTGCAGCACATGTGTTAAGTGTTGGTTGCAAGAGAGGACCAACCACCAATGCTGGGTTTAGAGCAACCATGTCAATGTTGTTTTCTTTTGCAAATTTCCAGGTAGCATCTTCTGCCAAAGTCTTTGAAAGTACATACCATACCTAAAAGCACAAAATAAGAAAGGAAATATCTTAAGATCATCATAACACGTTACATATTCTACATGACATTTAGTAACTAGAAGCAATTGTATTCTGTCTGTGTCTGAAGAAAAACTAATATCTCCCTTAATTCAAACACTTTCCATCATCGAACGCATAAATGATCATTGAACAGAAAACAAGTTAACTCAACTATATGCATTATTTATCACAAGCACAGATATTTACCTCTAATTCCCTAAAGATATCTGGATGCGAGAACCATGTCTCATCAACTACAACTTCAGGAGTTCAAGGCTTTCCAGTATATAAAACTGCAGCTATAGAAGATGTTAAAACAACTCGTTTAATGATTTTGATTTTGCACACGATTTAAGGACGTTAAGAGTTCCCTTCAGCGCTGGATCAATAAAATCAGCCTGAAAGCACAAGTTAAAATCCAGTAAATTAGCAACTGTTATTTTTCGTAAAACAGTAATTGACAACAAATGAAGAATGAGATGAAAAACCTATGGGTCTTTGATATTATGATGAAAGGGAGATGCAGTGTGAAAAACACCTTCACACTCTTCGACCACAGAGTCAAACGAACCTTCTTCTAGGAGATTTGCCTTGAACAGGTGCAACCTGTCCTTGGCACCATCAAGTTGAAGCAAGTGTTGTACCTTTTCTGGATCATCTGTAGGGAGTTCCAAAACCAAAATATATCGACAAACTTATAAGACTAGGTCATTGCTCTTAACTAACAGAAAAGTGAAACCCATAATCGAAGAGATAAAGAAATTAGAAAGGAGGGATTCCAAGGGTACTCACTTGGGTCGCGAACACTGTGGCCTTGACTGTGTAACCACGATGAAGAAGAAGCTTCACCAGCCATGAAGCCATGTACCCAGTGTAGGGGAACAGCTCTCATCACAGCCACAACATGAAGCGCAAGGAACAGAACCATAGGCTTGCTAATAACATTTATCTTTAATATCCAAACTAGAATATATTATCCTAATCCTTTGAGTTCTGTTGTAACAATACTTATCATCATTCTTGTATATATGTACCATGAAATTCTATGAAAACCATATTCCCATTCTTCTCAGTTTCCAAGTTTTTCTGAGATTCTACATGGTATCAGAGCTACCAAGTAGCTCCTAGCTCTCAGATCCAGATATTTTCTTTTACCATGGCCACCAGCACTGATACTATAGCCTCTCCAATCACCATTAATGCTGCCACCTTGTTACCACTCAAGCTCACCAGCAAGAATTTTGCTGCTTGGCACCTGCAGATTGTCTCTTTACTCGAAGGACTCAACTTGTTTGGGTATATTGATGGCTCTTACCCATGTCCTCCTACCACCATAAAAGTTGACAGAGCAGATGTACTAAACCCAGCCCATGCCAAATGGAAACAACAAGTTCGCTTGATTTACAGTGCCATTATTGGATCCTTAAGTGAGAACTTAGTTAGCACAATCTCCAAGGCTGCTCTTGCAGAAAGCAAAGCTGCTGCTGCATGGACAATTCTCACTACCCTATTTGCCAACAAATCCAGATCGAGAGTTATGATTCTCAAAGACAAAATCTCACACATTTCGAAGGGCTCCAAGCCTGTAGCTGATTATTTTCAAGAGATTCAACAGATAGCTGATGAACTTGCCCTCATTGGGCACCCTCTTGATGATCTCGATATTGTCATTCATGCACTTAGCGGGTTGGGTCCAGATTACAAGGAGATTATTGCTGCTTTGAAAGCCAGAGATATTCCCATCACGTTCGAGCAGCTGTTTGAAAAGTTACTTGACTATGAAAGGTTCTTGAAGAAAGACGAGCTTGCTCTAGTTGATATCCCTATTGCCACAGCCAATGTAGCCAAAAAGACCTTCCATCCTCTTCCTCGCTAGAAAAATAACCGTTCTTTTTTTGATCCCAAACTTTCTCGGACATCTCATCAGTCTGACAGCCCTCTTCGACGTCAGCAACCTTCTGTTCACTGTCAATTTTGTGAAAAGCCTGGTCATACAGCCAAAACTTGCTATAAAATTCTTGGTAGGCCTCCTAACCAATCTTCACCCACTGTCAACTTTGCACACGGTAATAGCAACCCATCCAACCAGTGGATAGTTGATTCTGGAGCTAATCATCATGTCACAAATGATTTTCACAACCTCTCACTCTACAATAATTATTCGGATTCTGGTCAAGTCCTTGTTGGTGATGGCGCAGGTTTATCTATAACTCACCTTGGCTCTATTTCTCTTCCTTCACTTACAAATAAATCCCTTAAACTTAATAACATTCTTTGTGTGCCCAAAATGTCCAATAATCTCATTTCTATTTCACAACTTTGTTGCACTAACAATGTTTCTTTAGAATTCTTTCCTACCCATTTTGTGATCAAGGACCTAAAAACAGGAACCATTATGCTCAAAGGACCGAATGACCAACACACATACAAACTTCCAGCTAGTGTCTCCATTCCATCAGATCCTCCCCATGCACTTACAGTCACGACATCTACTACGGAGCTCTGGCATGCACGTTTGGGCCACCCTCATCACAAAGCTTTGCAACATATCTTTCGCACCTCCAACTTACCTCTTTCCAAGCTGTCCAATAAAGTCTGCACTTCCTGTCATAGTAGCAAGAGTCACAAACAACCTTTTGCTTCTTCCTCTAGCTTAACTAGCTCTAGGCCATTTGAACTTGTATACAGTGATGTTTGGGGGCCTACCTCCATATCTTCATTTGATCATTTTCAATATTACGTTGTTTTCGTTAATCATTTTACAAGATTCCTTTAGGTTTATCCTGTGAAGCGTAAATATGATGTTCTTCCATTATTTAAATCCTTTCATGCTATGATTTTAACTCAATTCAACCAAACCCTTTGCACATTACACTCTGATAATGGTGATGAATTTCTTGCACTCTGCTCCTATTTATCTGAACATGGAATTCAACATCTAACCTGCCCACCTCATACCCCTGAACATAATGGTCTAGCTGAAAGGAAACACTAACACCTTATTGAAACCACAAGAACTCTCTTAACACATGCTGCCCTTCCACCTAAATTCTGGACATTTGCCCTACGAACTGCAACCTTTCTCATTAATCTCCTTCCTTCCTCGTCTCTCAACATGGATACATCTTATCATAAACTTTATCATCACCCTCTGAATTACTCACACTTTAAAGTCTTCGGCTGTCTCTGTTTTCCATGGCTTCAACCTTACACTTCTCACAAATTAGCACCTAAATCACACCCTTGTGTATTTTAAGGGTATTTCGCCTCACACCATGCCTTTCTTTGTTACTCATTATCTCACCAAAAAATATACATCTCTCGTCATATAACATTCTTTGAATCTTAATTTCCATTCAAATCCATGGTATCTACCAACTCAACCTCTCAACCACCACTTCACCCTTATCCCCATCCTCTCTTGATTCCTCCACGGTTATCCCACTTAACAATTCATCCTTATCCCTTCCGCCGCCTCACCTTATCTCAACAACTGAAAATTTCCCCATTCCTTTGCACCGTGACAACATATCTCAGTCCCACTCATATTGAGAATAGTTCTCCTCCACACAACAATATCGATGCTGCTTCATCCCTTCCCCCTTCTAATCCTCACCCCACAAACACACATTCCATGACTACTCGCTCCAAAAACAATATCTTCAAACCCAAGAGAATTTTTCATAGTACTAAACACCCACTACCTGAGAGTCTAGAATCCACATGCATTAGCCAAGCCCTCAAAATTCCCCACTGGAAGCAAGCAATGTCTGAAGAATTCATGGCTCTTCTTAATAATGGCACTTGGGACCTTGTTCCTCCTTCATCACAGCTTTCTCCTATTGGGTGTAAGTGGGTCTTTAAGATCAAATGCCATCCCAACGGTAGCATTTATCGCTACAAGGCTAGGCTAGTTGCCAAAGGGTTTCACCAAATGCATGGGGTCAACTACTTTGACACATTTAGCCCGGTAATCCGTCCACAAACTATCAAGTTAGTTCTCTCCATTGCACTAGCATATAACTAGCCCATATGTCAAATGGATGTTAATAATGCATTTTTGCAAGGCACTTTGCATGAAGAAGTATATATGCAACAACCTCCTGGATTCATTCATCCCTCGTATCCATCTCATGTTTGCAAGTTGAAAAAGGCCATCTATGGCCTCAAATAGGCCCCACGAGCCTGGTATGCTTCCCTCTTTGTATTTAAACATGGTGAGCTCACTGCATACTTTTTAGTGTATGTGGATGACCTTTTGTTAACAGGTAATTCTTCCAAGTTTCTACATGAATTTCAATCAGCTTTATCTCTCAAATTCTCTTTAAAGGATCTTGACTTCCCTTCTTATTTTTTGGGCATAGAGGTTTTACCTACCACATTTGGTCTCATCCTCAACCAACATAAGTATCTTAGAGACTTGCTTCACAGATTTGATATGGATGGAAGTAAAGTTGTTCAAACACCTATTTCTACATCAACTACTTTGCTCCCTCATGCTGGTTCTGCACCAACTGATGCCTCACTTTATAGAAAAATTATTGGCTCATTACAATATCTTAATCTTACAAGACCTGATGTTGCATTTTCCATCAACAGGCTTTCTCAATTCATGCAAGCCCCTACTCAGACTCATTTCTTGGCTCTCAAATGACTCTTACAATATCTCAAGGGCACATTGCAATTCAGACTTATCCTCTATAAAAATTTCTCACTTCATTTACATTCGTATTTTGATGTTAATTGGGCTGGATACCTCTCTGATCGTCAATCTACCTTTGCATATATTGCTTAATTAGGGTGTAATCCTATCTCTTGGGCTTCTAGAAAGCAAAGAACTGTTGCTAGATCCTCCACCGAAGCTGAATATCACACCATTGCTTCTACTAGTGCAGAGCTGTGTTGGCTCAAACATCTTCTATGTGAACTTGGTGTGCTGTCTTCTCGTCCTCCAAACATCTATACTAACAACATTGCTGCCTCTTATGCATGTGCCAACCCCATCTTCCACTCAAAGATTAAACATCTTGCCCTGGACTACCACTTTGTATGTGAACAAGTTGCCAACCATCAATTACGTGTTCACCACATTCCCTCCTCCTCTCAGCTTGCTGATCTCCTGACTAAGCCACTCAGCACCACAAAGCACAACTTCTTCACCACCAAGATTGGTGTAGTTGACTGCTCCACCATCTTGTGGGGGCCTGCAGGGGAACAGCTCTGATCACAGCCACAACATGAAGTGCAAAATCAAGAACAGAACCTTAGGCTTGCTGATAACATTTATCTTTAATATCCAAACTAGAATATATTATCCTAATCCTTTAAGTTCTGTTGTAACAAATACTTATTATCATTCTTGTATATATGCACCATGAAATTCTATGAAAACCATATTCCCATTCTTCTCAGTTTCCAAGTTTTTCTGAGATTCTACAACCAGAAGCACCGATAACGCACACAATCTTTCCTGCGACGCTGTTCATTCTCTTCCTCCTTCAGCTTCAGCTTCATCTTGCTGAATCCACTATTTTCTAGCTATAGTCTCAACCAAATGTGTCCCTATCACAAGTCAAACTATTGTGTCTGGATACAGATTCTCTACCTGTCATGCTCCACTCAAAAAAATGGAGAACTGCGAGAGTTTGCCGTATTTCACCAACATGGCATAAAAAAGGTATATTTATAGAACTTTTTGATATACATTAATTGAATCGTCTTGTCAATGCTATAGAAATCCGGCATCAATTAATGCAAAGATAAACAACAACAGGGGAGGGTAAACAAGCTAAAAGTAAAGACCAAGACCTTCTTGGCAATTTTTTTTTTTCTTAACAAAGGAGAAGTCCAGACTAAGAGTTAATCTTGATCACTCACTTTAAACCCTTAAATTCCAGTAATTACTGAACGAATTTCCTGCTACTGAGTTTTATTGGACATGTAGACACAAGAAATACTACTTGTTATAAGAATAAAATCTATTGTCTTAAATTATTTTTTTATAGTTTGTTTTAAAATTTATTAATGAACAAAAATAATAAAAAAATATCACATTTATAAAAAGAGTTTTGGAAGAAATTATAAGATGCAGATTAAAACAATAAATTTAGTTTATTTGTTATGATAAACTTATTGAGTGAGATAGAATTAAACATATGTATAAGACTGAAATGAAAAGACACTAAATATGTTTATACAAAGAAACATAAGAATGGATGACCTCTTGGCACAAACATAAAACAGATCTTTCTCAGTCTTATAGAGACTCTCTCTAGTCTTTGTATATCTTTCTTTAGGTTCACACTCCTGGAGGTTCTCTCTATCAGATTGTCATAGACATTTTCGTAGATATATATAGATTATCTCTTTCCTAGTATAGAGAAATCTATTATTTTACTTAGTATTTCATTCAATGTCCATTAAATTTGATTAATTATAAAATCTTAAAATAATATTCTAGCTTTACAATTGTGTGTGATTAAGCAATAGTTTGATGACCTTTTAAATTTTAAGAAAAATTCACTTCTTCATTAGAGTGGGAGAGAGATATTGAGTGAGTAATTAAGATTCAGGACAGAAGGAGGGTTAGAGTGAAAAGAGTGAGAGAAAAATTACTGTGCATTTGGGTTTTTGTAAAAAGCCGTGAAGGAATAAAGAAGGAAGCTTGTTGAAAAAATGTAAAACGGCGTCACTTACGTCACATTAGTAAAACCTCGTCGCCTAGGAGGATTGCTACTTCTGGAAACATCTAAAGCACTTTACACAAGATTTCTATTTTAAAATTAAAACTAATATATTAAGTCACTGAAAATTTTAAAAAGTTAGAACGAAAATATCACGTGATCACCGGACTTCACGTCCCACTTCAATTTAGTTAGTTTCTCTCCCACACAACAAAAGTTTGACCAACACTTGATAGTTATGTATTTAAAGATTTTTTGTTTTTTATTTTTTCTGAAAAGGGTATTAATTTTTTATTTGTTTATTTTTGGTACCCAAATGTATAATCAAGAAGACGATTTCTTGAACAAATCTAGAATGTAAATCTTTATTATCACCAGCTAGTTAAAAGGAAAGTAAAAATGATAATAAATTCAACAAGTTATAAAACATAAATAAAAATTACAGACTCAGAAAATGTGTCAACGCTTCAAGTTTATCATTGGTATATGATTAGTAAATCGTATGTGTGTGTGTGTGTATATATATATATATATATTGTTATTATACAGAATTTTAAAACTATATGAATCAAAACTTGTTCCACAGATTCAATATTTGTCAAAATTAATTTTTTTCATAAATTGTATGAATTTCATTGTATTCTCTTTAATATAATGTATAACGAGATAGGTCAAGATTGTTTCCTTTAATGTTATTTATCATCAATTTCTTTAAGGAGTTAGTTAAAGACTTTGAGAGGGTGAGGGTAAACCAATTATGTTGAACCAACAACATGCTCTCTAAGAGATGAAAGGTAATGTTGATTTTTTAAGTATACTAATAGAAGTTCTTATAAAACTTCAGCATCAATTAATTAGATAAAAAGTGTAAGACTCTGAAAAAAATTTCTGATTAAGTTGAAATAGCATTAAAAAATGAGAATTTCATAATAGAATGATAGATTTATTATTTCTTTTTAAAGTGACTTGATTAATTACTTTTATAAAATTAAAAAAATATTAAATAACAGAAAGGTTGAACCTCAAAGGAAGATATGTCACAAAAATCATGGTGAACGAAAAGAATATTGTCAAAAGAATCCATTAATGGAAAAAACAGTGTCCATTAATTACATCTGCTGGAAGAAAAGAATTTTCTTCATACTTTGAGTGCTTTTTCAATCTCTTCTGCCATGTATATTCTTTCCTAATCCCTTCGTAGTATTAGAATAAATGTGAGCAAGATACTTTGAGTGCCAGACGATCCAAAAGGAAATTCTAGCCATTATGCATGGCTCATGCTTTGCATTAATTAAGATTGATATCCCTAATCTCCATTCTAAATGCTCTCTTTCAATTAATCATTCCAAAGCTTTCACTCTATGGTTTATAAGTAGTCTCTATTTCTCACACTTCCGTTTTCCTTTTGTCACCCAAGTGGGTGATGTTACCCTGTTTTCCTAGTGAATTTTTGGTTGCTTGTTTAACCTTTTTTTATTTTCACCGTACCACATTGCTCAATCAAACCTTATATACTTCTCATCACTTCTGCCTTTGATCTCTAAATCTGATCGGTGTTTTCATGTTTACAATACCATATATATATATCATTGATCGTCTTCTTTGTTTTACAATTGTTGAAACTAGATCGCTGGAAACAACAATAGCAACATTAATTAATTTTAGAATTAATGTCAGCTAGTATCAGAATACAACAATGTAAATAAATGGAACAAGGAAGATGATAAGTTTCATGGAAAGAATAATTAGACAAACAAGTTTAAGTTAAGAATCTAAAGCTATTTGTAGTAATGTGATCGATGAGCTTGAAGTTACTTTAACCAGATCCAAGACACTATTGAATAGAGAAGAAGTAACACATGCTTTTGGAATCACTTGTGCCGCATATACCTTATATGTGTTATAATGAATTATAGACCGCTAAGACTTGGTTTTTAAAAAAAAAACAAAAAGAAATTTAACAAAAAAAGTTGATATAAACAAGACAAATTGTGAGAGTTTGTGAAGAAGGCTTATATATATGATAAACTTTTGATGACATTGAAGAATCAGAATGTTTCCATGATTTACACTTTTGTTATGATTTTTTTTTTTAATGCTGACACTTCAAATTAAAACTTGTAACTTGAGAAATACCTAAATTTTTTTAATGCTTGGAGGAATGCTAAAATTACAAGAATCTTTAAAGGACTGAAAGGTTGAACTTCAAAGGAAAATGTGTCACCAAAACCTTGGTGAAAGAAAAGAATATTATTGTAATGTCCATTACACTTCAGGAAGCAAAGTATTCTTCTATACTTTGAATCTCTTATGGGTATGTATATTCTTTTTCAATCCCCACAAGCTGTACTGAAATAAAAGTTAGGATGAAACTTTGAGTGCTAAACACTCCAAGAGAAAATTCCAGTTAGCATTGAGATTGATATTCCAAATTCTCTATTTCAATTAACCATTTGAAAGCCATTCCTAAAAATTACCAAATTGAAAACTGCAAGCTTCAAATTGTGCTAATTGGAAAGGTTCTTCGGGCATCAAGAGGTACTTCTCAACCAAATTAACTTAGTTGATTATTTTGATTTGTAAATCAGTATGCTGTTGTTTCTTCTTCCTTCTTATGCAAGAGCATAAGGTAAACTTGTTATCACAGAAAAATGAATTTAAAAAGCCAGACTCCACACAAGAAAAAACAGACAACTCTTATTCTTACATGCAATTTGGTTTTGTTTTTAATTAGACATAAAGACAGTTAATGAGTCAATTCATGTGTTGGCACAGTTTTGTGGAAGGACAAAAGCGTATTCATTCTGTCTTTGTCATAAAAATATTAATCAACCTTGAAAGGTATCTATCTCTACATACATTTCTAACAAACGTTTTATGATGGAAGTGACATTATTGGGACAAAATCTACTTAATAAAATTGTGAATTGCAGGCTCATCGATTGTTGCCCTTGTTGGCAAAATTCTGTAACCATCGCTTGACATCTTGATTGCTTGGAACATCTAGGAGGAATTAGGTAACTAATTATTATCTCTTGTGCTGTTTCTACATTGAACCATATACCTTTTATATTCATTTGTCTATCTTATGTACCCATACTTAGGTTAAGCCTCATTAATTGTACAATTTGACGTTAAAATTTATTAGCTCCATTAACTATAGATAAACAAATCATAAATATAAGAACTGAACTATATACTATGCCATGCTCTTTACTCTTAATTAAATTTAATATATATATATATATATATATATATATATATATATATATATATATATATATATATATATATATATATATATATATATTAATGTAGCCGTGTTATATTCCACTTAGATACCATCACCTTTCCTTACAAACATTCTTTTGATTAAATTAAATTTATAGTTGTGCATTCAAAAAAATACATTCTCATGCCTCCATTTTCAATCAGAACATGAGATACATTCATTTTCAAAATTATATAAGTTCATGCAAATTTTTAGATGAAGTTTAGGACACCCTTAGCTAGTAGAATTAACGAGAAAAACCAATCCACGATAATCTTTTATCCTTATTACTTATTCTGAAACTTATATAAAAATTAAGAGATTGTACGTGTGTGCAAATGAAATTAAGATATAATCGTTGACTCTGTTATATAATAAATTAATATATTTAAAATAAATTTGGTTAAACTAGATATTTTGAATTATATTAAGCTTTTAGGATGATGCCTATTCATAGAAATAGTATGGGCAAATTTTTTTTTTTAAATAAGGATAAACAAAACTGATGACTTTATTACTATTTTTGTTCAATTATATTAAAAAAAAAAAATAGCCGCTGTCATTAGCAATCCCACTATTTTTCTTTTTTTAAAAAATGATTTTATCTCTTACTATTTTTTTATTAAATTAATAACCTCATGCATATTCTTAAAAATGTTTTTGTTTCTATTCCTATTTTGACTATTGTTCTAAAACCACGCGTATGTTAAAAACTCAATACTAAATTTAAACCCTTGTTTTATGTTATTAGGAAATAGGTGCAATATGGTATGCTTATTCTTTAGAATAATTTCTGCATAAATATTATTATTATTATTATTGTTTACATTAATATTATTAATTTTATTCTATATCATCTACCTCTACTGTAAAACAAGGACTAGATGCATTCATTCTAAAAACAATCATGGGACACAGTACTCCAAAAGAAATTTTAAGCTAGCATGTATATGAAGCCACGCTTTACATTCAGATATTAATATTCTTTGAGGAAACAAAGGAAAACTCCGATCAAGATAAAACGGGGGAAAAAAAAAAGATTGTATAGATAGGTAGAAGAAAAAACATAAACATAACATGTTATGCAATCTCTATTCTAAATTATGCCTTATCTGTAATTTTACTATGTTATCTCTTTTCATTTGCAATTAGACACATGCACACCTAATGAATCAATATTCACAGTGACTTGCTCCTTCTGCATTTCTAGCCATAATCATTGAAAGTGCAAAGTAATTGATGATAAAATTCAATTAATCGATGTCATCATCTTCTCTATATAGTTCAGGCTAAGTTGCTGTGATGGAAGAAATTGGTGTATCTGTTGCATCTGAGCTAGTAAAAACTTCGCTTCTTGCTGCTATTAGCCAAGTTCGATATTCAATCTGCTTCAACAAGTATGTAGAAGAACTTGGAAAAGAAAAGGACAATTTAATGGTAACAAGAGAAAGTGTGCATGCACGTGCCGAAACAGCCAAAAAAGAAGGTAAGAAGGTTGACATCATGGTTGAGAAGTGGTTGAAAGATGCAAACACTATAATAGAAGAAGTGGAAAAGTTGGAGAAAAGAGTCAAGTCAAAAAATACATGCTGTTTTGGACGCTGTCCAAATTTGATTTGGCGATATCATGTTGGCAAGCAACTATTAGAGAAGACCAAGGTTATGTTAGAACACAACAGTAAAATCAATTTCCCAGAATTCGCACGTCCTACTACACCTCTAGGCATGAAATATTTTTCTTCTCGAGGTTTTATGTACTTCAATAGTACGAAAGTAGCTTGGGATCAAGTTATGGAGGCATTGAAGGATGACAAGGTTTCCATGATTGGATTGTGGGGGATGGGGGGTTGTGGCAAAACCACCTTAGTGAAACAATTGGGTAAGGCAGTGGAAAAAGATTTTGATAAAGTGGTCTTTACTGTTATATCCAACACTGGATATTCAAAAGATCCAAGGTGAAATTGCAAGCTCTTTAGGTCTTGAATTCAAGCAAAAAGAAATATTAGAGAGAGCAAAGAGGTTGCAGCAGAGATTAGCTAATGAAGAAAGGATTCTAATAATTTTAGATGATGTATGGGAAAAGCTTGATTTTGAGAAAATAGGGGTTTTCTTTGGCGAAAATTGTAAGGGTTGTAAGATTCTCCTAACCACAAGACGTGCCCAAGTATGCAATTTAATGGATTGTCAAAGAATAATTCCCTTGTCCCTTCTAACCAAAGAAGAATCATGGACTTTATTTCAAGAGTATGCTGGAATTACCAATCAAATGTCTGATTATAAGAAGGGTCTGGCAAGAGATATTACAGAAGAATGTGGAGGATTGCCAGTTGCAATTGCAGCTGTCGCAAGCACTTTAAAGGGGAAGAAAACTGAAAGTGAATGGAAGGAAGCTTTAGAAAAACTTAAGGAAGCTACACCAATGGATATTGAGAAAGGCTTGCGAAATCCATATTCTTGTTTGCAGTTAAGTTATGATTTTCTCGAGAATGAAGAAGCCAAGTCACTCTTTTTACTATGCTCTGTATTTCCAGAAGATTTTGAAATTCATGAAGAATATTTGGCAAGATATGGAATAGGACTTGGCTTATTTGGAAATGTGAACTCTTACGAAAGAGCAAGGAATCAAGTGAGTGAAGCTAAAAATAAACTCTTAGATTCTTCTTTGCTGCTAAAGGTTGAAAAAGATTAATGTGTCAAAATGCATGACTTAGTTCGAGATGTAGCCTTATGGATAGCAAAGAAAGAGAATAAGAAGATTGTGGGACCTGAAAGCAGTGAGAATGTGTTAGAAACAAATGAAACTTTTGAAGACAATATAATAAGGTATTTGTGGTGTGATGACCAGCACAAACTTCCAACTATGTTAACCTATCCCAAGCTTGAGTTTTTGTACATGAAAGTTTATGAGGATTCAATTTTGTCAAATGATTTTTTCAAAGGAATGGAAGAATTGAGAGTTGCAGTCCTTTGTTGTACATTCTATAATAGAAGAAATCCAACGGTGCCAAACTCAATCCAATGGCTAACAAATATTCATTGTCTATCCCTTGAAAATTGGAACTTGGGCGATATCTCTTTTCTCTCAAGCTTGAAGACACTTGAGTCTCTTGTGTTGTGGGATTGTTCATTTCAGGAATTGCCAAATGAAATTGCAGAGTTGAAGAAGTTGAGATTGCTCGATTTGTATGATTGTAAAATCGAAAAGAATCCTTTTGAAGTGATTGGAAGATGTTCAAAACTAGAAGAATTATATTTTGTTTACAATAAAGGTTCAGGATGGGAAAACGAAGGAAAAGTAGCTATTGCATTCTTGGATAAAAATAAGGCTGTTTCAGTTTTGAAGAGGTATCGCATAGAAATAGGAACATCTTCTCCATTTGAGAAAGAGGACTTTTCCATTACAAGGGGTTTATGTGTGGAAAATTTTGATGCTTCCACATCCAATGCAACATTTAAGGACTTGGTGCAAAAGTGTCACGGGCTGAGAGGTTTAGCTAGTCAGACCGTGCGGCACTTGCCTGCAAGCAAGTCAGCCAACCATTAGTTCAAACATCCGAAAGTATATTATTGGGATTCACATTCGAAGGCACAACAATTCTATTAACAACCAAGGTGGCAAGGCACCATCAAGCAATCACAAGACAAGCACATCATAGACAACCAACATAGAAAGCAAGTAAGCAACACGAGTCGGGACAAATAAAAGAAGAGGGGCTACTTCTTTATTGATATCTCATGCATACAAGTAGTTGGCTTGGTGTAGGGGAAGTATATAGCAACACCAAGCCGTCCCCTATGCTGGCACCAAGACCCACCCAAGGTCACCTGGCGCCCCCCCCCTAAAGAGCTTAATTTACAGATTTCCTCCTGGCAGGACAAGACATCATTTTTCCGAGCCAACATAAGGCCTCTTTTTGGAGAACCGAATGTCGGAATTCGACAAATGACCTGTCAAAACGAAGATAAAAATCCAAAGAACGCGGCCATGTGCTTTTCTTCGGCACTGGACAAGCGAGTCTCTGGGAAAATACAAAAATACCCCCAATTTTACAGAAAATGGCAAAAATTATCTAGTGATGCGCTAAGTCCAAAATTTGGTGTGGAGCTCCTCTGCACCCTCCTCTATTTTACTGCAAAGTCTTGAAGGAAACGGAGAAGTGTAGAGGCACAAAGTGAGTGTCGCAAGTGAGACTGTGACAAAAAGGCAGAGGTTCTAAGTCTGGATCCAGTAAGTGAGAAAGGCTGGAAGAATGTCATACCTGACATGCTTGAAGCAACTGGAGGAGTTATGAATGAGTTGCTAGAATTTTTCCTGTACTATTCTAATGAGATAGAGTGCCTAGTTGACACTACTAATCATTTGTTAATTAATGTTGAAAATGTCTTCTCCAAGTTGGTCAAGTTGGATATCTCATATATGGAGCGTTTTGAAACTTTGTGGCGTGGTCCACATGTAGGGATGGTGAATGCATTGAGCAGTCTTAAGGAGTTGGAATTGTATAAATGTCCAAACTTGACGTCAATCTTCACATGTGGAGTTGCTCAAAGTTTTTTATTATTGGAAAGACTCATTATACGATACTGTGACAGTTTGAAGCATATAATAACAGATGATCAAAAGATGAAGAGTACTATGTTAGTGTTCCCAAATTTAAAAAGTGTTATTATCGATGAATGTGATGAATTGGAATACTTGCTCTCAGTCTCTTTCCCGCAAGGGCTTCTACAATTGGAAAATTTGGAAGTATCTTTTTGTAAAATGTTGAAACACATGTTTGGTCAATCTTTATCCAATCATGAAGATCAGAATAAAAACATATTCCAACCCATCGACCTCCCTAGTCTCAAGAATATCAACCTTTCTTGGTTGCCAAACATGATATCTCTGTGCCCAGAAAACTATTATCTTACGTGGCCATCATTGAAAGAGCTGTATTGGAATGAATGTCCAAAATTAAATATGATGTCTATCAATGAATGCATTATTGTGGATTCACAAGCAATCACACAAGCAGGAGACACTCCAAAAGAGGTTCCTCGCCAACTCATTTTATTTATTATCTATGAGTTCTTTCTGCCTTGTTTTATTTTATTTTATTTTTCATTTTACAATATTATTATATTTTGTTGTACAAGTTTATCATTATCTTTGTTCCACATCACTTATGTCTATCATCTCTACAAATATACTGAAGAAACTGCTACTGTTAACAACTCTCTAAGTATTAAAATCTATCAAATGATTTTTTTTATTTTGAAGTTCAATATTATTAACAACATGTGGGAAAAATGATATACATACAATTGTGCAAAAATATTCATCAGATGCAAAACTAACTTTTTTTAAACTATGTATGCATAAAAATGTAGTTATTAAAAGGTTTAAAAAACTAAATTTTGACTAGGTACAATTTACTTATTGTATTTGATTTTATAGGATCTTAATCATCTCACTTTTTACATGCAGAAAAAAAAATTGGGGTCATTTGCTACCTATGACACCGAAATGATGGTTCAAACAACATTTTCACAAACTGTGCAAAATTTAGAGAGAATTCAAGTTGACCAGGGCAAAATGGAAGGCATTTTTCAGCTATGGGAGATCCCCATAAATAGAGAGCTACAAGGATTAACATCATGCTTAAAAAATTTGAAATTAGATCATCTAGACGATTTGATATATATCTTCAAGGGTCCTAATAATTTTATTAGCCTTGAGAATCTCCAAACTCTAAGGGTTTATAGCTGTAAAAAATTAAAATATATCTTCCCTGCCTGTATCATGAAAAGCCTGCCTCAATTGGAGGAGCTAGAGATTAAAGATTGTGATGAATTAGAGCAAATAATTGAGAGTGAAAAGCCTCAAAATGCCACAGAAATTCATGCAGTGGATGATAGTCCAAGGATTCCTTCAAATTCATGCTTTCCTCAAAAGTCAGGTACATATGCTCTTCACAACTTATATATATGCACATACATATATTTCCTTGTGTTTGTTATGTGGTGATTGGAAAGTGTTTGGAAAACTATAAATTAAAATAAATAAATAAATAAACAACTTATTGGAACTCCTGAAATTAAAAAACATTTTATGAAATCATCCATATACCCTTTAAATTAATACATGTTTTAAATGAATTTTCTAAATTCACGACATAACATCAATGTGTGTAATTATATAAATTTATAAATAAGAAAATATTATACTTCATTTTAAGGAGATATAACATGCACTCAAGTAAGCTAGGATGGAATACTAACATCTCTACCCAATTTTTTTTTTATAAAAAATTTATACAATTATTGCCATACATAGCTGAAGAATTTATACAATTATGAAATGTAATAACTTGAATATGCTTATCTTTCTATACATGTCTTTTAGGGTCAATTAATTTTCACAACTTGATCAACCTTTGCAACTTCAAGAAAAATGAGAGAAGTCATGAAAGTAAGGACAAAGAAATAACTCGTAATGATGATTGCCTACAAAGTTACATTTTAATGTTTCCAAGATTAAGAAGGCTCAAGATTAACGGCTGCAATTCATTGGTATATATATTCCCTATCTCTATTGCTCAAGGACTCCACAAGTTAGAAGAGATGGAAATATGTGAAAATGAACAGCTAAAGCACATATTTAGTTGGAGTAATTATCAAAGTTTCTCATCCCATCAATGTGAAAACAATCTCTCGATTGAGTTTCCTATTTTGAAAGAAATCTATTTCAAAGATTTACCAAATATTATAAATGTTAGTCCAGAAAATTGTTATCTTAAATGTGCATCTTTGGAGAAGTTTTCTGTGGACCTCTCTTGGCTTCAAATCACATCTATGAATAAAGTGGTGATTGGCACAAAATTAAGATTATGCAGGCATAATTTGGCATGGGTATGTCTCTCTCTCTCTCTCTCTCTCTCTCTCTATATATATATATATATATATATAGCAAGACACACAAAATGTCAGCATATATGTCACGAGTTTTAAGATTGATAACATTAGTACTGAAATTGCAGGAGTCCAAGGGGCTTGTGAAAGATGAGATCAAATTGAATGGAGAAGACGATGTCCTCCATAACCTAAGACAGTTAAAGACACTGATGGTTTGGAATTGCAAAGTAGGTACAATTTTCCAACTGGAAGGACTTCCAATCAGTACTAGAGAAGAAGGTGGATTCATCTTTAGCTTAAATTACTTGAAATTGCACGAACTTTCTGAGCTAAGTTTTTTATGCAAGGGTCCAACACAATCTTTGGACCTTAAAAATCTCAGAGAGTTACTTGTCATTAAATGCAGAAGATTGAAAACTATCTTCTCATTGTCAATCTTGAGAAGTTTTCCACAGTTGGAGCATATAACAATAAAAAAGTGCGATGAGTTGGAACAAGTCATTGAAGAAGATGAAAAGGACCAATATTCATCCAGTTGTCAACATGAACAAGTGTGCTTCCCTAACCTGACTCGCATTATAATCAGGGAGTGCAACAACTTGAATTGTGTTTTTACTGTTGTCTCACCTCATGAGCTCCCAGAACTAAGGATGTTAGACATAGAAAAATGCTCTTTATTAGAGAATGTCTTTACACTTAAAGAAAGCAAGGCCGAAGATGGACATGCAAATATGCTTCCAAAGCTGAGGAAGATAAGATTAAGCCAACTGCCAAGCCTCAGCAATATCATTAATTTGCAATCTGTTAGAAATCAACCAGTAGAGCCAACTACGCTCCTTCGGCTGAGGCAATTAAGAGAACTGTCAGCATGGGGGTTAGATTACCTTATACGGTATGACCAGGAACCTTATGAAGATTACGTAATAGTGGAGAACTGTCCAAAACTGCCTATAAAATACGAAAACCCAGGTGCACTTTATATCTTGCACTTAATTTTAAGAATTTGCCTTGCTGCTTATTATATATGTACATACATATATATATGAAATTACTGCCTATGCGTGTGTTAACATTTATTCATCTGACATTTGTTTAGGCGAGTAGGGAGGTTACTATATTTGGATTTTAATCTGACATTTGTTTGCATGTATATGTTTCGATGGCTGTTTTATTAAGGAAAAAGAAAAAATGTTGAATAGAAATCTAATGTGACTTATTTGATGATAGAAACATAGAGAATATATATACAAATAAATTTGAACAACATTGAGGTAATTCATATCACAATACATAAAAAACAAAAAAGAGTATAAGTTGACTATTTTCCTTGAAAATTAAAGGCATAAACTCCTTTCAACAAACTTCTCAATGGAAGAAGAAAGAACAGAATTGGTAGAATCAGCTGATGAAGAATCAGAACCTAAAAATTTTTTCATTTGCCATAAGTGGTAATGATGTATATGTAGGACCATGAAGAGGAATTAGAAGAGTTTTTGTTTTTTGTTTTCTAGAAAGCAATGAATTAGAAGAGAAATCAAAATCAGAAGGAGGAGCAGGGGGAAAAGAGGAAGAAAGAGTGTTAAAAGTGGAGAACAAGAATTTAGTTGACACTCCCTTGTCAGCTACTAAAATATCAAGCTCAGATGATGCCGATGCCAATGCTGTTCAAAGGAGAAGTAGTAACATTCCAAAGGAAGACAGAGACATTACCGCACAAACCCAAACATCTCTGAATCAAGTAGTAACTTCATTTCTTGTAGCTTCATTACACTCTCTTTAGTTTAAGAGCTCCAGACTAACAGATTTGTGCCTATTTATTATTCTTTCATAGGAAGGGAAACATGTTGACTTCCAAACTTCAACAAATCAAGAATATCAAACCTCAGGTGCACAATACCCTTTATATATTTCTTGTTGGAAGTAGAAAAAATTTTAGAAAATTTGCCATACATCAATATGCTGGAACCAGCAAGATTTAAAATTGTAATCTATAATTGTTAAGGAACACCTTTCTTAAATATTTTGCAAAAGACCATATATTTTGTCAAGACAATTATTTCTATCTTTTGTTAATCTACAACTGCATTTATATATATACTATTCTCACTGGCCCGAGCATTAGGGAAAGAAATACAAGAGGAATCAACATTAGAAGAAGGAAGAGGAGGAGAAGAAGAGGAAAATACCTCATGCTTTCAACAGAGTAGAGTGATTGACAATGCACAAGCTTCAACTCCATCTGTAGATGATAGTTCCTTTTCTACTATTAAAGCTTCAAGCTCTCATGATGCCAATGTAGTTCGAAGAAGCAGTGTTAACATTTCAAATTCACAGCAAGACAGGGATGTTCCTCCCCAAACTTCACTGAATAAAGGTGTTATTCTGAATGAAGATCAAAGAAACAATATCAAGAATGGAAATGGTACTTCAGGTATGATTTTTTTTTTCCTAATAAAATATTCTTGATTGCTTTGGGGCATCAAATTGGTAATTAAAGAACATACTTTCCAAGGAAGCAGAAGTGCCAATCTGTTGATATGCTTTTTCAAGTTTTAGCTAATTCCATGGAATTAACAAATATTACAACAACAACAACAAGCTTTATTTTAGGTCTCCTTCTGCACCTTGTCAGTGAGCTAAAGACCATATCATTCACTTTCCTCATTAAGGCCTCTAGTGGCCTTCTTTGCACATGTTTAAACCATCTTAACTAATTTTCTGCCATCTTCTCCACAATAGGCATCACCCAAATATATTCTCTTATGCAATCATTTTATATCATGTCATTTCTTGTGTGGTAACACATCCATCTTTGCATTCTCACCAAAGAAATGATAGTCTTTGCAAAAATTAATCACCAAAGAAACTGAATCTCATTGCTGTAACGTCCAAAATTTTCACCAACTTCTTTCAATATAACTTCCGTCAAAATTACCATAATTACTATGTTGTAATTTAAACCCACCTATTATATAGCAATCAACCATGTTATTTTTCCAGCGGCCAAAGATTTTCAATGTTCTTACATAACAATGCCCTATCTTATGTTTGTTTGCTTCTATTCTGCAAACTCTATATATAGGAGCATCAACTTCATCTTCAGCAAGGCAAGACCAAATGCTAGAAGAAATAGTCAATTTTCATGGTCTGTTCAAGGTTGATGCAAGACGTGCAGCATTACTGGAAGAGGCATTTTCCAGATATCCACACTTGTGGGAATGGCAAAAGAGGTTCCGCCCTAAGTACATTAAATGGGGCTATGACTCTTTAGCTGACATGTTGCTGTTTCTAAAGTCAGAGACACCTAAGAAAATGGATAACTCAAAGAGGGAGGAATTTGAAAAACAATATGCCGAATTGGAATCTTTTGGCTTCAACAAAGAATGGTTGGCATCAATTCATCAAAGAGTGATGGAGGTGCAAATTAACAATGAGAAGCTAAAGCAATTGGAAGAGTTGGAATCACTAGAGAATGCCTTACAAGATGGACTAAATAATGTGAGGGCCATATTGACAACAGTCAGGGATTATTTTTCAAAATATGACACTGCATTTAACTTCTAAATCGTTAGACTAACTGTCGCAATTCACAAGGTGGTGCCCTATAAATTATAGGTGCGATTGATATATTTCTTGCTGTCTAAGACATTTTCTTTCGTTTTCATCTTCTCTTTGCACTAGTTAGCGGCTTGAAAATTTTAATAGTTCCAAATGGATTTGTTTCTGAAAATTTTGACACTCATGCTTCTTATTTTATATAGTATATATATATTCATAAGTATAGCTGTTTAGCATTTTAGTTGACTTCTTGATGAAAGTTCTCATTAGATTGTATAGTTCAATGAAGAATTTGTTAGGATAGCCCCAGAATAATCCTCATATGTGCTTACTCGTTATTCTTTTACAGGAAGGGAAAGACACTAACTTGCAAACATCACAAATCAAGATGTCAATTTGAGTGCTCATCTCACAGCAAGTAATCAGAAATACCAAACCTACCATCCTTATATATTTCTAGTAGATAATTAGATATTTTTAAATACAGTGTTATACATGGATATACTACCAGGAAGAGGAACCAAAATTGTAATTCATATTTAAGTATGAATTTTCTTAAAGACTACATTCATTTAATTAATAACATTATGATGCTTATGCCTATTTTTTGTTAATCTAAAAGTGAAATTACATATACTCTTTTCAATGGCCTAATCAAAAGAAGAAGGAGGCAATTGAAAGAAGGTGGAAGAGTTGTTCATGAAGCACAGGTAGAGACTTCCTTGGCAGAGTTGTTCAACAGATATGATTAAATACTTCAGTCAAATACGATGTCACAATTCCTAACATCAATATTACTTTCTACAATTTAACTGATTCAATGCAAGTTATATTTTGGTTGAAATGTTAATAATTCCTATAACCAATTCGTTGTCAAAATCTCAATACAAATTCATTTGCAGCAAGTGATATTGATGTATATTTTTCATAGGAAAATAATTTATAGAAACTATATTGTACACTATATGTATGGGACAATGAAGAGGAATTGAAACTGTAATTTATGTCTTTAACCTACTCAGTGATTCTAAACAAAGACTTCTATAAAATAACTCACGTAAGACTACATTTTCCTACATCATAATATTGTTTATGCCTCTTCTCTGTTCCAAAACTGGATTTATATCTATGTCGTAATAACAAGATGAAGGAGGCAATCAAAAGAAGATCTCTATCGTGAAACATTGTAACTGACCAGAGAACTACTGATCATCCAGAAAGAACAGAAGTTCATTTGACATATTGTAGCTTCAGGCTTTCATGAAACCTATATCTTTAATGGATTCCGTAAATATGTTGAGAAGATTTCGCATAACTAGGGAAAATTCTTGACATGGTCATTATTTTCTACAATTGAAGAATCTACCGCACAAACAATTCCATGTTCAATCAGTACGGGACTACAACCAAAATGACCATGGCACCAAATCTGACAAGTGAAGGGGAGACACAAGATACTCCACAAAGCCTTCAGGAAAAGAATATTAGCTTGAGAGAAGTTTATCTTAAATTTCATTTACTTCATGTTATCACTACTGCAAGGCTAAGGATAATTAGGAAAACTATTAATCAGTATACTAATCTCAATAAGCAAACTTACAATATTTGTTTGTTTTCTTAATGAGCCAAATAAAATTAAGCTTATATTGAAGTAAAGAAACTTATATGTAACCTTTGGAACTGCACAGAGTAAGAAAGAGATTGCAACGGAAAAAATCATCAGAAAGGCCATGCAGAAGAGAAATCAAAATCCCCCACTTTATCACTTTTAGGTTAATTGAAGTTCTTTGGTATATAAGTATGAGCATCATATGGCCAAATGTTAATGTATCCAAGTGCTAAATGAAGAATAATATATAGAAAGCCGCTTCACTAAATTGAGTTCCAAAAACATATCATGTATATGCAAACTTGAAACTGCAGAAATGAGTAAACTTACTTATCTGAGAGTAGCAATGTTGGGTATAGCTCACGCAAAATCCTCTCAACTTCTGAGTTGTGTGCCGCTCTCTCAACCAAGATGTGTCTTCCACTGCCTGAAGGAATATCACAAACCAGAATATGGGCATCTGCAAAATCTTTCACATTGATCCATCCAATAAATAAATTTGGAAAGGTCTGTGCACCTGTAACAAACAAATTGGAGCCCCGATATTGAGCATCAGAAGATTCAGAATATAATTCCTGCTCCAAGGGAAAAACTGAAATGCATAAAAAACACTTTGCCAATCCAATATCCAGACACACAACAACATAGGCTGAACGGACAGACACTAATTCTCATTAACAGTGCAATGCAATTTAACAAGAAGATTGTTGATGCAAGAAAGGATAAAAATCAATCACAAAAGATTCATAGGATATCTAAATTACAAAGTACATTTTTGAATGCTTTTGATTGCCAATCTCTCCTTCAGATTGATAATGTAGAAAGCACAATGGAATGGAATATCCAGGCGATGTAATCATACATTTCCATGGAAATACAATTATTTGCACTTACACTGTATGCTTATTTCCACCATACCTCTCATGTTCGTCTCTGCATCTTTGGATTAGATTATGGGAAACACCGATTGGGGGTAAAATTCTGTTTTGGGAAGAATTGATTTTGGTAGAATTAATTGTTATATAAATTATTTAAAATTTATCTTTGCAAGGTTAGCTTTACTTTAAAATATGTATAATTGAGCCTTAAATTGACTACAAAGTAAAATTTAGATATAGAAAACAAGAAAAATGACCAATTTTCAAAACTCAAACCAACAAAAACGGAATTTAGTTTAATTTAGCAAAAAGAAAGGATGGGTACTCACTTGGGTCGCGAACAGAGACCTTGACAGTGTAACCGCGACCAAGAAAAAGCTTCACCAGTCATGAAGCTATGCAACCAGAAGCACCACTAACGCACACAACCTTTCCTGTGCCATTGTTCATTTCCTTAATCCGGCGGCTTATTTTCAGTGCCATTGTCACGGAACCAAACTGTAAAAACACACACACCACATTTTTCTCGACGCACTCCCCTGTGTTTTTTGATTAAAATTTATTTCAAAAATACCCAATTATCCCTCTATCTAATGATATACTGAGTTGTTTGTGTAGTTAAAACTATATTTTTATTTATAATTTCAACTTTACAAATAGCATTTTTCATGTTGCTTGCAGTTTGCAACATGACGAGGAAAAGATTATATTATTAAAATATTCCTTTTAATTGTGAACAATTATATTTTTATGTTATTGGTTTATTAGTTTTATTAAATTTTTTACATTACATGAATAATTTTTATTAGTTTTTGTATTAGTATACATGCAATGTGTGAGTGTATATATATATACACGTAGTACTACTTGTTGGAAGTGGTTTTTTCCTTTACTACTCTTGACAATCAAATCTTGTCTAAGAAGTTTTTTTTTTTTTTTTTTTGTAGGATCCACAAGTTTGGATAATGAAACAATTATGATTAATTTCCCTCTCAATATATACTTTTCTAGTAAAGGCCTCTTAACCGTTGAGCTCAATTTACTTACGAAATGAGCCACACTTATTAGTTATCAAATAGCTCATTACTTTTTAGTCTATATTATGTTTAGACATTAAAGAGAATATGCACTATTAATATACACTTCCTATTCTACTAGAAGATAGAGCACATCAAATTCAGCCTAGTAAAAAATTAATGAGCCACCCAGATAGAGCACATCAGATTCAGCTTTATAAGTAATTAATGAGCCACACAGGGACACGCAAGGCTCATATCATTATGTTGGGACTAAATTTCACATCCCATACAATATTCTATACACTATCTTATTAAAATACATTGGTCAAAACACATGAAGTGAAAAAATAGAAATAATTTGATGCCCTCTCTTCTTCTTGTGCTGATACTTCACTATGCTGTTATTTTTTTTTCTCTTGCTGACTAACTTTGTAGACTTTCAACTTTGGTGTTAATCTTCCCTCCTTTTTTTCTTGCTGATTGCCTTTGCATGCTTTCAACTTTGGTATTTTTTTCTCCATATACTTTTTTTTTTTTCCTCATAGCCATTGGTCCAGGATGTAAATATTTTAGTTTTTTAGAAATTTTTTTTATTTTTTGTTGTAAGTTTAAATTTAGAGTAGGCCTTTTTTGTGTACTCTAGGTTATAAGTTTGTAGCTCTTCACATAAGCATATTGTCAAGATTTCAGGTCTATGCGGTCTCTTGCAAAGAAATATGACTTGCATATGCTATATATTGACTTTCTTGTCATAGCTAAATCTATGGAGGAGTAGGTTCTTCCAGATAGATTTTTAAAGCATAAGATGAGTTGATAGATTGGTTCAATTGAAAGTTTTCATGGACAACTGTTGACAAGTACTTGAAATATTTCAAGTTAATTACAATAGTTCCAGTGTTTTTGAATTTAAGAAATGTCGGCATTTATGTTTCCTAATGAGTATTCATTAGGTTCCAAACAATTATCATGGAGCCATATAAGGAAATGAACTAGGAAAATGTTATTGCTTAGTATTTGCATTTATTTTTCAAGTTACCAATTGAATTTTGTCTCTTAATTTAAGTTAAATTATGTTCTATTGAACCAGACAGAAGATATACCAAGTGATAGATATGAAGAATAAATGAAATATTCTAACTCTTTTATTTAAATCTGTGTTCGGATTTGAAACTTGTGTTGTTAATGACCAGCAGTAGCTTCATCAAAAGGCTACTGCTAGGCAGTAACTACATTGCATGAAATCAGGTCCATGTTTGAACTATCTAATTCATTTCTCAAATAAATGTTAAAAAGCGAAAACATCATCAGAATGGAAAATTTATTCTCATCCACAGCAAACTTTTGCTGTGTAGGAAGGTGTCCTAAGATTTTTCCAATTTCATCACCTGAAGTAAGATATAGACAAGAGCAATAAACTAGATAAATGCCAAACAAACAATGAAATCAACATACACAAATAAAGCAAGCAACAATGAGACAAATATCATAATCCATTGTAAAATATCTTATAGATTATGTAAATTCAGGAGCAAAATGAAAATCTTACCATCACTATGATAATTGAATATCTCAGATCAAGTGTTGGATTATGCATCTTGCCGCATCTTCACCTACCAATCAATGTTAAGCAAAACCAATCCTTAAAAACAATACTGTAAATATAGTGTAAATATAGTCATTATAACCATAATTAGTAAGAACTTGGGTCATTTGAAAAATTAGAGAGCAAAACATCCAAATTATATTTTGCGTCAAACCATTCTCTTTCAAAGAATTAAAATTTTCGAGACAAGTCCTTGATTAACAAAGAAATTTATATTGTTCCCCGACGTCCTAATGCAACACCCGAATTACAGCACTGGATAGCGAGGGGAACACTTTTTAGGCTTCAATTGAGTATCTTCAAACCCAAATCAATTAAAACTGTGCAAGAAATTAAAAGTTGAAGCCATTTACATGTTTAATAAAAAATATTCAATTAGATAGAAAAGAAAAAGTGAGAAAATTCAGAGAACCCAATTCAAAAATCAGAAAGAAAATCACAGAAATCAAAGAGAAAAATATTGAGAGTAATAATATATAACTCAGTCCCTTAGATGTTCATTAATGATTGCGATCATGCCCGCAAGTCATTACATGTTTGTAGACTCATCACCGTTGTATATAACTGCTCCCAGTTGAGAAAAAAACCCTAATTGGATGAAACCCAGAAAGCAAAAAACTTTGATTTTGAAGGGAAATGTAATGTAGTTGCTCCAGTGTTCTCCCAAAGCAACATCGAAAAGGGGTTGCGGGAGTGATATGTAAAAGCAACACCGAGTAATATTGCTTCAAGGGAACGAGTTCAATGGGAACTGAATAAATCCACACTGACTAGATAGTGAAGCTTTGTTCCATGGCTTAAGATTCAGAAGATTAAGCTAAGATTAGCGAAGTTAGAAATTACAGAAAGAGAAGAAACCCAAGTAGATGCGCAGAGACCATTGCAATTGAGGTTCCGAGCGGCGCAGGGGGAGTTTTCTTATAGATTAGAAGTGAATTGATCGGACGTTTGATATGAGACCTATGTGATTGGGCGGTCGATGTTCTTTTCAAGTTCCGTTATATAAAACCCTATCGGCCCAACCATCTGAGCCCATATTACAAATTACGATTTAGGTTGTGGGCTTTATAATGAGCTCAAGTCCCATGTTCTCTTTTAGAGATTATGACTGGAAAATCCAAAAAAAAAGATTGAGAAAGCTTTTAAAAGAAAAAAAAAAAGAAGGAAATATGTCTTGAACAAGGCATTCCTTTTCTCTTGTTGTTATGGAAAGAGATTGTGTGGAATGAGTATTTCTTCTCTAATGTTACATTTCACCCAAAAATCTTATAAACATAAACATGTTGTCAAGGTATACTATAGAGCATCTTAAGATATTTTAAATTTTTTTTAAAACTTTTTAGGTTATTTTAAATGTCTTTAGAAAAATTTAGAAGATATTAGAATTTTTTAAAAATCTCTAGAACATATTAGAATTATTTAAAATTAGATATATATAGACCATTATAAAGTATTCTAAAAGATCCTAATAATATAAATATCTAGATATTTAGGCCAAAAGCATTTAGACATAAGAATTATAGCCATACATTTAGAAGGTCAAACAAATATTAAATTGGTCATCCCCTTATTTGTAAAGTAACCGTGAGTAAAAATTTTAAGTGTTATTTCTAAACTCTTGTGTTTTTTGCTCTCTAAGTTTCTTACCTCAACTCTACTTCCAACTTTACTTCCAAGTGTTAATCATCTTTGTACTAAACACAAATAAATTTACTTTACATCTCCTATTGCGAGATTGTCTAGGTAGCTCACGGGTTAAAAAAAGTAACTCCCTCGCACTAAGATTTCTTTTAGCTTTTCACAATGAACTTGCCACTAAGGATATGGGTTGTTGAGATTTAAGATAGCTGAAGGTAATAGTTGTGTTTTTTGCCAAAGTCATGCTGAAAATCAAAATGATCTATTCTTCAAATGTTGTGTCTTTACTAAGATCTTGAAGGTTATGATGAGTTCTAGGAGTTTGGCGGCATACCTTGGTGAGTGCAAAAATGAAGAAGAGACCTATTTTCCAATTGAGAGCTGCTAGGGACCAAGAAGAATAACGTAGAACAACAGTTATAGAGTAAGGAGAATTGGAAATAATATTGCAAAGTCTAAACAACTATTATTCCTAACAAGAGAACCTGTATTGAGTGGAGAAAATTCCCAAAAACAAGAGTTACAAAGCTGGAAAATTGATGCCTCACTAAGCCTACGCAGGGGTATTAATAATATCCCACTGTTATTTGCAGAAAGTCAAAATAACTAATCCTAAATAAATGGGAATAACACTCATTTACAACTAACAAATCCCTATCCCTAAGGTTGTCCCTTTCAAATTCCCAATTTTCAACCTTATCAGCCTTATCTACAACAATTGGCTGATGATTGTTGTTGATTTGGTCAGAACCTTCCAATTTAGTAGGCATGCCAAGTTTTCTTCCTCCTTGAATAAGTCAATAATGTTATTTTAAATAGCAGAATTCTTGTTGAGTTAGTCCTAGTTATTTTAATTATTTTTTCGCCGGTCTTACCATTTCACATTCTTTTTCATTATATTATACAATTCTCACACCTATTTACTTCAATGATACAACTCTACAAAAAAATTTAAATAGATTCTATATGTCTCTCATCTTTATAATATATGTAATTCACATAATAAATGTATAGCCTATATAATTAATTGTACAACCCACTTTTTGGGTTGCTAGGATAGTAATATAATAACATGAGTTGCAACTTACTTTTGCAAGTTACAAAAACTATACAACTCCTTATATAATCTCTATTAGAGATAATCTAAAAGTGGTGTTGTATCAATTTTATGTAGCAATTTATGTCATATGAAAAGTTTGAAATGCTATTATTTTTCAGCATGAAACTCCTACATGCCCGAGCATTTGATTTAGTATTTTGGATAACCTTATGATTAGGTGAAAAAAACTTGCTCATAAGAGTAATAGGAGAGAAGTTTGATAATCTCTAACCTCCTATTTCTTTTTGCAAATAAAATATTATTTTAGTCTCTTTTAAATTTAAATAGTCTCAAATTATTTTCTCATAAATCAATGATCACAAAATAATTCTTCTTAAATTTAAATAGTCACAAAATGACTCCTTTCTTATAACACCATTAATTTTTTGTTAACGTGGCTTTTAATTTACAAAACATAAATATTTTTTGTTGACATGGATATTGATTAGACTAGAATAAACAAAATTTTTCTTCCCTAGGAAGACTTTAATAAACGTATGCTCAGACCTAGAAGAAATTCCTTTGTGGCTGCCTTCATTCAAACTTCAATCTCCACTTGGGGCAACCAAACACCAAATTTCTCTGGTTTTCTTCCTTTTTTACTGGTTTTATCTTTTAATTTTTTTTTGGAATAGTGTAATTGTTGCTTTTTTAGAATGGGAGTTCATTAATCTAATTTGGTTTTTAGTAATGAGTGTTTTGTTGGTATATTTCTAAATTATTTCAAGTTTATTGGTTTATTTTCGTTGGAACTTTAATTATTTGTTTTTGCTTGTACATTAGTGATCTGTATGAGGTCTCATTGTTGGTAGTTTAGTTTCTCATTTTCTTTTCCACTATCCATCATATATATAATTAACTCACTACTCACTCTCAAGACAGGTGATTGATTTATCAACTATATAACCAAAATAGTAACCACAGATAGCATAACTTATATATAAAGTTTGATTAAGATGTCTAGTAGAAGGTCACAATTCATGGAAAATCACCGATGATCAGATCAATGAGCTTGTCACCAAATTGCAACAGCTGATCATCCAGCTTCACAATAGCCGCTATGACAAGGTACATAGAACAAAAAATTCTTTTTCGAGCTAGCCACTAACAGTAAATGAATGTTTGAGCAAGAAATTTTCGCAGTCGTAACCTCGCATGGTTCTTTTTACGTAGAGAAATAAGGAAGGTTTCTTTGGAATAAATGAAAAAATTAGAAATTTTGGGTATATGATGTTTTAAGCTGACTCAACTATCCCAATCATCATCTACTCAGGTGTAAAAAAATAAAGTCATGCTAGCGAAAAATTAACAATATTATAACAGAGAGGTCATTTGTGGCTATTAAAATCTAAGAAATATTCTTTTATAACTATCGATTTAACATAATGGTTGTAATAATTAAAATTTAAAAGGAGCTAAAATAGTATTTTAATCTTTAAAATATATTCACCTTCTTTCAAAAAACAATACAAATCTCTTGAGAATTTTCTTTCTCACACTTGAAACCTTGTGGAATTCCCAAAATAACACTCACTCTTAGATCATTTCTCAATCCATCTTTCAAAAAAAAAAAAAAACCAAACTCATTCAACTCGGAAAGGCTTCCCTTTAATCTCACTTTCTTATCGTATTAGTTTAGGTTTAGGGTTAAAGAATGATTTTTGCCATCTCTATATACTTTTGCAGAAGAGAAAGATAAAAGATCACTTGTGCAAATGATGATTTTGGAATTTGGGGTGACAATTGTGAAAGTCATTTTATAATTCTTGTAATTAATAAATTTAGAACAGCCTAAATTCCACTAGTACAAGTGCAATTAAAATAAGCATACCAAGCCCAAAAGAGCCCAATGCCAAAAAGCCTAAAGAATAAATATGTTATCACAAATTCATATTAAATTCTAATATTTAGATCTCTGCAAAAGCATTACAAATGCGCTCAATGGAGCCCTCTTCATGAATAAAAGCATGAAAGATACAATCAAGGGGGCCTTCCTTATGAACAAGAGCATGAATGACGTGTTCAAGGGAGCCTCCTCATGAACAAGATCTTAGAGTGACTACTATAGCTAAAGGAGAGCTTCACCTAGCACCCTTTATAGTTGTTGGGAGCTAGCTATCACAACTAGGGGAAAGTTTCCACCTGACACCCTCCTTAGCAAAGTATGGTTACGACTACCAAAGAGGACCCCCAGATCCACAATTTTCACTCCTTAAAAGAAGCTTCTTGTCGCAAGGATCAGGACATCTCCTTGACTCCCTTACAAAAGGTCAAACAACCTTAGGAAAATAAACCCTCTCCAAAGCTAGGTGTAGGAGTCATGCAAGGTGCGTCTCGCCTAATCCTTGTAGCATGCATCTCTCACTTGTGTAGGAGGGGCCATCATGGGAACTATTTAAGTAAAATGACTTGGAAGGTTTCTCAATTGAGGGAGCCAAACTAAAGGAGTTCATTATGCAACTCCTTCAATGGACTTCTATGGGAACTCAAGAGATGTTGAAGGACCTCTTTTCATGAAAGTAACATGTGACACTTAGGATTCTATCCATTTGAAACTTTTTACCAAACCACTTCTAGTTGTTCTAGTTTCTTTCTCCTTCAACCATAGGTGACCTTTTCATTACTTTAGAACCACTCTGTTAACTAAATTTTTATATCCTTAGCATGGAAAGAGAGTATTCTTGTCCTTATTACTGTAGCAGAAGTATAAGATAAAGAAAGGGAGAGCCACATGCACCGACTCCTGAGACACACTAACGCCTTTTAACCCTCCTCTTAATGACCAAACACATGTGGAAGGAACACCTTTCCACAAATGGGAATGCATGTTGGAGTATCCTTCCTATAACCATTTCATTTTTGGTTAAAAATTCTATTCTCGTCCCCTACAGCACACATTCTCTCTTGATGCATGCAACCTTCATCTATTCATTGAGACTAAACCCGTTTGTGTGTCCCACACTCTTACTTCAGCCAACCACTTCAACTAAAACCTATTCACCTACTCTTGCGACACCATACCATTAGTATACCGCATTTTATACTACTCCAAAATTTACTTCATTTCTCCTCATAAACATCTCTATAAATGCATCATTCATCAAACCCAGCAATCAAATCATCTTCAACCTCCCAAAAGTTTGTCATTAATACCAATCAAATCATCTTCAACCTTCATCTCTATAAATGCATTATTCTTCACTTATCTTCTATGTTTGCCATTAATACCAGCTTCCCCTTTCTTTAGGCATCTTAATTTTTCTAACTTCTTCAAAGCTCCTTTCAGCTGAACTCCCACATAAGTGTCATTGCTACTCTTACCCAAGGGGCTGCTTTTGTTGAGGATGATCTCCAAGACCTCCTCACCAAATAGCATACTAACACACCTTGTTTTGTCCCTGTTGAGCCCACTAGAGTGCTTAATTAGTTCACTTTCAAGCCTACTCAAACACACGTTCTTCATTGTCTATAACATCTCCTTGGTGCATGTACAAATCCATTACAAGAGCATAAAACCAACAATACAACTCTAGATTTTTGAAAATTTGAAAATGAAAATCCGAATTAAGAGGGTCATTACACTAACAATTTTATATGATAGAAGTCCATAAGCATTGCATTAAGACTTCAAATTCTATAAACTTGAAAGTTGTAAATGTAAGAAATGATGCATAATAGATTTTGAAAATATAAAAAAAAAATAAAATGATGGATTTCTGATAGGTTTCCCTAATTGGGAAAAACCAATAGTTAATCCAACAGTCAGACTGTCTTGAAACAAGTTAACAAATAAAGGAGCTTGACCCCCGAGCACGATCTGCAGTTGGAACCAAAGCTATCAAAAAAGCGTGACCCTAATAACGACCTGCCGGTAAAACCAACACTATAAGGTGTAGTTCTTTACCCAATAACAAAAAGAAGCTCTCACTATGAGAAAACTCAAATTATCATTCATAAAAGTCTTGTCTTTTTTGAATTACAATGGTCCTATTTATAATCCTAGGGGCTTAAACCCTAATAGACTTCTACTATTGTGTCCTAATAGACTTCTACAATCATAACACTTTTACCATAATAAGACTTCTACTATAATAAGACTTCTACCTTAAAAAAGAAAGATGCTTAGAAAGAAATAACCCACAAGCAATTATCAGTACTTGGGAAACTAAAAGACATTGTAAACATGACTTGAGGAATTAAAAAGGTTATCTAAAAATTAAGCCCAAAAATACCTACGAAAATAGATAAAAAAAAAAAAAGTTGGACTTTATTTACTAGCTAACTTAGACCAACTACAATGAGCTTCTAATCTAAACAAATCTAGTCCATGAATGCATCTTAGACATGCTGATTGGGCTCTTTCAAATTACTCCTTTGTTTGGACTCAAATCATCTTCTTCAAGTTGTAAGAAATTGACCTATTTTAGTGAAGCATTTACTCCATATTGGACTTCTTTCTCTTAGATCTCCATAATTAGGCCTTGTAATGCTTGCTTCATCCTCATTGTCTTGGCTTTAGTCATGGGACCTCCAATTCTTTGCAGGGAATCTTTAAGTTGGCCAACTGGATCTCTATAATAAAAGAATAATATACTCAAATTACACAGTCATAATAGATTTTGACATAAGATCTTCTCAAAATTAGAAAACTCACAATTGTTTTACATAAATCCCTAAATCAAAACTCAACCTTAGCAAACAAACCCTAACTCATACAAAGGGTAGGTGTTCTTATCACCAAAATAGCAAACCAAATTTTATGAAACCCCTAAAGCTAACAAATAATTAGAAACCAAAGAACCCCTTTATACCGTGTTTGGATTAACTCTTTTTTTTATTAGAAGTCTATTTGGTAGGAATAAAAACATTTTTATGCAATTTTAGACTAATTGAATTGGCTTCTCAAAAAAAAAACACCATTAGAAAGCCAAAAAGTTACTTGTGATAGAAACATACAGTGTGATGCTTCTAAAAGAAAAAAAAAAAAAAAAAAAAAAAAAAAAAAAAAAAAAAAAAAAAGCAAAAGTAGAAACATATTATAGTTTTCATAAAAAAAAAAATAGCCCTTTGTGGACACACACTTGTCTCCTTCTCTATGTACTCTACAAGTAGTTGCAAATTGATGCATTAATCTTCTAGCTGTATTTGAGCTTGAAACCCATTTAAGTTTTAACCTAATTGGAGAAGCAAATCCGCAAAGGGCAGTGGATGAGAACCCACATGGTTTAAGTTTTTGTGATTGACGTTTCTCAATGGGAACCCACATGTAGATAAGAAAGGAATTGAGGGGAAGTAACAAGAATCTCGTTAAAGATTTATATGGGATAATAGGAAAAGGTAAGAAATGAATGCACTTGAAAGCAAGCAAAAGGAATAGAGAAAGGGTAAGGAAGGAAACACAGAAAGAAATGGAAAGTTATATATTGTGGTGATGGATCTTAAGAAGCTTCTCAAGCTCATGATCTCCAAAAGGAAAAAAGTGAAAAATTGATCACAACCGTTAATGGTGATATGAAATTGGCTAATCAGAATTGGAACGTTATTGTAGCCATTGGGCAACAGCCAAAATTTTTCCTAAAAACTAAAAATCTATCCATTACTCCATATTCTATAAATGATGAAAAAATTACAACAACATTTCATAACCAAAACATCAATCTTCTCCTCTTTACTCATAAATTCACCCAAATTCTTAGTTCAATATTTCTTTTGTCAATGCATCCCAATCATTTTGACTTCAATTCTTTCCTAAATTATATGCAAAATTAGCCTTTCCCCACAAATCCAAATTCTCAAAATCCTCCTAGTCCCCAAAATGAAAATTCTCAAAATCCTCCTAGTCCCCCAAATGCACAAAGCAACTCATATCAATATCCATTGTTGTCATTCCTATATCAATATCCTTGGTATCCATCACCACAAAGTAACCCAGACATAGGAAATTATTAATCTCCTAAGTTGTCCAATGATAACAAAAAACCCGAAACACCAATTGGTTCCATATTTATGTCTCAAGTACCACTATTCTCCACTCAAGTCAACTTGGAAAATGACGAGCCCAATGAAAGAGAAGGATCTGCTAGTGTAAAAAAAAAAAAAAAATCCAAAGTGAGATTCACAAAGAAGAGGATCAACTTCTTATTCAAGCATGTTTAAATATTTCAAAGCATGTAGTTGTTAGAGTTGACTAAAAGGTAGGTAATTTTTTATTAAAAATTAAAAACAATTATAAGGAGTATCATACTAGCAAAATAGAAAAGAAGGGAGTGGCTACATTAAAATCTCGACGGCATAGATTGAATGCTCAACTTCAAAAGTTCGTCAGGTGCTTCAACTAAGCAGTTTAAATGAAGAAAAGTGTGAGCTCTGAAAAATGACATCATTTTTATGCATATCTATTTTTTTTTCTCAAGACAATAAAAAAGAAACGTTCAAGATTGAGCATGCGTGGAAAATGTTGAAAGATAAACCTAAATGATAGTCAAAAACTTTCAAAAGTTGTTTCAGAGAGAACAAAGATTTTTGCTTCTGAAACATATTCCTCATCTTTTAACCCATCAACACCAACAAGTAAATACAACCTAAAGTCACCTTCTTTGGTCCACCCAATTGATACAAAAGCGATATAAAGGAAGGGAATGGTTGCAATAAAAATTACACTACAGAGGGTGTGACATGGAGGAAAGGAGAATGAGTTATTTGATCATGGAATAGGTGCAAAACAAAAAAGGGTACAAATTTGTATGATTATGACAGATAAAAAAAAAAAAATTTGTGGGAGGAAAGAGAAAAATTATGAAATAATTTGATAAGAAATAAATATTTGGGATAAGTATCACCAAGTACATAGGTTAACTAGCATAGAATTATTAGCTTTGGGAATGCAATTACTTAAAGCTTTGTTACCCTTATGGTTCTACTTAAAATCTTAAACTAAATTAGTTTTGCCACTTTTGTGGTCCTAACACCTATAAATACTCAAGACAAAAAATATAAAATAATTTATGAAATTCATTTAAAATTTTTTTAAAATTATATAAGTTCAGAGAAATTATTTAAAGCTTTTGAATAGTTATATTGAAAGGAGTAAAATAATTAAATGTATTACTCAAAATATTTGAGGTTGCCAAATGCACAGCAATTTTTCTTTAAAGGTGTCATACACATTAACAAGAATTTTGCTTTTGGGATCAATCCGCAACTTAATCTCCTAAAATAACTGTATTGTTCATCATATATATCACAATACATTTTAAATAATGTCAATCACCAACCGAATAGAATAACTACCAATGTAAAATCAATTATTCCGTAAAGCCAATTAATTTCACCTTAAAGTTTAATAATTAACCCTTGTCACACTTTCAGGATACGGTGGTCCAAAACCACCATTTATCTTAACTCATTGACATGTTTAACGTTGAAAAACGAACCAAAACAAATTGTGTTAACCAAAAGCATTATTATCCATTCAATATTAACATGAACATCTTCCGAAACTCATTGTCTCCCTTTTCATCTCATTTAATTGATTAAAAAATTAAAAAATAATATATTATCAAAATATTATAAATTTCATAATATTATTTTTGAAGTTTTACTAATTAAAAAATGTGATAAGAAATTAGACAGATACTGACATAGAAAATTGGTCACCTATTTTTAAAGTGTGGAATGTGATTCCTTTGAATCTTAAAGACCAAATCTATAGGGCTTTCAGAAAACTGTGTAAGGTAGTATCATTCGTTTTGGTAATTTGTATTAATTTATTTAATTAATAATTGAAAAACTAGTGAAAAGTTTGAATATTTGCAATCTTTCTTCCTGAATCACCCCTACAAAATAAAGGGTCGGAGAACCCAATTAAAAAATCAGAAAGAAAATCACAGAAATCAAAGGGAAAAAAATACTGGGAGCAATAATATATAACTCAGTCCCTTAGATGTTCATTAATGATTGCGATCATACCTGCAAATCATTACAGGTCCGTAGACTCATCACCGTTGAATAGAACTGCTCCCAGTTGAGAAAAAACCCTAATTGGATGAAACCCAGAAAGCAAAAGCTTTGATTTTCAAGGGAAATGTAATGTAGTTACTCCAGTGTTCTCCCAAAGCAACATTGAAAAGAGGTTGCGGGAGTGATATGTAAAAGCAACACAGAGTAATATTGCTTCAAGGGAACGAGTTCAATGGGAACTGAATAAATCCACATTGACTAGATAGTGAAGCTTTGTTCCATGGCTTAAGATTCAGAAGATGAATCTAAGATTAGCGAAGTTAAAAATTACAGAATCAGAGAAAGAGAAGAGAAGAAACCTAAGTAGATGCGCAGGGACCATTGCAATTGAGGTTCCAAGCGGCGAAGGGCGAGTTTTGTTATAGATTCAGAAGATGAAGCTAAGACTCAAGAAGATGCAGATTACCAGAACCTGAGAAAGAAGTAATAGGAAAAGGAACCCTAAGCAGAGCTGCGAAATTGCAATTGAGGCTCAGAGCGGAAGATTGGGGGTTTACTTATAGAATGGAGAGTCAATTGATCGGACGGTTGTTACAAGGCTGATGTGATTGTGCGGCTGATGTTCATTATAAGCTCTCATGGTTATTTAAAACCCTAACCATTCGAACCCATATCCGGATATTGGAATTGGGCTGGTAATTTCTTTTTGCACCCCAATTTTTTTAGCCACACCCTATTCTTAATTTTAACTTTTCTTTCCTAGATACCCCTACCTATGACGCACAAATATTCCATCCACCCATTGCCAGCCTATCCCTACTACCGAACACACCCCAGAGACACACCCTGTAGTTAATGAAAATCCATAGAATTCATGGATTTATGAGTCTATAATTTTGAAAATTTAGCAAAAAAAAAATTGCTAAGGTATATTAGTTTTTAAGTGTATGGAGTGTGCTAATAGAAAAATATGGTATGCCAAAAGAAATTGCCTTAATTTAATGGGCTAAGTCCAATGCTCTTTTACATATAGGACTATTGGGAGAGAATGTGCTAAAGGCCCAAAAGAAAGACTGAAGATGCTTTGAAGAGAAAAAGGCAAAATGCAAAATCCCTTTAGTTTACTGGTTATGAAACTTATTAAGCCTCTAATATCAATGTAAAGGCTTCACTGATAAATAATTTATAAGTATTTTGATAAACGTTTTTTGGCCTTAAAGCATATTTACATTGTCCCATGACTTAACTAATCTAAATTTTTTAATGTACTAAAACTATGTTAGGTTTATACAATGTTTTGTGCTTGAAACTTTATAAATGTGCTTTTTTGTTTTATGTAAAAGAATTAGCATTGTTTTCGAGACCTACCAAGTAGAACCAAGGGTGCTCCAGTACATGGCAATTCAAGTTTGAGTAGGATGTCAATGAAACAAATCACAAGTCCCTCTTTACATTGGGTTAATATTTTGTCTTATGCATGACAATAGTAATAGTATAACATAACATGAGCCTAAATAATAATATTTTATAAACCCCAAAAATAAAAAAATAAAATAAAAAGATAACATTGTGACACTTTGTTGCCAAATATACTTAAAATTGATACCGTTTTAAGAAAAGTGAGAGTAGTCCCCAATTGACACCGTTTCTTCTTTGCTTCTTCACATGCAGCAAGACGTGGGCTCATGTCAAGTCAGTCTCCTTTAAATACTGTACAGTACTGTATTTCATATTTATCCCATTTTATCGTATACTTTGTGGAGGAATCTAATCAAACAACAATGCCACTTTTCTTTACTCATTAATTCTCATAACTTATGAATAGTTAACATGGTGGAATCATACTAAGATGCATCACATTACATTTTCAATAACTTTAATCACCAACTAAATAGAATAACCACGTCATCGAGCATTAGTTTTAATGGCAACTAGATCTACTTAAGTGTGTTAATCAAAAAAAAAAATTTGTCATTTAGGTTTTTTTAATTAGTTTAAATTAAATAAATTATAAATTTAAAGACCAAATAATAAATTTATATTTTATAAATATTAACGGTTAAGACAAAAAATTAAATAACCACTAATCTTTTCTAATATCTCTGCCAACATCTCTACGATAGTGTTTGGTTGGAGGAATATGAAGAGAAGGGAAGGGTTTTTGGTAAAATACTTTTTTTGGTTCAAGCTTCAGCAGGGGAGGGTAGGAATTTTTATCTTCAATTTTTTCTCTCTTTTCTTTCATTTCTAAAACCCTAAAATTGGAGAGTTTAAAAGGAGAAAGAAATATTTATCAATTTTTGATAAAAATGTCCTTATATATTATTTTTTGATTACTTATAAAATTATAATAATAAATTTATTTATTTCTTTTTCTTCTTTTTTCTATTTTCAAATTAAATAAAAAGAAACATTTTCTCTTCATTAAAATTTTTTTCATCCGCTGAATCAAATACTCTCTCTATAGAATTCCATAAAATCAATTTATTCCTTAAAAACCCAATAATTTCACCTCAAAGTTGAATAATCAATCAATCATCGTCACCCTTTCCCATAAAATCAATTTATTCTTTAGAAACCCAATAATTTCACCTCAGTTAAATAATCAATCAATCCTCGTCACCCTTTTTAGGATAAGGTTGTCCAAACCCACCATTTATTTTAACGCCTTCACATGTTTAACGTTGAAACACGAACCAAAACCTGATTGGGTTAAGTAAGAGCATGATTATCCATTCAAATCTTAACTTAAATGTCATTATCCAAAGGCAGATAATTTAATAGTCCAAAACAATTATGTGTGACTGTCTGTTTAGTTACACACGCAACCGCATCGTGTCGCCGCACGTTATCACAGAAAACTATGTAAAATTTTATTTTGGTGGTTAACATCTCCTTTTTGTCTTATTTCTCGGTTCACCTCATTTAATTAATGAAGAAAATTATAAAATAATATCATAAAAATTATAAGTAATACACCATCATAATTTAAGCTTTTTCTATCTCAATAATTTGCTATTTTAGAATTTTAAAATCATGTAAAACTCATTTTTTATATATTATTTTATTTAATTAAATGCATCACACTCATTTTTTTTAATTATACCATAAACTAGAGCTATTTAATTAAATATGAGTATCGTAATTAATATATTATTTTCTCTTCTCTGTCTCATTTTGATTATTATTTAAAATTTTTGCACAATGATTACGAAATATAATAAATAATTTAATAAGCTGTAGTATAATTTTATTAAATTATCTTTAATAACAAATACTCTCATTCTTTTTAAGTATTCAATACATTAATTACTTTTTAAGAGTACAAGTGAAAACAAACATTTAGAGTCAGATACTTTCAACTATGGTATTTTTTTTCTCCATATACTGTTTACTATTTTTTTTTTTTTTCTCATAGCCATTGGTCCAGGATGTAAATATTTTAGTTTTTTAGATATTTTTCCTTTTTGGTTGTAAGTTTAAATTTAGAGTCATCCTTTTTTTGTGGATTTTTAGAGCATAAGATATGAGTTGATAGATTGGTTCAATTGAGAGTTTTCATTGAAAACTGTTGACAAGTACTTGAAATATTTCAAGTTAATTACAGTAGTTCCAATGTTTTTGAATTTAAGAAATGTGGGCATTTATGTTTCCCAATCAGTATTATGAGTATTCATTAGGTTCCAAACAATTATCATTGAACCATATAAGGAAATGAACTAGGAAAATTTTATTGCTTAGTATTTGCATTTATTTTTCAAGTTACCAATTGAATTTTGTCTCTTAATTTTAGTTAAACTATGTTCTATTGAACTAGACAGAAGATATACCAAGTGATAAATATGGACAATAAATGAAATATTCTAATTCTTTTATTTAAATCTGTTACTTCGGTAACAGATAAGACGAGAACAAAACTAATTTTTTTTAATAAACTAATTTTTTTAATACTCATGGAAAGGAAACTAGATTTAATCCCAAAGTATTATCACACAGTATGTAGTGTTTCTTTTTTGCTTCTCTTGTCACTAGAAAGCGTTAAAAAGAGAAGTGAGAAGAAAATTCCACGTCCATCTAAATGGACTGAAAAGAAGTTGAGATCATGTGCTGATGCATCTCTTGGACAATGACAATGATATGTAAGCATTTAATTTAATTATTTGTCTTTGGAACAGATTTTATAAGTCAACACTCTCGATCACTTGCACTAGGTGGTCTCAAGTGGCAAGAGCATTAAAATACCAATGATGACTAATTTACCAATTTTACTTTCTTAACAAGTACCAAATTGTAATTCATTGAAATAAACACAAGATAAAATAAGAACCAATACAAATACAAATAGCAAAATGTTCAAGAAAACAAAAATTCAAGCCCTCAATACACCAATTCAGCGTTTACACTTAGTTTCATCCCAAAAAATACAATGGTTATGAACAGCAAAACAAAGTAGAGCCGTGTTCGAACAGATTTGAATTTTGTGTTGTTAATAACCAACACTAGCTTCATCAAAAAGTTGCTACCGAACAATAACTACATTGCATCAAAATCATGTCTATGTATGAACTATCAAATTCATTTCTCAAATAAATGTTAAAAAGCGAAAACATCGTCAGAATGGAAAATTTATTCTCTTCCACAACAAACTTTTGCTGTATAGGAAGGTGTCCTAAGATTTTTCCAATTTCATCACCTGACGTAAGATATAGACAAGAGCAATAAACTAGATAAATGCCAAACAAACAATGAAATCAACATACACAAATAAAGCAAGCAACGATGAGACAAATAAATGTCATAATCCATTGTAAAATATCTTACAGATTATGATTATGTAGATTCAGGAGCAAATGAAAATCTTACCATCACTATGATAATTGAATGTCTCAGATCTAAGTGTTGGATTATGCATCTTGCCTCAACCTCCCCTACCAATCAATGTTAAGCAAAACCAATCCTTAAAAACAATACTGCAATATAGTCAGTATATTAATAATTAGTAAAAAATAGGGTCATTTGAAAAATTCCAGAGCAAAACACCCAAATTATATTTTGGGTCAAACCATTCTTTCACGGGATCAAAATTTTCAAGACAAGTCCTTGATTAACAAATAAATTTATATAGTTCCCCGACGTCCTAATGTAACACCCGAATTGCAGCACTGGATAGCGAGGGGAACACTTTCTAGGCTTCAATTGAGTATCTTCAAACACAAATCAATTAAAACTGTACAAGCAATTAAGAGCTGAAGCCATTTACATGTTTAATAGAAAATATTCACTTAGATAAAAAAGAAAAAGTGAGAAAATTTAGAGAACCCAATTCAAAAATCAGAGAGAAAATCACAGAAATCAAAGAGAAAAATAATGGAGTAATAATATATAACTCAGTCCCTTATATGTTCATTAATGAATGCGATCATGTCATTACAGGTCTGTGGACTCATCACCGTTGACGGAAGATAGAAAGAGAAAGGAAATTTTAAATTTGAGAAATTGCAGGTTGGGGTCGGGAATTGGTTGGGTAACCAAATCTTCACCTCTACTTCTCTGTCGCCATGGCTATCGATTGTTTAGGTGAGTTCTGGGTTTCTAATCTTTCATCACCTCCATTTTTCTTTATACATCCGCACTTTTTTCACTCTTTATACAAAGGATAGGTGTAAAAAGAAAAATAGGAGTCTTAAAAGAAATCACCTACCATTTGCAATCTTAGCTGGTTTTTCACTCTACTTTGTCATACTTGGACAAGGAAGCTTCATTCCCACCAAAAAGCCCTTCCTTCTACACTCAAACCCTTTTCCTCTGCACCACCAAAGTTCAAAACTTTTATGCTTTTGGAGGTGATAGGGGAGTGGTCAAAGAGGGAGATAGATGGTGAAGGGATTTGAGGATTGAAAGGTGATGGGCCGATCAAATTGGCTGGAAGAGCTAAGGGAGAAAAAGCCTACCTCTCTTACTCAAACCCAATAGCCACCGAGAGAGAGGGAAAGAAAGAGAGATTGGAAGGGAAAGGGAGAGATCTAACCGTTTTGTATGCAGGAAATGAAAGAGAAGGAAAGAAATGCATTTTACTTTTTTTTTTTTTTGTATTGTTTGATAGATTTAAGATAAAAAAAATTTATTTTTTTAAGATATGATTTTTCATCACTTAGAGGTTACAATTTTTCTTTCAAATTCAAAGGAAAATAAGAGAAAGAAAAAAAAATTTTATTTATAAAAAAAGTTTAAATTATAAAATTAAAATTATATTATATAACTTTTTATATTAATGAAAGTTTAATTTTTTATATTATAAAATTATAATTATATTATAAAATTATAATTATAATTATATTAAAGTTTGTATATCAATCAAAATTATAAAATTAAAATTACATTATAAAAGTTAATTTTTTTTTTTAATATCAACCATAAAATTTATGATAATCAAATTAAAAAATAGAGATATATATATAAGTTTAAGGGAAGAGTAAATTTATACTTAAACAAAACTATATATTCAATTCTTTAATTTTTTCAAACATTATAAACGAAAAGATTTTCTTTCCATTACATACCAAATAGTCTCAAAGGCTATCATTTTCCTTTCTATTCATTTAGCTCATTTACTTTCATACTCTTTATTTTCCTTTCCAACATATCAAACGGGCCCTAAAATTGCGATAAAGAGTAGAGATGTTTTTTTTTTTTTAAGAATAATAGATATAAAAAAAAATGGCATTGTTAATTTTAACAACAAAATTTGATAGAAGTTTTTTCATTGATGTAAAATTATCTTATAGGATATTTAATTAAAGTTAATATATGCTTAAGTGATGTCAAAATTTTATAAATACTAACTTAATGATAACTTAACAAAGGGAAGTTTTGGAATATGACATAATATTGGCAATGTAGATAATTTGGAGGGTCAACCAAAAATTCAATCGAAAAGAATATGATTGTACTAGATCAAAAACAAGAAAAAAAAAAAAAAGAGTTAATAATTATGCCATATACTCAATGGTCTTACGTTCTACTTTGGATCTTTTAGCACTTTTGTTCTTTGGATTTGGAATGATTATATCATGTATTAAAATGGTCTTACTTTCACACAGAGAATTATATGTTGCCAATCCTAGAGCAAAATCAAAAAAGCGAACTAGGGAGAATAAGATTAAATGGTATTTTGTGTAGTTTATAAAGAAATTTATGATAAACTAGCATGCATCTTTCTTACTTTATCAAATGTAATTGCATTCACTGTATACTATTATATATTTTTGGTTCGAATGCAACTATAATGTCATGTTAGGAATTGTGTTAACTCTTTTGGATAAAATAACTTGTGTATTACTTATATTATTAAATATACTTTTTTTTTTATATCCTTATCATTGTATTTTTTCTAAATAGCAAAAAAAAAAAAAAAATTTTGAGAAAAACACATATAATTTTAGCCATTTCCCACTTCTTATTATTAGGATCCTTTCGTGTTGCTAAAATCCTAGGCCTTCAATTTTGTAAGATCAAATCAATGGCTAAAATTATAATACACACTGTCACCTTATAATTTTATTAAGTTCAGCTGCAAACCTGATACCATTGAGTAACCTATTTTCTTCATTCTCAAGTATCGGACTTGCTGGGTTGGGCCTCTAAATGCCCTGATTTCTTTTAACAACCCATTTTTTCTTTTCACATCCTAAATCCTTTTGTATTTTAGCGAAGGTAGCATGGTGTAAAAAGAAAAAAATGAGGGTGATCCTTAGAGGTTGAAGTAAAATTATTGTCGGACCAAAAATTATATTAAAGCTGAGATGCTCAATATTAGTAAAAAGCCACGTGAGTGCAATGCACCCAGTCACCTCGCATGTTTCCTTTTGTAAGGAAAATAATAATAGATGCTCAATCATTATTTTATACCCTTTTTTATATTCTAAATTTTATAATTATTTATTGAAATAAAATTACAAAAAATATAAATATAAATATAAATATAATTATAATTTTTTTTTTTTAAAAAAAGAATATAGGCTCATTTCATAAAGCTAAAAACTCTTTTAATTATTCTCGCATATCAAGAAAGCAGCCAACTAGAAGTAACAACCAACTTTAGACATTCTTACTTTGTTTCGAAGGAGAGAAGGGAAGTGGAAGGAAAGGGAAAGTAAATGGACACAAAAATGGAGTGTCTTATTGTTTGGTCTACAATGAAAGAAAATGGAGAGAAGATAATAAATAAATTTATCATTATAATTATACAAGTAAATAAAAAGATGCAAAATGAGAAAAACTTTATAGCTATTTCAAGAGCTGTTGCTTCCCCTCAAAAATCTCCACATTTAGAGGGAAGGATAGAAAAGAATTGAGATAAAAACCACTTCTTAACACCAAGGCCCGAGATTCCATGATAAACACTCCAAAAATTATTAAAAAAGTGTTCCATATCTTGTTCCACAACATCTTTTAATTAAATAATTATAAAATAATATGCATTTAATGTTTACACATTGTTATTTTATTATTTTTTTAACTAATAACATGTCTTGAGACATCTGGTCAAATAATAAATTTTGTCTCCAAAACTACTAATAAGTCCTTTTACTCAATTTTAAGCACCCATAAATATTAAACTAAATTTAGTTAAATTACTTTCTATTGAATTAGACAGAAGATATACCAAGCGCTAGATATGGATAATAAATAAAATATTCTAACTATTTTATTTAAATCTGTTACTTTGGTCACAGATAAGATAAGATGAGAACAAAACCAATTTTTTTAATACTCATAGAAAGGAAACTAGATTTAATCCCAAAGTATTATCAGAGTATGTAGTGTTTCTTTTTTGCTTCACTTGTCAATTGAAATGGTTAAAAACGGATATTAGAGAAGTGAGAAGAAAATTCCATTGATTACATCTGCAGGAAGAAAAGAATTTTCTTCATACTTTGAGTGCTTTTTCAATCTCTTCTGCCATGTATATTCTTTCCTAATCCCTTCAAGTAGTATTAAAATAAATGTGAGCAACATACTTTGAGTGCCAGACGGTCCAAAAGGAAATTCTAGCCATTATGAAAGGTCAGCTCTTACAAAAGAGCAAGGAATCAACTGAGTGAAGCTAAGAACAAACTTTTAGATTCTTCTTTGCTGCTAAAGGCTGAAAAAGATCAATGTGTCAAAATGCATGACTTAGTTTGAGACATAGCCTTATGGATAACAAAGAAAGAGAATAAGAAGATTGTGGGACCTGAAAGCAGTGAGAATGTGTTAGAAACAAATGAAACTTTTGAAGACAATATAATAAAGTATTTGTGGTGTGATGACCAGCACAAACTTCCAACTATGTTAAGCTATCCCAAGCTTAAGTTTCTGTACATGAAAGTTTCTGAGGATTCAATTTTGTCAAATGATTTTTAAATGACAGAAAGGTTGAACCTCAAAGAAAGATATTGCACAAAAACCATGGTGAAAGAAAAGAATATTTTCAAAAGAATCCATTAGTGGAAAAAAGAGTGTCCATTAATTACGTTTGCAGGAAGAAAAGAATTTTCTTCATACTTTAGTGCTTTTTCAATCTCTTCTGCCATGTATATTCTTTCCTAATCCCTTCAAGTAGTATTAGAATAAATGTGAGCAACATACTTTGAGTGCCAGACGATCCAAAAAGAAATTCTAGCCATTATGTATAGCTCATGCTTTGCATTAATTAAGATTGATATCCCTAATCTCCATTCTAAATGCTCTCTTTCAATTAATCATTCCAAAGCTTTCACTCTATGGTTTATAAGTAGTCTCTATTTCTCACACTTTCGTTTTCCTTTTGTCACCCAAGTGGGTGATGTTATCCTGTTTTCCTAGTGAATTTTTGGTTGCTTGTTCAACCTTTTTATTTTAACCATACCACACTGCTCAATCAAACCTTATATACTTCTCATCACTTCTGCCTTTGATCTCTAAATTTGATCGGTGTTTTCATGGTTACAATACCACATATATATATCATTGATTGTGTTCTTTGCTTTACAATTGTTCAAACTAGATTTCTGGAAACAAAAATAGCAACATTAATTAATTTTAGAATTAATGTCAGCTAGTCTCAGAATATAACAATGTAAACAAATGGAATAAGGAAGATGATGAGTTTCATGGAAAGAGTAACTAGACAAACAAGTTTAAGTTAAGAATCTAAGGCTATTTGTAGTAATGTGATCAATGAGCTTGAGGTTACTTTAACCAGATCCAAGACACTATTGAATAGAGAAGAAGTAACACATGCTTTTGGAATCACTTGTGCCGCATATACCTTATATGTGTTATAATGAATTATAGACTGCTAAAACTTGGTTGTTAAAAAAAAAAAAAAAAAAATTAACAAAAAAAGGTGATATAAACAAGATAAATTGTGTAAGAGTTTGTGAAGAAGGCTTACATATATGATCAAGTTTTGATGACATTGAAGAATGAGAATGTTTCCATGATTTTACACTTTTGTTATAATTTTTTTTTAGTGCTTTGACACTTCAAATTAAAACTTGTAACTTGAGAAATACATAATTTTTTTTAAGGCTTGGAGGAATGCTACAATTACAAGAATCTTTAAAGGACTGAAAGGTTGAACTTGAAAGGAAAATGTATCACCAAAACCATGGTGAAAGAAAAGAATATTGTAATGTCCATTACACTGCAGGAAGCAAAGAATTCTTCTATACTTTCAATCTCTTATGGCTATGTATATTCTTTTTCAACCCCTACAAGCTGTACTGAAATAAAAGTGAGGATGAAACTTTGAGTGCTAAACACTCCAAAAGAAAATTCCAGCTAGCATTGATATTGATATTCCAAATTCTCTATTTCAATTAACCATTTGAAAGTCATTCCTACAATTACCAAATTAAAAACTGCAAGTGCTTCAATCTGTGCTAATTGGAAAGGTTCTTGGGTCATCAAGAGGTATTTCTCAACCAAATTAACTTAGTTGATTATTTTGATTTGTAAATCAGTATGCTGTTGTTTCTTCTTCCTTCTTATACAAGAGCATAAGATAAACTTGTGAATTGCAGCGTCATCGATTGTTGCCCTTGTTGGCAAAATTCTGTAAGGATCCAGGTAATTAATTATTATCTCTTGCATTGTTTGTACATTCAACCATATACCTATATATATATATATATATATATATATATATTGATTTGTCTATATTATGTACTCATACTAAGGTTAAGCCTCATTAATTGTACAATCTGACATAAAAATTCATTAGCTCCATTAACTATAGATAAACAAACCATATATATATATATATATAAGAACTGAACTATATACTATGCCATGCCCTTTACTCTTAATTAAATTTCAGTTTCCAAATATATATTTTAATGTAGCCGTGTTATATTCCACTTAGATACCTTCACCTTTCCTTCCAAACATTCTTTTGATTAAATTAAATTTATAGTTGTGCATTCAAAAAAATACATTCTCATGCGTCCATTTTCAATCAGAACATGGGATACATTCATTTTCAAAATTATATAAGTTCATGCAAATTTTTAGATAAAGTTTAGGACACTCTTAGCTAGTAGAATTAACGAGAAAAACAATCCATAATAATCTTTCATCCTTATTACTTATTCTCAAACTTATAAAAATGAAGAGATTATGTGTGTGTGAAAATGAAATTAAGATATAACCATCGACTCTGATATATAATAAATTAATATATATATATATATATATATATATATATATATATATATATATATATATATATATATATATATATATATATATATATATATATATAAAATAAATTTGGTTAAACTTGATTATTTGAATTGTATTAAGCTTTTGGGATGATGCCTATTCATAGGAGTAGCATGGGCAAATCATTTTTTAAAAAATAGGGATAAGCAAAACTGATGACTTTATTATTATATTTATTCGCTTATATATATATATATATATATATATAAAATAGCTGTTGTCATTAGCAGTCCTCCAATTATTATTTTTTTAATGACTTTATCTCTTACAATTTTTAATTAAATTTACTGCCCTATGCATATTCTTAAAAATGCTTTTGTTTCTATTTCTATTATGACAATTGTTCTAAAACAACGCGTATGTTAAAAACCCAATACTAAATCTAAACCCTTGTTTTATGTCATTAGGAAATGGATGCAATAAGTATGCTTATTTAGTAGATTAATTTCTCAGAAATATTATTATTATTTAGATTAATATTATTAATTTTATTCTATATCATCTACCTCTACTGTAAAACAAAGACTAGATGCATCCATTCTAAAAATAAATAAAATCATTGGACACAGGACTCCAAAAGAAATTCTAGGCTAGCATGTATATGTAAGCCATGCTTTGCATTCAGATATTGATATTCTTTAGAAAACTCCGATCAAGATAAAACGGGAAATAAAGGATTGTATAAATAGATGAAAAGAAAACATAAATATTACATGTTATGTAATTTCTGTTCTATATTATGCCTTATCTGTAATTTCGTTATGTTATCTCTTTTCATTTGCAATTAGACACATGCACACCTAATGAATCAATATTAACAGTGACTTGCTCCTGCATTTCTAGCCATAATCATTGAAAGTGCAAAGTAATTCTCTGGCGAGGGTTGGCAACATTCTACAATCATTAAGTAGACTCTTATTGATCATAAAATTCAATTAATCGTCTCATCATCTTCTCTATATAGTTCAGGCTAAGTTGCTGTGATGGAAGAAATTGGTGTATCTGTTGCATCTGAGCAAGTAAAAACTTCGCTTCTTGCTGCTGTTAGCCAAGTTCAATATTCAATCTGCTTCAACAAGTATGTAGAAGAACTTGGAAAAGAAAAAGAGAATTTAATGGTAACAAGAGAAAGTGTGCATGCATGTGCCGAAACAGCCAAAAAAAAAGGTAAAAAGATTGACATCATGGTTGAGAAGTGGTTGAAAGATGCAAACACTATGATAGAAGAAGTGGAAAAATTGGAGAAAAGAGTCAAGTCAAAAAATACATGTTGTTTTGGACGCTGTCCAAATTTGATTTGGCGATATCATGTTGGCAAGCAAGTATTAGAGAAGACCAAGGTTATGTTAGAACACAACAATAAAATCAATTTCCCAGAATTCGCACGTCCTGCTTCACCTCCTGACATGAAATGTTTTTCTTCTCGGGGTTTTATGTACTTCAATAGTACGAAAGTAGCTTGGGATCAAGTTATGGAGGCATTGAAGGATGACAAGGTTTCCATGATTGGATTGTGGGGGATGGGGGGTTGTGGCAAAACCACCTTGGTGAAACAATTGGGTAAGGCAGTGGAAAAAGATTTTAATAAAGTGGTCTTTACTGTGATATCCAACTCTCTGGATATTCAAAAGATCCAAGGCGAAATTGCAAGCTCTTTAGGTCTTAAATTGGAGCAAAAAGAAATATTAGAGAGAGCAAAGAGGTTGCAGCAGAGATTAGCTAATGAAGAAAAGATTCTAATAATTTTAGATGATGTATGGGAAAAGCTTGATTTTGAGAAAATAGGGATTTTTTTTGCCGAAAATTTTAAGGGTTGCAAGATTCTCCTAACGACAAGACGTGCACAAGTATGTGATTTAATGGATTGTCAAAGAATAATTCCCTTATCCCTTTTAACCAAAGAAGAATCATGGACTTTATTTCAAGAGTATGCTGGAATTACCAATCAGATGTCTGATTATAAGAAGGGTCTGGCAAGAGATATTACAGAAGAATGTGGAGGATTGCCAATTGCAATTGCAGCAGTCGCAAGCACTTTAAAGGGGAAGAAAACTGAAAGTGAATGGAAGGAAGCTTTGGAAAAACTTAAGGAAGCTACACCAATGGATATTGAGAAAGGCTTGCGAAATCCATATTCTTGTTTGCAGTTAAGTTATGATTTTCTCAAGAATGAAGAAGCCAAGTCACTCTTTTTACTATGCTCTATATTTCCAGAAGATTTTGAAATTCATGAAGAATATTTAGCAAGATATGGAATAGGACTTGGCTTATTCGGAAAGGTCAGCTCTTATGAAAGAGCAAGGAATCAAGTGAGTGAAGCTAAGAACAAACTTTTAGATTCTTTTTTGCTGCTAAAGGCTGAAAAAGATCAATGTGTCAAAATGCATGACTTAGTTCGAGATGTAGCCCTATGGATAGCAAAGAAAGAGAATAAGATGATTGTGAGACCTAAAAGCAGTGAGAATGTGTTAGAAACAAATGAAACTTTTGAAGACAATACAATAAGGTATTTGTGGTATGATGACCTGGACAAACTTCCAAATAAGTTAAGCTATCCCAAGCTTAAGTTTCTGTACATGGAAGTTTCTAAAGATTCAATTTTGTCAAATGATTTTTTCAAAGGAATGGAAGAATTGAGAGTTATAGCCCTTCACGGTCAAGACTTTAGTAGAGGAAATCCAACGGCGGCAAAGTCAATCCAATGGCTAACAAATCTTCATTGTCTATTCCTTGAAAATTGGAACTTAGGCGATATCTCTTTTCTCTCAAGCTTGAAGACACTTGAGTCTCTTGTGTTGTGGAATTGTTTCTTTCAGGAATTGCCAAATGAAATTACAGAAATGAAGAATTTGAGATTGCTCGATTTGTATGATTGTATAATCGAAAGAAATCCTTTTGAAGTGATTGGAAGATGTTCAAAACTAGAAGAATTATATTTTAATGACAACGAAGGTTCCGAATGGGAAAACCAAGGAAAAGTAGCTATTGCATTCTTGGATAAAAATACGGTTGTTTCAGTTTTGAAGAGGTATCGCATAGGAATGGGAATATATTCTAGATTTGAGAAAGAGGACTTTTCCATTACAAGGGGTTTATGTGTGAACAATTTTGATGCTTCCACATCCAATGCAACATTTAAAGACTTGGCGCAAAAGGCAGAGGTTCTTAGACTGGATGTAAGTGAGAAAGGCTGGAAGAATGTCATACCTGACATGCTTGAAGCAACTGGAGGAGGTATGAATGAGTTGCTACAATTTTTCCTGTACCGTTCTAATGAGATAGAGTGCCTAGTTGACACTACTAATCATTTGTTAATTATTGCTGAAAATGTCTTCTCCAAGTTGGTCAAGTTGGATATCTCATTTGTGGAGCGTTTTGAAACTTTGTGGCGTGGTCCACATGTAGGGATGGCGAATGCATTGAGCAGTCTTCAGGAGTTGGAATTGTATAGATGTCCAAAGTTGACGTCAGTCTTCACATGTGAAGTTGCTCAAAGTTTGGTATTATTGGAAAGACTGATTATACGATACTGTGACAGTTTGAAGCATATAATAACATATGATCAAAAGATGAAGAGTACTATTATAGTGTTCCCAAACTTAAAAAGTGTCATTATCGATGATTGTGATGAATTGGAATACTTGCTCTCAGTCTCTTTCGCGCAAGGGCTTCTACAATTGGAAAATTTGCGTGTATCTTGTTCTAAAATGTTGAAACACGTGTTTGGTCAATCTTTATCCAATCATGAAGATCAGAATAAAAACATATTCCAACCCATCGACCTCCCTAGTCTCAAGAATATCAACCTTTCTTGGTTGCCAAACATGATATCTGTGTGCCCAGAAAACTATTATCTTACGTGGCCATCATTGAAAGAGCTGTATTGGAATGACTGTCCAAAATTAAATATGATGTCTATCAATGAATGCATTATTGTGGATTCACAAGCAATCACACACGCAGGAGACACTCCAAAAGAGGTACCTCACCAACTCATTTTATTTATTATCTATGAGTTCTTTCTGCCTTGTTCTATTTTTATTTTTTTTCATTTTACAATATTATTATAATTCGTTGTACAAGTTTATCAATGTCTTTGTTCCGCATCACTTATGTCTATCATCTCTACAAATATACTGAAGAAACTACTGCCGTTAACAACCCTCTAGGTATTAAAATCTATCAAATAATTTTTTTATTGTCAAGTTCAATGTTATTAACAATATATGGGAAAAATGATATGCATACAATTGTGCAAAAATACTTGTCAGATGTAAAACTAACTTTTTTTTTTTTAAACTATGTATGCATAAAAATGTAGTTATTAAAAGGTTTATAAAACTAAATTTTGACAAGGTACAATTTAGTGAGAGTATTTCATTTTATAGGATCTTAATCATCTCACTTTTTACATGCAGGAAAAAAAATTGGGGTCATTTGCTACCTATGACACTCAAATGATGGTTCAAACAACATTTTCACAAACTGTGCAAAATTTAGAGAGAATTCAAGTTGACCAGGGCAAAATGGAAGGCATTTTTCAGCTATTGGAGATCCCTATAAGGAGAGAGCTACAAAGATTGACATCATGTTTAAAAATTTTGAAATTGGAACATCTTGACGATTTAATATATATCTTCAAGGGTCCTAACAATTTTATTAGCCTTGAGAATCTCCAAACTCTAAGGGTTTATAGCTGTAAAAAATTAAAATATATCTTCTCCACCTGTATCATGAAAAGCCTAACTCAATTGGAGGAGCTAGAGATTGAAGATTGTGATGAATTAGAGCAAATAATTGAGAGTGAAAAGCCTCAAAATGCCACAGAAATTCATGCAGTGGATGATAGTCCAAGGATTCCTTCAAATTCATGTTTTCCTCAAAAGTCAGGTACATATGCTCTTCACAACTGATATATATGCACATACATATATTTCCTTATGTTTGTTATGTGGTGATTGGAAAGTGTTAGGAAAACTATAAATTAGAAAAAATTACAAAACAAAAAATTAACTTATTAGAACTCCTGAAATTAAAGAACATTTTATGAAATCATCCATATATCCTTTAGATTAATACATGTTCTGAATAAATTTTCTAAATTCACAGCACAATATCAATGTTAGCAATTATATAAATTTATAAGTTAGAAAATATCATACTTCATTTTAAGGAGATATAACATGCACTCAAGTTAGGATGGAATTGTAACATCTCTACCCATTTTTGTTTTTTATTTTTATAGCAATTTATACAATTAATGTGATACATAGCTATAGAATTTATACAATTATGAAATGTAATAACTTGAATATGCTTATCTTTGTATACATGTCTTTTAGGGTCAATTAATTTTTACAAATTGATCAACCTTTGCAACTTCAAGAAAAATGAGAAAAGTCATGAAAATAAGGACAGAGAAATAACTCATAATGATGATGGCGTACAAAGTTACATTTTAATGTTTCCAAGATTGAGAAGGCTCAAGATTAATGGCTGCAATTCATTGGTATATATATTCCCTATCTCTATTGCTCAAGGACTCCACAAGTTAGAAGAGATGGAAATATGTGAAAATGAACAGCTAAAGCACATATTTAGTTGGAGTAATTCTCAAAATTTCTCATCCCATCAATGTGACAATAATCTCTCAATTGAGTTTCCTGTTCTGAAAGAAATCTGTATCAAAGATTTACCAAATATTGTAAATGTTAGTCCAGACAATTGTTATCTTAAATGTGCATCTTTGGAGAAGTTTTCTGTGGACCTCCCTTGGCTTCAAATCACATCTATGAATAAAGTGGTGAATGGCACAAAATTAAGATTATGCAGGCATAATTTGGCATGGGTATGTCTATCTCTCTCTCTCTCTCTCTATATATATATATATATATATATATATCTCGCAAGACACACAAAATGTCAGCATATATGTCACGACTTTTAAGATTGATAACATTAGTACTGAATTTGCAGGAGTCGAAAGGGCTTGTGAAAGATGAGATCAAATTGAATGGAGAAGACGATGTCCTCCATAACCTAAGGCAGTTAAAGTCACTGATGGTTTGGAATTGCAAAGTAGGTACAATTTTCCAGCTGGAAGGACTTCCAATCAGTACTAGAGAAGAAGGTGGATTGATCTTTAGCTTAAATTACTTGAAATTGCACGAACTTTCTGAGCTAAGTTTTCTATGCAAGGGTCCAACAGAATCTTTGAACCTTAAAAATCTCAGAGAGTTACTTGTCATTAAATGCAGAAGATTGAAAACTGTCTTCTCATTGTCAATCTTGAGAAGCTTTCCACAGTTGGAGGAAATAATAATAAAAAAGTGTGATGAGTTGGAACAAGTCATTGAAGAAGATGAAAAGGACCAATATTCATCCAATTGTCAACATGAACAAGTGTGCTTCCCCAAGCTGACTCGCATTATAATCAGGGAGTGCAACAACTTGAATTGTGTTTTTACTCTTGTCTCACCTCATGAGCTGCCACAACTAAGGATGTTAGACATAGAAAAATGCTCTTTATTAGAGAATGTCTTTACACTTAAAGAAAGCAAGGCCGAAGATGGACATGCAAATATGCTTCCAAAGCTGAGGAAGATAAGATTAAGCCAACTGCCAAGCCTCAGCAATGTCATTAATTTGCAATCTGTTAAAAATCAACAAGTAGAGCCAACTACGCTCCTTCGGCTGAGGCAATTAAGAGAACTGCCAGAATGGCGGTTAGATTACTTTATACGGTATGACGAGGAACCTTATGAAGATTACGTAATAGTGCAGAACTGTCCAAAACTGCCTATAAAATACGAAAACCCAGGTGCACTTTATATCTTGCACTTACTTTTAAGAATTTGCCTTTCTACATTTATATATTTACATACATATATATGAAATTACTGCCTATGTGTGTGTTAACTTTTATTCATTTCATTGACATTTTTTTAGAAGGCAGAAAATTAGAAGAGGAACAGCATAGGCGAGTAGGGAGGTTACTATATTTGAATTTTAATCTGACATTTGTTTGCAAGTATACGTTTCTATGGCTGTTTTACTAAGGAAAAAGAAAAAATGTTGAATGGAAATCTAATGTGACTTATTTGATGACAGAAACATAAAGAATATATATACAAACAAATTTGTACAACATTAAGATAATTCATATCACAATACATGAAAAAACAAAAAAGAGAAAGATTTATAAATTGACGATTTTCATTGAAAATTAAAGGCATGAACTCCTTTCAACAAACGTCTCGATGGAGAAAGAAAGAACAGAATTGGTAGAATCAGCTGATAAAGAATCAGAACCTCAATTTTTTCATTTACCATAAGTGGTAATGATGTATATGTACGACCATGAAGAGGAATTAGAACAGTTTTTTTGTTTTCTAGAAAGCAATGAATTAGAAGAAAAGTCAAAATCAGAAGGAGGAGCAGGGGGAAAAGAGGAAGACAGAGTGTTAAAAGTGGAGAAAAAGAATGTAGTTGACACTAACTTGTCAGCTACTAAAATATCAATCTCAGATGATGCCAATGCCAATGTTGTTCAAAGGAGAAGCAGTAACATTGCAAAGGAAGACAGAGACGTTACAGCACAAACCCAAACATCTCTGAATCAAGTAGTAACTTCATTTCTTGTAGCTTCATTACACTCTCTTTAGTTTAAGAGCCCCAGACTAACAGATTTGCGCCTATTCATTATTCTTTTATAGGAAGGGAATGATGTTGACTTCCAAACTTCAACAAATCAAGAACATCAATCCTCAGGTGCACAATACCCTTTATATATTTCTTGTTGAAAGTACAAAATTTTTTGGAAAATTTGTCATACATCAATATGCTGGAACCAGCAAGATTTAAAATTGTAATCTATAATTGTTAAGGAACACCTTTCTTAAATATTTCGCAAAAGACCACATATATTTTGTCAAGACAATTATTTCTATCTTTTGTTAATCTACAACTGCATTTATATATATATACTATTCTCACTGGCCTGAGCATTAGGGAAAGAAATACAAGAGGAATCAGTATTAGAAGAAGGAAGAGGAGGAGAAGAAGAGGAAAATACCTCAAGCTTTCAACAGAGTAGAGTGATTGACGATGCACAAGCTTCAACTCCATCTGTAGATGATAGTTCCTTTTCTACTATTAAAGCTTCAAGCTCTCATGATGCCAATGTAGTTCGAAAGAGCGGTGTTAACATTTCAAATTCAAAGCAAGACAGGGATGTTACTCCCCAAACTTCACTGAATAAAGGTGTTATTCTGAACGAAGATCAAAGAAATAATATCAAGAATGGAAATGGTACTTCAGGTATTTTTTTTTTTTCCTACTAAAATATTCTTGATTGCTTTGGGGCATCAAATTGGCAATTCAAGAACATACTTTCCAAGGAAACAAAAGTGCCAATCTGTTGATATGCTTTTTCAAGATTTATCTAATTTCATGGAATTAACAAATGTTACAACAACAACAACAACAAGCTTTATTTTACTAAGTGAGGTTGGCTATATAGATTGCATGACCTAAGGCTTTATCAGAAACCAAATTTTTAGGAATATTATTCCCCCTGAATTTCCCTAGTTTCTTTTTAGGTCTCCTTCTGCACCTTGTCACTGAGCTAAAGACCATATCATTCACTTACCTCATTAAGGCCTCTAGTGGCCTTGCACATGTTTAAACCATCTTAACTAATTTTCTGCCATCTTCTCCACAATAGGTGTCACCCAAATATATTCTCTTATGCAATCATTTTATATTTTGTCATTTCTTGTGTGGTCACACATCCAACTTTGCATTCTCACCAAAGAAATGAGTCTTTGCAAAAATTAATCACCAAAGAAACTGAATCTCATTGCTGTAACGTCCAAAATTTTCACCAACTTCTTTCAATATAACTTCTGTCAAAATTACCATAATTACTATGTTGTAATTTAAACCCACCTATTATATAGCAAACAACCATGTTATTTTTCCAGCGGCCAAAGATTTTCAATGTTCTTACATAACAATGCCCTATCTTATGTTTGTTTGCTTCTATTCTGCAAACTATATATATAGGAGCATCAACTCCATCTTCAGCAAGGCAAGACCCAATGCTAGAAGAAATAGTCAATTTTCATGGTCTGTTCAAGCTTGATGCAAGACGTGCAGCATTACTGGAAGAGGCATTTTCCAAATATCCACACTTGCAGGAATGGCAAAAGAGGTTCCGCCCTAAGTACATTAAATGGGGCTATGAGTCGTTAGCTGACATGTTGCTGTTTCTAAAGTCAGAGACACCTAAGAAAATGGATAACTCAAAGAGGGAGGAATTTGAAAAACAATATGCCGAATTGGAATCTTTTGGCTTTAACAAAGAATGGTTGGCATCAATTCATCAAAAAGTGATGGAGGTGCAAATTAACAATGAGAAGCTAAAGCAATTGGAAGAGTTGGAATCACTAGAGAATGCCTTGCAAGATGGACTAAATAATGTGAGGGCCATTTTCACAACAGTCAGGGATTATTTTTCAAAATATGAGACTGCATTTGACTTCTAAATCGTTGGACTAACTGTGGCAATTCACAAGGTGCGATTGATATATTTCCTACTGTCTAAGACATTTTCTTTCGTTTTCATCTTCTCTTTGCACTAGTTAGTGGCTTGAAAATTTTAATAGTTCCAAATGGATTTGTTTCTGAAAATTGACGCTCATGCTTCTTATTTTATATAGTATATATATATATATATATATTCATAAGTATACCTGTTTAGCATTTTAGTTGACTTCTTGATGACTGTTCTCATTAGATTGTATAGTTCAATGAAGAATTTGTAAGGATAGCCCCAGAATAATCCTCATATGTGCTTACTCGTTATTCTTTTACAGGAAGGGAGAGACACTAACTTGCAAACTTAACAAATCAAGATGTCAATTTGAGTGCTCATCTCACAGCAAGTAATCAGAAATACCAAACCTACCATTCTTATATATTTGTTGTAGATAATTAGATATTTTTAAATACAGTTTTATACATGGATACACTATCAGGAAGAGGAACTAAAATTGTGATTCATATTTAAGTATGAATTTTCTTACAGACTACATTCATTTAATTAATAACATTATGATGCTTATGCCTATTTTTTGTTAATCTAAAAGTGAAATTACATATACTCTTTTCAATGGCCTAATCAAAAGAAGAAGGAGGCAATTGAAAGAAGGTAGGAAGAGTTGTTCATGAAGCACAGGTAGAGACTTCGTTGGCAGAGTTGTTCAACAGATATGATTAAATACTTCAGTCAAATACGATGTCACAATTCCTAACATCAATATTACTTTCTACAATTTAACTGATTCAATGCAAGTTATATTTTGGTTGAAATGTTAATAATTCCTATAACCAATTCGTTGTCAAAATCTCAATAACTATACAAACTCATTTGCAGTAAGTGATATTGATGTATATTTTTCATAAGAAAATAATCTATAGAAACTATATTGTACACTATATGTATGGGACAATGAAGAGGAATTGAAACTGCAATTTATGTCTTTAACCTACTCAGTGATTCTAAACAAAGACTTCTATAAAATAACTCACATAAGACTACATTTTCCTACATCATAATATTGTTTATGCCTCTTCTCTGTTCCAAAACTGGATTTATATCTATGTCGTAATAACTAGATGAAGGAGGCAATCAAAAGAAGATCTCTATCGTGAAACATTGTAACTGACCGGAGAACTACTAATCATCCAGAAAGAACAGAAGTTCATTTGACAAATTGTAGCTTCAGGCTTTCGTGAAACCTATATCTTTAATGGTTTCCATAAATATGTTGAGAAGATTTCGCATAACTAGGGAAAATTCTTGACATGGTCATTATTTTCTACAATTGAAGAATCTACCGCACAAACAATTCCATGTTCAATCAGTACGGGAGTACAACCAAAATGACCATGGCACCAAATCTGACAAGGGAAGGGGAGAATCATAGACACAACATACTCTACAAAGCCTTCAGGAAAAGAATATTAGCTTGAGAGATGTTTATCTTAAATTTCATTTACTTCATGTTATCACTACTGCAAGGCTAAGGATAGTTAGGAAAACTATTAATCAGTATACTAATTTCAATAAGCAAACTTACAATATTTGTTTGTTTTCTTAATGAGCCAAATAAAATTAAGCTTATATTGAAGTAAAGAAACTTATATTTAACCTTTGGAATTGCACAGAGTAAGAAAGGGAAAAATCATCAGAAAGGCCATGCAGAAGAGAAATCAAAATCCCCCACTTTATCACTTTTAGGTCAATTGAAGTTCTTTGGTATATAAGTATGAGCATCATATGGCCAAATGTTAATGTATCCAAGTGCTAAATGAAGAACAATATATAGAAAGCAGGTTCACTAAATTGAGTTCCAAAAACATATAATGTATGCAAACTTGAAACTGCAGAAATGAGTAAACTTACTTATCTGAGAGTAGCAATGTTGGGTATAGCTCACGCAAAATCCTGTCAACTTCTGAGTTGTGTACCGCTCTCTCAACCAAGATGTGTCTTCCATTGCCTGAAGGAATATCACAAACCAGAATATGGGCATCTGCAAAATCTCCCGCGTTGATCCATCGAATAAATAAATTTGGAAAGGTCTGTGCACCTGTAACAAACAAATTGCAGTCCTGATATTGAGCATCAGAAGATTCAGAATATAATTCCTGCTCCAAGGGAAAAACTGAAATGCATAGAAAACACTTTGCCAATCCAATATCCAGACGCAAAACAACATAAACTGAACTGACAGACACTAATTCTCATTAACAGTGCAATGCAATTTGACAACAAGATTTCTGATGCAAGAAAGGATAAAAATCAATCACAAAAGATTCATAGGATATCTAAATTACAAAGTACATTTTTGAATGCTTTTGATTGCCGATCTCTCCTTCAGAGTGATAATGTAGAAAGCACAATGGAATGGAATATCCAGGCGATGTAATCATACATTTCCATGGAAATACAATTATTTGCACTTACACTATATGCTTATTTCCACCATTCCTCTCATGTTCGTCTCTGCATCTTTGGATTAGATTATGGGAAACACCGATTGGGGGTAAAATTCTGTTTTGGAGAGAATTGATTTTGGTAGAATTAATTGTTATATAAATTATTTAAAATTTATCTTTGCAAGGGTAGCTTTACTTTAAAATATGTAGAATTGAGCCTTAAATTGACTACAAAGTAAGATTTAGATATAGAAAACAAGAAAACATGACCAATTTTGAAAACTCAAACCAACAAAAACGGAATTTAGCAAAAAGAAAGGATGATAAAGGGTACTCACTTGGATCACGAACAAAGACCTTGACAGTGTAACTGCAACCAAGAAAAAGCTTCACCAGTCATGACGCTATGCAACCAGAAGCACCACTAACGCACATAACCTTTGCTGTGCCGTTGTTCATTTACTTAATCCGTCGGCTTATTTTCAGTGCCGTTGTCACTGAACCAAACTGTAAAAACTCACACTCTTCAATTTTTTTGGCGCACTCCACTGTGTTTTTTGATTAAAATTTATTTCAAAAAATACCCAATTATCCCTCTATCTAATTATATACTGAGTTATTTGTGTAGTTGAAACTATATTTTTATTTATAATTTCAACTTTACAAATAGCATTTTTCATGTTGCTTGCAGTTTGCAACATAACGAGGAAAAGATTATATTATTAAAATATTCCTTTTAATTGTGAACAATTAAATTTTTATGTTATTGGTTTATATGTTTTATTAAATTTTTTACGTTACATGAATAATTTTTATTAGTTTTTGTATTAGTATACATGCAATGTGTGAGTGTGTATATATATACACTAGTACTACTTGTTGGAAGTGGTTTTTTCCTTTACTACTCTTAGACAATCAAATCTTGCCTAAGAAGTCTTTTTTCTTTTTTTGTAAGATCCACAAGTTTGGATAATGAAACTATTATGATTAATTTCCCCCTCAATATATACTTTACTAGTAAAGGCCTCTTTACCGCTAAGCTCAATTTACTTACCAAATGAGCCACACTAATTAGTTATCTAATAGCTTATTACTTTTTAGTCTATATTATGTTTAGACATTAAAGAGAATATGTACTATTAATATACACTTCCTATTCTACTAGAAGATAGAGCACATCAGATTCAGCTTTATAAGTAATTAATGAGCCACAAAGGGACACGCAAGGCTCATATCATTATATACTAAATTTGATATCCCATACAATATCCTACACACTATCTTATTAAAATACATTGGTCAAAACACATGAAGAAGTGAAAAAACAGAAATAATTTGATGCCCTCTCTTCTTCTTGTGCTGATACTTCACTATGCTGTTATTTTTTTTCTCTTGCTGACTGACTTTGTCGGCTTTCACCTTTGGTGGTAATCTTCCCTCCTTTTTTTCTTGCTGATTGCCTTTTTATGCTTTCAACTTTGGTATTTTTTTCTCCATATACCTTTTTTTTTTTTTTTTTTCTCTCATAGCCATTGGTCCAGGATGTAAATATTTTAGTTTTTTAGAAATTTTTCCTTTTTTGTTGAAAGTTTAAATTTAGAGTAGTCCTTTTTTTGTGTATCTATGCGGTCTCTTGCAAGGAACTATGTCTTGCATATGCTATATATTGATTTTCTTGTCATAGCTAAATCTATGGAAGAGTAGGTTCTTCCAGATAGATTTTTAAAGCATAAGATGAGTTCATAGATTGGTTCAATTGAAAGTTTTCATTGACAACTGTTGACAAGCACTTGAAATATTTCAAGTTAATTTACAATAGTTCCAGTGTTTTTGAATTTAAGAAATGTGGGCATTTATGTTTCCCAATGAGTATTCATTAGGTTCCAAAAAATTATCAAGGAGCCATATAAGGAAATGAAGTAGGAAAATGTTATTGCTTAGTATTTGCATTTATTTTTCAAGTTATCAATTGAATGTTGTCTCTTAATTTAAGTTAAATTATGTTCTATTGAACTAGACAGAAGATATACCAAGTGATAGATATGGAGAATAAATGAAATATTCTAACTCTTATTTAAATCTGTGTTGATTTGAATCTTGTGTTGTTAATGACCAGCAATAGCTTCTTCAAAAGGCTACTGCTAGGCAGTAACTACATTGCATTAAATCAGGTCCATGTTTGAACTATCTAATTCATTTCTCAAATAAATGTTAAAAACAAAAACATCATCAGAATGGATAATTTATTCTCATCCACAAGAAATTTTTGCTGTGTAGGAAGGTGTCCTAAGATTTTTCCAATTTCATCACCTGACGTAAGATATGGACACGAGCAATAAACTAGATAAATGCCAAACAAACAATGAAATCAACATACACAGATACAGCAAGCAACAATGAGACAAATAAATATCATAATCCATTGTAAAATATCTTATAGATTATGTAGATTCAGGAGCAAAATGAAAATCTTACCATCACTATGATAATTGAATATCTCAGATCAAGTGTTGGATTATGCATCTTGCCTCATCTTCACCTACCAATCAATGTTAAGCAAAACCAATCCTTAAAAACAATACTGTAAATATAGTCATTATAACAATAATTAGTAAGAAGTTGAGTCATTTGAAAAATTACAGAGCAAAACACCCAAATTATATTTTGGGTCAAACCATTCTCTTTCAAAGAATTAAAATTTTCAAGACGAGTCCTTGATTAACAAAGAAATTTATATTGTTCCCCAACATCCTAATGCAACACCCGAATTGCAGCACTGGAAAGCGAGAAGAACACTTTCTAGGCTTCAATTGAGTATCTTCAAACACAAATCAATTAAAACTGTGCAAGAAATTAAAAGTTGAAGCCATTTACATGTTTAATAGAAAATATTGAATTAGATAGAAAAGAAAAAGTGAGAAAATTTAGATAACCCAATTCAAAAATCAGAAAGAAAATCACAGAAATCAAAGAGAAAAATACTTAGAGTAATAATATGTAACTCAGTCCCTTAGATGTTCATTAATGATTGCAATCATGCCCGCAAATCATTACATGTCTGTAGACTCATCACCGTTGAATATAACTGCTCCCAGTTGAGAAAAAACCCTAATTGGATGAAACCCAGAAAGCAAAAAACTTTGATTTGAAGGGAAATGTAATGTAGTTGCTCCAGTGTTCTCCCAAAGCAACATCGAAAAGGGGTTGCGGGAATGATATGTAAAAGCAACATAGAGTAATATTGCTTCAAGGGAACGAGTTCAATGAGAACTGAATAAATCCACACTGACCAGATAGTGAAGCTTTATTCCATGGCTTAAGATTAAGAAGATGAAGCTAAGATTAGCGAAGTTAGAAATTACTAGAATCAGCGAATGAAAAGAGAAGAAACCCAAGTAGATGCGCAGAGACCATTGCAATTGAGGTTCCAAGGGTAGATTAGAAGTGAATTGATCGGACGGTTGATATGAGGCTTATATGATTGGGCAGTTGATGTTATTTTCAAGCCCCGTTATATAGACCCCTATCGCCCTATCGGCCCAACCATCTGAGCCCATATTTTAAATTACGAATTGGGTTGTGGGCTTTATAATGAGCCCAAGTCCCATATTCTCTTTTAAAGATAATGGCCTGAAAGCCCAAAAGAAAAATTAAGAAAACTTTTTTAAAAAAAGAAAAAGAAAAAGGAAATATGTTTTGAGCAAGGCATTCCTTTTCTCTTATTGTTATGGAAAAAGATTGTGCGGAATGGATATTTCTTGTCTAATGTTACATCTGGAACAAAATTCTTACAAATATAAACATGTTGTCAAGAGCATCTTAAGATATTTTAGATTTTTTTAAAACTTTTTAAGTTACTTTAAACGTCTTTAGAAAAATTTTAAAAATATTAAAATTCTATAAAAGTTTCTAAAACATACTAGAATTATTTAAAATTAAATATATGTAGACCATTATAAAGTATTCTTGAAGATTCTAATAATATACACGTAAATATCTAGATATTTAGGCCAAATGCATTTAGACCTAAGAATTATAGCTATACATTTAAAAGGCCAAACAAATATTAAATAGGTCATCCTCTCATTTGTAAAGTGACCATGAGTGAGTAAAATTCTCAAGTATCATTTCTAAACTCTCTTGTGTTCTTTGCTCTCTAAGTTTCTTACCTCAACTTTACTTCCAACTCTACTTCTAAGGGTTAATCATCCTTATCCTAAACACAAATAAATTTACTTTGTATCTTTTATTATTACGAGATTGTCTAAGTACCGCACGGGTTAAAAAAAGTAACTCCCTTACACTAAAATGTCTTTTAGCTTTTCACAAAAGACTTGCCACTAAGGATAAATGAAGAAGAGACCTATTTTCCAATTGAGAGATGCTAGGGACCAAGAAAAATAACGTAGAACAACAGTTATAAAGTAAGGAGAATTGGAAATAATATTGTAAAATCTAAACAACTATTATTCCTAATAAGAGCACCCGTATTGAGTGGAGAAAATTCCCAAAAATAGGAATTACAAAGCTGGAAAATTGATGCCTCACTAAGCCTACGTAGGGGTATTTATAATATCCTGCAGAAAGTCAAAATAACTAATCCTAAATAAATGGGAATAACTTTCATTTACAACTAACAAATCCCTATCCCTAAGGTTGACCCTTCCAAATTCCCAATTTTCAACCTTATCAGCCTTATCTACAGTATTTGGCTGATGATTATGATTGTTGTTGATTTGGTCAAAACCTTCCAATTCAGTGGGCATGCCAAGTTTTCTTCCTCCTTGAATAAGTCAATAATGTTATTTTCAATAGTAGAACTCTTTTTGAGTTATTCGTAGTTATTTTAATTATTTTTTTGCCGGTCTTACAATATCACATTCTTTTCCATTATATATACAATTCTCACACTTATTCACTTCATTAATATAACTTTACTAAATTTTTAAAAAAGATTCCATATGTCTCTCATCTTTATAATATATGGAATTCACATAATAAACGTAGGGCCTATATAATTAATTGTACAACCCACTTTTTGGCTTGCTAGGATAGTAATATAATAACATGAGTTGTAACTTACTTTTGCAAGTTACATAAACTATACAACTCTTTATATAATCTCTATTAGAGATAATCTAAAAGTGGTGTTGTATCAATCTTATGTAACAATTTATGTCATATGGAAAGCTTGAAATGCTATTATTTTTCAGCATGAAACTCCTACATGCCCGAGCATTTCATTTAGTATTTTGGATAACCTTAAGATTAGGTGGAAAAACTTGCTCATAAGAGTAATATGAGAGAGGTTTGATAATCTCTAACCTCCCTATTTCTTTTTGCAAAAAAAAAAAATACTATTTTAGTCCTTTTTAAATTTAAGTAGTCTCAAATTATTCTCTCATAAATCAATAATCACAAAATGACTCCTCTCTTATAACACCATTAATTTTTTGTTAACGTGGCTTTTAATTTACAAAACATAAATATTTTTTGTTGACATGGATATTGACTAGATTAGAATAAACAAAATTTTTCTTCCCTGGGAAGACTTTAATAAACGTATGCTTAGACCTAGAAGAAATTCCTTTGCAGCTGCCTTCATTCAAACTTCAATCTCCTCTTGGGGCAACCAGACACCAAATTTCTCAGGTTTTTTTCCTTATTTATTGGTTTTATCTTTTAATTTTTTTTCTGAATAGTGTAATTGCTGCATTTTTAGAATGGGAGTTCATTAATCTAATTTGGTTTTTCATAATGAGTGTTTTGTTGGTATATTTCTATATTATTTCAAGTTTATTGGTTTATTTTCGCTGGAACTTTAATTATTGTTTTTGCTTGTACATTAGTGATTTATATAACCAGAATAGTAACCACAGATAGCATACTTTTATATGTAAAGTTTGATTAAGATGTCTAGTAGAAGGTCATGATTCAAGGAAAATCACCGATGATCAGATCAATGAGCTTGTCAACAAATTGCAATAGTTGATCATCCAGCTTCGCAATAGCCGCTCTGACAAGGTACATAGAACAAAAAATTCTTTTTCGAGCTAGCCACTAACTGTAAATGAATGTTAGAGCAAAAAATTTCTGCAATTGTAACCTCGCAGGGTTCTTTGTGCGTAGAGAAAGAGGGAAGGTTTCTTTGGAATAAATGAAAAAATTGGAAATTTTGGGTAGATGATGTTTAAGCTGACTCAACTATCCCAATCATCATCTACTCATATGTAAAAAAAAATAAAGTCATGCTAGCAAAAAAAATAACAATATTATAACAGAGAGGTCATGTTATGTCTAATAAAATCTAAGAAAGATTCTTTTATGATTATAGATTTAACATAGTGGTTGTGATTACTAAAATCCAAAAGGAACAAAAATAGTATTATAATTTTTAAAATATATTCACCTTCTTCCAAAAGACAATGCAAATCTCTTGAGGATTTTCTTTCTCACACTTTAAACCTTGTGAAATTCCCAAAATAACACTCACTCTTAGATCATTTCTCAATCCATCTTTCAAAGAAAAAAACCTAACTCATTCACCACTCCATCCATTGATAGACAATGTTGCCCCTCCCCACACTCAACTTGGAAGGACTTCCCTCTAATCTCACTTTCTTATCATATTAGTTTGGGTTTAGGGTTAAAGAATGATTTTTGCCGTCTCTATATACTTTTGCACGAGAGAAAGATAAAAAGATCACTTGTGCAAATGATGATTTTGGAATTTGAGGTGACAATTGCGAAAGTCATTTTATAATTCTTGTAATTAATAAATTTAAAACAGCCTAAATTTCACTAATACAAGTGCAATTAAAATAAGCATACTAAGCCCAAAAGAGCCCAATGCCAAAAAGCCTAAAGAATAAATATATTATCACAAATTCATATTAAATTCGAATATTTAGATCTCTGCAAAAGCATTACAAATGCGCTCAAGGAAGCCCTCTTCATGAATAGAAGCATGAAAGATGCACTCAAGGGGGCCTTCCTTATAAACAAGAGCACGAATGACGTGTTCAAGGGAGCCTCCTCATGAACAAGATCCTAGAGTGACTACTATAGCTAAGGGAGAGCTTCACCTAGCACCCTTTATAGTTGTTGGGAGCTAGCTATCACAACTAGGGAAAAGTCTCCACCTGACACCCTGCTTAGCAAAGTATGGTTGCGACTACCAAAGAGGCCCCCCAGATCCACAATTTTCACTCCTTAAAGGAAGCTTCTTGTCGCAAGGATCAGGACATCTCCTTGACTCCCTAACAAAAGGTCAAACAACCTTAGGAAAAAATACCCTCTCCAAAGCTAGGCGTGGGAGTCGTGCAAGGTGCGTCTCGTCTAATCCTAGTAGCATGCAGCTCTCACTTGTGTAGGAGGGACCATCATGGGAACTATTTAAGCAAAATGACTTGGAAGGCTTCTCAATCGAGGGAGCCAAACTAAAGGAGTTCATTATGCGACTACTTCAATGGACTTCTATGGGAACTCAACTAGATGTTGAAGGACCCCTTTTCATGAAAGTAACATGTGGCACTTAGGATTCTATCCATTAGAAACTTTTTACCAAACCACTTCTAGTTGTTCTAGTTTCTTTCTCCATCAACCATAGTTGACCTTCTCATTACTTTAGAACCACTCTGTTAATTAAACTTTGCTATCCTTAGAATGGAAGGAGAGTATTCTTCTCCTTATTACTATAGCAGAAGTATAAGATAAGGAAAGGAGAGCCAAAATGCACTGACTCCTGAGACACACTAACGCCTTTTAACCCTCCTCTTAATGACCAAACCCATGTGGAAGGAACACCTTTCCACAAATGGGAATGCATGTTGGAGTATCCTTCCTATAACCATTTCATTTTTGGTTAAAAATTCTATTCTCATCCCCTACAGCACACATTCTCTCTTGATGCATGGAACCCTCATCTATTCATTCAGACTAAACTCCTTTGTGTGTCCCACACTCTTACTTCTTCAGCCAACCACTTCAGCTAAAACCTATTCACCTACTCTTGTGACGCCATACTTACGCACGCCCTATAGCGTCGCTACTACAGGTTGCAGTCAAATTAAAAATACCAAGTTCGAGTTTCAAACCAATGTCGTATTCTCAGAGAACCACTAGTACAGGTTTCAGTTAATTAGGCGAAAGGGGGGGTTTTAGCAATTCAGCAATGAATAAATGCACTAAACAATAAAATCGAAATAAACAGATGATAGAAATGTAATCAACCTGGGGAACTATCAGACAATGGTGATTCTATCCTTGACCTAAAGATAAATTTAATTCTAATTATGCTAATTAACTAGATTAATCCCAAAATCTCAAGATTAACCTACCTAATTAATTAATTTGGTTGAACCCTTACTAAGCCGGTATCCCTGCACCTAGCTCGGCAATTTCTACTACACAATCGCATAGATTATGGTCATTGGAACCAAATCTAACCTCAACTAACATCGCAGCAAAGGATTAGAACATCCAAGACTTAAATTCTGAATTTCTATCCAACCAAATCAAGTTCTACTCCGTGGAAATCACTCCTAGGGTGATCAAGCCTAGAAATCCCACAAACCCATCTAGTAATCATGCATAATAATCACCATACACAATTACAGAGAAGGAAATGAAGAGTAGTGAAACATAACTATCATTAAATTCAAAATAAACACAATACAGATCTCAAGAATCAAACCGACAGTCTTCCAGCTATCCCAGATTGACCACAGACGTGCCTAGCCTTCCATTTTCATGGAGGAAGCCATGGGAGAGGGAGAAAAGTGAAGGAAATGTGAAGGAGAAAGTGAATTGCGGCTGGGAGGGGGCTGGCCGAATTTGCATATGTCCCCTATGGCAATAATTACAAGTTTGCCATTAATGAAGCCCTAATTACAATAATTACAAAAATGCCACTCCTTATATTGTCAAAAGCCTATTTCGCCCTCTTTGAATTGGGAAATTATCCTTGTGCCCTTGCTTCATGAATTAATGAAAATCATTGCTCCAATCCTAAGCTTGGACATAAATCTCGAGGCCTCCTCAGGTCCATTCCTGAAATTAAAAATCCATAACAAGTAAAATTGGACCTTAAAGTGGGAAAATTAATATGAAATATAATCAATTCCAATTAGATCTCAATGATAAAAATATATGTTAATTGAACAATTAAATGTAAGTTGGAAATGCTAGAAGTAAGAATAAGAGTATACAGATAAACACTAAAAAGTGTTTATCACATACCATTAGTATACCTCATTTTATACTACTCTAAAATTTACTTCATTTCTCCTCATAAACATCTCTATAAATGCATCATTCATCAAACCCACCAATCAAATCATCTTCAACCTCCCAAAAGTCTTTTAAAACAATGTCTCTCAACCATTTATTCTTCACTTATCTTCTATGTTCGCCAATAATACCAGCTTCCCCTTTCTTTAGGCATCTTAATTTTTGCAACTTCTTCAAAGCTCCTTTCAGCTGAACTCCCACTTAGGTGCCATTGCTACTCTTACCCAAGGGACTACTTTTGTTGAGGATGATCTCCAAGACCTCCTCACCAAATAGCATACTAACACACCCTATTTTGTCCCTGTTGAGCCCACTAGAGTGCTTAATTAGTTCGCTTTCAAGCCTACTCAAACACACATTCTTCATTGCCTATAACACCTCCTTGGTGCATGTACAAATCCATTACAAGAGCATAAAACCGACAACACAATTCTAGATTTTTGGAAATTTGAAAATGAAAATCCGAATTGAGAGGGTCATTACACTAACAATTTTACATGATAGAAGTCCATAAGCATTTCATTGAGACTTCAAATTTTGTAAACTTGAAAGTGGTAAATGCAAGAAATGATGCATAATATATTTTGAAAATATAAAAAGATAAAAGAATAATATACTCAAATTACACAACCATAATAGATTTTGACATAGGATCTTCTCAAAATTAAAAAACTCACAATTGTTCTACATAAATCCCTAAATCAAAACTCAACCTTAGCAAACAAATCATAACTCATACAAAGGGTAGGTGTTCTTATCACCAAAATAGCAAACCAAATTCTAGGAAACCCCTAAAGCTAACAAACCATTGGAAACAAAAGAACCCTTTTTATACCGTGTTTGGATTACTCTTTTTTTACTAGAAGTCTATTTGGTAGGAATAAAAACATTTTTATGTGATTTTAGACTAATTGAATTGGCTTCTCAAAAAAAAAAAAAAATAGAAAGCCAAAAAATTCCTTATGATATAAACATACAGTGTTATGCTTCTAAAAAAAAAAAAAAAGCAAAAGTAGAAACATATTATAGTTTTCATTAAAAAAAAAAAAAAGCCCTTTGTGGACACACTGGTCTCCTTCTTTATGCACTCTGCAACTAGTTGCAAATTGATGCATTAATCTTCTAGCTATGTTTGAGCTTGAAACCCGTTTAAGTTTTAACCTAATTGGAGAAGCAAATCCGCAAAGGGCAGTGGATGAGAACCCACATGATTTAAGTTTTGGTGATTGACGCTTCTCAATGGGAACCCACATGTAGACAAGAAAGGAATTGAGGGGAAGCAACAAGAATCTCATTAAAGATCTATATGGGGTAGTAGGAAAAGGTGAGAAATGAATGCACTTGAAAGCAAGCAAAAGGAATGGAGAAAGGGAAAGCAAGGGAACACAGAGAAATGGAAAGTTATATATTGTGGTGATGGATCTTAAGAAGCTTCTCGAGCTCATGATCTCCAAAAGGGCAAAAAAAAAAAGGTGAAAAATTGATCACAGCCGTTGATGGTGATATGAAATTGGCCAATCATAATTGGAACATTATTGTAGCCATTGGGCATAAGCTAAATTTTTTCCTAAAAACTAAAAATCTATCCATTACTTCATATTCTATAAATGATGAAAAAATTGCAACAACATTTCACAACCAAAACATCAATCTTCTCATCTTTACTCATAAATTCACCCAAATTCTTAGTTCAATATTTCTTTTGTCAGTGGATCCCAATCATTTTGACTTCAATTCTTTCCTAAATTATATGCAAAATTATCCTTTCCCCACAAATCCAAATTCTTAAAATCTTCCTTTTCCCCAAAATGAAAATTCTCAAAATCCTCCTACTCCCCCAAATGCAGAAAGTAACTCATATCAATATCCATTATTGTCATTCCTATATCAATATCCATTGTTTTCATTCCTATATGAATATCCTTGGTATCCATCACCACAAAGTAACCCAAACATAGGAAATTATTAATCTCCTAGGTTATCCAATGATAAAAAACCCGAAATACCAATTGGGTTCATATTTAAGTCTCAAGTACCATTATTTTCCACTCAAGTCAACCTGGAAGATGACAAGCCCAATGAAAGAGAAGGATTTGCTAGTAAAAAAAAAAAAATCCAAAGTGAGATTCAAAGAAGAGGATCAACTTCTTATTCAAGCATGGTTAAATATTTCAAAGGATGTAGTTGTTAGAGTTGACTAAAAAGTAGGTAATTTTTGGTTAAGAATTAAAAACAATTATAAGAGTATCATACTAGCAAAATAGAAAGAGGGGAGTTGTTACATTAAAACTCGACAGCATAGATTGAATGCTCAACCTCAAAAGTTCGTTCGGGTGCTTCAACTAAGTAGTTCAAATGAAGAAAAGTGTGAGCTTTGAAAAATGACATCATTTTTATGCATATCTATTTTTTTTTTTCTCAAGACAATAAAAAAGAAAGTTTCAAGATTGAGCATGCGTGGAAAATGTTGAAAGATAAACCTAAATGATAGTCACAAACTTTCAAAAGTTGTTCAAAGAGAACAAAGATTTTGGCTTCTAGGACATATTCCTCATCTTCTAACCCATCAACACCAACAAGCAAATATGACCTAAAGTCACCTTCTTTGGTCCATCCAATTGATGCAAAAGCGATATAAAGGAAGGGAATGGTTGCAATATAAATTACACCATAGAGGTGTGACATGGAGGAAAGGAGAATGAGTTATTTTGGTCATTGAATAAGTGCAAAACAAAAAAGGGTACAAATTTGTATGATTATGACAAGAAAAAAAAATATAATTGTGGGAGGAAGGAGAAAGTTTGTGAAATAATTGGGAATGCAATTACTTAAATCTTTGTCACCCTTGTGGTCCTATTCAAAAACTCAAATTGAATTAGTTTTGTCATATTTGTGGTCCTACTTGAAAACTCAAATTGAATTAGTTATAAGTTAAAAAATTTTATAATAAATTTACACTCTCAAAATCAATGATCAAGACAAAAAAATATAAAATAATTTGAGATTCACTTAAAATTTTTTTAAAATTATATGAGGTCAGAGAAATTATTTAATGTGGAGTTTGATTAGTTATATTGAAAGGAGTAAAATAATTAAATGTATTACTCAAAATATTCGAGGGGGCCAAATGCACAACAATTTTTCTTTAAAGGTGTCATACACATTAACAAGAATTTTGTTTTTGGGATCAATCCACAACTTAGTCTCCTAAAATAACTGTATTGTTCATCGTATATATCACGCTACATTTTAAATAATGTCAATCACCAACCAAATAGAATAACTACCAATGTAAAATCAATTATTCCGTAAAGCCAATAATTTCACCTTAAAGTTTAATAATCAATCCTCGTCACACTTTCAGGATACGTTGGTCCAAAACCGCCATTTATCTTAACTCATTGACATGTTTAACGTTGAAAAACGAGCCAAAACAATTTGTGTTGACAAAAAGCATTATTATCCATTCAATATTAACATGAATATCTTCCGAAACTCATTGCCTCCCTTTTCATCTCATTTAATTGATTAAAAAATTATAAAATAATATATTATCAAAATATTATAAATTTCATAATATTATTTTAGAAATTTTACTAATTAAAAAATGTGATAAGAAATTAGACAGATACTGACATAGAAAATTGGTTACTTATTTTTAAAGTGTGGAATATGATTCCTTTGAATCTTACAGACCACAGCTATAGGGCTTTCAGAAAACTGTGTAACGTAGTATCATTCGTTTTGGCAATTTGTATTAATTTATTTAATTAATAATTGAAAAACTAGTGAAAAGTTTGAATATTTGCAATCTTTCTTCCTGAATCACCCCTACAAAATAAATCTCATTTAATTGATTAAAAAATTATAAAATAATATATTATCAAAATATTATAAATTTCATAATATTATTTTAGAAATTTTACTAATTAAAAAATGTGATAAGAAATTAGACAGATACTGACATAGAAAATTGGTTACTTATTTTTAAAGTGTGGAATATGATTCCTTTGAATCTTACAGACCACAGCTATAGGGCTTTCAGAAAACTGTGTAACGTAGTATCATTCGTTTTGGCAATTTGTATTAATTTATTTAATTAATAATTGAAAAACTAGTGAAAAGTTTGAATATTTGCAATCTTTCTTCCTGAATCACCCCTACAAAATAAAGGGTCAGAACCCAATTCAAAAATCAGAAAGAAAATCACAGAAATCAAAGGGAAAGAAATACTGGGAGCAATAATATATAACGCAGTCCCTTAGATGTTCATTAATGATTGCTATCATGCCCGCAAATCATGACATGTCTGTAGACTCATCACCGTTGAATATAACTGCTCCCAGTTGAGAAAAAACCCTAATTGGATGAAACCCAGAAAGCAAAAGCTTTGATTTTGAAGGGACATGTCATGTAGTTGCTCCAGTGTTCTCCCAAAGCAACATCGAAAAGGGGTTGCGGGAGTGATAAGTAAAAGCAACACAGAGTAATATTGCTTCAAGGGAACGAGTTCAATGGGAACCGAATAAATCCACACTGACCAGATAGTGAAGCTTTGTTCCATGGCTTAAGATTCAGAAGATGAAGCTAAGATTAGCGAAGTTAGAAATTACAGAATCAGCGAAAGAGAAGAGAAGAAACCTAAGTAGATGGGCAAGGACCATTGCAATTGAGGTTCCAAGCTGCGAAGGGGGAGTTTTGTTATAGATTCAGAAGATGAAGCTAAGACTCAAGAAGATGCAGATTACCAGAACCTGAGAAAGAAGTAATAGGAAAAGAAACCCTAAGCAGAGCTGCGAAATTGCAATTGAGGCTCAGCGGCAAATTGGGGGTTTACTTAAAGAATGGAGAGTCAATTGATGGGACGGTTGTTACAAGGCTGATGTGATTGGGCGGCTGATGTTCATTATAAGCTCTCATGGCTATTTAAAACCCTAACCCTTCGAACCCATGTCCGGATATTGGAATTGGGCTGGTAATTTCTTTTTCCACTTCAATTTTTCTTATCCACACCCTATTCTTAATTTTAACTTTTCGTTCCTAAATACCCCTACCTACGACACACAAATATTCCATCCACCCATTGCCGGCCTATCCCTACTACCGGAACACACCCCATAGACACACCCTGTAGGTAATGAAAATCCGTAGAATTCATGGATTTATGAGTCTATAATTTTTAATAGCAAAAATAAAAAATAAAAAATGCTAAGGTATATTAGTTTTTAAGTGTATGGAGTGTGCTAATAGAAAAATAGGGTATGCCAAAAGAAATTGCCTTAATTTAATGGGCCAAGTCCAAGGCTCTTTTACATATAGGACTATTGGGAGAGAATGAGCTAAAGGCCCAAAAGAAAGACTGAAGATGCTTTGAAGAGAAAAAGGGAAAATGCAAATCCCTTTAGTTTACTGGTTATGAAACTTATTAAGCCTCTAATTATCAATGTAAAAGCTTCATTGATAAATAATTTATAAGTGTTTTTTGGCCTTAAAACATATTGTCCCATGACTTAACTTATCTTAATTTTTTAATGTACTAAAACTATGTTAGGTTTATACAATGTTTTGTGGTTGAAACTTTATAAATGTGCTTTTTGTTTTGTGTAAAAGAATTAGCATTGTTTTTGAGACCTACCAAGTAGAACCAAGGGTGCCCCCCAACTACATGGCAATTCAAGTTTGAGTAGGATGTCAATGAAACAAATCAAAAGTCCCTCTTTACATTGGGTTAATATTTTGTCTTATTCTTTTACATTCTTTTTATTAGTTACAAAATTATAAAATAATATATTTGCAAGTATGAGATTAGAGAAATGTTTGCTCCAACAATATAGTAAATTTTCTTTTTCATTTTACACTCAAAAATAGAATGAGATTAACCTTTATTTATAACAACAAAAGCAACTTATAAATCTTTTCAAACGATATAAAATTTCAAGTTAACTATAATTTTTCTCTTCTTTCTCATGTATACTGTTTAATTGGAAATAATTTTATTCAAGGCGCTTTGGTTGAGAGAAACAAACTTGCCAATTATTTTACGTACTTGATGATGATTTCAGACAAAATTAAACAAAAAAAAAAAAAAAAGTATAATTGGGCTTGCTTAAATATTTATATCAATAACCAAAAGAATATATATATATATATATATATATATATATATATATATATATATATATATATATATATATATATATATATCAACATAAACCTAATTAATGTACGGGTAGAATAACACGCAAGAATAAGATTGTGTGTAGAGATGAGCACAGGCCAGGACGGCCCAGTATCCCAGCCCGACACGAAGGGTTCAGGACATAATCGAGAAGGGATAAATCGGGACTCGGGATTGGATTGGGACATAATTTTTATGTCTTGATGAATTTTCGGGACGGGACTGGGACAAGCAAAATCCCATCCCAGTCCTGTCCAGAATTTTATGTAAGTATGTCCCGTCCCGAAATTATCCTAGTAAGTATATATTTTTGTCCTTTCTATTATTGTTTACACCCCATTTTTTATTTTTTTTCTACATGCTTTCAACACCCCTTTTATTATTTTTTACACCTATTTTTATTTTTTTAAAATTTAACTGAGACGGGACGGGACGAGATCAGGACGAGAATCAAGATGGGACTGGGACGAGGTTATGTAAAATCGAGATGGGACGGGACGTGACAAAAAAAAAAATTTAAGCTGAGACAAAACAAGACAAAAAAAAAATTTCGAGACGGGACCGGAACAACCCAATTCCTGACCTGTGCCTACCCCTAAATTTGTGTGTCCAATTCCGTGCTTATGTTGGCCGGCGTGTTTGAACATTGCCTTACGTATTGTCTTGTAAACTCTGAATATGCATGCCAATAGTAATAGTATAACATGACATGAGCCTAAATAGTGTCTAAATAGTAATATTTTGTAAACCCAAAAAAAAAAAACCATAACATTGTGACACTTTGTTTCCAAATATACTTAAAATTATATTTCTGGTCCTTGTCATTTTGTTTTATCCAAAGGAGGTTGTAAGTACAATTTAATTAGACAGCAAATTGTCATTAAAAAAAAAAAATGTTTGGCGGTCCACTATTATTTTCTTATTTTTATAATTTTTTGTAATTGAAAATAATAATAAACAATTTTAAACTCTTTGTCACCTAATATCGCCTGATTTGGACCATCTTTTTTACTGGTCCGGGCCTCCGGCCTAACCTAACTGGGTTACTATTTTGAGTCAAATTTTTAGATTCAATTCAATAAAGATAAAATTTTATATCTCATATTATATTTTATTTTTTTGTCTTATAGTATTTTTATTAATTAAAAATTATAATATAATATTATAGGGAATTTTAGTTATTGAAAATTAATTTTTAATCAATAAAAATATTATAATAATTAAAAAATATATTATGAGGTGAGAGATTTTATTTTAACTTAATTTTAAAACCAAATTAAATGGACAGATTAAACGGGTGAGATAAAAGTTGACACAGATGTTGCTGGAGACACTCTTCCTGACTTTAAAATAAAATATAGTGAGGGAAAGTGTGTAAGAAAAGTGAGAGTAGTCCCCAATTGACACCATTTCTTCTTTGCTTCTTCACATGCAGCAAGACGTGGGCTGATGTCAAGTCAGTCTCCTTTAAATACTGTATTTCATATTTATCCCATTTTATCATATACTTTGTGGAGGAATCTAATCAAACAACAATGCCACTTTTCTTTTGTCATTAATTCTCATAACTTAAGAATAGTTAACATGGTGGAATCATACTAATATGCATCACATTACATTATCAATAACTTCAATCACCAACTAAATAGGATAACCACATCATCGAACATTAATTTTAATGGCAACTAGATCCACTTAAGTGTGTTAATCATAAAAAAAAAAATTATTATCATATAAAATTTTTAGTTAATTTAAATTAAATAAATTATAAATTTAAAGATCGAATAATAAATTCATGACAAAAAATTTAATAACCACTAACCTAATCACCATCTCTAATATCTCTGCCAACATCTCTACGATAGTGTTTGGCTGGAGGAATATGGAGAGAGGGGAGGAATTTTTGACAAAATACTTTTTTTCGTTCAAGCTTCAGCAGGGGAGGGTAAGAATTTTTATCTTCAATTTTTTTTTCTCTCTTTTCCTCCATTTCTAAAACCCTAAAATTGGAAAGTTTAAAAGGAGAAAGAAATATTTCCCAATTTTTGATAAAAAAAAGTCCTTGTATATTATTTTTTATTACTTATAAAATTATAATAATTAATTAATTTATTTTTTCCTTCTTTTCTTTCTATTTAAATTAAATAAAAAGAGGCATTTTCTCTTCATTAAAATATTCTCCATCCGCTGAATCAAATACTCTCTCTATGGAATTCCATAAAATCAATTTATTCCTTAAAAACCCAATAATTTCACCTCAAAGTTGAATAATCAATCAATCATCGTCACCCTTTCCCATAAAATCAATTTATTCCTTAGAAACCCAATAATTTCACCTCAGTTAAATGATCAATCAATCCTCGTCACCCTTTTCAGGATAAGGAGGTCCAAACCCACCATTTATTTTAACGCCTTCACATGTTTAAAGTTGAAACATGAACCAAAACCTGATTGGGTTAACTAAGAGCATGATTATCCATTCAAATGTTAACTTAAATGTCATTATCCAAAGGCAGATAATTTAATAGTCCAAAACAATTATATGTCACTACCTGTTTAGTTACACACGCAACTGCATCGTGTCGCCGCACGTTATCATAGAAAACTATGTAAAATCTTATTTTGGTGGTTAACATCTCCTTTTTGTCTTATTTCTTGGTTCACCTCATTTAATTAATGAATAAAATTATAAAATAATATCACACCATCATAATTTAATCTCTTTCCATCTCATATAATTTGCTATTTTAGAATTTTAAAATCTTGTAAAACTCTCTTTTATATATATATATATATATATATATATATATATATATATATATATATATATATATATATATATTATTTTATTTAATTAAATTTATCACACTCATTTTTTTAATTATACCATAAACTAGAGCTATTTAATTAAATATGAGTATCGTAATTAATATATTATTTTCTCTTCTCTATCTTATGTTGATTATTATTTAAAATTTTTGCACAATAATTAGGAAATGTAATAAATAATTTACTAAGTTGTAATATAATTTTATTAAATTGTCATTAATAACTCATACTCTCATTCTTTTTAAGTATTCAATACATTAATTACTTTTTAAGGGTACAAGTGAAAACAAACATTTAATTGTGTATTAATATTATGAAATGACAGTTAAAGTAGAAAAAAATATTTTGCTAAAATAATAATCGATATGAGACGGAGAGCACATGCTAATTAACGTTTTCTTAATCTATGTATCAAATCCTTAAACAACAAAAGATTTGGGACGAACATAGTATCATTTTATAATTTTTTTGACTATTTAAAAAATAATGTGATAGGAAATTATAGAGAAAGTGAGTTGGATGATGGATTGCTTATTTTAAAGTCTTGAAAGTGATTTCTTTGGATCTTAACGACCAAATGAAAGCTATGGGTCATTGTTTATTTATGCGTAAAGGCAGTGATGGTCTATAAGGCAAAGCAATTACCCTAAAGGAAAAATTAATTAGGGTTTCGCTTTCAGTAGTTTTCTGTGTATCGTTTTCATGATTAATTTATAACAATGCATGCATTTTCCTACGCCACATATCTTTAAAATTATCTCAAACAAGAGTCACATTCCCACAATATGTCATCTCTTGGCGTATTGGAATTATTACAAGAAAAAAAAATATTGTGTTGAATTTTAACTGCCCATGATATTATTCGTTTTGTCAGTTTGTATTAATTTGTTTAATTAATTGAAGAACTTGTGGGAAATTTGAAAATTAGTTTCGTTTGATCATCGGTATTTTACACCCCTCTTTGAGATAAAAGTAGTAATCAATAAATTTCTTTTAAAATATATGATTTTGAGTTTTCGATCTTAAGACTTTTGATATGAAGCAATTTTTCTTTTAAAATAAGAAACACGAAGTGTTTTGGTGGTTAGCGGTTATCATTAAGTTAACACTTTCCTAGTTATAAGTTTGAAAAATATTTTTTTTGTCTTAATCATCGTTATTTATGAAGCACAAAATTATTATCAAGTTTGTAAATATATAACTAATTCAATTCAAGTTAAGTGAAAGATTTAAATAAAGTAGAGTCCTTCCAAATGCGTATGTATGTATATATATATATATATATATAAGTTTAAACCCGAGTTAACGTACTAACACTATTAATAAAATATTAGTTTTAAGTAGTCAATGAAACGATGAGTTGGTATCTAATCACACGCAACACCTTCCACGAAATGGAGAAATAATTAAATGGTAAAAAATAAAGCAACTCAAATTTTAAATTAGTACTAGTTGGTACAGGAAAGATATGTAATATTTCATTATTGGATTTGGTTCTTACATTCCGGCAAAGAATAAAAATCCCAAGTTGATGATCTTGTTCACACTGCATCTTCTTGTTGTTCTTTATATTCCATAGGGGTGAAATTAAAATGCCATATAATAAGATTTGTGGGCAGAATATATTCCCTTGCAATGATCATGAATGGCAACATTAAAATTGTGTTCATTGCTTAAGAAGTATAATGTATACTTAGGCCATAAATTATGACGAATCTAACCTTTAATTAGGGAATTAATTACCATGTTTATTCTAGGGAATAATAAATTATCTCTAATGGGGATAACAACAACCCAAAAAGTAAGTTCCATAATTTATTATGTATACTAGAATATTTATTATGGGTGTTTTATAAATTATAAAGATGTGAGATATATATAAAGTCTATTTAAAAATTTAATTTGTAAAGTTATTCTATTGAAGTGAAAAGTTATATAAATTGTATAAAATAATAAAAAATAATATAATATTATAAAACTTACTTAAAAATGATTAAAATAATTTTAAACGACTTAATGAAAAAAGCATAGGAAAAAGATAAATAAGATTGAATGTTATCCATCGTTTTTTTTTTTTTTTAAGATAAGAACTAGGGGGCAAAACAATGATTTGAATAAAAAGGGACCAAAATTTAAAAGGTTTGGAAAAATCAAATGTAAATTTTACACAAAATTTAAATCCAAAATGTATAATAATCATATAATATTAAAATAAAAAGTATAAATTTGAAGGACCACGTCACCTTCTAATTCCCCTTGCCCTTAGTAGAGACTTTTTATTAAAGATAATAATCTCAAGGTTACATCATAGCAAACACCAAAAGTCAAATATAAAACTTTGAAATGTTCATTTCCACACATTACACCTTTGAGCCTATGGCCAATGAGGTTAATCAAATTGGTAAAAATTGAATTATTTCACGTATAAATTACATATGTTGAAATCTCACGTGTGAACAATCCTCTTTTGTTTGGTAATATTCTATAAATATTATTGTAAGTCATCGTTGGAATATTCTTCGTGAATTGTGGTATTCAAATATTTAATTTTTTAGTTATTAAAATAATTTAAAGAATTTGTATTTCACAAATACTAAATGGTATGCAAATGGGAAATCTCTTGAAACTTCAGAATAGTTGAGATCCCAAACACAAATCATCAAAAACCAGTCTTCAAATTGAACCATTATGGCTCGCACAAAATTATTTTTAGAAGAACTCTTTATCTTCGCCGCTTATTAATTTTTTTTTATATTTTAATTTTATTAATTTAATTCTTAATATTTTAAAATTGTGATAAATTAATTTTTTCTTCTATTATAAATATCAATTTAACCTTTAATATTTGAATTGCTAATTTAATTTTTAATAATTTTAAAAGGTGTCAATTTAATTCTTAACATTTTAATGTTAAATTGATCTTTTTATTTCATACCAATAAATAATTTAATTATATATATATATTAGTGTGTGATATTCATGCAATATAAAATAAGTGTAAAATAAGAAGATGCTATTCATTAAATCTTTTTATTCTTATTATATAAATCATTTTTGTAATAAACGAAAATATTAAAAACCAAATTGATGAAAAGACTAATCTATTATAATTTTTAAGTATTAAAGATTAAATTAATAATATTAAAATATAAAAAAATAATTTCTCAGAAAATAAATAAGTGTTAAGGACTAAAAGATATTTTTCAATTATTTTATATCTAAAACTTCAATAATTTAACTTTTTTGATATAGTTTCCACATATCTAAAACTTCAATTATTTTATAACAACATTACTCGTGATTGACAATTACCTCAATGATTTTCCAACCAAAAAAATAATGTTATTTTGAGGCTGCCAAGCAAAAAAGCTCAAGACGATAAGATTAAATATATGAGACATACCTTTTTAGTGTCTGAACTAAACACGTGGTTTCTTGGCTTTGCACCATGCATGGTGCTAGCTGGTGCCATTCCTCATAAGGCCCGGCAATTCTTATCTTTATAAAAGATGATTTGAACCAACTTTTGTTTGTCTATTTTGTTTTTTTCTTTAGTACTAGTAATCCAAACCAATTATAAAGTTATTTATTTGATTTTAGTAGTTAACATTTAAAATTTAAATTAATTTAGTTCTTTATATTTAAATTTATCAATTTAATTTTTATATTAAAATTTTTATTAATTTAATTACTTACACTTTAAAATTATTAATTTTATTTTTTAAACTTATTAATATAACCAATTATTTATGAGTTTATAAATAATTATTTAAACTTTTAAAAATATAAAATAGACCAAATTGATATAAATTTAGAAGTAAAATAATTAAATTAATAAATTTAAAATATAAGAAATTAAATTAATTAAAATTTAAAATTTAAGAAATTAAAATATTATTTAAAAAAAATTTCCCTTAATCTTTTGAAAGAATCAGTCTTGTACCTGGTATCCTTAGCCAAAAGGAGAATATATATATATATATATATATATATATATATATATATATATATATATATATATATATATGATATGTCTGACAATTAATGTAGTCCTCCCTATGAAAACGTACCACGTGTTATTTCCTTCCCCATAAGGATGTGACTTGATGAAGGCCTACATCTACATGTGTATATCATTTTGACTTTATTTGGGAAAAAAAAAGAGATAAGATTGAAACATAATATTTTCCTATATTAAGTATATAATTTGACAGTATAAATTCAAAGACACATGATAAGAACTTCTATGAATCTGGCTTTTTACACGACCATATTCATCAAGGAGACTTTGATTCTGTTTTGATAGTAGAGTTTATAGGATGGTTTTAATTCTTGTTCAAGAAAAAAAACATTAACTTATAAATTTTTACCAACAAATATGATTCCAACAACGTGACTTTGAAGTTTTAAATTTCTTTTGATAAGTTTAGAAAAAAGTTTATTATTTTAACTTTGTTTATGAAATTATTTTTAAAGTTTTTACCAAACAAAAAACTTACAAAAGTCTATAACAATTTAATTGGTAATTATTTTGAGGGATATATACTTTCTAGAAACATTATTTTGAGATTTTTTTTTCTTAAATACTCTAATAACATAGTTGGCTAGTATTCTCTCTATCTCTTATATCTTTTGCTATTTTAGAAAAAAGAAAATTGCCCCAAAAATAAATGTTTAAAATTTCAAGACTATGCCAAAGTGATATTTTCATATAATTCCTTTGTCCTATAATTTTAAGGTTTGTGCATAAATTAAAAAATTATTAATTAATATAGTACATTAATTATAATATTTTTTTTATTACACAGAACCACAAAGCACATGGGAGGGGAATTGCAATGCCCCTATTTATTCTCTTATTTTAAATTTAATTAATAAAAAATGAGTGAGTTACTTTTAATTTATTTTGTTTTTACTAGGCACACAATATCTATTAATAAACCTCATTGAAAATATGGAATTTCAATAAATAAATGGATTATTTTATTGTGATTGTATTAATTACACCCATTTGAATTTAAATAATTTTCATATTATCCTTATCCTTTCATGTAAGATTTAGAGTTTAGCGTATTTAAGATTTTTAGAATTTATATTTCAAAATTTAAAATTTAAAAGTAATTTTGAAATTGTATAATTGAATCTTAAAATAAAACCTAAACCTAAATTCTAAAATTTTAAACTGTAAATCTTATAGGGAAGAAAAAAGATATTGTGAAAATATTTAAATTCTTGTAACTTGTAAGTGTAATTAATATAATTGTAATTAATGATTCTTTTATTTATTAAAATTTTATATTGTCAATAAAATTTATTAATATTTATTACCGTTAATTAAATAAAGATGAATATAAAAAAATAGTTTTAATAAAAACTTGAAATTCTAAAAATACACTAATTTTGAAAAAAAAAATCTCTAAAACAACAAAGAAAAATGAGACAGATAGAAAAATAACTTATTTATTCTCCTTCCTACTTACACCATAAGAATGTTAAGTACGTATTAATATTAAAAAATAAAATTGAACATCAACAAAACACAATGAAATCGTAATAAAACGCAATCGCCCTCGAAATTAGCTATTTGACCTTTATTGTTCTATCATCAATATATGAATATATCCTATGTTCAATTATGAAATTAACTAGGCTAATTTACTAAGCTAATTTCTTACGAAACCAAGATCCCTACTCCTTGTTCAGGATTTCCTATTAGAAAATTGCCAGTCAACCAAACCACAGCCACCCCAATAATAACCCATGAATGAAATGAGTGTCTATTATGTAATAATTCGAAATACTAAACAGATTTCTAGTTCTGTTATAAGGTAATTAATTCGAGGTTGGCTAAAACTAAAACAATCACAAACTCAACACAAACCATGTATGCAATTCTCCTTATAGATATGCATAAAAAACGTAATACAAAACATAGAATACCTTGGTAACTTGTCTCAAAACTAGTCTAAATTTTGCAAAAATTATTTATAGTCTTATTTAGTGTTTTGAAAACTGGATCAGTCATTAAATCAATAAAGAGAACGCCTTGTAGTTCAATGATTTAACTTGATCAAACTGTGGTGTCGTACTTCACAGAGATTGATGAATTAAATCTAAACTTAAAAACAAAAATAAAATAAGAAGGGATATTTGAAAAAGAGAGATGTTGAAGAAAAGGATCTAGGGAAAGAAAGAGAGGAAGAAGATCTGGGAAGGGAGAAAGTAAAAGAATGGTAAGTTGGAAAAAAAGTTTCAGATTCCATAGTTACAGAGTTTCCTTACTCACCCTACTTGTTATATATTTATGATACCCCTCATGTGTTATATCATAAATTTTTTTAAATTTTGTATTCAAATATAGTTTTATAACTAACTTTTTTAAAAAAAAAATACTCAATTTAATTAATTATCCGTTGAAACTTCAATTATTCGATTATAAATGACAGTTTTATATTGAAAATAATAAAAACAATCATATTCATAGGTTTTAGAAATAATTACATATTTTTCACAAAAAGATAATTAAATATTTTTAAAACGTTTGGTGGTATTCTCTTGAAAATAAGTGCAAATTTGGTCAATAATAATTTTTCATAATTTTAAATATATTTTTAAAATCTCAATCAGAATAAGAAGATACTTTTAACATCATTTAGTATTCACATAAAAAAAACAACATTTTTGTATTTTGATATCTGAAAAGAACTTGCCATTTGAAAGTATGAATATGACTCTTAATTTGTCTCAAGTTCTCAAGCATATGAGAGGTCCTTGTGCACTTTAGAGTATTAACACTAAACACAAATAAATATTTTCTTATTGAATATTTTATATGGATGTCAGCAACAAAGTCTAAAAACGAAGATCCCACCACCCTCACAAATATCTTATGGAATCAAATTCATGTGCAGCTGAGATATTTTTCTGATAATTAATGAGTGGTCGAGGTCGAGTGAGGAGATAAGTTTGGAAGACGGTAGCTATAAAGAAGTGCCTTTCTTAATAATGATTGATCGTAGTTGAGAAATTCACGATGCAGAAGCAAGTGTAGGTTGATATTTTTCTTTTTTATTTTTGTTTAATTATAATAATAATCTTTGTAGTTTTAGACAAAATTTAAAAAAGTTTCTTTAGTTTAACATATTAAAAATTAATCTTTATGGTTTACAAAGTTTACAAATTAGTCTTTACACTTTTGAAAGTTTAAAATATTAAAATTAGTTTTTATATTTTACAAATATTTATTTATTAACAAGAACTATTTTATAAAAGTTTATATGATTGAAGGATTAATATTTAATAAAATTTAAACAATAGAAACTATTTTAAGTTTCATGCAAAACTATAAAAACTGATAATATAGAATTAATTGACAGAATTAAACAATAATAACTAATTTGCAGATGTTTATAAATTATAAGAATAAATTTTTAATTTTTTTAAATTATAAAAACTTCTTAAAACAATACATATTTTAAAACAAAACAAAGACTCTAAAATAATAGATATTATAGAATTGAAGGAGTAACGTACTTTATTATATGTATAGAGTGTGGGTTTCATTTATATTAGAGGTAATTCTGATTGGTATATCTCAAATAAAATGCTTGTGACCTGACTTCAACTCCTCGAACAATAGCTCATTCGAAAAGAACTGTCATTACTCTTCCGTCTCGTCTCAAGCCGAGCCATCGATTTGATACCACTTATCAAAAGTTGAGGAGACTTATATTCTAGAGACAAATACTACATTATGTATTAGAGAATATACTTGTATTTTAACATCATGAATCAAACCAAAATTTTAAGACATCAAATTAATATATTTTTTCTACTTTATATCTCTTAGATATTTTTAAATTCTCAATGTATAATTTCAACTCTCATTTGTGCACTTTGTATATTTGAAAGACTTATTATTCCTCTCATGTGATTTGATGAAATTAGAAAAATATTTATTTTCATTAAAAATTACATAAATCATTGTTTTGCATTTAATATAACATTACAACTAAAATCACACATATGTCCTTTTTATTAATTTTTTTATTTTAGTTACAAAAAAGGAAATTTGCTAAGATTTTTTTTGAGAAAACTTTTAAAAAAATAATGTTATCATATACACTTTATCTTTAAAACTTTTTAAAACATGTACTTAATCTTTTTTAATTTTTAAAATGTGCACATTACACTTAAAAATTTAATAAAAAAATATCTGTATTACACTATTTCTCTATTCACTTCTTTCTTATGATAAATAAATAGAAACTATGAGTAAAAGTGGAGAAACAATAAGATAAAAATAATTTTTTTTGTTAAATTTTTAACAAAATTTAGTAATGTGTACATTTTAAATTGTTTTTTTTTTTTTCTTTTTTGAAGTTTTTCCCATTTCTTTTAATGGAACTTCAATAAATAGAGACATTACGCTCAAAGCATTATAGCTATTTTATAATTCTAAATAAAAATTATAATTCAATCAAATATGGTAAAAATATACATTTTACCTAAATATTTCTTTTTATGAAAAATATCCACAGGCTTAGAGCATGTCTCACATGGGGTGCCCATCTTCTCTCTGCTGCTATTGTTGGGTCTTCGGCCAACAGTTTCATGGCTTGCATTATAGCCTTTATGTGAATAGTACTCATGATACCCAATCAAACATCATAGATGATGTCAATCGCCACCATTTCCTTAATGGGTTGTGAAAGCTCATACGTGTTTCGCTTTTTTATTAAATTGAATTTTTATTAGATATATTTTAATTATTTATATTTATTTGTTATTAAATATATTACTTAACATAATTTTTTATTAAATTATTTTTTATTTATTTATTATCATATAAAGAAATAACAGCAAAAACTTAATAAATAAGTCAAATCCAACCTATCTAGTTGTTAACTATATATTATAATCAATTATGGAGTTTATAGAACATATCAATGGTTTTTTATATATATATATATATATGATCCAAATTGTTAATTAATTTATAGGTGATATTGTGCATCTTGACGTCTTATTAACTTGAATTGTTTAATAAATAAGTGATTAAATTATGCGATAAGACAATAATTGATTGGTCCCATGTGCATCCACCAACAACCAATCTCACAATATTATTCCTATTTCGTAGAATCTATCTTACATTCAATTCTCTTAATTAAACATTTTTGTAGGTCACAATCATATACGTATTAAGGTAAGAAATAGAATAGGATTTCTACTAAAAGTATGAATTTTATACAATTAGCATTAACTGCTAAGTTTTTTTTAGTGGTGCTACATGCACATCTCCTTAATATACACCCACTTTTTATATTTTTTATTTACCTCTCTTTTATTTTTATTTCTTTTTTTTTTTTATAATTTTATTCCTATAACATAATTAAAATAAAATAGGTGTATATAAATATTTATAAAAATGAATGTATAACTTTTATTATTTTTTGTCCTTAATCATTAGTATTTGCGGGACGTAAACATATTATTATATCTCTCAACCCATAATTATTTTGGTTCATACTAACTTAATGACTCAAACGAGATAAAACTTTTTTAAAGACTTTTTTTGTATATAAATAAACTCAAACTCCAATTAACATACTTAAACAGACCAAACTCTTTATTACTAAGACTAACTTGGTATTTACCTAACAGGGATTTAGCTTATTGGAAACAATGTTGAGTTTGAAGAAATTCTATGTGGTCACTAAAAGTCACTTATAAAATTCGTATGTAAAAGAACGACGCTGTGTTGTCGAGCGATGTTATCAACCACAAGTGAGTTGTATCGACAAATACGTGTTATTAGATAAATGATCCTTAAGAGGTGCCAAAAGTCACTAAAAACTCAAGAGCAATATTTTTTTTTTTTTTGGATCAAAAATAAGAGAGCAATATATTTCTTTTTTGGTTGAATAAAGAACTATAAATTAAGAACTAAAGAACAATATTTTTTTTGGATAAAAAAAAGAGCAATATATTTTTTTTGGCTGAATAAAGAGCCAATATATTAAAAACTAAAGAGCAATACATATATATTTTGGGTTGAAGAGCAATATATTTGTCTGCATTCAATAATAATTAACTATGTGTATAAATAGAAATGATCCCTAAGAGATGCCTAAAAGCCATTGGATTTCATTGGTTTTTAAAGAATTTTTCTGGTTTTATTCTGTTCTCTACTCATGCATGTCTCTTTTTCTCATGTTAAAGGATGAAAAAGATGTGCAATATAGAGAATAACTCTAAGCCTTATATTATATGAGTCCCACATGCCTTGACATTTCTTTATTTATTTATTTGCTTAAAGAGAAATACTTAAGAAAATTTATAGGCTTTTTTGTTCATGTTGATCGATTTTTTTATAAAAAAATCACACACACATAAATACAAAAACTAATTAATAATAATACTTATTCTTAAGGTAGTACTGAATTGTTGTTCTTTCCAATTCACTAGGTTTAGTTAGAATTTTCAAATTTAATAAAAAAAAAGTTAAATTTTTGAAGGATAATTTTCTTAAGGAAATACCTTAGATACTTTTGTATTTGTGTGGTATGTCATTATATGAATGATATGTGTACTCATCAATTAATTTTAAGTTTATTGAAAAATAAAATAAATTATATTTTATATCTAAAAATATAAAAAAAAAATTATATATTCTTGAATGCCACACATCATTGTGGTATGATATACCTATGTAGTAACATGGAATCTCTGTTTTCATATTTATGTAGATGATTTTGAAGGTAAAAGTTCAAGAAGTAATTTTTTGAGACGTATTTAGAAATTATTAAGTTGCAACTTTCTCATAATACAATTAAAATATTAATTATATGTTATATTTTTAGAAATCGGATATCCGCATGCTTCCTTTTGGATATTCCAAATTATAGCAAACTCAATTATCACCAAAATCAAGCTTTTTGATGAAATAAACTTACTTACATATATTTGAGGTTTCATTGTTGGCTTTTTTTTTATATATATATACTATTTTCATTTCGTTTTCTTTATACAAAATAGGAGTAGTAATTGATTGGCAAATCCCTCCAAATAAGAGTGACTTAAAGATAACAAATTAAAATTTTTAACCTCAAATATCTCGGGGTTCAACTATTAACTTTGTTAATTTGTTTTTATTTTTAATTTTAAAAAAATATTTTATATAAAAATTATTATTTAAATTGACTTTTTGTAATATCCAAAAACTAAAATCATGCATATTTTAGAAGTAGGTGTAAAAATATTTCTTTTTAATTTTTAATTCTACTTCTATTTTTTTTTTTTAAAAAAAATCAATCCATTTTCTAAACCTTTCACTTGTTAGTATTTTTGGCTATGTTTCCTTTTTTTTTTTTTTTTTCCTTAGTCTTCCCCTAAACCCTTTAAGATAATCTTGCTTTAGCTATAGTTAAACATTAAATACAAATAATCTCGGATTTTTGGTTCTTCTAACTTTTTTTTTTAAAATCAATCTAAATTGGCTCTAATTTTTTTTTTTTTTTGCTAAACCAGACTTATTGATTATTAGCTATTCTTTTTTAGTTATACATGCATAAGCACTTGTCATATATATATGTTTGTTTTTCCTACCTAATACCATGTTATAGAAAGTGAAGGTCACTTAATGACAAAAAATTTGAAGTGACACCCATTGGTTTAAACATCAAACAATGTTTTACCGTCACATTATTTTAATCAAATATAAAACAAAACAGCTCACTAGTTAACTCCTAATATTCATTTTTTAATAATGTATTTGTTTAGAAAACCTAGATGTAAATTTAAGTTTCCAAAGCTAGCTTGTACGTAATCAGACAAGTGGTGGCAATACTTATGTGTTGCATCATGCAACTTGTTCTTTCCATGAAAGGGACTCCTGTATATAACACCACATATATATAAGCTATCTATCTTCGTTGTTTTCTCTGGTGGCAGCTGCATGACCTTCTCTACCAGTCATTGATTTCTTGGAAAAGCTAGTTTCACACTCGGATATGGCTTTTTTATTAGACTGCTTTGATTGTTTTTATGTTGGACAATAGATGAATAATCATAATTCACTTTTATAAAATATTATTACATAGCACACATTCCTAAAGTAAATCGTGATTATTCATCTACTGTCCAGTACAAAGACAACAGAAGCAGTCCAACAGAGAAGTTGAATCCATTTATATACACTTTTGTATATACTCAATTTATTTTAATTATATTATAAAAGTAAAACTGTAAAAGAAAATAAGAAAAATAAAAGTAAGAAAATATTAAAAAAATAATAAAAAGTGGTGTGCATATCACTTTTCTTCTTAAAATATAATTTCTTTGGAAAAAAAAAATAGAAGAAGATGAAAGCATGGCTACATTAGCTAGGATTTTTATCTTTACGCGGAAAATATACATTGAATAGCATAGAAGAAAATGAACTGTCATAATTGAAAGAGGTTGAATGATGACTATCGATGATCTGTACAGAAGCATTTTTTTTGGCTACATGCATTTTTCAAATGCATTATTCCAGGAATTGGATTGGATTCATATATCTAAGATAATTATAGATAATATATTTTAAAGGGAATATAAAAATATATATAATATGAGGACCACAAAGGCAGAAAAGAAATAGAATAAATTGAGACAGAGATACCATGGATGGTTCCATAAAAAAGAGAATTAATTCTGAATGAAGATATAGAAAAGAAACAATGAAAAAAGAGGGTTCAAGATATAAGTTTCATATGAAAGGAACATTTTATGTTATTTGTGAATTTGTTCTCCACTTGTTTGATTATTATAGAGAATATATTATTGATCTTCAATAGTTAACAGTAATGGGAATATGTGAATTAATTAAGAAATATTACCAGTATATATCATAGCAATAATAGTTTTTGTCTAACAAATTATGTTAAATTTGTCTTTCTCAATTTTTATTAATTTTCTTATGGGATTACTTTATTTTTATTAGTTAAAATGTTAAATGATATTTGTGTATTAATAAATGGTTTAAAATACATTTTATATTTTATAATCAATAAAGGCAAAGTTAAACAAGGTTTAGAGTAAATTATAAGAAAGAAAATATTGCCCAAATCAGGATATATTACCAAACAAGGAATAACCCTCTTTAGATGTTTCTTTCCTTTTTTAAAAAATAAAATAAAATATGACACAAAAACTTAAATGAGAAAATTGTCTATAAGTAGTTGATTTTATTTTTTCTCCTATTTAATAAATTTATTATTATTATTCCTTATAAAACCATTTGAAATAATGTTTTATACATGTAAAAAATAAATTATTTTAAAAAATTAAAACATTATTCAAATCAAAAATAAAATTTAGAAACATTATTATTGTTCATTTTAATTAGACTGTTTCCTTAATACTTTGAAACTTAGTTTGAATTAAGATAATGTATAAAATAATTTGTGGCCAAAAAAGTGGGCATAAACTAGAATTAAAAAAGTTACAGCTTAAACTTTGTTATAAGAAATTTTATACGTTATTTTATTTTTAGAATCACCCATATATAAATTTGTACTTGAGGTGAACCAAATTATAGTGAGAACAAAAATTTAGAATGTAATTGCATTAAAACTTAATAGGAGAGTTTATTATTCTGGTGATTTTGTTTGATTCAAACCAGATTAATTAGTGCCCAATATAATATTAAATACCGATAATTCATATTGAAAAGGAATAAAAATTCACTTGTTTATTCTCATTACCCAAGTGTCTTGTCAAGTCTTTTAAGAGATATATTCTCAAAAAAGAATTAATTTATTCTCATTACTATATATTTTTCAGTTGATAGGTAATTAGCAACTATATTTGTAATTGAGTGGCATTTTATAAAAGAATGAAGAGATGAAGATTGTATCTTCATGGAATCAAAACTCTGCATAAAAGTATACATATCCTTGGTTTCATTTTGTCTAAAAAAGGTATATATACTTAGATATTGATATGTTCTGTTCTATCCATGAAAGAATAACATATAGTCATTTTCATTTATCATTTAATTGAAATGGATTGGACCATATTAAACTAGGTAAACTTTGGTTGAATCAAATGTTTAGGTTTTCTCCTTTAAATATTTAATAAAAATGGAAATTGCACGAAAATAATTTATTGAGTAAAAAGTAATATAATTTATTTCTTATTAATTTATGGTGATTATTTTATATTTTATCAAAAACATGTTATTTTGAATTTAGATTATTTCTTTTTTAAATTTATTAAATATTTTTAAAAAGTATCTAACTTATTATTAATTTATTTAAATATGATTAAATCACCTAATTCAACAAGTTGAAATGGTGGAACCTTGAACCAATCCTCCCTTTTACTTTGTTCAACCTGGTTTTTAAAACATTGATTAGGCATACAAAATGATAGTTTCATTTTATGCGTAATTCCATAGAAGCATAAAGTTTGATATATGGAATCAACACTATATATTTTTTTAATCTACCATATATATATATTATATTTTTGTTTGCAGATATTTTACTTTTTTAAATAAAGGATATTAATGTCTTTTAAATTAATTATAATTTGATTGCACATTTTATGTATACCAAATTACAAGTCATTCCATTCCATGAAATAATTATTCCATTATATTTATACTCCTATTTCCGTTTCAATTCTATAATTTTCTTTTTATTTACTAAACGAACCATAATAAAAAGTTAGATTGTAAACATTTGATAATTCGATAGTTTACTTTTTACCATAAATAATATATATAATTTATAATTTTTGCAAGATAAAAAATATACAAATATTATATATATTACATTCTTTAGAAAAATCTATTGTACGTATACTTTCTCTTTTTTTTTTTTTTTTTCCTACTTAGTCTATTGTATTTTTTAATCTTTTTTTGATACATATAATTTTTTTTTTAATCTGAAGTCTATTGTATTGTTAATTCATTAATTAATACCACAGTATTACTAAAACTATTGTTCAGTGCCTTAAATGTATGAAAATTCAAACCTTTAATTTTCATATTGTTGACATGTTATATATACTTTTATAAAGTAATCTAAACTCTAGAAACTTTTAACACAATATATTCCTATTTTTGTGATGCGAACCCAATATATTCATAGATTATTGAAAATAAATGTTATATATTTTTTTAAAAGTATATTGTATTGTACACATTGATTAAAATTGATGAGCAAAGAAAAAAGTTCAGTGATTAAAAGTTATTTAATATTACAACTATTTCATATTTTACTAATAAGGGCCAGGTCTAATAGAAGGAATTGGTCCTTAGTTATAATAGAACAATCCAAGGTCCAAGTCCTTTCTAAAAGAGGAATCCATATTTGATGTGCGACGATAAAGATGACAATTTGACTCATGCCTAATGGGATTCATCACTTTTTTTTTTGGTATAAAAAATTTTAGGCTGAGGGGATGATATCTTATTCCAAGGCAAGAAAAGCTTCTTAGTTTAAAAAGGATTTACATTTATTTTACCTAAAAGAGATGAGTGGAGCTTGAACATATAACAAGTGAAACAATACAACATTAAGAGTTGAGTTGTAATATAACTCTTTATACTATTCATTATTTGTTGCTCAATGTATTCGATAAATTTTTTTTATATCTTTTGTGTTAGATTTACAATAATACACTTTGTATTACATTATTTTTTAAAAAACAAATAATAAGGTTTTGATATTTTATAATAATTAAAATAATTTATAAAATATAAAATTAAAAAAAGATTGTTTACTGTTGTTGGTACTTTATCGGTCGCCCATTATTGTTAGTACTTACCGCCATTGATTTAAGGAGCCAAGGTATAAAAGACTGTAAGGTAGTTTGAGAGATATTAGAGTTGAAATTTTTGTCCAATACTCTAACAAAAACATGTCCCATGGTTTAATGAGTAACAATATTTTAAATATTTATCCAGTACTTAAACCTTTTAAGAAATCAAACAAGAGATAAATTTTTTAACAAATGAACCTTAATTGACAAGAAGTTGTTCTATGCTCAACACTTAAAAAAACCTTAAATTTTGATATAAGTATATTAATTTATAATTTTTTTATATTTTTTTTTCACTCATTTAAGTTATGTAAAACCTGTAATACTTTCTTACAAAAAATCTATAATAACTTATTTTGGATAAAATGAGGTAGGTCTCAAGACAATAAAGAGGTGAGAATGAGAATTTTAATAAGGACTTGCTAGGGCCAAGATTCCCCACTGTGATCCTTACTTGTCAATGTCTTAAAAGGATACTTATTTAAAACTTACAAAAATAATAAAATAAGATAAAATAGTTAGGTATTTCCATTTCACAAAATCACTCGACCATAGGCAATTTAAACCATTGTGTTGAAAAAGATAACTTAATTAAAATTTTACTAAAAAAAACTATTAATAACAAAGTGTAATTTAATAATAGTTAATAGTTGAGATTCAAAATATTTTAAATTAAAGTTTTTAAGTTCAAAATCTAAGTGGATACAATTTCTATCAACAAAAATATTTTTCATATAAATTACTAAAATCAAATATATGCTAACATTTTTAAATGATTTAATTATTTTTTAATTATGTTACACATTATTAGTCTTAAAATTATTTTTGTTGAGAGAATTTTTCTCTGTGGCATTGTTAGGAGGAACTTTAGGGTTATTATTTCCATCTTGAGCACAAATTATTAGTCTCATGTCCGTATACACGTGAAAATACAAACCAAAAAGAAACTATATGTAGATTTGGAGTTCTTTCTATCCCCCTCCACTTGTTATTTTTTTCCCTCTTAAATTTCTCTAATTTTCAATTTTATACATTAGATGACATCTAGGCAAAATTTATCATCTTATTTTCTGTTTCAATATATTTTAATTAATTAATTATACACATAATTATAAAATTTAATATATTATTTTATAATTTTAAAATAAATTAAAAACAATAAAATATGAGACAAGATAAAAAGTAAAACAAGTAATTTTATTCTGATTACATCATCATCAAATTTTCAACAACTGTATTGAGAGTGGAAGTAATATGTCTATCTCAAAGTTGATTATTCCATTCCAATTATAATTGGTAAGTGACAAAGAACCAAGTCAGCAATCAATACCACGTCGATAACGCGTTATGGTATATGATACTCCCACGCAAGTTTGCTACATAGATTATTATTCAACGTACGTACCTCATCATTTTGACTTTTTTGCCCCTCGTTTATAAAATTCCAAGTCCTTTCTCGTAATAATTTAAATTTATAATTTATAATTTATAATTTTGCTGCCGAAAAAGTAAAAATGTGCAGGATCGGATGGGCAATGCTGACGTAGCATTTAATTAATTTAAAAATAAAAATAAATAAAAAAGGTGTTTGCTAGAGGATAAACCTTGCCGGAAGATTAGCAAGTTAGACAGCAAATTGCGGTTCGCTAAACGTCAAAATGAAATGAAATGATGTTTTTTTTTAAAATAAGTGAAATCAAACAACGAACCACATCACACCACGTGTCTGAACATAGGACGAAGGAGGCGGTGGTCCCGGGGCTGAGACTCCATGACCAGCTGGTAACCGGTTACTATTACATCAAGCAAGAAAGCAACAGCTTGGAAACGACATCGTTCAGAGCATCTTGGAGTAGCAGCAACCTCGAGCTTCTGCATATAAATACGTGTCTGGAGATGCGTGGTGTACTTATTCCTTTAACCATTCTAGGTGGACTGGTTTCCTTTTCCCATTCTCTGACTTTCTTGCAATCCCTCTCCGTTTCTTTCTCTTGTCTTTCTTAATTTGTCTCCTATATTTATATACCCTTTTCCTTTCTATTTCTTGTTCTTGTTCTTGTGAGCTCTGTTTTGGCTCTCTGAAATTCCATCACAATGTGTGGAATACTAGCTGTGCTTGGCTGCTCTGATGACTCTCAGGCCAAAAGGGTCCGCGTCCTTGAGCTTTCTCGCAGGCAAGAATCAATCATTCTTGCTCTCTGCTTTCTATGTTAAGATTGCTTTCATATCAATCACCCGCTTAACTTTGATATTGCCACTCAAAGTTTCAAGCTTTATATATCTGATTACTATAAGAAGCCAACCCAGTTTTTGTAGTCTACTATGTGTTTGATGTTTTGCTTCCATGACAGAGTTTGATTTTCCCCTCCCTCTGTTTCTGCTCGTTTGTTACTTACAGAGTTTAATATCTCTGTATGTGGAATATTTTCCTTCCAAAACCTGCGGAGAATTCTGAATTTCCTTTAGTGCTTGATCATTTTAAGAAGGGCAAGTAATTTGTAAACCGTGGATACTGAGAGTTGAGTGAGGATGAAGAATAATGTGGGGCCCTTTGTGTGATAATTCCTTTTTCCTTGTTGCAACTCTCTTGGTGGTGTTAAACTATGTAGGGCTTAAAATTATAATTACTGCTTAGTTGGGACCCATTAACCATGTATTTTAGGATAACCACACAAGGCTTTCATTAAGTGCGCAACAGAGAAATATATGCTAATCACATCAGTGGTTTTTCTTATTAAGATAAACAAGTGCTATGTGGGTCCATGTGTTGCAATATGATTATTGGTCTTTCTTTGCAGAAAATTCCAAAACAGAATGACGATTGCAAATTAGTGGGAGGAGTTAAATAGTTTTGAAAAGTACATGAGGAAAAGGGTAGTGAATAGATTGCAGTTTGAATAACTATTTCTTGATCTGATGTCACAGATTGAAGCACCGTGGCCCAGACTGGAGTGGACTTCACCAACATGGTGACTGTTATTTGGCTCATCAACGGTTAGCCATCGTTGATCCTGCCTCCGGTGATCAACCTCTCTTTAACGAGGACAAATCTGTTGTTGTCACGGTAGGCCATATGCTTAAGCATCAATGATGGTTTTTCTTAAACCTGTGCATCTATGATTGCTCTTTAGTACTATTATGGTATTAATTAATTGATATAAGCAAAAAAAAAAAAAAAAACTGGAATCCTACCTACAGTAGAATGACGTGCTAAAAATCTTCTTACTTCTTATTTTATTTGCCAAAGAAATCAGTTAATAGTTAGTAACTATGATTGATGATTGATGAAAATATTATCCACCGGAAAACAGGTAAACGGGGAGATATACAATCATGAGGAGCTCAGGAAGTCGTTGCCTAACCACAAGTTCAGAACTGGCAGTGACTGTGATGTGATTGCACACCTGGTTGGTCATCTTAAGCTTAAATATCTTTTATGCTTTTCAGTTAACTTTAACCTGCTCATATAGACCAAAAGAAGGGAAAAAACAGAAGAAAATTTTGGAAACTATCTTTCTCATTTTTGGAATCATAACTGAATGAATCCAAATCTTTCTTACTGACAATTCTCATCCTTTTTTATATACATATTTGGAGTCTGGTTTTGAAAAACAAGTCTAAGCCCAAAAATTTTCTTCCATCTTACATTTTAGTTAAAGGAATAGGGCTATTAATCGTGATTGGGCTTTCTAACTTCTTGTTACTGTTGTTAATCTCATCAATAGTACGAGGAGCATGGGGAGGACTTTGTGGACATGCTGGATGGTATCTTTTCATTTGTATTATTGGATACCCGTGACAACAGCTTCATCGTGGCACGCGATGCCATTGGAGTCACTTCCCTTTATATTGGTTGGGGACTTGATGGTAATGATCTGATATGTGATTCATTAGAATGATTCATTAGAATAGAATATATATATATATATATATATATATATATCTTTTTATACTTACAACTTAACAAAATTGAAACTGAATAGATTCTAATGGTTTAATGTTGAACGAACCATTAAATATTGGATGAATTAAACACACAGTAAAGTAGGTGTTGAAATATTTTAACCTTAAGCAATAATATATTTAGGACAATGATATATATAGTGGTATTACAACTTAAGCATGGACTGTGTGGCTCCAAGTTATGTATGTAAGTGAAATTTCATTAATATTAAAGATTTTGTTAAGTTAGGAAGGCTTAATTTATGTTAGTGCTGATATATTGGGCCCAGCCTAATTGGTCTACTCAATTGTGGTTATCAATTATTTTCCAAAGTATAGTGGTAATTGGGATTTTAAATTTAAATAATCATAATTCATTGATATCACTAATATTTTGTTAGTGCAAAGCTGTGATATCATTGCTCATTACTAAATATTAGTGGCCCGCTAATATTTCATTTTGTAATGTATACCACTAATATTTGCAAAGTTAAATATGATGCGATATGATATAATATCGCTAATAGCTTACGTAACAATTTCATTAATATTTGAATTCAATCAACAATGATATATATAGTTGTTGAATAATTTGGATTCAATGACTAGAAAAGTGTGATTTATGGAACGTCTTTGGATGAAGCAAATATCATGAGAGCTCCCATTGCCTGCTGGAGATTCTGAGTATTCAAAGTGGTATGAGCAGGAGGTGATGCAAGTCATCAAAGGAATGGAACTTGATTGTACTAGAAATCTCAAGTTTGTGGCCAACATTGATCGGAGTGGTTCCTCAGGGAATAACTTCACTCGCTGCATTGATTGGCCTAAATCTGTCTCACAATTATTTGTGAGGAGAATTACCAAACAAGATAGGGATGATGAAGTCACTAGAATCAGTTGATGTTTCTCACAACAAACTTGTAGGAACAATTCCTGTAAGCATGTCAGATTTGACTTGGTTAAGTCACTTGAACTTGTCTTACAACAATATTTCTGGACCAATCCCTAGAGAAAATCAGTTTCTTGGTCTTGATGATCCATCTATCTATGTTGGCAATCCATATCTTTGTGGATCTCCGTTAGAAAATGACTGTCCCAGAACTACCATGATTTGGGTACCCTTAATAGGCACATCTATAGTTTGATAGCTTACATATGGAATAGAATTAAGGAGGAATCTAATCAATTTGATGCTTTTTGTTTGCAGGCTCTGTTTGGATTGCATCAGAGTTGAAAGGATTACATGATGACTGTGAGCACTTTGAGTGTTTTCCTCCTGGCCACTTGTACTCAAGCAAAGAAAGAGGGTTCCGCCGTTGGTACAACCCTCCATGGTTCTCTGAGGCTATTCCATCAGCCCCATATGATCCTCTGGCTCTGAGACATGCTTTTGAAAAGGTAAGATCTAAAAGGACTGATACCTAATTGATTGAAATTTTCCGTTGGTGTTACTGATGTATGGATATGATTGCAGGCTGTCATAAAGAGGTTGATGACTGACGTGCCTTTTGGCGTCTTGCTATCTGGAGGATTGGATTCTTCATTGGTTGCTTCCATCACTGCTCGCTACCTGGCTGGCACAAAGGCTGCCAAGCAGTGGGGAACAAAATTACACTCATTCTGTGTAGGCCTCGAGGTGAGTTATATCTAATCAATAGTAATTGATTTTTCCCCCTTTAATCTCATTGCTCAATTTGGTTACATCTAATGTTTTTCTTCTATCAAATAGGGCTCACCTGATCTGAAGGCTGCAAAAGAAGTTGCAGATTATTTAGGAACTGTCCACCATGAGTTTTACTTTACTGTTCAGGTATTTACATGAAAATAGCAATTTTCAGCCTATGATTTGGTATGGTGCTTAAAATTTGGGGCCCTTCAATTTACAAATGCCATAAACATTGATGGGTTTTTATATGACTTATGCAGGATGGCATAGATGCAATTGAGGATGTGATCTACCACATTGAAACATGTGATGTGACAACAATCAGAGCAAGCACACCTATGTTTCTCATGTCAAGGAAAATTAAATCTCTTGGAGTAAAGATGGTTATCTCTGGAGAAGGCTCAGATGAAATATTTGGAGGATATTTGTACTTCCATAAGGCACCCAACAAGGAAGAGTTCCACCAGGAAACTTGCCGCAAGGTCGAAGATTTGTTATGCTTATTTCTAAAACAAGATAAGGGGTTGCAGTTAAAAGGGTTAATTAAAACGATATGTTTTCCTTTATGCAGATTAAGGCACTCCACCAATACGATTGTTTGCGAGCCAATAAAGCAACTTCTGCCTGGGGATTAGAAGCTAGAGTACCATTTTTGGACAAAGGGTTTATCAATGTTGCAATGAATATTGATCCTCAGAATAAAATGGTATTGATCCATAATCTAATTTAGTTGTTTGCTAACTTGAATGAATCATTACACATGTCATAGGAATTTATTAACTGGGTTGACAATTTTGATCTGTCCAGATCAAGCCAGAGGAAGGGAGAATTGAGAAGTGGGTTCTGAGAAGGGCCTTCGATGATGAAGAAAAACCTTATCTGCCAAAGGTACTCTGCAGTCTGCTGCAATATCTGTAGATTGTATAAAATTGATGGTCAAGCTAACGTTTAAGCATTTGATGTCATGCAGCACATTCTCTACAGGCAAAAGGAGCAATTCAGCGATGGAGTCGGCTACAGTTGGATCGATGGCCTCAAAGCCCATGCTGCCAAACATGTAAATATGAATCTGACCTTTCTCTTCCAATCCCATTTTTCTGTTTGTTGCCATGGATGTTATTGTTATCTAAAATCTGGTGGAAGTCACACCGTGGCTGTTGCTAATTACTGGTTCCTTTGTGATATAGGTCACTGATAAAATGATGCTCAATGCTGCATATATCTTCCCTCATAACACTCCGAACACCAAAGAAGCATATTATTACAGAATGATCTTTGAGAGGTTCTTCCCGCAGGTAACTTAATCAATTGATTATAACATAAACCATGGTATAGAATCACATTTTTATGGATTAAATAGATTGATTTTGACAATCTGTTGCTCGATTCCATGATTTGATGTTGCAGAACTCGGCCAGGCTTACCGTTCCAGGGGGGGCAAGTGTTGCTTGCAGCACAGCCAAGGCTGTTGAGTGGGATGCTTCATGGTCAAACAATCTGGATCCTAGTGGTAGAGCAGCACTTGGAGTCCATGCTTCATCTTATGACAAGGAGGCAGCCACAATAGAACCAGAGAAGATTATTCCGAAGCTTGAGGTTAACCCACTCGGAGTAGCTATCCTGGGCTAGAATGGGCAGTGAAAGGAATAATGGTTCCAAGCAAGAACAGAGAAGGAACTTTTGTCTGTTGTATAATTTTATCCAGGCAATGCTATATAGATAAGGTTTTCAGTTTTCTATTGAGTGGTCTGAAAATGTTGTGCCATCCAAATCTTGTAGTTATTTTGATCTATTGGTGTTTCCTTTTATCAGTTCAGTATGTACTCTCTTCCATTAATGTCAATGTTGTTTCTCAAGTTTATGGAGAGACAAAAGCAAACTCTTCTCAGTTAAATTCTGTCAATCCACAATCAGTTAGCTTTTTTTTTTTTAAAGTACTATCTCCTAATAAAGATTTGAATTTAGTAATTTTATTTTCCGAATTATATATGATATAGATATTTGTGGTGGGCCTTAAAATACTGTGTTCAATAAAAAAAAAAAAAAAACTTTTAATTTTTCCACGGAGATTGCAACAAGAAAATAACAATCCCAAATCATCCAAATAAATAAAAACATAAGAGTTACATTTTTAGTATTTCCCCGTCTCAGTCCCATTTTGAAAATGGAGTTTGGGCAAGAATTTGTGTTGGCCTAACCCATTGATACTAGCTAAAGCAGTGGCGGAGGGAGGGGGAACCCCAAGGGTCATGATTTTTTTGGTCATTAATTTTTGGAAAATGAAACTGCATGCAGTCGACTGTAGTATATATATATATATATATTATATATATTTTAATAATTTTACTATTGTATCATAATTAAAAACTAAGTGTATATTTTTGAAGTGTGTAACTAACCTTTTTGGTAACATTTTATGATTATTTTCTGCATGTGTATATACAAATTAATTGTAATTTTTTAACAATTATAATGTCTAAAAAGACTATTATACTTGTAAGGTGACTTAAGTCGATAAGTAAATCTAATTCAAAGATTCAAGCTCACAAGTAACAAATGTTTAAAAGAAAAATAATTATAATTATTTTAATTTTATAAAAATAAGTAATTCCAAAAAAAAAAAAAAAACACTCTTGTGTGTGGGACAAAAAAAACTTTTGTAATTAGTTGTAAATTTTTCACAAAAATTGCAACAAGAAAATAAGAATCCCCAATCATCCAAATAAAAAATAAAAAAATAAAAAAGAGTTACTTTGTTAGTATTTCCCCCATCTCAATCACATAAAACTTCTGCCAAGAAAACAAAAGTAAAAAACACAGACAAAACAGCAACTAGATATTACATAATACATTATCGAAAATAATGGATTTGGCTGCTAAAACAGATGGAATTTGATGTGAAACTCAGACTACGTAAAAGATTGGTTTTATTTGTATCTAGTTAATAAATTTATTTTAACAATAAATTTCTTTTGTTTGTATCAAATTTAAAAGATTGAGCTGAATGGAAAAGGTAATAGAACGAGAATCCAACTTTTTCATTCTTTAATTGGGTAAAATAGATAGGAAAGTCTTTCCATTAAAAAAGATTTTTTCATCAAATTATTGAAAGGCTTTTCCTTTTAAAAAAATTTGAGCTTTCTATAGGTGTTTTTCCATCCCTATCCCTCTTTCTCACGCAACACCAAAACCCTGCAACAGAGGTGATAGAGCCTCTGACGACGGCGACGACTAAGCCTCCGGCAACCAGACTTCCATCAACGACAACTGAACCTCCATCATCGTTCTTAGGCCAGTGCTATTCATGCGTTCGTTGTCGTCTGCCACCGCCCTATTGTTGTTTGCTGTTGTTGTTCGGTGGGTTGTGGTTCGGTTCCATTCACTAGGCGGCAGAGGTGAAGATCCACCATGAGCGCCATGGACATGAGCGCTTGTGAGTTGGAGCTTCATCAGTTCAGAGATGGGACTTTTCTCAAGCCTCCATATCATTCACTCCCCATTCTTCTTCTGCTAGCAATTTGGATTTAGAAGTGAAGCTAGCCTTCAATTGATGATGGCTCTGGATGTATGGTGAGCAGCAACTTTGATGGAGGAAGAAGGTGGATTTGATTTTTTATTTTTAATAATAAAAATAAATATTTTCATTTTCAATGGAAGGGTCTTATAATCCTTTAAATAATAAAAAGGTTTTTTCATTTTTATTATATGCATGTAAGAGTAAATTTTTTTTAATAATTTTTTATATAAAATAAATTTTATAAATTTAACCATTAAATTAAAAAATTTAATATCGTAGATTATTTTTTAAGATTTTATAAAATTTTAAATTTATTTGATATTTTATCACAATTTTATTTTAATAAATAATTTTTTTAAATATAAATAAAATTCATCACTTATATTAATTTTTTTAAAAAAATTAATTTATATAAAATTTAATATAAATAATCAATATCATGATTTGTCAATCATGTCAATAAAAAATCATCTTTTAAAATAAATTGTTAAAAAAAAAAATCCACGTTTACTATAAGTTTAAGGCCTTAGGCTTCTGTTGGGTCATTTAGATAATTGGTATTCTATAAGTTTTTCTCTTTTTTGATCTGGAATACTTTTCCTTTTTTTTTTTATCTGTTGTATTCTTGAGGATAGTGTCGTGATCTTATTTATTTATTTAGATCTCATCTAATAACTTAATGTGGACTTATATGTTATAACTTGTAAGAGCTTATGAATTTTTTCAAGCACTTATAAATAAATTCATTTTGGAAACCAATGGTCAAAAGATATAATTCATTCGAAAGAATTTTTTATTTTTCTATTTTATCACATCACTTGTGATTTTTTCTTAATTTATTCTGTTAAATGTTTTATATTCATGTGAATAATCTGTGTTGATAGGTTATTATTATATTTTTTTTCTTGATTTTCTAATTTATCAGACCATAATAACTTATGAATTCCGACGCCAATATAGGATACAACACGAAGTATGTGAAAAAAAATAAGACATTAGAGTACGTTATATATATATATATATATATATATATATATACTATTTATTTTTTAAGCAGTTTCTCAAGGAAAAATTCTGCAAGAAATTTCTGAGAATTTTTTTTTTTTAAAATGATAATTTTCTTTAAAGTTCACACAGGATTTTTCTAGGAGAAAGTCCAAACATCATTCTGTGAGAAATTATATTTAAATAAAATACTGCATTTTGTGTTCAATATTTTTTGGAACCTACTTATGTCGCCCCCTCACTTTTACTTGTGCACTCCCATTAAAATTTTCTTAAAATTTATAAACTGCCCCTCAAGTCTCATGCCACCCATTTCTCCCATTTCCTTTGGCGAGCCCCCCATCTCCTTCATTGGAAACCCTAGCCATTTCTCCACAACTTCCTCCTTCTGAGAAGCATCAACCCCACTTAATCTTTTAGATTTTCAATTCAATCACTTGGATTTCCTCCTTCTTCTTCCTTAGGCACTTCATCCGCGAGCTTTTCCAACTTCCATTCCATTCTAAAATGCAAAACGGCTCTAGAGAGCTATTTTGATGATTAAACAAATAATTTAACAAATAATTAAATAGGTAATTTAATAGATGATTTAACAGATAATTTAACAAATAATTCTACAGATGATTTAACAGATAATTAAATAGATAATTTAACAAATAACCCTCTCCTCCTAGGGTTATTTGTTAAATTATCTATTAAATTATCTGTTAAATTATCTCTTAAATTATCTGTCAAAACAGTCATCTAAAGTCGTTTTGCATTTTAGAGTAAAATGGAAGTTGGAAAAGCTCGGGGATGAAGTGCCCAAGGACGAAGAAGTAGGTAATCTAAGTGATTGAGTTGAAAATCTAAGAGATTGGATGGGCTTAATGCTTCCCAGAAGGAGGAAGTTGTGGGGAAATGGTTAGGGTTTCCAACGAAGGAGATGGGGGGGGGGGGGGGGGGGTTGCTGAAGGAAATGGGAGAAATGGGAAAATGGGGGGCAATTTGAAAATTTTGATAAAGAGGGGCGCACAAGCAAAGGGGAGGGGGGCGACATAAGTAAGTCTTTTTTTTTTGGGAGGGTAAATTTGGTGCCAATTTCTCACGGATCGTTAATGAAAATTTCTGTGAAAAGTTACAAATGAGGTGTAAATAAGATTTCTCTTTCCTGCTCTTACCCAATTTCTGTGAAAAGTTACCATTAGCATTACCAATAGGAGAAGACGGAGGAACTTGCATTCCTTTCAGGGATTCTGCTCCTGTTTATTTTACTCAATGTGGTTTTTTTGTTTCTTTGTTTTTTTTTTTTTTTTAAACTTTTTTCTTGGAAGTATAACTGTTATCAAGAGCAATGCAAATTATCTTTCTTGGTTCCATTGCAGAATATGGAGGCATGACATTTGTGGATGACATATATTGTCAATTTCCTGGATTATTATTAGGTGTTTTGTAGTTTAAATTAGTTGTAGATAGGTTAGGGTTTTGATTCACATGTCATGTAGTTTTTTTTTTTTTTTGGAATTTTTTAGAAATTGTTTGAATAATTTGCTTACTAATACTTTTTTTTGAATAAAAAATATTTCCTATGAAATTTCTCAGGAAAAACTCAAAACTTTACATTGTGAGAAAAACCATTGTATGAATTGAGTATTCTCATAGAATATTTTGGTGAGAAAATCACAACAAATTTCCATGAGAAAAATCTTGTAAAGAAGTTAATCAAAACTTTCATGAGAAATGTACAAAAAATAATAATAATAATAATAAAGCAATAAATTCTGACAATTTTTGTGAAATTTCTGAAATTGAATGAAATGTTTTTTAAAAATAACTTTTACAGTCACATAATTTTCACGAGAAATTCCAAAATATAAAAAAGAACTTTTATTTAAAGAACTTAAAAAGAGATGAGTTGTAAGTATGATTTAATGGTAAGAAATTTTAATAATATTTAAAAGGTTTAGACGTTTAAGATTTAAATTTAGAATTAAAAGCATAAAAAAAAACATGTATTCTCATCTCATGATTAATTTTCCATTACTTTACAAGTCAAGAAATTAACAATTACAATCATCTAACCCCCTCAATGAATGCATCTAATAGCAAATTAAGATCATATAAAGAAGAAATTAACATGTAGAGAGAAGGGCTATGTTAATTAAGTAAAAACAAAATAGAGTTAGAAGAACAAAGCAGTATAGAAGAGTTGATTCCAAGTATCAGGCAATCCAGGAAGGCACCAATGGCTACAATCAGCAGATCGATCAGGGTTAGCCCTCTGTTGAGGACTTAACTCACCACTATAAATAGAAGGGTGACCATCTTTCCTCAGTGCTGATAACATTGTAATGTCCAACAAATATGCAGGGTTCTTCATTTCTCTTATAACCATATCCACAACTCTCATTTGCTCTGGATATGAACCTGTGTATGTTGTCCCGGCGATCGGTGCAGTTTCGCCGTAGCAATTCTTCGTGGTCGTGGTCGCGCTCACCCCGCCGGTGCCGGTGCCGGTGCTCCATTCTGTAGGACTGCATATCAGTGTCAGCATCATTTGTAAACAAGTGATTAGATTGCATGAGATGTGTTGGCCAAGATGGGATACAATGTTAAGAACATGTAGAACAGAAGTCACTAGTTGGGGCGACGGATATAATAATAATTATATAATATTTAGAAAAATTAAAAACTTGAGAGACTATGAGAACCTCTAATTCCTGTCGACCCGTCAGATTAGTCATTTTTGCTGAAAATTATTTAGTTGAGGAGCCATAAAAAGATAAGCAATGCTACTGACATAAGTTTAATGCTATGTTTTGATGATGAGAAAAAATAGGAAGAAAAAAAATATAGGGAAGAGAATAGTGAAGACTATGAAGGGAAAATAGTTTCTATAAAGTAGATAGATTTATTATGACAATAACACTCTTATTATAAGTTATTTTATTCACCAAAACTTAAGTATTTTGGGAAAAAAAAATAGAGATAAATGAAAAAAACTCTCTATTTTAAGTGAAAAAATTTTGAGTGGATCTTACTTCTGGTTTTTTTTTCTCTAATTTTCTCTCTCCCTACTTTTCTTTCAATCCAAACACAACGTAAGATACAAATATGCAAGCTGAACAAATTACCAACCAGTCACCTACACAGTTATGCAGAAGAATTGAGAAATAGTACAAGTTTGTGCAGATGGTGCTAAAAGCCAAAAAGTTCAAGTAGGACCACTTGGGTTTAAATGGTAAAACTAATATAATTATGAAGAATTCTATATTAAAAGTTGTATAATTAACATTAATGCTTGATTGTCTGTTGGGTAAGTGTAATTAATATTATTTTATAATTTGAAAACATAATTTTACACAAATGACCCTGGTCCTTCTGCACGAGGAAACATAACTTTCTCCGGGTATAGTGAGAAATTTGGAAAAGCAATAGTGAGCAAAAATCACTTCGATAGTGACAAAAGCACTTTCACACACACACTACAATAGTTCAAAAGCGTTAGATATTTTTCTTATTAATATATTATTATAAATGTAAAAAACAAATTAAAATTTTTTAAACAAAGTAATTATAAACTCTAATATTCACATTTTATAAAAAAAATTACTATATCAGATAGTTTAATTGCAAAACTACTCCTTAGCTTGCAGTTAATTGAAAAACACTCAAGGTTAGAAACTCTTACTTAAAAAGAGATACACGATGATTCTAAAATGTAATTTTATTAGTACGAGGACAAAAGGAAAGGTGTTAAGAAATACTATGAAGTCTTATAACTTTTAACAATTCTATCAACCATAACAAGACTGCATAGCTGTAGAAGTAAATGCTCAAAGTGGCTAAGTAATTTTGGAAACAACTTTATCTTTATTATCATTATGTACCATGATCTTTAGGCAAAAAAAAAAAACTCTTACTTTTTCTCTGATTTTTAACAAAATATCTTTTATGAGAGACAATCGTCCTTGAAACATGGTTGGGCACTAAATGGATTCATACTACAACTCTGACTTCTTGAGCTCAAATTTAGGTGTGATAAAATGCATTCCCTCCCTTATAATAGGACAAAAACAAGCCCAAAATTTCAACCGCAAATTTAGACTCCAATGGGACCAACTTAATGCAGTTTGAGTCAAAAAAGGGTCCTGTCTGACTCACAACCCTAAATGCGGCTCATCAGATAGAGGCAAATTTCTAGTGCTTGGAAATGCTACTACAAGAACAAGCACCTAATCATGGGACAAATTTCCTAACACAAACTCTGTGCCATGAAATTGAACTTGATCAAAATTTCTTTATTAATTTAACTTGGTATTATTTGATTATTTTTAACTAATCCCAAACCTTTACAATGAGTTTGGTATAAAGGATGAGGCAGAGAATTTTATCCCATAACTATAAGTCTAAACATGACATAATGTCCTAATACTAATAATGCAAGAGAGAGAGGAAACTTACTTGTAATGTGTGGGAGAAATTGCCTGGAAAAATACTCTGATTCTGCTTCTATCAATATTGGAATCAACCCAATTAGCCCAAGTTTTCAGACCTCTTTCAAATGCTGCCAAACGATCCATGTCTGGGTAATATTTCCCCCCTAATTCTACATAATCCCACCTGCACTTAACCACCCAAAAATCAATTATCATCTTGAAAGGGAAATTAAAATAGAAAGTTGCAATTTTTCTTTTCTGGGTATTTTGGTTCATAAGCCTATTAATTGGTAGAGATCTTGCCTACCCTTTAAGAGATCCTTCGTGACTCCACCAATGCCCTGTGTTAAACGACAACACATCTGCCCTCCTCCATGCGTCACCATTCCCAGCTACTTCTTCCAATCTCAGAATTCTCTTACCTTGGACCACATCAAGATCTACCAAATAAGGAGCTCTGTAAAACGAAATGGTCACACCGTAGTCCTGCATATACCATATCAAAACCCAATTAAACCCTCCTTGCAGCTGTAAAATGGTTACTTTTTCTACAGGCAAGAAAAGTATGAGTCTAGTGCAATAGCCAACCAAATGTAATGGCTCGCCGTTCTTCTGGGTCCCATTTACATAAGATTCTTTATCGTATTCTAAATATCATGACTTGAAAAAAGGGGGAGGAGGGAACAAAGAGGCAAAAGAGTACTGTTTGGCTGCTGGAAATTTTGCAGAGTTTCTAACTTTCCTTTTCTTATTGAAAAGAATGTATTAGCCCAGAAAAGAAAAGGTAATTTCAATTATGGTAAGGGAAATTTCTGTGGAAATGTGAAGTGGGTCTTACCAAAAATCTTAAGGTTGAGAGTGGATCTCCTCTGACGAGTTGGGTTTGTGTTCCAGGTGCTGAAGCTGAAATCATACAAATCAATGATTGCCATTGGTTGCGTCCCAGAGAATCACCCACAAACATCACCGTTTTCCCCTTCATATTCAGCAGAAAATCAACCCCATTGAACCTAGCAAGAAAATGCTACAAACCCATTCAGTTTCTACAACTCGAGAACAAAATGCAGTGAGATTAAAGAACAGAATACTAGCTTAGAGTAATTTTCTTTCAGTTTCCTACTGTTTTTGTACCTTGGGAGCTCGCAATTGAGGGGTCTCCAACGGTATTTGAGGTAATCGGAATCTGGGCGACCATACATTTGGCAATTGAATTCTGGGTCTATAATGGGGCAGTTGGAAGATTGGTAAAGTGGGTAAGTATCATCGCGAACCCAAGTACCCACAAACAATGCACAAGTGCTTTGGTTGGTTTGGATCATGGGTCTCTCATGGTGGAAGTGGCTATGGTGGTGTTTCAAACTTAGGAGCAGAGCAGAAGAAGCTAGACGCCATTGAAGAGAAACTAGAAAAAGAAGAGTAGAACAAAATGAGCCTAAAACGCGGTTCGGAGACTGAAAGGAAGGCAGGGCCATTTTTACAGAATCTAGAGAAAGAAAGAAAGAGCAGAAAAAGGGAAAAGAAAGCCAAAAGGCACAAAGAGAATGGGCAAGAGGGAAGAGAAGCAGAGAAGGTTAGTGGACAGTTTTGAAAATACAAAAAGGAGAAGTGTTTGGGGGGTTTTGGGTGTCTTGTATTAATAAGAACGGCGGGTGAGAGGTTTTTGTATTTTGCCTTCTTCTGTGCACGTGAACGTGGTCATGTGAATTAGAAATGGGCATTGGTAATGGTAAATTTATGGAGTTTTGTTTTCTTTCTTGTTGCCTATTGAAGAAGAGAGGCAATTTTTCTTTTTTCATATGAACACATATTTATTTAAGAGTTACTATATATACACTTCTTAATTTATATTTATTTTTAAATTTTGTTAATTTTTTTACTTTTTTAATAATTTTATCCATATAACATAACTAAAAATAAGAGTTATATACATCTTGATGTACAATTAGCTTTTTCTGATTTATTTACATTTTGTTAAAGATTGATGATATTTTTACATTTACTTTTTTGTTTTTATATTTTCTCCATTTTTTTATAATTTTATATTTATAATATAACTAAAAAATTTAAAGTATACACTAAGTTGTACATATAGCTTTTTCTATTGTCAAAAGCCACCCTTGCTTTTTCCAGCCATAAGATTTATTCAAAGTGGGAGCACATTGAGAAAATTAGAGTGAAGGAAGGACATTAAAAATTTGGCATCTCATTTTTTTATCTCATTTTTATTATTAGATAAAAATATAAACTAATATTATTATTTTACTTTTTTTAATCTTTTTTATCAATCTATTATCATGAATAATATATAAAATATTATATAAGAAAATAAATTTAATTAGATGAATACCTTGATTTAAAAATGATTCAATAGGCTAACAAATATCAGGGACAGATTTAGAGGGGGCAAAGGTGCCTTCCCCCACCACCCCTCGCTAATTTTTTTTTTAATGTTTTATATATTAAAATTTTTAATAATTATATTTTTATATACAAAATTGTTTAAAAATTAGATTTTGACCTCCCTTTCCTGTCAAAGACTTTTTTTTTTTTTACCCCTTTTGTCTGGTTATATGGGTGAGTTCAATGAATTGAAGAATTTTAACTATAGGATATTGAAATCCCTTATTTTTGTTGTTAGAAGGAGACAAAGGGCAACGTGTGTGTCAGAGTGAAATGTGAGGACGGGTTCCCAGTTGGTAATAATATGTTTGGCAGGCAAGTTGGTAATCTGAGTCAGAAGCTTAAGAGCTTTCAACAAAAGGATGGCTTGCCCTTTTCTACTAACCAAAGAATATAAATAAAAGCATATGTTCTTTGCTTTCCTTCTCCAACATTCATAGAACCTTTGCTCTTCATTTTCAAAATTTGTAGTATACTCACTGTTACGTTTGGGCCCTCAAATCCAAATATACAAGCAGCCCAACTATATGCAAAATAACTAAATTGCCCTTCAGTCCTGTATACTGTATAATATACTCTATTAGTTTAAAATTATAATATACTATTTTAAAAAGTTTATATTTAAAAATATAAGATTTTTTTTTAATTTTTGAGAGTAAAAATGATATTTTTTAAAAAATACTCTTACTTAAAATTTTATTTTAATAATTTTTTATACATTTAATTTAAGAGACAAAATATTAGATAAAAATATCATAAATATATATATTTTTAAATTATTTAATTATATTATTTGAGGAGTGTAAAGTAAATAATAATATTTTATAATTTTGAATAAAGGGAATATTTACCAAGCTGCCATCTCTTTTCCCTGTAAGTATTCTATCAGTTAATGATGTATGCACATACTCACTTAGACATTTATTTTTTGGGATGGGACCAAGTTTTCTATCCCATTGTATGGAATACTAGATATATTGTTTTAGAGAATCCTTTTGTTCTAAAATTATTGTAATTTTAACATTTTAAAGTTATGTTAAATTTATTTTTCATTTTATCCCCTTATATAATTAATGATAATTTATTTGTTCTATCTTAATTATATTATAAAGAGAAAAAATTAAATAAGAGTATTACAATTAATACAGTGCACTAATTAACAATCAGAAAACAAAAATTTTGAGATAAAATGAGTAATAAATTGATCAAAAATCAATTTAATAATAAATAAACTAATACCAAACTCTTTACTAATTTAAGTATTAGAATAGTCTTGTAACGCTACATTATCCTAATTTTTTATTTTTATTTTTGCTTGTTCTTAGCTCCTCTGAAAGTCATTGCTTAACCTCCACAAATGTCTTCCAAATGGGTTTGCTCCAATTCCAAAGTATGGGAAAAAAAAAAAAAATAGGGAAAGGAGTACAAGATCAAATTGAATTTTTGACATCAAAACCATAAAATAAAGAGTTTCTGTAAGACCCATACGTCATTAATGCTTTTCTTTTTCTAGATGGTCTTTTTTTTAAGGAGAAAACATGCAATAAAAGACTTAATGCATATATTGTCTTAATTTTTTTTTTTTTGGTGATAAAAATTTGGATAAGTTGGATGTTAGAATTTATCATAAGGCAAACTTTAAATTTAAAATATAAGTATTTATAAATTACTCACCAAAAAATTTTTCATATCAATAATAAAATTTTAACTTATATCATTTGAAATATAATTTAAAATTTTAAAACCAACTCTTATTGGCTTAATGTATTTCACTAACATATGAATTACTATATTTTTGGCAAATATAACATTTTTAGGTAATATTTAGGTTATCCCACTTAGAGTGGATACGAGACAAGATGGATCGAGATTTTGCCCGATTTGGTCTTATCCCATTTTGATCTTGTCTTGAAGCCCTTCTTTGTCCTGTCCCAATTCTAAAATGCATTATATAAATTTTGTCTTAAATTTTATTTCAAACTTAAAATATAAAAATTGTCCCATGACTCATTCAAGTTATGATATCAATCCAAACTAATATAATGAATGATATTTATCAACACTATTATACTATTTTTATAAGTTTATAACAAAACCAAACTCAATAACTTGCAGTAGACTTATATTAGACTTAATCTTTTTAGAATCAAATGGACTAATAACTTATCCATATCAGAATAATACTTTTCTTGGAGCATATATATATTTGGCCTTATTCATAGATTTATGGAAATGATATATCTATTTATAAGCAAGCTTGTGGTGTGTGCAACTATTTGATTTCTAAAGCAATATCAATATGCATGCTGAGGAAAGGTTCTTCAGCTATGATTGGGAAAACTGCAAGACTCAAAAAAATTGCATATTCTTCCAAATCCATTCAAAACGGACTGCCAACTACTGCATCTAATAGAGCAATAATCCAACAAAGAAAAGAGATTAAGTTTATGACTGGCCTCCATTAATTACAGAGCCTTCATCACAAGTTTACCTATATATGACAAAAACACCAACAAAAGATTTGTACTTTGGAGACAATGGCCAAATACAAGTCATTTTTTTATGGACTTAGCCTCTTGAACGGTACTTTGTCTTTTTGCATTAACAGAGCAATATAAACAAGTTTTACTCATTCCCGCTCCGAAATAAGTAAGCTAAAAAGAAACATAAAAGAAAAACGCTAGCAAATTAAATGAATGATAGACAAATTTAAATGAGTAATAAGACAATGATGTACACATTTTGAGATGGGATTGAGATGGAATCGGGATGTGATTTCTTTTATCCTAATCTTGTCTTGAAAATTGATTGAAACATAAAATTTTGTTTTTGTCCTTTTTGTCTCCTTTTGAAATTGTCCTAAATTTTTTAAGCTAAGACAAAACACTAGAATATTTTATCTTATGCTCACCCCTATAGTCACCCATAATTAGAGATTCTAACGAACTCATAATATCAATTGGGTGTCATTACAAATATACAATAATATCTTTATATATATATATATATATATATATATATATGATATGATATGAGTTATTAATAAATCATATATCTCTCAAAATTTTTTCCCTATATCATCACATTCCATTTAATTTATTTTATTATTATTTTTTTTTATAAAGAAGTACATTAGGAAATAGAGAATGGAGTACATGATCCAGGTGCAAACCTTTGGCATAAAAACCTTAATTTTTATGACAAAAGGTGTACCTATAATACCCATACATCATTGAATGCTTTTTTTTTTCTCCTTTTGGGGAGGGGGGGGGGGTTGAAGAACATAAAAAATTTGATGCATATAACTTCCAAGTCTTGACTAGCATATGAATCACTAGATCTTGGCAAATATATTATCTTTCACGTGTGTTTACGAGCTGAATTAGTCGATCTCAACAATGTATGGTGTCAATCTAGGGGCTTACAGATTTATTTAGTCGATCACATTGAGTTAGTTTTTTTTTTTTTTTTTGGTCAGCAAGAGAGAGAGCAGGATATATTTCAGGGTTTGAAATTTGATCTTCAGTGATCAATTTTAAGCAAAGATTAAATCTCCTGTGAAATAACGGTGTTATTAAATTTTTTGACATAGCATTGATATCTATTGACATATATTTAAATGATGCCAAAAACCTAATAAATATTAACTTCATGACACTATCATATTACAAATACTAAATTAAAAATTTGCCCTTAAGTGAAAATACTAATAAAAACTTTACTAAAGAGTGACTACTATTAAGGCAGCTCCATTTCTCCGCATAGTGCTAGGTTAACCGAAATTATATTTGGTTCCTTGTAATTTAAGTAACCTAACTCAATGTGATAAACTACACAAACTTAAAAAACATTAAAATTTGGTTTGGCTGAATTAAGAATCATTGTTGAGAGAAACATTCTTGGATATTGTTCTTCACGTGGGCTTGCAGGCTATATGTTTTCTAACCGCGATGTTCCCCTGAAATAAAGGGCCGTTATGGTCACCCATGATGTGGTGCCCGGATAAACAACAAATATCATGTTTTTTCTTTTATATATATATATATATATATATATATTGACCATTTATATCAGTATGGCACAAATTCATTTTTAAGTTACTCAACCTATAATTAATTTAATTCAAGCTAAGTAAAAATATAAAAGCAAAAAAAATTTCTAGTTAAACTAAAACAATTCGCGCTAGTTGATCTATGCACTTGATGATAACAAATATCATGTACTGTCTCTTTGCTCTGTTTCCATTCTTTGGGATCTCAAGCGTCTCTCGCTGAAAGAATTAATTTTTTTTTTTTTTGTCATTTAACAAAGTATTCCAACCAAGCTTCACCAACTACCAAATACAACAATGTCAATCAATCAAATAAGAGTAAAACTCTATTTTGGTCTCTTATGTTTAGGGGTTTAAACAATTTGGTTCCTCATAATTAAAATTTCTCAATTAAGTTTATGACATTTTAAAAATATGCCAAATTGATCCTTTATTTATGTTCGTTACAGTTGTTTGATGGAGCATAATGATATCTCACATTAAATGATGACGTGTGCTATAATTTGTGTTATGTTAGTACTTAAATTTCATTTTTTTTAAAAAAAATTTTAGTCTCTCAAATTTTAAAACTTGGCCAAATCAATCATTCTCTTTTTCTTTTTCTTTTTCTTTTTTCTCTCTTAAGGTTTTTTTCTTCCTTTATCTATCTATACCTTTACATCAATTTCATAAGTTTTGATAATGGAAAGAAGATGAAAGCAATATAAGTATGTAAAGGTTATTGAAAGAGTGTCTCTTGAGAATCATAAATGAGATGCATAATTTGTGAGAGTTTTTCTATGTTTCAATAATCTTTATAATGCAAAATATATTATAGTTTTTTAAGGACAACTAGTTATATGATTTCATTGTGTATTTTGATCGCGACCATTACCTAGGCTCTTAATCCAATTTCTACAATACATAATTTAATTTCACTGCTGCCAACCCTTATCAAAATACACAATTAAGTCATATAACTAGTTGTCATTAAAAAATTATAGTATAATTTATCTCACAAATATTACTAAAGCATAAAAAATCTCTCACAAACCTTATATCTCATTTATGATTCTCAAAAGAACGCACAAAAGATGTTCTTTCAACAACCTTTAAACACAGTATATTGCTTTCATCTTCTGTCCACTTCTAATGCTTATGAAATTGATGTAGAGGAATAGATAGAGAAAGAAAGAAGGAAGAAGAAAGCCATGAGAGAGAAAAAAAAAAAAGAAAAAAAGAAAAAGATTGATTTGACAAATTTTAAAACATGAGGAATTAAAATTTAAAAAAAAAATAAATGTAAGTGCTAGCGTGACACAAATAATAACACATGTCATTATTTAATGCGCATGCTCCGTTTAACAACTTTAACGGATATGGATGAAGGAATTGATTTGGTATATTTTTAAAACATTAAAGACTTAATTGATAAATTTTAATTATGAGAGACCAAAATTTTTAAACCCCTAAACATGGGGGACCAAAATAGAGTTTTAATTATCAAATAATTAATAGGAAAGTAAACAAATTTATCAAACACAGCTCAACTAATAAATCAAGCATTTAAGCCCTAGTTATAGATTTAGATGAATAAAATTCAAATAATCAAGACTTTTTGTATATGTGTGTATACGTAAACATGGTTTTTGTGACGGGACTGAAAACACATTATTTTTTCTCATCTAGATTAGATTTGGATCTACAGTAGTACCAAAACCCAGGAGTACACACTGCAGTTCCGTAAATCCTAGCCATCCAAACAATCTAATGGCACACTGAAATTGCAAAATGGTTTCAAGAGTTCTCCTTTAGGGGGAAAAAAAAAAGTTTAAGTTTTTATAATGGTTTCTTTTTCCTTCCTAGACTTTTTTTTCTTTCCCTCTCATTTCCACCCCTTAAATTTAGATATGAAAAATTATAGAAATTTTGCATAGAGGAAGCTCGTTTGAGAATTATGATCATTAAGAAGCTCCTTTATTCGGTGGGAGCCTAAAGAATGTGGGTGTATATTGGTGGGGATACAATTCTTATTGAACTAGAGCATTCCTTGTAAGAAATGAGCATCCGTAAATGAGGGTGGTTTTCCACCATAGAAAATTAACATGATTCCATCTTAAATACTTCATTTGGTTATAAAAGGGATGGCACCCAATTCATTAAAAAATAAATGGTTCACAATAGAGCTATAAATTAACAAAAGCAGAACCAAAGAACTATAAACTGATATATCAAAAAGTCAGAACCAGAACCAAAGTTCATATATACAATTAGAGAATAGTTATTGCAAATTGTGAGAAAAATATACTTACCAGCTCCCCCTCCTCCTCAATTTCCTAAAGGCAACCGTTGACAATAAGGGAAGCTCTTTGCCTCAGAAGGAAGGAAGATCCTATTTCAACTTGGAGAGTAGGGACAATTCCTGTCCTGAGGGTGTCTTAGTTGTCTTGGTTTCAGATGGGACACCAGAATGGTTAAAATGTTTATGATTACGCTTCTACACCTAGTTTTTATGTCTATTTTGGTGCTGTAACTTTTATCCTAGATTTATATTATAGAGGTTCAATTATAATTGATTGTATTTTATATTACTTTGCCTAATTTAGAGGTCTAAATTACTCAATTGAGAATTTTTTTGTTGGCAGTTGAAGCAATAGGAGTAAGCTCATTTTGTGGGTCAACATTTGAAAATGCTAGAGTCAACATTTTAATTAGGGTCACCCTTAAAATTATGAAAATCTTTAATGAAAGGCAAGTCGATTGTTTGTACTTAGGGGGAAATAGTTAGAATTTTTTAAAATTGTGATTTGAAGGGATTTTAGAGGCCATTTTCAGCCAGCTCCTCGGTAGCTACCATTTTTTTTTTTTTTTTTTTCTCTTTTATTTTCCTCTAGGTTTTAGTCATCTTCTTCCTTGGGTGAGCCTCCAAGCTTTTTTTTTTTTTTTTTTTAAATGGTGGGGGGAGAGGTTGGGTAACCAACCCAGAATAAATTGAAGATCGATCCTTGAAACTATTTTTTTTTTTTTTTTTGCTTTTTTTGGTATCTATTTTGAATTCTATTTTAATTATGCAATTTATATTTTTCATGTTTTCTCATTTGGGTTGTGTACGAAGATTTCTATATGTGATTCATTTTGGGTATGTAATTGTTCAGGGTTTGGCCAACCTGGAATTAATTGAAATAGAATTGAATTCCAATTGATTAAAATTCAATTTCGAACACTTATTCTCTTTGTGATTGTGCACGAGGAATTGGTAAACTAGGTACAAGGATTCCATCTTAGTGAGGGGGTCAACTAGGTGATACAGTTCATTCAATTAATTAGAGATTTCAGGTTAATCTAATTAATTTACATGATTGGACAAAATATTAACCTTTAAATTGAAGATATAACTACTAGGTGTTGAATAAATTCCTAAGTTGGTTGTGTTTTCATTACTGTTCGATTTCAATTTGAATTGCCTTGTTTTCTGTTTTGCTACCATTTTATTGCATTTTGTTTTGTCTATGCCAAAATCTTCATATTTTTTGTTAAGAATTTTTAAAATATAAATAATGATTTTCTAAAGTTTTGACCCATGTTAAACCCATTTTGAGACTAGAATTGATTTGCCTTCCATCTATAGTTGTAATGTTATAGATGTGCATGTCACTTGTCTCATGTCCACTTCTAATTGAATGCGAATAAATTTTGGATAAAATTATTTTGTAACTTTCAATGAGTAATTCATAATAGTTATAAATTAAAAAGCTTAATCTAGAGGCTATAACCATTTCTTTTTTGGTACAATAGAGAAAAACACAAAAACTTCAGTGTACTAAAAGCAATTGCAGCACAATCTGCCATTAAATCAATCTTATGCCAACTCGAAAGACCATCAAGCTCAACAAGAATTGTACCCTTCTAGCAGCATGCTTAGTCAACTTGTCTACAAAATGGCTGGACTCTCTATGAGCATGACTGTTCCAAGGATTGCAACAACGAGAACTCAATGTTTGTGAAAGGCCCTTAGAGATGAAAGAGATTAAGTCTTGACAATCCACATTGACTTCCAATCTACAAATCAAACCCCTTTTTTGACCCCACTTTAATTGATTTCTAGATTCATCACTAGCACCAAACTTAGACAGCAAAGCTTCTAACTCAACTAGAATATTTGTGGCATGAACAATAAACCCCACGAAAGTAGAATCACAAATCAAACCCCCTAATCATCGCACACACCGAGGATTGCCCATAGATCTTCCATCTGTATTGAACTTTCATAAGTTAGCTTGAGGGCATTCCTGATGAGCAACGACTAGAGATTGAGGAGAATGCAGTACACAATCCAATAATATATGAGATTTCTCTGCTATCATAAGGGCTTGCAAAGTAACAAAATGCTTGGGGCCACCTTTGCCCCACTTGAATTTGATGATTTCTTGCCCTCTGCAACACCACAATAAATAGCAAAAGCTTGACGGAGCAATGGTGTGGCACTCCATTAAAACCGGCATATTACATAACCTAAGCTTGGAGATTAGTTCCTAGAAACTCCAGACAAAGATGCATGCCCGACTTAGCCCATATTTGACAAGTCAACACACAATTCCTCAAACAGTGAGTGATGGAATCAACACCACTATTACAATGAGATCACATTGGAAAATTGGAGAAACAGCATTGATACCTAACTAGGTTAACTAGAAGACTACCACGCATGATTAACCAAACTAGCATCTTACCTTCTCTAGAGGTTTCAACTTTCAATTTTTTTTTTTTTTTACCAAGGGATTTCAAAGAATGTTCCATCTCTTTGAGTTTTGAATGAGTCACTTGAATGTTGCTTTATAAGTGCATGTGGCATCACTTGCACAATCCCACATCAAAACATCCTCTAGAAGTTGATCTAATTGGTCTATCTCCTACCCACCAATCCATGCAAATTGATGTTGAACTAACTTTCCCTACACATCTTTTAAATCTTTCTTGCTAATAAGGACGTATTTAGTAACTGGTCCCCGATATTAAGAAGCATAAGCAGTAGGCTAGTGTTTGAATATCACCCCCTCCTTCAAGCAGTTTTGCTACCAAATTCAAACCCATAATCTATCTTCACTTTGCAAAAAGCTCCAAATAGAGTTACTTAGAAACGTCACATTTGCAAGCCTGGTGAAATGTAGGGTGTACGTTTGTTCGATTTAGTACTAAAACTGCACAAAATCGACCTAGACAGTTTAAAAATTTTACAAACTAAAAGATCTATAGTACAAATGGTTTTCAAATCAGTTGATTTGATTCGATTTCAACCCTTTTAAGCAGTACTATACTATCTAATAATATTTTTTGGATAATAAAAAAAAAAAAAGACAACTTAGAAAAGCTACCTTTCTATGAAAATATTTAGCAAACTCTATATCTTACATAAAGTTCAGGCGATTTAAAGCTATGCACTTGTGTGAACTAAGTGTGAGATGCGGGATTGTGATTTACAAATGCGTGAGATGCGGGATGTTGGCTGCCCTTCATGCTTGCTGCCTCTAACTACCTGAAGCTCGCCTATGCCAACTACATCTTAGAGATGTGAATGGGAGACTCGTGGGATGTAAGGGCGGAACATGTCAATGTCTCGTACTGACTCGAGAGTTTTGGGATAGGACAAATTGAGAATTATGATAGTCTTAGGATAAGGGAATTCGCGTCTCGTATTTGTCCCAATATGTATAAATTTTATCTTATTCTAATTGTCTTGATGTGTGTATATATATAAAAATACTTTGATCCTTTGTATTCAACATATTAAAAGAAAATAAATTTTAAAATGCTTTAAAGAATAGATTGATCAAACAAAATCGAATAAGAATCTCATTATTTTTTTTAAACAAATAAAAAAATTTGGAATAAAGTACAAGACGAGACAAAGAGAAATTTTAGATGAAACCAAGATAGGACCAAGACAATGCTTCATAATATCGGGACGGAACAAAGTAAAATTCGAGATGAGACTAAACGAAAAAAAAATCCCATCTCGTGCTTACCCTAGTAGGATGCACGAAGGGAAGAACAAAAAGGGTAAAGAATTCAGAACTAGTCCGGGTGTAGGTGATGTGTGATTATGGGTGGGGGGAAAACTAGTATCATTATAAGAATTAACAAAACGTTGTTGTGTTTCACTTTTATTGTCTAACTCTTTTCTTTTTCCTGTTACATATATACATATTTAATATAAATATAAAAAATTTAAAATTTGAAAATATATATAATTCGGTGTAGTTCAATCTTTTAAATTGAGCCAAACTAATGGTTTAGAAATTTTTGAAATTGATTTAAATCGACTATGATTGATTTGAGTTGATTTTAGTGCAATTTAATGTAGTTTCGTTAATTTGAGTTAGTTTGTGAACATTCTTAATGAGATGAATATTTAGGCCTCCTAGATCCATTTGGCATGCAACTTGATCTCGGTTCACCGAGTAATCGCCATTTGCAGCAATGTAAGCTAGATAAAATTCTTTATACGCTAGTTAATTGTGTGATACGAACAAGAGACAAATCACCTTAAGATTCCAAGCAAGGAGAATGATATTAGCAATACACTCAAGGCATGGGTGAGAAGGTGATAAGCCATGGGTTGATTGCCACAAAATACCTCAATAAGATTAGATTTACTTTAATATATGAACCAAAGGAAAGCTCTCACAATTAGGTAATATACTTAAGCACAATAGAGCATAATAGCTCTTGATGTGGACTGAATTCATTAAAAATGCCCCACGCAACATAAGGGTCAGGCCTAAAAGGTCAAAGACCCGTCATACTCACACCCTTATTAGAGTAGCAAAAAAACCTTTAGCACCAAGTAATTATAAAAGGAAACATCATTAGTGAAAAAGGTAAGTCACATCTAAAAACCCTAACTCATCTTTATTATGAATTTTCTTACTTTACCCAATCTCTTTGCACTAACTTGGGTGTCAGAGTATTACTCAACCAACCTATTTCTTTCTGTTCTTGCAGACCCAACGTGACCTAAAAGAAATCTAACTGACCCCAATTGAGACCCAAGCATTATTATCGTGTTGACTTATCAACAACTCTAATGTGTTCTTTTATATAAAGGTATCTCTGACGTATTCATTTAAACATTAAAAATGTGAAATAATAAGTCTTTTTTTTTAGCAATTCTTGTCTCACATTGCTAGTGTTTAAAGAAATAAGTAAAAAACATTCCTATATAAAAAAAATAATGGAGCTATTACATTCCATTGTACTCAAGCACATTGTTGAAGTTATTTTTATATGGAATAGCTACATGGTAATTTTTTAAAGTTTGATTTTTCTTTTTAAAAAAATAATTTTGATTGATTCATACTGTAATGATTTTTTTTTGCATTTTTTTAAAAATTCACCTTAAAAGTGCCAGTCAAGAATGGGCCTTCAACACGAAGGTCGTCAACTTGGGGCCTTTATAGCTAATTTCTTTACAAAAGCATCATTCCACTTGGCACTTTCTTGTACATATCTTTCATTTAGCGCCATAACATTTGACGCCGTTAAAGAATCAATATAATTGTGGTATATTGAAAAATAATTTTAGATTAATGATATTTTTATAAAATTTTAGGGAACTTAACCTTGAATCTTCTCTTTCACAAATTAAATAAAATCTAGACATCAGATTCCTCAACAGTATAGCCTGATCAAAGGGTAAACCTACATACTTTGTAGAATTGTACAGAATATTCATAAGATATTTACAACTCAACACCCTCCAAGCTAGAGCATATATCATATGCACCAAGTTTGTTACAAATGTAATTAATCCAAGGACTGTAAGGGACTTAGTAAAGATATCACCAAGTTGATCACTTAACTTGACAAACTAAGTAGCAATGTCTTATGCAAGTTCCTCTCTCTAATGAAGTGATAGTTAATCTCAATGTGCTTCGTTCTTTCATAAAACAAACTTGATTATCACACACAAGCTTCATGCAACTTGGTTTGCAAAACATTAATTCCTCTAACAAGTGCTTCACCCACATACATAAGCTCATGTGCTCCTTTGGTCATAGCTTTATACTCTGCTTCAGCACTCAATAAGGCAACCACTTTCTACTTGCTCTTCTATGAGATTAAACTTCCTCCAAAAAGAAGACAATAGCCAAATGTAGAGTGCCTATCAAAAAGACATCTTGCCTAATCTACATCAGTTTAACCCAAAATCTTGGTATACCCGTTGGAGTAGAGTAACCCTTTCTTTACCACAAGCATTTTTTAGGTACTTGACAACTTGAATTGCTGCCTACCAATGAATATCACATAGGGAATCAAGAAACTGACTTAAGACTAGACAAATAAAATGCCTAGTCCTGTCACTATGAGCTAATTGAGTTTTCCAACCAATCTCGTGTAGCTATTAGGGTTTGCTAACTTCTCCCCTTCCTCTGGAAGTAATTTAACATTGGGATCCATTAGAGTCTCCACTAGTTGGCTTCCAAGCATCTCTATTTCCTTGAAGATATCAAGTATATATTTCCACTATGAAATGTAAACACCATCCTTGAACTAGACTACTTTAATGGCCAAAAAGTATCTAAGTGGACCCATGTTTTGGTATGAAAATTCTGAAACAGTTGTTGCTTAAGTTGAGAGATGGCAACATTATCACTCCCTATGATAATAATATCATCTGCATAGACAACTAGATAAGTCCTCGATTTAAAAGAGATTCGACAATAAAATACTGAGTGATCTGCCTCACTGCGAGTCATTACAAAGGCTTTAACATTACAACTAAACTGACCAAACCATGCACGTGGAGACCATTTCAAACCATAGAGATTTGTGGAGCTTACAAACCAAGTGAAACCCCCATGAGCAACGAACCATGGAGGTTGCTCCATATAAATAGTATTGTGCAAATCTCCATGTAGAAAACCATTTTTGATGCCTAACTGATGAAGAGACCTATTATGAATAATGACAATAATAATAAATAAGTGGATAGAAGCAAGCAATCTTGGCCACAGGAGAAAAAGGTGTCACCAAAGGCAAGGCTATAAATCTGAGTGTAGCCTTTAGCTACCAACCTAACTTAGAGCGGTCAACCTTGCCATCGGTACTAACATTGACAGAGTACACCCATCTATACCCCACTTTGGTCTGCCCAGTAGAAAAAGGAATAATATCCCATGTCCTATTGGAATGTAAGGCGGCCATTTCATCTATCATAGCATATCTCCACCGTGGATTAGAGAAAGCTTCACCGGTAGTCTTAGGAATAGAAACAATAGATAATGTGGAAACAAATGCATAATAGGTAGGAGATAAGTGATCATAACTCATAAAATAATAGATAGTATAAGGATTATGAGTATATTGAATACCTTTACAAAAGGCAATGGGTTGTTCATCTTGGGTCAAAACTGTGGTAGGGAAACCTTTGGCAAAAAGAGGGAATAATGGAGATGACCTGCCGACACCCTAGTATCAATAGTCACAGGCTATCTAGAACGATATTGATAAATGTTAATATATTTGTATATATTTAGGGTTATTTATATTAGGAAATATCCCTTGATTATATCCCTTGATTGTAGGGATTGACTAGCCTAATTAGTCTCTAATTTGTCTCCTTAGCTGTATATATATAGATGTACTTGTATCACATGATATTCATCGAATAATATTACTTTAGTTTACAATAAACAATGAGATGACTCATATAGGTGTCAGATGAAGGTTAAGATGACTCCATAGATGAGTCAAGTGAAGGAAAAGAACCAATTAGAGTAAGCATGACTAGAATACACTCAATGGTTTTTGACGATGAAGGAGGTGTGAGCATGACATGTGTAGGCTGAGATACACTGCATGGAACTGCATATAGTTGGTGCTTAAAAAATGTAACATTAACTTACATTAGATAAGTTTAGTTCCAAAGAATAACGTCCATATTCCTTCTATAAATAAGAATAGCCCAAGAAAATACATTTAAGAGCCTTAGTAGACAATTTATTTTGACCAAGGAAAGAAACATAGACAAAACACACAGCCAAAGACATGCAAGGAAAAGGGGCACAATAGTTGGTTGGGGAGAGAGGACAATCCAAGGAACCTTATATTGAAAGGCACGAGATGACATCCTATAAATTATATAGCATGAAGTCAAAACTGCATCAGCCCAAAAATGATCGTGTAATTTAGCATGAAGTATCAAAGTAAAAACTATTCAACCAAATGGTAATTCTTACGTTTAGCCATTCCAATATGTTGAGGAGTGTATGGGCAAGAAGATTGATGAAGAATGCCTTTGAAAGCCATAAAGTTGTGAACTGACTAGAAAAACATCCTTTGGCATTATCACTTTGTAAAACTTGTATGGATTTGCCAAATTGATTTTCAATTTTAGTACAAAAGGTTTGAAAAATGGAAAACAACTCATAACACTGTTTCATTAAAAACAACCAAGTGTAACAAGAGTAGTCATTGAGAAAGGTTAAATTTTAAGAAAAACCTAAAGATAAAGTTGTATGACTCAGTCCCCGTATATCAAAGTGAACAAGGGAAAAAGGAATAGCAACCCTATTATCAACTTGACTAGGAAATAAGTTACAAGTGTGTTTACCAAGTTGACATGACTTACATGGTATAGAAGACAATGTAGAAAGATGAGGGACTATCTTTTGAAGTTTGGTAAGACTAGAATGACCAAGATGATTGTGAAGAAGCTCTAAAAACTCGGTGAGGGTGCAAGCTACCAGAGAACTAGGAGCTGCAAGATAATAGAGCCACGAGACTCATGCCCAGTAGCAATTGTCCGCCTTGAATCCCAATCCTGCACCAAGACAAAGTTGCGAGAAAAAAATGATAGAACAATTAAAAGAATGGATTAGACATAGAAATTAAATTAAACGGGCTGCCAATAACATATAAAACATTGTCTAAGGATAAAGAAGGATGAAGAATAACTCAACCAATGCCTCTAGTTATAGTTTGTGTACTATTGGCAAGGATAACAATAGATAATGAATCAGAAGAAGGTAAGAGGAGAAAAAAGTTTTATTACCACCAGAATCGAGGACCCAAGGACCAAGAGAAGGAGTCTAAACAAGCTAAGCAACGCTATTATTAGCATGAGAAACAATACCCATGGTAGGTGATGACTGGTGAAGGGCTTGAAGCCTTAACAATGCCTTGTAGTTAGCAATAGGCACAAAGACAATTCTGGATGAGGCAAACTTAAAAGAATTAGTGGATTAGGTCAACTAGGCTAGGGTTTTCGGTGAAAAAGGGACACATACTGATTGGGACTGTTTGGGTTGGATATGCAAGAACGGATGCAAGGGATGTGTTTATTAGTGGCCAGAGGTGCAGCGATGAAATGACAACGGCAAAAGGTGGCAGGATGTGCCTTCATGCTGCAGTGCATTGGTAGCGGAGCAGAAAAGCTTTGTCGGCATGTAGGAGCGTGTGTGGTGGCTGATGGCGGTGCAACTTCAGCCAAGGCCAATTAGAGTTGTTTGAATCTTCTTGTTGTGGTGGTATCTTGAAATTCGTACCCTACAATGACCAGAATGAAGCACACCGTGTAAAATAAAAAATGGTTGTCGAAATAATACACGACAAGGAAAAACACTGTTGGTAAGAGGCACAATAAGAGGAGAGGTTAGCTAGGGTTATGTTAGCACCAAACCAGCTTCGATGCCATGTAGAATTGTAGGATAATTGAAAATCTGTGTATTCATTCAAAATGAGAGTACATCTATATATACATGAGAGGAAAGAATCAAATCCTAATCAATCCCTATAATTGTGGTAATCTGATAAATATGGAATATTATAAAATATTCACTAGATATTTGCAACTCAGCATGCTCCACAACTTAAAGTGGTGGTCATTGCAGCCTATCTAACACTTTTCATAAAATGACACCTCCACCTACTATGAACACAAACCTCGAAGTGGAACACTTTATTAGCATTATCATTCTAAGTTAGCATATAGTTAACAAAATAATATTAAAACGTGTGTAAACTTGAGCATATATTAGACTACCAACTTAAAAAATAAAAATAAAAAAATGAGACATACAACATAGGAGCTCTTTTCAACTTCTTGAGAACACTAGGACTTGGTGGCTGTTTCACTTTTTAACATGGGTGCCAAACATAGAGAGCAAGATTTCACCTGGAACCCAATTAACTACTACTCAATGTATGCTTTCTAAGATAAGCCAAAAGGATCCTAGGATCTAGAACAATAAACACAATAGCTTGACATCATTTGCTTTCTTACACTATAAACGTGTTCAAGTCATTGCTAGCATAAGCAACATGGTCAATATACAAGACTACAATCATAAATATGCTCCCACTCACTTTCAAATAAAATGTGTTGATCAGTCACATTTTCTTTGAAAGCTAACAGAAGAAACAATTTTGTGAAATTTCAAATTCCACTGCCTCAAAGTCCACTTCAACCATATTCTTTTTTATTTTGCAAAATCTCCCATTAAATTTCATATCAAATTGACAAAATGAACAAGCATAGATTCTAGATGAAATTCCAACGTACCCATGAGCTAAAGATGTGATTATATGAAGGATTTACAACTAAATCAAATTTTAGGATCAAAGTCACAATAAAAAGGGGTAGAAATTCATATAATCACATGAATATATTTAGGTAGACTTAATTTAACAATTATATAGCCATAAAACTATCTACAACCAACTTTGATACCAATTGAAAGAAATTTACACAATAGTAATGTATAATTTGCGGATTATTCTATACCATGTATATAAGAATAAGATCTAGGAATTACCTAGAGGTAATTCATATTTGTCATTGAAATCGCAGCGGAGAAAGAGCACAAAACAATGCAGTAAATTGCTCTCAAACCTAACAGGCATTGACCATGTTACACAAATGGGGTAGCAACACATATATACAGGTAAAGAGCCATCAACAGTCAACCCATTCACAAGCCCTAGAAAATAAAGTCCATTTATAATGGTGCATCCAAAGAATAAAAGAAATAAATGATCACTAATATTACGCTTTAACAAAACACGCATAATCAATATAATATTATGTTTGGGTCTTAACATAAGATTGATTTATTTCCACAAAATATTCCAGTATAAAGTCGCTCCGTAAAGGGCAAATAATATCATCAAGGAATGATTGAAATTGATTAACTAATACCTTAGTCAAGATCTTATATAGAGCATTGCATAAGCTTATTGGCCTAAAGTGAGTAATGTTAATAGGATCATCCACTTTAGGAATAAGAACAATAAGGGTATCTGCCATTTTTTTTGTCAAGACTACCCTGAGAAAAAGCATCACAAATGAGGTGAAACATACCATCTCCTATAAAAAGATAAAATAAGTTGGCATTGGAGTGCTAAAAGCCTTCTTGCATCTAACAGCCTCCCATGCCTACTTTTTAATAACATCTTTACACAACTCAAAATTGCACCATTGCTAAGATCAGGATGATTCGCAGTTTAAAGTCCAAAATTAACTACCTCAAACTCAAGCTCCTTAACGTCAATAGACCATTGGCCATTAGAAAGAAATAGCCCTTCAATACTTGTTGGACTTTCTCCATATGACTTGTCTATCCATGGAAGAAACTATTATTTTTGTCACCAGTCTGGATAGATACTTCTATTGGTTTATGAACCAATGCATCTCATCCTCTTGCACAAGAATGTGTACATACTCCTTTTGAAGTTGCCTTTCAAGATGACAATGCCTAGCTAAATCAATTTTCTGAAAGGACTTAACAACCTAGTCACTCGAACTCTTTGCACTATAACTATCAATAGAATTATTCCTAGATAGTGCATGAAATTTATTTGTCATAATCCACATAGTTGAATTAGCACTAAAGGAAAATCCCTTAGATTTAGGGTTATGTCTCTTCTTTGTTATGATCATCCCCAATCACCACGGATAATCTAAACCTCATTAGTGATCATGTTAGGCATAACTTCCACTTGGTTTGGGAGAGATTTGGATTGCAACTGCAACCTCATCCAACGGCTAAGAGGCCACTACTACACTACAATAGATCTGGAACCGATCTGGGAGACCACCTTGTTCTACAAGCACCACCTTGACCATACCCCTCAAATGATTGTGTCACCTAAGGTTGCTTTTCCTTCAGTGCTTTGCTATAAAAGCATTGCTGAGGTGATCATAGAAATCACACTAGGTAAACATGCTATAAAGCACTTCATTCTTAACTTCATACTGTAGGAAATCAAGCCCAACGATATTTTGTAGATAAGGTTTCTGTAAATAGAATTATTTTAGGAGATAATTAGGAAAGTGATTGAGGATAATTGATTACTCAATTAATTAAATCAAATCCCTTCATTTTAGGGATTATTTGTTGTATTTATATGTATATATATCCTACCCATCTCAATGAAATAATCATCGAGATTTCCACGAAACTACATGGTATCAAAGCTTACTACACAGCTCTGACCTATCCTCCCTTCTTCTTTTCCTTTTTGGGGCCTCCATTCCACGGCATCCTCAGTCTTAATTCTGAGACCACCTCCATCACTCCTCATGGTCGACTCCGATCAAATCTCCACTGCAGGAGGTTCAACCTCTCATCCAGTAATTCCAATAACTTCAGCCACACCTCTTGACAACAGTATTACACCTATCACCTCTCACAAACTCAATGGGCACAACTACCTTCTATGGTCCCAATCAGTATTGTTGTTCATCAGTGGCACAGCTGCTTCACCGGAGCCCTCAAAACCTACCTATAAAATATGAAAGGCAGAAAACAACTTGGTTATGTGCTGGCTCATTAATTCCATGACCACTGACATTGGCGAAAACTTTCTTCTCTACAATACTGCCCATGAAATATGGGAGGCCACCCAAGAAACCTACTCTAGTAGAGACAACACAGCTGAATTATTCCACATTGAAAGCCTTCTACATGCCCTCTAGCAAGGCAACAATTCAGTCACCACCTATTATATCACCCTCTCTAAGTATTGGCAGCAGCTAAATCTTTTCGAAACACATGCTTGGAGATGCCCAGAGGATCATATCCAGTATAAGAAGATCATTGAAACCAAGAGGATTTTTAAGTTCCTAATGGGGCTTAACAAATCTCTAGATGAAATGCGGGGCAGAATTCTAGGGACCAAACCTTTACCTAGTCTTCGTGAAGTATTTTCTACAATTCGCAAAGAAGAAAGCAAGCGGAAAGTCATACTTTGAACACTAGAACCCCCTTTGCTGGAAAGCTCAGCCTTCCGCTGCATCAAAGGGACCTGACACTACCACGCTTGGAACACATATTGCCCTTGCTGCTCGAAACACTCCTCAACCTCAGGGAGATGGCCGGCCTCGAAGAAATTGTCCTTGGTGTGATCACTGTCAAAAGTTAGGACACCTCAAGGAATCCTGCTAGAAACTACATGGTAAACCAGCTGATTAGAAGCCCAAAAACACCTCAGACCACCGAGGCTATGCTGCCACAACTGAAGGAGATAAGGCTCCCTTCACCAAAGATCAACTTCATGTACTTCAATAGCTAATCAGCAAAGCTGGCCAACTGAATCAATCTCTGGCTCTTCATGCTACCCAAACACCACAGACTTGGATTGTCGATTCAGGGGCTTCTGACCACATGACAGGTGATAAGACTTTATTTTCTTCCTTTGTTCATTGTCCTAACTTTGCTACTGTCCGCATAGCAGATGGCTCACAGGAGACAGCCATGGGCTATGGCACCGTAACCATCTCACCAAATTTTAAATTGACATCAGTTCTGTTTGTTCCAAAACTAGACTGCAATCTACTTTCTGTTAGAAAACTCAATCAAGATTTACATTGTGAGACTAAATTTAAGGATGACTTATGTATTTTTTAGGATATGGACTCGGGGAAGATGATTGGCAGTGCTGAATTTGATTCCTACTGTCGCCTTTACCTCCTCAAATCTAAACCTGCGCCTCAATCTAGTCCAACCAGCAACCTTTCTTACTATCATTCTACCTAGACGAGCCACCCATCACAGCCAAGTATTGAAAAAATTGTATTACTTTGGCATAAACGGTTAGGACACCTAAATTTCTTGTATCTCAAGCGGTTATTTCCAGCATTATTCAATAAAATAAATTTTAATTCGCTTCATTGTGATACTTGTCATTTATCTAAACATACTAAATCACATTATGCTCCTCTCTGTCATAAACTCTCTTCACCTTTTTCATTAATCCATGGTGATATATGGGGACCTAATAAAATAAAAACCTTGAATGGTGCCCGACGGTTCTTATTGCTAGTTGATGATCACACTAGGACTTAGTTGGACCTTTCTAATGAAAACTAAATCTGAAACCACTCAAATTTTCTAGAATTTCCACAAAATGATTCAAACACAATTCCAAACCAATATCCAAGTCCTTAAAACCGATAATGCCCGTGATTTTTTCAATGAATCCCTTGGTTCCTACGTCCGAAATAATGGAATTGTCCATCAAAGCTCTTGTGTTGACACACCACAACAAAATGGTGTTGCCGAACGCAAGAACAAATACCTTCTGGAAGTCACCCGCTCCTTACTCCTCTCCTCCAACGTTCCAAAATATTTTTGGGGAGAAGCCCTCCTTACCGCCACTTACCTTATCAACCGAATGCCCTCTAGAATCCTCCAATTTCGCACTCCCATACAACTTCTCCTAAACACATATCCCAAAACCCATCTTATCTCCCAAATTCCCCTTAAAGTATTTGGGTGTACTGCATTTGTCCACATTCACTAACATCACCGAGACAAGCTTGATGCTCGAGCCCACCGATGTGTCTTTATTGGCTATTCTCCAAACCATAAAGCTTATAAATGTTACTGCTCTTCAACCATTAAAATGTTTCATTCTATGGATGTTACATTTTTTGAACATCGACCCTATTTTTCCCATTCTATGATTCAGGGGGAGAACATATCACTGGAATCACAGAATTGGGAATTAATCCCATAACAAAATAACTTAGAACATACATATCCCATTCTACCACCTCTATCCACCTGTCCAACGCCTACCCTAGAACCAGCAAATGATGTCCCAAATTCTCCCAACACTTCAAAAACACACACCTGTCCAGATCAATCATCAAAATATGCACACACTCCCGAAACACATACCTGTCTAGATCAGCCATCTTAATCTCCCAATAAAACCAATGAACTCCTAGTATATTCTAGGAGAGGAAAGTGGAATCAAATTCAGCTAGTCCAAGAATCAACACCATGTCCAACAAATCCTGAACAAACATAAGGAAAATTCCCAATTAATCTTGATGTTCCAGTGGTGGAAAATGTAAGGAAAAATAATGATCTAAATTGGCCTATTGCACTAAGGAATGGAGTAAGGCAGTGTACTAAACATCCCATACAAAATTGCCTATCTTATTCCAAGCTATCGCCTCAATTCTGAGCCTACACAGCTACCATAGACCAGATTCAAATTCCTAAAACTGTGGAGGAAGCCTTACAAGATCCCAAATGGAGAGAAGCAACTTTGGTTAAACTCTGGGCACTTGAAAAAAATCAGACTTAGGAAATCACCAACTTGCCTCCAAAGAAAAAGACAGTGGGCTGTAAATGGGTATTCACTGTAAAATAGAAGGCAGATGGCAGTGTTGAAAGATTCAAAGCTCTCCTTGTAGCAAAGGGGTACACCCAATCATATGGCATTGATTATCAAGAAACTTTCTCTCTGGTGGCCAAACTGAATACAATTAGGCCAATTATCTCCTGTGGCCAAACTTTCTCTATTACAAATGGATGTCAAGAACGCCTTCCTGAATGGGAACCTACAAGAAGAAGTCTATATGGATACACCCCCTGGCTTTAAACATAAGCTGCCTCAAGGGAAAGTATGTAGACTAAGAAAATCACTCTATGGGCTGAAGCAATATCCACGTGCCTGGTTTGACAGATTTACCAAGGTATTAAAGAATGATGGCTACATGCAAGGACAGGCAGATCACACTTTGTTTACCAAACAATCAGCAGGGAAAATTGCCCTATTGATTGTTTACGTGGATGGCATTGTCATCATAGGCAACTGGGGAGGAGAAATCACTAGAATCAAGAAGCTATTAGCACAGAATTTGAGGTCAAAGACCTAGGTTCCCTACAGTATTTTCTAGGCATGGAAGTAGCAAGGTCAAGCCAAGGCATAACAATATCGCAAAGGAAGTATGTGCTGGATCTTCTTTATGAAACTGGAATGCTAGGGTGCAGGCCCATAGATACCCCTATGGATCTGAACACAAAGCTTACATATAATTCAGATGGGAGACCAGCAAACGAAGGGAGATATCAGAGGTTAGTTGGGAAATTACTCTACCTAACTCACACCCGACCTGATATCAGTTATGCAGCAATTGTGGTGAGTAGATTTCTTAGCAAACCTCAAGAGTAGCATCTCAATGCAGTATATAGAATTTTGAAGCATCTAAAAGGGGATCCAGGAAAAGGATTATTTTTTACAAATAACTAAAACAGGCAAATTGAAGTTTATACAGATGCAGATTGGGCAAGCTCTCCTGAAGACAAAAAATCTATATCTAGATATTGCAGCTATTTGTGAGGTAATCTAGTAACATGGATAAATAATAAACAACACGTGGTAGGCCGCAGTAGCGTAGAGGCAGAATTCAGGTCCTTGGCTAATGGGATATGTGAGGGGATATGGCTTAACATATTGCTATATGACCTGAGAATCAAAAATAAAGATCCTATAGAAGTCCTATGTGACAACCACTCTGCCATAGCAATTGCCAAGAACCCAGTTCACCATGACAGAACCAAACACGTTGAAATTGACCGACATTTCACCAATAAAAAGGTGGAGAATGGCGTTATCAATCTAAAATACGTTCCCTCAAAACGCTAGGTGGCAGACATCCTAACAAAGGCACTACACAAGCCCAGCTTTGATGAACTGAGTTCCAAATTTGGAATGCTCAACATATACCGTTAGGCTTGAGGGGGAGTGTAGGATATCAAGCCCAACAATATTTTGTAGATAAGGTTTCTGTAAATAGAATTATTTTAGGAGATAATTAGGAAGGTGATTGAGGATAATTGATTACTCAATCAACTAAATCAAATCCCTTAATTTTAGGGATTATTTGTTGTATTTCTATGTATATATATCCTACCAATCTCAATGAAATAATCATCGAGATTTCCACGAAACTACACATACTAATGTCCATCTAACAAAATTTCTTGTCTAGGTCAATCTCATGCACACCCTTGCAAACGACCCCTTGATGCCTCCAAAGTATTCTTGTCTACCATGATGGGCACCCCAAGGGATCCAACAATGGCTAGCAAAATGCTCTCATTGTAGTACACCATATTCAGATCAAGGAACCTTAACCATGCCCATGTTAGTGATTTCATGGAAAGATGGAACAAATTCATGGTCCTAAAACCTCACAGGTATGATCAAAGATCATCCATGACCCTCCTTCAAGAACCTTGCAGATCATTTATGGTGTAAAGTCTAACCAAGAAATAGCCAAAGCCCAAGTGAACTAGTTCCATGCCACCTTGAAGACTTCATACTTATTTGAGCATATTATACTTAATCTTGCAACCGATGCTTTTGGCCAAAAGTTTCAAAATGATCGTCTCTTTGCATTGGCCTTTCAGTATTTGCACCACCTCTTCATGGAGTGAAAACTTTGGGAGAAATTTGTTCCTTCCTTCATACTCCACTTGTATGAGCTTCTTGGCTATGAGACTCCTGTCCTTAAAAGGATCTGATCCCTAAGCCCCAACTAGCTTCTTGAAATACAAGCTTGATGGAGGAGTTCCCCAACCATTGTCCAGCAGTCATCTTGGAGAAGATGGTTGGTTGCTCTCGCTTATATTGGTTGATCTCTCAGTCATGCTCCCTAACACCATGTATGGCTGTAACCACTTCAAAGTCATTTTATACGAAACAAGGTAAGAACTTGTAGGCTAAGTAACCACATATTAGACTTATGATAACTTCAAAAGGTAGACCAAAGAACCACCACAAACATAGGCATGGGATGAAACTAGATGGTATCCCAAACAAAAATAATGCCACTAATGCAGAAGTCACATAGAATATTCAATTAAATATGGTGCTTACAAATAAAGTTTCCAATAATACAAATCCTATTAAAATAAAACATGATTAATTATTTTCACATCAAAACTAGTCATGTACACTTACTAAAATATAAAGATATTTTTGTGGTTGACCTATGTATTTATGGTAAATTAGTGTAAAATAGGAATTATTTCCTTTCTGTTTTCTGGAGGTTTTTATGGGATTAGTTAGGGCTGATTAGGATATGATTCTCCCCTGATAGTTTCCTAATTTCATGGGATTAGTTATCACCCATGATTGTATATATACCCTATTGTACCATTCTCGGATATATGAATTGAGGAGGCTTCAAACTCTACATGGTATCAGAGCCTACCATCAATTCTGATCAATCCGAGGAAGAGAGCACTTCAGCCGAGTTGCACCTGCATCGTTCTACAGAGGACACATCTGGTCCAATGTCTTCGAACGACGGGTCCTCGACTAGTGATCCGCGTAGAGCTGGTAGCTTGACTACCAGCTTCGAAGGATCATCCATGCTCATCGTAACGGACAAACTTAATGGAGCAAACTACCGAGAATGGGCTCAAGCCATAAAATTGGCTATCAGTGGCAGAGGAAAAATGGGTTTTATTGCTGGAACAGCAAGAATCCCAGACGGAACAGACACCCAAGCCATCCAACAATGGCACACAGAAAACCTATTAGTTTCTTCTTGGCTGATTAATGCAATGGTACCAGAAATCAAGAGAAGCTTCATGTTCCTTCCCACTGCACGGGAAATTTGGGAAGCAGCTCGTGATTCATATTCTGATGGAGAAGACATGGCACGATTATTTGAAATCAAAACAAAAATCTGGGAGATGAAGCAAGGAGATCGGGACGTGACAGCATACTGGTTGGACATTTCTGCCTTGTGGCAGGAGTTGGACCTCATGGCCACGGAGGAATGGGCTTGTGCAACTGATGCTGCAATCTATAAAGGGAAAACAGAAAAGGAACGTGTATTTCAATTTCTTGCGGGACTAAATAATTCCCTAGATGATGCTCGCAACCGCATACTGAGTAGAGTACCTCTCCCATCAACTCGAGAGGTGTTTTCAGAGGTACGGCGTGAAGCCTCACGACGCAAAATCATGCTTCCAGAAACAGTCACAATGCCATCCACTCCATCCCTGGACTCAGCAGCATTAGTAAGCAGAAGCAGCACCTCTCATGGAAGAGGACCAAAGGACAGACCTTTTTGTGATCACTGCAAAAAGACGGGGCACACTCGGGACACATGCTGGGAAATTCATGGAAAACCAGCCGACTGGAAGCCACGGAAAGGAAAGCCTAGAGGCTACCATACATTGCAGGATCATTCTCATGAACAAGGCGATGATAATTCTGTACCTCTAATAGATAAAGAACAATTGAGCAAGCTGTTTGAGATGCTTGGAGCTCTCCAAAAGACAGAACAAGGTCAGAAACCGAATCCTAACCCTACAGCCTCAATAGCCCACAAAGGTACTTGTGCTCTCCTTACAACTTCTAATAATTGTAAGTGGATTGTTGACTCTGGTGCCTCCGACCATATGACATCGGATTCAACACAGTTTAGCACATATTTTCCTTGTGCTGGAAATGAGAAAATCAACACTGCAAATGGCTCCTCATCATCTATAGCCGGCAAGGGCAGTGTGAATATTTCTGACTCCATAAAACTTGATTCTGTCTTACATGTTCCGCATTTGGCTTGCAATCTTCTCTCAATTAGTAAGTTAACAAAGCAAGCAAATTGTTGGGCTCATTTTTGTTCTACCTATTGTATTTTTCAGGACATTTCATCGGGGAGGATGATTGGCAGTGCTAAGGAGTATGATGGTCTCTACTATCTTGATAAATCCACCGTGAAAGGCTTAAGGTCCCGAATTCAGTGTCACCTCACCAATACTCTAGAAAACCAAGCTGAGAAGGATCCCATGTTGTGGCATAGAAGAATGGGTCACCCAAATTTCCAATATTTATGTCAGTTGTTTCCCCACTTCAATTTTAATAAAACAATTCCTTTTCATTGTTCTGAATGTGAATTTGCTAAACATCATAGAACTACTTTTAAATGTGTTGAATATAAATCTACACATCCCTTCTCAGTTATCCATAGTGATTTGTGGGGTCCTACTCGGGTTTCTAATCGCACACGCACTAAGTGGTTTGTCACTTTCATTGATGATCACACACGGCTAAGTTGGGTCTATTTACTCCATGACAAAACTGATGTCCCAGCCATTTTTATTGAGTTCTACAACATGATTAAGACCCAATTCAATACTGCCATTCAGGTCCTTCATACCGATAATGGAACTGAATACTTTAACAAAACTCTCAACAGTTTTCTTAAACTTCATGGTGTAGTTCATAAAAGCACTTGCCCCAACAGTCCACAACAAAATGGTATTGCTGAAAGAAAGAACCGGCACCTCCTTGAGGTTGCCCGTGCTCTTCTATTCACCTATAATGTTCCTAAATTTTTCTGGGGGGATGCCATCCTAGCTACTGCCTATCTAATAAACAGAATGCCTAGCCGAACCTTATCTTTCTCTACACCTTTGGAAAAACTTCGTGCCATCCATTCCACCACTCATTTAGAAACAAACCTGCCCCTTAAGATCTTTGGTTGTACAGCTTTTGTCCATTCACACAATTCCACTAAACTGGACCGAAAAGCTACTAAGTGTGTGTTCCTTGGGTACTCTTCCACTCAAAAGGGGTACAGGTGCTATGATCCTATTCTTAGACGTGTCTATGTTAGTCGTGATGTTACCTTTGCTGAAAATGAACCTTTCTTCCCTAAAACATCAATTCAGGGGGAGAATTGGAGTGAATTTCAGCCTAGGGAAGAACAAAACATGCAAACCAAAACTGTGGAAAGTGTGGTTCCCGAACCCATAGTTAATATCCCTCTAGAAATCTCTTCTGATACTATCACTCCAGTTTTAGCAGAACTGAATTCAAAAGAAACTCTAGTCTATACCCGGAGAAGGAAGCATGATAGTAGAACTGCTATACCCGATGCTATGCCATTATCTGACACGGTGGAGGTCCCTGAATCAAGCCCATTAGAGGATGAGAAGGAAGAAACCCAACAGAGATCAGAAATAGCAGAAACAGAAGAGGCAGACTTACCTATTGCTCTCCGAAAACAGCCCAGGTTATGTACTCAACATCCTATACAAAAATATGTATCTTATAAAGCTCTCTCTACTCAATATTACTCTTTTATCTCCAATGTTGACAAGATAAAAATTCCGGATGATATAAATGAGGCATTGAGCATACCAGAATGGAGAAAGGCTGTGATGGAGGAAATGGGAGCACTAGAAAGGAATGGAACATGGACAATGGTTGACCTTCCAAGAGGAAAAAAGACAGTAAGTTGCAAGTGGGTCTTCACGATTAAATATGACTCAAATGGAAATCTGGAGAGATATAAAGCTCGCCTAGTAGCAAGGGGCTTTACTCAAACTTATGGGCTAGATTATAAAGAGACGTTCGCACCAGTGGCAAAACTAAACACTATCCGAGTTCTTCTTTCTGTGGCAGCAAACCTAGATTGGCCGTTACAGCAGCTAGATATCAAAAATGCTTTCTTGAATGGAGAATTAAAGGAAGAAGTATACATGACAGTACCTCCGGGATTTGATAAAGGCAGAGAAAACAAAGTGTGCAAGCTGGAAAAATCACTATATGGCTTAAAGCAGTCACCAAGAGCATGGTTTGATAGATTTTCAAAGGTTCTAAAGTCGGCAGGATATATACAAGGGCTTTCCGATCACACTATGTTCATTAAGACCGAGGGGAGGAAGAAATGTATCCTCATAGTTTATGTAGATGACATAATTCTCACAGGTGATCATGCAGAAGAAATGAACCGGATAAAGTCCACTCTAAGGAAAGAATTTGAAGTCAAAGACCTTGGAGCCTTAAAGTATTTTCTCGGAATGGAGGTTGCAAGATCAAGAGATGGAATATATGTATCACAGAGGAAGTACATCCTAGATTTACTAACAGAAACTGGAATGTTGGGTTGCAAACTAGCTAAGACACCTATTGCTGTTGAAAGAAGCAGTCAAAGAACAAGTCGTGCTCTAGTCGTTGTCAAGGGAAGCAAGGAGGAGTCCAAACTAACTCCACTTGTGACAAAGAAACAGAAGAATAAGCCTGAGAAGGAAGAGGCAGTTGACAGAGTCAGATACCAAAAACTTGTGGGAAAACTACTCTATTTGTCACACACAAGGCCTGATATAGCCTTTGCAGTGAGTGTAGCCAGTCAGCATATGAACTGCCCAACTAAGAGGCAGTTGACAGAGTCAGATACCAAAAACTTGTGGGAAAACTACTCTATTTGTCACACACAAGGCCTGATATAGCCTTTGCAGTGAGTGTAGCCAGTCAGCATATGAACTGCCCAACTAAAAGGCACCTAGAAGCTGCATATATGATTTTACGGTACTTAAAAGGCACACCTGGCAGAGGATTGATTTTCAGAAAACAAGAACAGCGGACTATAGAGGTTTATACAGACGCAAACTGGGGAGGAACCTATAAAGACAAGAGATCAACATCAGGCTATTGCTCCTTTGTATGGGGAAATCTGGTTACTTGGAAGAGTAAGAAGCAACAAGTTGTATCCAAGAGCAGTGCCGAGTCAGAATTAAGGGCTTTGGCACAAGGAATTGCAGAAGAACTGTGGTTAAGACGGATAATGGATGAAATAAATGTTAAAGTGGAGCTACCAATGAAGCTTTACTGTGATAATAAAGCTGCAATTAGTATGGCACTTAATCCTGTACAGCATGAAAGGTCAAAGCATGTGGAGATAGATCGTCATTTTATTAGGGAAAGAGTAGAAGAAGGAAGTATATGTTTGACATTTGTTCCAACAAAACTTCAAATAGCAGACATGCTGACCAAGGGTCTACATGGACCTGCATTTGAGAGCTGTATTAGCAAGTTGGACATGATTAGCATCTATGATCCAACTTGAGGGGGAGTGTGGTTGACCTATGTATTTATGGTAAATTAGTGTAAAATAGGAATTATTTCCTTTCTGTTTTCTGGAGGTTTTTATGGGATTAGTTAGGGCTGATTAGGATATGATTCTCCCCTGATAGTTTCCTAATTTCATGGGATTAGTTATCACCCATGATTGTATATATACCCTATTGTACCATTCTCGGATATATGAATTGAGGAGGCTTCAAACTCTACAATTTTTATAAATGAGAAGACCCGTGAAAATAATTTCCATTTATATGCATACCAAATAACTAATAACCATTATCAAACAAGTAAAATATTTCTTAATAGTTAGTTATGCTCATATATCTTCACATTCAAAATTTAAGGGCAAGGGAGAGAGTGCATATGAACGCAACTAACATGGCATCAGACTATCCCTTGTATCCTGAAAATTTTCTTCTCCAAAAGCATACCACAAAAGGGATGAAATGAGACTCAGATCTAAGTTTTCCATCAGCTAGTCTATTTAATCTTCGTCTTTCTAAAGCCATAAGAGAAATACACGCACAATTGACCCTCATGTTTTCATACTTTTTACAAAGAAACTGGACTTCCCTGAGAAATTTGGATTTTCAACTGCTATAGCTCAGTCACTTCATTTTCCAGCAATGCTTATTATAGTTACATCGAAAATTCTGCCGAGTCACTGCCAGCTAACTTTCTTCGTCTGAAGTACTTGAATGAGCCATCATTCATTTCAGCCTGTTCAAAACTAACATTTCCAGCTGAGCACTCTGAATTGATTACATTCTGGTACTGTTCACCCAGAAGAGTTGGTTGCTTCACATACGAACCAAACAATTAGTTGGATAATCCCACTTTAGCTGAAGCAAGGAGATGACAGAACTAAACAATATAGGGAAATACAAAGAAGAAGAAGGGCATATTGCTGAAAAAACTTGGAGACAAAGATGAATACCATGGTTACTGGATCAATAACACCATTACAAAGATTATCATTGTTGGCTGCAATATCACTGCCAAAATATCACATTGGTCAGATACAAATGATTAATTAGAAATGATAAACGCTATTTCCATACTACTTGTATCCACATAAATGGTTGGATTGATATTAGAAATGGTACAAGTGAGAGTACAAGAGGTGTGAAGAAACATTATTCTTTAAATGAGTGATGCAGGCTACCAATACACTACTGCGTTACCATTGCCCTGATAAAAGAAAGGATAAATTCAACATTTCAAGAAGTAATATGTGACACAGCATTAGATAGGCATTTGCTTGCTTTATTCTAAAACAAGTAGGCAGAAGCCTTTTATAATTCGACCAGAACAATGACATCTTAAACTTTGCATGGAACTTTATTTTGAGGGGAATGCAGGAAATGTGAAAAACCAATTAAATGTAGAGTACGCTAGAGGTCACAATGCAACCGAGGTTACTACTAATTTCCACACGGAGGAATTCTGCATAAAATCTTTATAATTATTCGTTCACCATTATCCTTGTGGTACTAATTAGTTCAATATTTTACCCGATTTTGTGATGTAAACATGTTGAGGACTAGCATGGTTTAGGAAATGTTATCATATTCTCATTACCTATTTTTCATTTCGTGAAATATGTTTTGATTTTTGCAATTTCATTTTTTGAAAACATGTTTGTTGAACTTATCTATTTCCATTTTCATTTTCACTTGTTTTCATATCTATTTGCTACCCAACAATCACTTCCAATATATTTTATTGAACCACTAGTAATTTCTCATAAAAAAATACTGAAGTCAATAAAATTACAAAACTGCCATTGGTCATTCCTTGAAACATTGAAAACAAATTTTTTCTATTTTTTAGTTTTTGGTGTCTTTGAGAAAATGTTTTAAGTGGAAACATCTTATTTATTAAACCAAATATTTTTTTTGGGCCTCAATTTCATTTTCAGTAACAGAAAACAGCTAAAGCAAGAAGGCGCTAAGAAAGTGATTCTAGAGTTAAAATCGAAAAGAACACATTTTAAAGTTGGAAATCAAATGAATATTAATTCTCATTAAAAGTTTTACTAATAATTATGATTATGATAGATAAATATATCAGAAGCATCTTTCTACATGCAAATTTCTCATTTTTCTTTCCCTTCTTGTTCCCTGCTTCAGATTCCTGATCTTAGCAACTTAGCTCTGAGTTTGATCGTCATAGAAAGGTAAAGAAAAATTCAGTTAACAGATAAAAACATTTAAAACTATTATATTTTTCCCCTTAGAAAGGAGACAGCTTTTGTTAGAAAGAACGCAAAGGTGAGACATACTCCACCAGTTGTGGATCAGGTATCCTGGATACTTTCATATCTTCTGCTTGATGCACATCAGATAAAGAACTTGATCCATCAAAGTCAATATTTTTGTTTACAGATAAAATATCGTGTGACTTTTGCTTGGTCTCTGAAAAATGATAGACAAAGATTGTATTCCAGTTATTACATAAACTTGATTGCTTCTCTCAACTTTTACAAGGTAACTAAGAGTAATCACACTAACCTTTTGACGGAACAATATCACGAGAAGGAATCTTTGTCAACAGTTTCTGGCACATGATAGCCTGCTGAAAATCAAGGAAAGTACAGTCCAGAAACTGTTTTCTCTCAGAATTTGTCATCTTTGTAAAGCCAAAATAATTAATCCATGTGTCCAGTGTCACATGAGCAGAAGGTAAAACCAGCCTCTCCACCCCTAGTTGCTTGAGCACCTGATGAAAAAGTCGGAAAAAGATAGAGATATAAGAAAATAACTCAATCTTCAGGACTTCATTTTTAGTATAATGACAAGGAGAAAAAAATTCCTTCCACTTGTAACCAAACTCACCATTTATGAAAAAGACAAATTAGCATCCCATTGATGGTTAATAACTGAATTCTTAGCATCTATAAATTTCTTTCCTTTTCCGCTTCCAAGTAGTAATAACAACTCAATCAACAGTCAAAATAACTGGGATCAAAAATAAATACATGGAGCAGATGATTAAGGGAAGTTGGAAGGACAAAAGGCTACAGGAGAAATTACGGCACAGTAAAGTCAATGAGGATGTTTCAATGATCTTGAGGTCGGTTAGGTGAAATGGAAAACAGCGAGTAGGGTTGCATGATTGCAAAATTAACTTTAAACTCAAAATGAAGTCTGCTCCCGTATGCTCTAACATGCTTTATGAAGCAGAATGTTGAGCCCATTAGTGATTGAATATCCAAAATAAGAACAATATAGAATTAATTTTGAGGTTGATTTATTGGATATGAGGAACAATGAGATTAAAATTAAAATAAAATTAGAAATATCTCCAATTGATGATAAGATGGAGTACAACCTCCCAAGTTTTTGAGTTCAATATTTGTACAAGTGACTCAGAAATCTAGAGTCAATTTGAAAGCATTTAGCAATTTAGATTTCCTTGTCTTTAAATAAGAGGAAATTTAATAAAATAATGTGGACTTTTAAAATATGTATGCAATATAGATTATAGATTACCTTCTCAAGCTCATTCATTAAAACCCGACACATTCCACGCCGACGATACTGAACTCTGGTACCAACAAGAGGTACTTCAGCTACCTTCTCTCCATAGACCCTAGAAAAGAAGATAGCAAGTTTGAAGACCATAACGTGATAAGTAATATACAAATATAGCTCAATTATGACATGCCACCACAAGCATCCTACATTATGGGAATAAATGCTATACATACCTTAGAGTAGCAACACTAATCAATTCATCTTCTCTCTCCAGAAGTACAGTATAGAATCCTTGGAAGTTTAATCGCTTAAGCTTGGACCTAGAAAAGTTGGGGAGCATAAGAAATCAGGAAATTCCCAGAGAATATAACAAAAATGCAGTGTAATTTAGAGAGTGATAAAACACCTACCTACAATAGAGACACAGAAAATGCACATTAGCCAATATGATATGATTTATCTACAGATCTATAGATAAAATAATAATAATGTACACAAGAAATAAATCCTCCCACCAAAAAGTTTCAGTCATCCGTCAAAAGGAAGTCATTCTTTTCTTCTGAAATTCAAATTATCTATCAGTTAATGACAATGATAGTTCCATATGTGTAAATGCAAAATTAAAAGCCCACATTCCTCCTAACACAAGCTCTAGGAGTTTAGTCAATGTTGGTGTTTCTTCTCTCAAACCTACATAAAAGTTCAGCAAAAGTGAATCTCTTATGGAGGACAAATATCTCGAACTTAAAATAGCTGGATTGACTGAAGAGTAAATCACAAAGTCATTAGTAGGTGCATGCCTAAAACATGCAAAAATAGAACGCACATGTTGCATTCACTAGCACAATTATTGACCTAAGCTACCAAGCAAAGAAAAACATCACGGAAGCAATGCCAAAGCACTTGCACTCTAATAGTCCTTCAATCACTAGGTGACTTATCATCATGCCAACTGTAGGGATGGATCTTGTAGAACAAGCAGGACCAAATTCCAAAATTTGATGAATCTAAAGAAAAAGAAAAGTTATCTATATTTATAGAATATACTTCAGATGAGCATATTACATAATGTAAGTGCAATACAACTGATCTGTAGTGACAAATTTAGACATAAAAGTTTGCAAAAAATTATATGCAATACCCAATCCATCTAATGCATAAAAAAATGATAACTTACTTTTTATGAGAAAGTTAAATCAATATATCGGGACTCAGCCAGTCTGAACATAGAAAAGCTCAACTTAAACTTGGACACTACTGAAAAAGTGAAGAGGGGAAAATATAAATTGATTACTCTTATTAGTCTGTTATCTGAAGGTTTCCAAAGATTGATTACTCTTATTAGTCCATTAAATCAGAATAAAGATAACCTAAACCTTGGGCCACCATATATAACCTAAACCTTTCAAGCTGGGCCCCAATCAAATTTGATCTACAAAAGTGGTGGTCTAACATGGTCCTAGTACTGGAGAAACCACAGCACTGAATAGTTAAAGTTAGTCAGTTAATCCCAAAAATTAGCTTTGCTCAACGAGGGAAGGCGAGTATACTCCTTTCCTTAAAAAAGACTCACGAATATTTTGCTACCATCTCAGCACATGGAAGCATTGCTTTCAAGAACTTAAGCCACACAGTTAATCTATTTCAATCTAAATAAAGATAAATTGGAAGCAGAAAGAAATAAGGATAGAATAAGAAAACTATTACTTCTGAAGGAAAAAGAAGTGATAGCAAACATCATGAAAGCATACATTGCAGCAGCTGGGCAGGTTAATGGAAAGGAAAGGATGGACATTATGAATTAGCAACTTGGGATTTTTAAGCTTCTGAACCTTTATTTGTATATCATGTTTGTGAGAAAACTGACCAGAAATAGTGAATGTCTTAAAATAAGTTGAGGTATCTTCAATCAGTGGTACAAAGTAATCAATTCCAAAGACGCTACACATTACAGATTCATCTTGGGATGCTTTAAGAATGCATTTTAAAAACAGATTCCAAAAAATAATATTATAAAATAACTAGGAAAGGATAAAATCCTCTTACCATCTGCTGAAAAGAACATCTTCAATGAGATCTCTTTTAGAATCAGGTTCCTTTAGGGTCTCAAAACATTCATGCATTAACCCAAGAGCAACATTGAGCTTGCAGTAACTCTCAGCCAAGTAGTTATTATTATTACTAAGATGACAATTGTCAGAATTCACCCACTTCAGCAATGTCCATTTTAGATTATTCTCACCAACAACAACTGGTTGTCCTAATAGTTGTTGGAGGCCGGCATATATCTGCAAAAAATTAGATGTTATTGTGTATCATAGAACCAATGTTCCAGAGTGCTGTCTAGTTTCTAATAATATATACGTAACATACATACACCCCTGCAATTTTCTCTGGCATTAAATTTAAATAGTTTTCTGATGTGTTAGCTCTTGACATTTCTCTTCACCAAATACAACCATTGTCTCTTGCTGTTACAAGAACCATAAATAGAAGCAGGCACCAAACAATTACAGAGCTTATTCTAAAATAAGAAAGAATTAACTCTGAAAATTGTCAATAAATAAAATATGTCCTTGAAAATAAATTTTGCTTAAATACAAATTGTTAAAGTAATGCTTGTAGGGTAAAAGCGTGCATTTGAGAACCTAAAAATTATAGAATTCATTAAATTGAAAATTAGTTCTATCATAAAGCTTGTCTGAGATATTATTAATATTGAACTCAAACCATTACATAGAACATGTTTTGTATTATATTTGATGATCAGTGCATCATACAAAAAGTGATAGGATTTGACTAGAAGAATTTGTAAATAAATTCAAGTAATTTCCATGAAACGAAAGTTTCAAACATCAAGAAGAATATAATAAAATAAACAAATAGAAATGAAAGGAATGGTAATATAAAAATAAATGATGAAAATATAATCCGGCATTTCCTAATGAAGAAAGAGGAAGGAGAATGAAATGGACCATTTTGCAATTTTTGCTGCAAAACCAATTTTTCCCATGTCTTCCGGACTTATGCATCCCTCTATTTCCCAGGCACCAAAGGTGATCTACATAAAATTGCAAAATGGCACCAAAAACATTAGAATTACAGATTCAGAACATACAGAAACTAAATTTGAAGGAGTGCATGAAATGTTAAATAACTTTATATATATGATAGCAGCAACTTACATTTACGTTCACATTGACTACAAGTAAGAAAATTTCCATCATCAATCCCTTCAAATTTGCTTTGACCACAAATCCCACATTGACATGATGGGCAAAACCAGTCACCATCAGGGATGTCCTATATAAGCAAAATGAAACAAGGTCAAACAAAATACTAAGATCTCAAAGTTCCTACTTGTATGGAAGTACCAGAGTTTCAAAAAAATCAAACAAATAAAGAAATGGAAAGTAGCAAGGTAACACTTAATATGGAAAGATTGGCAATGAAGTTTATTGATATACCTCCAATCCAAGGCAATCCCCGTGGAATGACGAAGGGCATTGATCACATAAAATTAGATCTCCACCATAGTGACAAACAGAACAAATGCCGTCATTCTCACATTGATGCCAATCACTAGATGGATTTGCTAGAGATTCTCTTTTCTGATAATCATGCATGATTTGCATCTGTATATCTAGAAGTGATCTACCATCTTCCAAAAAGATACTAACAGCAGGTCTGCGGCTAATACTGCCACTAGCATGACCTTCAAAGCCTCTTAGACTATATGTCTTCAGACAACAGTTGCACTTGAGGCCATAACTAGTTATACGACCCTCACGCTCAGAACGAGGTTTTCCTATTGCCTGATAATAGACCTTCACTCTTGGCAATACCACCTTGCTGTCAATTAACCAAGAGAGTACATTTAAAGTCTTTTGATGTGATAGACTAGGAGCATGCACCTTCTGCATCCTTTTGGTTGATCTTAACACCCAACTAGGTAAATCTTTTTCCTCTACTTTTGGTAGGCTGGCCTTTAAATGTTTCAAACGTTTTTGTTTCCACTTGCCATTTCCAGTGAGCAGTTCAGGTTCTTTTTGAAGTAACCGATGTAATAAATTATCACTCCCAATGCTCCCCTCATTGATTCCTAGGGCATCTGAAGGTTTCAAGGCAGATATGTTCAAATTAGAAATACTTTCTTTAATGTAATCACCGCAGGCTCTTAGAAGTGAGTGATAAGTCCTTTGTTTTGGTGAAGTGTAGGTCAACTGCTTTCTTGTCTTGCATCCATAGCTAATAATCCACCCTGCAGATAATAATTGTTCTTTTGCTTTCAGTATCACAGTTTTCTTAACAGCCTTGAGAGACTGATTTGATGCCATCATGTAATATTCCACAACGGCTTGAGGAAAACATTCAGTATTGACATTAACTTCAACAGGAGGAGGAGGCACAACCATGGGAAAATCATCTGGATCCCAACTATTTTCTGGTTGTTCAAGGTGCAGATGCGAAATGCTACTGTCAGGTGATGGATGCATCATTCTGTGACTGTCTTTGGAAGGCAAAGAGTTCATGCTGGTTTCATTTTTCAAATGTTTACAAACTTGATCAAGAGACATGTAACACTTTTCATCACCAGGTGAGGTGTACTTGTATTGCCTTTGGTTGTAAAAGGTTTTTTTCTCTCTGAACTCAATTTTCCATCCCAGAAATGCAAGATGTTTACGAACTTTTGTCTTCATAAGTTCCTTAGTTTTCCTTTGGCGTGCAGCAACATACTCATTAACAGCATCAGGGTAGAATTCTGCCCCAGGGAGTTTCAAGAGTTCCCAGAGCACAGACCTCATACCTTGTTTGAATTTTCTGCTTTTTGCATAACCTCTTGAACCAGAAATAACTTCACCAGCAGCACCAGAATCATAGCAGGAAATATTTTCTTCAATGGGAGGCACAGATTCATCCTGCGGCAGGACTTCTTTCTCAGCACAGGAATTCTTTAAAGCTTCCTCAATACGCAGAATTGGTACTCCACCTAAACCAAAAACAACTTCACCAATAGCACCAGAATCATAGCAGGAAATATTTTCTGGATTCTGAGGTAACTTTTCTTCCACGGGAGGCATAGATTCATCCTGCAGCAGGACTTCTTTCTCAGAGCAGGAAATCTTTAAAGCTTCCTCAATATGCAGAATTGGTACTCCACTTAAACCAGAAACAACTTCAACAGTAGTGCCAGAATCATAGCAGGAAATATTTTCTAGATTCTGATGTAACTTTTCCTCAATGGGAGGCACAGATTCTTCCTGCGGCAAGACTTCTTTCTCAGGGAAGGAAATCTTTATAGCTTCCTCAATACACAGAATTGGTACTCCACCTAAACCAGAAACATCTTCACCAGTAGCACCAGAAACGTTGCGTGAAATATTTTCTGGATTTTGAGGTAACTTTTCTTCAATGGGAGGCACAGATTCATCCTGCGGCAAGACTTCTTTCTCAGGGCAGGAAATCTTTAAAGCTTCCTCAATACGCAGAATTGGTACTCCACCTACACCAACAACTTCACCAGTAGCACCAGAATCGTAGCAGGAAATACTTTCTGGATTCTGAGGTAACTCTTCTTCCATGGCAGGCACTGGTTCATCCTGTGGCAATACTTCTTTCTCAGAGCAGGAAATCTTTAAAGCTTCCTCCATATACAGAATTGGTACTCCACCTGAACCAGAAACAACTTCACCAGTAGCACCAGAATCGTAGCGGGAAATATTTTCTGGATTCTGAGGTAACTTTTCTTCCACAGGAGGCACTGGTTCATCCTGTGGCAAGACTTCTTTCTCAGAGCAGGAAATCTTTAAAGCTTCCTCAATGCACAGATCCTGTACTCCACCTAGCAGATGCATACCATATCTCTCTTGAATGGGAGCAGTACTCTCTTGGTTTGGATCAGTATCCAGTACAGTTGGGGAGTGACCTTTTTCCTTTGGGCTGGCAACATGTTTAATATAAGAACCAGATATATTATTAGGACTAGTATCATGATGAACATCAGTAGTAAGTTCAACTGACTCTGTTTCCAGTGCTTTTTCTAAGGAACCATTTGAAATTTCCAAGACTGGAATAAGTTCTTTTAGTGTAAGAGTGAAGTAGTCACCAATTATTTCCATTACCAAGTCTCTCCACAAGTTCTTTGCCTTGGAAGTCCAGTCCTTAATCTTAATAAAATCCTTTTTGGCTTGCATATCATACCAAATTTGCTTCAGTGAAACTGCAATATATGATGACTGTTCACACTCCTCAACCAATTCGAGAAATACCCAGTTCCCTCGCCGCTCCCAATTTTCTGTAACTTCATCCCAGTCCTGAGTAATACGCAATTGGTCGATGCCAATCTTCATTTCGTCACCTAAATCTGGAAAAAAAATCCTCCTTTCCTGCATACCATCATCATGATCAAAAATAACTCCTTCCCACCAAGCTTCCTGATAGTTTGCATCGACACAGAGACCATATTGAAGCTCTGTCCCAAACTCCAAAAAAGGAGGCACTGGTCTAATGTACCCACATTGATTGCAAGTTGATGAAGAAACACCATCTAAAACATCAGGAACAACCACCAATTCAGTGAGAAAATCCAACCCATCATCATCCAAAACATTATCATATCTCACATGACGTTTCATCTTTTCACATAGGATAACTGTCCCCGGGTGCCATGAGCCCAGAAGGCCATCTTCCACACTTCTTACCTGAAAAATAAATAAATAATTGAACTTCAATTCATACAGCTGAGAAATTCAAATGAAGAAATTACTGCAACTGCATTGCTATTTACTATGAAGTTGTTAAGAATTAAGTAACAACAAAGGAAAATATTGGAACTTCCAAATAAACCCAAATGAGCACAGCTTTGTAAGCCTAAAACTACACAGACAAAATATGTCTATTTTACGTGCTCGCTACCATGTACGGTACTCAAAATCAAAGCTTGCATGAACGCCAAAGAGAGAAAAGAAAAAATCAAATCCTGAAAGGAAACTTAGAATGTTGCAACAACAGAGAGGCAATGTAGCTAAAATCTAAGTGACTATAGTAGTCAAAATTCATTGAAACCAAGTATTAATAACAGGACATCGAATGATTATAAACAGAAACAGAATCACAAGAATAGAAAATCATAAAAATTAGATTATTAGTAAGAGAAAAAGGGGGAAAATTGGATATCGCGTGATCAAATTTTTAAAAATTCACTAAAGGATTCAGAAAATACCAGTCAGGAAGCACTCACAACGCCTGAAAATACCAAGAAAAAAGATTTCATGTTTACAATTAAGAATAAAAACCCCAAAAAGAAAAAATTACCTCCACTCTCTCATTGACACGAAGTTTCCTTTTCTCATTTCCAGACCTTCTTTTGCGCTTCCTCCTCCCAAAATAGCGTGCCACTTCGACCGCCATTGAAGAATGGTTCTGAGATTATCACTGCGAATGCCGCGAATACCCTTTTGCCTAAAACCACTAAAGTCGATCACCACGTAAGAGAATATCGAATGAGACAACAATCGCAAAACAAAGTTTGATGAAACAGCGCAATTCTTCTTTGGCCTCCCTCTGTCGGTCTCGCCATAACTATATACTTCGTTCCCAAGAAACTCGTACAGCAACAAGGAACTAGGATCCTCTGCGCCCCACACCACAAATAGTTTATTCTTATTGGTCAGTTCCACCGTGTCAAAAACTTTGCTTACGAGGCATGTTTTTGCGGTCCCCATAGCATGAGTCTTTCCCCACGAAAAGGATAGTTTACATTTAAAAAATGTATATTTAAATAGGAAACTTTAAAATAACTAAATAAATCAAAAAATATAATATTGAGATAAATTTTTTTATTTCAAGCTTTTGTTTTTATATTTTTTTTTTGTACAAACTATTGTATTTCACACCATATTAAGTATAACTAATTCCGTTTAATACTATTCTAAGACTACATTTTTATCTAATAATTATTTGATTGGGAAAAATATAAATAAAAATAATATTACAAGTTGTATTAATTAAATTTTTAATCAGTTAAATGACTATAGAATAAAATTTGTGACATTAGGTGAAAGAGAGGATTTTGATCATAAAAATCTCTCAAAACTTTAAGTAATGTTCACTTTATATTTAAAACTTTTAAAATATATATTTAACTTCTTTTGAACTTTCAAAACTTGCATATCACTTTTCAAACTCTATCTTCTCTTAAAATTTTACAAAAAAAAAAAAAAAAATCTACATCTCATTAGTTATTATATTTTCATTCATTGTTTTTATTTATTTGCTATGGAAAATGAGTTAATTGAAAAAATAATGAGATATAGATAGCTTATTTACTTTTAGATACTGAAATTAAATTTCATCATCTCCTAAATAAAATCTCAAGAGAAATTTTTCATAATATTCTTTCTTTTAATAAAGTTTTATGAAAGAGGATTTCTTGACTTTTTTAAAATATGTTTAAAAAGTTTGTTTTATTAATGTTTAAGGTTAACTAAAAATATTTTAAAAATCTCATAATTTATAAATTTTATAATTTATGTTCTCATTATTTATGAATTTTGACATTAAAATATAAATTTATCTACCAAATACCTTACATGAAAATAGGAAGAAAAAAAAATTATTGAATTTAGAAGAGTAGGAAAAAAAATAACCATCAAGAGAAAAACTACTTTAGTAGAGAGAGTACATCTTCAACACTGTATGCTTACTCTCTAAGTATAGGTTTGACAATTAAATTAATATAATAGATAATAGATAACATATATCATGCATGCTCAAAGATTGTAATGGCCATTACCATCACATTTGGGGTACTTTTGTGAATGTACAATATGATATAGATAAATTTGTTCAAGTAGTAAAAGTGTTCACAAACTAATTTAAATTGTATTAAATTAACTAAATTGAATCTAACCACACCAAAATTAATTAAGAATAATTTGAACCGTTTTCTAATATTCTCAAACCTTGGTTTAAATGTTGGAACCAAAAGAAAGCAAGAAAAAAAAAAAGTTGAACCGAAAGACAAATAGTAGGGGAAGTAGCAAATTTAAAAATAAAGAGGCATGTAGGATATGGGCACAAATAACATTGTTTTGCAAGTTCAGAAACAGAAAGACAATAAATAAATATATATATATATATATATATATATATATATATATATATATATATATATATATATATATATATATATATATATATAAGCCAATTTTAGGTGAGATGGACTTCTAAACCAAATACATTTTGAAACATGACTCTCGCTCAAAAATCAAATAATCAGCCCAAAGTAGGGAAGCTTACAAAGAAAGCTCTCAATGAGGGAGCAGCCCCTTTTCAAGCAGAGAAGCATTTTCAAGGAGCAAACCAAATTTTCCTAACAGGCCAAGAATTTTCTTCTTACATGCTGCCACTTGTCAGCATGACAACGGTTCTCATAAAGCAAACCAAATTTTCCTCATGTGTATATGGAAATATATGGATATATGGATTCTATCATATAAACCCTGTATTGTGAGACACTAATTTGTTAACGAATACTTTTTTTGATCTTAAATATTGGGTGATTTCTAAAAAAAAAAGATTTTGGTCCAATTTATAAGGTGGCATTTTGGAAGAATAATTTTTTTTTTATATTAATTGTTGTATATGAAAAATAAGTACAGTGAAGCATGAAGAATATACAATATAGTGCTAAAATGTATAATATGATGCTTTCATTATTGGTGATTGGTAGAAATAGATTAAAATAAAATTTTTAATTATTGTAATAAAATGAAAATAAAATTGGAAATATATGATATTTTTACAAAAACTAAACATAAAAGAAATTTTTTTAAGATGCCTGAATTAGTTAAATTTGTTATATATTTAGGATCGAAGAGAATATACAATAAAATAATATAACTTGACTAATCACTATCTTATAAGATAAATTTTGAAAGATTTTGTCTTGTATCTACTTTTGAAAAAAGAAAATCAATATCAATATAATTATTATAATATTAATCAAGACTTCCCTAATATTCTACTCACTCACATTGAGCTACATCTTCCAATCACTTGCTTGACCTAGGGTGAGCATCGGTTGGTTGCAGCCAGTTTTAACTATATTTTTAAACAACCGACATTAATTGATTATATAATTTTGTTAAATTGATAACCGACCGACTATATCTTAAAATCAACAGTTCGATTTTAGTTGGTTTTGATTGGTTAGTAGTTAACTGACAGTAACAATTTTTTTTTTAAAAAAAAATTATTTTTCATTTTAGTGTCGTGTCTACTTATAATACATATTTAATTGATTTAACGTAAATTAAAAATGAAGCTATTAAATAAGTTAAAATAAGTTATTTTTCCTAAAATATCTATGACATCTTACTAAAAATCATATAAATAAAACAAACATACATAAATAACAAACCTAAAGATGTATAAAGATATTTATGGCAATTATCTTCTTTCGGTTCCAAACATATGCACAAATGCTTGGAGAAGTCAAAATTAACATAAACGTTTATGCATAAAAAAAAGTAACATTTTTTTTTAATTTCTTTACAAAAATATTACTATTTTCAATAAATATACTTACATGAGACTAAAGTATATATCAAATTAGTAATATATGATTGTCTTTGTACACAAGATGACACAGTATATAAGTGATTTAGTCAATCAATAAAATAATTGAATCACTAATTAACATAGTATATGAAAACATAAAAGTTCATAATATTTTAGTCGGTCGATTTGGTTTTCATCGATTAGGAAAAATGCAAAACTGAAACTAACCTATATTAACCAATTTTTTCAAATTGTAAAACCGTAACCGACCGACTAAACTGATACTAACCGACTGATTAAACTGATTTATTTTCAGTTTAGTCGGTTAATTGAATTTTGCTCGGCCCTACTTGACACTTGCATTTTTTTTAAAAAAAAAAAAAATTACCCTTTTACAAAATCAATCTTTTTTTTTTTTTTTTTAAGAATGGTCAATATGCTTATACAAGACACTGTCTAAACACATTGAGCCACCAACATTTTCTTCGTTATTGTTTTTCTTAAAAAAAAGTTAGTTGGGGTTTGTTCCCACGGGCCACTACCCATGCATTTGGGAACATCATGTGGTCAAAGATAAAGGCATGGATAATTATTGTGAGTTGTAACTTATTTATTCATATGAATAATAGCTTTCATGTTTTTGATACGAAGACCATGCGTTTTTGTTTTGGTTCAAAGAATTTCATTCCTTCAACGTTTTATGCTCTTTCTATCTACAATCCTCTTGGAATGAATTATGGATCAATTTTTCTCTTTGATCACAATTGTCACTAGTTTGGCTTAAATTTAATTGTTTGAATGTTTAATTAAAGAGAAAATTTCACTCTAAGGAGTTCACGAAATTGGGTTCTGTAATCTACGAACATATATATTAAAATTTTATTTTGTATGTTCTTTCCTTTTTCTTTCTTTCTTTTTGTTTTTTTAAGTATATTAGCTGTACAAATATATATATATATATATATATATATATATATATATATATATATATATATATCTTTTGGTTATACGGGATGAAATTAGGATTTAGATAAGCACATTGCCAAATTTGAAAAGCAAGTGACCAAATATTAATGGGAAGGTAAAATTAAAAATTTGGGAGATCATAGCACCTTTAACACCCTCCCCCCCCCCCCCCCCCCCCCCCCAAATCATATCTAAGTTAATCATTGTTCAGAATGGAGAATAATAAATATTAAATTTTTTATAAAGCTTCAAACAAATTTAATATATTTACATATAAAAACTAAACTTGTTTTTTCATACAATATTTTATTGTAATAAATTAGTTAAAACTTATGACGAAGTGGAATAATAATATTATTTTATTTTTCTTAACCAATAATAAAAAATGAGATAAGAAAGTAAGACAAAAATTTTGTTCTCTACATTTACTTTGATATATGTAATAATAGACTGTTGCGTGATTCCTAACAAGCATACTAGGTCGTACAAGTAATATAAAAGAAAGTAAGAGTATCGTCCTAAGATAATTGCGAATCAATTATCAACTGTATTTTTAAACTATTATCCAAGCGATCAATATAGCGAATAGTGAATAAATAACACAACTAAATGGAAAGAAAATGTAATAGAAATTCAATGATAGAAAAACTAAGTTCGGGGTTTCATCTAGAGTGCTACAATCTTATGGAAAAATTCTCTATACAAAATTCTACTAAGTTCTATGAACGTCAAATTCCCTAATATGGCTAAGACGCAATTCCTTGGCAAACTAGCCATCTTTCCCTAAATTGATTACCTAATTCTTTAGCATAATTCAATTAGAAAAATGATTCAATTATATGGAATTTCCTAAAGACAATGTAATTCCCATTTACTTATTCCTAGTTTTCGCTCAAATTACAACAACTATCTCAAGAGCTACTCTATAAATCGATATTCATATGCAATTCATAGTCTCCTATTCAATTCTATAGGTGGCCAATCCATAAAAAGCATTAAGAACATAGATAATTACTATAGAACTGAAGAAAACTTGCATAGATAAAGATTCTTAATTCAATTACATCAACCCTAGGTTACACCCCTCCTCTAGAGGAAGAGTTTAGCAATTCATATCAAAAGAAAATAAATACAAATAAAAAGAGTAATTCATGAAGATAAAAGAAAAGAAAGAAGTTTTTTTATGGTGACTGTGTAGATCTCCTCCAAAAGAAGTTGTCTCTTTTTGTCTTCTCTCAAAGAATTCCTTAAGAGCATAAAAGTCACATTAAAGACGAAAGCCAAACCAGCAACAGATTAGAAGTCGCCTCATTCCTAATCTATATGGTGTATTTATATCTAACAATTGATCTAGAAGAGTTAGAAAGCCCAAAACATTCAAATAATTTCTACCCAACTTCTTTAGCACATGTGTTGCGACATGCCTTCATGTGTGTTGTAACACACAAAACCTTGTTATGCATCCTTGCTGCTTGATTGCCGATGTGTTATGACATGCACTTGCGTGTGTTGCGACACACATAGCCTCAACCCGTCATCTTGTTTCTTCACTTCCATTGTGTCGGGATATGCACTTGTGTGTGTCGCAACACAGAGGCTTGGTGTTCGTCCAAATTGGTTCCTTTGCTATTTGTCGTGACATGCAATTTTATATGTTGTCACACATGAAACAATGCTTCCAAACTCTAAATTCTCTGTTTCAAATGCTAGAACGGTCTTTCACTCTTCCTCTAATTGCGTCTTGACCCCAAATCTCTTTAAAATAACTCAATTTGCACAAAATTTTAGTTATCATTGCACTTCACCACATCACTTTGCAAAAGAGCCAATTTATATCAAATAAGGATCGAATATATCAAAATGAGGCTAAAATATCAATAGAAAGAGAAAACATATATATAAATCACAATTAACGTAAAACACTGTATTTCTAAGTCATTCCAACTTCATTTTTATAGTTGTTAACAAGATAAGATTATGTTTTCGCTTTTGGCCATTGGAAACTTCGTGGGCGATTTGATCATCTAAGCCTTGTGTACTGTCTTATTGGTGGAACCAAGTAATCCGACAATGTCATTATTTCATTTTGAGTAAATTTTTATTTTACTCACTGACACATTGGTAAAATTAAAAAAATTGTTTTAAATTATATCCTTAAACTACAAAATTTTATCAAAGTTAATTTTTGGGGAAGGATCTTTTTATGATTCTTTTTTGATACCAGGGTTCAATTTAAAGTCTTTGACACGTATGAATTTATTTTTTTAAAATTGTTTAAGAAAAGTCTTGAGAAACAAAACAATAGTTTTGTTATGGGCTAAGCCCAATAGGTTATCAGTGGCCAAGGCCCAATATGGTATTTGCCTTAGGCCTCACCTTTCCTTTAAGCCCCCAATTCATAATCGTTATTTTTGATATATTTGTAATGGAAATAGGCGTATTGTTTTTTTTTTTGGTAGATGAAATAGGCCTATTTTTGACTGTATGCATAATGATCTAAAGCCCAAAATAATAAATTAATTAATTAAATTTGAGAGACTTGAAAATAATTAAGGGTTTTGTTAACCTCAGCCTTAGGGTTAAGGGTAAGCATTAATTAAAGACCTTATTAAATATTTAAAATTCAATTATTAAGAAAATATTATTAATTACAAACATTAATATATGTCTCATTAATAATTTATTTTCTTCCTATGACTTTTATGCCCTTTATTTTTCATTTCTAAATTCTAAAACATAAACTATAAACCCTAAAATCAATACATAAATCATAAATCTTAAACCTTAAATCTTAAATCTTAAATCCTAAACAATAAATTTTAAATATAAACCCTAAATTTTAAATTTCAAACTCTAAATGTAAACCCTAAATATAAATCTTAAACTCTAAGCATAAACCTTAAATATAAATTATAAACCTCAAATCTTAACTATAAATATAAACTTTAAATCCTAGACTCTAAATTTAAAGTTTATAAATTTATAAAGAGAAAAGGGTAAAATAGTCATTTAAAATATAAGATATTAATGAAACTTACAATTAATATTTGTAATTAATGAAACTTGTTTTAAAATTTAAATTCTGCACATTTAATAGGGCTTTATTATCCTCAGCCCTAGGTTTATAAATTCTAATAATTAAACTAAGAGAAAGGTAATATGAATAATGATTATGTCCAACATAAAAATGAGGAGTCTCCAACAATATTATATTATTGTTATCCAACATAAAACGTTTACTGTTTATCTCTAATTTGTTTAACTCTCCCTTCTCTACCTTATCTTCGTATTCTTTCTGAAGTGAATTCTTTTAAATTAATAATCTATAGAAGTATCAAATTATATAAAAAATAATACTTTTTTTTAATGTATGCATTATTTATAAAATATTATATTAACAATACAGTCACTATGATAGAAACAATTTCTTCAATTTAGAATTACTTAAATCTTATTTGGCATCAACTATTCTAGGATAAATTGATAGTTAATGTTAAAATTACTTAATTATAAAACTTTGATAATTAAAATTTTGTAGCTTAAAAAATTAGAAAAGTAATATGATGATTAATTATCTAACGTTATAGTAAGTCTATTTGGTAATTTTGTCTAAGGCCCCAAGATTTCTAGATAAAGACCCGACTCTATTATATAAGGAGAAATTCTGCATGCAAATAGATATTCTATTGCATATAGATATGAGATGTGCCATATATATATATATATATATATATATATATATATATATATATATATATCTTTTTTACACTCACTTTTTTATATATTGTTTTGTTTTTTACATTTCTTTTATTTTTTTATTTATAATTTTATCCTTATAAGATAACTAAAATACAATAAGTATACAAAAATATGTGAGTAAATGGGTGTACAACTATTATTTTCCTATAAATAATGCAGGTAAAGAAGAACAATAATAAACCTGATTGATTTCTCTCTTATTATTTACATTATATATATATGTATATATATATTGTCATAAGTAAAGGAAGACATATGGAGATTTCAACCTATATTTGACAAAAGGAGTGCACCCAAATTCAAACTCAAAGACTAATAAAGTAAAAGCCTTAAACTCTCAAGGTGTGCCACTTCACTGATCTTTGTTTCTCAAATTTCTCCTGATATGATAGTGTCTGCTTCGTGGAATGAAATTACACACCCTTCCTAACAAGGTCACACCCAATTGGAATAGTCCGCTCACAACCCATTGGGCTTGGCCCATAACAGGTTTACTCTTTCATTTCAATAGGGTTATAAATTGGTATATTGATAGTGTAAAGTAAATATTTTGACAAGTACGTAGCATAAATTTTGCTTTTCATGGAAAAATGTTATTGTTTATTTTTATGAGAGGAAAAAATTTATTGTTGTACTTATAACAAGCTAAATTTAAATATTAATATTCTTCTTAAGATATTTTATATAGATTAATTTAAGATTTTTATTTCAAAAGTGTATTTTTATATAAATTATAACACATAAAATGAATTATTATTAGTGACTAAGCTAAGAGAATCACATTCCACCAAAACCCTTCGAAATCCCTTTCTTCCAAGCTTCTTTCAATCCCTCAGAAAGCCCCCATTGTATCACTTTTGGAGTCTCTTTCCGTGTTTAGCTTAACCCATCGGATCTAGAAATTTTAGATTGTGAGAAAACGTTCACATATGTTTGTAAAATTAAAAATATAACATACTAGGATTAAAATTATGAATATACGTTTTTTATGATCTATACTTATTTTCATAGTTTAAAATATTAAATGATTTTTCATTTTTAATATTACCAAAAATTTCTCGCTCTATATAAATAAACAAACACTTATTCAACAATTGATCTCCTATGTAATTTCAAACTCAATCCTTGATAAAATTTATAATAAAAAATCTCTTTCAAAAGTTAGTCATTGTCAAATTCTTTAATAGAAATAGTTTTATTTTTAATTTAGTACACATGATAAAAAAAAAAATAGTAATAGGAATGTTCGCAAATACATTAACAGACATATAACATGCTAGGTTCCTAATTTATACAAATTTTATTGAAAAATTACTGATTCTCCCTAATTATGAGAATGAACCATCAAAGTGTACATTCACAAAATAACTTAGTTGGGGAAGGTGCTCTGCAGTAATTAATGTGCATCCGTTCCTACTATTGGGGTTTAACCCAAGCCACTTCGTCTCAACCTTTTATTAGAATTATAAGAGTGTTATGACTTAAGTTCAGGAGAAAAGTCTTACTTAAAAGATTATCTTATTAGTTGAGAGAGTTGCTTAGCTTAAATATCATTTCACGTTATTGTATGAAATCAATATAAAACTCGTAACACAAAGGCTTATTTACAACAAGAAAAGTGTTAATAAAGTTGAGAATTTGAGCAAATGGATTGCTTGGACGTTTAACTGTTGTATCATACAAAGCTCGGTTCCTCCATCTCCATAATATCCATGTCGTGACCCCCCAAACTTGGCACCATTTCTAGTTCCCTACACCCAAGTTATTGGTGCGATTTTGAGTGATCTAATGATAACAATTCCACTGGAGAAAACTACAAAACATAATGGGTTTTACAAACACGTTCCATGTTTCCATGGCGAATTTACAGTGTCTGAGCATATGCATATCATCTTCTTGAAGACCTTTTGCACCACTGGCATTTATTGTCAGCAGTACACCATTGATTGAGGTTACTTCTAGTGGGAGATTTCCATGACAAAATTGCCACAAGAAAATGCGTACACGCTTGAGCCCTTTCCAGGACCACATAAGCTTCCAAACTTGATCGTTGTTGTTCCACCTGTCTTGCACTAGACTGCAATAAACCTGCTTACAGAGAAACTACCATATGCAGTGCCCAACTAGTAGAATGAGAGCTCACTTGGATTAGTTTTTGTCAAATTACTTATACTTTTGATTTGGAAAAGGAGTGTTTGGCTTTTTTGTTAGGCTAGGTCTCTACTGGGCATATATTAATCATTCATCTTCATCTGCTACTTATCACATCACTTGGCACACATCTCATTAGTGAATATAGACCCTTCATTTGTTGCCCAACAGAGGGACAGTAGAAGAAGCCTAACAAGAAGTTGGATCCGAAAAGGAAGCATCTTATATAAAAATTTACTGTTTGGTAGTTTTTTTTTTTTATTTAAATGAGAAGCATCTCCAAAAGCTAAAATCCTACTCTTTTTAAAAATAGGTGAATGATGCTTCTTTTTTCTTTTCTTTTTTTTAACATTTACTTTTATTTTTTCTTAGAAGCCAATCTAAATGAACTTTGAAATATAGAAAAAGTATATTAATGTATAAAGGTATATTAATCAAAGAATGAACAAATGATACATAAATAGAGGTTCAACCGTTTAGAAAGATAGAAGAGATAGAGATATGATAAGGGTAAGAGAACTAAAGATAATTGTCAACAATTATAACCCTAAACCTAATCCTTATCACGCCCCTGCAAGATGGCGGACCCATCAAGCACGCCTATCTTGGTCCAAAGATTATAGATGTTTGTGGGTAGGGCCTTGGTGAGTAAATCAGCTAGTTGATGGTAATCCTTAAAACATAACATTTATCACGTAACCCTAACCCTAATCCTTATCACTGAGTCCTCCTTTGCTTGGTCTTTGGGAGGGAGAATGGCATGTCATCTTTTGAGAAATCCTTGGAGATCATTAGTTGCAGCTTTCCCCAATCCCATTGCCCTTCTATGTCCATGTAGTCTCTCACTTTATTATTGACATATGATTCATTACCTGTTAACCCCAACTCCAGGGAGAGTGTCAGCGGTGTACCTATACATGCGTCTTGCCAATTGCACACCTATTAGGATTATCTATAATTATCTATATTTTGAATTTCAAGTTTTAGAATTAGCCAATAGTCTGTTGTAACTGAGTGGGAGTTGTATTCAAATTTCTTAGACTTACCTTTCTTATCCTTATCTCTTTGTAACAACTTCATGTATATATTTCACGAAAAGAAATGAATATGACGAGAGCCTTTTCCTTTCATCTTTATTGTTCTATTATGGTATCAGCCTTTTAAAGCCTTCATCGGCATCTATTCTCGATCTTGTCTACCATGTCTACCACATCCTCCTCTTCGGTTGTTCAAACCAATCCCACCAGCAACCAAGCCACTGAGCTTGTCGCCATTAACATCACCACAAGTCTCCCCATCAAACTCACTCCCAACAATTACATCGCATGGGCTAAGTAGATGAAATCCTTACTCATTGGCTATGGTCTAGTTGGCTATATCTCTGACTCTACTCCTTTTCCGTTGGTTGTTATCTCAGCTAATGACCAAGAGACACCCAACTCGGCATTTACTCACTGTTGTGCCAACATCAACTGCTTCTCCTTGCTATTCTTGGTGCTTGCGATGTTGATGCTCGAGCTGTTATATCTCTTAGGCTTGATTTCTAATGCTAACTCTAGACTCTATAGAATTTACACAAGATGTACGCTTGGTGTATTTTAATCTAAATTTAAGTGTCCTCATTGTAAGATCATTCTTTCCATTTGCTTCCATCATTGCTTCCTGTGACCAACTTCATTGACCCCATAGAGAGAATGAGAACAATGATACACAGTCAATGATTTCAACTCTTCATTACCTAGTTTTTTTGTCTAAAATTAATGGATCTGTTAGCTTGGCTGAATTACAAATGGTTTCATTGATTTTATGGACTCCACCTGGGTCAACAAATAAGGATTCAACTCGGGCATATGAATAACAAAATCAGCAATGATATAACGATTATCGGTTGCAACTGCATGCATTTTCAAAAAGTACAAAAGTTTGAATCCTTTATTGATCTCTTGTCTATCCACTCGTGGCAAAATGTTTAAACCACTGTTTTATTGATCCCTTTAGGAAACAAGATGAAACAATTTGTAGAATCAATAAAGATTCAACTAAGTGATACATAGCATATAGGTTAAAAACAAAATTCCACACAACAATCAGGGCCTTAACAGATTAATAGGAACCGTGTACAAGCATGTAAAACTCTTAACCCTAATTACAATACTTAAATACTAGCACATAAAAATAAAATTCAACCATTTTTTGTCAAAGGAATTGGATATATGCGAGTGCCAATAAGTATTTTGTATTGTGTCTAGGAATAAGGAGGGTGTCCATTTCAGTTATAAATGGAGGAGAAAGAGAGAAGGAAGAAAGAATAAACCATGAAAGAAAGAGTACAATCATTTTGGTAGGGCTTTAATATGTGAGGGAGTTAATTGAGAAAGATAAAACATAAAGTGTCAAAGTGGCAAATAATGTCATACATCATTATCTAATGTGACATATTAGCCATGTTCGTCTACTAAACCTAACAAACATGGATCAAAGGATTGATTTGGTCTATTTTTACAACAAGGAAGACTTAATTAAAAGAGTCAAAACATAAGAGTTGAAATTGATTTAGCCAACAAATATGAGTGGCTAAAAGTATATGGTTTTTCATTAAAAGATAAAACTAATATTTTGTTGTTCTCTATATTGTGAGAGGAGCTAACTAGCAAAAGTTTTACTAATTAATTTTGAAGAAAGTGAAAAGTCTGTAGTAGTGAGAGTGAAGAGATGTGGGACTTCAAATTAAGTCCATCCTAATAGCTTAAGCAAAGAAAAACAAAAGGTTAGACATAATGAAAAGAAATTATAAACACACATTATTCAATCGTTTATGATAGAATTTAATTAAATTCAAATCTCACTTCATAAAATACATATACTAATTAATGAACCAGAGAGTTCTGTAAAAACAACAGACATAAACACTATCAATATCATTCATCTTCATCTGAATATACAACTGTGATTTCTTTTCCTTTGTCCCTAGTGCAGACTATGGCCATCTCTCTCTCGTTCTCTTTCTTTTATCTTTTTCCAGCACATTTTGTTCCCTTTTTATCACTAATTCCCATTTGTTGAAGGATAGCCATTAGCCCATGACCAATTAACCCCCAAACCTTGAGCTGAGGGAATGGCCAAGCATGGAGAGAAGGCAGCATTTGGTTCACAAGTGAACCAAACCCTTGGTCACGAACCATGATGATTCAACAGTATCCAGAACATAGGTAAACAGTGACTGAAGCAGCATAAGCAATGTCTGAAATAAATCTGTTGCTACTACCATTAAACTGCTGCTAATTTGGGTTAATGATGATGTGTATAACATTGAAGATTCCTAAGGAGACGACATTTTTGATCAATTTAGTCAGGGCAGACATGCGAACAGCCCTTAACAAGCTTGAATCCTCATTTGGTACACAAAATTGTGATCTCCCGGGGAAATGACCAAATCCTCTTAATATGTTATGGACAAGGGGTTGAATTTGTCGACGCACTGTCTGCCAAAACTTAGGTTCATTGTCCAGAAGTGGGTAAGCTGTCAAAATAAATAAATAAACGGCAGTCTAAAATGCTATCTGCAAATATCACATATGTGCATGTATTTCTCTTTTTAAAATTTTTTGGTTCATTTTTCTACTAACCAAGGAAAGCCTAGCAATATTTATAATAACATCTAGAGAAAATGCATGTAATAATATGTTCAAACAAAGAACAAATTATAGAAATACAGCTTTCAAACAAAATTTATAGAGTAAAATCCCAAGTGTAATTAAGAGGATTCTTTCAAAATAACCAATTAAAAATAAAACAAATATTAAATTAAAATTTCTGTAGTTTTCTATAGAAACTTGATGAAAAATCATGTTATTCAAGTGAGACAAATCAAAATCAAAATAACAAAAAATAAATGGTAGTCTAAAATGCTATATGCCAATATATCAAATATATGTGTGTGTGTTTTTCTCTTTTTAAAATCCTTTGGTCCATTTTATTAAAGCCGATGAAAACCTAGTAATAATTATAATAACAATTAGAGAAATTAATGCATTCAAATACGTTAAAAAAAAAAAAAAAAAAGAAACAGCAAAAGTATGGAAATACAAATATCAAACAACATTTATTGTGTAAATTCACAAATATCAAACAAAATTATAAGAGAAAGGTTGCCAAAATAACCAATGATGAAAAAACAAAAGTTAAATTAATTTTTTTTAGTATTCTATAAAAACTGCGAAAAAAAAAACTTATGAGAAATCGTCATAATCAAGTGAGAAAAATCAAAATCAATCATAACCTCTGGAATAGGGCAAATTAAATAATCCAAATAGAGTAAAATTGGAGAGAATCTTACCATTCCCCAACATTTTGAGATCAATGTAATGACCATACTCCAAAAAGACCCGAACAAGAGACTCTATGATGCCCTCTCTGCAAGAGGCCAGGGAAGGCAACGGCAAAAGTGCGCTCAGCCAAGCGAATGATAGCACTGTCCTTTGTCAATGGCCACTTGAAGCCATCAACCTCACACACAGTCATAAGGATTGAATATTTCATTGAATGATGACAGTCACCAAAAAGTGGTCCGCAGCCTGAAGCCAACGCTGTGTTTCGTCGACATAGCTAAGTTGCATGAGAAAAGTTGAATTATATCTTAAAAGTTCCAAGACATTTCAATGAGGAAGCATTCCTCTTAATGTTCTTGATGAGCTAGCCACGTCTGCTCAACTGTGTATGTGCCTACGAAATGAAGATTTGTGCAGAAAATTTTTCAATAAATTGGATATTAAGTGCAGAAGATCAAGAAATATATACAACAAGAAGAATAACAAAAGCCTTATCTTATTAGGTGAGGTTAATAAACAATCAATACTTTCAACTATCCATTACCCGACCTTATTGTCTAAAATTAGTGGACTTTTAGTATGGCTGAATTACAAATTGTTTCATTGATTTTATGGACTCCAGCTAGGTTAACAAAAAAGGATTCAACTCGGGCATATGAATAACAGAATCAGCAATGATCGTTTGACAAAAGCTTTTTCAAAAAGTAGACTTTGAATCCTTTATTAATCTCTTGCCTATCGTCTCCAGTAGCAAAATGTTGAAACCACTGCTTTATTGATCTTTTTAGCAAAACAAGAAGAAGAAAGAATTTGTAGAAACATTAAAGATTGAACTAAAGAATATATATCAAATAAGTTAAAAACAAAATTCCACACAACAATCAGGGCCTTAATGGATTATTAGGAACCGAGTACAAGCATGTAAAACTCTAATCCTAGTTACAATACTTAAAAACTAGTACATAAACATAAAACTCGACCAAGTTTCATCAAAGGAAATTGGATATATGTGAGTCCTAGTAATTATTTTGTGTTTGTGTTTAGGAATAAGGAGGTGCCTATTTCAGTAAATGGAGGAGAAAGAGAGAAAAGGAAGAAAGAATAAACCGTGAGAAAAAGAAAAGGATCAATTTGGTAGGATTTTAATATGTGAGGGAGTTAATTGAGAAGGAGAAAACATAAAGTGCTGGTGTGGTAAATACAGGTACACATCTTCACTTAATTGACATATTAGCCCTGTTTGTGTACATTTTACTTAATTGAGAAGGGTGTCATTTGATAACGCCGGAGACTTAATTGAAAGAGTTGAAACATAAAGATTAGCCATCAAACGTGAGTAACTAAAAGTACATTTTACTCCATAGTTATTCTAGATTGTGGGAGGAACTAACTAGCTAGCAAAAATTCTAAAAGTTAGTATAGTACTGGTTTCTATAAAAGTGAAAAGTTTGTACTTGTGAGAATGAAGAGATGTGGGACTTCAAATTAAGTCCATCATAATAGCATAAGTAGAGAAACACAAAAGATTAGACATGGTGAAATGAAATTATATACACACAAACAATCGATTATGATATAATTTAATTAAACTCAAATCTAATATACATATACAATTATCCATTGACCGTAGAACTATTAAACCAACAGAGAAAAACATTATCAAAATATCACTAATCTTCCTCTGAATCTACAACTAAGATTTCTTTTCCTTTGTCCCTAGCAGAAACTATGGTCACCTCTCTCTCTCATTCTCTTTCTCTTTACCTTTTTCCATCACATTTGTTCCCTTTTCATTGCTTTTTCTCATTTGTTGAAGGATAGCCACTAGCCCACGACCATTTAACCTCCAAACCCCGAGTTCAGGGAATGGCCAAGCATGGAGAGGAGGCACCATTGAGTTAAGAAGAGAAACACAACCCTTGGACATGAACCTTGATAATTCAACTCTGTCCACAACATAGGTAAACACAGCGATTGAGGCATAAGCAATGTCTGAAGTGATCCTGTCCCTATTACCATTAAACTGCTGCTGATTTGAGCTGATGGTGATGTCTGTAAAGCTGAAGATTCCTAAGAAGACAACGTTTTCGATCAATTTAGTTGCAGCAGACATGCGAACAGCCCTTAACAAGCTCGAATTGTCCTTCGGTACATAGGGTCGTGATGTCCCAGGGACAAGACCAAATCCTCTTAATATGTCATGAGCAAGGGGTTGAATTTGTTGACGCACTTTATGCCAAAATTTAGGTTCATTGTCCAGAAGAGGATAAGCTGTCAAAAAAAAAAAAAAAATGGTAGACTAAAATGCCATTTTCGTATATCACATATGTGCATGTATTTCTCTTTTTAAAATTTTTTTGTTCATTTTTCTTCTAACCAAGGAAAGCCTAGCAATAATTATAATGACAATTAGAGAAAATGCAGGTAAATATGTTCAAAAAAAGAGCAATTTATGGAAATAAACTATCAAACAAAATTTATAGAGTGAATTCCCTAGGTAATTAGGAGGATTCTTGCCTAGATAACCAATTAGAAAACAAAAACCAAAAAATAAATTAAAATTTCTTTAGTTTTCTGTAGAATTTTTTTTGAGAAATCACGTCCATCAACTGAGATAAGTCAATTTTTTTTTTTTGGTAGTCTAAAATGCTATATGCCATTACATCAAATATATGTATGTTTTTCTCTTATTAAAATCTTTTGGTCCATTTTCTAAAAACCGCCTAGTAATAATTGTAGACAATTAGAGAGAATGCATTTTTTTTTTTTTTTTTTTATGAAAAACAGAATTCATCAAAGACCTTAAGAAGTACAAAGTCTAGAGTAGTAATCCCCATTAAGTTTGCAAAATACAAGAAGTTCATGGAAATAGGAACATTCTAAAATAAACATGAAAATCATCTTCTATTCTAGCTGAAGACCTTGCTTTGCGAACTATTTGCAAGAGAAAATGCATATGAATCAGTTCAAAAAAAAAAAAAAAAGAAAAAAGTATGGAAATACAAATATCAAACAAAATTTATTGAGTAAATTTGCAAATATCGAACAAAATTATAAGAGGAAGCTTGTCAAAATAGCCAATGAGGAAAAAAACAAAAATTAAATTAAAATTTCATTAGTATTTTATAAGAACTGATTAAAAAAAAAAAATCTGACAAAAAATCTTGTTAATCAAGTGACAATCAAAATCAAAATCTATCATAATCTCTTGAATAGGCCAAATTAAATAATCCAAATAGAGTAAAATTGAGGAGAGTTTTACCATTAACAAACTGTTCGATATCAACGTAGTGACCATACTCCATAAAGACCTGAGCAAGAGACTCTATGATGCCCTCTTTGCAAGAGTGAGGGAAACAAAGGCCATAGAAGAGGCCTGGGAGGACATTGCAAAGGTGCGCTCAGCCATGCGAATCATAGCATTGTCTTTTGTCAATGGTCACTTGAAGCCATCAACTTCACACACAGTCATAAGGATTGAATATTTCATTTGAATGATGAGGGTCACCACAAAGTTGTTAAGTTCAAGAGATTTTTTAATTAAATTCCTTAATTGATTTTGATGAGAAAAATATTTTAAAATTTATTGAAATATTTTAAAAGTGAAAAGTCTATGTAGCGGTGAGAGTGAATGGGGAACTTCAAATTAACTCCATCTTAATAGCTTAAGCAAAGAAAAAAAAAAAGGATAGACATGGTGGAAAGAAATTATAAACACACACTCAATATATTAAGATAGAATTTAATTAAACTCAATTCTCACTTCAAAAATACATATTCCATCCATGGACTAGAGTTATGTAAAACCAACAATCATAAACATCATTAATATCACTCATCTTCACCTGAATCTACAACTATGATTTCTTTTCCTTTGTCCCTAGCAGCGACTATGGCCATCTCCCTCTCGTTCTCGTTCTCTTTACCTTGTTCCATGACATTTGTTCCCTTTTCATCACTAGTTCCCATTTGTTGAACGATAACCACTAGCCCATGATCATCTAACCTCCAAAACTTGATCTCAGGGTATGGCCAAACATGGAGAGGAGGCAGCAATAAGTTAAGAAGGGAACCAAAACCCTTGGACATGAACCATGATACTTCAATAGTGTCTACAACATAGGTAAACCCAGTGACTGAAGCATAAGCAATGTCTAAAATGAACCTGTTGCTGCTACCATTAAACTGCTGCTGATTTGGGCTGATGATGATGTCTGTAAAGCTGAAGATTCCAAAGGAGATAGCGTTTTCGATCAATTTAGTCACGGCAGACATGCGAATAGCCCTTAACAAGCTCGAATCCTCGTTTGGTACACAGAATCGTGATCTCCCAGGGAAAAGACCAAATCCTCTTAATATGTCATGGGCAAGGGGTTGAACTTGTCGACGCACTATCTTCCAAAAATTAGGTTGATTGTCCAAAAGTGGGTATGCTGTCAGAAAAACAACCAGAAAAAAATTGTAGTCTAAAATGCTATTTGCCAATATCACAAACGTCCATGTATTTCTCTTTTTTAAATTTTTTTGTTCATTTTTCTACTAACCGAGGAATGCCTAGTAAGAATTATAATAACATCCAATGCATGCGTAAATATGTTCAAACAAAGAGCAAATTATGGAAATAAAAATATGGAATAAAATTATAAGAGGAAGCTAGCCAAAATAACCAAAGAGGAAAAAACAAAAATTAAATTAAAATTTCTCTACTGTTTCATAAAAACTGAAAAAAAAATTAATGAGAAATCTTGATGATCAAGTGAGAAAAATCAAAATTAAAATCAACCATAACCTCTGGAATAGGGAAAATTAAATAATCCTAATAGAGTAAAATTAAAGAGAATTTTACCCGTCACCAATATTTTGAGATCAACATAATGACCATACTCCATAAAGACCCCAACAAGAGACTCTATGATGTCCTCTCTGCAAGAGGGAGGGAAACAAAGGCCATAGAAGAGGCCAGGGAGGGCAATGGCAAAAGCGCGCTCAGCCATTCGAATGATAGCACTGTCCTTTGTCAATGGCCACTTGAAGCCATCGACTTCACACACAGTTACAAGGATTGAATATGTCATTTCAATGATTAGGGTCACCACAAAGTAGCCCTCAGCCTTAAGCCAATGCTTCGTTTCGTCGTCGTAGCTAAGTTGCATGACAAAAGCTGAATTATATCTAAAAATTTCTGAGAATTTTCCATGAGGGAGCACTCCTCCTGATGTTCTTGATGAGCTAGCCATGTTTGCTCAACTTAATATGTGCCTACAAAATCTCCCAAGCAAATGAAGAAAATTTTTCAAGAAAAGTTTTGAACAAATTGATATAAAGTGTAGAAGATGAAGAAATATATAGCAAAGATTAAAAACAAAAGAGAGAAGGAGGGGGGGGGGGGGGAAACAAACACTTACTATGGTGAAATTGCAGAAATTGAGAGAGATAGCAAAGAATGGTGTGATTAATTGTAATATTATATAGTTGTTGAAGAAATTTATTATATCTAGTTTGGTGTCATTATTCTGGGATTTAAAAAAATATATATCTTTCCTTTATTAATACAACATTCCTATAGGAGGTCAATTAAACAAGTAATATTTCTTCTGTTTCATCTTTGTCAACGCTTTATTTTGCCATACAGTACAAGTAACTGATTTAATTTGTAGATGCCTTGCTGGCTGGCCATTGCTCAGTCTGTGGTGTCAACAGCTAAAATGTTTAAAAAATAGTACCTTTCGGGTCTGTTTACATTGGAGGTGTATCAAATAATTTGAATGATTTTTTTTTTTAAATGCTAGCTTTTAAAAGATAATCAAAATATGGGAATTTAAGTTGGCTAACATTATACTCTATAATATTTTATGAATTCAAGTAATTTTTTTCTAAAAAAGGTTTTAATAATAATCTTTCAATTAATTACTTTAATACAATTCTAAGAGAAAAACGAAAAAGATTTTTTTTGTTTTTAATGTTAGCTTTTGAAAGTAAACAAAATAATGGAATTAGAGGTGGTTAACATTAATCTTTTGTGAATTCAAGCAATTTTTTTTCTAAAAATGGTTTTAGTACATATCTTTTAATCAGTTTAATACAATATAATTCCGTTGAAATGCCTTAATTTTTAAAATAATGTTCAATTCCAACAGTATTGACACAGTTAGAATTTTTATTTTATTTATTTTTTGTTTTCTGAGAAATGAATTTTAATTTTTGCGCTTTTGTTACAACTTTATTTTACTTAAGTCATTCTATTTTTCTTGATTTATTTTATTTTATTTTTCAGGAGTTTTTTGGTTTATTTCTTCGTTGAAGTTCTTGTAAATTAAATAATACAAAAAAAATTAACAATAAAAATAGAAATGAACAACAAAAATTAACAATTGTAGATTCCATTAAATTGCAGAACGTACAAAATGAGCTGTACAAATTGATATATAATGAAAGTAAAAATTAATAACAAATTACTACATATTAAAATAAAAATATAAAATTTCAAAAGCTTCTTCATGAAGAGCAGCAACTTCTAAACACCAAATACAGAAAAAGAAAGAAGGTTGACAGAGCCTGCAGAATGAAAGTAGAGAACCATAGCAAAAAGGAAGGTATTAAGTCTCAGGCATAGAGAAAAATGAGAGAGGAAAAGATTAATCATTCTTATTGACTGCCAGTTATATATACAAACTGAAGTTTCACAACATTCAAATATTGAGTCACGTGAACACAATATACTTTTGTTTTGTCTACATTAACCCTAATTGGGCACTATTTAAAATGGTGCTCCTGTGAAGAGACAGCTTATGCACAACCCTACGATTAAAATTCTAGTAAATTGTTTTATGTAAAACTTCAAGTTTGGAGTAGTGGGCCATACAAAATTGTTTTGAAAACATGTGTTGGTCAAGTCTTGAGAAATTACATAGTTGATGAATCATGAGCTAAAGAACCAGAGAATTATACCAAAATGGTAAACATCTTGAGAATTCTCACTTGAATTCTTGTTCCGAATAAATAATATGGCAACCCAATGAACTACCCATTAATCGCTTCGACAGCTACAACACAATCATTAACCTAGTAATCTCTGAGGCACAGGATTAAATTGTACAACCCATCCATTAATCAATTCAACAGCTCATGGATAGTCAAATATAGATAATTTGAGTTCATATCTTCATTATCTCTTTCTTCTTGAACCTGTTAAAGCTGTACAAAAAAGAAGAACTAAGAACCACATAAGATGAGCAAAGGAGAATGAGGAAAGGTGGAACTCCAATTTAGTCTATCCGAAATGCTTAAGCAAAAAATAAAATATTAGAAAAAAAAAGTTTTGACATGGTGAATATATAGAAATATTTAGTTTTTTTTTTAAGAAGCATATATAATAGATTATGATATAATGTAAAACTCAAATCTCATTCCACAAGATATATATACCATTCATGGACCAGAGATTATAAAATCTAGAGACAAAAACATTTTTAATATCATTCGCCATCATCGTCAATCTACCAAAATGGGCTGTTTTCCTATATCCTTTGCAGAGAATGAGGCTGTATCTCTCTCTCTCTTTTTCCACCAAAACTTCTTCCTCTTGATTAGTAGCAGGACAGTTCCAATCATTTAATCTCAGCATGAAGAGACGCGCCGCAGCATTTAATTCAGAAGGCGACTAAAACCTCTATACATCTATAAAACAGGTTGTTATTGCATCTGTTTCTGCTGGCATCTGTTTGGTAATTCTCTGGGCTCATAACTTTGTATAATTGTTGTGTTTTCCCAGAGAAACTGCATTTTCAATAAATTTTGTTGTCCCAGACATTCAGATAGCCCTTACTGAGCTATAGTCTTCCCCTAATAAGCAGTACCTTGATCTCACAGGCATGTCACTAAACTTCTTTAGGTTTTCATGAGCGATTGGTTGAATTCGAGGTGGCTTTTCTTGCCAAAACCCAGGTTCATTGTCTAGAAATGGAGTATACTGTCAAAGAAAGACACAGAATATCAGTGATAATCTTAATTGGACCATGTAATATATACAACAAGAAATTAATTTAAATAATTTATTTTTCTGTTAAAACTTGATGATACATGGTGTTAAATAAGCAGATAAAAGAATTGAAATCTGTGTATCATAACATCTGAAGTAAGGCCAAATTAAATTATTCAAGTAAAGTAAATTGAAGAATAGAGTTTACCATTCAACATGTTCTTGAGATCCAGGAATGCTTCTTTTCATCATCATAGCTAATTTGGATGACCGTTGAAGAATTACATTTGAAAAGTTCTGAGAATTTTCCATTGGGGAGCAATCCTCTTCATCCTAGCTAGAACATTGCTGCTCATCATGAGATCACGTGCCTGCAAAATGGTCCAAGCAAAGAAAGAATTAAATTATGAGTAAATGAATAATATATTAAAAAATTTAGCAATCTAGATGAAAAGCATAAATTATTATGATTATTGTCACTGCCATATAAGGCTTAAAACTTGAAACTTATCTTCTGTTTGGATTATTTAATTTTGACCATAGTGCAAGTAATTGACTACGTTGATGGATTAGTACTAAAAGCTACTGATAAATATTTATTATTTAATAAAAGTGTATCACTCCTTAAGTTATTTATTGTCTTGTATAATCTCCGTGTCAAAACCTTGAAGACAATCAAAAGGTAATGGGGGGAGTATTAAGAGCTACTAATAAATCTTTATCCAATGCACATCAATTAATGTTTATGAGTTTAATGGTTATTGTTGAGGGCTTTCTATCGATAAAATGAAGGATATTTTCAATAAAGTGGAGAAATATTAATGTTTTATCAAAGTCACGTACCTAGGGAAGCCATTAGGTGTGGGTTAGTGAAAAAGGGCTTAGATAGAATCTAAAAAGTTTGGAGTTGCTTCTCTCTTGTGACAAACCCAAAAAATAAAAAAAGCCACATATAGGGAAGGCTTCAAAGAGAAGACAAATCTTCGGATGATATAGCTCCTTCCAATATTTTTACTATCTGGCTCATCTTTGGACGCCTTTTCGAAGAATGACGGATGCTCGCAGAAGCACAGCGTGCCATCCTCATCATTTCTTGCTCATTGTAATTGCCCTCCAAAAATGGATCCACCAATCCTTTAAGGTTCCCATTCTGCAGTCCGCTGTTCAGTAACGGTCGAGCCTGCATGATAGACAAGATAGATATATAGTAATGAGTGGTGCTATTTATATATCTAAGTATTTATTTATAATTTTACTCTTACAAATAACTACAATACATAAGGTATATAAAAGGGTGTATACAAATAGATGTATCATAGCAATTTCCTATACTAACAATACTCCAAAGTCGTAGACAACAGTACCAAAAGAAAAAGAAAGATGTAGTGATAGTACTAACCCAGTCAACTAAACCATCCTGATCATACGAATCCACTACTGCACCTGCTGGTCGCTTCCCAGTGATAAGTTCCAATAACATGACCCCAAATGAGTAAACATCAGATTTCTCAGTCAGTCTTCCACTGGATGCATATTCTGGTGCCAGGTACCTGTGTTAAAATGCGAAGAAAGGCTATTAGGGAGGATGGTTTTATTTAAACATATATAATATTCATGTAACTTCCTACTTCTTTTGTAGAGTTTAAGAAGGATAAAATGCTAATGAAAAATGAAGAAATTAGAGGATCATTCTTCATAATCTTTTGTTTGATTAGATGGTTCTGACATTCTATCGTGTGCATTTTTTAACTTTGTAAATTGCATTTGTGATGAAGAGATCATGTGTAACTCATCTAGATTAACTTTAAAACGGTGTTTTTAACTGTAAAAGTAAAATCTATAAGAAAAATAAAATTTTGTGTTTAGATATATTATCAGAAAACATTCTTTTAAAAATTTTATAACAATTTTGTCATTAAAAGGGACTAATTGTGATTGGCATTTGTTGTGATTTTTTGCAAAGAAAAAGCTAATCCAACATGCTCTAAGACACTTTTATCTGTATGACTATCTTTACCAAAACAAGTGGTGATCATGAGAGCAAGTATTTAAGAATAATTACCCGAATGTTCCCATGACACGAGTTGAGACATGAGTATTGTTATCAGTTGTCAATTTTGCCAATCCAAAATCAGCCACCTGATTAAGATTAGGCATTACTAGCATAATCAACTAGATGTACTCCTAAGAAATGAGATTAATAACAAGTGTAATAACCATTCAATATATAAAGGATAAAGTTAGTTATCCTTTACATACCTTGGGTTCGAAGTTTAGGTTAAGGAGGATATTTGAACCTTTGATATCACGATGTATAATTCGTAAAGGGCCTAAATGCATTTATAAATAACACAAATATGAGGGAAGAGAAAAAAATAAATAAATGAAACATATAAGGACAAAGGTAAGGAGAAGAATCATGACAGGGATCTGAAGCTTACATTCTTCATGGAGGTATGTAAGCCCTCTGGCAGATCCTATTGCAATCCGTAGTCTAGTAGGCCAATCCATGGTAGGCAGACCCTTTCCTGCAACCATCAAATTTTAAAATGTGTTTTATGTTCACTAGAGAAATATTACATACTTCTTTGAAATTTCGAGATTGCACTTGATATAATATAAGGGACAAAATCGTCTGTAGCTTTTATATCTAACAATGCTTACCATGAAGGTGATATTCTAGTGTCTTATTGGGTACAAATTCATAGACCAACAATCTCTTACTACCAGAAATACAATATCCAACAAGTGACACAAGATGGCGATGATGAACACGACTAATGACATCAACCTCGGTTTGGAATTCTTGCTCTCCTTGCCCACTATTTGCTTTAAGGCTCTTAACTGCAACTTCCCTTCCATTAGACAATATGCCCTTATGGACATAGCCAAAGCCACCCTGTCCCAACAAGTTCTTTTCGTCAAATCCACCTGTAGCAGCCTCCAATTCCTCATATGTGATGGTGCCTCGCGAAGTTGGAGGAGGAGGTAAAGGTTGGTCCTTTGAAGAGGCATACCTAAAATCACTGTTATTCCTTCTCTCATGATCTCCCTTCTGATCTTTGTAGTAATTAGAGTACTGCTGCTTGCCATTATAAATATCACTCCCTGTGTATATAAATTACAGGAAACAATTTATTTTCAACGATGTGCTTGTTTATTTTGCATCAAAGATTAGACGAAAAGAATCAAGCAAAGAAGACCCAAGTTTGAGCACAAATACTGCCATGCATAGCAGTCAAAATAACTATATATAAATTAACATATAAAATAATTCCTATGTGTTTATCTAACGTTTTAAATTTTTAAGATAAATTAATTTTTTTAACGCAATACTAAGTCTTTTTAAACAAATGATTAGTAAGTACATGCATTCTTTATGCTTGAAGCCCTAAAAGCTTTTAGATATAAGGGTTTGTTAGATATAGAATTATTCTTAGACTTTTTTATGAAAAAGGGTTAAGGATAAGGAAAGACTTTCCTATTATAAGACCAGGAAATATTACAAGATTTATCAACCAAACCCCTTATTCTGTGTTGAATTGATTTTTAACAAATATAACTTGTTAATTCGACGTGTCTCAAAAACTAGTATTCTCAATGAAATAAGCACAAGATCTTTGAATGGGGGACTCATGAATGAATTATTGGAGGCAGTTCTGTGTTTGGTACCTTTTGCATCTCCACGATAGTACATTTCCTCTCTTTTCTTCCTTCTTGAGCGAACTATACAAATCAAGATCCAAATAAATATGATTAGCCCAAGCCCTATGCCTACTCCAACTGCTGCTCTCTTTGATCCATCATTCCCACCTTCGGAATGTGACTGTGGTGGTGGTGACGGTAGCGGTGGTGGTGATTTATGTGAGTGTTTGTGGCGTGATGATGATGATTGCTTTGACGGTGATTTTGTTGGTGAGTCCGAAAAGGACGAAGGTGAAAATGGTGACGGTGGAGAGGACTTGTACCAGGAAGGTGGAGCAGGCGGTGATTCATTAATGTATGGTGATGGAGGTGTTTCAAATGGATCATTGTCGTGATAAGGTGGTGATGGCGGCGATTGATCAGGGCTTGGTGAAGAATCAGGAGAATCAAATTCACCTGAAGAAGGCATTATTTGTGTCTCATAAAAAAGGTTAAGAGATCCTTTTTATTAATCCTATTGCTGAAACTTGGTTTTCTATGCTATGTTCTAGAATTTCTGTTAATCAAACTGCGAAGAGAAAAAATGGTTGTTAGGATGATAAATTACCTATGAGGATTTGGGAAGGGGGGGGGGGGAGGGTAAGAGGGGTTCTCAACAGAAAGAGAAGGAAGAATTTTTTTCAAAAGGAACCGTTCTTCTCCTACCCCCTTGGTCTCCTACAAAGGAGGGGATCACTGTCTTTGTCTCTGTTTCCCTCAGAAAATGTTCTCTTCCATCTCTTAATATTACTTTGTTTTGATTGATGGTTTAACCATTTCCTGGCTGGTGTTTATTTGATTATATGCCTCTAATTACATTGCATTCATCCATGATTTGCTTTAACCATGTGCTAACACATCAATATTTACTTGAAATAGCATATCAGTAAATTAAAGAATACATAAAATTCTAAACTTGGAAAACTGAAGTTTTAATTTCTCCATATATAACAAACATGTTGAAATATGAGTAAGAGCCTCTATTTTGTCCTAAAAGATGTAAATAAAATCAATGAGGTCCCTCAATGACTTTTGTAACTAAGTCCATTGAAGAAAAAAATAGAGTTTTTGTCTAAAAAAAATGTCTTCAAAAAAGGCAAATTTTATATAAAACCTTTAAAGGAGCTCAATTTTACCTGTTAGAATTAGATTTAGTCAAAGGTGTTAATCTTTTAAAACATGGTTAATCCCAATTCAAATTTTCATAGGGAGTTGTCTATATTTAGTGCTTTAGAGGAGAACAAAATTGCCTCTAATAGAAGAAATCTCTGAGAAACCTGAAAAAGAAAAGAAATAAAAAAAAATTGCACATGGACAATTAAATGTTGATAGGGTGATTCGTTAAATAATAATTTGACATATATATGGTAACCATGTTTAGGTTGATTTATCAAAAAGGAAGTGTGTTATCTTCTTACACACTTTCCAACTAGTGTGTTAGTTTAAACCTGCACTCTCTTGTTATAGGAGTGCCTTCAGTAACCTCGTCAAAAACTATGCCATTTTATCAAATGCTGACTTAGACTACGTGGTCTTCATGCTATTTTAAATTCCACCAGAGTCGATGGATGAGCATTAGAGCGTACTCTTCTCAGCTAATTGAGCATGAGGTCTTGGAGGACCATAAGGTGACAAGGTTCAGAGTATCAAAACCTTCACTTGGAGTTACCACACAGTCTATTTAACTCAGTTACATTTAAATTTAAATCTTAAAATCTCAATTTTTTACAACTGTAACCTGAAATTCTGGTCAAAATCGCATTTAAAACGTAAATCCTAAGTAGGGTTGATCAGATTTTTCTAAACATACGGAAACTGCCCAAACTAAAGATCATCTAATGGTCAGTTTGCATTTGATGCTTCGGTTAGCGTCGATTGAAAAATTAATCAGGATTCGGTTTAGACGATCGGTGCTGGTTGGAATTTCTTCAAACCGCCGGTGACCGAAACCGGCTGACTAAAATCTTAGAAGAAAGGAGAAGAATAATAGCAGCACTACCAAACTACTTCTTTAGTACTACTCCCTCTTTTTATTTGGTTAAATGAGTCATTATCTCAATGAACATCGAGAGGAAATATCTAAAGCATAGCTTGAGATCAACATGGATGAGAGAATATGGTGCCATGGTGGTGGGTCTGTTGTTCTTCACTCCCTTCGGTGTTAAGAATAAGAGTTAACACTGAAGGGAGTGAAGAACAAGAGAGGACAAAGGGTCAGTTTTTTAAAGAGAGCAGATTGACAAAGAAAATCAATTTTCAGGATAAGGGAAAGGAAGCTTTGGAGTTGAAGAAAACATTGGTTTTCTCATATGGGTATTATAAAATAAAAACATTCGATAGAAAGTGGAGGAAATGACAGAGAGTGGAACCGAAAGAAATAGATGGTACATTTACAAGGCTCAAGATGATTTTCTCTTCCCAAAATAATACAAGGCTCAAGAGAGGCTTCCCACTTCTCTATGTTTGTACTTTGTAAGCGAGTTTTCAAATTCTTTCATAATTATTAGAATTAAAATTAAATAATTACCATGAAAAGTAAAACTAGTTCAATGATAGAAAATTGTAATTTTGTATTTAAAAACATATATATTAATAGCATAAAGCTCAAGATATATCAATTGATGAATTGATTAATTATTAATTAAAACAAAGAAAATAGAAGGTCGCTCACCTAGGAAAACAGTGGTTACAGATTGGGTTTTTTTTCATAGATAAAAGCCATCAAGCAGAATACTAAGGGCTCCAAGTTCTCACTATCACGCCAAGCTATTATATGGAGTTCCATGGAGTTTTCTCTGTTGAATCTACCTCAACTCATTTCCCAATCCCAATCTTGCAAGTACAACGGTGAAGCATATCTCTTCCTTTCCTTCTATCTTTCTTTCACCTCGAAGTAGAGCGTTTCCTCGTCCTCTCTCTCTATTTCCTCTTTAATCACTATTTTCATCCATCTTTGTAATCAGACATAGTTGCAATTGAAGTAGCTTCTCTATCTGTGCGGTGGTTCTTTGTTTTCAACATGGCATACACAACATTTTTTTTGTGATTGTCGGTTAATTGTGTACCGACCGAAACCAACTGGGCATCACATGCAAACCAAACCGTCAGTCTTGATGACAAGCTCGGTTGAAATTTGTTGATTAAAATTATCATTTTCGGTTTCAATCGATCGGTTTAGTTAAAGACGAAAACTGACCATAACCAGTCCACGTTCAGCCCTAATCTTAAGAAATCTAAGTAAAATCAAGGCGAAACCCTAAAATGCATACAATGTGGGGCCAAATTGAGATTTTGAAAACTTTGCACTTTGGACAATTCTTGAATATTAAAAAGTTAAAACTGCATTTGTTTGATTTGAAAATTAGATCATAGAACATACAAGGTGGTGAAGAAACGAAGCCTGACCTCTATTTTTGCATTTTGCAATTCATCTTCCTCACTTGGTTGAACATCAATTCTGATAATTCTCAGTCACTTCGCATTTTGCAATTGGGACCACTAAGCTAGAGTCAAGACCAGAATGTATTCTTCTTCTTCTCTTCTTGCACCGATCTAGCTTCTTTGTTAGGCAGCCTATATTGTTTGTGTGTTGGGTAGTAGATGAATGACTATGATCCACTTTGAGAATGTGTGTAATGTGATGGTGCTTTATGAAAGTGAATCATAACCATTCAATTATTACTCAGTATAGGGACAGCAAGTAACCCAACAAAAAAATTGGATCCCTTCTTGCACAATCTCTATTGCAACTCGCACTCTCTGTCACAACTGTCACTCACTTCCTTGCACACTCATCCTCTCACTCCAGACTTACCACTATTTTCTTATCGCTATATATCGGATGGGGATGCTGCGCTTTTAAAAACCATAGTGACACATCTCTTCTAGCTATCTTATTTAATTCCTAGAATTTTTTATAACTTATTTTATTGTACATCATCAATCAGATATGTTAAATCTTATTATGTTATTACTTAATATATGTTAAATTAATGATACCTTATAGTCATCAGATTTGCTAAAGAGTGTAACCAACCCAATGAAAAGCGATGGTATAGTAAGTGTTTTCTGTGAATTAAGGTTTGTCGCCTAGTTTTGGTGACCTTTCTAAACCAATTCACCTAAGCTTTTCATTATAAAAAAGATATGACTAATCATAATCTAAACCCTAAACCACATTCATGCGTACCAAACAAACCCTTTGGGTCTGTTAGATATGCATAAATAGAAAAGAATGAAATAAGGGAAGAAATGAGCTGTGGAAATGAAAAGCATCATAAAAATTCATTTAATTGTTCTTAATTCTAAAAAGAAAATGGCTTGTTCAAAAAACCTTGACTTAGTCAAGTTGTCAAAAAAATAAGAAAAGAAAGGGGTCAGAATTGAACATAAAGGGAAAAAAATAATAATAATCTTTTGACACCTACAATTGAAATTTTTGAAGAGCATCTTTTCTTTGCCCTATTTATATCACCCCGCTAATACTACTTGGATATCATATCCTTAAACATGGTTGAGCTTTCCATAGGCAGTACAAAAATGGTGCCAACTCTATTAGTCCTATATTTGTTGGTCTGTTTAGTGAATTTTCTGCGAGAGGCCAAAGTTAGACACTACAGGTGGAAGGTGAAGCACAAATACAATCCCCCAATTGACAACAAGGGAAGAGGAAAGGGAAGAGTTTCCACTTTCCCTTGAGAGTGAAATGCACAATGATGAGGTTACGCCCACTTATTAGATAGAAATTCTCAATTTTTTCTTTTTTTTTTTAATTTCAAAATTGAGGGCATTTTTGTATTTTTAATAAAATATAGATTATTTTTCATCATTTTTGTTCCATACCAAACATTGCAAAGGAAATGAAAATATTTTCTTTCCATAATATACCAAATGGATGTTTGGGAAATTATTTCTTTTCATTCTTTTAGCCCATTTCTTTTTCACTAATTCCTTTTCATTACCCTATACCAAGTGCATGTTTAGTTGAGGAGAATAGAAAGAGGAAAGGAAAAAAAAAAAATGTCATGGAGTAGGATAGAATAGTTTTTCTATGGAAAGCCATTTTTCCAACATTTGATTGAAAAGCCATTCCATAAAAATCGGGTGGATTTCATTATTCCATATGGAATGTATTCTTTTTGGGCAAAACCACCCTTACTACCTCTAAACCCAATCTTCCAATAGATTGCTTTGACGGTGGGGTTTTCGTCATTGTTCGTCACCATCCAAGCTTTCCACTGGCCATGGTGGTTGCCGCCCTTATTGCTGCTTCCACATTTGCTTGCTGTCCGGGTCTTGTTCTTAGCAGTGAAAGAACTCGACAATAACTTCTGTTCTATCTATTGCTGGTTAGAATGTGGAACCAAGCTGAACCTTGTTTTATTCAACCCATCTCTGATGGTGAGAACAATGGGGGTTGTCTTCTTCAACCCACCTCTATATAGGTCTTGTCTCCACTCAAATCAGGTTTTTTTATTAGGCTGGGTTGGTACTGAGCACATTTAAGTTATTTATGGCCTGTCTAGCAGATACATTATATAATGCTTAAACCTCTTTGTTTAATTTAAACCATTCATTTTTAACCTAGCAGGTGCTCAATAAAAAAAAACTCTACAAAAAAGTTGAATCCAGTCAATAGCTTCTTTACTAGGTTCTCTCTACTAATCACCTCCTTTTTGAGTGCATGGGTCTTGTTTTCAACCCATCTTCCCTTTCATTTTTTTTCATTTTTTTGTGTTGTTTAATAAATTCCTCTGAAGAGCCGTTGAGGACCCCTCAACGGTTTTTTAAAGCCGTTCCCCCTCTCAACGGTTCTTTGGATTTGTTTCCCCTCCCAATAATTTTACACAACCATTTCAGACTGGAATGATTATGTAGAACCATTTTTTTCATTTGTTAATGAAAAGGTAAAATGAAAAATTTTATAAAATTCTAATAGTGAGAGGGCGAATGTAAAAGTGTGGGAGAAAAAAAAGTAATACCCAAAAGAATTGATTTGAAATATTTTTTTAAAAGTATTAAGTCTAAGAGTATGTTTGAATTAATTTTTGATAAAATATTTTTTAATTTAAAAGTAAATATTTTTATAAAATATTTTACAGTTTGAAATTGACTCGATGCTCAAGAAAAAGTTTAGAGTTAAATTAAAAAAAAATAAAAAAAATTCCTGTTCTCATTTCAAAGACATATTTTAGATTGAGATCATAAGTTTTCCCTTAAACTGTTACTTGACAAAGACCAATTTGATATTTATATATGTTATGTGCATCCACAGTACAAATTCAATATGAGGGCTCAACTTTATCTATCATTGATTCGAAAAATGGAGAGTTATACCGAGACAGAACCTCTGGGAGTGGGCGAATGAGAAGTTGTTTATAGAATATAAAAATAATGTAATGATATTGCAGTTTGATGAAGTTAATAGTATCAAGGGGTACTACCATTGGCAACCCTCTACTTTAACATCTGTCACCCTCTTTTTAAATTTTTTTTTAAATTTTAATAATGTCTTTAATTATCTTTTAATCCGTCTTCTCTCTAAATGCCTATATAGAGCTATTTTAAAATAAAAACATCCCTCTAAAAGCATTAGGATGAGAAGTATTTCACTCCCAACGTTTTTTCAGAAGCATTGAGTTGGAGTGAAAAAAAAAAAAAAAATATATATATATATATATATATATATATTATATATATATATATATATATATATATATATATAATATATATATTATTAAATTTAAATACATTATTTGTGTTTGAAAAATATATATATTTTTTAAAATTAAATATGTAATAATTTATAATATTTTTAAAATTAATTATACATATATTAAATTTAAAAATATAATATAATTAGTAATATTTTTAATAAAAAAATTTAACCAAATTTATTATTATGTAATAAAAATTTGTAATTTATATTAATATTATAAATTATAATATATTTTTAAAATTATTTTATTTATTAATAATATTATAAATTATAATATATATATATATATATATATTCACCTAATTTATAATTTATAATTATTGTATGATAAAAAATGTATATTAATTTATTAAAAATATTATAAATTTTTATTAAATTTTTAATTTTTTAATATTTTATTTTTAATATGTTTAATTTTATTTAATTAATATTTTTATTTTTTAAGTATATTTGTTTACTTAAGACATAAGTAATATATTTAATTATATATATATATATATATATATATATATATATATATATATTTCACTCCAACTCTTCTAAAAGGCATTTAGGACCCTCAACGCCTCTTTAAAGGCGTTGGGAGTAAAATACATATATTTTCTCACCCTAACGCTTTTAGAGTGATGTTTTAATTTTGAAATAGCTCTACACAGGCGTTTGGAGGGAGGGCGGATTAAAGGGTAAGAGTATTATTGGAATTTTAAAAAAAAATAAGAAGAGGGTGATGGATGTTAAAGTAGATGGTTGTGAAAAGTAGTACTCTATTAAGGGATACACATTTAAAATATGAACTGGGTGAAAGGGTGGGTCTGTGGAAGTATAGTAACTAGTGGTCTTCAATGGGTTTAACCATTAATTGGATTCAATTGTGATGACTAGGGTTGACAAGTTAGTGACTCATATGGACCAAAGGGCTCGTTCCAATCCAAATAGCAGAATTAGGATAGATTTACCAAAGAAGACTTTCGCTTATAAATAAATAAGTTACATTATTATTAATTAAATAAGTGATTTGATATATTTTTTAAAAATTTTATTTAATTTAAAATTAATACTAATTTAAATGTCGAAGAAATAAAATACAACACAATGTGACAACTTTTTTCTTATTTACAAAAGACCCAAAGCAGGTACCATCTCAAAGCACACACACCAACTTGAAACCCGAACCAACCCTAAATCCGTACCGATAGTGTTGCGCCCAACTTCAAGATCTTGTGAACAGTGACATTGTTGGGTTCTACTTTCTTTATACTCACACAAAGACTTATTTGTCAGTCATACATTACTAGTAGTCTTCAGGGATTTGCCTTATGTCCTCCCCACCTTTACCATTCACCACCCCTCACTGTGTGAAATGTCTAAAATACCCTTACGAGCTTAAACAAGAGAAGCTTTCCCCTCCCTTGACTCACTTAAGCCATTTGGTAGGTTATACAACGGATGTCCATAGCCGTAAAACGTTCCCCACGACTCTGTACAACCTTTCCACCCCCTTCCCACATATTTCCATCACAAAACTACTTTACATGGCCGTGTGAAGAAGAAACGGCTCTCTATAGCCACTTGCTTCTTTACACGGCCTTATATAGTTGTTTCTCGCCTCACTTGCTCATACCACCATTTCTATTTTTTCCAACACTAATCACCCATTTTTCAATCATCTAAATTGATGGAAAATCTCCACCAAAGTGCACAATAGAGCTACGACAATGCGAGAGAGAAAGGAAGGAAGAACACTTGCAACGGCAGGGTAGGGTTAGGGTTCCACACGATGAAGAAGAAGAAAGTGTCGTGGGTTGGAAGGGGGAGAGGCGCTGGGTGATGGGTATGGAGGGGTATTTTGGATATTTTGATAAATTATTAAGTGTGGGGATGGTGGATGGTAAAGGTGGAGAGGGCATAAGGCAAATCCCTAATCTTCACCACATGCCTATGGAATGCTCTTGTTAACTAAGATGTATTTATTTTGTTAACTAAGATGTCTTTAAGTGCAATATGGAAGGTGATTGGGAAGAGTATTAGTGCAAGGTATAAGTGTGCGCTTCATTTCTGGTTTCTCATGCTAGATTCCGTTGATTGCGTATTGGAACTTTTCTTCATGCTCTCTCTGTATCTTGCTCTTGTGATGCTTTGCCCCAAATGGTTCCTTCTGCGTAGTCATCTCTCTCTTTCTTTGGATCTTATGATGTTTTATAGTCTTCCTCTTCTTCTCTTTGGACTTGAATAAGTATATTAAATATTTACATTAAAATTTTACAAAAAAAAAAATTGAATTTAGAAAGTAGAAATTACATTAAACATAAAAATATGAAATTTTGGTTAATTTTATGGAATTTATTCTAGATTTTGTTGTAATCTAGATTGAATGATAATAAGTTCATAAGAAAGTATTGGGATGAAAAAAAAAAAAAAACGAAGTGAAAAGAAATTGTAAGATAGCCAAATGAAAAGTGATGTTCTGTCCAACTATCTTTGATGGCTTTCTGTTTCTTTTCTATTTTTCCCTGGCATCCATTGATTGTCATTGAGGTCATTACAGGTATACAGTGCTTATGTGAAGAGGTTACCATGGAATTGGTAACTACTCACTAGGCTAAAATGGAAGTGAAGCTGAAAATGATTCCCTGTGAAGCGTGTCTGTTCTCCTTCTCCCATGACACCGTCAATTTATTCTAATAAAGAGACCATTGAATGAATGCTTGAGATCATGGAGATTGATTTGCATGCCCTGGCTCTCATGCTTCACTCTGGCAACCCCAATTGCTCGATTCATCTAGGGAGACAACTCCACGTGGCCTTCTTGAAAAAGGGTATTCTAAATTCTACACTTTCAATGGCAAACCGTCTTCTGCAAATGTACTCCAGGTGTGATAGCATGAATGAGGCATGTCTATTGTTTGACGAAATGCCTAAGAGAAACTGTTTCTCCTGGAGCACCATGATTGAAGGCTATATGAAGTCAGGTTACAAGGACAAATCACTTGATTTATTTGATATTATGCCTCAGAAGAATGATTACTCGTGGAATGTGGTGGTTTCTGGATTTTCAAAGGCTGGCCAGCTTTAGATAGCTCATTCTTTGTTCAATGTATGCCTAAAAGAAATGGGTTAGTGTGGAATTCGATGATTCATGGTTATGCTCAAAATGGGAAGCCTAGTAAAGCACTGGCGCTTTTTAAGAATTTGAATTTGGACCAACTAGAAGTAATGCATCGGGATACATTCATATTCGCAACAATACTTGGGGCGTGTACTGATTTGTTAGCTCTAAGTTGTGGGAAACAAATTCATGCATGCATTTTGATTGATGGTTTGGAACTTGACTCTGTCCTATGTAGTTCGGTGATTAATTTATATGGAAAATGTGGTGACTTTGATTGTGCAGATAGGGTTATGAATATTATGAATGAACCAGATGACTTCTTTCTATCAGCTCTGATATCAGGTTTTGCAAATGCTGGTAGAATGTTTTTGAAAGCAAAATCAATCCATGCTGCATGTTATGGAATTCAATTATTTCAGGATGCATATCCAATGGTGAGGAACTAGAAGCACTTCTTGTTTTCAACAAAATGCGTAGAAAGGGCATTCAGGAAGATGCCTCTACAGTTGCTAATGTTTTGAGTGCTGGCAGCAACTTACCGATTATTGAACTCATTAAGCAAATGCATGGCCATGCTCATAAATTTGGGGTAACTGATGGCATGGTTGTTGCTAGTGCTCTGCTTGACACATACTCAAAGTGTCAAAGCCCTTATGGTGCTTGTAAATTGTTCAGTGAGCTCAAAGCTTATGATACGATTTTGCTTAATACTATGATCACTGTATATTCCAATTGTGGAAGAATTGAAGATGCAAAATGGATATTTAAGACAATCCCAAGTAAAACCTTAATATCACGGAACTCAATGCTGGTGGGCACCACTAAGAATGCCTGTCCAAGTGAAGCATTGGACATATTTTGTCAAATGAATGAGCTGGACTTAAAAATGGATGAGTTTAGCCTTGCCAGTGTGATCAGTGCTTGTGCTAGTACATCATCCCTTGAACTCGGCGAGCAGGTATTTGGTAAGGCTATTACCCTCGGGCATCCACGTAGATCATTTCTACCTCTCGTTGATTTTTATTGTAAATGTGGTTTTGTTGAGACAGGGCATAAAGTTTTTGATAGAATGATAAAGCTGATGAAGTTACTTGGAATACAATGTTGATGGGATATGCAACAAATGGATATGGAATTGAAGCACTGACCTTTTTCAGCAAAATGGGGCATGCTGGTGTGAGGCCTTCTGTTATTACTTTCACTGGGGTTCTTTCAGCTTGTGATCATATGGCCTGGTTGAAGAAGGAAGAAACTGGTTTCATGCTATGAAACAGAACTATAACATAGATCCATGTATTGAGCATTACTCTTGCATGGTTTATCTTTTCGTCCATGCTGGTTACCTTGAGGAATCAGTGGATCTCATGGAAGAGATGCCCTTTGAGGCTGATGGAAGCATGTGGTCATCAGTATTGAGAAGCTGCATAGCTCATGGAAATAGGACTCTTGGCAAGAAGTTTGCTGAGTGAATTCATGAGCTTGATCCTAGAAATCCTAGTGCCTATATACAATCATCTAACATACTTGCAACATCTGAGGATTGGGAAGGATCAGAACAAGTAAGAAAGTTGATGAGGGATAAAAATGTTCAAAAGAATCCCGGCTACAGTTGGGCAGACTGTTGAATAAGAAATTCTGATAGAATTCCCAGTTTCAGGCAAAAACGAATCGACCTAATGTTATCATCATTACTTGTTTTCTAAGTCTCCTGAGCCATTACGCCCATAGACTGACCAATTTGAAGACAGTGAACAACTTACAGTTTCTGCCCAGGAACTGGGTGTTTGTGCCAACATCAATGTGAATTCTCTCGAAGGAGCGCACCATTTTCCACAAAGCATATCGAAAACTTGAGTTTTGGACTTTGGATTGCAAAAGTTGGAATAAGCAGGTGCTTTCATGTAATTGGATTAAGTTAGTGGCAGTGATGTGTCATAATAATTCAAGATTTATGTTTATACTTCATTCCTCTTTACATCTATCAATTCACTCTTTGTGAAATTTTCAGCTACTCTTCCATGTAGGTAGATATATAAATAGTAGATGCCAAAAGTCCAAGTTGATGCCAGATCAGGAGAAGATTGAGTATCTTTCTGAGAGTTGGCAAGACAGTAAGTATTCGCTACCCTTCAAATTACATGTGGTGAAATAATAAAATTAACATGCTCAGATTCAGCATGGACGCTGCTAGATGAAACACTTATTTTAGATAGGCAACATTTCATAGATGAACCCGGAGCAGTGTAACACGTCATAGACTATTGCTCTGCTGATTTATGTTTTAGTGTATTTGTCTTCTTCACATTTTAGATTGTAGGATCATTTGATGTGTGAATGAGCAGAATTATAGTATTAGAAAAATGTTATTTTAATGATCAATTGAATGTGTCTCATAATATTGCGGAACCAGTTGTTTTTCTGTTCTATTATTTAGAAAGCATAAGATAGTTGAACTGAGATATAAATAATCTGGTTGGATAAAGGATTAAATTGGCAAATGCACGTGTACCCCTCTTATTGTGACAACCAGCTTCCCTTTTGTTTATTCTGGGGAGTAATCCAGTCAATTTTGATTCTATATCTTACTACTTGGAAGGTTTTACATAGAAGTGTAAAATAATGAGGTTCTCTAAGAGCTGTTCTGCTTAGTGGCTTTCTAATTGGTAAAGTTCAATCTTCTTATATAATTTTTTTGTCCTATTCTTCAAAATCTCCCTTTTTTGGCTATCCATATCCACTAGGTTTCTCCCATTAGCTTCTGCTGAAATACTTTATTTTGGGTTGGTTGATTTTCCAACCTTGAAGCAAATATGCTTATGCTACTTAATGGTACAGATCTTGGAAATTCTTCATCTTCTTCTACTGCCACCTGAGTTTGTAAATTGGTTTCTATCTGATCGCTATTTTTATTAAGCCATCTCTTTTGAAGACAGGAATTGAGAAATAGCATTTTAAGATCCAAGTTTTTATTGTTGTCAGAGCAGGATTGAAGTTGAGATTTGCTAGGATATTTTGTCAAATATGCAAAGGTGGTTCTCAATCCTGTACTTAATGTGATCCTTATTCTGTTGATTTTGTTCGTACTAGATGACTAGATGTTTTATGCATTGAAGTACCAAAGCAAATTAAATGATGTTTTTTTTCAAAACTCATTTTAAGACCATGTTATTCTGGACTTTGATCCTATCAAATTTGATCTGTTGCATTACATCCTAAAATCATTTTACTTCTAAGTAGTTAAATGCTTTGTATTTTCCTTTATCCATAGTTTCTTATTTGACTTTTTGACAATAACGATGCTTTTTTCCTTTCCATTGGCCCTGGTGAACAACTAAGGGCCTGTTTGGTTTAGCTGTTTTATGTTTCTATTTCCACTGAAAATAAAAATTTGGTTTGGAAACACATTTGATTAGTAAACTCGAAATGTTTTCATTAAAAATATTTCTTGAAATGAGCTGAAGACTGAAAATAGAAAAATGTTGTTTTCATGTTTCCAGAAACGACTAGTGGAAATTTTGTTAATTTTGAACTTCTTTAATTTTTTCTTTTTTGACAAGGATTAATTGCTCAATGAATTTATAAAAAAAATATGAAAACAAGTGAAAATGAAAACAGACCAATATGTTTTTCAGAAAATAAAAATGTGTGAAAATGACAACACATTTCAGAAAATGAAGACAGGAAATGAAAATGGAAACCAAAGAGGCCCTAAGGTTTTTTCCTTTCTATTTTTAGGAGCACCCTCCTGGAGTTGTACTTATAACTCTTGGAAGTAGGACTGCAAAGCCATTTGGTACAACTAGTTGTCTTTGCACCAGAGAATAAACACGCATCTGGAATACACACACAAAGACACAAAATAAAGGAATACAGGAAGAAATTCACTTGTGCCCAGTTATTTAACTGTTGCTTCCTGCAGATATTTTTTATTTAAAGCGCTATCCCTTGCAAGTACTTTGGATAATATGCTTGCACTGTATATCTGCCTTATCTCTCTCTGGTATATTGAACAAATCCTAGAATAACATTTCAGCATAATCTTTGTGACTCCTTTAAAATACTATTCTGAAGGATTTTAATAAGGCCCCACTTTACAGGAAATACCAAAGCAAGTTTTATTCATTTGCAAGATTATGAATAGAGAAAAATATCTTTTTGTCTCCTCGCACTATTCCCAATTTCAAAAAGAACTCTAACGTTTTAAACTAGACAAAATAAACTGTCACATTTCAAGTCAAGAACAAAAGTGGATCTTATTAAGATATTTTTTGTCTGTACATAAAGTTCACTTTTGTTTTAAGCTAAAAATATAAAGGTCCATTTTGTCTAGTTTAAAATATAAAAGTCTTTTTTAAAATTGGTGATAGTGTGAGGGACAAAAGGGGAATTTTCTCTTATGAATATCTTGGTAGCAAGATTCAAATGGATATACTGCTGCTCAAGAGAAACCGTTAGCTCCAAAACCAGGGAATCTGAATTTTTCTCAGGCTGTTGGGCTTCCTTTTGCAGTTGAGACTGCTTGTTAAGGTTTTAAGAGGACTGGATTTTCATCTGGTAAATCTATTCTGGTACTGAATGGTTCTGATAGAGTTGGAACTTAGTGATTCAAGTATTTTATTATCTGAATGTTTATAATTAAAACTCCATCTATAAACTGAAATTCTGAGGTACAATCTATTATTAGGAAATGGTGGGTTAACAATTTTTTTTTTTTTGTTTTGGGATTTTTTTTCCACAGCTGTTCAGGGTTGTTTAAACATGTTTTTATGATAAAGAGTTCATTAGGAAATGTAGCAGAAGAAAAAGAAAGGAAAATCACTACTTAATGATTGAAAGAAATAAAATATTTGCTCAGCTAAATGAGTTAGAATTATGTAGAATATTAGACAGATATATATGCTGAATGATTGAAAATTCAATTAAGTAGCATGGAGCAAAGACTCTATGCTTAGTAAACTTATTCCTGTCTTTTTAATAGTTTTTTTTTGGCAACTTTTATGGCTTTTTTTTCATTACAATTATTTCCAATTAATGATTACTATATGATTTTTTTATTTCATGAAATAATTGAATTCAAACATCTTAAATATTATACAAATTCTTTATCATTAAACCACACTTACTCACTTAATGATTACAAATATGATAAATCATCATATATTATACATACCAAAAAAAAAAAATTCTCTAATTTTATTATATTTTAACATATATTTTTTATTTTTCTATAATTATTTGATTGGGATTTTTATTTTTTCTAAATGAACTATTTTAAGTTAATCATTACTTTTGATTAATCTATTTTACTAAGCAAAGCCAGTGCTAAATAGTAAAGAACTGATCTTATCAAATAATATAATCATCAAATAACGTAATTTCATGAAAACAGTTCAGATATTTACCAATTCCACTATTTAAAAAAAAAAAAAAAAATCCCTATCATGGGTGGGCTCTGGGTGGGTCTAGGCGGTTCTAAAATGTTCGACCCGATTCCCTATAGGTCTTTCAATTCCATTTGGAATTGAAATCCCTATCGACATAACATAGCGAGTTTGCAGCATTTCTCTCTGAGTCCTTCGCTCTCGCATCTAGCACAGCCACCGGCGCACCAGCGGCAGCACAGCCACCACCATAGATAGCGCACCTCTGTCAGTCTCCCTCGGTTCCGCTCTCACTCCCTCACACTCTCCGCCGCCGTCACACACAGAGGTATGATTAGCCCTCGCCATCTCCGACCAACTTCATTCCAGATACTTTCTGCATTTTTTTTTCGAGATTATGGTGCTGGAAATTTTTGTATATTAGATGAATTATTCAGTTTTTTGTTTTAATCTTATCATGAAATATGAGAAGTTGATTTGTTTGAGAGATGGCAAAATGAGGGCTCAACTTTATACATCATTGATGCTGAAAATTGATATATGCCTCTGGGAGGGAGAGGTTGAGAAGTTGTTTTCTTTGTACTAAAAATATAGGATATATATATATATACAAATTTAAAATATGAACTGGGTGAAAGGGTGGGTCTATGGAAGTGCAGTAATTACTAATCTTTTAGTGGGTATAACCATTAACTGGACTGGATTCATACGATTGTGATGACTGGGGTTAGCTTGTGATGACTGGGGTTGGCTTGTTTATGGCATTGTTGGATGCTGCTTTCTTTCTTTATACACACAAACAGACCCATCTGGCTTTCATATACTACTAGTAGTCTCTACCACGTGCCTATGGAATGCTTTTGTAAACTAAGGTGTTTTAAATGCAATATGGGAGGTGATTGGGAAGAGTTACTTCAAGGTTTAAGTTTGCACTTTATTTCTGGCTTTTCGTGCTAGATTATGTTGATTATGCAAAGCCCTTTTTGAGATTTGGAAATTTTATTCATGCTCTGTTTTCTCTAATAAGTTTGAATTGTATCTTGCTGTTATGATGCATTGCCCCAAATAGGTCTCTTCTTCATCGGGTGCATTTACTTCTGTCACTGCATAGTCATGTCTCTTTCTTTCCTTTGATGTTATGATGTTTTATAAACTTCCTTGTGATCTCTTTGGTCTTGAATAAGATTCTCCAGAGGCAGAGAGTAAGTGCTTCTCAATTCTCAAGTTTGGTTTTGCAAAAGAAAAAATAAAAATTGTGCAATTGAATTGAGAGATGAAAAATTAGAAACTTTTAAACTTTCAATATCAACGAATTTTTGTATAGCAGTGACCACCATGCTTATACTTGCCATCTTGTACCAAGTACAAGACTACATGTTATGTATTGTTCCCTTAAATAAATAATAATGCTTGTATGTATTGTGCTGCTTTAATGTCGGTTGCTATATCTTTTTTCAGATTTATAGAACTAATGTGATTAGAAAAATCTGCTGAGTGAATTATCTTGTGAAGATATTAACTGGAGGTTTTGAATCCTTATGATTTAAAGTGGTCAGATGTCTGTTCTGAGCATCATGCTATCACATTATTCCATTTTCTCTGAAGATCAAGATAAGTTATGGCTAATATGAGGAAGATAGTCTTCAAAGATTGTTCAACCATTTATATTCCAAGGGATTTGATTACTTATGCTAAATAATACTTTAATGTTGTTAATAAGTTGTCCTAATGTTGTAAAAATTCACAGCAAACATCTCTTTTTGTTAGAACTATGGCATTTTACTGATTCATTTCATATATTGTTCAACTCTCAATGGTTGAAATTTCCTTGCAGGCCGTAGCATCTAGGAGGCTCTCGTTGAAGATATGGCCAAGCATCATCCTGATTTGATCATGTGCCGGAAGCAGCCGGGAATTGCCATCGGTCGACTTTGTGAGAAATGCGATGGCAAGTGTGTGATCTGTGACTCTTACGTGCGTCCTTGTACCCTTGTCCGGGTCTGTGATGAATGCAACTATGGTTCCTTTCAGGGTCGGTGTGTCATATGTGGAGGTGTGGGAATTTCTGATGCTTACTATTGCAAGGAGTGTACACAGCAAGAGAAAGACAGGGATGGTTGTCCTAAAATTGTTAATTTAGGGAGTGCCAAAACTGATCTCTTCTATGAACGTAAGAAGTATGGTTTTAAGAAAAGATGACAAGGTTGTATCACTAAGATTGCTGCTGTACTGCATCATGTAACGTACTAGGATATTATAAGGGTTTGACCTCGTATATCTGTACTTCTTATCTGATGAGTGCTAATTATGTAAGCACGAGACTATTGATAATAAATTTTTCATAGTATGGAATTATAAAGGGAGTGTTTGAAGGCTTAAATATTATTTTTGTTTTTCACATTTATAATTTTAATTAATTTTTTTCTTTATACTTAAAACTTATCATTTTTTTTTTCCTTACCAATTTTGAAAAATTCAGATACACAAAGCAATTAATAATTTGTGTAAATAAATATAAACCTTGACTATATCTAATCATGAAATCAATGCAAAGAAATGAAGAAAGGCATTTCGAAAGGCAAAGATTGTCTTTGCCGTAGATGAGCATGTCTCTGAAGTGGCAGCTAATAGCATACACAACACAATTATAATACGCTCCACATACGACACTTAATCATTCTAACAATAACATGTCAAGATCCAAACGGTGCGTTTCAATGAACCATAAATGACCTCTGTCAATTTACTCCTTCATTGCAAGGATAACCTTTGGGTCATCCGTAAAATTCTGCAAAATAGCTCCCAACAGGCCGATATTCCACTGTAGCAGTAATACATTAAAAGTAAAAGCAGCATGAATTGCACTGTCTCGCAAAACTAAATCGTAGCATGGTTGAATACTAGTAATGCAAAATCCAATCCATGTGCTATGAAATTGGGTAGCAGCTTTAGGCAATTAATTTAACCCCATAAAATACGTAACACCTGATTACCGAATGATTGGTCAAGAACTTGGATGTTCTTACAAAGTTGTTCTTCTTGTGGTGAGCAGATTTCCACAAACTGCATAATGCATGAACTGGGGCTAATAACCAAATCATTGAGAGAGAGTTTACAAGATGAGCACTCCAGAAGAAATTGCATCATTGGTAGAAAGGTGTGGCTAAGAAAATCAGTCTAATCCACAACATGGGATCGACGTCATAATGGACTTTATCAAGGAAATAAGCTCCAAAACCCTCTTAGGACTCAGGCTCAAAGCATCTCATCATGTCAGCGGCACTAAAAACAATCCCAGCCAAATAACTTTTCCAAAATTGAAAGCCCTATGCGCAGTCAAGGCACCTTTTCTCCTCAGTAAAAGCTTTAAGAAAGGACATGGTGTCTTGGGTTTTATGGACAAGTTCAAATAAAATATCCCCAACATAGACAATTATATTTAAACTCAAGGACACCTCGAACAAATTGTTCAAAGTCAATTCTAGTCGAGTTATGGGGGTTGTCTCCTAAATGTACCCTAAACATGTTCACCATACCCATACCCACATAAAGTAAATCTTTGCTCAAAACATTATAAACTAAGCAGTCTAACTCTTTAATAAACTTCATTCTTGTATATGAACTCAACAATGTCACTACCTCCCAAGTTACTGAAGGTAGAAGCGTAATTCCCCCGCTTAAGGTCTTTCTGGCGAACAAATTCCTTGAACTGTTTTGGTAGGGTGCGCCAGGCCCATGCACTAGTGCAACACAAGGGCGACGCTCATGGGTCCCAGCAGCAAGCTACTGTATTGGACCCACCCCTTAAAAATATTAATTTAATATCATGTGAGTCAATGACTCACGTATCAGATATTAAACTGATAAGAACAGATACTACACTTGATCTTAGCCAAAAGGCCGAGAAAGGTATGAATATTATCATTACCAAAAGCTTCTTTTATATTCTCTTCTTGCCTCTTTCTCGTTGCCTTACGCGATGTGAGACTTTCAAGACAAAGCATTATCATAAAATTCAAATTTGGCATGGTTGCAAACATAGTTATTTATTTAATTTGTATACATAGTTACAGAAGCTATTGTTTTTGCCTATAAGAAAAAAATAAATAAATGAATCTACCAACAAATATATATATATATATATATATATATATATATATATATATATATATATATATATATATATATATATATATATATATGTAAATTTTTTTATTTTTTCACACTATTGTCATTTTTTTAAAAAAAATATATTTTAAATTAAACAAAATAAACCATCACTTTTTAAATTGAATAAAATAAACTTTTATTTTTTAATCCAAAACTAAAATAGATCTTCCGAATAAATAAAAAGCACCTTAATAAAATTTATTATTGTTTTTAGTTTAAAATGTGAGAGTTTATTTTATTTAATTTAAAATAGAAGAAATTTTTAAAAAAATAATAATAGTATGAAGGGACAAGAAGAGATTTCTCTATATATATAATAAGAATGAAAACCCATGCTATTGAATGTGATACACATGCAATTAGCAAGTTATATACTTTTTAGGCAATAACCAGCCTGCATAGTAAAATGAACCTCTGATCTTCTTCAAAATTTATGAGTTTCATGTTTAAACGTGAAGTTATAGTCATATTTACATTAAAAAATTTTAAGTGGAATCTATCTATAATATAGATAAAATTTACTATTAGAGTGAATTGTGATGTCCATTTTTTTTTATTTGATTGATGTCTATTTTGTTTGATATATATATATATATATATATATATATATATATATATATATATATATATTAAATAAAACAGAAGGTACACAGCATTCCAATAATCAATTCTTCCTATTGCTTGGGCTGTACTATTAGATAAGGAAAATGCTATTAGGTAATCCGACTTTTTTTGACAAACTTGTTGTTGAATAACTTTAAATAACTTTTAAATTAATTTATTCAAACGCAGTTAGAGGAAGACAAAATTATTTATCTTTATTTTGTTTTAAACTCTATCTTATATGATAATAATTGGTCAAGTTATATTATCTTATTATATGTTAAGATATAATTTGGGATAAAATTAAAGATAAAAGATTTTTTTCCTAATTATAGGTATACCTCAATCTCATAACAAGTTTGTCAAAAAATAAAAAATCTAGCTGCAGAATTACTTGTTAAATAATTAAGTTTACATTTAACATATTCCACATTGCTTTTTATATGAAACTCATAAATTTAAAAGAATCACAAGTAAAGAAAAAAAAAAAAAAGGATTGTCCACATTCCTAGATTGGGTAACAAGCATACAAATTATAAGTAATATAAGAAGTTTAAGGCTCCGTTTGGTACGCTAGAAAGGAAAGGAAAAAGTAGAAAAGAAATAAGTCAAAGGAATGGAAAGGAAAATGATAACTTTGAGTTTGTTTAATATGTAATGGAAAATAAAGGATTTCCTTTCCTTTGTAATGTTTAGTTTGCATAAAAAATTAAAGGAATAGAATATATATTTTTATGTAAGTACAAATTTATCCTTCCCTTAAAACTTTTATATATATATATATATATATAAAATGTCTCTATTTTTTAATTTAATTACCATAAATTTCATGATTGATAATAAAATAAATAAATTTAAAATTTTATAATATAATTTTAATTTTACAAGGTAATTTTATAATTTTATAATGTAATTTTATAATTATAATTATAATTTTTAATCTTATAATATAATTTTATAATTTATATACAAATTTAATTTTAACTTTATAATATAAAAAATTAAACTTGATCAATATATAAAGTTATATAATGTAATTTTAATTTTATAATATAATTTTATAATTATAATTATAATTTTTGATCTTATAATATAATTTTATAATTTATATACAAATTTAATTTTAACTTTATAAAATAAAAAATAAACTTTATCAATATATAAAGTTATATAATGTAAATTTAATTTTATAATATAATTTTATAATTATAATTATAATTTTTAATCTTATAATATAATTTTATATTTTATATACAAATTTAATTTTATTTTTATAATATAAAATTTAATTTTGATCAATATATAAAGTTATATAATGTAATTTTAATTTTATAATTTAAACTTTTTTATAAATAAAAATCTCTTTCCTTTCCTTTCTCTGACTTTCCTTTCAATTTAAAAGAAAAGTTGTAGCCTCCAAGTGATGGAAAGTCGTATTCTAAAGGAATAGATTTTTCTTTACCTTAGAGTTACCAAACAGTATAAAATGAGGGAAAGTAAAGTGCATTCTTTCCCCCCCCCTGTCCTTTCTTGCATACCAAACGGGCCCTAAGGAAACGAGGGAGGGTTTAGATTTCTCTGCATAGACGAGCGACATTCTACTTGGGCCACTACATGGAGGGACATTGAATCACCCGGGGAAACATTATGCTACGAAAGATTTTTAATCACACATTTTTTATAGTGAAAATATGGTAAACATTGTCTATTGAAAATGCAAGATTTTAGATAGCAATTAACCTAAAAAGGAGTTGTCTATAGAGAACAAGGTAAATTTTAAACAATACTTCAATTCTAATCACTATATATAAGAAAGCACAGAGGGTTTTAGACAATGATTATGCACTTAATCGTTGTCTTATATGAACTATAGATAGTGGTTTAGAAAAGAACCGTTGTCTATTGGTATTAAAACTTCTCGTCTTCTATCACTTCATAACTTTTAAAACCCCTCTATAAATTGAGAACAATTTTAGAAGCCCTAATTAATTTTTCCGAGAGTTACTGGAAATAATTATTTAAGACTCTTCTTCAACTCCTTTGATCTCTTTTTTTTTTTTTACTAATTTCTTCACATGCCTTTGACAATTAGGTATTCTCAAATAAAACTTTTTTTTTTTTTTCATTTTGAGTTTATTATGTGTGTATTTGTTAGCCTTGAAGGTATTATATATTGGGATGTGGTCATTACAGGAAAAATGACTTCGTCGTGTGTGTATTTGTTGAGTATTATTTCTACCGAAGTAAACATTTGTTTAGAGAATCAAAAAAAGTCATGGAAAATATAAAAACTATCAACGAGGTTAGAGAATTATTAAGTAACAAGAAATTTGGCTCTTGATTTATCAAAGACAGAAGTTTTGATAGATCGTGCACAAGAATGACTTTATAAAATGACCCTCATCATCAAAATCATTGCCATAATCTCAATCATATGACAATTAATTTTGTGAAAATCAAAACACCAACTAAAATACTAAGTACTTTGAAACCCTTCGATTTCATGGAAAGAGTAGACAAGCCTACGTACACTTTTAGCATTTCAAATTACATACTAAATACGACACTTTAACACTTTTTAGTCTGTTAGAATAAAGAAAATTAAAATTTCTTTAATTATGATGTATCTATTTTTTATATTTAGAGAAAATATTAAGAAAATTTGATAAATTTCTATCTATTATATGTATTTTTTGTTGTTGATATAAAAAATTATAAAATGTAATAAATTTTTAATTAAAAATATAAGTATAAATATCAATTAAAACAAAATTTATGTCTATAATCATACACAAGAGCTCAAAAAGGTTGTGTAATTGCTGTCAAAAATAGTGTTATTGATTATGACGGTTGAATAGATAACGCTGTTAGAATAGTTTTTGGCACAGTGAAAGTTTCTTTTAGGAACAAAGGGCTGGGGTCGAAGCCACCATCCAAGGCCCTAGAAAAAGCAAACTATTTTGCACAAAAGTTTGTTTGGATTGAGCACGAAATGGCAACAGGCTTCTCCCCAAAGTGCACATGAATGACGAGCTTCAAGCAGAAGTGCCAGCAGTGGAAAGATGTCTTAACTCAAAGGGAATTTTTATTAATTTCTTAATTAATTTTATGAAAAAAAATATTTTTTAAATTTATTAAATATATTTAAAAAAATTTAAAATAAATATTTTATGTTTTTAAAAATATTTCTTTAAATAAAATTAATATTATTCACACGAAAATGTATTTTTAGATATATTTTAAAAAGTATTTTTAGTTAAAATAATTCTTTTTCAAAAAAAGTGTAAAATATTTATTCAATACATTATACTTCTTATAATAGGCAATCTATTATTTTAATAAATAATTTTTCTTCTCTTTGCCGTAGGAAGCAAATCTACAGTAATGAAGACTTGATTTTTTTTTTCTTATGCAATTTTTTTATCAATATTAAAAAGTTAATTTTTGGGTTAATTTTTATTAAATAAATCCCTTTTTACCATTACTGCTCCCCTTGCAAACTTGCTATTCAAGTTTGAAGCACTACTAGAACCTTCTACCTTCACAAAGTCAACTGGTGCAGTATTGGAAAAGCAAATCCGCAGTATGCTAGCCTCACGTGCAAGAGTAAGCCAGGTTCATTAAATGAGCTATATGAGTAATTTTATTTTAATTATGAGTTAGTAACCAAATGTATTGGGTAATAAAAATTAAGCCCACTTTATTGGGTTACAAAATTTGTCAAACATGGGCCTATGCAGAAGTTGTTTAACAACTTTTACAGTCCAATAACATCCAGTTTCAAAAACTCAGCAAAAAATAGAAATCAATTGGCCCACACTTGTGCTCACATGTCAGAAATAACTAATGGACAACTAAGAAGGCCCAATATGCATTAACCCAAGGAAGTATATTAGAGGAAGAGTCGTGGTCAATACAAATACACAAATGACAAACTTTCCAAAATCAAGCACATTGAGAAATAAATGCTTCAAAGAAAATTTGGTCAGAATTTTGTCTCAAACAGTTATTTTTTCACAAGTCTATATAAAGGAGAGGAAGCCACATATTTGAGATGATAAAGGAAGAAATAAGCAATATTACAAACTCTCTCTAGAGCTCTCAAAGTTTTTATTTTCTCTTCTTCATCTTCTTGCACCACCACTTTTATCTAGGACATTAATTTGGTGGTTTGGGTATATTGAAAAATCTATTGTAATAGCAATACGTTTTTGATCACTTCATCTTCAACCTATTTTCTTTGTAAAGGCTATTCGCCTTAATACTTTCTGTTGTAACCTTGTTGATGGTAGACATAGTCTGTAAGAGATATAGTTAAAGTTGTAAAGGTTCTTAGTGCATCCTGAAAAACCAAGCTTATACAGAGCTGTTGTGTAGCTATAAAAAGATTGTTAGAATCCTATAAACCAGTAAAAATAATAAAGATAACTCTCTCAAAGGTGTTTGAGAGGAGTGGACATAAGTCTTAATTGTGACTGAATCATTTCTTTTCCCTAAGCTCTTTATTTTCAGCATCTATTTACTTCCAGTATATTATTTGAGTTTAAGTTTACTCTGATTTATTACGCTTTAAAACTGTGAAGTTTTCATAATCAATCCTAAATTGTTTTAAATCAAACTTAATATACTGTGATTGATTCTATACTTAAGATTTTATTTCACAAATTTTTTTTAATTTTTTAATGTCATATTCACTCCTCTCTAAGACATATTTATTTACACTTTCAAGATGCCATAGTGGTCAAGCTTTTGAGAAGGTTTGTGGGTTGACGGGTGATGAACGAGAGGCTACGGAGGATATGGAAATTAATTAAAGGGGTCCTTTGAGATCATGGACGTAGGCAATGAGTTTTTTTTTTTATGATTGAATTTGATTTGCAGGACAGGGAGGTGGTTCTAACTGGGGGATCATGGATGATGTTTATCTGGCGATCACAACTTGGAGTCCAGACTTCTCCAGTAACTCGATTGGTTTCTATAATGAAGGTTTTGTGCTTGCTTTGGCTACTGCAATGGGGAGAACGGTGAAGGTGAATCAGTCTCGAATGTGAAAGGGGAAGGTTTACTATATTTGTGTGTTGAAATTGAACTTAACCAACCAGTGGTATTAAATTTCTTAACCAATTAAAAAAATAACAAATACATTGACAAGCAAAAATGACTAACGAATTACTTTAATGATTTTATGAGACATGAAAGAATTAGCATCTTAATGAAATTTCCTAAGAGAATTGAGATATAAAAATAAAATAGACATTTAAAAGGAAAGAAACTTGGAACTGATTTGCTGGGTTTGCCAAGCCCATGCAGCGGTGCAACGCAAGGGCGACATTCATGGGTCCCAGCAGCAAGCTACAGTATTGGACCCACCCCTTCAAAAGATCAAAAAGTGATGATTGCTTTTAGTTCTACTTTTCTTTTCTTTAAAAAAAAAACTCTTTGATTAGAAGGAGACTAGTACAACTTCAACTAGATTTATAACTTACTTTTTTTTTTTACACAAGATAATTAACTAACAAAATTCTTACATATTGACTGAATCTTTAATCACTAAACTATACATAATAGCTTAACTTATATTATTAATTTAGAAAACAGAGAATTATTTATTCATTTTTCTTGATTGAAATTATGATATTTATTGTTGTTTGATTCGTGTTATCTTGTTTCTTTAAATTTGAATTTTGATAATAATGTTAATTTATGATTTTTGAGTTTTTTTTCACTTTCTTTTAAGTAATGTAAAATCTATAATAATTTATTTTAAGCAAATAAGAAGGGTTTTCGGATTAGTACATGGGGATTGAAATTCTAATAAAGATCCATCAAGAGTTAGGATTGAGTGTGGGTTTATAACGTTGAACGTTGGGATAGGGCTGGGAATAGGAAACCCATCCATACCTGCCCCATTTTCATTCCGATTCCGAATCATCCACATTTCTTTGAATTTTGCTTTCTCTTTATGAAATGATGTTCCTATTTACATTTTGTACAAGAAATTTTAAGATAGATGAGAGACACTGTTTTCATGCATAATTACACAGATTTCTTTTTTGTTACACAAGAATTGAACCTTAAACCAAGAACTCTTCTAACATCATATTAATTGATTGATAATTAATAAATGTTAAAATTTTCACTACACATTTTTCCTAACTATAATGGACAACTAGAACTAGAATAAAAGAAATCTTGTATCGATAAAAGAAAATTTGACTAAGTTTGTTAGGGTGCGCCAAGCCCATGCTGAAGTGCAAAGCACAGGCGACACTTGTGGATCCCAGCAGCAAGCTACTGTTTTGGACCCACCCCTTCAAAAAATTAATTTAATATCATGTGAGCCAATGGCCCACGTATCAGATATTAAACTGATAAGAACAGATACTACACTTGATCTTAGCCAAAAGGCCGAGAAAGGTATGAGGATGCTCGTCTCCAAGAGCTTCTTTTATAGTCTCTTCCTGGTTCTTTGTCACTGTCTTATGTGATGTGGGACTTTGAGAATTCAAAATTGTTTACACAGTTACTGATGATTGCATGGTTCTTTCAGTATACACAGTTACGCAAGGCTTTGTCTTTGGCTAGAATGTAGGGGGGGGGGGGGGGGGGGGAAAGCAAAATTAAGAAATAGCATTTACGTAATTTCATGCGTTTCTAATAAAAAATTCAAATTTTAATTGATTAAATTAGTGGTTTATAGTTATTATTGTAAGTGCTAATAGAATGCCTTATACTAGTGGCAAGGACTAAATTGCTTTTGGTTGTAAGTTTTAAGTTCAAATTCCATCACAGGCAATTCTCTTTTGGTAGGAAATTTGTAGATACTAAATTGCTTTAGGTTTGGATATTTCAAAATGCTCGTTATCTTAAAAGGACTAAAACTTTTGAAGAGATAACTATAAAAATAATTTTATGGACTAACATAAATCATACTCTTTTATGTTAAGACTTAGATTTAATTATTAGATTAATTATGAGATTTTGTATAACCCAATTAATAATGTAATAATTTATTGTTTATTGGGCTGCACCTTTGTTTAATAGACTTCGGTTATTAGGCCATAATATTAGGTTAGTTGTTGATGGGTAGGTTAACCTAATAACCCATTAGGGTTGTCATGGAGAGCCCCTAATCTTTACTATAAATACAAGTGTTACTACCTATTAAGTAACATGTTTGTGATTCCCTGTATTATAGCAAGAGATTAGAATTGCTCTCTAGGAACGAGTTTTCTCTCTCGCTCCCAATCATATGGAATCCACCTCTGTTTCAAGTAATTCTAAACTCTCTACTTCTTTAATACATGCTATGGATATTCTGCAGTATGTATATAATTGTTATACCAAATTCTTTTAATTGGTATCAGAGCCTATGTAGGTTGATCTATGGTTGTATATTTTAAAATTATTTTTCTCAATTAATTTTATGCAATTTTCTACCTACTATTATTTTTTGGTTGAGAATTACAAATTTCTTTTGAATTTATGATAATCCTACATGATTAATTTCATGGTTTGATTCTATATTACATGAGCTTGTATATATATATATATGAAATATTATCATGCAAAACTAGTAAATTTTGGGATGATTTTCACACATATTTAAAAACCCTAAAATTAAATTTAAGTTAATTTAAAATTGCATGATATTTAAGATTAAATATGTTTCCGCTGCTAAATATGTGTGAATATCAAAACCTTCCTTAATCCTAGTTCTTTGAGTATCAGGATCGAAGAAAAGTTCTTTATAGACAAAGCAAAATTGCTTCGATTTGCTAGCTATTTTCGTCTAGGTTTGAAAGTTGTTTTAAATAGATTTGGATATTGTCATTGAGTCGTGTAGTAGAGTTATGGCGCAGTGGTCGTGAGTTTGATATTAGGTGGGGTCGCCCAAATTATTTTATTCTATTTTTAGCTAATGGGCCGAAAAAGAAAAAAAAAAGGCCCAAAATAGGAAGTAGGCAGGTCAACGCATGGGCTGAGAAAGAGGCCGCAAAGCGGGTCACAGGTTAGGGCAGCATGGCAGCTCCCTGGTGTTGTCCTAATCGTGCAGTGCAGCGTGTGAGGCTTGTGGGAGCACTTGCCATCACTTATTTGACCCATTTTTCTTCCAAACCTCTATTTTTTCTGGTGCTCTTGATTTAATGGTAATTTTTCCTAATTTTTCTAGACACTAGAAAATAGTTATTTTAATTTTCTAAGACATAAAATTGGGAGGTGATAACAGTATTCTTAGAATTTTGACATAAAATTTTTCATGCATTGTAGTTGAGGACCCTATCGCCACAATTGTAGTGACATGAAAACCCTAATATGACATCAACCATTAATTGTGAATCTGTTCATTGGATTAGAAATCTCCCACATGTGTCATAGTTGTTTTAATTGCTACAAGACTAATATGACGGTCATTTTAAATGGGGACTAATTAGAGAACTAGGTAAATTCCATGAAATTTAAATTAGACATTATGGTCATGGATATGGTTTTTAAATAATGGCACACCTCCTACACCCAATATTTTTCTTTCTAAACAATAAAGGGTTGAATAAAGTTGGTGGGAGTATTCCAACAAGGTTTGATGTCGATGTTCAATCAATGGATTTGACTATAAGAAATGATATTCTAGAAATGCACAATGCATGAGAATAGTAGAAGGCTGTAAGTGACACATTTGTTGAATTTGACAAATTTAATGACCATGGAAGTTGAATTGGGTGAGAGTAGTCCAACTTGGCAAACTTAGGTTGACTTCCTTTAAAGACCATTAACTAACATTCATCAAAGGGGTGAAATGTAAATGTTTTGATTTCTATTGTATTGTTTTCTAGAAAAAGTTTATTGATATTATATATTTTAAAGTCTTATATGTGTTTCCCTATTTATTTATTTTTTTGATAGTGGGAGTGTTATTTCTAGGTCATGTACTACTTTGCCCAATGCATAAGACACTCACAGTTGAGTGGGAGAATAATATTAGATATGCAAGTGTGAGTTCTGGGCATAATTAAGACTATGAATTCGGTAGTGCTTTACCTCATAGACATTGTGATAGCCTTCTTAGTTAGTAATCTTCTTATAAAGATCAACTTGTTAGATTTCTTAGATAGGGTTCAAGTACCAAATGTGTAGTTTGGAGGATCCACATATGGCTTTGAAATAGTCCTCGAGGAAATAGAATGTAAGATTCTATGATGTTGTTATTTATGTTAATGTAACTAATTATGAAATGAATAACGGATGAGTGAGAACAAGTTTTATAGTTACAGTCTTGTATATTAACTGTGTTGTTTATGCTAGCAATGACTTGAACCTATTGTGTGAGACAAAGTAAATGTTGTCAAGCTATCATACTCATTGTAAAATATCCTAGGACCCTTTTGGCTTGTCTCAAAACATGTATATTGAGAAAGTGCTAATTAGGTTTAAGGTAAGTAAGTTATGCTCTAATGTGTAACACTTGTGTTGAAAGGTGAAGTATTCACCAAGCCCTAGTATCCTCAAAAGTATAGAAAGCCTACATGTGTATGTCTCTTTTTTCTTTTATTGACAATCTAGTATATGTTCAAGTTTTGGGAGATTCTTGAGCAAATAATAATATATTAGAATGGAATTTTAATAGTCATGAGATTTTCATAAATATCAATTGCTATGTGTTCTTGTTCTATTTCTAGGTTTTCATTTGAAGTGCTAATTTATGAAAATGCCAAATAGATTGTAATGACTGTCTTTAGTTGTGAGGTAGAGTATGCATGTTGCTTTGAGGCTTTTAAAAATATTCATTTTGTTGTGGAATCTAATGCATGAATTATGAGGAGTAACTTTAAGCCTCTAATAATCTACTGTAATAATTGTATTGATGTTGTTCTCTCATTCATAGTGGAATTTCTGCACAAACTAAATGTAACAAATATGTTTTGTAAGAGAGAAGATTTGAGAGCTACATGGCTCATGTTACATACATAGGCATGGTGCTTGTGGTTGTGCACCCACTACCCAAAGGCTTGATAGCTATAACTTCTAAAGTCATGTAACTTGCACGGGCATTGATGATGTCATGGGTTAGTGGGAGCTTGATAATGTATGGAAAATGTTAACTATAGTTAACATGTTGGTTTGTCTTGTCGTAAGACATTTATGGACTAATATTGTTGTCCACACGATCGATGCCATACATAGTTGTGTGCAGATAGTGCTTATATGTTAGATATAAGCTGTAAAAGAAACGATCGTATTGTAGTTTCAATATTACAATTATACTTATAAAATATGTTGTTAGTATAAGGATTGTTGAGACATTTTTGGTCTCGTTATGATTAGAGAGGCAATTTTGCTTTAGTCTAATTTTGTGATACTGAGAGTTTGTACGTATTGTGTTATCTCAGTACACATCCTTATTGGATGTTTGGGCTATTTTGGGAGTGCACCTAGATCACCTTTTTTTGTGGTGCATGTCCTTATCCCAGTTGACCACTTTACTCAAGTCTTTTTCAGGTACAATACTTTGGTATGTCTAATGTTAGTGACCCTATCAAACACAACTTCTGCATTGTTGGGTGCTTGTCACTTCATTTTAATTTGAGGGTTATTGTTATGGTGCTTATGCTCATAATTAATATAAGATATTATAACTATATTGTTGTAAAATTCAATTTGGAAACCCTTACTTTAGAACCTATAATTCATGTTAGTCCAAGTGGGAGATTGTAAGAATAATTTTATGGACTAACATAAATCATACTCTTTTATGTTAAGACTTAGATTTAATTATTAGATTAATTATAAGATTTTGTATAGCCCAATTAATTATGTAATAATTTATTGGGTTACACCTTTGTTTAATGGACTTCGTTTATTAGGCCATGATATTGGGTAAACTGTTGATGGGTAGGATAACCTAATAACCTATTAGGGTTGTCATGGAGAGCCTCTAATCTCTGCTAAATATAAGTGTTACTACTCATTAAGTAACACGTTCATGACTCTCTGTATTATAGCAAAAAATCATAACTACTCTGTAGAAACTGTTTTCTCTCTCGTTCCCAAGCATATGGAATCCACCCTATTTCAGGTAATTTTAAACTCTCTACTTCTCTAATACATGCTATAGATCTCCTGCAGTATGTATATAATTGTTATACCAAGTTCTTTCAATAAGTTGAATAGTGTACTTTTCAAAATCCAAATATTTTTAACTCATTAAGCAATAGCTATGGATTCAAAAATATTAGTTACTTAAACTAAAACGACAAATGATAATTTTTAGCTTGTGTAATCAAATGGAAGAAACTTGGCCCACGGTTTTATACTTCTTAAAGGGGATATATTTTATGTTATTTAATATCTCAACCATATGCTATAACCTCTTTATTTTATCAAAATATTGTTATCATCAAAATCTTTAGGGTATAAGGATTCTTCTGAGCTAACATTTTTGGGATTCAATAAGGAAAAATTGAGTCATTTAGCTCAAAATTATTTTGGCGTTAGATAATTAGCTTAAAAATTATTTTGTGAATATAAACTCTAATAATACATTTTCAAAATTAAGAGAAACAGTGTTTTTTCAATAAAGTTTGTGAAAAGTAAGAAGCTTTCAACGTTAAGAATTGGATGCAAAATCAAGTAGGAGATGAATAGTAGAATGATTGATTTATTTATACAAAGAAATCTTTGATAATCATTCATTGTTTCCAAAATATCAAAACACGTATAACCTAAAATTTTTACATCTATAATTGGTTAAGATATATTGTCTACATTTATTGTCCAATTAGTGTCTTAAATAAAATTTGCTCCAATAGAAAATATGTATGAAGTCAACCAAAAAAACAACCTATGGGAAAAAAATAAATAGCGTTAGGGTTGACTTTTCCCTAGATAAAACAAGCATCATCAATTAATATTTGATTTTCTTAATAGGATTAATTTTTTATTATTGACTAATGACTATAATCACATAAGCGCTTATTACTGCTTTTTTCAATATATATATATATATATATATATATTATATACATACTTTTGAAATAATAATCAGTGTTTTTTCGTTGATTTGCCATAGTATAATTTCTGCAAATGAATCGGGTCAATTTTTTTTGTCAATGTTTAATTGTTTTAAATAGGCCTTGTATATTAGAGTTAATTTTTGCGTCTAGCGTTGATGAGATGAATTTCATATAACAACACAGCAAATGATAAATGAAAATTTTGAAATTTTAAATAAGGACAATATATTCCCATATGCAAAAGAAATATTTTAAATTAGGTTTAAACTTCATGGTTTCAGCCAGTTTCCTTGTATCAATGTCTTCGTAATTGATTTTTTTTTTTTTTTGAGAAATATGAAATAATCACATTAAATATCATTTATTCTGAATTTTTGATTTTGATTCCTTTTTTTTTATGAGAAATATGAAGTAATCACATTAAATAACATTTATTCTGATTTTTTTGATTTTGATTTTTTTTTTTTTTTGAGAAATATGAAATAATCACATTAAATATCATTTATTCTGAATTTTTTTTATTTTGATCCTTTTTTTTGAGAAATATAAAGTAATCACATTAAATAACATTTATTCTGATTTTTTTATTTTGATTTTTTTTTTTTGAGAAATATGAAATAATCACATTAAATATCATTTATTCTGATTTTTTTTATTTTGATTCTTTTCTTTTTTTGAGAAATATGAAATAATCACATTAATAGCATTTATTCTATTTTTTTATTTTGATTCTTTTCTTTTTTTGAGAAATATGAAATAATCACATTAAATATCATTTATTCTGAATTTTTTTATTTTGATTCCTTTTTTTTTTGAGAAATATAAAGTAATCACATTAAATAACATTTATTCTGATTTTTTTATTTTGATTCTTTTTTTTTTTGAGAAATATGAAATAATCACATTAAATATCATTTATTCTGATTTTTTTTTATTTTGATTCCTTTTTTTTTTGAGAAATATGAAATAATCACATTAAATAACATTTATTCTATTTTTTTATTTTGATTCTTTTATTTTTTTGAGAAATATGAAATAATCACATTAAATATCATTTATTCTGATTTTTTTTTGATTCCTTTTTTGTTTTGAGAAATATGAAACAATCACATTAAATAACATTTATTCTATTTTTTGATTTTGATTCTTTTCTTTTTTTGAGAAATATGAAATAATCACATTAAATATATTTAGTCTGATTTTTTTTTTAATTTTGATTCCTTTTTTGTTTTGAGAAATATGAAATAATCACATTAAATATCATTTATTCTGATTTTTTTGATTTTGATTCTTTTCTTTTTTTGAGAAATATGAAATAATCACATTAAATATCATTTATTCTGAATTTTTGATTTTGATTCTTTTTTTTTTTATGAGAAATATGAAGTAATCACATTAATAGCATTTATTCTGATTTTTTTGATTTTGATTCTTTTTTTTTTATGAGAAATATGAAGTAATCACATTAAATAACATTTATTCTGATTTTTTTGATTTTGATTCTTTTTTTTTTTTGAGAAATATGAAATAATCACATTAATATCATTTATCTGAATTTTTTGATTTTGATTCCTTTTTTTTTTTGAGAAATATAAAGTAATCACATTAAATAACATTTATTCTGATTTTTTTTATTTTGATTCTTTTTTTTTTGAGAAATATAAAGTAATCACATTAAATAACATTTATTCTGATTTTTTTATTTTGATTCTTTTTTTTTTTTGAGAAATATGAAATAATCACATTAAATATCATTTATTCTGATTTTTTTTATTTTGATTCTTTTTTTTTTTGAGAAATATGAAATACTCACATTAAATATCATTTATTCTGAATTTTTTGATTTTGATTCTTTTTTTTTTTATGAGAAATATGAAGTAATCACATTAAATAGCATTTATTCTGATTTTTTTGATTTTGATTCTTTTTTTTTTTGAGAAATATGAAATAATCACATTAAATATCATTTATTCTGATTTTTTTTTAATTTTGATTCTTTTTTGTTTTGAGAAATATGAAATAATCACATTAAATATCATTTATTCTGATTTTTTTGATTTTGATTCTTTTTTTTTTATTAGAAATATGAAGTAATCACATTAAATAACATTTATTCTGATTTTTTTGATTTTGATTCTTTTTTTTTTTTGAGAAATATGAAATAATCACATTAAATATCATTTATTCTGAATTTTTGATTTTGATTCTTTTTTTTTTTTTATGAGAAATATGAAGTAATCACATTAAATAACATTTATTCTGATTTTTTTGATTTTGATTCCTTTTTTTTTGAGAAATATAATTAATCACATTAAATAACATTTATTCTGATTTTTTTTATTTTGATTCCTTTTTTGTTTTGAGAAATATGAAATAATCACATTAAATAACATTTATTCTATTTTTTTTTATTTTGATTCTTTTCTTTTTTTGAGAAATATGAAATAATCACATTAATATCATTTATTTGATTTTTTTTTAATTTTGATTCCTTTTTTGTTTTGAGAAATGTGAAATAATCACATTAAATATCATTTATTTTGATTCCTTTTTATTTTTGAGAAATATGAAATAATCACATTATGTCAAATAGTTTTTTCACACTATAAATTATGTTAGATGCATTTGCTAAACATAGTCAAGAAAGAAAGATGGCTTCTATCTCCCAGTTCTGCTTCTATCTTTTGCTTGCCTCTGCTGTCTTGTGCTTTGCTGTGGACATAACCCAAGGTAACAATGTTTATACTTTCTATTATTCATTTGAAATACAAAAAGATTGCTTTCAATTATTCAGTTGTTCGATGTTGCTCTTCTGCTTGTTTTGGTGAAATAGTCCATAGAAAATGTTTTCCTAATCGATGGAGAAATAATTGTTAAAAATCAAATATCAAAGAGACATCAGAATTTATTTTTGCAGAAACAAGTTTTCCTGGCATGAGAATACCTCGTGTAAACCTATATACATATTCCTTCTGTTATTTTTTTTTTTTTTGTTTCTTTCTTTTAGATATTACCTATGAGTATCTGACTCCCAACAATAGTAGTAGAACTAATTTAAAAGAGATGAATAATTACACTTATCTTTTATAGATTAATAGGTGTTTTATTGCATCTTAAACTCTTAACATTGTAAAAATATTTTTATTGAGCTGAGTTTAATTATATTTATGTTGTTTTTTAATTGCCTCTTGTCAATCATACACAAAATTTAACCAATTAGGAGTTTATTGAATCCTTTGATACTTCACCACAGGAGAAAACAGTACCATAGACATTGAGGATTATGGAGGCACAGGTCCTAATCCTAAACATGACCCCGGACATTCTCCATCACCTCCAGGTAATGAGGAATTGTTCAATACCTTTCCTTTATTTATTTATTTTTTATATTTATATAATATTATAATTTCATTTATTAAAATTTCTATATCAAAAAATATTAATTAATGTATTGTCTTCTGCTTGAATGATACAGTCCGTGAAAAATGTTTTTCTAATATTAACAAGATATCAATTTAGTAAAAATAAATTGAATCTCGTTTCAAGTGAAAATTTTTAAATTTAAAATTTTAGAATAATTTCATATTAAAAAATAAATAATTTCATATTAAAAAATATTAAATAAGTTGAAAAGACTCGATGTAAGGTACAATGTTCTAGAAATGGATAAGGAAAATGACAGAGATAAGGAAAACATTTTTAGAAGTTGAAAAGACTCGATGTAAGGTACAATAAAAAAAAGTGTAAAGTTAGTTCTAAAAATGTTTTTTAATTAGAACTAACTTCCAATTATAGAAGAAGAATTTTTATAAGTTCAAATTTCATAATTACAAAAAATAATTTATAATATTATATGATACTTATATATTTATAAGTAAAAATAAAAATATTTTTTTAAATATATTTAATGTAAAATTTTATTTGACATATATAACTTGCACTGTTATTATATATGAAATAATTAATACACGTTATTCATATAAATTTACGTCATTGTTTCATTTTTTATATTTTTTTACTTTCATCATTTTATGTAAATTACAAATTAGAACAATTTTTATAAAATTAAATTTTATTTTGAACTTTTTTTAAATAAATTTTATTAAGTATTTATGTGTGTCTATATATATATATATATATATATATATATATATATATATATATATATATATATATATATATAATTTTAATATTTTTAATAAAATAATTATATATTTAAAATTACTGATTTAACGACGGTCTAATCTCCGATTGAGCTACTGAACGGTGAACCAATTGTTCAATATCTTTCTTTTATGTATTTATTTTTTATTTACTATAATTTCGTTTATTAAATTTCTATATCAAGAAATATGACATTAAATAATTACTCATAAAGTAAACAATTTATTTCTTGTTGTAGGTGAATCAATCCCAGGCACAGAGAAAAGGGTGATGGATGGGAAGATAAATGATCACTTGCTGTAATCTCACAAACAATCGCAGCCAACGATATTTAATTTCTAGCTCTGAGCGAAGGGCAATATATAAATATGAAAAATAAATATCTATCTTTCCAAATACAGAGGAAATTAATAGTTTGTGACTCACTGGTTTGTATGATTTTCTGTAATTCAGTTGTTGTTTTCTCTTTCTCTGTAAAAAGGTCCAATTAAGGTGATTATAACAATCACTGGACTTATAATAATGTTATATATATATATATATATATAATAATTGTGACTTGGCTTTTTTGGAAGTATCCATGTATGGTTCTGCAAAAAAACACTCATTCAACTTTTAAAAATATTTTTTTCATAATTAATTCAAATAATTTAAAATTACACAATTTTTTATAAAAAATTAAAAAAAATTCAGATTAATGATTATTCAACCTTTTTACGTCTTAATTATTGATATGATATTAAAATTTATTTATTCAAATGGTTTAGATATCAAAATTCTTTGACTCAGTCTTACTTTACCAATTGAATTAAACGCATGATTAATGATTATTCAAAACTACAAAAGAGAAATTAGAAAAAGCTTACTAAGATGTTGTAATTGCATGCTCTAATTTGTTTCAATAAAGCATATGGAAAAAATGAAATGATAATGCTTCTCCACAATATATAAACTTTTTTTATATATATAAAGGTTTATCATGTTCCAAAATTAAAAATGTGTATCGAAGGGCAACAATTTTTTAGAGGTAGTTTTTGGATGAAACATTATTATCTTTAAGGGAAAAATAATTGCTTTTAAGTTATAGTGACAAGAGATTGTAGAGGATTAAAAACAAATACACAAAGAGGGAGTTGGGGAGGGCAGTGTAGGGGTGGGATCCAGTCATTTTTTTTTAATTCAAAAAGATATTCTTGTAAATTTATTTTTAAAAAATTAAAAATGAGTAAGACTAAAAAAATTTATAGTGTGAAAAGAAATTCCCCTATTCTTTTCTCTTTAAAATTTAACTATGCAATAGACTTATGAATTACGTGGGGACACCCTTGTTTTACAATGCCTAGCAAAAAGTTGGGTCTATATTTATGTGGGTTTAGTCATTTAACCCTACTTGTCCGAGACTATTAACTAAAGAAAATATGATCTAATCATAATCATAAAGATAGGGCTATGACATATTTATATAACGTTTTTATTTATAACAGAAAAAAATACAAACTTAATTTTTAATTATTTTGACCCAACTTTTCAAGAAAAACTTGATCTAATTTTGCAATGCTAATAAAAAGAGTTTCACTAAAAAGTCAATAGACAACTTAATTAAGCTCAAATTTCATTTCTTCAGAAGTACTTATCAAGTCGGTTTTACAAGGACATATGCTATTTTATGAGAGACATTTTTCCTGTTCTACAATCTTATTCTTTTTCTTTTTTTTTTTTTCTTTTCTCTCTCTCTCTCTCTCTTTGCATGTAGACACTTTATTACATATATATAACTCGAAGACAAGTTATTTATTCAGAATAGATTTAAAAGGCAGCACTCCAGGGCCAAGGATCAGAAGACAAGGCTCTTCTTCCACCTCAAGCATTGGGGACAACATAAGCTGAGATTCATAAAAATTAACATCAGTTTTCTTTCTAAGCAACCAGAAATGAATATGTGAATTTAATTAATTTTACATGATAATAACCAAAAAATAAAATAGATAGGAAGCACACATACATGTTAGAATCATTACAATTATTAATAATTATAAACCTTATTAAAGTTAGATAAGCATGGATTACAAGCTATTATGTGTGCGATCTAAGAAAGAGATTTTTGTTTTTCATTTTGTAAATATATAATTTGAGGTTGCAGTGCCAAATGGATTATTATGTTTCTTATTTATTTTCTTTTTATAATTGTATGAATTAAATTGGGTAATTTAGAAAAAAAAAATTGCATTATTTTTAGCTACTACTTGGAGGAATGTTCATGTCAACCTGGAAGCAGATATACCAAGAGCAGCCAATTTTTTTTAAAAAATGCATAAAATTTAAAAGAACTTTAACAAGATTGATGCCGAAGAACCTTAAACAAAATTTTAACTGTGTTCATCGTCCAAAATTCAAAAGAGCCCCAAGCTCAGTTTTTTATTGGAGAAACATAAAGGAATTGAATTACATCTTCTAAGATCCTGTTTCTATCAGTGGACAAAGTTTAAATAATTAGAAAAACTTAATATTAAATGGGAAAAATGGATATTTTATAGCAGTTAAAAGTGAAAAAAATAGAAATATGTTTTCATCTATATAAAATAACTGAGAATTAGTACAAAATTTTTTGTTTTGATTTGTTTTTCTTCTGGGGGTATGTAATGATTTTTTTTTTTTTTCCTTTCAACTATCCTCACCCTAGTACATATCTTTTGTTTTTGCCTTTTGGTTTGAAAGCAGTTAAACCATGAGATTTACTATCTCATACAACAAAATAACAAAAACCATATTTGTATCCATCCCCTCTTTTTTTATTGGAATATCCATCCCTCAAAGCATATATAAGACAAACAGGTATAATAAAATAGGAAGTTATAATGGGTAGTCCCTTTATCCAATTAATTTCAATACTATTTCTTCCTTTATTTTACCAAAAGAGAAAAAGAAATTGATAAATAAGTTAAGTCAAAGTTAAAATTTTTGGTTTATAACCATGCTACTTTTACATCTTTTGGATATGATTTTGGATATGAGTTTAATTTATGTTTATGATAAGGAGCGGTGAGCAATTCCTTCCTAACAAAAATAAGGCTATATACTCAAGATCTTAGCTTATTAAGCCCCCGTTACATGTTGGTAATAAAATTATAAATAATCTATCTATATAGTATCCACAAAAGAGATTTTTTTTTTTTTTTTTTACTCTATCACACTATCATTGAATTTTAAAAAAGATTTTTACATTTTAAATCAATGAAATAAATTTTTATATTTTAAGCTAGAACAAAATTAGTTCTTTTATATAGATAAAAAATACTTCAATAAAGTTTACTTTTGTTATAAACTTAAAATGTAAAAATTTATTTTGTTTAATTTAAAACATAAGAGTTTTTTTAAAAAAAATTAACGATAATATAAGAAATAAAAAGAAAATTTTCTCTATTTACCAAACCAATTATAACAACAAGAACAATAAATATTCACAATGTCAGTGAAAAAACCAACAAACTCAATATAAAATCTTACATCCACAATGCATTCCGGCTGGAACTGTCTTGCCGCAAGAGCGTGCAACAAAGACAGCCTTCTTAGGATCCACGTAGTTTTCGATGTTGGAAATTAGCTTGCATGCACATGGAATATCAATAGGTTTGATCACGTCACAGCATGCTGCTGATGGTGCAGTTGGCTGCCCACCAGGTTGGACATAGCTAGAGCACTGCGATACAAGTTCCGGAACATTAGCACCACATTGGGCAGCAACCAGATTAATGTTGCTAACCATGACGGTTCCGGCAACAAGGAAGATTGCCAAGGTTAAGAAAGTGTAGTTTGCCATTAATTGTCTGTCTTAGGAACACTTTCTCAACAAAATAGGTAGCTAGGAAAATAATGGCTTGTATTTCAAATGCAATAACTTGGCATGCCTTTATATAGAAGTGGGAACCGGAATCGCTTAATATGTAGTCATTTGTAAGGGACAAAACCAAATAATAAAAAAATAAATAAAATGTCCTAGGAGACGGTGCACTTATATTCCTTGTTGCTACGTAGGCCAACATCTAAGTTTTTAAAATTACCCTTTTTAAAATATCATTTCATTTAAGTTAATTAAAAACTTAAATAAAAAGTAAAATTATTTCAAAGATATTTTATATATATATAAATTTAAACTCGAATCATATACTTAAGTAGCCTTAACTTTTACTATTAAAACCAACACTTATTGGTGCAGAAATTCAAACTACTTTTTCTAAATCAATACTATTATTATATTTAAATAGAGTTTTAGGTTTTAGGTTATGTCAAATATGAAAGACCAACTACGCGTGAGAGTACAACAACCACATAAATAGACGAATAGTTTTTTTTTAAAAAATAAAACTTCTCAAATAGTTTCACTTGCAACCTTTTGAATTTAAAATTGCGTGTTTTGCATATATTCTCTTTTATTGAAAGACACGCTGAGAACTCAAGGATAAAAATGTCATTTTGCTTCAGCATCTACCCATGCACGATAGGACAACTTGCAACCAGTCAAGAGAATCTTGCTTTCGCCATGAGAGCTCAAACAGCTAGCTTTCATTTCACAACGTTACTAACAGAGTCAGTGCTTTGAAGTGAACGAGAACCTTGAGCGGCTGGGTAAAGTTAAGACAAGAGAGTAGGACAGACTGAGTTTTCTTTTTGTTCTCTTTCTTAAAATTAAACGACAATAGTATATCTCTATTAATTATCATATTTTTCTTCAAGATATGCAAACGTGGTAACCACGTGTTTTTTTTTTTATATATTTTTTAGATATAAAAGATAATTTTTACCCTTACACCCTAAATGATTGACTTAAATATGTATAATTTTTTTTAAAAAAATGATTTTATACTTTAATAATATTAAAGATATTGTCATTTCTTGTTCTAACTAAACTTATATACCAATATCTTTTGTTGTTGTAAGTTATGGATTTTCGCCACTAGAGATCATAATTGTCTCCTAAAAAGATAATGATTAAAAACTTTTAAATCCTATAAGCGTACCGTTGGGAAAATGAGCTAGTTATCAAACTAGAGAATTTGTGTAGACGAGCAAATTTTGTTGAATAATAAACAATAAACAGATGCTAGAAGCCAAAAGTAAATAGAGACGCATAAAATTTATATAGTTTATCACCAAAATCACAAAGGGACTATGTCCACAGAAAGCTGCAGAATCCACAATATGATGAATAGTATAAGAAAATACAATCAAACAATTTGACAAATGAAACTTCTCATTTAGAAGTCTTCGACATTCTCTCACATTTGCTTATCTTCTTATGTACTTGTAATGGATGTGTTGATGTACTTTCTTATTGGGAATATGAAGTCTTGAAATGTTATTTAAGATGCTTGTAATGTAACAGTTTTTGAGATTAGGTTGTTCATTGACAAGTCTTAGGTACAACTTATTTGAGATGTCGGTTATGTATGACTTTTGCAATTGTAATGTAATTGAATTTTGAGAAATTTGACTGCATTCACAAATGCAGGGGCTGATAGACAAATAACAAACACATTAAAAAATAAAAATAAATAACAATTCAAATAGAAACTCTATTTATGGACAATATTTAATAATAGACAATGCTTCCGAAATGAGTGTTGTTTAAGATATACTTAATTTTAGCCAAAATAAACATTTACAAAAGACAACTAAGAAGTGTTGTCTTTGGATAATCCTTTTACAATGCTTCCTTAAGCATTGTCTAATGTACAACTATTTTTTATATCACTTAAATAGACAACGTTGGGAAGCACCGTAAAAAGTTAAAAATAAGCGTTGTAAAAGATTTTCCTGACATGGTGTTTCCAAGCTTAAACTCAATTAACTTGAAGTTTGTGAGTTAAATGAACTCCTAAGACAAGTCAATTAAACAAACTAAATTATTCTTTCAGATCATAGTGTTAAATAAGATTGATGAGTTGAAACAAAAGTGGCTAAAATCATGTGTTGTCTTTGGATAACCCTTTTTCAGCAATTCCTTAGGAAATGTCTAATGTGCACATATATCTTTTATGCCACTCAGATAGACAATGCCTTGAAGCACTTATCACCATAAAGGTTGAAATATGGAAGACCTTTCTTGACATGGTATTTCCTAACTTGGTTAATTCAAGCTTGCGAATTAAACTAGCTGTTAAGACAAGTTCAATTAAACAAATTAAATTATTCTTTTCAGATCATGTGTTAAATAAGAATTATGAGTTGAAACAAAAGTATCCAAAATCATATTCATTTAATAAAATAAACAAATATTATTTTAAACAATCAAAAAATAAACATTAATGTATTAGCATTTATCAAGTTCTTGCTTTTATCATATATAATATTTCATATATAATGATATAATGAAAATATAATATAATAATATAAAATTAATACATAATCCTATAATATTTCATATATAATGATATAATGCAAATATAGTATAATATAATAATATAAAATTAATACATAATCCTATGAGCTAATAAGCCGAATTTATAAAAATTAAAACTTGGCTCTTTCAAAATTTTAGGCTTACACTTAGTTTATTTGTTCATGAGCCTAGTTTATTGAGTCATTAACAAGTTGAGTTAATTTAGTTCAAGAGTCAAGTTAATTTGTTTCCACCTTATAATAAGACTAATATTTGTTCAGGTAAGAGAACAACAAATAATAAATCTCTTTTAATTAATTTTGATTAAAAAGTTTCGTTTTTCTAGAATATTTGAATGATATACAAGAATTTGAATTTGAGACTTAAAAAGCTCTTTTTAGAGATCTTTATCCTAGTTATCTAATTATGTGGACCAATATTATAAGATATCCTTATTATTTACATATTTGTAAAAATAAATTTCAAATGTGGTTTATTGAATAGAGTTAAACATTTAAATAAATAGAACATTTATTTAGAATAGTTAGATACCTATCGGTTGAGACCTGTGAAACTAAATGAGGAAGATAGGTGGAAATTAATGCCATCTAGGCATTTTATTATACTGATGAAACTAACAAGACGACGACTAACAAATTATTTGAATGGGCTTGCTTCAAGTACTAATTAACGGGGTTTCTTTTATCACCCCCTATTCTTATCCTAAACTTTTTTATTTTCACTTCAATTACCCCTATTAGCATTTATATTGCTTTCTCTTCCTCTCATCCCCAATTCGTAGTATTATGAATTATATTTAAAGTATTTAGTGACACTTATGGATTATAATTCATAAGCTTAAGGCATAAACTTGATAAATTTAAATAATCCACAACACTATAAAACATTATTATAGGCTATATAACAATTACAGATTATATATAATCTAAAATTTATATCTTAGTGACACTAACGAATTATATATAATTCAAAAATTTAAAACACAAACTTATTAAATTATAAATTATTTATAATCTACATGCAAAAGTTTGGGGTTTGAGAAAGGGGGAAAGGGTATAATGGTCAAAAGCCTAGGGGTTAAAATAGAACTTTTGGAGGTGAGAAAAGAAATCCTCTCAAATTTGTTGATTATTGAATGTGGGGATTTCTTTTCTAACCCCTGAATTTTCTATTATAACCACTAGACTTTTTTTTCATATTAAATTCCACAACTACCCATGTTTTGATAAAAACCCCTTTGTTCCATTTGTTCACCCCATCTGCAATTCGCAAGAATGAAAGTAAAATGGTTCTCACCTCTTGAAACCAATTCAACCCCCTTATTAGTCTCATCAATAAATTAATAACTTAAAAAATAACCTAATAAAAAAGTTTGTATATGAACTTGAAAAACTTTGAAAAGACGTTATGAATTTGGAAAAATTTATAACACAAAAAACAAATATATTGCATTATAGATTTTGAATAATTCATAACAAAAAAAAAAAAAAATTGTGTTATAGACTTTAAATAATCTATAATATAAAAAAATATTGTATTATGAACTTTAAATAATTCGTAGCACAAAAAATAATATATTATGAACTTTGAAAAATTCATAAACAAAAACAAGTTCCTCGCCCCACTTCAAAAACCATCGAAAAACACGCTAAAACAGAACACAAAATCTAAACTCGTACTCTATTGTCAATAATCACACTTAAAATCACAAAAACCCATTACAATCTCCAAGCATATCACCTATTTTACGCCTTTGTCCTTTGTCGGAGTAGAAGAGTGTGTCCAATATGGTTGGAGATGAAGCCATGGTCGGTAATGATGGACAGGTGCACAAAACTAAAGTTATGAGGGATAGTTTGTGCATAATATACTCCAAATTTTCAAGAGGAGAACGGCTCGACATTGCTTGGTTTGAAGAAATAAATAAAGAACAAAGCAACAAGCATGAACTGGAGAAGAAATAGAAGAAGTTGCCCACCAAAGATGCAGAAGGGAGAAGATGAAAGCTCTAACGGCAAGAAGATCACAACAAGAAGGCTCCCTCCAAATCCTTGTTATGTGCGCATCTTCTCTAACTTTTGAGTAGGAAGGGAAATCATTTAGATATACCTCTTAAAGAATTTGAAGGTTTAATTATATCTTGACTACATTGGGTTATGTTATAGTGCAGGTATCTAGGGGTACTTCCCACTCCAATTAATTATAAGTATCTAACTACGACTCTCTGAGTTAGAAGATGAGTTTGTCAATCCAACACTGGACAGCTAGGTCCATGAGTTATATAAGGAGAGTGAAATTTATTGCTTCTATGCTAACTAGAATTCAAAATTTTTGTAGTTCAATTTTCCCTCTTCCTATGATAGTTACCTAAAAAATTCAAAAAATTATGTCATACTTTTCTGTAGTCTAGAAGTGATATGTCTAATTGGAAAAATCAAGTTGCGTGGTCAATGATCTGTTCAGGGAAATAATATTGAGGGTTGGGATATATAAAGAGGTGTTAGCATGGAACAAAGCTTCACTTTGTAAATTACTTGTTGGCTCTTAATGATCCAATTGGTATGTCTGCTTGGGAGAGATAGACTCATGCCTATTGTCCTAAATTCTGAGATAGTAAGGTGTATTTCAAGGGAATTAATTTTCACACTCCTTTAAATTTTTTGGCCAAATTCTCTCCCTAAAATACCATTGTTTTTATGAAGATTGAATAACATTCTACAAAAATTAAGTTTCTATAAAAATATATTGGGAATTCACGTTAGTTGAACTTCTGAAATTTTTTGAAATTTGAATTTTTACAAATTTATGTTGTAAGTTTACAAAAATTAAATTTTCACACATTGAAGTTGATTTTAACAGAAATTGAATTTTTGTAAATTTTTTTGGAAATTGAATTTCTACAAATTTATGTTATGAATTTATGAAAGATTGAATTTACGCACATTGAAGTTCATTTTAACAGAAATTAAATTTTCATTAGGAGTATTTGAAAATTGAATTTTTACAAATTTATGTTCTGAGTTTACAGAAATTGAATTTCTACACATTAAAGTTCATTTCAACAGATATTAAATTTCCACAAGACTATTCGGAAATTGAATTTCCAAAAATTTATGTTGTGGACTTAGGCTTCGCTGAAAAGGAAAAGGGAAGAAAATGAGTGTGTTTTACTTTTCTTCTTTTTGTATTGTTTGATAGTTTTAAGATAAATAAAACATATTCTCCCAAAATATCATTTTCTATCATTTGGAGGTTTTAACTTTTTTTTTAAATTTAAAAGAAAATCAAAGAAAAGAACGAAAAGAAATTTTTATTTAAAAAATTTAAATTATAAATTTAAATTAAATTATATATCTTTTTGTACTAATCCAAGTTTATTTTTTTATATCATAAAATTAAAATTAAAATTACATCAAAATTTGTATATCAGCCCAAGTTATAAAATTAAAATTATATTATAAAAGTTTAAGTTTTTTTTTTTTTAATATCAATCATAAAATCTATGATAATCAAATTAGAAAATTGAGGCAATTTTTTTTATAAGTTTTAAAAGAAGAAAAAATTTATACTTACATAAAAATATATATTCTATTCCTTTAATTTTTTGTGCATATCAAATATTACAAAGGAAAAAAAAAAATTTCCTTTCCATTACATATCAAATAGACTCAAGGACTATCATTTTTCTTTCCATTCTTTTAGCCAATTTTTTTTTCTACTCTTTCTATTATAGTGTACCAAACGGACCCATATGGAAATTGAATTTCCAGAAGACTGCTTGGGTTGGAAGGAGGGAGTGAGAGACTGTAATGAGGGTTAGAGTGACGTGAAATTGTGTAAAATTTAACTTAAAGGAGTGTTTAGTAGAAAGATTCTTTTTGGAAATTTGGGAATCCTAGGATTTCTTGTTTCTTTATGTTTGGTATGAATTTTTTTTAAAATGTAATCCCAAGAAATATGTTTCCCAAGATTTTTTTAATGCAAATTCATTAAAAAAAATCTCGGATGGGATTCTAGTTTTCTAACCTTTTAAAAATATTTTAAAAAAGGTTTTACATGAATATTTAAATAGAAACACATTTTAAGAATCCCAAGATTTATAAATTCTAGAATTTATATTTCCCATTATTCATAAATCATGAGATTCAAAAATGAATTTATCTACTAAACACCCCCTAAAAATAACCTTATTTTAGTAATTTTGTTTTTAAGAAAAGGTAAGGAGAGTGGGACTACTAAACAGAGGATTAGCAAAATTAATTCCCCTATTTCAACTAGACCCTCGGATTCTGCATGTTGGAAAGAATTGTTGCACCTTCCTAATGGTAACATAACTTCTTTAATCTCTCTGAATGGTACAAGAGCTGTTTCCAAATTGTACCAACTTTCCTCGCCTTCTAATTCTATTGTACTATGGGCAAATGTAGTGTAGTCTAATCGTCATATTTAAAGCTTCTTTTTTTCTTTTTTTTTTGCTTGGATGAATTTTCACGGCCGCCTTACAATTAAGGATAGATTTTTTGGTTCGACTTGATTCATGAGCAAGTTTGTTGTTTTTGTGGTCTTGTAGAATCCATGGATCATTTGTTCTTTGAATGTGATTTCTCTACCTAGATTTTACATAGTTATAAGCTTGGTGGAATCTGATTTGGGCTCCAACAATTTTCTTTATCGTCAACATGTTTTTCTATTCAATAAAGAAGCAGCAAATGGTAATTTTTAAACTTTGAGCTACAGCTTTTTGCTATGTTATTAATTTCATTTTCTATATTAGAAATATGTTAGTTTTTGATAGGATAACTGTGGACAGGAAGACTTGTATATATAGCACAGGTTATTGACTTGAAAGTTAGGAGGAGCAACTTGAACTTAAAATATTATCTAAAGCATATAGGTTGCAATAGAGAAGTTTATTGTTTAACTGTGTTTGGGGGTATGCCCTCTAGAAATTATATCATAATCTATCTGTTAATATTATTAACCTTCTTAAGAAAAAGATTATATCTTACTCCTACTACTAATAGTTTTTAATTTTAGGAGTTTTGTTAACTTAAGTATTAGTGTAAGGCTATGAGCCCTTATTAATTAAAGTGTTAATTTTTTTTATTTTTAACTAGAAAAGATAATAGCTGCAACCTTACAATTTATTAGTTTTATTAAACTGTTGTTCAACATTTGAATTACACAAGTAATTTAACAATGCAGAATTAACTTAGGGGAAAAGTATGTGTTAACCCCTTGAATTTTTAAAATACATATATCCCTTTTAAACTCTAATTTTTATTATAAATTTGATGAAAAAAAAATTATCAGTATCTCACTGTTTTTTTTTTACTCACTGTTTTTATTTATCTGTCACATAAAATTGATTAATAAAAAAATAGTGAGATGTAAATGCATTTTTTCTCAAATTTTTAATAAAAATTTGAGTTTTCGAGAGTGATTTGGATATTTTTAAAATTTAAAAAGATTAAATACATTATTTTTTAATTATTAGTGGCTTAATAGTAGGAGAATTTTACACACATATACCATAAAAAAAATATTTACCAATATATACCACTTTTAAAAATATTTATCAATATATACCATTATGGCAATGCAATATTTGAATGATATCGCATAATATATACCAAAAAGCTGACAATATTCGAATATCACAGTACGGTAATGTGATATTCACAAATATCGTAATATCGTACTATGATATTCGAATATCGTGTTAACGTACTGTGATATTAATTAAAAAATTAAAAAAATTATTTATTTTATTTTTTACAAATAAAAAAAAAAAATTTAAACACATATATAACATCCCAAAAATTATTACTAACACATACTACTTCTATAAATTATCATCAATTTTTTTATTTTAAACATGTATTATTTTTTAATTTTTTTAAATTAAAGTAAAATAAAATAAATTAAAAGATTAAAATTTTTATCTTTATTTCGTTTAACATCTATTTTTATTTATTTATTTTTAAATTAAAATAAAAAATAAAAAAACAAAAAATCAACTTCACGTCCTTGACTGTATATTTATTTCTTCACGTGAAGTTGATTTTTTATTTTTATTATTTTTTTTTATTTTAATTTAAAAAATAGATAAATAAAAAATATATGTTAAAAGAAATAAAGATAAAATTTTAATTTTTTAATGTATTTTATTTAACTTTAATTTAAACAAATTAAAAAATAATACATGTTGAAAATAAAAAAAATTAATGATAATTTATAGAAATGGTATGTATTAGTAATAATTTTTGAGATGTTGTATATGTATTTAAAAAAATTTATAATTTTTTTATATTTTTATTTGTATTTTTATTTGTAAAAAATAAAAAGAAATAATTTTTTAATTAATATCGTCATACAGTAATGCGATATTTAAATATCGCATTACCGTACTACGATATTCGAATATTGTCAGCTTTTTAGTCAGATATCGTATTACTGTAATGCGATATTTGAAAAAGTGATATATATTGGTAAATATTTTTAAAAATAATATATATTAATAAATATTTTTTATGGTATATGTGTGTAAAATTCTCTAATAGTAGCAACAAAAGGTTGTTTCTGTAGCCGTTGACATTCCTATTGAGTGATACTGAAGTTAATGACTTGAACTTAGTGGCGAATTGATACATAATAATGGAGTATTATGTGGTTGCTTTTTTTTGGAAAATCAAGTAAATAAATAGTGAAAATCAACAAAATACCAGAAATTTATGTAATTCAATCAATATTATTGGATTCTGTCCACATGAAAATTATAGTAATGGAGGAAATACAAGAATTGTTGAATCCAGAAAAGAAAGTCACACCTAAAATCTTATAATAGAAAATAAAAGTTAATTAAATACCTAGATAATTAAATATTGTTTTCTCTCAAATATATTGACAAAAATTTAATTTCAACAATAAGTATAAAAAAATTTCGTAGAAAAAATTACACATACTTCAGTGATTGAAAGAGTAAATGTCTTGTGCTATTGAGTGCTAAATTATTGCTTAGAGCACTAATTTTGGATCAGTGCTAGTTTATGGTTTTGACCATGAAAGCAATTGCCGACAGTTCTTTCTTTTCTTCTGCATTGCTTGATCTGTGTCTCAAATCGGAAAGTGGATACAAATGCATGAAATAGGAATGTCCTGCTGACGTGCAGTAGCGACCTGATAATATTAAGCCACTAATAATTAATAAATTAAAAAATAATGTTAAAAAACCATAATTGATAGCTAGTAAGAAAAAAAAATTATTACCTGAATTTATTTAATTTTTTTAAAATATTATTAATTACAAGATAATTTTTTACAATTTTTAAATATTTTGTAAATTTTTATTTATATTTTTTACAGAGTTAAAAATCATAAAATTAACTTTTTTACTAATACATTCAACAACTTTTTATGCCCTTATCTAAATTACTTTAATTAATTTTGTCATATTTTTTTAATAAATGTCACCCATATATTTTTTATGTAATTATTTTATATTTTATCTTCAAAACAAAAATAATTAAAGACACGGTGAAATATTTAGAAGTTTTATGGTTAAATTTTCGTGTAAAAAAACCATATTTAATAGCAAAGTAAGTCTAAATTGTTCGGAAGTCAGGGTGACCGTCCAAGTTTGAAATGTTATATATTATTGCATATGTAAAGGAACACCAAGCTAGCCATCAAAAAGTGACATGATAGCGACTTTACATATCATAATGAATTACATGGTTATTTTTGACAAAAAAAATAATTAAAATTTTTATTAAAAGATACGTAAGCTGATATTTAATATCTTTAATTAATACCTTGAATAAAATTATTTTCAATAAAAATATATGAAAAAATATATTAAGAATTACACAGAAATTATATTCCTACCTATAACTTTCTTTAGCACAAAAAAAAAAAAAAAATGATTAGAAGAAGCTATCACACTAAAGACAAAACATGTTAAAAGACGTTTCATTAAAGATTCATCATGATATTCATATATTAGTTATTGAAGAGATTCATTGTTACATAGCAATGAAATTTAAACATATAAGAATTTAAGCTAAATATTTCCACCAATATATAGCGTGTTAGTTTAGTGATAATTCATTGAGTTTCTAAATATTTTTAAGTTAAAAATTTTTAGTTTTTAAAACTTTAAAGTCTCTCTTATGAAATTTTTTTCTATTGTTACTATTATTTTGAACAAGAATTAATTTTATATTAAAAATGGTGTAAAGATATTATAATGTAAGAGATATATAATTTGGGTATTGCATTATCAAGTTTTGCACTTAATCAAGTGGAGCTGGTCATATCAAAAGGAACTGTTTCCGCCAAGGAATCAATTAAGTAGAGAAAATTTTTCATTAAATTGTTAGTATAATTTTCTACTATATTCAGGTATTGCTACTTCTATAATGTATGTCTTTTATGGTTTCATAGCTATTGTAAACTTGCACTGGAAAAAAATCTAGTTTGAATTACAAAAGCAAACACAAGCATGCAACTTTGCTGTGCTGCTGTTCTTTTATGCAAGTATGTTTCTGAATTTGGTGCTCCCTGTTTGTCCCAAAACGAATAGCTGCCATGTGCTCCTATTTTGCTGTTCAAGTATCCAACCCAACGTGTAACCCACATTAATAAACGTCAACTCTCATGCTCCAATGGTTTCTTAGCACGTATCCAATAATAGATTAGATTTCGACATGCGTGCTAATGTATAAGAGTGGTGCTGTATGTACACTTACTTTTCACATTTTTTTTTGGTTAATAAAAATTTAGGTGAGTTGAGTTTCGAGAACTCATTAGAACTAAGACATGCTTCTAGGTTAGTTAATGAAAGTTTAGGTGAGTTGGATTCCGAGAACTTAGTAGAACTAAAGCATGCTTTTAGGTTCAAAGAGCACTTTTAGAAGTCTTCACATAGACAAAGGGTGAAATTTATGTCATTTTGGGATATAAATTATGTCTTTGCTAACTGGACTAACATTTTCATTACTCTTTATTTATTATAATTTTATCTCTTGACTAACTCATAAACCAAGAAATGTACACCAAGATATGCACCTAGCATTTTTCCGTCTATAAATACAGGATCACACCCTCCTTTAGCTATATATAGTAATTGTTCTCTCTCAGTCTCCTAAGTTGACCCTAATTGAAGGAGGTTAATTAGCATATAGCATCCAAACCCTACTTTCTCAATCTCTTCCATAGAAAAAGAGAAGAAGAAAATAGAGAAACACAAAAGGATGGCATTTCAAACTCGCTTCTGCTTTTGCTTTTGCATAATACTAGCTTTCTTCCTTGTTTGCTCTGCTCGGAACCAGATTCTCTTCGCCGGTGAGTTTCAGTTCTGTTGTTCAATTTCATTTGCTTTCTTTCTTTCTTCCAGTTTTTCAGTTGCAGCTTCCTGTGATGGTAAAAAATTTTAATTGATATTTGCTTGCTTTCTTTCTTTATTTTTTTCATTATTTCTAGTTTCCAGGAAAGAATCATCGAAATTCAACCTTCAGTTAATCCCCTATAAGATCATAGTTTCCTTCTTTGTTCCATGGAAATTTAACCTTCTTGATTGGGAATTTGGGGATAAGCATGGATGCATTTTTTCTAATAAAAATAGATTGCTTAAGAAACGCATTTAGGTTTGGATAAAAGTTAGTAAGTTGAATACTTTATTTAATTAAAATGTCTAGTTTAATTTTTGAAAGGTTCCATGAAACTTTGAGTGAGTTTTAAGATATTGACAAATACATATATGTATTTATTTTAAAATAAAGTGAAACAAAGTAATGTGAATACAAAGAAAATTAAGCATAAAGCGGTGGTTTCCTTTGGCAATAACGTGCAGCTGGATTCGCCTTACGTCTTTGCTTTGCTCTCTATTCCATGTTTCAGTGTCATGTTCCCAAGTTTATGTGTATAAGCAAAGTGACAATTTTTTGAACATATCTAAGAGAAAATCTTAAAAATCCTGCATACACATCTGTATTTGATAACCTATAATAGTTTTTTAGGTTAAACTTTCTCTTTTCAAGGTCTATTTTCTTTTTAATTTTAAGTGATTAAAAAATTTGAGTTTTGTGTGAGATTATCGACATATATTGTCTTATACTTTGTGATATTGATTATGGATTTTGATATAAAAGTCAGTATTTAATAAGAATTTATATATATAAATAAGACAATCAAAATCAAGTGGCAGAGTAACCAATAATGTGTATTTTATGGATTTTAGGGCAAAGTAAAAAATAAGTCTCAATAATGTGTAAAATAATATTGCCCTTATCTATTACTTATAAAAAAAAATACAAATGATCATAAAAAACAACTTCTTCTAGTATTTTTAAATAAAAAATTATTAATTAATAATATCAATATTAATATTCTTAACATACCTTTTCTAATACATAAAATGATTAAATAATTTAGCTTTTTTGTGACATTGATTACCTCAATATATATATATATATATATATATATATTATGGGATAAGGGAGTGAGAAGTTAAGGAGTAACACTATTATTTTCTCTCAACATTCTTTTTCTTTTTCTTTTTTATCTTAAAAGTTATCTTTTATCAACAGTGAAAGTAGATTTTTTCTTCTTGTATTTTGATTACTAAGATTTAGATATTAAAATGAGCCTACCTATAAATAGAAAGAAATGCTCCATTTATTAAATTAAATATTTATTAGTTATTATTTTTTAAATATTATTATTATTATAAAGTAAAATAATTTAAGAAAATGGCCCCTTATTCTTAGGGGCCCTAGGCAATTGCTTCAAAAACTATGTTTAGGGACGGCCCTTAGTGGTACAAAATGTGGAACAATAAACTATGTCATATGTTTAAAAATATCTCATAAAAAGGACATGTAGCATTATGTTATTCCAAACAGCTTATCTAGTAGTACCGAGAGTGCATTAAGATTTATAGCTTTTGTGTTCAAATCTAGAATCATATTATGTACCAAAAAGAGATCATATATTGTTTCATACACAGATCATGAAGGTTCTGCAAATATTGTGGGAAGGTCCTTGAAGATGAGCCTTGATGATTATAGTGCACCTACTGCAAATCGTGGACATGATCCAACAAGGAATAGGGCTGGAGCTGGCAATGGAGGAAGGAAAGGCTGACATTATATGTGGAACCTTGCATTCCTTATATTATATATTATAGCTTATAAGAGAGAACAAATGGAAGAGTTAATAATAATAAATAAGAGTTTGTCTTTGCCTTGAGCATTAATAAATTGATGTCATGTGTTATCGTTTTGCTTGGAAGAGTTAATAATAAAGAAGAGTTTCTCTTGAGGATTATCCATATTTGTTCTCGTTTTGCATTAAATCTACGCAACTATGAGTTAGGAGAGATAAAATTTACTGTCTTACTTCCTATTTCAAATCATGTCCTAAACAAATTTGGAATTAGTTGAAAAATTTTAATTAATCCAACTTGTAAGATAATATATTTTTATTAATTTTTGATTAATTATTGTTCATAAAACAAGATTTGAGACAGAATTTTGTCTTAATTATAAAGGTACACCCTCATGTATACATATTGTTTTTATAGGTATTTGTAGGGTAAAATTGTAAACATAAAAGTAAAATCTATTATATTATAAAAATAAGTCACATTGTTATAGTGTTGATATTTGTCATTCTACTTAAATGATATGTGATCATGTTAAATTAAAATTTTAAAAAATAAAATTATAATTTAAATCATATAGAGAATAATTTTAAATACTACTTTAAATGATATAATTGGAGGATTAGGAAATCTTAATATCTAATTTACAATAATTAAAAATATATGATAGTATGATATGATTTGTGATTTTACTAATAGTAACTAATTGATTGAGTTATATGGGAATTTAGAAAAAAAAAATTAAGAATATGATATGATTTAATGTTTTAGAATTTACGTTTTATACTCTAAGTTTGAAGATTTACCAATTTTAAAAAATCTTTGAGAACAACTTCCCTTCATCATCTACCAATCATGTAAACCGCATTCAATTTAAGAAGATTACATTTTTATGAGAATTTGAGAATATTACACTAAATAAAAAAAAAAAAAAAACTAATTAGTTATGCCATGATCAATCATATGTATATTAGAAATTATATATAAATCATTAAAATTCTGGTATATAAAAATCATATAAAATTCTGGTAAAATTTTTTAAAGAGGATAATGAAAAGTATTAACAAAATCAATTTGTAGGTCAGAGAATAATGAAGAATATTAGGAAAATCAATAAATTGTTAACTGAATTTTTTAAAAAAACATTAATTTATTTTTATTCTTTTAATTATGTGTTAATTTAATATTTTGGAAATTCGGAAATAAAGGGTTGAAAATTAGGATTTATCCATCATCACTTAATTATAAATAGAAGTTACTTTGGCTGACCAATAGGTGTTGGTATTAGTGGTAAGAAACTAGAGCCACTTAAATATGTAATTTGGGTTTGAGTTCATATGTATGTAAAAAAAGTCTTTGAGAGAGCTTTATTCTTGTTTAGGCTCTCCAGTTAGCTCATAAAATTTTATTGCTAATTTTGAAAAAAAAAATTATGGTTAAGTTTTTTCCCAAGTTACTTTTTCTCTTCAAATGCATACTCATTTAAAAGTGTTGGATAAAATAGCTGCAAGCACAAGTATTCCAATATTAGTTTGTGGAGGATTTAATCAATTCATGGAAGGAATATCTTCATTTTCTTTTATTTTATATTTTTTAATTTGTAAATTTCTTTAATTTGCCACCATTAATATTCAATAAATGTAATTTTAAATTGCTTAACTTAAATATTATTTCATATATTAGTTTCACTTCCACTCCCAAGTTTTCTAATTCTGCACCATATTATTCTTCTCCTCATGGATATTATTCAATATCACATGTTAGTGCCTATTTTGCCTTTTCAAGAACAGGTTTGAGCAACATAAAGACAACTAGATAATACAATAAATGAACTTTTTTTTTTATCACAAAACTCACTAGAAATTACGCTTTTATGCAGGTAAGCTGTTTTACTATAATATTCCATTTGTTAAATGTTTAATTCACATATCACTTCAATTCATAGTTTTTGTTTAGATTCATATTGGTGGTGGAATCATTATAGAAGCTATTTGACGAGGAGAGTTCAAGGAAGACAAATGACTTCCTTCTAGGATGTCCATGACCCAACCCAACCAGTTTGGATTAAGTTTTGCATTTGACTAGGTTGGGTTGGGTTTTAATGTGACAACCTAAAAACTATTGGATTGAGTAATGAGTTTAGGATATATGAACCCAACTCAACTCATATAAACTTATTTATTAAAAAAACTTAAAGTTAAAATATATAAAAATAAATTAAATATGTCAAATTAAATGTTTGTGTTTCATTACCCCATAAGAGGGATAAATGTTTATATTATGAATGAGTAAGTTCAATCTTTTTTTTAAAAATAAGTTCTTATATACTTTTTCCTTTGTTAGTTTATTTATATGCAGTGGTCTAAGTAATAACTTTTCACTTTATTTATCTTAATTAAAAATCTTATAATATATCTTTTGTATTTTAATATTGCATCATTTTAAGTTTTAAAACTAATTTGATTTGTTTAACTTATAATTTTTTTCTCAAATTGTATACATGTTTCTTTGAAAAAGAATTGTTCTGACCCATTGACCCAACCATAGAAATCCCAGGTTGAATTGGGTTGGGTTTGTAAATTTTTTTTTCCCAAACCCAACCCAATCCAACCTAATGTTTTCTGCATGGATTAAGTAAAAAAATGTGATCGACTCTGCCAAACCCGACCCATGGACATCCTTACTTCCTTCTCTTATGTATTTCTTCTCCCTTATATCATTTTGTTTCAATGTTTTGAACGGTCAACATTCAAGCTTAAACGAGTCTAGGATTTATCATTCTTGTTTCTTTTTTATATATATTTTGTTTATAGAAAAATCCTTGTGATCAATACATTTTTAAATACTTTAGAATTCATTAATTATTGAAATAGATTGCTATGGGTTTTTTTTTTCCTATTCTTTTTCTTCAAGGAAAAAAAAAAACAGAGTGGGGGAAAGGTTTTTCAATTAATAGTTTTATTTTGTAATGAATTTTCACTTATGATATCCCTAATCTTTTGTAATAAAGTTTTTTTTTTTTTTTTTTTTGAATTTTTCTTGGTTCTCTAAAGCCTTTATAAAGATAGACTATTTTCTTCTATAATTCTACTCCAACAAGTTTTAATTGAACAAAAGATAAAATTAGGTATAAAACAACATAGATAGATAGTGAAGGGAAAAACTATTCAATTTTAAGATAGAAAATTGGGTGAAATAAAACACCAATCAAATTGTTACTTGATAATTAGACTTATTTTGCTTAGTATTACTATGTTCTTAAGTCTTTTTTTTTTTTTTTTCTATTAAAACCATGAAACTTTATTAGTCCAATTGACTTTTTGAATGTTTATTTGGTTACAAGTTGAAGGATCTCAACTCTTCTTTAGTGCATTGTGCCGTATAATTTTCTACCTAAACATTAGATCAACAAGATTCTTAAGGCATTGGAAAGATAATATCTATAATGATCAATGAAGTCAATTCTCAACATCAAGAGACATTGAGCATTTGAAGAGGATAAAATTAGAGTTTTATCAGGTGTGTTTAAGATGTTTATAGCCCTCAAATAAAAAACATACAAGTCATTTTGTAATGCAATTTATAAAATATATACACCTAAATTCGTGAATGGTTTTGTTGCTTAGGGATATAGAACAAAGGAATGACCTAAATAATGAGACAAGGTTGATGGACTATACAACATAGAAATTATGTACTTGAAGGAAAAATATTTATATTAAGTAATAAAGGTTGATGACTTTTAAGCAAGTATGCCTACTTGAGGAGAATATTAATCTTAAAAAAATCTTAAGATTTATATGCATTAATATATTTATGCCTATTTAGAACTTTTTGTTTTTGTAATTTTATGTGTTTTACTAGTAGATATAAAAAGGAAAAAAAAAAAAAAGTGTAAAAATGAGCATACACTAACAATAGGACACGTAGCATTACTCAATTTTTAAACTCTTCCAAACTATACAGAATTCCAAACCCTTCAATTTTGTTAACGTATCTAATAATTAATTCCCTATGCATGTTTCTTTGTTTTATGATAATAATAGTCACAATAGTCAAGAATTTTTGGTATAAATTAAACAAACTATATGTCCAATCCAAAAAAAAAAAAAGACTATATTTTATGGACAAATTTCTTAGACATAAAATCATGCATATACAACTTCATTCCTGTTAAGAGAAATTTTTTGTTACTTCTTATCTTCCTCAAAATTAATCTTATATCTAAATATGATGTGTTAGAATATCACAAATAGGATCTTTTTATTTATTATAAGAGTATTTTTGCCATAAGATTATAAGAGTTTGATTTTAGGATTTATTATAAGGATTCTTGTCATAAGATTATGATGTATTTTTGTCATAAGATTATAAGGGTCTGATCTTAGGGTTTATTATAAGGATATTTTTGTCATAAAAAAATTAATTAAAAGAACTATATATAAATTCGTTTTCATAAATTCCTATAAGCTTATCCAATAAACTTATAAAAATAAACTCAAATGAACTTATAAGAAGGTCGTAAACTATTTTTATAAACTCTTTCTAACACTTATAATTTTAGCTAACATACTTATATAATAAGATAAACTCAAGTAAACTCTTTCAATCGTCCCCTTTTTGCACATTAGTGGCATAATGAGAAAATGTTTCTTTTCAAATTTAGAATAAATAGATTTTTTAAAATAAAACAAAAATAAAAAGAAAAACTGATGACAAAAAATGTGTTAGTTGAAAATAGGATAGATATCTGAAAATATTAATTTTATTTTTAAAAATAAGAATATCTCAATAGATTTAGTAGAAATGAAAAAAAAGGAAAATTAATGGCAAACAATGTGTTAGTTGTAAATGTAGTTATCTAAAAATACTTATTTTAATTTTAAAATAAAAAAGTTAACTAACAGCAAAGACAACATTTTAGAGATACTTTGGTAATTAGTATCGATATAGATAATACAATATAATATAAGGTGATTAAAAAAAGATCATCCAATTCTGTAAGATATACTGACTTTCTCTCTCTCTCTCTCTCTCTCTATATATATATATATATATATATATATGAAGTACGTATATTTGATACTATATTGAAAATTAATTAATTTAATTTGAATTTGACAAAATCAAAAAGATAATAAAATTTTTTTTACTTAATTTTAATGTAGTTATATTTTCTATATACTACAAAGAATATCATATCAAGTTGTGGGACGATTTTCATTGTTGTTGAAATCTGTGAATATATATAACTTTGTGATTTCTATATTATTAGTGTGCGATTTATTCTGTATGGGGCTTTGGCATTCTTTAATAACTGATGCTAAAATATCAAGATCTCTCTCCTTCTGTTTTTTTTTTTTTATTATTTTAAAGAAAAAAACATATTAAGATCAGGACAGAAAAATCGAATGGACTGGGCTGTGGTAACGTCTTTTGACACCGGTATTGTTCTTTTTACACCTAGAGTAGTTGAGGTGTAAAAGTAAAATATTGGGGTGTTAAAAGAAATCGTTTAATAGAGTTGGGCAGGGTTGGGACATATTAGAACACGAAACAAATGAAATCGGAACTGAAATTTTCACCAAAAAGTAAATAAATAAATGGGAAGTGAAACGACGTCGTTATTTACGATTAAGTCCTATCATGACATCTCTCCTTCAATTGAATCAGTTCAGACGTCTCCCTTATCTCATTCACACTTATCGAAATTATTTTCCCACCGAATGCAGCGCTCCTTTTAGTTCACTTCATTGGAACGCAGGGTGAATTCCTCCATCAAATACTTCCTTTCATTCCTTGGAATTGGATTTCTTTCAGGTTTGTGTTACTATCTTAGCTATTATTCTCTGTCCACTCCCTGTAGTATCCTAGCTGTAGTATCCTCCCTGTCCTCCATCAAGGTTTATGTTGTGAATGACAGGAAGCTTTTTTCTTTTTCTTTTCTTCATTTTGAAGTTGTGAATAACAGGAAAGTTAACATGGCTGGTTGTAATATTAATCATTGTTTGGGGGCAATTTTATGGACACTTTCAAGAATGTTGGGTGCCTGATTGAGGTAGAGTTTTGGATAAGAGTTATAAGAAGCATGAGACTTGCTCTCTTTACTTCAAAACCAAGATGGGTCTCTTCCCTTGCTTACGGACCTTGCCTGTTCCAATCTATCTCAAAACAATTCCATTCTCATGCTGCGAACTCCTCTTCGTACTCTGGCATTTTGGAGGGAAAAGACCAGATTGCCATTGCAAATGCACTTTCTCTTTCTGGGGATTTGGATTCATATTCTCTTGGTACACAAATCCACTCCCATGTCATCAAGCTGGGATTTTGTGATGATGTTTTCTCCCAGAATAATCTCATCAAAATGTATTGCAAAGTTAGAGCCTTGTGCAGTGGCATGAAAGTGTTTGAGGAGGTGGCTAAGAAGAATCTGGTATCATGGACTTTAATGGTTTCAGGCGCCATTCAAAATTTTGAATTTAGGTTGGGTTTGAAAATTTTTGTTGATATGCTAAGAACTGGTTTGAAACCAAACGAGTTTGCTCTTGGCAGTGTGGTGAAGGCCTGTATTAGTTTAGGAGCACATTCACTTGGTTCATCCATTCATTGCTTTGCTTTGAAAATAGCAATACAGGAAAATTCATTTGTGGGTACTTCAATTCTTAACATGTATGCTGAGTTGGGGGATATATATTCTGCTGAGTTGGTATTTGAGCACACGTACAGCTTTGATACTGGTTGTTGGAATGCTATGGTTGGAGGATATGTGAAATGTGGTTGCGGCTTTGAAGCTTTGAAGTTGGTATCTTTGTTTCCATATGTAGGTCTGAAAATGGACCAATTTACCTTCATAAACGCTCTCAAGGGATGCTCAATTAAGGGAAATTTGGATTTTGTGAAACAAATTCATGGATTGATTATTCATAGTGAGATGAGATATAATACTTCAATAAGGAATGCTCTTATGGATGTTTATTTTAAGAATGATGACAAGGACTCTGCTATGAGAATTTTTAATTGGGTTGGAGAAAAAGATATAATCTCATGGAACACTGTATTTACTGGCTTTTCACAAGATGGAAATGCTAGAGAAATTGTCAGTTTATATCATAATTTAATGATAACTGATGGAAGGCCCAATGATATTACTTTCTCAGTCTTGCTTAGAAAATGTGGGGAGTTACTTGACCTTAATCTTGGGCTTCAATTTTATTGCCTTGCCATACATTTTGGATTATTTGATGAAGCTAACATCATAAATTCTTTAATTAATATGTTCTCACGATGTAGGAAAATAGATATGGCATACATGGTGTTTGACAGTGCGCCTTCCCGGAACTTGAATACTTGGAATGAGTTGATTTCTGGATATAATATAAATTGTTATTATGAAGAAGGAATTAGAATTTTTATTAATCTGCGGAAGTTGGGTGTTGAAGCAGATGAATGCACCTTCTCAAGCTCCCTAGAGGCTTGTTGTAAATCTGGAAACAAAGAGATGGGCAGACAACTTCATTGTGATATCCTAAAATCTGGCTTTGATTCTTTTGAGTATGTTTGTAGTTCATTAATTAAATTTTATGCTACCCTTAGCATGCTAGATGATTGCTATGAGTTTAACGATGGACCTGGGAGATTAGATTTGGTTTCTTGGGGAACCATGATATCTTCCTTGGTTCATCAAGGCCTCAATCATGAGGCTACCAGACTTTTACAATCTCTTATGAAAACTGGTCAGAGGCCTGACAATTTTATTTTGGCCAGTATTTTAAATGGTTGTGCAAGTATTGCATCATATTGGCTGGTGAAATCTGTTCATACTCTTGTTCTTAAGTTGGGATATTCAGTGCATGCATTTATTGCAAGTGCTCTTATAGATGCCTATGCAAAATGTTCAGATATAGAGGGTGCGAGGGTGGTTTTTGACCAGTCTTTCAGATGCCATGATGTTGTTATTTATAATACTATGATAATGGCTTATGCCCATCAAGGTCTTGTTGCTGAAGCTATGGACATCTTTGAGAAAATGAAGTTAGCTAATCTACATCCTAGCCAAGCCACATTTATTTCATTGATATCAGCTTGCAGTCATAATGGTCTCGTTAATCTAGGTTGTTTCCTCTTTAAATCAATGGGCTTGGATTATGGATTGGAAGCACCGCCAGAAATTTATGGTTGTTTAGTTGATATGCTCTCAAGATATGGTTACCTTGAAGATGCTAAACATGTAATTGAAACATTGCCATTTCCTGCTTGGCCTGCTATTTATAGATCCCTACTCAGTGGTTGTAGGATATATGGAAACAGAGCATTGGGAGAATGGGCTGTGGGGAAGTTGCTTCAGTTATTTCCAGAAAGTGATGTGGCTTATGGGCTGTTATTAAAGGTTTATTCTGAAGAAGGTAGCTGGGAGGATGCTGCAGAATTGAGTAGGAAAATGATAGGAAGAGGGGTTACTAAATGTCCAGGGTATAGTTGGATTGAGACATAGAAATAGGTCCTGCATATATTATGGAGAAGCTACTACCTTTCAGCTTCTACTAAAGCTGTGCTGACCTGCTTTATTGCAGATTCTTGAGAGAAGGTTCTCTTATTCTTCCTTTCTCTTTCGGAAGAATAATATTAGTAGTAGTAAAGTGAGGACAAATTAGAAGCCATAGGATAAGACATCTTGTAAAATAATATAAGAAAGGAAATAAACAGAAGAATAAAACATTAAACTATAATTCCTATTAAAGAAAGTGTCCTGTTTATTGAACTCAATAGCAATGTCAAGAATATTCATTCCTCTCTAACCAAATATGAATTACCAGTGTAGACATCAAGCATCTTGAAAAACTTTACTTAGTCTCCTTTCTATTTTGGAACCTCTGAAGTTGACTTGCTGGAGCTTTCCAAATTTTGTGGTTAGCTTTTGCTGAAAGTTGCCAAACAAGTTAGTCTGAACACCCCTTCCAACCAAGCGATGCAAAATAAATGAGAATTACTATCAGTACAATCATTTTCTTTATAAGAGGAAATTAAGCCTAAAACTACTCTCGCATATTGAATATATTGAAAATTACAGTCTAGCACACTCTGAAACCTTGAAACTCCTAACAGCCTGTTACTTTGTTAGCCCTTTTCAACAAGAATTTCCAAGTTACTCTGTCACCTATTTTAAAGGAAATGCTTGCAACTGGTGACTACAAACTTTTTCATTTCCGTTGATTTGTTCACAGACAAAAACTTTCATAATTGTTGAATTGACTCAACCTGGAATGGTATTTGGGTATATTTCTGATTGATACATCCTTCATCTGTGGCTGGGAAACCTTTACTTCTATTTGCACAGCTGTTAGAGTTAACTACCCAAATTTCTCAAAATTTATGTTACATTTCTGTGCTTGTTTAATCAAGTGAGAATTACTTTCCAAGCTTCATCTTCATCTAAAATGTCAGAAAATAAACTCACCTAATCATTGGAAGATAGTGAAAGTTACATAATAGCCACATTCACTTTATTATTTCTGGTTAAAACATTATCAGTTTATGTAAGCCAAATGACTTTTAAGTAATGTATTGATATACTTATGTAAAGGCAAGGGGACAAAGCAGCAGATGGCATCCTGTTATTGTAATCCATTACCTACTAATTCTCATCTCAATTCAACGGAGTTCTTGAGACAGTTCAAGCATCCCAAGTTTTTCCACAGGGTAAATCTCTGGCACTTGTATTTATTTTTTTTTTTTTTGTTTATTGGTTGTCCTTTTTATATTATTGAACTTTCTTTTCCTGCCTTTTCCAATGATATCCTTAGAACTATGGGCATGTCGTGCACTTGAGAAATTTTTTTGTATCTAGATTCTGGTTTCATAGTTTTCTATTGATCATTCTTGGTATACAGATTTGCAGATTTGTTAGGAGTCGACTATAACCATAATAAATGTTTATTGAAGAGAAAGTGTTGTACTGCATCAATTAATTTTAAGGTGAAGAGGTTAGGATTTAGGAATACAAGGTTGCAATTTACTAGGATGGCTTCCAATTATAGAATTTGTAATATATTGAGATGCCAAATTATGGAGTTTAGTCCTGCGAGGAGAATGAATGATAATAAACATTATGTTTTGAAGATCGGGACTATATCTGATGATAATTTCTATTCAACTAAGTTCATATGGTTTTCCCTCTATATTTTACTTGTATTAAAGGTCTGCAATAACATAGAGTGGCTATTGGGATTGCAACAATTTTTTTATAAAATAAAAGGGGGCAGGGAAATACTGCCTATAATAAATTTTGAATAGTCCTTGAAGATTTGCTATTATAGTACTAGAGTAACCTAAATTGCTTTGTATAACTGGTTTTTTACCACTTCTGTATTGTTGAAATTGCATTTTACGTCATTCCACATGTGGAATTTTTTTCTTTACGGAAAATTGTTTCTGATTTGTGCTTATGTGTTTCCTCTCTGCCCTGTGCAAGTAGCAGAAGAGAAGAGTTAACAACTCCCCAAGGTCTTCAAAAGTTGTTTCCTTTTATGGCTTGAAGACACCACCTTATAAACTTGTAAGTGAATCAATCATCTGCATTGATGCTTGTGTAGAGATAATTATACTACATTTTCTTTGTATAATTGGATAATTCAGTCAGTGTCCTGGGCAATAATCATAAAGAAAAATAACTGCAGTGAGCATGTACTTTTGCAAGTGATTAGTGTCTGTTGATAGTAGGGTGGATGAAAATAGCATATTCAAAACCTTTGCCTAAGAAAGGCATTGTAAGTTTTGCAATCTTAGCTGTTACAATGGTCATAAAGAAATTAGATTTGGAAAAACCAATAGTAATTGATAAAAGAGAATGCATGATGAGAATGTCTGCTGACAAGAAAATGTTTTCATTGAAGAGTTGTACTTTGTTCTTTTGGTATTTTTCACTTCAACCATCATGACAAGTTCTAACATTAAAGACAATTGCTTCTTGAATAATATTGTATCTATCATAGATACATGACATTGAAGTAATATGAAGTTTCACTATAATCTATATTGAGAGAAGGTAGTACCAATTATGCTTCCTTGACACTGTAGATGCTTGTGATCCAATCCTTCCTTAACTAAGAGCCTGTTTGGATGGGTTTCTGCCAACCCTTCTTCTTTAAATTTGAAAAAGAAGCACTTTATACAAAAGTTGACCGTTTGGATTGGCTTTTTGTTGAAGGAGAAGCACCTCTAGAAGTAAAAATCCTACTTTTTCTAGAAGTAGGTAAGGGGATGTTTTTCCTTTTAACCTTTGCTTCAACTTCTTTTTTTAGAAGCCATTCCAAATGGGCTCCAAGTGTATTTAGACTCTAGTCTTTATTTTGGTGCCGTGCAAATTACTAACTTCAAATTGTTGTTATTCCTACCAAGGTTTCTCAATATTTGAAACAATATTCCTTAATCTCTTTTATGTGCTACTTTAATATTATCAGGATGCATTAGAGCCATATATGAGTAAGAGGGCTATTGAATTGCACTGGGGAGAGCATCATCAGAACTTTGTGGAAGGTTTAAACAAACATCTGGAGAAGGATGACATACTTTATGGTTACACTTTTGACGAACTAGTCAAAGTAACATACAACAGTGGGAATCCCTTACCTGAATTCAACAATGCTGCTGAGGTACTTATAAAATTAGTGGCTAATTGGCATAGATCATTGAATTTGTTTGAGATTTTGAAGCCAGTTGCTTATAGCCAAGATGAAGGCATTTTATGCTTGTGATTCAAACTTATTACTATATCGGTTTTTGGTTTCTTTTGATGTGTTGGAGGTTGGATTTATGCTTTAATCAGAATTGTCTTTCTAGAAGACAATTTTGTGTTCTAGTTAATCCTGTAAATGTATTGGATGCTAGAGTTTTAGGCCTGTGCTATTCACGGAGTATAATATCTACCCCATACAAACTTGCTCCACCCACCTAAATATCTACCTCGTGTAAGCTTGCTTCACCAATCCAAATATAATATTTTCAAAATTGAAAAGGAGATCAAGCAAATAAACAAAAAGCAGATAAGACAAAAAAAGTTCATGTTAGCATATACAAATATTATGCCCTTAGGAGAGTAAAAATGGACACTTGTCAGGAGAAGATAGCATAGGCCAAAGAGTGCATGTTAGCAAAGCCTTACTCACTTTTATCCCATTAGATTAGATTAGATTAGATATGTGGTTAGAGCATTGGTTTACTGTGGGAGGTGAATGGTCAAAGATTGAAAGACCAGGTCATTGCTGGGTGATGCAGTTCCTTATGTTCTGACTTAAATATATAAGTAAATTTTCAAGCATTATCTTAGAATGTGAAGAATGATGATTCTCTCTCTCTCTCTCTCCCAATGGTTCCTGCACTATTCTCCCTCATTTCCTCCATTGTGTTCACAAAACTGTCTTAATCTTTTTTTTCTTTAAATATTCATCCAAATTTTAGTTTACATTGTATTTCCTAGTTATCATGAAGATTGAAGTCGTCTACTGTATCTGTTTTGGTAAACTAAATCTTCTATTTTCAGTTAATTGGTAATCAGTAAACCATCTGAGCTTCTCACGATGATTACCAATATAAGATTACAATTTAAGGCATTGTATTCAAATTCTCTCTACTTTATTTATGAGTTGTTTTTGCCAAAATATGATGCTCCATTGCTCCTTGTGCAGGTTTGGAATCATGACTTTTTTTGGGAATCCATGCAACCAGGAGGGGGTGAGATGCCCAAACTAGGCCTCCTACAACAGATTGAAAAGGACTTCGGATCATTTACAAATTTTAGAGAGAGGTTTACAGAAGCCGCCCTTACATTATTTGGCTCTGGTTGGGTTTGGCTTGTTTGTAAGTTCAAGAGTTCCCTTACATCTCTTTTTGACAAAATATGAATATAAAACTTTTTCGTTCTTGAATTCTTATGATGGGTGAAGTGGGGTTTGGCCTACTGGTAATGCCGTCCCCCAACACTAGTGTTGGTTTTTGCACCCTAGTTTGATCCCCTCTCCCTTCTAGGTTGAAATCCCTGGTGTTTTCCCTCCTAACTATGGCCAAAAAATGAATTCTCATGATGGGCCCTCTCTAGACATAGGTTATGCTCTTACTTATCTCTGAATATTATTGTCCTATCTTACCATTCTGCTTTTATGTCAGTAGAAATAATTAGGTATAGCTATTCTCATAACTAATAAATAAATCACTAGACTAAAATTCCATTACTCCAAATGTACCCTGATCTTCTGGTATGTTACTTCAATAATGCTTTTGAATTGTGATTTCTGCTAATGCTCCTTGCTTGATTTTTTTTTTTTAGTGAAGAGAGAAGAGAAACAATTGGAGATAATCAAGACATCAAATGCTATTTGCCCAATTGCGTGGGATGACATAGTACGTTAAATTTCCAATTCCTTCTTTTAATTGTTTGATTTAATTATAGCAACTGATTAAATCATCTCTTCTTTCGCAGCCCATAATCAATTTGGATTTGTGGGAGGTATGTTGAGCTCTCTCTATCTCTCTCTATGAAGCATGGACTCTAACATGGATATGACATAGACACGGACATAGGGACACTAGTTATATAAAAAATATAGGACACCATAACACTCCTATATATATATATATATATATATAATATTCTGATATAACACGATAAAAAATATCTAAACAATTATATTAAGATTCAAAATTTATATATTCATCTTTTCAACACCACTTGCCAAGCTTTAAGACTACGGAAGATTGTATTTTTAAAGCTTAAATTAAAAAAATAAATAAATAAAAATTGTCCAATTTAGGGGTATTATTTCAAGGTGTCAATTAAATTGTCTAAGCCATTTTAAAGTATCGACTTAAGTACAAAATATTTTTTTAATTATCCACCGTTTGGAAGGTATTTGACACGTGTTGTATGAGTATCATGTCAATGCCAATATTGGAAACGTATTGGACACTTCCAAATCAAAGTGTCCTTGCTTCCTAGCTCTCTCTCTATCACACACATGCACATACGCGCTTGGACATGATATGAAGTAGGGAGTAAGAGAAAAACAGTTATGTGGCTATGATGAGCTAACAGTTCCTTAACTTTTCTGCAGCATGCATATTACTTGGATTACAAGGTATGAGATCATCACTGCTTGTCCTCTATTTTCCATGAAAGATAAATCATCTTAACAATCCTCTTGCAACTTTTGAACAGAATGACAGAGCCAAGTATGTGAATGTTTTCCTGGACCACCTTGTGTCTTGGAATGCAGCAATGGTACGCTTGGCACGTGCAGAAGCTTTTGTCAACTTGGGAGAACCTAAAATCCCTGTTGCATAAATTAATGCTTAAAGGGAAACACCCATTAGAGTAGTTATAGAGCATCTTTAATGGAGTTGAGTTAGAAATCAAGCTTTGAGTGGGATTGCATAGGTTGTGCGATCTCAGTGTATCCAAGAAAAAATGAGTGGTTTTGGTCTTTGTTTAAGTAGACATAAGAACCGACTCCATTTCTTTTAAGACCCCCATTTGTGCTTTTCACAACCCTCACCACTTTTGTTTTCCCACTCCACCACCCCCAAATGGGGATCCGCTGTTAGTTGGTTGTCCAATTTTGTTATAAAGGCATTTGGGTAGGGTGAATTAGGTTAGAGGAGGCTAGGAGTTAAGTGCATAAACTCAAAGTGATTTTCTATTGATATGCCTAGTCTAACTTTTTCTTTTTTATTTTTTGTTTGTCTAATTGTTACTCGGCACTCCATTATTTCGTTAGGATGGTGAATTGGATCCTAACATAACTTATGCATGTGTTTGAGAATTGGATCCTACACTACATGACATTGGCTTGGCCAATAAAATTCCAACAAATACATTACTGGGAAAAAAGTTAAGACAGTGCTTTCATTTTTTCTTTCCAATACTAAATAGATTACTTTGGCAATAATATTTAAACAAATACTAAATAGAAAGCTGTACGTGATTTTTATTTTTTTCTTGTATAAGGAAGTCGACTCCATTAATTTACTTTTATTAGTTTAAAAATTGTGACATATTGTAAAATAGTTTAAATTAAATTTAGATATTTACTTTTAAATTTTTGAATATATATAAAAAATTTAATTTATAAAAGAGATTCGAATTCAAATAACAGAGAAGAAATTTTAAACTTAAATAAAGAAATTAATAATACTCTTAACTACTAATTCAAACCCCCTTTGTTACTTACTCTAGGATTAACTACTAAGAAAGTTTAAGAGTTTTATATATCATATAAAATAAATAATTCATCGTCTAGCAACAAAAACTGCATCTACACTGTCTTAACAGCCCGAGTTCGTTTGGTCGCACCGAGTCAATTGCAGAAGCCGTCAACAGCAGCTGACTCACCCACCTTGTGTGGGTTCCACCAAGTCAAGCCGAAACATCCTCTGAATTCACATCTTCACAACTCACGCTCCCTTCCAAAAACGTTAGCAGAAAACACAAAGCCCAGATTTTCGGACCTTCATTCTCTTAAGAGATTTGCAAAATTCACAAACACCCATTTGAGCGGAGACTCAAAGTTCATGGCTTTTTTCAGAAATTTGTCCAAATTTTCCGCCATTAAAGCATCTTCAACCTCCAGACTCAGAAACGCAGACCCTTTCGTTCTCTCATCGTTCACTTGGCTCTCATACTTGAGCACCAGAATTAGTGACGAAAAGATTGAACCGGTTCAGTGCTCGGGTTTGGGACCCACGAAGCCCCATGAGAAGCCACGGGTTGTGGTACTGGGTTCGGGATGGGCTGGTTGCAGGCTAATGAAGGGGTTGGACCCCAAATTATACGACATCGTTTGCGTCTCACCTCGCAATCACATGGTCTTCACCCCTCTCTTAGCTTCCACCTGTGTTGGAACTCTGGAATTTAGATCTGTTGCTGAACCCATTGGGAGAATCCAGCCTGCTATTTCTACGGAGCCTGGTTCTTATTTCTTCCTTGCCAATTGTACTGGCATCGATGCAAATAAACATGTGGTATGTTCCCTTTAACTGCGGTAAATTATCTTCTGTCTTCAGTTTTCTTCTGGTTTTGAGTTTTTACTCAGTTGGGATACTGTTATGTCTCTGTTGGAATTGTTGATTGGGTCAAAAGGCGTTGAAAAAATATTACTGGACGATAGCCAGACACAAAAAAGATAGATAATAACTTTTTTGACTTTCTGGTTGGTGTGAATATCAGCATGTCTGGTCTTAAAGAATGAACCTTTTTAATATTCTTTGTGATGAAATATGATTGTTGGTAGGAAATTGTTATTTTTTCCCAATTCATGTAAATAAATAAGTATGCAAGGAAAAATGAACTGTACTAGAATTTTTTATTAAATTTGTTGGTAAATCAACAAAGAAATGATGACTTTGTCAGGTAAGGTCGGTTGAGTCTTTATTGGGTTGCGTTTAGTTTGCAGAAGGAAAAAAGGATAGGTTAGGGTGACACTTTGACACTCAAGCCAGTATAAAAATCTAAGAAACTAAGGACGAAATAAGGATATAGTAAAATTAGAGTTTTTTACTGTCTTATCTCATTAATGAATGTCTATTTATATTGTCTTGGTTGTGGGAGCATTTTCATTATTCTTGTTGGGTGTAAGTACAAAGTTGGGCCTTTAGTTCTTGGGCCTGATCCTCCATGTGATGTGAGTTGTACTTGATAATTTTGGTTATATCAAAATTGATCTTAATTAAATGATCATAGATTTAAATTAATTTATTTAAAATTATAAAAATATTTTCTTATTTTATGTAAAGAGAACTTGGTGGCTGATTATTGGTTTTGAAGGTGCATTGTGAGACTGTAACTGAAGGAATAGAGACCCCAGAGCCATGGAGATTTTCAGTGTCATATGATAAGCTGGTAATTGCATTGGGGTCGCAACCCTCCACTTTTGGCATTCATGGAGTCAAAGAACATGCGATTTTTCTCCGCGAAGTTTACCATGCACAGGAAATCCGTCGAAGGTTGCTGTTGAACCTGATGCTGTCGGATGTGCCAGGTCTGCAACCATGATGTTACTATAATATTTTCAATTAAGCAATGAAAGATCTCACCATGGATAATCTCTGTGTTTGATTTGGACGCAGGAATTACAGAAGAGGAAAAACGAAGGCTTTTACATTGTGTGGTTGTGGGAGGTGGCCCCACTGGAGTTGAGTTCAGTGGTGAGCTTAGTGATTTTATCATGAGAGATGTTCGTCAAAGATATGCTCATGTGAAAGATTACATTCATGTCACTCTAATTGAGGTAGCAAGAACTGTCTGTTTGTTCTGGCTTTGGTTTTCTATTCTATTTATTGCTAAGCAATTTATCCCATCTTCTTAGGCAAATGAAATATTGTCTTCCTTTGATGATCGTCTCAGGGGCTATGCTACCAAGCAATTAACAAAGGTGAGATGAATTTAAGAAAGTTAGAGCCTCTTTGGTTCAGGAAATGTTTTCATGTTTCCACTTTCTAAAAACATGTTGGTTTGTTTGTTTTCATTTCCATTTAGTACGTAACAATCATTTTAAATAAATTTTATCTTTGAAAACACTAAAAATAACTTCTTCTTTTTTTTGTTTTTAGTTTTCGATGAAAACATTTCATGTTTATTGAACTAAACATGTTTTTAGGCCTTGTTTTTACTTTAACCGGAAATGAAAAGAAACAACAGCTAAAGCAAACAAGCCCTTAGTTTTCCTGTTTGTTCAATAAATACTGCTAATTCTCATCCTCATATTGATAAATTGCACTGTACTTTTTTTAATTATCTAGTCAGGAGTGCGTCTAGTTCGTGGTATTGTGAAAGGGGTGAAAGCTGACAAGATTCTGCTTGATGATGGTACTGAGGTTCCATATGGACTGTTGGTTTGGTCCACAGGTGTTGGTCCATCACCTATTATTCACTCTTTGGATCTCCCAAAAGCTCCTGGTGGAAGGTCACTCTTGTTACTCAAATAGCTGCATTTATTTGCATGTTTACAGTCTTGTACCCAATTTGTTTATTTTCTTTAAACCTTCTTCTGCCCTAACAAGAAGGCAGGATAGTTTTATTTTATTTATTTTTTTTACAAAAAAAAAACTAATATTTTAAGCCAGAAGAGTCTTGCAATGTGTGTATAGATACTTAAGAGGATGTTTAGTTTTCATTTTCATTTTTTAAAGTTTGTTTTTATTTTTAATTTTCATTTTCACTTGTTTTTATGTTTATTTAATGTCTAATAAATTATCTTTAATAAATTTTATTGAATTACTAGTCCTTTCTTGTCAAAAGGGGTGTAAAATCTAAAATTAAAATCAGTAAACTGTGTCAATGACTATTTTCAAACAACTTTTTTCAGTTTTTAACTTATTTCAACGGAAACATTTTCAGTTTACTTAACTAAACATGTTTTTGGATCCAATTTTCATTTTCACGGAAATGAAAACAGAAAACAACTAAAGCAAACAGGCCAATATTTTTTGCTTTGCTATTCATTTGAATCATCATTTTCTGATGAAGTGCTGTATCATATTATTGTTAATTTAGTTGATATGCTTTGCCTGTTTCCGCCGTGATTCCTTTTCATTCATTGTACTTACAAAATCTGAAAATTTTGTCTTCTCCACAGGATTGGTGTTGATGAATGGCTTCGGGTTCCTTCGGTACAGGATGTGTTCTCAATTGGTGATTGCAGTGGGTTTGTTGAGAGTACTGGCAAGCCAACACTTCCAGCTCTGGCTCAAGTAAGCGATTTGACTTCATTTTAGGTTTTAAGGTCTAATATATTCCATCCTTAAATGTGTTACTTTTGCTCTCAACGGCAATGTCTACGAGAAACGAAATTGATCAGAGTTTCAAACGTGAGAGACGAAAATGATATTTAACTCAATCCATTATCACTTAAATTTGAAAGGTTGCAGAGAGGCAAGGGAAGTATTTAGCAAACTTATTAAACAAGATTGGGAATGGCGGTGGAGGGCGAGCTGAGTGTGCAAAAGACATAGAGTTGGGAGAGGAATTTGTGTACAAACACCTTGGGAGCATGGCAACAATTGGCAGATTCAAGGCTCTTGTGGATCTGAGAGAGAGCAAGGTGATGATTTATCATTTCATTTCTAAGCTTTCTAAAACTTATTAGAATGATTTACACAAGATGCTGATGCTCCTACAGGAAGCAAAAGGGGTATCTCTGGCAGGATTTTTCAGTTTTTTTATTTGGCGCTCAGCATATCTTACACGGGTCGTTAGCTGGAGAAACAGATTCTATGTGGTTATCAATTGGGTTACAACTTTGGTATTTGGTCGCGATATAAGCAGAATATGAGCTTTTTAAAGGTAACTACTACTTGCTGGATTTAACACCCTACCCCCTCCGTTTCATTTTATCACTTTGACAAAAAACTTTTATTTTAATTTATTCATTTTAAAGGTTCAACATCACCGACTTTAATTATTTTTCACTCATAAAATTATATAGTATTAGAATAAAAATAAGGTATATTAAAAAGTTTTAAGAATTTTAATACATTAATTATATTTTTTAATTTCATGCGCATTAACTTTAAAAGAGAAACAAAGAAAGTAGAGTTTAGAAAATTATTGAATGGCCTTTAGATTTGTCCACAGGTCTGGCTTAACTTCTTGTATAGGAGAACATATTTTGCTATTGCCAGAATGATGAGCTTCAGTTGACTGTATTCATTTCATGCATAAGCTCCACGTTCAATTTGGTAAAAACAGAGATAAAATGGTAAAGGTGAGCATGCATAAGCTCCTCGTTTCTTGATGTAATTTTTCTCTCTGCAAAGTGTACAAATCTTTTATTTTGTAGAATCTCGTGTATTGAGAAGGAATTAGTTCTAAACTTGTAAAAATGTTTGACAAATATATTTCAATCTAAATACATTTTATATTTTTGCCTGAAAGAAAAAAAGCAGTGCTTATTATGCCATGTAACTAATCATTGATTTCATTTAGGCCAAGCCTGACAAAGTTAAAATAAGAGAAATTCGCTCTGAAGCAATTACTTGGCATTCGGTGTCTATTAGATTTTACAAAGCAATGGCTTATCCAGTAGCATTCTCAGTCTTCAGAATAACGTAGAAAGAAGAAGAAGCTGAGAATTTAGGCCAAGCCTACGACAAAGTTAAACTAAGAAATTCGCCCTGAAGCAATTACTTGGCATTTGCACATAGAAAAGTTCAGCTTCGAGTATCGATATTTGTATACTGGTATCTCTTAGATTTCACAAAGTAATAGCTTATCCAGTTGCATTCTTTATACCTGGTCGACATGTCTTCATAGACCAGAAGAGGGAGATGAACTAGGACCATAATTCTGGCACACCATCAACAAGTTTTGAATTTGCCATCTTTTTGCCAATGAGATCTTTTAACTCTATCTCTCCTGGAAACCTGCCTTCCTTCAGTTTAGAGAATACCTTCAAAGTGATGAAGAGTTTAAAGGGATTAGTAAGAACTCAAAATCACTGAAATGCAAGCAATGTAATCTCATCTTAGTTAATTTAATGCTCGAAGGGTGAGGGTGAGGGTGAGCAAGTTGTAAGCACAATTCGCATCAGTAGTATTTAATCATTAGGCATCACAGACTGGTTGAAACAAGTTTACTAGGAGTAATATAAACAAACCCATGGTCAATTAAAAAAAAAAAAAATTTATATACCACACAACAAAACGCTTTATCTCACTAGGTGAAGCTAGCTATATGAATTGCATGACTCTATTGGGCTCTATTAAAAACTAAATTTTCTACAAAGGTAATCTAAATTTGAAACAGAAACAGTGAAGTACTAGGATGGTTTTAATTCTGCCAAGATGGACAGCAGGCTCCTCTTTCCCCTGAGTTTGCCAATATTTGAAATATATCTTATGTCAGCATGCATTAAAATGTCCATTTCCAAGAGATTTTGAACATGAATGACAAAATCTTGAACTATGTTTAGGTTTGGATTGAACATTACCCAATGAATATGCAAGCATATAAACAAATACAGAGACCCTTCCAGGAACCATTATAAGAGTGCAAAGAATAGTGTGCCCAAAAAAAAAAAAAAATGGTGCCGACATTCTTGAAGAAGGTGAGTGAAATTTGCATTTGATCAGAGAGAAGAACCTTAGCTTCCAATACCAAAAATGTATTTATGAAAAGATTTCAGCAAATAAAAGACCAAGAGAAGGGACCAACCAGTTCGCCATTGAAGTAAACTTCAAAAGCCCCAGAACTTTGCAAGAAGGATTGAAGTGCATTCCCAAGAAGCCAGGTACTGGCCATGGTTCCAAACTTATTAGCACGCAAGTTATAGTACCAGGGAGGTGGTGCCACGAAACCTAACACAGGAAAAATCTGTTCCCCTGCCATTACAATTCCAATAACACCAATCTGTACAACTGGAACCAGTTTGCTCAGAAGACGCTTCGGCAGTGGTGGGGGATAATTTCCAAGTATAACGTCAATTCCAGGGTAAACAGTCTGCAACATGTTCTTCATTGTTACTGCTGTTCCCCTACATAAAACACAATCATCAATTTACACAAAATCACTGGGTTCTAACTACAAAATTATTTGCAAATCAAATAGATGAAAATCATCAAACAATATGCGAAACAATGATCTTGCACCACAGCTGAAAGACTACTGACAATCAAAAGCAGATAATACCATCGAGGTAAGATGTTGCAGTCTTCAAACATAAATAAACTTAATATGAAACTCATATACCATCAAGGCAAGAATGGCGACAAAGAGAATCTTGGAAAGAAACACAAATACCCACAAACTACAAACATGTTCAGAGTTAAGCTTCCAAAATTTCCCCAATTTTCTGCTTCCAATTACTATACAAGGAATTAAGGCTAATTTTTCTACAATGGATTTCTCCCAATATTACAACGGAAAATTGCTATCTACTGTCACTGAACTTGTCACTTGCAAGAAACAATCAACCGCCAAAATATACCAAAACGGTATAAACCAAAAATTAGAAAAAAAAATAGTGAAATCGCAAAATATTAAGAACCTGTAGGAGCAAGAGGTACAGTAATTAATATTGACAGTGTCGCCGAGACCCACACCTCCTACACCGCTGGGTTTCTGAAATTACAAGAATATATCAAGAAAAAATCGCAGAAGATAACAAGTTTAATTAAGAAATTGAAATTAACAGGAAGAAAACCTCTACAGTTCCCGGGTCAACTGGTACTTCCTCTGGCTGGTGGTGGTGGTGATGATCGTGGGGTCGGCGGTGGTGGTGGTGGCCATGAGAGGGTTTCGGCGGAGGTGGTGGTGTGGTGAAGAGGTTTATGAGGTCAGAACAGAGGAGGAAAAGTGGAATTCCAAGCAGAAGAATCTGAGCGCGATCCATTGGAGAAGGGAGAGAAGAAGCTAATTGAAGAAGGGAACAAAGGTAGACGACTTCTTGCTTACCAGTCACCAAGGGAATAAACTGGAGACGGTACGGAGATGTTGCCCAGTTTGGCTACCTTTACATTCGTAACCTGTGCTAGGATGGGATATCCTGCACCAAATAGAGATTACAATTTTTTTTTTTTTTTGTGTAAATGATATTATTATTATTTGTATAAATCACCAGTAGTAAATTTTTATTAAATTTTAAAATGAAATTATTAGTGAATATTAAAAAATAAAATAAATAATTCGTTATGATACAAAATTGGGTGTTTGGTTTGCAGCCCCCCACTTTTCGAGTCACCGCCCTCCTCCCCCATGAAATGATGAAAATGCCCTTACGAGTTGATATCCTTGTTGTTGTTGTTTTTGTGATTTGAAAGAATAGAAAACGTGATTTTTTGGTCTGTATTATTCGTTTGAAGTTCAATCGTAATATAAAACAAAATTTGTACTTTGTATTTTTTAGTAAATTGGTAGAATGGCTACTAGTATAAAAAACAAACAGTCATTTATGTTGAAAATGGCCGTGCACAGCTTTTTTTGTGGCTAAACGACTATATAGAGCTGTTTTTTTTACTATAAATGGTTATGTAAAGTTGTTTTTGACCCCATACTGCTGTGCAGGGATGTTGTTGTGGTCGACGACGATCAACTTGGCTCTGGCTGCTGTGACGGTCTTGCATCTCTGATTTAGGTTTTTTCGTCCTCACTATTTTTCCTACAACAATGTTAATACAAACAATTTAATATCAAATAAATGCAAACATCAACTCAATGAGTGTTCAACAACTTATTCTAATTCAAACAAATTCCAACAATTTTAATTCAGGTGTTAATTTTACATCAAATTCATACAATGAAGTTCACATTAGCTCAAAAAAATTTGAAATAAAAAAAAAAAAAAACAATTGAAACCCAAACGGCATTGCAATGCCAAACTAGGTGAAAAAATGGTTGTAGAGAGCAATTTTTTACTCAGTTTGGCCCTACATAACCGTTTGTTAGCCCATACATGCTCAACTTGGCCAAAACGACTTTCTATGGCCATTTGAAGAAGCAAACGACTCTACATGGCCGTTTTCTTCTTGGAACGGCTATGGATAGCCGTTTTGGTCTTCTATGGCCGACTTCCCCACTTTTATTTTTCATCGTTTTTCATCCACATTCCAATCAATAAACAATAAATTCATAAAGTAAAAGATGAATGGAAGAGAATTCATAACTCAAATTTGTGAAAAATCTCCAAGGAAGTGCAATTGGTATCAAACGGTGATGAGGAAATGACAAAGAAGGAAGCTGGCAGCCGTGGAGTGGGGGGGGGGGGGGGCGCTAGGGTTTCATGATGCAAACGAAGAGGGTAGGGGGAGGGGGCGAATAATGGGTCTAGAGGGGTATAATTAAAATTTTAAAAAATAATTAAATGAGTGGGGTGGTGACTCCAAAAGTGGGGGTCTGCAAACCAAACACCCTACAAAATTTAAGATTTCTTTCGCCTTCTTCAACCATCCTCTTCTTCCACCTAAGCGAAGGAGAAAAAGAAAACGGTGAACAGGCAATGGGTTTCTGGAAAAAAAATAGGACGGCGGGAGAGCGACAAATAGAGGCCGATCGAAAGAGAAAAGAAAGGTCGGGGAAAAAGGCTATTACAGCAGCTCTTCGGGTAAAAGAGATCGGAAAAACAAAGAGGAATTTGTTGAAGAGGAACTTATATACACAAAACTGATATAAAGGGGTTTGGTCTTCAGGGAAGTTGCTGCCTGGTTTTTTTGGGTGCCAACTTAGAAAAGGGTTCTTCTTCGGTGGTACGGTTTCTTCAAGAATCCCAGTGAGGTTGTACCAGTCCACTGGTGGCATTGGCATCGCCGGCGACATATGTATGAACTTCCATTATCTCCCTCTTTAAATTGTTATTCCCTCCCTCTTTAATTTTTTTCAAATGAGCGAGCCATTAATTGTTGATACATTTGGGGGTTGATTTGTTATTCCTTAGTAGAAAAGTTCTATTTTTTAGGGATTGATTTGTCATTTGGGTTTTCACTTGAAATTTTTTGTTTGCTTCTAAAGGAGAGGAAATAAGAAGAAAACAGAGAATCTGAAGAAGAGAAGAAAGATTAGAAGAAGGGAGAAGAGCCCCCAAAGGTAATAATCATATTTATATGCATTGTGAGGCCTGCACAAGGAAAGTTGCTATAGTATTGAAAAGATTTGAGGGTCACTTCTCTTATAACTAGAAATGGTGACACTACGTTGCTGTTTAAGAGGTTAAATCTATAGAGCAAATTTCTTTAGCTGTTTAGAGCAATTTTTTGAGTCAGATATTTATTGAAAAAAAAACCAAAAGACATGTGATATAAGAGGAACTGCGTTATACCAATACATTTTTCTTCCATTCTATTTATTGAGAGCAATTTTTTAATGTAATTTTTTGGATCTGAAGAAAATGACGACACTTCATTTTCTGCACATGGGATAGATTGTGAATATATGATGCTGGAAGAGAACCAATTTTCTATGCGTGTTATACCAATACCATTATTATGAAAACTAATGTAAGGTAGGATTGTTCCTTATTGAATTCTTTTTTCAAACAGCCCTTGAGAGATAAAAAAAAATGCTGACAGTTCAATTTTTATCCTTTCTGACAGTTCAATTTTTGCCTTTATTATTCTGGCCAATAGTTGGTATTGGTGGAAGCCTTTTTGGTGGATTAGGACATGGGTTTTTCTCTCCCCTTCTTGCAACTTTTTAAGCTGTAGAAGATGAAATTAAAGACAAATTTTATTGTTGCTTTATCGTAAGTGCTAATTATGCTTTTCTGTGCCTGTAATGTGTTGTTCAAGCTGCCTAAATCGAATTAACTATTAAATGAAGTTGAAATCCTGTCATGAAGATAACTTCATTGTTCAATTGGTTTCCAAAATAATTCTTAAATCCTGTCATTAAGATAGTGAAATGGTTACTCCCTGTTATTTACAAGTATGAATAATTATAAAATGTCTGAATATTAATTCTGCATTACTTATTTTGTTCAATATGTTGCAGGGACGTGATAGGAAACATTGATTTTTCTATCAAATAGATGATCAGTAAATGTCAAGAGTGTTCAGGCAATGATCATTGGCCACTTGCTTGCTGGTATAGGAATTGGTGTTACATCTGATACTATGCTTCTATACATTTTTTACATTAAGCTTCTTGGATTTTAATTGAATTAAAGTTGAGAATTCAATAGGTTGCAGGTGTATGGGAAGTCTGGTTTAAGATGGTAGGTTGTAGTAGGTTAGAGAGCAGTACAATTTTTTTCACTTCATATCAGATTAGGTCAGGTGATTTCTGATTTTGGTTCATTCCATATTTTTAGCCGGTTCAGTTGATTTCATTATTGCTGGTTTCTTATATTTCAATTGAACTCATTTTCGTGCCATTTTAAATTTGAATTATGACAAATTGTAGGGGAAGTGGAAGTTGGGCCATTTGTGTTTAAATACCAGTAGCCACACCATGTTATTGGAAGAATTCTCATAAGGTCAATCCAACTTGAGAACAGCAAGGTATTTTCTGGCTGTATATATATATATATATATATATATATATATATATATATATGTATATGTATGTGCATGTATGTATGTATGTATGCATGTATGTATATATGCTCTATCTATATTGAAAGCAACATAGTGAATCTGTCTAGCCATTTGTGTTTTCACGTATGTGCTTCTTGAACACATCATCCCTTGATGCCTTTTTTTTTAATGTTTTCTTTTGCCACAGAGAGTATAAATATGCGTTAGGATGCTTAGTAATAGAGGATTAAAATAAAAAAAAGATGTTATCTTATGTTTTTGAGTCAAACTATGCTGATTTTCAGATCAATTTTTATTTATTTATTTATTTTTTTTTTAAAAAGAAAATTTTGATTGTAGAGATCCTGTCTAAGTTTGGCTTCTATGCACTCCTTCTACCTGCAAGAGAGACAAAATTTTCTTTTGAATTTCTCTGGGTTTTTGTTTCAAGATTCTTCATTGATTCTTTTAACTCTCTCTTTTGGGATTTTTATGAATGATTTTGGGTCTTCATCATGGAGAGATGAAATGGGGTGAGTAGAATCGGTGGGCATCTCAGTTTTCTCTACTTTGTCACATTAGCTAAGCAGAATGTTGCAACATATGTTCTTATTAGACATGTCCGTACAAAAGCTAACTGATGTTGGCAGCAGCTAATAAGGTCTTCTGTGTTATATCTATACTGTGTGTTGAAATTGTCATTCAACATATGTATTCTTATTAGACATGTTATTTATTTATTTTCATGTGTACCTATTATAAATGAAACCCCTCTGTCATCTCAATTTTAGCTGTATGCTTATCACTGAAAATGGTGTTATTCAAATATATGTTCTTTTCTACTTGACTGGGCTTGATATTGCTGTGCTTCAGGTTCAAAATCAAAACCTTACACAGAAATTAGATACCCATAAGGTAGAATTTACTGCTCTTGACTATAAATTTTCTCAACTAAAGGAGGAATTGTAATCACCAAAATGGTCCAATTATGATAAAAACACAGGCAGCAAAGTCTGGAAAAACGGTTTCAGTTACGCTATTATTTCTGAGAGGAGCACAGTAAAGTTGCTATAGTCATCTCAAATACTATCTTTTGAGAGGGATTTTGATTTGTTGTAGTAGAACATCATTATGAAATCTCAACTAGTGGATCAAAATTAAACCATCCACATCTTATTATATTATTATATGAATGTATTTCTGCAATAACAGTGAAGGGAATGGCAAGATTTCATGATTGGATTTTAATCTACTTTATGAGATTTACTTAATTGCAAGAACTGTAGGGGTGGTAGTAGGTTGCAATAAATCTAAATTCTTATTCACAGGCCATTTAATTATTTTTCTTAGAAATTTAGAGTATTTTTTTAAGATAAGATACTTCTTTGATTTTGTTAAAATAAATAAAAATAACAAGTAATATTAAAATGCATAAAAAGTGTGAATAAATTGGTTATAAAGAGGTTTATTTATAGGCAATAGAGTTTAACTAAAATAAAAAATAAATCTTAATCTAAATAATAATAAATTTTAAAATAAAATAATTTAAATAGTATTAAAAATAATAAAAGTAGAATAAGAGTTTACTCTAATCTTAAATAAAAGATAAATTTAATCTAGATAACAATAAATTTTAAAATAAAATAATTTAGATAATACCAAAAATAATAAAAGCTGAAAAAATAAAAATGTGAAATACTAAGGTTTTAAGCTTATTTAATAAAAAAAAGTAGAGTCATAGATTTTAATTAAATAAGCTTATGATTTAATCAAATATGTTATAAGTTAGCTTAAATGATTAAAAAAAAACACTCTATGAATTGAGGCAATTCTTGATAGATACTAATAATGGCAAGGCCATATCACCACAAACCAATAAGTGAAAGTGCAAGTGAATAAGTCTAGAAGGGGGTGAATAGGACAATAAAAATTTTCTTGGAATTAACTGTTTGTTTCCAGAATCAAGCACATATTTATAAAATTGATTTTAAACAGTATAAGCTTGATTTGAAAACAGAGTTTTTAGCGCGATATGCAGAGTAAAATTGTAAGCTTGATTATGATGTTGGAAGTTAAAAAGAGCTGAAAGTATAGAGAGTAGGGATGAGAAGTTTGCACAGTTATTTATAGTGGTTTGATCTAACAAAGACCTACGTCCACTCCTCTCAAATACCCTTGAGAGAGTTAGCTCCACTATCTAAACTGCTTTAGCGGCTTCCAGCTGCCTTTATAATCTAGCAATAATCAAGTAATGCTTCCAAAGCTTGGTTTTGCAAGCTCACCAAAAATCCTTACAATAGACTATGTCTTTAAAAGACTATGTCTATGTTGGTTTACAGGATGTCAGCAACTTATTGTTTGGTTTATCAGGCTAACCAAAAACCTTTATAATAGAATTTGAAGAAGTTGAAATCTAACTTAAAAATTGTTGTTTGATTCAGCTGATATGCCAGTATGCTTTTGTACACTGAATGATACTTAAGTTGTGAGTGCTGGTGTACGAAAGTTGAAGAGAAGATGATAGGAACTAAAAAAGCTTTTTAGAGGATATGCAAATGAAGATCTATTGTATTCTCTTTTTTTTAGTTCCTTTTCTCTCTTTGAGAGTGTATGCAAATGAATCCTTTTTATCTCTCTATATCTTCTTATTCTCCTTTGAGTCTTTTTCCTCCTTTTATAATGGTTTTAAAATGTGACTGTTGAGACTCATTTATTGCAGCTTCATGTCTTGTCATTCTTCATTCTTGGAGAGCTTGCAAAAAGGAGTTGAGCAAAATGCAACATAACAGATTCAGCTTGATATATGTTATTGCATGAGAATGGTAACTTTGGTTTGTCAAAGCCAGAAAATGCCCAACGTCTCTTTCCCTTTGCTGATATTACGTCACCCAAAGCTGCAGAGAAAGATTGTCATTTTTGTTGGCTAGTGTGGGACTCCCAAGATACGTTCATATTGTCATCACAAGAAGCCAATAGATGTATCTTTCTTTCTTCTGCATATGCTACTCAAACCATGTTGACTTTGTCCTATGACCTTAGCATAGGAAGCAAAATATGATAAAAGCATGTGTTCCTATTTCATTGAGAAGCTCAATATTTTAAAAGTTTACTTTTTGTCATATATGATACATCCACTGCGGCAAATGAAGCATGCAAGCTTTGCCTTTTATACATGAATCCTAAGACAAAGTAGGTTCACATTTTGTTATTATGTAAGCCCAAAGCTTTTATTCCTAAAAGTTGAATTCCTTTGACTTTAAATAATAAAATAATATAGTTGATATAAAAACAAGATTTTTGGGAACACATGCACTAATGAATCACTAATAATGTGAACAAGAAAATTTTTGGGAAATGAACTTGCTTTCAAAATATTTTCCAACAAGAGAGTTTTGGGTAAATATATATTTCTTAAAAATACACTTTTAAACAAACATGGTTGAAGAAAAATTTCTTTCTAAACAAATAAATTGTTACACCATGAATAAAGAAAATTTATCACGTACAATTTTTTTTTTTATTATCAAAACTAAAAAATAATTGTGAGATTCTTGAGCTAACAGTCTCTCATTTTTTGATGATGCCAAAATAAATTTTGATTTGTAAAATAAATTTTCGAAAGAAACTGTTCTCCCCCTACAAATATGCTGAGTAAGAAAATATAACCCAATGTTTGAAAGTAGTCAAAACATGTAGGCAAATTCTAGATCTGTTCTATAGGCTTGTACTTTGTGTCCTTGAGTTCTAAGGAAACAGTAAACCAAATAAGTATTAAGCCAGAATAGCTCATAAGAACAAACAGGCCAGATCAGGAGAATACCAGAAAAATATTCATAAACTAACATAATTCAAAAGTCATCAAACACATGATATCGGATTAGCAAACCGAAAGAACAAGCTAAAATATCCAGAATTTAAACCAAATAAGAAGTAGAACAGGTCATGCAAAAGACAATCGTATGATCAAGCCATCATTTTCCGTCTGAATCAACATATTCATCATCTTCCTCATCATCGCCATCTGCACTTGCTGCCGAGTCACTATTTTCATCCACTTGCTTTCTCTTTAGCTCTGTGATCTCCTGTTTCAAGTGCTGCACTTCCTCAGCTAGGCGTTCAAGCTCGTCTACAGTACATTTTAGCAGGAATTCTACCCAGCTTTCAGTGGATCTTGTCGAGGTTTTCTTACAGCAAACAATCTTTTTAGCAACATGGTTGTCAAGTGGGAACTCTGCTTTCCTTTTTAAAGAAGCTATCTTGGTTACCAGCAGCTTCTTTATCGCATTGTTATGCGGCATTGGTGTGTAAGAGTGCATTGCAGTATCGATGACTGAATGTTACTTAAAGATTAGGGTAAGAATCATACCGTATGACAGAACAAACTGGTTTCTAGTAGTTTTGGCAGATTCCACCATGTGGTTGAGGATGAGATATGGTAGATTCAACGACGGTTCCATCTTCAGATGATACAATACGTTTAGTTCATTGTAACTTGGCCCAGAAAGATTCCCTAATTTCGGCATGATGGTCATTTTCACGATTCTGGCCATAGTCTTGGTGGTTTGATTGGCGTTTTTTAGGTTTGGCTTCTTCAGCCATTTTGGATCAACAACCGAGTCAGCAATAACTTCCATTGCTTGGGCAAAACTTACACTAGTACTTTTCTTGTCCCATCGTTTGGAACAATAAATTCTCTTCCCCTTAGGCTGAACACCCAGAATGGTACAAAGTAATTTTTCATCTAAGAAAAACTCAACATCATCAACTATTGTGCAAATGACAGTGGAATCATCATATGAAGAATGAAGGAGATTACTGTAAAACCGCCTTACTAGATTTTCATACACAGCATTTTCAATAATCTGGAAGAAATTTCTCCAACCTAAGACAACAAACTTCTACTCTATTGTCTGCATTTCTTCATCCTGACTGAAATCGACAGTCATCCCATAGGAAATCTTTCTCTTTGCCATTGATTCCATTTGTGTAGAAATCTTAGATTGAGATGTACACCGCAAGTGGCTTGAACTCCTAGTTTGACGGCGTGTTTTGGTGATAGTCGGAGATGGTGCTTCTTCTTCGATGATTTCTACATCCGAGGAGACTTGAGGCTCCCCCATTTTCTTTTTCCTTTTCTCGGCTTTCTTCCTTGCTCTTTGGATTCATCCCTCAACATCTCATGAACGTTAGGAGAAACTTCCATGCTCTTTGTTCCTGAAGCAGTATGGATCGGTTTGGTTTCTTGCAATTTTTCAGTTACCTCAGGTGTAGAATGTTTGCGGACCTCCTTTGACTTTGTCCCAGAAAACGAAGCCTTCTTGTGAGCGATGCTTTGCTTGAGAAACTCCAAGAGCTCTGTTGCAATCATTTCCGCCATCTCTGGAGGAAGCTCAATGTTCTCTGTCGGTGATGGTTTAGAACCCTTAGATGAGGAGCTTTCTGAGTCGCTTGAAAACAACTGCCTAATCTTCATGGTAAAAATGGTAGCTTTTCGAAGAGGAGGAAAAGCTTTAGAGTTGGTTCTGCGGGAATGCTTGAAGAGGAAACTGAACAGTGGTTGACGGGACAAGTTCGCTGCTCAAGATGTGGTGCAGTTAAAGGAGCAGTTTTCAGTTTGAGGAGAAACTGAAAAGTCGTGTATCTGATAGCCATAGTCACTTTCTCATAGCCTTCAGGTGGGCTTAAGTGAATTTTTGGCCTAGTTTAGAATACCAACCATGTGTTTTATTTAAATAGAAATCTAGCCCACAAACCAGCTAGTCAGAGCCCACTTCTAGACTTAGAAAACTTCTTTTGACAGTATAGTCCAATGTAGCATAGAGACATATGCTTGATTCTTTCGGAGAAATTTGGCTTGACCATCAAAACTCGCACAAATAAAATATTCAAGCATAACATACAATATATCATGTAGCACAGACACAACAGTAATCAAACATAATAATTTTAACAATTAGAAGGTAAAGAAATCATACCAAGCTTTCAAGAACAAAGAGTTATATCAAAATCAATACCTTCGTGTAGATTATACCCTTGAGCTACTAATTTAGCTTTGTTACTTACCACTTTACAATGCTTATCAAGCTTGTTTCGAAATAACATCTTCACGCTTGGGTGGTGAAACAAGCTTCCAAACCTCATTTTCATCTCCAATCACATCAACAAGCCTGGTCTAGCTGTACTTGTTGCTTATATGGGAACATAGTCTCTGTTTGATAATTGTTCAGGTTATTCAGAGACTTGATCAGCTTCAATATTCTGATCTAAATTAAGTATATCATTTAAAGCTTGACTTTTATCAAGTAAGCTTGGTTCCTAAAAATCTAGATTTTCCTCAAAAGCAACTTTGCTTATGGGAACACGGTTAGATTTATCAAATACAATATGCATGCTTTATTTCATTGAATAGTATGCTTATTATAAACTCTATAAGCTTTGCTAGTCAAGGAGTAGCTTAACTTACTCAAAAGATTTTTACCATTGTTATGAATGAAGCACATTTCTTTTCTTCTTTCATGTAGCCATCTAGCTCTTTGGGGACTCTTACTCCATTAATTTCTTCTGTTGGTTCCTTATAGCCATTCTTTGAAATCTTCCATAGTCTTGCACAACCTAGGATCTCAAACTCAAGGATGTTAGTCCAATAACAGAGCACAAGGCTCTGATATCAAATGAAAGTGCAAGTGAATAAGTCCTAGAGGAGGGTGAATATGACAATAAAAATTTTCGCGAAATTAACTGCTTGTTTCCAAAATCAAGTACATATTTATCAACTTGATTTTAAACAGTATAAACTTGATGATGTAGGTCTTTGTTAGACCGAACTACTATAAATAACTATGCAAACTTCTCATCCATACTCTTTTTACTTTCAGCTCTTTTAACTTCCAGCATCATAATCAAGCTTACAATTTTACTTTGCATTATCACGCTAAAAACCATGGTAATCTCCTTCATTCTTCGTATGATGATTTCACTGTCATTTTCACAATAGTTGCTGATGTTGAGTTTTCCTTGGATGAAAAATTACTTGGTACTATTCTGGGTGTTCAGCCTGAGGGGAAGAGAATTTATTATTCCAAACGATGGGACAAAAAAAGTACTGGTGTAAGTTTTGCCCAAGCAATGGAAGTTATTCCTGACTCGGCTGTTGATCCAAAATGGCTGAAGAAACCAAACTTGGAAAACGCCAATCAAACCACCAAGACCATGGCCAGAATACTGAAAATGACCATCATGCTGAAATTAAGGAATCTTTCTGGGCCAAGTTACAATGAACTAAATGTGTTGTATCATCTGAAGATGAAACTATCGTTGAATTTACCATATCTCATCCTCAACCACATGGTGGAATCTGCGAAAACCACTAGAAGCTAGTTTGTTCTGCCATACAGTATGATTCTTACTCGAATTTTCAAGTATCATTCAGCCATTGATACTGCAATGCACTCCTACACACCAATGCCGCGTAACAATGTGATAAAGAAGCTGTTGGTAACCAAGACAGCTTCTTTAAAAAGGAAAGCAGAGTTCCCACTTGACAGCCATGCTGCTAAAAAGGTTGTTTGCGGTGATAAAACCTCGACAAGATCCACTGAAAGCTGGGTAGAATTCTTGCTGAAATGTACTGTAGACAAGCTTGAACGCCTAGCTGAGGAAGTGCAGCACTTGAAACAAGAGGTCACAGAACTAAAGAGAAAGCAGGTGGATGAAAAGAGTGACTCGACGGCAAGTGCAGATGGCGATGATGAGGAAGATGATGAATATGTTGATTCAGACGGAGAATGATGACTTGATCATACGATTGTCTTTTGCATGACCTATTTTGCTTCTTATTTGGTTTAAATTCTGGATATTTTAGCTTGTTCTTTCGGTTTGCTAATCCGGTATTATGTTTTGATGACTTTTGAATTATGTTAATTTATGAATATTTTTCTGGTATTCTCCTGATCTGGCCTGTTTGTTCTTATGAGCTATTTCGGTTGAATGCTTATTTGGTTTACTGTTATTTTGTTATGATATTTATTGTTTTAGTTTATGCTTCATTTGGTTTGCAACGGTTTCTGGTATATTTTTGGGAGCATGCCTATATATATACTTTTGGTAATATCTTAATCTCTGTTCTTCTGGTTTGCTGTTTTAGCTTAGTTACTGTTTATTATGGTTTGTTTCCTTCATTCTAGTTCTTGTTTTGGCTATCTTATTTTCCTTTTGATGATTCCAAAGGAGGAGAGGATTTGCCTACATGTTTTGACTACTTTCAAATATTGGGTTATATTTTCTTACCAAACATATTTGTAAGGGGAGAACAAATTTTTTTTTGAAAATTTATTTTGTAAATCAAAAATTATTTTGGCATCATAAAAAAGGGAGAGATTGTTAGCTCAAGGGTCTCCTAATTATTTTAGTTTTGATAATGAAAATAATTTTTGTATGTGATAAATTTTCTTTATTCATGGTGTAACAATTTGTTTGTTTAGAAAGAAATTTTTTTTCAACCATATTTGTTTAGAAGTATATTTTTAAGAAATATATATTTACTCAAAACTCTCTTGTTGGAAAATATTTTGAAAGTAAGTTGGTCTCCCAAAAATTTTCTTGTTCACGTTTTCAGTGATTCATTGGTACATGTGTTTCTAGAAATCTTGTTTTTATATCAACTATATTATTTTATTATTTAAAGTCAAAGGAAGTCAGCTTTTAGGAAGAAATGCTTTGGGTTCACATAATGACAAAATGTGAACTTGCTTTGTCTTGGGGTTCACGTATAAAAGACAAAGCTTGCATGCTTTCATTGCCGCAGTGGATGTATCATATATGACAAAAAGTAAACTTTTAAAATATTGGGATTCACAATGAAAAAGGAACATAGACTTTTATCATATTTTGCTTCCTATGCTAAGGTCATAGGACAAAGTCAACATGGTTTGGGCAGTATACGCAGAAGAAAGAAAAATACATCTCTTGGCTTCTTGTGATGACAATATGAACGTATTTTTCTTTATGATGATTATACTGTTTTTAGCGTGATAATGCAGAGTAAAATTATAAGCTTGATTATGATGCTGGAAGTTAAAAAGAGCTGAAAGTAAAGAGAGTAGGGGTGAGAAGTTTGCACAGTTATTTATAGTGGTTCGGTCTAACAAAGACATACGTCCACTCCTCTCAAATACCTTTGAGAGAGTTAGCTCCACTATCTGAACTGGTTTAGCGGCTTCCAGTTGCCTTTACAATCTAGCAGTAATCAAGCACTGTTTCCAAAGCTTGGTTTTGCAGGCTCACCAAAAACCCTTACAATAGACTATGTCTATGTTAGTTTATACGATATCAGCAACCTATTGCTTGGTTTATCAAGCTAACCAAAAACCTTTACAATAGAATTTGAAGAAGTTGAAATCTAACTTAAAAATTGCTACTTGATTCAGTTGATATGCCAGTATGCTTTTGTACACTGAATGATACTCAAGTTGAGAGTGTTGGTGTATGAAAGTTGAAGAGAAGATGATAGGAACTAAAAAACCTCTTAGAGGATATGCAAATGAAGATTCATTGTATTCTTTTTTTTTTTTTTTGTTCCTCTTCTCTATTTGAGAATGTATGCAAATGAATCCTTTTTATCTCTCTCTATCTTCTTATTCTCTTTTGAGTCTTCTTCCTCCTTTTATAATGGTTTCAAAATGTGACTGTTAAGACTTATTTATTGCAGCTTCATGTCTTGTCATTCTTCATTCTTGGAGAGCTTGCAAAAGGGAGCTGAGCAGAATGTAGCATAACAGATTCAACTTGATATATGTTATTGCATGAGAATGGTAACTTTGGTTTGTCAAAGCTAGAAAAATGCCCAACGTCTCTTTCCCTTTGCTGATATTACATTACCCAAAGCTGCAGAGAAAGATTGTCATTTTTGTTGGCTAGTGTGGGACTCCCAAGATACGTTCATATTGTCATCACAAGAAGCTAATAGATATATCTTTCTTTCTTCTGCATATGCTGCCCAAACCATGTTGACTTTGTCTTATGACCTTAGCATAGGAAGCAAAATATGATAAAAGCCTGTGTTCCTTTTTCATTGAGAAGCTCAATATTTTGGAAGTTTACTTTTTGTTATATATGATACATCCACTGCAGCAAGGGAAGCATGCAAGCTTTGCCTTTTATATGTGAATCCCAAGACAAAATAGGTTCACATTTTGTCATTATGTGAGCCCAAAGCATTTCTTCCTAAAAACTTACTTCCTTTGATTTTAAATAATAAAATAATATAGTTAATATAAAAATAAGATTTTTAGGAACACATGTACCAATGAATCACTAAAAACGAGAATAAGGAAATTTTTGGGAAATCAACTTGCTTTGAAAATATTTTCCAACAAGAGAGTTTTAGGTAAATATATATTTTTTAAAAATGCACTTCTAAACAAACATGGTTGAAGAAAAATTTCTTTCTAAACAAACAAATTGTTATACCATGAACAAAAAAAAAAAAAAATATCACATACAAAAATTATTTTCATTATCAAAACTAAAAAATAATTGGAAGACCCTTGATCTAACAATGAGGTGTAGTCTTATTGAAAAATTAAATAAGTTTGGTCCCAAATTTTAAGTTAATAGTCTTGAGTTTAAAAATTTATTATTTAGTACTCATATATATATATATATATATATATATATATATATATATATATATATATATATATATATAAATTTTATTCTTAAAGAGTGTGAAACTAACTTGTAAACTAAAAATAAAAATATCAGCACAAGGACGTGCTTCTCTAAGCACAACAGAGATATTACATAAACCAATTAAAATACAGTAGAGTCATAATTTTGAGAAAATCAAAACTTATGATTCTAAGCATTTTCAAGGGTTATTTTTTTTTTAAAAAAAAAAACATAAAAATAAGAAACTATTTGCTAAACTGTTCGCTAACATAAAATTATCTCAATATATCACAATAACAAATGGCACTTTTACGAAGGATATCAATAAAAAAGGCGTCATCTGAAATGGCGCTTTTGTTGAAGAATATCAAAGCCTCAAGATAGTATCTTTAAGTTAAATTTTTTTTAAAAGAATAAATAAGATGAAAAAACATTTTATTTACACTTAGTTATTACAGAACGCTGATACCTAATACATGGAAATACAAAAGCAATTCATGCAATGACCACCCAATCAACATAGTTAGGCACTTCCCTTTGATGCAAAGAGGAAACCATTCCACTAATACTTTCTCATTTCCATGAAACCTCACACCATTATCATCGGATTAAAGAGAAAAGAAATGACAGAAAGACAGCAGAGAGGAGCTGAAACACACGTGACAAATGGCTACAAGGGTGGGCCCCCACGTGCTTCTCTGAGTGTGATATTCAATTTTTATGTTAATTTTTGTTAATTTGAACATTTTAAATAATAAAAATTAATATCAACAATTTCTATCTTAACTTTTGTTTTGCATAATTAATTAATGTTATTTCTAATTCATTTCAATGAAACGTGTTGGATTTAATTTCATGATTTTGTGTTCAATTACGTGTAGTGCACAGCCCAAAACATTCGCGTTGCATGGCCATAGCATTTGCTCATTACTTGAGGATTTAAAGTTGTGAAGGCCATCTACCTAACGCAACAATCCACGTTAATTAGATACTTACGTAAACTAGTTCACAAGTATTATGCTGTACAAAAATTAGCATCTTTAAACCTAATTTGTCAACATCGATGGACAATTGATTTAATCATTGTTATCTTTCAACAAAGATCTTATTAATTTTATCTCAATGATCGTTGACTGAAAAAATATATTTTTAAAGTATAATAATAAAAATAATAGTTAAAAATTAATTTTTTTAAAAGCATGTTTTCACAAGCTTATGTAAAAAATATTTTTTTCTTTTAAAGGTGTTATTTTCTTCTTTTTTTTTTTTTTAAAAAAAAGTCTTAACACTCAAAAAAAAAAAAAAGATAGAAATACTTTTGAAAAAAACAAATCCAAATGGATTCTAAGAGGTTAGGATGTGATATCAAAGTATCGATTCACTTTTATTTTGTTCCACTTGGCTTCAAGCCTAACACACTTTTGCTTGCATGATTATTAGGTGTACTTCAAATTTTGGACACGAACCGTGTAAGGTATACTTCACATCTTCGTGTGTACTTCATACTTCTCGTTTGGAAAACATTTCTATTGATGTATCATGATTTTCAGTCTTTTTTGGGAATTGTTTGCCAAAATAAATCAGTGAAGCTTCAAAATTCAAATAAATAACTTTTATGTCCTCAAACTCAGGTTATTGATTCGAGTCTTGCACAATTCATGTTAGACAATAAGTCTAAAGAATGTCAGTGAAAATGACTTTTTAAAGTTAAGAGATAGAGAAAATAAAAGAAAGTTATACACACGCAACATTTTACTTTAAATTTGATTCATCCCCACAATGTTAAACTTTGGATGAAAATTATAGGTCTAATGATGAATCTCTTTTAAAATATAATAAAAATTCTTGAGTACAGTTTATACTCTAAAAAATTAAGTCAAGACAATAATAATTTTTATAAAATGATAATTTGTTTTTTATATTATGTGCACTCAAAATAAAAAGTACGTGATGAACTAACACAACCTTTCACTAATTTCATTTCCAAAAGTTATTCTAGCAACCTCTATGTTTTTGGTTAATTAATCAAACTAAACGACTATTCGTATCATGTCTTTTAAAATGACGTAATAACTTCCGATATAAATTTTATATATGACCTTTAGGGATGTATTTTTTTATTTTGAAAATCTTCCCACAAAGCAAGTCCACCAACAGCTCAGATAGCATTATTGGAAATCTCATTGCAATGCACTTTATCGGAGTTAAAGAATAAAAAAAGAAGGAAACCACTTTAATCAGAATCTTAAGTAGTAATTACAACTCTTTTAGATGAAAACAGATGGACTCTGCGATTTATTTCACTTATAAAGTTTAGAATCAGATTCTATTGGGAGCAATCATTCTTTTATAGGCAATCTGTAACTAAATCTCATTCAAACTAGTACCATGCACTAAACTTAAATTGGGATAGTCTATATCCATCCTAAACTTTCTGCTTATACCGAAGGAAGATCAATATGTCAAAAAATGAATCATCTTCTAACTTTATTTACAATAATCTAACATCTTTTTAGATCTATATATAGCCCCCCTCTCACACCCTCAAAGCAGATAAAATAGGTCACCCAGCAGCAATGGTTAAAGCAAGAGAGTCTCTAAACGTTGCTAATGGTGTAGGGAGAGGAGAGGAAGCTGATTTTGATCCAAGTGCTCCTCCAATATTTAAGATTGCAGAAATCCGAGCTGCCATTCCGAGCCATTGCTGGGTCAAGAATCCATGGAGTTCTTTGAAATATGTTTTCAGAGATGTCATAGCAGTCACTACATTGCTAGCTGCAGCAGTTCACTTCAATAGCTGGTTATTTTGGCCCTTCTATTGGGCATTTCAAGGGACAATGTTTTGGGCTATATTTGTTCTTGGCCATGATTGGTAATTAAATTCCCACATCTCAAATCAGTGTTTCATATTCATTAACTTAGACAATTCACTTTGCTTCTCCTTTCTAGTTCTTTGCATTTCCCATCTATCTTGTAAGAGATTTTACTTTTTATTTGTATTATTTTTTGAATCTTCTTCTTTTTCTTCTTTTTTTACAACAGTGGCCATGGAAACTTTTCAAACATTTCCAAACTGAATAGCATCGTCGGTCATGTCTTGCATTCCACAATTCTAGTACCTTACAATGGATGGTCGGTTTCCCTTAACTTTAATTTCCAGTTCATATTGTCCTTAAAGTTCCATTTTTCAAAAATGCTTTATTCTTTTTTGACTTTTTTTTCCCCAAATCAACCAATTTGCACATTTTCAGGAGAATCAGCCACAGAACACACCATCAAAATCATGGGCATGTTGAGAATGATGAATCTTGGGTTCCAGTATGTATTGGACCTAACCATTGTTGCTAATGAATCATAAGTTGCAAAATTTGATGAGGCTTTTCATAATTATGGGTTTTTGTGTTTTTCTTTTTTGGTCTCAGATGACAGAGAAAATTTACACGAATCTAGACAGTGCAACAAGAATGCTAAGATTCACTTTGCCTTTTCCCATATTTGCATTTCCCTTCTATCTTGTAAGAGTTTTTATTTGTTTATTTAGTTTTTCTTCAGTTGAAATTAGAATACATGTCATTTACAAATCTAGAGATGTGACAACATGTCAACTATTCAATAGATTAATTGATATATCATATAATTTTATCTACATATTGACATTTTGCCACATCAACAACTATAATACAAATGATCATCGAAAATCTGCATTTCAAGATAAATTAGGCTGGACATTAATATATGCAGTGCGGGTAACTCTTAGATTATTCTAGACCCAGGAACAATCAGATGTTTGCATTAATGATATATGGCAGAAGCATCTTGATCACTTTGTTTCTGTTGTTAAATGCATTTTAGTGGAACAGAAGCCCTGGAAAGGAAGGCTCTCACTTCAATCCCTACAGCAACTTGTTTTCCCCCAAAGAGAGAAAAGATGTGCTTATCTCAACCCTGTGTTGGGCTACCATGTTTGCTCTTCTTCTGTATTTATCCTTTGTAATTGGTCCTATTCAAATGCTCAAGCTCTATGGTGTTCCTTACTGGGTAAATTCATTCTTACGTGATATAATATTTTGGCTAACATGTTTGGCTCCATTTGTTTCCACAGAAAATATTTTGACATATGAATTTCTAGTTCTTTGAGCTATTTTTTTTTTCTTGAGAAAACAAACTAAGCCTATGTTTGCAGATCTTCGTCATGTGGCTGGACATTGTCACATATATGCATCACCATGGTTACAAGCAGAAACTACCTTGGTATCGCGGCAAGGTACATATATAGCAATGAGCTGATTGTGATCATTCACTTTTTGTTAGTGCATATTGATTTATGCCAATCATTAATTCTATTTGCAGACAAAAGCAGCAAAGGCAGTGTTGGGCAAGTACTACCGAGAACCAGAGAAATCTGGGCCAATCCCATTTCACCTCATCAGTATTTGGTAAACAGTCTTAGACAGGACCACTTTGTTAGTGACTCTGAGGACATTGTGTACTGTAAGACTGATCTTCAGGTCCATAGATTATCTTGGACCAAGTTTGATCAAGTGACTTCATGATTGCTCCGATACTCAAATTAATTAGTACCTGAAGCAAGCCCATTCAAATCATTTGTTGGTCCTCTTTTTGTTAGTTTCATCAGTATAAATAGAAAATTGTTAAGTATATACTTTCTTGTTCACACCCTTTTTGCACACATATTTATAGTTATTTATTTGAATAAAATTATAAATAAAAAATAAAAAATATAAAAAATAAATGTGTATATGTTAAAATTTGATAAAAAGAATTTTGTATTTATAATTTTACTTAATTCAAAAAAAATAGTTTTAAATTGAATAATTTAATAATAAGTTTATGTTCTATAAATTTCGATAATCAAGACAAAAAAAGAAAAGAAAAAAGAGACACATAACATTACTAGTCTAATTAAATGCCTAGATAACATTAATTTCCACCTGGATTTCTCGTTCAGTTTCACAAGGAAAGCGTCTCAATCTATTGGAATCTAGAGTCATAGGAGATATGTTACTTACTTTTATAACCTAACCTATTTTTTGACTCGACCCAGCACATCTCACACCAGTTTTTTGGGTTCTTCTGGGCAATGAAGAATGCAAGAACAATATTGTGGAAAAATCCTTCAATTTGAAAAATTAAATTTAAGAAAAAAAACACACAAAACTTGATTTTCACACATATTTGGCAGTAGAAATAACATTATTTATACTCAGATTATAATCTAATCAAAACCCTAACACAATTACATGTTATAAACATCATATAATCATAAATTTACAATTATAAATTAAATAACTTTAATTTTAGAGTTCATAAATATATGTGAAAATCATCCAAAAATTTATTAATTTTGCATAATAATTTACCCCGTGTGTGTGTGTGTATATATATATATATATATATATATATATATATATATATATATATATATATATATATATATATTCATGCAATATTAAATCAAACCATAAATTAATTTTGTAGAATTATCATAAATTTAAAAGAAATTTGTAATTGTCTTATTCTTGTTATTTTGATTAGTCTAAATGCCTAAATGGCATTTATTTTAGACATGTATTTCTCATTTAAATTCACAAGGAAAGGTTCTCAATGATCTGTTCGAATCTAGAGTTGTGTATATAAGATGTTGTAGTCTTCAATTGAAAGAGAGATCTTTGCAATTACATGCATATCCCTTTGCTCCCATTATTTAGAAGGTCAGGGGCAAAACTGTAAAATTTGGGTTAGAGGGAGGACTTTAACATACGTTAAACAAAATCAATAGTGATTAACGTAGATTATTAATAATTATCTAAAATTTATTAATAAAGATTTAGTTTAACGAAAAAGATTAATCTCCACAACATAATGAATCTAAATTTAAATTCCTTTTAAGAGACATTCACATTTAATGCTCAACTAATATCTTCAATTAAGGAATACCTATGGGACTTCTTTTGATGCCAATGAAAACATACAAAAATGATATACTTCATTTCAGCTATCGAGATCACGATATTTCGTTCTCTTCTTTGTATTGTCATATTACTCCAAAAAAAAAAAAAAAAAAAACCAATTTAATAGCTTCCATGTTGCTAACAAAGTTAAGTGAGCGAAAGAGAACGAGAGAAACTTAAGAAACCTACATCAATAGCTAAGTTGAATAAAATATCGTCAAAATAACACAAGTAAAAAGCAATGTATAGAAATGGTACAAATACACTCAAGAGATAGTACTTCTAGAAAACATCAAGCTAAAAACATATCAAAACCCATTATTTATATCTTATAAACAAATTTGAAAAGTTCAAAACACGAACAAAAATGCTATATATGTATCTATTTGTGTACATTCTTTTTTTACATTTTTTTTTTACTTTTCTGTTTACAATTTTATTTTTACAAATAACTACAAAACTCAAGATGTACCAAGATGTGTACATTAACCATTGTACACATTAGCATTTCTCAAACACAAAAGCCAAGCTATGTTACAAATTACAGGGGGGCGTAGCTCCGTCCCTGCATGTGTACAAGAGCTAGAATAGCTTAGCTATCAGTAACTAAAAAGATGACTATCAATGTAACTAACTGTCATTAGCTAACATCGACAAGGTTCTTATTCTTTTTCGCATATTAAAAAAAACATAAAAAAAAAAAACGATGCTTACTCTTTGACATTTAACAAGTTGTCCGATCTTGTTTTGGCAACAAGAAAGTTTAGGTTAACGGGAAGTCATCCCATTTTATTAAGTCTAGTGCACGATATAGGGTTTAATAACATTTTACATGATAGTTACCAGGGGTCACCATGAGTAAAGCCTATGAAGCCTTTATTTAAGGCCCCAAATATAATTGCTAAATAAAGTAATACTCTCTTATAAAAGGGCAGTTGCCCCCATATACTAAAATAAAAAATCTTATTATATATTCCTTCTGTTCCTATTTATAAGACACTTTTAGTTAAATTACATAATTTAAGAAAATTTGTTGAAAATAGTTAACTGTCTTGATGTTTCCAAATTTTTATCTAACATTTTAAAATTGCCCTTAATTTAAGTCACTAAAAAGAGCAAAGAGTAAACGTAATAACATTTCAAATGGGAATAATATTGAAGAGAGGAGAGAATGGTGTATTTGAAAATAAATTATAAATGCTTTCTACTCCTAAAATTATAGGACCACAAAAAAGATTCTAGAATATGACTTACAAATAGAACTGATGGGAGTAAGATTGTTATAATATACTCGCCTCCTTGTAAAATGTAGCATAGCTCGGCTTTTGTGTTTTGACCTTTTCAAATTTCTATAACAGATGTAAATAATGGGTGTTGATGTGATTTTAGCTTGATGCTTTCTTGGAGTACTGTCCTTGAGTGTATTTGGACCTTTTTTTTTTATTTTTATAAATTGCTTCTACACTTGTGTTATTTTGACAATATTTTTATCTAACTTTGTCATTGATATAGGTTTCTTAAGTTTCTCTTATTATCTTTCGTTCACTTTATTTTGTTAGGTACTTGGAAGCTATTAATTGCTTTTTGCGAGTAATATGACAACGGAAAGAACTCTTTCTTCATTCTATAAGAAGAAAGAAGTTACTGTTTTTGATCTACCTTAGCCTCGTCCTATGTCATTTAACTACCACAACCCTAGATCATTCGCCACAAGCTTTAAACTTAACGAGCCTTTAAAATGTAGAAGCATTTAGCGAGAATAAAATTGATGCTTATTAATGTAGAGCGTGATCCAAAGAAGTTATAGAAGAGTTCTATTAAATTAAAAACCAAAAAGATCATGATATCGATAGTGAAATGAAGTGAATCGTTTTTATATTTGTTTTCATTGCTTCTAAAGAAGCCATTCTATTGAATATATGATATTTTGTTTTCCTGATACATATATTTTGCTCTTCATTGACACGTGTCTGTCTATATAAAGGCTTTCTCATAATCAATTTTAATACAATGCAGTTGGCTAGATAACAGAGATACTCTTCTTTCCTTCTCTCAATCATCTCAAGTCTTCTTCCTCTTTCTCGTTGACTAATATTCTTTTCCCCAATAGCTGTAAGATTGTACCATATTTCTCTGATTTTTTAAAAGATAATTCCACATATTCATTGGCCCTATCAAGCATTGAGTGTACATCATTCTAGTTGTTTGGCCAATAGGATGTTGTGGAACAAAGTATAGAACACTCTTTTGAGACAGCAGATCTCCATCCATCTTAATTGTTTGCAACTGTAACCTCAGCTCCATTATTTGTTGAAAAGGGAAACAAGAAGGAAGATAAGGAAATAAAAAGGTGGTGGTTCAATAGGAACGCTAGGGTTGCTTGGCATGGCGGACAAGTGGAGCAGCAGCTGTTATCCTTCCACCTAACCTCACGCGGTTCCCTCCAGTACTCTAGGGGCCACAAAGCCTTAGTTTTCACCAAGGCCACATGACCCAACTCTCAACATGGAATGGGAAAACCTGCAAGATATGGAACACCCTTTTAAGACAGCGGATCTCATCCATCTTAATTGTTTGCAACTGTAAACTCAGCTCCATTATTGGTTGAAAACGGGAGAAAAAAAAAAAAAAAAAAGGCACATAAAGAAACAAAAAGGTGGTGGTTCAATAGGAACGTTTAGGGTTGCTTGGCATGGCAGACAAGTGGAGCAGAAGCTATTATCCTTCCACCTAACCTCACGCGGTTCCCTCCACAGTACTGGCCATGAAGCCTTAATTTTCACCAAGGCCACATGACCCCTCTCAACAAGGAATGGGCAAGCCTGCAAGAAGCAGCCACTGGTCCAATCAAAGCAAACCATAGCCTTGTTCCACCCTCTTGATGCCGCCACTGGGGTTACAAGCCAATGTTACCTGGCTCAGCAATCAGAGCTTTGTGCCTTGCACTTTTAAGGACTTATTCATGTGAATTATAAACTAGGTGGAACTTGAGAAAGATTTGAAATATAATTGTTGCTTGTAGTGGTCCAAGTTTGAGCTTGTTGAATGTGCAATTTAATTAGTCGTGTCTTGTTGAGTGAGATTTTATACTTGTTTCATGCCTCATTTCTTTAAGGTTTTGATGAATTTTGTGGAAAATTGGCTCTTATTTGGTTTAATTTGTACGTTTCGATTTAAAAAGCGGAATTTAGATGAATTTTGGGTAATTGGGTGATTTCCACAAGTGTTGGGCTAATTGTGCAATTTTATAGAAGAATTCAAGACCTATTAAATCTGTGATGACATTATGCGTTTTGTATTGTATTGAGGCATGGAAACTAAGGGTGGGCATAGAAGAGACGTTCTATTGTCCTGTCTCGGCTTGAGAGATTGAGATGAGACATATCAAGAATAGAGATTGGGGCAAGAGTTATTCTGTCCTACTTTCGTCTTGATCATGTTTTGATTTTTGTCTTGTCTTGGTCTGTCTCAAAATAATATATATATATATTTGTGTTGTTTTAAAATTTAAAAATGTTAAAATGAAATATTTTCATTATTTTTTCTTATCACTTAGCAAAAATACAAATTCATAAGATTAAGACTAATTAATAAAAAAAAAAAAAAGTGGCGTAGTCCAATAATGAATAGGCTAAAGAATGTATATGTTAAGATGAAAGGTTGGGGAAACATGAGAGAAAGATGAAATAGGGTAACCACCATTAAATGTTTATCACGTTCACATAAACATGTTATATGTATAAAACTTCAAAGCAAATTTTAAAAAATTACATATTTATATTTAATTTATATTAATTGCATTTTAATGTTTAAAGAATCAAATTCTAGAAAATAAAGTAACAATAATTTTTAGTTTTCTCCCTCACTTGTTATGCAAATTTTAACTATATCTTTTTAAGTTGTTCAATGTTATCTATTCAGCATATTAATTGAAGCTCATTGGTAATAGTAATGATTACTGTTGATCTATGTGGCCATTGGTAATGAACACTATGAAAAAAAAAAAAATTAAAATGAGTTTAACATTTCTCTTACAAAAGAAGAATTTTAAAACAGGACGAGACAAATTGTTTTAGATAAGATTCAAAACGAAATTGGGACAAATTTTTTTAAAATTATGATGAAAATGAAATAAAAATTTTTGTCTCAACTAATTTTTAGAATAACCAAAATCCTATCTTTTACCCACTCCTAATAAAAACAAATGTGATGCGGCATAATAAAACATGACTTATGGAAAGTGTGCTTCAAGTTGAGCGTATTTCAATTATGTCGTGGCATAGTTATAGCCATGTCGCGACATGCCTAGGAAAACCATATGACTGACTTTATTTGATAAAAATTAGGTTTAGGTATAAATACATTCTTAAGAAGCTATTTGAGTACTTTTTGTCATTGTAAACGTATTGATTGGAGGCAAGAAAGAAGGAGCACACTTAATAATAAGGATGGCAATGGGGTAGAGTGGGGCAGAAAGTATAGTCCTCGTCCTTGATCTCTACTAAACAAATTTTCCCCATCTTCATTTTTGTCTATAATATTGAAAAAAATAATCCCTCGACCCTAATCCCTGTGGGAGTCGAGGACCCACGGGTAATTTTTATAAAAATATTTTCATATAAAAATTAAATATTTTAATTAAATAAAGTTAATTTAATATAAAAATAATTTATAAAATTACAAAAATACTTCTACCTTATATATATTTTATGTTAAACTAATGGTATTTTAATATTTTTACTAATTCGGGGATCCTCGTCCCCATCCCAACCCTTGCAGTGGAAATTCTCCTCCAATCCCTGCTTTGAACGGGGAATCCCACCAGGTCCCGCTCATTTGGGAGAAATTGCCATCGCTATGTAGCTTAGAGATTTATACCGACAAATTGATGTTTTGATTTATAAATATAATCTACATTTTTTAAAATATATGAGCAATTAATTTCATACATAATGCTTTTTATAAATTGGCCATTTATAAGATTTGATTAGATGTCTATGATTTACACATGAATGTAGTTTTATAAAATCACTTTTAGACTTAATTATTGTGATTTATGTGAAAGTTAGAAACATGACAAAAAGGATTACATAATCACATACAATTTCACAAAATGCTTTAATGTCTTTACATATTTGATTTACATCAAGGAATTAAGCAAATAAATTTCTGGAAGAGAATTAATTTACCAAGGAATATAGTTTTAGCTAATTTAGGGAATTGAACTTTCACAAAATTGATTAAATAGTTATATGATAAATTTCTAAATATTTGAGTGCAAGATCTTAAGAGAAATCTTGAACCTAGTATTTGTTTAATCGATTTTCTTAGTTTGATATTCACATTCTCTTTGATTTCTAGTTGTTTAATTTTCAAATCCATTAAGTTTTGACCACTTAATTTGAAAGTAAAGTCAGCATTTGGTTTCCAAATCCCTGAAGATGGCAACTTATACTCCTTTTATACTATACATGCAACTTAATGCAATTGCTAGGAAACATAAACATATCTGATGGGATTTCAATAGAGATGATGGTGGCTGCTGCAAAAATTAAGAGATTCTTTCTGTTAAGGCAAAGAAATCTAGTTGCTGATGACCATTTTATCAGGAAGGGATGTTCATGGAGCACAAACTTCAATTGCTTCTTAAGGTAAAACCCCATTAAGCTTTCTATATTTTATGACTCTTGTAATCAAAATTACTTACTTCTTTTCATGCTTTGATAAAGTAAACAAAGTCCGAATTCTTCTTTGTGTTCCACAAAACAGGAAGATTAATTGATCTAAACCCTGTGAAAAATAAAAATTATTTTTTAATATATTATAATTTTTGAATTAGTAAAAAAACATTAATCGGGGTCACGTAATAAAAATGTTCTACACAGAGGCACCAAAACAGTTGGGGTCCAACAAATACATGGAGGGCGCCAGCTTGAGGAGCGTCCTTCCTATTTTTTATTTTTCATTTTCTTAAATTCTTATTGCCCAAGTTTTAGTATTTGGATATTGGAAAAAAAATTAATCTTGTTGCCCAAGTAATGGAGATCTGGAGAGCAGGGAAATTTGCCGAGGCATCCTTCACAAAAACTGGCGAGCTAAACTCTAGTATCTTCCCATCAAGCTTGGCTACCCTCTCAATCTTGGCCCACTTGCCCATACCACTTGCTACACCAGATTCTGAACTGGGTTTACATAGAGCAAGGCAATTACCCATTTTGCAATGAGAAAGTGAGTAACTCTATATATGCAATGGAAGAAGAGGAAGGCTAAGTTGTTATTAGGAAATAATTTCATAAAGACATCATTTGTTTTGGCACCTTTAAAGCTAGGTACATTTGTGGTATATTAAGAAATAATTTAAGTTTATGACATTTTGATAAATAATTTTTATTTTTGTATTTTTAAAGAGAATTAGCCAACTTTACTTTTCATGATTCCTCAAATGGATTGACTTCTTAAGTCAATAAGAGATAATTCGGAATCCACTTTCAACATTCTCTAGAATACTTTGTTTAAGGTTACCTGCTGGACCTTATGGCAAGATCGCAACTTGATATTTTTCAAAGGTTCTATTAATGCATTAAAGCCTCGGTATAGGGTTCTGGGGGCAGCATCTGAAATCATACACTGGGTTCTGGGGCACACTTTCTATTTTATTTGTAATTTCCGTTCTGAAACACCTTTACCTCTCTCCTGATCTTCTCCTTGCACCAAATTTGATTCAAATTGCAAAGAAGTAAGGTGTTTCAAGTGGTTAGAGCACTCTCCAGCATTTAAGAACTGGCTTTCTCACTTGCCCTCCTAATTTAATTTGCAATATTAATTTTTTATTAAGCATATTTTCAGCAATAGACATATGATTAGATTAAAATTGTATCAATATTAGAGTGATAGAGTCAAAGCTCTGGTGTCTCACTTCGAGACTTAAGCATCTGCAAGCCGAGATATCTGAGATTTTATTCAATTGAATGATGAATGCTGAACAAGTTTTCATGTTTCAAACACTTTACCTCGTATACTAACATCTATTCGAATCTAGAGTTGTATGAGATGTAGTCTTCAATTGAAAGAGATATCCTTTTCCTCCCATAATTAATTAGAAGGTCAGGGATGAAACTGGAAATTTTTTGTAAGGGATGAACTTTAAAACATGTTAAACAAAACCAATTACGATTCATGTATGTTATTAATAATTATCTAACGTTTAGTTCAATGAAAAGCAAATATATGTATAAAAAAGGACACAAAATATCATATATTCAATAGAAGAAGTAAAGATAACTTCTTTTGATGCAATGAAGACATATAAAAATGATACACTTCATTTCAGCAATCAAGATCACGATCTTCGGTTCTTAATTTGACAAAACTGATGTGGACCAAACTTGAAGGGGTGGGCCCAAAGGCGACAAATCCTAGATAACAATAACTAAAAGATGGGCATTCCAGCATTAATGAACAAAGGTAAGCATTTATTATATATCATCCCAATCCATCCAACTTTATTGACGTTTACACTAAAATAAACTTGGGCGTATGGAATCCCTACACTCGATCTCACTCATTTAGGGTATGTTTGGTATGCAATGAAGAAAAGGGAGGGAAAAGAATGCGTTTTACTTTTCCTTGTTTTACATTGTTTAGTTTTAAAATAAAAGAAAGTTCATTTCGTGATATAATTTTTTATCATTGGAGGTTATAATTTTTTTTTCAAATTCGAAGAAAAGTCAGAAAAAGAAAAGAAAAGGAAATAAATTTTCATTTATAAAAAAGTCTAAATTATAAAATTAAAATTAAATTATAAAATCATAATTATAATTAAATTATAAAATTATAAAATTACATTAAAGTTTATATATGAATCTAAGTTATAAAATTAAAATTACATTATAAAATTTTATTTTATTTTATTTTTTAATATTAGCCATAAAATTTATGGTAATCAAATTGATAAATAAAGATATTTTTATATATATATATAAATTTTAAAGAAATGATAAATTTATACTTACATAAAAATATATATATTCTATTTCATTAATTTTTTTGTGTAAACTAAACATTATAAAGAAAAAAATTTTCTTACTTTTCTATTATATATAAAAAAACTCAAGGGCTATTTTTTTTTTTTTTATTCTTTTAGCTCATTTCTTTTCTTACTCTTTCTTTTACTTTCTAACGTACCAAACAGAGCCACAATATCAATTTTTCTTGCTAATTATTCTACATTTTAAAGGTACATACTTCCTTGGTCCTAAATATAAGGTAATTTTTAGAAGACAAATTTTAGTCCAATTTATAAGAGGGTGTGTTAAAAGAATGAAATTTTTTTTATAAATGTTTTTTTTTTGCATTAATTGTTATATAGGGAAAATAAACATAGTGGAGCGCGAAGAATATTCAATATAGTGTGAAAAACATGTAATATGATGACTTTATTATTTTTTATCGGTAAAAGAAATTAAAATAAAATTTTTAATTATTATAATAAATTAGTAAAATTAAAAATATAAAGTATTTTTTGTGAAAACTAAGAATACGTTTTTTTTTTAAAAAAAATATATAAATTAGTTGAATTCGCCATGGGAGGGAGTAACTCGTTAAGTTTAAAAGCTTGCGGTGAATTATCTATGGTTGAGGTAACATTAAATGACATAGGAGTAGGCAGGTTGAGGTAACATTAAATGACATAGGAGTAGGCTGAGGTAGAACAAAATCATTGACTTCTTTCTTGTAATGAATGAAGAAAGATTTCTGCGTTGTCATGTTACTCCCAAAAAAGCAATTTAACAGCTTCCAAGATGCTAATAAAATAAAGTGAGCAAAAGAGAATGAGAGAAACTTAAGAGAGCTACCTACGTCAATGGCAGAGCTGAATAAAAATATTGTCAAAATAACACAAGTATAGGCAAATAGAAAAGGTCCAAAGACACTCAAGGGATAATACTCCCAGAAAGCATCAAGCTAGAAACAAAACAAAACCCATTATTTGTACATTGTAAAAAAAATTGTAAAGGTCAAAACACAAAAGCCAAGCTATGCTACAAACCAATATCATTGTTTTAATTACACACAACCATGAGTATATTTCTTAGTCTCACTCGTTCATGAGCCCAAGATATCATTGCTATAGGAGGGATAAAATTCTATTTACATCACTCATATTTTTCTGTATGATTAATGACACACCTAATCATTGACTTATAGTTATCCGGATTAAATGTGATGATACAAACAACATCAAAGTACGTAATTCTCGTATAGGAAACTATAGTTGAAAGACTACATGCATTATGGTGACAATAGAATTGATGTGACACCCTACAATCCTCATAGTATTCTCAAAGCAAGTTGGTCTAGTGTGTTTGTTCTTTAACTATGTACTTTGACATGACATAGTTTTGACTCCAAGTTGTTAATCACTGTGCCTACTAGTCTCAATCCATTATTGCTATCATTTTTACAGTAATACTTGACTCAAAATGTTCTAAGAATAGTGAAATTATTCTAGAGACAATTATCATATTAAGTTATGAATTGCCTTAATTTTAAAATGAAACAAAATATAATAATTGCATTGCCTTAATAAAACATGATACAATGTATACTATTACAATCATCTCATGATTAGTTCAGAGGGTGCACAGCAACAAGAATCACACTACCGTGGTTGATCTACTAACAGCATTTTCAAACTCAGAGGACCAGTTCCTTATTGAATATCCAGCTGAACTTGACACCTCGGGACTTCTTCATCTTCTTTGCTCGCTCATCCGCTATCTCCTGCAACCTCCTAATCCTGGGTGCTAATCCACACACAAAATCTTGTGCACGCCTTGCCTCGCTGTTCAAGCCTTCCAGCTTCTCCAGTCTCCACCTTCCGACCAAGAACTCCAGGATATCTGCATAATCATTGGCTGTGTAAACACCAAGCTTGCTGGCCGCCATTGAGAAATGGGTGAATAATTTTGGATCACATCCATCGTACATTAGATGGGCTGGCAATGTGATATTTTTGTGCATCATATCAGCAATAGCTAGCATTGTCTCTGAAGGGTCCACTTCTAGAAGCTTCTCGATGATTCTGGTGTAGGCATTCTCATGCCGCTTCTCATCTGCTGCGATGGAGCCACATATCCGAGCAAGCACTAGATCACCACTCTCCTTAGCTAAGCGAGCTGTGTTGCCGTGAGATATAAAGGCTGCTCGCTCTTGGAAAGATGTATATACAAACCCTAGATATGGATTGTTTTCGGTTTGTACATCCTGTCAAACACAGTACGTTCATTAATTTGAATCATTAAAAGAAAAGCAGGTAGTTATAACACATACGTGATGAGTGATAAACATTTTAAGTCTAAAAATAACGATTATATTATATGGATTTGAGCAAGAAAAAGGACTTACCACGCCAGCTCCAATCAAATACTGAAGTGTCTTCTCAACCATACGCATGTCAACTCGACCGGAGAGATAGAGATAGGTTTTGAGCAAATCACCATGGCGATTCTCCTCAGCAGTCCATGATCTGGTCCATTGCGCCCATGGAGTAGGACTGCAGCCAGTTTCATCCCTGACCCCATCAAATGTGTTTATGAAGCTCTGGTACGCAGGCAGTGCATCCTCGCTGAGCATGTCACCCACCAGAACGACAAAGTACTCATCTGGAAGCTCAGCCGCCCGATCACGCAACTCTCTCACTTGATCGTTGAACTCATCCACCGTCAACGATGAGTCCGGCAAGAACGTCTGGGGCTGCCAGCTTTGCTCAACGGGCTTCCGCAGTGGCAGAATCCTCTGGGAAACCCAGCTCTCCATTGCAGTAAAAACTTCAACCTTCTCAGGCGGCATTGAGTGTGTCTTCCTTTCAGTTTTTAGAAACGCCCGGGGAGGCCGTGCAGTGGCAACGGCGATTAGAGGTAGAGATCCAACGGTGAGGGTTTTCATCTTGGCTACTTGGTTCAGTAGAAGGAATTGATTGCTTAGGTTGTGATTGAGGCTCTGGATGGTTAACCATTATATATAATATACATGGACGGGCAAGTGTTGGAACAACCAATAAAGTAAATAGAGATCACCAAATCATATGTACTGTTTGGTTAGAATATTAAAATACTAAAATAATGCAAAGAATAATAATGATAAACTACTTACTAGAACATTACAATTTTGAAACTATTTCTCAAAACATTGTTATTTTGTCTATAAGTACTAGTTAGGATTCTTCAAAGGCACCATTTCATGTGAATCCCCTTAGTGTAAATACATCCTACTATCTCCATTGAGGTTGTACATATTGTTTCTTGCATTGTTGATCTGTTTATGTGTTATGTTTTTAACATTTTCAGTAGGGTCGGAGTGCACATAAAAGTTTATTATGTTTTTTCTTTTTTCTTATAGTTAAAAAAATATGTATATGTAGAGATTTTAATCTATAGTCATAAAAGATTTGAATTCAGATAAAGAAATGAATAAGAAACTTAAGATAATTTGTTGTGTTTATTTGTCACAAAACTTAGTCAAGTGATAATATTCAGCTCAAATATCAATATCAATAGTAACCCCTCCATTTTCAGATTCTGTTATTTTAATTAGATTCCATCATTTTGACCACTCTTCATATCTTTTGAAGATTTTTATTTTATTTATTGGTTCTCGAGGGTGCCCAGATTCATATATTGGTGTTTTTTTATTAGCTTTTATGCTCCTTATTAAGGATTCATGAATCTTTTTCTTGATTCCAAATCTTCTATATAAGGCTAACTTGATTATTAGAAGTGTGCTGAAATATGCATTTGCTTTCTCGAAAGTACCAGGCTGTATTTACACTAGAGCACCACTTGAAATACCTTGAATATGAAGTGACATAGCCCGTACACTGGATGCATGAAGGGTGTCATTTCTGGTGAAGCCATTGGACAAAACAATACCATTTTTAGGAATAGTTTTCAAATTCCTTTTTTTTTTTTTTTTATCAAAGGTATTTTCTAAATTAATAAAAAAACCACTAAAATAGATAGAATTTATCTCAACAAAATCTTCTTTATATATATTGTTAGGGATCAAATTATTGTCAACATACTTGAAAAATGCATTTATCTATCAACTATGCTTTTTTTTTTTTTTTTAACAAATTTTAGGGATTTAAACCTATTAGAGGACACAAAAAAAAAAAATCTTTTTCACTGTTGATTTAATATAAACTAATCATTAATTAAACTAAAGTTTATTTATTATCAAGTAACATTATTCAAGAAATAATCATATATTAGAAGAAAAGTTCTTTATACACTCAAATGTTTTTAATTTACTCAAAACATCCATTTTGAATAGTCAAAATTGAACTAGGACCTACATTCTACTGTAAAAAATTTATTATTCTGTAAACTTTAGGCTCGATTGAAGTTTGTTCTTTTTTAGTTCAATTTAGTTATAACTTTCGAATAGTCATAAGACGAACATTTATTGAATTACTTCCTCGGTATCAAAATTATGCACATTAGGTGAATACATATATTTATTTTGGACCCATTTAAGGAAAGAGTCTACAATGAAAAATGCTATGAATATACAGATCTAATTTTTCTATTAAGGTCTCTTTATTAGGCACTTGTTAGATAAAAAATAAATTGCTTAAATTAAATAAAAAAGTTTAATTATTATACAAAACATCTGTTGAATAAGTGATGAATGACTTAATGTGTTTAGTATCAATTTAACCTAATAAAAAAATCTGATTCTAAATATAAATAAAAAAGTAAAAGGGATATAAAGAAAACACAAAAGTATAAAAATAAATTTACTCTTTTTAAGTATAAACATAACACTATTTTTAAGTAACATATACGAAGCAAGGTTGTAAAATGCGTATCACTATTTTACCATTTGAACTCAATGAACAAGAGGAAATCCACGTTATGCCTGTCATCATCAGCAGCCAGATTATGTCCCATTTCACAGCAGGAAATTATGTCTCAATTTAATTAGCAGACCTAGTATTAACTAGTGTACTACTTTTATGAGGACATATATCATTGATGCCACTCATCGAAGATCCACATGGAGGGCCTTAATGAGACTGTCCATGGTTTAGATTGGCTCAGTCTTAGCTTAAAGTCCCAAAAATTGTAAACCTATATTTCAGGACATATTTTACAAAAATCGTAAAACAATGACATGAATTCATCAACTTTGCCTATATATGGGTGCGCTTCCCACGCAATTTAAAGTCGAATGATATAACTTTATCTAATACAATTTATTTCTGTATAGTTTTTGACGTGTATACCATATTAAGTAATTTTACATAATTAATTTTAGTTAATTTTATAATCCTATTAACAATCAAGTCTTTTTTATTCTTGATTAGACTTGATTGTATTATTAAAAATATTATTTTAATTTCTTATAATTTTTAAAGATAAAATATAATAAAAAATTGAACAAGAGTTATTATTAATTAGTGTTGCTGGAAATTCTTGAACGAGGGTACTATCATTCCCAATGTCATACTCCTTTGATCAATTAAAAATAAATAAATATCGATAAACTGTCAATATATTCAACTATGTGAGAGAAGAAAAATATATATTGAAATTCATGATTAAAAAAATTATAGAAAATAAAACTCTATCATTTAAAAGTTATTTTTACCAATAAAATTAATTTTTATACGATATATCATATCAAATATTGCATAATATTACATTTTTATCTAGTCTTTATTAATACAATGATCCAAACAGGACCTATATTCCTTAATGATGTACATATATTTATTTTTATTTTCGGTGTTTTTAACTATCTATTTATTTGAATTATTTGTATATTATTTATTTACTTTTTATTTATAGTAAAAATTTATTTTCTTTTTTAGTACTACTTATTTAATTTTATTATTTATTTTTTATTTATATATTGATTATTTATATATATTAAAAACTATTTTGGTAAGGTTATTATTAGGTGGTTTACTGTTACTCTTATATCATTAAATCACCTTTATTATAAATACAACAAATTGATATTTACTCCATTATCACTGATATTTATATAATAATATCTATTAAGTATACTACCTAAAATCATATGCCTTTTAAGAAAAGTAATAAAATCTATTGAATAAAAAAATAATATCTATTAAATATACTACGTAAATATGGAAAAATATCCATTAAATAAAGAAACTTATGACTCTTAAAGATATAAAATCTATTAAATATAAATTAAACTAAACGAGTTAATGTATAAAATTAACAATAAATATATCATTAGATTAATTTTAGGTTTTTTTATAAATTTATTTTGGTGACTTGATATCTCTAATTGAACAGAATTGGAGACTCATTTATATTAGAAAGGTATAACTTCCAATTTAATTAAATTTTGAGATGAGAGTATTATTAAATCAATACCGATTAGATATTGGATATGATGTTGATATTTTTTATATCACTTAAATACTTATAAAATTAAATTTATATCAAATAATTTTTTTTTGTGGGATATTATCAATTTAATACTTAGATAAGAACTTTTTATATAAATTTAATCTTATAAATATTTAAGTGATATAAAAAATACTAATAGATATTAAAGATTTAATAGGTATCAACTTGATACCTCTATCTCACAAGTACTTAATGAAGAATTTAGTTTATTAAAAAAATATATATCGAAAATTATTTTTTATCTGATCAAAAATTAAATTAAAGTAATAAAATTTATTTGGAATAATGTTGGTTTGATCACATCTTTTTTTCATATATGACATGACCAGAGCACATAAAAGATTCAAAATTTTTAAATGGAAGTGATTTATTGATTTTTTTCTCAAAAAATAATTAATCTTACACTTTTTAGTAAAGTGTAATAGGATACTTGCATAAAAAAAAAAAAATGAAATAAAACCAAAGATTCGACTTTATTTATCAAAAGAAACAACAAAATATTTATTAAAAAATCAAAATAAGTACTTATTTTCCAATAAGGAACTTTTTTTTTTTTTGATAAAGCAATGAGGAACTATTTGATTCATGGTCCAATATTTATCGTTTATATATGGAGTAAGACTTTATTTATTTAAATAACGGAATTCATTAAACAATGTAAATAACTAAGGGAGGCCAATTCCCTTACAATGTGTAGGATAAATCAAACTCAGACAGTGGATAGAATGACAAAATTTATTGTTTGATATATTATTTTATTTATCATAATTAATTAAAAATTATAAAATAATATTATTTAATAAATGATGTTACTTATCTAAATATACGAAACATTAGATAAGTGAATAAATTTGTTTTTAGGGCCAAAGTAGTAAAGGTTGAAAAGTCTTAATAACAGATTGAAGCTGCACAATATGATCATTTAGTCGTTGTTCCCGTTTTGCGAGCAAACTGAATAAAGAATCTCAGTTTTACATTTAAACAGGTTAAATAAATGTACGAAAGTTAGCTCGAATGTGTACAATCCTGCCAATATTTATTGTTGACACGGAACGGTCTTCTCTCAATCAATTTATAAACGTGCCGTATATCTGCGCAAATTTAAAGCAATCGTACTGATCCATCTAATTAAAGAATGCTATGCACACGTAAATTTGTTTGTGTCTATTAATTTTTACAAATATCTTTTTTTTTAGAAAAACTTTTTTTATTTTTATATTATTATTAATTTTAAAAAAAATTATAATATTTTAAATTAAACAAATCAAAAATAAAAATAAATTTTATTAAAGTATATTTTTTATTTATAAAAAAGTTTACTTTTATTTTAAATTTAAAATATGTGAGTTAATTTTGTCTAATTTAAAATATCATTTTTTTTAAATTAGCAATAATATTAAAAAAAATTATTTTTTTATATGTTTTATAAATTTTTTATTTATAATTTTACTCTCACTTTTCTTTTTTTATTTTTATTTATAATTTTATCCTTATAACTTATTTAAAAATATAAAATATATAAAAAATAGATATAGATATTATATAAGTGTGTATATATAATTTTTCTTTAATTAAATTGGATTAGCTAAGAGTATTACCAGAACTTACATAATCTATATGCAACTGTTTTAATTTAATAAAAACTCTCAAATTTTAATTCTTAAAAATAGTTACATTAAAATTTAATAAAAAAATTATTATTTTTATAATATTATAAAAAAAATAACCTTGAGAGTTGCAACATTAATAATAACTCATTGGCCAATTATAGGACAAGCTGGAGGCCATGGCAACGAAGAATGTAGCAATAGTACCCAATAACAACTCACAGCTTATAAATGGGGAGGAATGGGGTCATTGGACGAGGCCACAATGACAGTTGTTTGGTTTCTGTGTATTTTGAAGCAGCTTCGGAAATATACACAAACCTATACCATAAAAAATTCTGTGTCATAATTAATCTAATTCAAGTTAATTAAAAGATTCAAAATAAAGTAAAGCTCTTTTAAAATATTATATATATATATATATATATATATATATATAAACTTAAACTTAGGTCAATATATTTAAATAGTTTTAACTTTTTACTACTAAAACTAATACTTACTGATATTGAATTGATATTTAAAATTAATATGATATTGAGAGATACTTATTAATAAATTAAAAATTACCTAATCAAGCAATTGATAGGGTTAAATTGAGAGGCAAAGAAATTAAATATTCTAATACTGATAATTGAGATAAAATGGAAAATGTAAGGCTTTTGCTTATTAAATTTCCCCTTTAGATTCGTATCTTTATTTATAGTATAGTTTGATACTTATAGTTGCTTATTCATTGTGAAAATGATCTTTAGAATATTTTCCGGTTATAAAATACTGTTCACTTGCACTTTTAAACATAAGAAGTGTTCATTTAGAACTTTGATTCTTCAACAGTAAAAATATCTTTTATTTTCTTTTGGATGCATGTCTTCAGGTACAGAAAAGTATCATATAAATTTAGAAAAGTACTTTTCTGAAATAAAGAAAAAAAAAACTTGGATATGAAAATATTTTCCCTCTTTATGGAAAAGCTCATAAACATCGATGGTAAAAATATTCATCTTTCTTGCCTAGATAAAAATGAGATGAATCAGGCTGAACTTTAATTTTGATTCATATAAAATTATTCAAGCCCATTTCACTTAATTGTCTGACTTTATTTTTCTAATTCAAGCTTGGCTTACTTCATACTTACGTACTAAGCTCAATTACATAAATTAAATTAAGTATTTTAGGCTGTATGTGCTAAATTATTATCTTGATGAATTGCACCTAAATTGTAAAAAATATTATATTCATTTGTCAAAATAAATGAAATAACATTTTAAACTATCAAAGAGTAAACATTAATTTATCAATATTTATTAATTTTTTTTGCTAGTATCAACTAAACAAAGATGTCAGATAGTAATTTTAACTATCAACAAGATAGTGATTTAGTTGGTAACAAATTAAATTTGGCGATTGAGGAGACTTTGTAATAAGTAAGTATAATTATTTTATTTTCTGAAAAAAACAATTGAAAATTTTAGACAAACGTTAAATTATTAGTTAGGAGAATAACCTATTAAATCTTTTGTAACTTAAACTAGTTTAACTTATAATTCAATTTCTCTTATTTCCATTATACCAAGCATTAATACTACCTTAAAAAGTTGGGGATGTTCTCTAATAATCCAATTCTGATGTCCCAAAGGTTGTGGAATGTTATTTATTTTATTAACAACTTAATTACTTCCATTTCTAAAACTTAAATGCAATACCTTTATGGTAATATAAATATTCCATTCTAAACTAAAGAGATAAGGAAAATGCTCTTCTTTACGTCTGGTGAAGTTTGAGGATAATTTGTTCCAAAGAAGTGTACAAATGATTTAAAAAAAAAAAAATCGGATTGGATTGCAAATGAAATAAGTTTATTTTCTTATATACGAGTTATTTTTTTTCCCAAAAAAAAAAAAACATCGGATTATCTAGCATGTGCCCAAGGGCACAGGATAAGTGTAATATATGTTATTATATTTTGTTAAAATTTGCGTTGTTATTAAGGATCTCTATCTTACTTTATTAATACCTCTTATTAATATCTTTTGTTAATTAATGGCCTCATTAGTATATTAATATATTTATTAAATTATCTCTCTCTTCTATCTATTTTATTCTTTAAATCTTAAATACTAAACCACAAATTTAAGATTTTAGAGTTTATGATTTAATCTTATTGTTTAGAATTTAAAAATTTTAAATTTAGTCTTAAATTTTAGAGTTTTAAAATTTTGTTATTTACGGTTGAGGATTTAAGGTTTACACTTATGGTTTTGGCATTTAGTATTTAAGATTTAAACTTAGTGTTTAGGGTTTAGGGTTTACACTTAGAGTTTAGAGTTTATAATTTAGAATTTAGAGTTAATATTTAGGGTTTAAGATTTACTTTTAAAGTTTAGGAGTAAGGGTTTACAATTAAGATTTAGAGTTTATAATTAGGGTTTTAGATTTTATGATTTGGAATTTAAGGTTAATGTTTAGTGTCCTAGGTTTATATTTAAAGTTTTGGGTTTAGGGTTTTAGAATTTAAAATTTTAGGATTTAAAAGATAGTAAAAGAGAAAAATAAGATACATTAATTAGAATATTAATATAAGTATTAATAATAGTTATTAATTAGATCATAGAGAGAATATTAGTTATCCACACTTTTCTATAGGATTTTACTCTTTTTGTTTCAAAATTTTAACTATTTTAGAGAATTAATTTTGTTCCAAAATATTAGCTGTTTTAAATTTTTAATACATTGTCAAATTTATTTCTCACGTATATTCTCATTTAACTTACTCATCCCTCACTTATTTACACCTTAAATTAATTAAGGATAATTGATTATTTAACAAGCTATCTTTCTTTTACATTCTCGATACTCAATGAAAAGACATGCACAACTCCACTCACTTAAACTCCACTAAACTATGAGTTAAGCATAGATTGTTAAATAAATATGAGAAATTGTAATATATTAAATGAATCTATAACAAAAGTTAACGAGTAGAATAAATGAAATAGATGAATTAAATAGGGACATTACATTTATTATATTCTACTAATTAATATTTTTTTTGGTTTTTATGATAAAACACATTTTAAAAGGTTTTGGTGGTATTTATTACTCTTTTTGTCTCATTTTTTTTGCTTTTTAAAGTTGTTATACATGGATTAAGAAATTATTAATTATAATAGTATATTGACCATAATATTTTATTTAATTCCTTTTAGTTTAAGTGTAATTAAAAGAGAAAATGAGTGAGCTACTTTTAATTATATATATATATATATATATATATATATATATATATATATATATATATATATATATATATATATATATATATATATATATATATATATATATATATATTTCTCCAAAGCAGCAAGAGATATGAGATCGGGGGGAGTTTAAAAAATTTTGCAATTCTAACAAAGTGTTTTCAAGATTTACTTTTAATAAATGCTTTGACTATTTTTGTTATTGATAATTTATTAATAATAAAATAACATTAAATAAGAATAAAATTAAAATATCATAAGAATTTTAAAAACTAATAAAATTAACTAATATATATATATACACACACACATATATATTATAAATTTATTAATATGCAATAATTCAATTAAATATACTTTATAATATAAATGAGCTGGAGTAAAATATTAATGAATGTGCAGAAAGTTTAAATAATTAAAATTTAGCATTAATGTGATTAGACAAACCGGAAAACATAAGTTAATTTGCTGTCCACTAAATTATCACATTCTGACAATGTGTACCTTGGTTGTTGTAAATGCTAGCTTGGCACTTCTAAGGAAACGCATTCTAAGAATGTCTCTTAAATATGGCGAACAGCCAGCAATTTTTATCTTTTCTTTTTACAAATAACAAGAAGAAATTTTGAACCACTGACCTCCTAAGCAAGGTTTAAGTCCAATAATGTTGTGATAAGTACAATATGTAATAATATACTAATTAACTACTTCCCATCCTAAATAGAGATTTATTTTTTGTTTTAAAACAATTATATTTTTAAAATTTTAAGACTTTATAAAAGTTATTTTTTCATATGTATCTCTATTTGTTAAAAGCTATAAAAATTATGAGGAGAGATTTGAATGCAAAACAACTCTAGATATAGAAATTAAATATGCAATGCTTAGACGCAATACTAAAGACACAAAGACTAAGACAAAACAAATATCTAACTTTCAAAATCTGAGTTTAATTCTAAACTTGAGAAGGATAATTAATTTCAAGAAGCTAATGATGTTTTTGCCCTCTTGCAACCAATTACTCTTATTAGACTACCAAGCTAATGGCTAACCCAATTCCCTTATCAATTGATTTTATTACCCAGACTAGAGTTGATGTATTTCTTCCTAACTTTAAGATTTAATTATTCCTTCAAATATTAACAATCACTAGTTTGATCCATGTAGAAAATGCAAATTTTGAATTATTAAGCACTATCTATTCATAATAAGTAACAAACTTGAAATTAAAACCAAACTTTGAATAACTAAAATTGTTCAAGTAATAATTCATAAAAAAATTAATCCTTTAACATAAATAAAAACTCTAGCAATTCTAAATACTCAATTTGGTTCCTTCCATACCCAATCCTTCTCTCCAACCCGAACAAGACTCACTAGCTATATGAAAATGAAAACTTAAATGGAGTGTGTTGTAGGGAGAAGGAAAAGAATACCAGAAGAGTGTTTGGTTGATGGATGATTGATGATCTCCTCTCTCCCTAGGAAGGCTTCTTTCCAATCTTCAGGAGAGGCAATATTTTCATATAATTCCCTAAATAAAATCAAGGGATATCCAAAGTGATAAGAAATTTCCTAATAAATGTGAAACTGACCCCAGTCAAATCTGTTGCTTCATTGATGCATGAATGTCACAGTTGAGATGGTGAAATTTTCGGAAATCATATCATAGAAATTGAAGCATTTTCAATTTTAGCTTTCTAACAACTCAAGAATTACCTTAATCCGATATATAGACTAGGAGTTATGGTCGTTTTATTGAATAGTGATCAGGTTTCCTAATATAGTATAGTTTTTTTTTTCTTTTTCCTTTTTTCAAAATTTTCCTCTTTTTTCATAAGGGTTAATCTGATCAAGATTTCCTTCAAATCCCAATACTTTTTTCATTCCTACAAATCAATAACAAATCCATATATAATCAGGAAATATCTCAAATTGCAAGGAGTATAGAAATTAAATGCAATGCAACATTATAAACTAAAAGAATAGCAATCCTAGTTTGAAAGGCTAACATCTTAAATTGTAAGGCATTAGTGTAGGTGGTAAAGAGCTAAGACTACTTAAGTATGTTGATTCAAATTTAAGTATACATGTATACTAAAAATGTCTCTAGCAGAGCTCTGTCTCCATTTAGGTCTTTTAATTAGTTCGAATTAAATTAGTTGTAGATTAAAAAACTAATAAATTTGTATTTCATAAATATTGGTAGTCAAAAAAAAAAGAAAAAAGAAAAAAAATACTCCCTTTCAGTTCCTATTTATCTGTTGCTTAATGTCAAATCACACATAGGAGAAGTTAGATGATAAATTTGCATTCGTTCTTCTTGATTTAAACAAATTTATCATCTAACTTCTCCTTTTATTATGTTTTGATTTTATTCTTCAAGTCTCCATTATTATAATTACTCTATTTACCAATGTACAGGTAGAAGTTAAGAGTGAAATATTAACAATAAATATTGTTTTGAAATTTTAAAATGATAGATATATAGTGCTCCCTCCATTCCAAATTAACTATTTTGGGGAGAAAAAAGTTTTCTAATTTATATGTTGTTCTTTCCATCCAATGGTGAATTAATTTATTTTTTTTCTAACTTTACCCTTTATAATTAATTAGAATTAATTCTGATGAGCAACCTCAACCAACAATGCATTAATGATATTAACTAGTTCCAAGGTTTGCAGCAAGGATAATTTTGTAAAATAACATTATTTATGTAATTATTTATTAGTTTCTTTAATTCTTATACTAAAACTTTCAAAGACAAATAATTTAGAATAGAAAGAATAACAAAAATTTTGTTTCAAAACGTCAAATAAAAAGTAATGGGAGTAAATAATATCATATTTAATTAAGAATTTTGTTATTATGAATGATATCTCTCGTGTTATTAATACCCCTTATTAAAATTCTTTCTAATTAGTACTTTCATTAATATATTTATTAAGTTATCTCTCTCTTTTCTGTCATTATATATTCTCTGAACCTTAAATTCTAACTCTAAAGTTAGGGTTTTAGAGTTTTTAAATTTGATATTTATAGTTGAATATTTAAGATTTAAGGTTTAATGTTTAGAATTTAGAATTCATAGTTTATACTTAGAGTTTAAAATTTATAATTAAGGTTTAAAATTCACATTTAGAGCTTAAGGTTCACTGTTAGGTTTAGGGTTTTAGAATTTAAGATTTCGAAGTATAAAGATAGATGAGAGAATGAAAGACATCAATTGGAATATTAAATACAAGTATTAATTAAAGAAAGAGGATTAATAAGATGTAATAATTAGATAGAAGGCATAATATAAATGATTCACAATTTTCTACAAAATATATCACCTATTTATATTCTTATTTTGTGCTCTCAGGGCACAGGTTAGAAGAATCCATAGTGTAAAGATGAAAAAATTATGTGGACCTTTGGTTTTTGTTTCTTGATATGCCTATATGAGTGTCTTCTAGGAGAATATATAAATGTGTTTCATTGACTTCATTTGAGAGATGGAACCCATGGGAGAGCTTGTGATAAAGTAGCATACAAGCCGTTTATAGGCAAGAAAGATTTTTCTATTTTGCATGGGAGAGCTGGTGACTTCATATTGTTCCATGCATGAATTACTTGTTCAAAAAGCTCATGGTGGGGGAATAACTGGACATTTGGTGAAACAAAAGCATTAGGGATGTTAAAAGAGCATTTTTTCTTCCCTAATATGCCCAATATGATATTTATCATATGGTTGAAAGGTGTATAGTGTGTGAGAAGGCCAAAAGCTAACAAGCTGCAAAGGGGATGGATATTAGTAAGTTTAGCACATGTCTTTAACTATTCCAAATCAGTGTTGGATGGATATTAGTTTGGATTACCTAGAACACATAGGAAAAAGACTGGAACACGATATGAGATTTTAATATTACTTTAAGTGTTTAAAGAAAAGATTAAGCTTAATCTTAAAATATAAAATATCAAAATTTTATTTTTAAAAATTATATTACTGTACTAAATCACTTTTTCTTCGTGATTATTGTAGATTAATTCTACGAAATCACTTGTTTCACATTTAAACAGGGTTAAATAAATGTACGAGAGTAGTTCAAATGTGTACAGTCTTGCGAATATTTATTGTTGCACTTGACAATGCCCTCTCAACCACTGCATTGTATGATGCACGTGATATATGTCTGAGCAAATTTAAAGCACATATCCGGATCCATCTAATTAAAGAGTGTATGTGGACAACTCATTTCTTACATATATTGTTTTTTTTTTTTAACTTATTTTATCATTTTTATTTCTATATCTGATACTAATTGAATAGTTTACACAAGGGCATTTTAATTGTATTATTCTAGCCCATACAGAGACGGAACTTTGGGGGAAGGGGGAGCAGGTGCCACCCCCTAAAATTTTAAAATATTCCTTAATATTATGTAGTTGTTGTAGATTTGCCCCTCCCATTTTCTTTTTAATTTTTTGTTTTGGCATCATTAAATTTAAGAGAACCAAAACTTAAGGATTTTAAGTTATTATATAGCAGCCACCATTTTTTTTTTTTTTGTAAAATTTGCATTTGACATTACCTATACTTAAGAGAACTAATAAAGTATATAAGAGATTTTTTTTCCTATCAATACAAAGTAGTAAGTTTTAGTAATCTAATTTTTAGTTGAATAGCTTTCAAATTGAATATTTTCCAACCGAAGACTACAATATAATTGATGTAGACTAAGCAAGTATACCGGTTGAACAAGTAATATAGAGTGAGTGAATATCATTCTTTCGGGGATTGACATTAACACGTAATGTTTTGCTAACTCAACTAGTTAGAAACAATTAGGATTGATGGCAACTCTAAATTAAACAAGAAAGCTAAATTTCAATGTTTCCAATGTTAAAGAAATAAATAAAGCGTTAAAGTTTAGCTATCTCAATAAAATGACTAATGCAAATAGAAATTAAAATTTAAAGATTCTAAGGATTGAAAATCAAGTAATGATAGTGTTAGGTCTTTGGTTTCATTCAATTATGGATATGGATATTTCATAGACAAAATTCCCTTTGAATTTTCTCTAACTTTGTTATTCTAATCCCCATTTCATTATTGCTGTCAATTTCCCTTGTTAATTGAAACCGAATTCTTTGGTGAATCAATCCTCCTTAAGCCAATTAGCTTTCCTAATTCTTTAGCACAAACTAATAAACCTAAGTAATGAAGTTCTATGGAAATTGTATAAACCCACACAAACCAAGCTATCAATTCCTAGATTAACTTGTAATTCATGGTAGTAAATGTAATCAGCAAATTCATATTTCACTATTCTTAGCATAAACATGAACCCACTAAACAATTGAATAGTGGCCAATCATCCAAAGTATTAAGAATAGCAATAACTACATCAAAAATAAAAATGGTTCATAGAATAACTTCATCAAAGTCAAGACTTCTCCATAATTAAACTAGACCAAATCCATAGCTAATAAAAGTTTAGTGAGTTATTACAAGACAAATGAAAAGTAAATCAAGAAATAAAAACTCCTTAATCATTTTCAGACTCAAGAATGGTGTAGAGAGCAAGTTTTCCTTCAATTCCTTCTTCCTCCCAAGTTGATTTCTCTCTCCTTTCAATTGCTGCTGCCTCCTCCTCCTCTGTTTTGTGCGTTTTGCCCTCCAAAGTTAAGGTTAGATGAGCTAATTCTGACTGGAGCTGATTCTGCATCTGCGAGTCCAGACATAAATCTTCAGAGTTAAAATTCTGCTTCAATTTCAGCTTTTATCTTCTCTTCTTGGTTTGTGGGCCATCAAAAGTGTTCAAATTCATGGACTTTTTAGCTTGGACTCCTTCATTCCTTCAATTGGACTTCAATAGGACCTAAGAACATAGATAAAATATGCATACATTACCTTTAAGCTAGGAAAGTTGTCTAAAATGTTATAAAAGTTCTAACAAGCCTACATTATGCTAAAGCACCTGCACTAGAGATAAGCATTCCTTCACACATTTGGAGGGCAAAAGATGTTAAATACAATTACAAAACAAGGTGTTTTGGCCAAATATCAATAACTAGAAAATTTTCAATTTATATAACTATGCTAATATATTGACAAAAAAAAAAAAAAAATTAGTCTTTCAAAACTAGATATAAAGTTTTGGGCTTTGGAACAGTGTATTATTATTTTTATTTTACAACATAAAATATCTTTAGAACAAACTACTTAGTAAGACTAAGAGCTTGATGAGTATTTTGTGGATAATTGTAAAATTTTGAGTATGTTTTCTTTTCTTACTCCTTTATGAATTATGCTAAATCTTCAAAGCTATAAACCTGATTTCTTTTTTATAGTAGTTACATTGATTAACCTGGTTTAATGATGTGGTGTATATATATATATATATATTGTTATCCTATTATGTAAACTATTTCTTATGACAAAATCATCTAAGCAGTTGAATCTGTTTAGTTTAGCCACGAATGCTGACCCGGTTATTTAACTTGGTAACAACATTTGGTGCTGTCTGTGTGGAACATCAATCAAATTTTAGCCATTCACTGGCTTAGGCATTGAAGTGGGTTTGAAACCTACCTAACTCAGCAGCGAACACCAACATGTGTAATACAAAAACTTCTTGGACTAAGCGGTTACAATATGATCATATCCTTTTGTCTTGATTAAAATTTCAACACAAGATATCAATGAACATGTGTTTTGTTTTGTCCATTCTTTGACTAAGTGGTTATAAAAGATCTATTCGCGATTTTAGCACTCTAGTGGCTCTATTAACCAAGTGTATGAGGGAGGAAAAGAGTTCAATTTCAAATGGAGTGATGTAGCACAAAGATGTCTTGAAATGAATAGGGACAAGTTATGCAATGCTCCCATACTAGCACTGCCTAATTCGTATAAAACTTTTTGAAATTGAATGTGATGCTAGTGAAGTGAGTATAGGTGTTGTGTTGCTAGAAGAAAAGCGTCCCATTACTTTGTTTAGTGGGAGTTGAATGGAGCTAGCTTAAATTATTCGACCTAAGAGGAGGAGTTTTACTCTCGGATTAGAGCACTACCAACATGGCAATATGATCTATTGCATAGGGAATTTGTGATTCACACAAATCATGAATCCCTTTAAGCATTTAAGCATTTAAAGGGGCAAGAAAAGTTAAATAAAAGACATGCAAATGGGTGAAATTTCTTGAAGCAATTCCATATGTGATGAAGTATAAAAAATGGGAGGGAGTAATGTCATTGTTGATGCCTCATCAACGAGATATTCTTTGCTCTCATTGCAAAATGCAAAACTGTTGGGATTTGAAAATATTAAAGATCAATATGTCGAAGATCATACACTTGCTAATTTGTTTTTAGCTTGTGATAAATAAACATAGAAGGAGGTTTATAGGCATTAAAGTTTTCTTTTTTGCATGGGAGAGCTTGTGATTCCATATTGTTTCATGCATGAATTACTTGTTTGAAAAGTTCATGATTGTGGAATAGCTAGACATTTTGGTGAAATGAAAACTTTAAAAGTGTTAAAAGAGCAGTTTTACTACCCTCATATAATCAATGTTGTTTGTCATGTGATTGAAAGGTGAATAGTGTGTGAGAAGGGCAAAAGCAAACAAGGTACAAAGGGAATGGATATTTGCATGGTTTGAACATGCCTTTAACTATTACAAATTAGCCTTGGATGGATATTAGTCTAGATTACCAAGAACATAGAGGGGTCATGCTTGTTGTAGATTAGTTCTCAAAAATGTCCAATTTCATTCCATGCCACAAATTTGATGATGTGCATATTGATAACTTATTCTTTAAGAAGAATGTGAGGCTCCATGGTATTCCAAAAAGTATCTCATCTTATCATGATTCAAAATGTCTCAGCTGCTTTTGGAAGGCCCTATGGAGAAAGCGTAGCTAGAAATTGCTTTCAGCATTACTTGTCATTCACAAATAGATGAGCAAACAAAGCTAGTAAAAACCAAACACTCTCTACTTTATTTAGAACTATTATTAGCAACAATTTAAAGAATTATGATGAATCCATGCTTGGCTTATATTAAATTTCCTTACAATAGAAGTGTGCATAGTGCTCGAGATTGTCTTCGAGGGTAAAAAGAAATCTGAGATTATAAAGAAGCTACAAGAATGTGCCAAAATGCATATTAAAAAAGAAGAATTTAGTTTATCAGAAGGCTGCAAATGAAAAGGATAAAATTTGTTCAATTTAATCCTTAAGATTTAGTATGGGATCATCTTAGAAAAGAATGATTTCCTAACAGAAGAAAGTCCAAGTTAATACTGAGAGTTGAAGGTCCTTTTAGAGTAATAGCCAAGGTAAATGACAATGTTTACAGAATTGATTTGCCTAGTAATTTTAGTTTTAGCTACTTTTAACGTGAGTGTTCTTTCTCCATGTTTGAATGATGAACACTTGGATTTGAGGATAAATCCTTCAACTCATATAACTAGTCGATTACGGTGTTGCCACAGCACATATTCTGGGTTGAAAAAATGGAAATGAAAAGGTGGTGGTTCTATGGGAGCTGAGCTTGCTTGGCATGGCAGACTCTAGTGGGGTAGCAGCCTGTTATCCTTCCACTGTTGGGAGGGGGAAGATTTCGCTGCTCTGTGAAACCAGCCTCACGCGGTTCCCTCCGCTCTAGGGGCTACGAAGCCTTAGTTTTCACTAAGGCCACATAACCCAACTCTCAACTCGGAACGGGCAAGCCAGCAAGAAGCAACCACTGGTCCAACCAAGCTAACCACAGCCTTGTTCCACCACCTTGATGCCCCCACTTGGGTTAAAAGCCAATGTTAATTGGCTCGGCGATCAAAGGTCTGTGCCTTGCAGTTTTAAGGACTTATTCATGAGAATTATAAGGAATGTGGGACTTGAGAAAGAGTTGAAATATAAGTAAACTAACTATTGTAATCTTGCTTGTAGACACCACCGCATTTTGTATCATGTACTGGCACATTTTTGAGAGTACTGAAAACACTCCATTTTACCTAGGAACAGAACTAGGACAATTGGATAGGGGCAAAATTTAACAAGTGCAAAAGGAGGTTATTTATGGGAATTTGGAAAGGGGTTGGGACAAGTACATAAGATATATGTGTATGAGTATTTGAAGTGGGCAAATGAAAGGGATAAAATTTCTTCAATTTAATCCTTTGATATGGATTCATCTTAGAAAAGAAAGATTTTCTAACAAAAGAAAGTCCAAGTTGATGCTGAGAGCTAATGGTCCTTTTAGAGTGATAGTGTAGGTTAATGACAATGTTTATAAAATTGATTTAAACTATAGAGTTTTAACTATTTTTAATGCGAGGGATCTTTCTCCATGTTTGAATGATGAACAAGACTTTGATTCGATGACAAATCCTTCTCAACTAAGGGAGGATGATGTCAATAAGGGAAGCCCAACTCCTATCCAAGACAAGCAGATCTCTTCAATAATTAATGAGATCTCTAAAACATGCAAGGGCCGAAAGGCTTGGGCTAAGTCTAAACAATTTGCCGAAGGTTGAAGACAAGTACTTAAAGGTCATTCATGAAGAGCCAACTATTCTTATCTTTGGTTGAATTTTGGAAGTTATAGTATTTGAGAGGTTTTAGTTCATATCACTTCTAATGTTCTTTGGTCAATCTTATGTCTTTGGTATCTCTTAGTTATTATGTTGTTTTCCCATGATAATTATCTACAATGCTTTTATTAAGTTCCTTTGCAAAATGCATGATCAGTTAGTTAGCATTTATTTTTTGTAATTCTTCATTCTTTTTGGAGCGAGGAGAATTCAACCCAAATTAACTTATTTTCCAGGCCTATTAACCTATCAGTTGAGTTGGTTTGATCATCTTTTTATTTGGTCTTGTTTAAACGAGATGTAATGCGGCGCACTCATGCTCGTAACCCAGACCATCCATTCTTTTAATCAGACCTCAGTTCAATGCTTCTGCTTGCTTGCTTCTGATTCAAATCAGTGGGTTATTGATATCAAATTGGCACTGGTTGAAATTTGTTGTAGATAATGTTGACGTGCAATACTCATTGCTTTCAAGTTCCCAACTTCTATCTTTCATAACTTTTTCCATTAATTTTGCAACTTTCATTTTATTCATATTTTTCTTGTCACTCCTTATTTTATATTCTCATAACTTCTAGTGGAAGGAGATGTCAAATAAAAAGCAATGAATCCAGATTTAATTTTACACTAGCACCCATTTTACATAATGTCCTAAATTTTCAAGACACGACCCTATCTTTGATTAAGTTTACTAAAATTTAATTCAATACATCCTATAGTAATAATTTTTATTTGCAATTTGATATATGTATATATTTTCAAGGAAAAAAGTACCCAAAAAAATTATATATAGCTTACTTATTGTTATGTTATATATATGTTGGTTAAACAAGGTTTCTGTATTTAAAAAAAAAAAAATGCAAAAAAGAGTGGTAACTGAACACTCGTTTGGTTAAGGAAATATTTTTATTTTTACATTTTTTAAAATATGTTTTTATTTTTTGACAATATATTTATCTAGTTTTATTTTGACTCATTTTCATATTGATTTAGAATTTAACAATTAATTTTAATTAATTTTACTGAACTACTAATCATTTCTTATTAAAAAGAAAATAAAAATAAGTTAAAATTAATAAAACTGTGATTAGCCATCTTTAGAAGGGAGATTCTTTTCATATTTTTCATATTCTTACTCTCATTTGGAATTAAAATTATTAAAATAACCCTAAAATAAATTACACAATTAAACAAACTGCGTAACAGCAGAGCAAAACATCTGTTTTCTCCATAATTGGGAGCCTTTCCACTGATAAAGACTCAGTTAAACTATAAATAGAACAAATTGTGTAGTGTGGATAGTTCCCTTTTATAGTTTTTTCAGAACTCTTTTGAAAAAGAGAGGCAGAATCAATGGCTATGCTTTCGGGAGTTGAATGCGCTCGAAGGAGACGAGTCCATGATTCACCAGCTATGGCTGCCCATAATTCGACAAGCAACTCTTCTTTCTGTTTGTATACAAGCAATCACAAATCTCTTCATTCTATGTCCTCTCTACTGGTGAATACCCATTTCTCTCTTTTAGGATTCAAAGCCCCTTCTCTATTCTTCTCTTGCAGAAACTATACGGGGTGTTCAAGTTGGTTCTCGTCCAGAAAGCTGACCCATTTTCTCTACATCATCCACTACACTTTCCCTTAATCACCTAGAAAACCATATAACAAGAGTGAGGGGTAAGACGTCTCTGTTGTGTGGGAGGTGGGATTTAATGATGTATTTTATTTTATAAGGGTGTTTTGATAAATTTATTTCTAATAAAAAGGGAGTAAGAATATAAAAATCAGCAGTAAAAAAAACTTCCTCTTTAGAAACACTAAAATCAATTTTTTTAGCCCATTGCAATTAAATATTTTTAATAAAAACATTTTCATTTTACTAAACTAAATAAATTTTAATTTTAGTTATATTTTCATTGAAAATGAAAACAGAAAATAGCTGTACCCTATAATTTATTGGTTGCAGTGTGTTGAAGAGCCTTGCCTTAATTGACATTATCACTAGGTTAAAGGGATAATCTCAAGAGATCCAAAATATACTCTTTGAACCCCTTCTAACAAATTGCTAATACATTTTTCTGCTTTTACCTAAGTTCTTTCATTGGAAAAAAAAAACAGAGCTTTGCAACTGTTTTTAATATTATTCTTTATATTTATGTTTAGTATATTTCATTAAAATATAGGTAAAATTAGTTTTAAAAAGCAGAAAAAATGTCTTTCCAAAATAAAAATAAAAAATATGAATTCATGTATATACTATATAACACTGTTTTATTTTAATTTTTAGATTATTTTTCATTATATCTTTCAAAAACTAAAATAACATTTAATGTTGTCGACAATCTATTCTTCTAGTGACACATTTTTTATTGGTCATGAGTATTAAAAGATTTGATGTTGTGAGTTATATTTTTACTGTAAACATAATAATAACAATAAATGTCCAGACAAAGTTCATTTATCAAGTTGTCAATATTATTGTGTCTTCTTTTTTATATATGGTTTAACGTCCAATTATTCAAATTTTAATTTCTTGCCTACTATATTTTAAATCTTGGTACTATTTGACTGACTTAATGCATGGCTTTACTTTCTTTTTCTTTTTCTTTTGTCCTTAACCACTAGTATTTATGGAACATAAAACTTATTACCAAGTACCTCAATCCACAATTAATCCAGTTCGTGCTAATTGAAATATTTAAATAAAGATGGAGTTCTCTCAAACATATTTTCTACATACATACGAACTCGAACTTATGTCAATATATTTAAACGAACTTAACTCTTTATCACCAAAACCAATTGTATGTTAGGTGAATGGTTTTACTTCACTGACCTAATTATAACCAATATTTGTCTCTAATTTTTAGCTTGAAAAATGTTACTTCCATTTTTATTTTCATCTCTTTTATTTTGTTTAATCTCTCTTATAATTTTTATTCCTGTAAGATAACTTATGTGCATTTAGCTTTTCTCATATCCAAAACATTCATACGGCCTCTGCATTTAATTTGATAGTTAGTACTTGTCCGTTTAAACTTCAAAAAGACTTGTGTATCAATAGAATGATTAAAATCTACTGTCTACATTTATGTTTCATTCCCTTGCTTTCTCACTCCCTCTGGTTAGTTTAAAAATTATTATTATTATTATAATATTAATGCTATAACTATCATTGTTAAGCTATATAAAATATATTATTTTATATTTTTTCTACCAATTAGAAAAAGTAAAACCGTGTATGACACACAAAATGTGATAATAGATTTGTCTACTGATAGAGATACAATTTTGTCACTTCCGCAATCTACTATTCACAAGTAATTCGGCTACTACAATTAGTATCTATTGTAAAACGTATCTCTGTATTGTACAAACATGTTTATGAACATAGTAAACACATTCAAACAGAGTGCGGAAGCGTATGGATCAAGGCTTACCTCCAGCCCTTGCAAATGCACCCTTCTCCGTGTCTCTGTTTTTCTTCCAAACTTTCACTCCCTTAAACACGATGGTGCTGTCTTTTGAAAGCAGGAGCAAGCTTGGGGACCAACAGAGAGCAGCACACCTTTTATACTCCTCTGCCCATCATGGAGGAGCTGGTGATGCGCGCTGGAAATCGGCAAAGTGTTCACAAGATCATAACTCGCGGGTGAGGGTTGCTGGAAGTGGGTTGAACTTGGTCACGATATGGACCATATTCCTGAATTGATTTCTCAACAGAAATTTGCAACTGAAGACAAGGCATTGAACTCTGTTCATTACAGGAGTTCAATGTAAAACTCCAACATTCTCCCACTTGGTCCATATACAGAGTGCGGAAGTCTATGGATCAAGGCTTACCCCCCGCCATTGCAAATGCACCCTTCTCCGTGTCTTTGTTTCTCTACCAAACTTTCACTCCCTTAAATGCAATGGTGCTATCTTCTGAAAGCAAGAGCAAGCTTGGGGACCAACAAAGAGCAGCACACCTTTTATACTCCTCTGCCCATCATGGAGGAGCTGGTGATGCGCGCTGGAAATCGGCAAAGCGTTCATAAGATCATAACTTGCGGGTGAGCGTTGTTGGAAGTGGGTTGAACTTGGTCACGATATGGACCATATTCCTGAATTGATTTCCCAATAGAAATCTGCAACTGAAGACAAGGCATTGAACTCTGTTCAATACAGGAGTTCAACTTAAAACTCCAACATCTATTAAACAAAATTTGTCAATATCGATGGATAATTGTAAGGACAAATACCCATATTTTTTTTGCCTTTTTTTTTTTGTACTTCTATATCTGAAAAAAAACTAAGAAATATTTTGAATCATTTTTTTAACATGATATCAAATTTCATTGGCTAAGCAGTTAGGATGTAAAATCATTCTGTCTTTAATTAAAATTTGAACATATATGCAGTATTAACAAACTTGTGCTTTGTCTCTCGTGCTTTGTCCAAAGCTTCAAGCCTAATTTACATATGTGCATGACTATTCTCAGGTATGCTTCACATTTTGGACTCAAACCTTATTAGATATACTTCACAAACCTGAATTTTAGTTTGGAAACCACGTTGTTGATGCATCATATGATTTTCATTCTCTGGTGGGAATTGTTTGGAAAAATATTTGATGTTCTCGAACTCAAGTTATTTATTATTTGAGTTGAGCCTTGCACTAGCAGCTGACCTCTACATGCTAAACTGAGTTTGCAATAGTGGTTATGTCATGCCGTTTATGGGAGTCATAGAAGAAGGAAACAACTTCAATTACATAAGTAGCATCTTATGTAGTAATTAATGACAGCGTTTTTATATCATGACATCACATAGATCCATCAAATTATTGTAAAGCTTAGATTCAAATTCTACTATAAGCAATTCTATTTTAATGGGTAATTTATAAGTATTATGGGTAGTCCACTGTGAGAAGATTTTCAAAATGAATTGATGCATCTCTTAAGGGTTATGTACTTTAAAATAAGAGAACCTATATAAAAAGTGATCATATACAAAGTTATTATACCTTTTTAAAGGACATAACATAAAAAGTCACTGATGTTGGTTGATAAGTCAAAAGACATAAAGGTGATTATTGCACCTTTATCAAAGGATATTAATGAAAGATTATATTGGCTTATGAAAATTCTACACAATTAAAAGTTACAGCCCTTCATGAAATAGTTAATAACCATTAGCAAAAGGTTGTGTTGGTTGGTGAAGTATTTTCATTTGAAAGGTTATATTTATTAAAGAGATTTGTTTCTTTAATAGATGGTTATGCCCATTGAACAATTATATCTCTTCATGAAATAACACAACTTGTCCTTTTATTGAACAATTATGTCCATTTATGAAGCACCACTTCATCTCTATAAATAGACAATTCCTACCAACAATTAAACAGTTTTTTTAGAGAATTTTTCTAGAGACAAAATCTAATAAGTGTTCACATATTCACTTGTTTTTATCTTGAGCGCACATAAGATAAACAAATAAACTATCACTTTTACAAGCCATTGTTGTCTTGACTTGAGTTTTGGGAGTGCGATCCATACTCAAGGGTTTTCATTATATTCTAAAGGAGATTTACCATTAAACTCAATTTGCACCTAACAGTTTGGAATTGGTGGGGTGAATCAAGCCTAAAGGAAAATATTGTCCACACTTTAAAGACTTGTGTAAAACTTTCTTTCTTCTCTCCACTTCTAACTTCAAAGAGCTATTCTAAAGGAGATTTACCATTAAACCCAATTTGTACCCAACAGTTTGAAATTGGTAAGGTGAATCAAGCCTAATGGAAAATGTTGTCCACACCTTAAAAGACTTGTGTACAATTTTCTTTCTTCTCTCTAGTTCTAACTTCAAAGAGCTATTTCCACCAACAAGCTTTATGCTTATTATGCTTATTGCTTAACAATCTTTATGCTTGAAATGAAATTCTGAAGATTATGTCTGACACCGTCTAGACTAGGGGTGGGCAAAATTCAATTAACCGACCGAAACCGACCAAACCAAAAATAATCAGTTAGTATCGATTTAGTCGATCAGTTACGGTTTTGAAATTTGAAAAAATCGGTTAACGTCGGTCGGTTTCAGTTTTACATTTTTCCTAACCGATAAAAACCGAACCAACCAACTAAAACATTATAAACTCTAATGTTTTCATATACCATGTTAACTAATGATTCAATTATTTTATTAATTGATTAAATCACTCAAATACTATGTCATCTTGATGTATAAAAATAATTATATATTATTAATTTGATATGTACTTTAGTTTTGTGTAAATATGTTTATTGAAAATAGTAATTTTCTAGTAAAGAAATTTAAAAAAATGTTACTTTTGTTATGTATAAACATTTATTTATGTTAATTTTGTTTTCTCCAAGCATTTGTGCATATGTTTGGAACTGAAAGAAGTTTGCTTCCATAAATATCTTTATATATTTTTAGGTTTTTAAATTTATGTATTTTTGTTTTTACTTATATGGTTCTTAGTAAGATGTCATAGATACTTTAAAAAAATAATTTATTTTAACTTATTTAATAGTCACATTCTTAATTTACGGTAAAGCAATTAAATATATATTCTAAGTAGACACAACACCAAAACAGAAATAAAAGTTTTCTTTTTAAAAAAAAAAAAAAGAATTGTTACTATCAGTTAACTATTAACCGACCGCTTAACCGACTAAAACCAAACCGTCGGTATTAAGGTATAGTCGGTCGGTTATCGGTTTGACAAAATTACACAATTGGTTAGTGTCGGTCGATTAAAAATATAGTCAAAACCGACCGTAACCGACTGACGCTCACCCCTAATCTAGACAAAGAAAATTCTAAGACGAGGTCATTTGAAACAAACTAAAATAATTAAAATGAGTGATACTTGTGCTTTGCTTGAACCTTCAAGCCTAACTTACTTGCACGATTATTTTCAAGTACCCTTCACATTTTGGACCCAAACCTTATTAGGCATACTTCACATCTGCAGGCATAGCTCAAATTTTCGTTTGGAAACCATGTACGTCATGCATTTTCTTTCTCCGGTGGGAATTGTTCGGCAAAATCTTTTAAGTTCTCGAACTCAGATTATTTATTATTTCGAGTTAAGCCTTGCACAATTCAAGCCCACGAATAGTTCAAGAGCAGGTGACCCCTACATGGAAATACCTTTAATTAGCATCTTATGTAGCAATACAACTTTTTTTATTTTTAGATGGCAGCACATAGGTCCATCAAATTATTTCGCCTACATGACTTAGATTCAAATTCTACTAAAAACAATTTTTAGTAGGTAATCGTTAAATATATATCCTGTAAAATCTCGTTCAATGCCTATAATATGCACTTACCTTAAATGGGATGACCTCCTCGAAACCTAAATTTTTTGGTAACCAAAAAAGGAGACTTTTTTAACGTCAAGGAAAAGCATCACGCTCTTTCTTTATTTTATATGTCAAAGAATCAGCCTCATACTGATGTATAATCTAGAATTCATTAATTAGGAATTAGTATTTGAATTTATTTATTATTGAGCTTTTATTATTCTTTTTTGAACTATTAATCATTTTCTGTTGTTACCTCTTCTAGATTAGGGTTGCTTTATTAATAAGATTAGGATTCTTTCTTTATTGAGTTATCTATCATCAGCAAATTTTATTGCCTATAAATAAGCATCTTTTATAATTAGTTAAACATTAGTTCATGAATAAAGCATTGAATATTTTTCTTTTAGAGAACATTTGAACCAAGTCAAGGGAATACTATCTTAGAAGAATATTTTAGACTTATTTTTAAGAGAGCACCATACTTAAGGAGATATCTTAGAGTTTCCATACTCATCGTTTTATATCAATTTGGTATTAAAGTTAATTTTTGGTTTCTTTCCGTTTCCTAGAAAAATTCATTCTAAGACCACTGTCAAATTCAGAATGTCAAGATCTCATATTCGGTGTCAAAAACAGCAAGTTGTTGCCAAAAATTGTAGAAAATCCCCTGGAAAACAAATAATAGCCAAAGCGGAATAATAAAATCTTAACAATTTATAAACCCAAACCCTAATTCCTTATTAATGAAACCCTAAAATACCTATTTTATTGAATGTAGAAGCTACTTGTCTAGGAATTTAGTGTGATTTATGGTCACCATTGAGCTTCCATTTATTTTGTTCGATATGATGGTTATCCTTTCAGAGGCATTCGACTAAGTCTTCCTTCTAGTTCTGATAGTAACTTTCTTATTTTGATGCATCTCAAAGGGTTAGTTGGTTTGAGTACTTGGGTGTCTTATAGAGGTTGACCCAGAAAATTTGGATTTTGTGATGCTCATTACTGAGTTTGCTTATGATTGGCCTATCAGTAAGTGCTTATTTGATGTTGTCCATGGGTCTTCCTTTGGCTCGCTACCTTCGCATGCTCCTGAATTTCCTCTTGACTAATCTTTTGACTCCATACTTTTGCAACATCGCGTATTTTGCCTTAGTTAACCATTTAACCTTGGACCTTACCTACTTCTTTTAAGCCTTCAGATTCAGCTATGAATTTTGTTGTTCATATACTTGACTTGTAGCATTTTGCTACTTATGCACATTCTTTTCATGCTGACGTTAGGCGTATATTTACATTGGGTGGTAATGATTGAAAACTTACTTCTAACATGCGTTGTGAAGATGAAAGTTCTCAGGTGGATGACTATGTTACTTTGCACACATATCCTGCCTATTACCTCACACCTCCATTTTATTTGTTGCATGTTAGACCTCTTAGGTCTTTCCTTATTTTTCACATGCATTATTGGGCCTTTCTTCCTTGACTGTATTATCAGGTCTTTATCTATCATTGACTATGATAATTTCATTGTTCTGCACTACGTTGTGGGCCTGCACAATGTTCCTGGCTTTGCTGTGTGAGGAGGTGATGGTTAGCGATGACAATGCAGTAGTGTCTCTATTAGACAAGAGATGTGAGCAGTGGTAGAAGCGGTGAGTTAGAGACATAGAAGTTGGCTGAGTGAGGTGAGATGAGAATAATTTTTTTATCCTATCAAGATAGTTCTATCCTATTTTATTGTATTAGTTCATCAAATTAAAAATAAAAATAAGTTATAATAGTTTATCTTATCTCATCTCTCTTATCAAGTACATCAAACGAGCCCTTAGAAAATTTTATCACATATAAATATGTCACTTTTGTAATCAGTTAAACATTTATTTATGAATAAAGCATTAAGTATTTTTCTTTTGCAAAATACATATATGAGCTAAATTAATGGAGTACTTTATCCTAAATAAATATTTTATCTTAAAAGGCCTACCCTAAATTTTTTTTTCTAAAAAACACTACCTAAAAGAGTACTTTAGAGTTTTCTTATGCGTTGTTTTACATCACATATTATAACTTTATCTACATCTAACATCTTTTATAGCTATATGTAGCCCCTTTTAACCTCAAAACAGATACTTTAGGTCGCCTTTCGGTTCTCAGTTATGTGCTCTCTCCTATGATAAAGTGTGCCTTTTCTGGAATCTCTTCTGTTTTTCAACAGTGGCCATGGAAGCTTTTCAAGTAGTTCAAAACCGAAAAGCATAGTGGGCCATATCTTGCATTCCATAATTCTAGTACCTTACAATGGATGGTCGGTTTCCCTTAACTTTCCCAGTTCTTATTGTCCTTAAAGTTCCTTTTTTACAAGTGCTTTATTCTCTTTTGAAGTTTTTTTTTCCCCCAAATCAATCAAATTGCAAATTTTCAGCAGAATCAGCCACAGAACCCACCATCAAAATCATGGGCATGTTGAGAGTGATGAATCACGGGTTCCAGTATTTATTTGTCCAAACCATTGTTGTCAATGAATCATATGTTGCAAAATTTGATGTGGCTATTCATAATTATTGGTTTTCTTGCCCTTTCTTCGTCTCAGCTGACAGAAAAGAATTTTACAAAATTCTAGACGATACTACAAGAATGCTCAGATTTACTATGGTTTTTCCCTTCTTTTCATTTCTCTTCTATCTTGTTGGAGCTTTTAATTTTTACGTGTTTATTTATTTTTGTTCAATGGAAATGAAATACACTAGATTGTACGGTCATTTTTAACATAATAAATTATATATTTCTTTATGAAAAGTGAATTTAATGTCAAAATTAACAAATAAAGTTTTAGAAGAATAAATGATGTAATACTTTAAAATGTGTAATTATTATATAAACATATATATTAATAAAATTGGATATCCTAAGAGGAGTAAAGTATTAAAAAATTAAAAAAAAAATAGAATAGCATTATTTTTTACTCATTCTTGATGTACATGATTTGAAATATAATTTTTAATAATTTTTAATAAAAGGGAAAAAATTTGACAAAATATATTGTGTAATGATAAAGTTAGTTTTTAAATTTAAAATTTAAAATAATAAAATAATTCAACAAAAATAATTAAAAAATAATATAATTATTTTATTTACTAATATACTAATTTAAAATTATAATAAACATTTATAGTGATAGTAAATGAAAAAAGTAAAAAATTTATGAAAGTAAATGGAAAGTGAAAAAGTGAGTAGAGGAATGGCAACGGTGAATTTACATTGCTCATTAAGAGTAAAATAAAAAAATTATGATAAAAAGTATGATGTATCAAAATTGTGATAAAAAATTGAGTAATAGTGGGACTCATTCATGAGAAATAAAGTATAGTAAGATTACATGTATTTTGTTGGATTAAAACAAAATATTAGTTACTCACGTGCTCTTAACTACATATATGGTGAGTCATAGCCTAGTGCTAGATTGTGGTACCACATCACACATCCTTGTTGATTTATGGGTCATACTCTGTACTCAACATTTGAGATGTGTCTCATATATTATTATATTAGGAACAATCAAATATTTATCAATGATAGCTAGCACAAGCTTCTTGTTGGTTTGGTTTTCATTTTAAAATTTTAGAAATTCAAACCAAATCATACTGTAAATTATTGAGTGTTTTAATTTACAATCTTTTAAAAATTGCAATGAACTGCAATGGCCACCCCTATCTTGATCACTTTGTTTCTGCTGCTAAATAAATTTTAGTGGAATAGAAACCATGGAAAGGAAAGCTCTCACATTAATCCCTACAGCTACGTGTTCTCCCCAAAAGAGAGAATAGCTAGATGTGCTATCTCAACCCTGTGTTGGGTTATCATGTCTGCAATTCTTCTGTATTTATCTTTTTGTAATAGTTCAAATTCTCAAGCTCTATGGTGTGATCCTTACTGGGTAAATTCATTCTTACTTATTTCCCTCTTAGACTTTTAGAAGTTTGGCTCCATTTGTTTTCATAGAAAATATTTTAACCTAAAAACAAAGTAAAAGAAAAAAAAAAAAAAACTATCAAAGTGTATATACATAAATAACTGTAACATAACATTACTCGTTTAATTAAATGACTAGATGGCACTAATTTCCACCTGTATTTCTCATTTAGTTTCACAAGGTCTCAATCTATTGGAATCTAGAGTCATATGAGATATTTTACTTTTATTCGGTAGTCTTTAGTTGAAAGAGTAAGATCTTTACAATTGCATGTTTCTTTTCTCCCATAATCTCGAAGGTTTAAAAATCAAAAACGTGTACATTGAAGTGAATAATTTATTAACTCGCTGCCAGAGTTAGGAAGAGATTAACAACCTTTAGAGGATAAACTGGTTAAGGGAAGAATAGAGATAGAGCTCCAGCATCATCGCTGATGATTCTTAAGTTAACTTTGTCTTGAGGAAGAAAATGAGAGTCCAAAATATTTAAGATTATAAATAATGTTAAATAATTAAAAAAATAAAAAATTTATTAAATTTTATGTGATATATATTTTATCTCTAAACCTCTTGAAAGGAACACTTAATCCCCGTTAAGTCTTTAGTTCAAATTGCATATCACCCTCAAATCTAAATTTTGTAAAAAATTAACAAAAGAAGTTATTTGCATTTCACTATTTTTCTAAACCCTTGAGATAAATAAATAAAAATAGAGAAATCAATGTGATAATAATTTTTTTTCTTTTAAATTTTTAATAAAATTTAAAGTTTAAGAGTGATATATTCATTTTAAAAACTTAAAAAGATTAAGTATATATTTTAAATATTTTGTGTAAACTGCACATCTTATAAAATTTAGATTTTTTATACATTTCCTTTTTAAATAATTGTACTGTACTTTTAATCAAATATGGCATTTTAATCTTTTCTGTTCTAGCAGAAATAATGAGCTTAACAAACATGACCATACTTTTGCATTGCACGATCTGAGTAGCGTGCATCTTGTATCATGTCCTGGCACCTGTTTTCAGTATAGCACCTGATTATTACCTAAGAAATATGAATAGAATGAAAGAGACAGACAGAAGACAAACAGACAGACGCAAAGGCTAAATGTTTGTTGGCTATGAAGTGACACTGTTTTTATGATAACGAAGTGACAAAATTTTGATTGAAGTCGGTGAAATATAATGTTCATATTCTTAGCCACAAAGGGATTTTTTTTATAATTTATTTAAACCTAGTAAATGATTATAGAACATATTAAATATATATATATATATTCATATTCATGTTTATTAAACTCTTAAATTGCTTTTCAATTTTTTCTCTTCTTTTTTTGTCCCTTGTTTATTCTGGAATCTCAAAGCATTTAAGTTCCATGGGAGGTTGCTCCATGGGGGTAGAGAAGATGATGGGAAGCTTGGTTGAGAGGAGGTGAGAATGATAATGGAAAAGTTGGAGTTTTTTGCAATGGCAAACAAATGACGCAATGAGATATCAAGCAACATCACCAAGATGAGAAAGCCATTTAAGTTCTTCTGTCTTCGTCTTCTTCACTAGGTAGTGAAAGTGTTGTTTTCTTCTTCTTTTTCTTTTTTTTTTTTTGAAGAAAAATAAAAGGAAAATCATTTGAATGCATGAAACGATGAGTTTTGGGGTGGTTTGAATGTTTTTTCTTTTTTAATTGCATAGAAGAATGTCCCTAGTGACATTTAATTTGTCACATCATCATTTAATAAACACACTTTTATGTTCCGTCTATCAATGCTAACAGAGTATGACAAAAGGATTAATTAGCATATTTTTAAAATGTCAAAGATTTAATTGAGACATTTTAAATATGAAGAATTAAATTATCTTATTCTCAAACATGGAATTTCACTCTAACTAATCGTCACAATTATCAAAGCAACCAACGACACAGAATAATCATGGGTATGCTGCGTGGAAAATTACATTCATGTGATCTACATGAGTCTCTTCGACTAGTCCTACTGTAGTGAGATCTAAACTTTAATTTTATTGTACAAAATGGTAAACTAAAATTATAAATTGTATAACTTGAAACCTTAACCAAAACTTTAAACTTTATGACTCAATTTTGAAATTGAATAACCTTATTTCTAATCAAAAAATATAATGCATAAATGTCTAAATGTTAAACATCATTTACACACTCTCACTAAATTGGAACATCCTTAATCTTGATTACACTCATCCAATCAATATGCTCGTAAAAGGCCTTAGGTGGTAACCCCTTAGTAAGGGGATTTACTTATATGAAGTATGTATAAATGTTTTCAACAAAAAATTGTCTATTCTATATATTAGTTTGTTATCATTAGAATATATGATTGCTGCCATATTGTTTAATATAACCTTAATAGTCTTTCATTTCCTTTGACTGTATGCAGTCATATTCTATGATTAGATGCCTTCTAACATGATACAAACTCTACCTTCATAACAAAAGAATGTACAAGTGTCTGTTAAATACTTTTTCAAGAAATGGCTCTATTGACCAACTTGTCACTTGATGTGGATTTATAATTGTATGGCAACCATTGTAGTCAAAATTAGAACACCATATGATCTCCAGCTGATTTGATCTACGATATATGAGTATGTAACATTTCATTCTCTTAAGATATTCCATAATACTTATTTGGTTGCTTTCCTTAGGTTGTTACTAATCGTTCATAATAGGGATTCTTAAATATATGTTCCAATATTATAATATATGTAGTGTCCAAATGCATACAAACCTTAACATAAATTAGACTCACTATAGCTTGCTTTATAACGAAATTTCAAGGTGTTGACTACAAAACAAAAATATAAATTTACTCCCACTAACTCTTGATATACACAATCATCTATAGGATTTACCTCAAAACCAAATGAGGTAATAACCTGATGAAAGTTGTGAAACTTGACTTGTAAACATTATATATATATATATATATATATATATATATAACCAAAGAGAATATACAACATATGTAAAGCAGAAAACACAATCATATTGGCAAATATATCCAAAAATACCAAAAAGCAAGTTCAAAACATATTTCTCTACAAGTAAACTAACAAGTTCTAATATACCATAATAATAGCTTGGAGAATCCAAAACAAAAAAACCCACCACTAAGACAAGGAAATTAATGCCATTGGACATAATTGCGTTGAAAGATTGGCTTTGTTTATTGGTGCAACCTTTTGGCATTTTGATCAAGAGAAAATTAAAATTGTAATCCCTACAACAAAACCGAAATAGTCCATGGAAGATCAACACAGTAAAATATAGTTATGCCAATCCAGATTCACACCCATAACACAAGATACCTACAATTTGGTTCCAAGCATTGAATAATTTCCATAGACATGCAATCCAATATTTTCTTTCTAATGGTGACCGAAAAGTAAAAAGGATGGACTTGATTGACAATTGCAAACTATAAGGATATGGAAGCACATAACCGGGAGATGAATATGGAAATTATTTAAAACTATTGATAATATACACAGGTTTTAGTATACTCAAAGCATTAAAACTATTGAACCCTAAACCACTTCTCAAAAGATCTATAGAACATACTAAAAAATATTAATATTTTGCACTTTTTCGGTGCCATGAATTAGATAGATGTAATGGATTCTAAAGTTTAGAGACACTTATTGAATGAACAGATTAATATATATCTCTATGTATAAAATATTCAAATTAATCCCAACAAAAAGGAAAAACCTAGCTAGCCAGCTTATACTGTGTCAGAATACTCTTTCGGGGGGCTGCTCACACCCTTTTTTTTTCCATTTTGCTTGTGTAGTAATCCTTTTACATAATTATAAAATCCTATTTGTCTCATTGTTAGTATATTACATTAGAAATTCTTGGTAAATGAATATCTACATAATTTTAACTTTTATAAGAGTTGGGTGTTAGTTGGATTAAAGAAAGAATGATACTAGAATTTGTGTTTTTGACTTATGGAATATAGATTGGAATTGGTACATTGTTGTTAGCTATATTAAATGATATAAAAAAAATTTAGTACGAAACTTTGAGTAATATTTTGGTTAAATTGGTGGCAGTGAACTTGACTTGATTTGTTTTTATATGATTTAAAAAAACTTGCTTGAACTTGTTGTAGGAAAACATGGCTAGAACTAAGAATCCTGCTTATAGGCATGATGAACCAGAAGAATAGCAAGAGGTTGTATGTCATCAACCGACAGCGTCCAAGCGAAGACAAAGGGTGAATCATCGGCAAGCAGAGCATGCTGCACTAGAGCCTCCGATTGAAAATGTAAGACAGGCAGCTCCCTCGGATCAATCGGATTCTAAAAATGAAGACGAGGGTGCAACACGAGATCAAGCAGTGAAGGTTATTCAAAGAGCTGACCTCCTGACGTCTCCATCTCCTAGTGATCCGTACGACATCTCAGTGCTTAAGAGATACGACGGGCACACTGCACAATTAGAAAATTTATGTGGATATTTATTTTGTTTTATCTTGTTGTAATATGTAACTAAAAGCTGTTTTGACAACACAGGATCATCCTCTGTTGAAACTGATAATCCACGGCAATAAACTGCGAGCCCTTCAATACGAGGCAATACTTGAGGAGGCCTAGCATATAGTTAGGCACTCGGGGTTGGAGCCACTCATCTTCTTAGAGTACTCAATGGTGGACAAGGCACTCTTAACTACCTTCATTGAGAAGTGGCATGCAGACACAATACTTTCCACCTACCGATAGGGGAGATGACCATCACTTTGGATGATGTGTCATCATTGCTGCACCTCCCAATGGGAGGTAACTTTGTTTCTGTGCCAACCCTGACTATGGAGCATGCCATGGGGCCAGTTGCTGATGTCTTGGGGCTCCCACCACCAGTCGTGGTGCAAGAGTTCGAAGCGTGCAGAAAGCCCGCATTCCGATTTGAGTCCTTGTTGTCGATTATCAATACCCAGCTCAATGCTAGAAGGTGGGTGTATGCAGCAAGGGCGATAATGTTGTTTGTGCTGGGATGCACGGTATTTGCTAACAAGTCATCGACTGCTATTCAAACGGAATATTTGGAGCTACTTAGGGACGTAGATGGTATTCATGACATTCCGTGAAGACTGATTTGTCTGACCCATGTCAATCAGCAACTTGGATTTGCCTCGAGCATTTATTTTGTGGTGTTAACTTACATAAATTTTGCTTGTTTGCAGTCGTGGATTTAAAAGCATTTCCCTGGCATGCGCCAATCTTGTAAGCTAAATGTCTTGTATCGGGAAGACCTCCCACGAGCAGCATGCTAGTCATCTCGTCGAGGGAGTGGTCAGCTAGGCCCGATACGACACCAACTAGACTATTTGAGACACCTAAATGTGGAGTGGACACCATACGATGATGTTCGCTCTCATCATCCACTCTATCCAGTTGCTTTCTTCTCAAGGAGGTTGCAGTTTGGGTCCTGACTTGAACCTCATCAGCCAAAATGGGTTCTTAGACAGTTCTCCTATGTCCAGTCGATCCTCAACCCTCCATTTCGTTTAGTTGATGGTCCAATCTACTTGACAGAGGTGGACGCAATGTGGGAGCACTTTGACCAGCACATGTTGAGTCACGAGGCGGCCTTTTATGACTAAGAATAGACAAGTTATGCCCGACTACATGGAGTGGTATCACCGGATATCACACCCATACATGCTGCCTTCCTCCACACGTGTAGTTGACCCTCCCACATACTCAGACCCTCAGAGAAGGGGAGAATGGACATATAGGCCTACAACTTATGATGAGTCGCTGGTATGTATGTTATGTCCTAATTGACTTCTAAGGTTATTTTTAAGTAATTTCGCTGAAAATGTTTGTAAAAATACTGATTGATTGCTATTGTAGGTGTGTTTTGACAATGTTGTTGAATATGTTCGCACCATTTTTGACCGGAGGTTAGTTTATGAGCATTCCGAGGCTTGACGGATCTTACGTTTGATTCACACTGAGACCGATTGTGCATGGGATAATCCACATCACTATCGCAGGGGCCATCATTCCAGTTTGGGTGCAGGGCCATCAAGGAGTCCACATAACTAGTTGAATGACAATATCTGTTAATTGTAATATTTTTATGTAATGACACTTTAGTTTGTAAAAGTTATGACCTCTTTGTTTATATAAATTGACTTACTAAGTTTCTCTATTTTTTACTCGGTTTAAATTCTTATTGTTGTCATTTTATGTTCAAATTAAGGAATTTTACTAATTTTAGAGAAAAATATTTAACAATGGAAGTATGCACAAGATAAACAATGTTTGCTTAGAAGAAATAATGACCATTTCATTCTGTTTTGCAATTAGTAAAAATTTTACTTTAATTCGCATTGTACTCCTCAACGGCCCTGTACATCTATTTCTTGCCCAAAATGGCTGTGCACAACCGTCTGGAAAGCAAAACGGCTCTGGACAACTGTTCAACTTCCAAGACAGCTGTGCACAGCTGTTTTGGGCAGGAAATGGATGTTTAAACAAAATAAAATGCTCATTCATTAAGAGTTGTTCAATATTTGTCATTAGCATTTATATGATTGATGTTAGAATGCATGAAAATGCGGTACCGGGTACATTGCACAAATAAAAAAAAATTCTTATTTAATATTTACAACTAAACACGACATTGTTGTGCTGACATCTCAAATTGTTTCATTCGTAGCAGAAGAGGTATGATCAAGCCACAAGATCCAGCTGATGCTGCATACGTCCATTGTGGTGCTACTGGTGGCAATGGGGAATTGTCCTTTAGCTTCACCTATGTGGATAAAAAACAAAATATATGTTAACACGACAGTTGTCAGGCATTGGATTAAAAGTAATGACAAGAACACTATAACAAAAACGTAGTACCTGTATGAAATGGTTCCCATGCACATAGGCTATCACGACTTCGTCCAGACTTGACAGACTAAATGGGGGCTGAGAGTGAAGCGGAAGATATGTATGTGACAATTGTGGGTGTAAGACAACTAGCACAACATTAAATCAAGAAGAAACCACATAAGGCATATCCGGAATAGACATCCACTTATCAGGCGAAACACTAGACACTGGAAGATCAACTGCAAGTGATGACAGTAGTTGTGTATACCCTCTGGGGAAAAACATTTTAGCGTACAATAATTATCATGTTATCATCTTTACAATGCATTCTTGGCGTATTCTGAATCACTCATCCTCCAGCAGACGAAGCCCTAAAGCAATTCTCGATAACCGCAGTTACCATCCAGTCGCACGCCAATCACATCATCCATGAATCCATGGATGCATAGTGGTAATTGGTCTAGTATAGGAATATTTCTAGCAGTACCAATCTTCCCAAATACCTGAGATTGCATGAACCATGGTAATTCATCAAATGTTTCTGCACATGTATCAGAGTCTTTACTAGTTGGCTCTCTGCTCGGTTAGTCAGATGAACATCTTCCGATTAATGATCTAATATGTGCACTCGATGCATGAGTTTCTTGTGGATGGTCCAGATCCTGATGACATGTTGTTGTACATAGAACTACACATTGCGTCCACATACTCAAAATATAAGAGGTCGCATTTTGTTGAAGATTTTGATCTCTTTATGCTCTTCTTCTTTGCACCCTTTGTCTTTATTTTCTCAGGTGATGGCTTTAATAAAGAGGTAGATGGACAAGCAAGTTCAATTATTTTGTGGTACATAACCCATTGATCATCCTCGATAGTAAAACTATTGTACCGACCCCATAACATGTCTATCACCTCCCTGATTGGCACCGACCCTTTGGCTTCATGTTGAACCTCCCATGTTAAAGTCTTCCAATGAGGGTGAACTACACTCAACTGAACAACCATGTTGAGAATGTTCCACTACCCAAGCTCATGTGCACAAGGTAAGCTATGTGTACTCTTCATGCGACAACCACATGTTGCCTTGTCTGTACCGACATACGACTGAGCCCACTTCAACTCTTTAAACATATGCCTCATTGCTACTACGGAAACGCAATAATGCAAAACACTGAATAATGAACACTTCATCTTGTGTTCTACTTTCACAAGGCTATGTTGAAATGACTTCTTTATCTCAGTGTGTTGCAGTGTGATTACAGCATGTGCCGCCTCCCAACATTTGTGTAGATCCCCAGTTGATGTTTACAATATTATTTTCAAGCTAGCATGTGAACCCTCCACCCTGTTATCACAAAAACAATGTCATTGTCAGAGTGTAACACACATATGGGCAACAGGCTGGTGTGATGATTTATGTTGTGAAATAAAAATACAGTGTTACCTATTTGTTGTGGTGTTGCCCAAATGCATCAACTTATCAGTTTAAGCTGGAATAAATCTCTCTTTGTGCGGCTTCAACCACGTATGCAACAAAGGCATCCAGCCCTCCACATGTGTTACAAAATGTTGTCAAAGCATGAAGGTATTCTTCCTCATCAGAAGCATCAACAACTACTTCCCACACATCTATCACTCTTTCATACTATGTGACATCTCAAACCGATTGCTTGCATTTTGATTCAATGTTCTTGTTTATGTGATAATGACATAACATATTCACTGAAGTGGGAAATATAATCTCCACAGCCCTCATCAATGCAAGATCCCTATTAGTGACAATCACTTGTGGACATACGTCATTCCGTCAAAATAAGCCTCTCAACCTCTGAAACACCCATTCAAAGTTGTCAATACGCTCAGACTCCATGTATGAAAATCTCACTGAAAAAGTCAACTTTGTCAATGTTACACCAACTATCTCAAGCAGTGACAGACAATACCTGTTCACCTTATATGTACTATTCTAAACTCTAAACCCTGAAAATCTAAAACTTGAACTCTAAAACTTTAAAAAAAATTAAACACTAAATCTTAAAAACACTAAAACTATCATAATACCTTAAACCTCAACCCTAATCTCAAATCTGAAATTCTAAACCTTAAACTATAAATCTTAAACATTAAAACCTTAAATCATTAAATCATAAACTCTAAAATCCTAAACATTGAACTCTAAAAATCTTCAAACCATAATCTTATACCCTAAAATTTTAAACTTCCCTATATGTACTTATGCCCATTTCAATAATTTTAGTTATTATAGGTGATTGAGTAATAATGTATTCAAGTACCCAAAAATATTGTGCAAAAGCTTTTTAAAGTATGTAACTAAAACACAAATAAGCTAATTATTAATTTCTTAACAAAACTTATGATATAATATCTTAATTATGTTATTTACCCAAATGGGAAATCAATTGCTTTCTTAATTGTTGTGTAAGTTAAAATCAAAAAAACAAAAAAGGTCGGGTTTATAGTTATCAACTTTTATGTCAGTGTCCGAGCTTGCTACCAAATACTTGCTTCAATTTTCCCTCATATTTTTGTTGGAGTTTTATGTTGAAATCCTGTGTTAAATAGGTTTCAATGCTTTGTCTCCTGTATTGAACAGAGTTCAATGCCTTGTCTGCAGTTGCAGATTTCCGTTGGGAAATCAATTCAGGAATATGGTCCATATTGTGCTCACATTTAACCCTTTAACCCAGCAACGTTCAAAGGCATTCAATGCCCTTGCCGATTTCCAGCATGCGTTACTGACTCCTCCATGATGGGCAAAGGAGTATAAAAGGTGTGTTGCTCTCTATTGGTCCCCAAGCCTGCTCCTGCTTTCAGAAAACAGCACCATCGCATTTGAGAGAGTGAAGGTTTGGAAGAGCTGAAACGGAGAAAGAAGGGTGTATTTGCAATGGCGGGAGGTAAGCCTTGATCCATACGCTTTCGCATTCTGTTTGAATATGTTTACTATGGTTAAAGCATGTTTGAATAATACAGTAATATGGTTTTACATTTGGTATCAAAGAAGATATGCCTCTGTCTTGCATTTTTCCTTTTTGGTTTGAATATGCCCAATGTTGTGTTTTCATTTCTAGATATATGTTGTTTTGAAACATGTTGATAATTCAAACTGATTTCAAGCAGCATTAACATCATATATGTCATGTTTGCCTTGAACCTATTTGTTTAAGACTGACTTACATGATTTGAAGTTCAATATTGGGCACTAAGATTTTGATGTTTTTAATCACTGAAAAGGTTAGAAATTAATAGTAAATCGGATTTCTATGCATTCTGGGTTTTGAAATAATTGATTCAACGTTAAAATTGGCCGAAAAATGTCAGGTTCTCCATTCGGGGCTGCGGGTCGGAATGACCCAGATAGAGGTTGAAGATGACGTAATCGACAAGTCGTTTTGGGCCATGCTGAAAATGACGTGTCGTTTTCATTCATTAAGTGTGGCTCGGCTGAGCATAAACGACGTGTCGTTTATGTTGCTAGCTAAACGACATGTCGTTTTGGGTATATAAAATTCAATTTCCAGTTTTGTGTGGCTGCTAGGATTCGAGCCTATGTCTCAATGGCCACAACATAGAATTTTTACCACTAAGCTACAACGCTCTAAAGTCTCTGGAATTCAATTTCCAGTTTTATGTTTACTAATTGTTAGTGAATTTTTTTATGTTTTCGAATTTAGTTTATTTATTTGCATAAATTAAATTACTGTTTGTTTTCCTAATTGTTTACATTATTTATTTATTTTATTGAATTGTGTGTTTTATTCTGGTGTTTATTTAAGCATACAATTTTAAATTAAATAATTTCTGCACATTGAAATTTATGATTTTATGCATATATGGAGCTCTTTATTGAGAATTAATTAATGTTAGGTGATTAATATGATTTTAATTAATTAAGGAGTAGGCATAGCAACTTTAATTAATTAGAATTATATATTAAGGTTAAGGATCACATTAAAACATTAGTTGTAATTAATCATATGTGATATAATGAAATCTACCCATAGGAATTTAGTTATATTAGTATACTTAGTTAGGATAAAATATCAAATTATATTTCTTAATCTACCCACAGGAATTAAGAAAATGAATATAATTTGATAGTTTTATCATAAAGTTGTAAAATGAATCTAAGTGAGTAGAATTTTGGCCCACATGCAAGTTAAGTTTTATGTCACTAGAATCATGGATTAAAGCATATTTTACATTGGTAAAACATGACATTTATTTTTAAGGCCTCAAATTTTAGTTAATAAGCATGTATGTTTGAAAATTTTCAGTTATTCAACCTGCAAACATTTCTGATATTAAGTGTGACATTCCCGAATTAAGGGGTGATAACTATAAAGTATGGAAAGAGAGAATTCTTCTCCATTTGGGATGGATGGATGTTGATTATGCTATAAGGAAAGACGAACCACCTGCCATCATTGTAACCAGCACACCAGACACTGTTGATCTTTATGAAAAATGGGAGCGATCTAATCGCCTTTCTGTGATGTTCATAAAGACTAAGATATCTGATGGTATCCTTAGTTCTATCAAACAGCATGATAAGGTCAAAAACCTTTTGAGAGCCATCGATGAGCAGTTTACAACATCTGACAAGGCTCTTGCCAGCACTTTAATTATGCAATTTTCATCCATGAAGCTCACTGGGATTAGAGGCGTGCGTGATCATATCATGGGCATGAGGGACATGGCGGCTCAACTTGAAGTTTTGGAAGTTAAGATGTCAGAATCTTTCCTAGTTCATTTCATCCTGAACTCTCTGCCCCAACAATATAGTCCCTTCAAAATATCTTACAACACGCATAAGGATAAGTGGTCAATTAATGAACTTATGACCATGTGTGTTCAAGAAGAAGGGAGGTTGGCAATGGAAGAGGGTGAAAGGGTAAATTTGACTACTCAGGGAAAGAAAAGAAATGATCAAGCCAAATATAAGGGAAATGGCAAGATTCCACCTCAGCCAGACATAAAGAAAGAGTCAAAGTGTTTCTTCTGCAAGAAGAAAAGGCACATGAAGAAAGACTGTTTAAAGTATAAGAGTTAACTCAAGAAAAAAGGTACTCAACTTTCATTTATTTGTTATGAATCTAACATGGTTAGTGTTAGTCATGACACATGGTGAATTGATTCTGGTTTTACAATATATGTTTCTAATACCTTGCAGGGTATGCAAAATCTAAGGAAACTAGTGGGAAGTGAATAATACATCTATTCAGGCGGCAAGACGAGTTCACATGTAGAAGCCATTGGAACGTGTTGTTTGGTCTTAATCAGCGGTTTCATTTTGCGTTTAGAAAATACCTTTTATGTTCCAAATTTCTCCAGAAATTTGATTTCTGTTTCAAGACTTGTACCTTTGGGTTTTTCCTATAACTTTTCGGATTCTAGTTTTAGTTTATCAAATAAATCTGAAGTTATTGGTTATGGTACTTTGTCTGATGGTCTTTATCCTATTCAATTACAAAATAATGCTACTTATAATTCTATGCATATTACTACTAAGATAAAACGATGTGTTGTGAATGAGGAAATGTTGTGGCACCGGATATTAGCACATATTTCTATTGAGAGAATTAAAAGATTAGTAAATGAATGAGCACTTTGTACTCTAGATTTTGCTAATTTTGAGACTTGTGTTGATTGTATTAAGGGTAAGCAAACCAACAAGTCTAAAAGAGGTGCAAAGAGGAGCACAAACCTATTAGAAGTCATATATACAGATATTTGTTGTCTAGACATGGACGCAAGTAGTCCAAAATACTTTATCACCTTTATAGATGATTATTCATGATACATGTATCTTTACTTACTTCGTTCTAAAGACGAAGCTTTGGATGCCTTTAAAGTTTTTAAGGCTGAAGTGAAGAATCAGTGTGGAAAGCAAATTAAGATCGTGAGATCAGATAGAGGTAGAGAGTACTATGGTAGGTACACCGAGAGTGGACAAGCACCTGGCCCATTTGCTAAGTTTCTTCAAGAACAAGGCATTGTTGCCCAATACACCATGCCTGGTTCTCCGAATCAGAATGGTGTAGCAGAAATAAGAAATCGAACCTTAATAGACATGGTGAGAAGCATGCGGAGTAACACAAAACTCCCAGAATTCTTGTGGACTGAAGCTTTAAAGTTAGTTGTGTATATATTAAACCGAGTTCCAACCAAGGCAGTTCCAAATACGCCTTTTGAGTTATTCAAAGGTTGAAAATTGAGTTTGCGATATATACGCATTTGGGGATGCCCGTCTGAAGTGAGAATTAATAACCCACAAGAAAAGAAGCTAGATCCAAGGACCATAAGTGGGTATTTCATTGGATATGCTAAACGGTCCAAAGGGTATAGATTCTATTGTCCATCTTATAGCACTAGGATTGTGGAGTCAAGAAATGTAAAATTTCTTGAGAATGACTTAATCAATGGGAGTGATAAGTTATGAAATCATTATGAAGCTCAACCTTCTAGTTCAAGTGATAGATTGATTGTCATTCACACCCCTCAAGTTCAAACGGGTGTTAGACAACCAGTTGTTGAGGTTCCACAAGTTGTTGATATTGATCCTGTAGATCAAGTTATTGTTGAGGAACAAGATAACGTTGAACAACCACCTGAGAAACTGGTTGAACAACAAGCTCCTCAAGAAAATGTTGAAACAACATTAAGGAGATCTACTAGGATTAGGAAATTGGCTATTCTTAGTGATTATGTAGTATATCTGCAAGAATCGGACTACAATATTGCAGCCGAAAATGATCCTTAAACGTTTTCACAGACCATGAGTTCTAAAGAATTAGACATATGGTACAGTGCCATGAAACAAGACTCGTTGTTAAAGGGTTCACTCAACAGGAAGGAATTGACTACACGGAGACACTTTCTCCTGTATCTAAGAAAGATTATCTTCGAGTAATTATGGCATTGGTAGCCCATTTTGACTTTGAGTTACATTAAATAGATGTGAAAACGGCGTTCCTCAATGGTGATCTAGAAGAAGATGTTTACATGAAACAACCAGAAGGATTTTCTTCTAGTGATGGTGAGCACTTGGTCTACAAGCTTAATAAATCCATATATGGATTGAAACAGACCTCCCATCAATGGCATTTGAAATTTCATGAAGTCATCACTTCATTTGGTTTTGAAGAGAACATCATAGATCAATGTATACACTTGAAGGTCAGTGGAAGCAAGATTTGTTTTCTTGTGTTGTATGTAGATGATATTTTACTTGCAATCAATGATAAGGGTTTGCTATATGAGGTGAAACAATTCCTCTCAAAGAACTTTGATATGAAGGATATGGGTGAGGCATCTTATGTCATTGGCATTAAGATCCATAGAGAAAGATCTCGGAGCATTTTAGATTTGTCTCAAGAGACCTATATCAACAAAGCTTTAGAGAGATTTCGGATGAAGGATTACTTACGGAGTGTAGCACCTATTGTGAAGGGTGACAAGTTCAATTTGAACCAATGCCCAAAGAATGATCTTGAGCTAGAACATTCCTTATGCTTCAGCTGTTGGAAGCATGATGTATGCTCAGGTATGCACAAGACCTGACATTGCATTTGCTGTTGGAATGTTAGGAAGATATCAGAGTAATCTATGTATAGACCATTGGAGAGCTGCAAAGAAAGTGATAAGATACCTTTAAGGGACAAAAGACTACATGCTCATGTACAGAAGGACTGATAATCTGGAAGTGATTGGCTACTCCGATTCAGACTTTGCTGGCTGCATTGATTCACAGAAATCAACATCTGGTTATATTTTCATGCTAGCTGGTGGAGCTGTATCTTGGAGAAGGGCAAAGCAAACCTTGACTGCCACTTCCACTATGTAGGCTGAGTTCGTATCTTGTTTTGAGGCTACCTCGCATGGTGTATGGTTAAAGAGTTTCATATCTGGGCTTAGAGTTGTGGACTCTATTTCTAAGCTGTTAAAGTTGTACTGTGATAACTCAGCTATAGTATTTATGGCTAAAAACAACAAAAGCGGAAGTCGAAGTAAGAGATTGCTCATATCTGATAGGGGTGTACATTAGTTTGGTTTGACGTGGTTTGACCTTAAAATTGCATTAAACTAATGTGGTTAGTTTGAAAAAATTATAAACTGAAATTTTGTTGTTGATTTAGGATGTAAGGAGATTTGGTGTGGTTTGGTTCGGTTTAGAGGTGATTTGAAATCATTAATTTATATCAATTTGTTAAAAATTTGTAAATTTCTCTTTTTTGGGTGATTTTTAAAAGGATTTGAACTAGTTTGAGGTGATTTTGAGTGGTTTGAAAATAAAATTTTGTGATACATATTTATAGTCAATTTAGTTTGATTTGAGGCAATCTAAAATTTTTTCAAACCAACAAACCGAACCGCACCAATGGTTTAAAAATATCTGAAACTGATTCAAATTGCCTTTAATTGATTTGGGTGCAATTTAGTTCAATTTGATCAATTCGGTGCAATTAAGTCAGTTTGTGAACACTCCTAACTTGTGTGTGTGTGTGTGTATAGAACAAGGCATAAATGTAATAAATTTTATAGATTTGTTAATAAGACTTAGAAACCAAAAATGAAGGTAACCAATTTTTTTAAAAGAAAAATCAGAACAAAAAAAAAAAATAGGTGACTGACTTTTTTTTTTCTTTTTTTTTTTGGATAATAAAATAGATATAATGAGACATATAGGAGGAGGTAGTTATGTTTTTCTTTTTAAGGAGTGCACTTCAATTATCTTTATACAACCTATTTTTAAGGATTGCACTTCAATTATCTTTATATATCAAACCTATGAAAATAGTACACTCAATCTAATATCTAACCTAACATCAATCATCTAACAAATGCGAAATGTGTAAAAATTCAAATTTATCTAAGAAAATTTATCTGTGAAAATTGGTTTTGTGATGAATTAATCCTTACACTCACACATCTTATGTTCGTGCATCGACGCAAGACCCCAACGTCTAATTGGTTTTACAAGAGCAGAAAAAAAAAATAAATAATGTCTTTCCAAAACAAAAAAATAAAATTTCTGAATCAATGTAATATCGTAATCATTGTGTTTTCTTTTAATCTTTAAGAAGCATTTTTATATAAAATTAACTGTTTAGATTGACTTTTATATAAAAAAGAAATATTTCTAAAAATTAATTTTTTTTTTTTTGTTTTAAAAATATGTGAAGAGATGCTTCTTCTATTAGCTTCTTCTTTTTTAATAAAAATACTTTTTAAAGTAAAATTTGTAATTTGTTGAAAATAAATTATGGGTAGCTAATTTTGTGAAGTGAAATGCTACTTTTAGTAGCTTCTCAAAAACTAACTTTCAAAAATTACAATCTCTTTTTACATTTTTTTTATTTATTAAACAACTTTACTAACTTATTAATTAAGTCAATAAACTATAATCTCCTTTTTGCTAAACATAGTATCGCTGTAATCTCATTAAAGCTTATCCTGTACTAGCCATAAAATGGCATAACTTCCACTCAACCTAAACTTTTTAGTTGCCAAAACGAGATCGGACAACTTGTTATATGTCAAAGAATAAGCATCATCATATATATCTTTTTTTACTTTTAACATGTGAAAGAATAAGCATCATCCTCTAACCTTTTTTAATATGCCAAAACCATGTTATTGGTGCATCATTCTTTTTACTCTCTGGTGGGAATTGTTGGGCAAAATCTTTTATATTCTCGAATCAAGTTATTTATTATCTGAGTTGAACCTCGAACAATTTAATGAGCAACTGACGTGTGCATGCTAAAGTGGGTTTGCAACATTGGTAAAGTCATGCACTTTATGGGATTAATAGAAAGAAGGAAACAACTTTAATTACTCCTCAGTTTCAGTTTCTTTCTTATCTGTTTAAGTTATTGTAGATATAGCTTTTTTATTGGGATGTCTCTATTGGGCTTATGTGCAATAGTATATGAATGGTCATTTTCATTTATTGTCCACACAAGTTTAATAGAGACAACTCAATAAAAAGTCTAATTCAGTTGTTGCACAGAAATTAAAAAATACAACTAATATATCATAATAAGAATATAATAGGAAAGATAACAATATGTTACTTTGAAATTATTAAACAAATAAATAGAAACAATTTTTTTCTTTCAAAGTGACAAATAAAAAAAAAAACGAACGAAGTAGCATCTTATATATTAATTAATTACGACTGTTTTAAGATGATGTAAGAGCATTTTTATCGGGTCTCTAAAAAAATAAAAATTAAAAAAAAAGTTAAAAAGAGAAAGAAAAGTTAATTTATATTTAGATTAATTTTTAAAAATACTTTTTATTAAAAATAAGAATATCTCTCTACTTTACTTTTAAAAAAAAAAGATTTTTAATTTTTATAAATACATCTCCTTTTACATAAAAATCAATTTAAATAATAAAATTTTATAAAAAATAGTTATTTTTTAAATTAAAAAGAGAAATAACTAAAAAAATCAATCTAAATATGTTCTAAAAACTGCTGATAAAATGGAGATGACATGACGTGGCAATTCCGAATCGCGGCTTGTGCAAGAACGGTTCGTAGGAGAAGAAAAGTGGGGCAAAAGCAATTTGTACAAGAAATTATGGGAGATAAAAATGTTAGGTATTTTATAGGACCTATTCAAAGTGATGGTTGAGAATTCATAAATAATAGAAAAAAATTGTTTGATTTATATAAAATAAAAAGAAATTATGTATCTCATAAAATCCACAAATATAATATGAACAATTAAGACAAGAACAGTTCATGAATAAAGATATTCTAAAATAAGCTATTTTAGATTTTATTAATTAGGAATTAAAGTTTGCACTTATTTATTATTGGGATTTTATTATTTCTTTTTGATCCATTAATTATTTTCCGTCGTTACCTATTTTAATTAGGATTATGACTTTTCCTAAATCTAAATTAGGAGTTCCTTTATTAAGATGGAAATTCTTTTTTATTAAATTGTTTTACATTAGGAAACTCTATTACACCTAAACTTTATCGTTACCAAAACAAACTAGGACAACTTGCTATATTTCAAAGAATAAGCATCATCCCCTTAACTTTATTAATTTAAATCTAACATCTTCTTAATAGCTATATATAGCCCCTCTCACACCCTCAAAACACATAATTTAGGTAACCCGCAGCAGCAATGGTTAAAGCATCAGAGCCTTTGCATGCTCCCAATGGTGCAGGGAGAGAAGAGGAAGCTGATTTTGATCCAAGTGCTCCTCCACCATTTAAGATTGCCGAAATCCGAGCCGCCATTCCCAGCCATTGCTGGGTCAAGAATCCATGGAAGTCTCTGAGCTACGTTTTCAGAGATGTCGTAGCAGTCACTGCATTGCTGGCTACAGCACTTCACTTCAACAGCTGGTTCTTTTGGCCCTTCTATTGGGCATTTCAAGGGACAATGTTTTGGGCTATATTTGTTCTTGGCCATGATTGGTAAATCCCCATATCTCAAATTTCACTTTGGTTCTCTCTTCTGTGCTTTCTGCAATGGTAAAGTATGACTTTTCTTGAAACTCTTTTGTTTCTCTACAGTGGCCATGGAAGCTTTTCGAACGGTTCAAAACTGAATAGCATAGTGGGTCATACCTTGCATTCCACAATTCTGGTACCTTACAATGGATGGTCGGTTTCCCTTAACTTTTCCAGTCCATGTTGTCTTTAAAGTTCCTTCTTTTGCATGTGCTTTATTCTTTTTAGACATTTTTTTTTCACATCAATCAATTTGCAAATTTTCAGGAGAATCAGCCACAGAACCCACCACCAAAATCATGGCCATGTTGAGAATGATGAATCATGGGTTCCAGTATGTATTGGTCCCAACCATTGTTGTTAATGAATCATAAGTTGCAAAATTTGATGGGGTTATTCATAATTATGTTTTTTTTTTTTTTTCCATTGTCTCAGCTGACAGAGAAGATTTACAAGAATCTTGAACCTACAACAAAAAAGCTCAGATTCACGATACCTTTTCCCATCTTTGCATTCCCCTTCTATCTTGTAAGAGTTTCTTGCTTTTTAATTTTTATTTGTTTATTAATAACTTTTGTTCAATGGAAATTATAATATACATAAAAGTGGATCTAAATTTAATGTAATTGGGGAAGTGAAAAATCACTATAATAGAGATATCTTAGACCATTCGATCTTTATCCAAGGGTTTATTTTGAGACATGTCATAAGAAACTTTATGTGGTTTTATTTATAAAAGAGATGATGTAGTTTAATATAAGTCCTTAGATGAAGATCGAACGGTCCCCATTCCCTTGACTACAGTGATTACACACATGCCAGTTGCACCAAATCTGCTTCCCGATTATTATATACCTAGGAAGAATCAAATGTTTGCATTAGTGATATCTAGCACAAGCATCTCACGTTGCTTCTATTGTTAATTGCATTTCAGTGGAACAGAAGCCCTGGAAAGGAAGGCTCTCACTTCAATCCCTACAGCAACTTGTTCTCCCACAAAGAGAGGAAAGATGTGCTAATCTCAACCCTGTGTTGGGTCACCATGTTTGCTCTTCTTCTGTATTTATCCTTTGTAATTGGTCCCATTCAAATGCTCAAGCTCTATGGTGTTCCTTACTTGGTAAGTTCATTCTTACATTTTCCTTTTTCTTTCCCTAGACTTTTAGAAGTTAGGCTTTGTTTGTTTCCATAGAAAATATTTTGGCCTAAGAATTTGTAGTTCTTGGGCAAGAATTTTTTTTTTTTTTTTTTTCGAATGATCTATATTAAAACAAACTAAGCCTATATTTACAGATCTTCGTCGTCTGGCTGGACATTGTCACATATTTGCATCACCATGGTTACAAGCAGAAGCTACCTTGGTACCGCGGCAAGGTACATATATCGTAATGAACTGATTGTGATCATTCTATTTTTGTTAGTGCATATTGATTTATATATGCAAACCAATAATTCTATGTGATTAATTTTAGAAGTGTCTTCTCCTTTCTATATATAAATTTTGGCAGGAATGGAATTATTTAAGGGGTGGACTTACAACCGTGGATCGCGATTATGGTTGGATTAATGATATTCACCATGACATTGGCACTCATGTTATCCATCATCTCTTCCCTCAAATTCCTCATTATCATTTGGTTGAAGCGGTATGAAAATTTCTCTTTTCCCACCTCAAATGTGTAAGAACTATTTTTTGTGTTAAGTATGTTGATAAATTGCTTCTCCAAGAGAGAACACAATTAGGGATGTCCAAAGTCAAGGTATCAAAGCTGTAGTGTCACCTCCAAAGACTAAGTCAAGTGAGTTAAAAGAGAGAAAGTGAAAGGGTCTGAATAAGTCACTATATGAGATCTTCAAATCTCTTCGACGTTAACATAACGAGAAAAGGAAGTTTTGGTAGAAAGAAATGGAGTCAAAGTAAGAATTAATGTGTCAAAGACCAATTCAACAGCTAATAGAGAGGTGATTCAATCTCCCCTATATAAGGTAAAACCAAATCTCCTTGCATAAGATAAAAGAGGCTTTGATGATATCATATTAAAAACTGATTTAATTCAAAAACTTAAGTTGTTATATAAAAACTCGATAGTAATTTTATGTTATAATTAGCAAAATAAGAAACTTAATTATTTTCATACTATATTAAGGGTTTAAGGGGAGATTAGGGTTATTATGATCCTCAAATTGTTAATGTTAACTTTGTTATTATATAGTTATTATTTGTTCAGCCTCTTATATTTAGCTACCCTAAATCTTAGCTTGGTGCGCCTTGATTATATCGACTAAAATAGTACTATAGTTTATATAAAGTCATTTTAATTAATTCTCCATGTTCTTGGATGGTCCTAAAAATTAGTTAACTTTCTATTTATTGCAGACAAAAGCAGCAAAGGCAGTGTTGGGCAAGTACTACCGTGAACCAGAGAAATCTGGGCCAATCCCATTTCACCTAATCAAGTATTTGGTAAACAGTCTTAGACAGGACCACTTTGTTAGTGACTCTGAGGGCATTGTGTACTACGAGACTGATCCTCAGCTTCTTAGATCTTCTTGGACCAAGTTTGATTAAGTCACTTCATGCTTGCTCAGATACTCAAATGAATTAGTACCTGAAGCAAGCCCATTCAAATCATTTGTTGGTCGTGTTTTTGTTAGTTTCATCAGTCTAACTAGGAAAACGTTAAGTTGTACCCAAAAAAAAGAATTAGAAAAATGCTAAGCACATATTTATTTATACATACTTTTTTTTTTTTTTACACACTTTCAATTTGCAGTTATTTATAATAATAAAATTATAAAAAATTTATTAAAAAAATATGTATAAACAAGTATGCACATAACACTACTTATTTAATTAAATGACATGATGGCACTAATTTCCACCTATATTTCTCATTTAGTTTCACAAGGGTCTCAATCTCTAGGAATCTAGAGTCTTATGAGATATGTTACTTAATCTTATTCGGTAGTCCTTAGTTGAAAGAGAGAGATCTTTACACTTGCATATCTCTTTCCTCCCGTAATCTCGAAGGTTTGAAAATCAAGAACGTATACATTGAAGTCCATAATTTGTTAACTCGTTGCCAGAGTTTGGATGAGATCACCAACTTATAGAGAATAAAATGGTTATGTGAAGAATAGGGTTAGAGCTCCAGCATCATTCCTGATTATGCTTAAGTTAACTTAGTCTTGAGAAAGAATAAGAGTCCAAAATATTTGAGATTATAGACAGGCCATGTGTAAAAAATTTGGGCCCTAAGCAAAATAATAAAATGTTCTAATATAATGTAACTCACCAATCCTCATATTATTCTTTTATCTGCAAAATCATTTATTAATGTTTTATATTTTAAGTTACAGAGGCAACAGGACAAAAAGTGATCAAATGGTAGAACTTGAAAATTAAGAATCGGTGAAAGCTACCCATCAATATTCTTTATTATAAATTTCTACTAGAAGCAATTTGATATTAATTACCTACTTTGAAAAGTTTCTTCAAATGAATAGAAGACTAAGGTGTAGAAGAGAAAGACAATATAATTAGATTGGTAAGAAAATTAAAAAGAAATGGCTGAATTTTTTTATAAAAAATAGTTAAACCAAAATAAATGATATTTGTTTCGTTAAATAATACTATAGCAATAATTTAGAGGTAATAGTAGGAATGGATAATAAACCAATAATAATATTTGTATTGAGATTAAATAATGACTTTTTTTTGTTAAACTTTTTAATAGAAGTTAAAATTTGATAATGATATAAACATTTTAAAAACATAAAGTGGTCAAGAACATGTTTCAAATACTTTTTGTGTAAAGTGCACTTCATATAAACTTTATATTGAAAAATTGTTTACCTTTAATCAAACATGGCATTTTAATGTTTTCTGGTCTAGCAGACATAATGAGCTTAACAAATATGACCATGCTTTTGCATTGCACGATCTGAGTAGCGTGCATCTTGTATCATGTACTTGCACCTGTTTTCAGTATAACACTTGATTATTACCTAAAAAATATGAATAGAATGAAAGAGACATACAGAAGACAAACAGACAGACGCAAAGGCTAAATGTTTGTTGGATATGAACTGACACTGTTTTTATGATAATGAAGTGACAAAATTTTGATTGAAGTCGGTGAAATATAATATTCATATTCATAGCCATAAAGAGATTTTTTCAATTTATTTAAATCTAGTAAATGACTATAGAACATATTAAAAAATATATATTATAAGACATAGGGCTTGTTTGACGTAGGAAATGTTTCATATTACTACTTCTCATTTTAATTTCATAATGTTATCAATAATATATTGTGTGGATGTTCATATTTAGAGTGATTCATATCTCTTTGATGTTATAATTTTTAAGTGTATTATATTTCATCATGATTGTAGATTATAACTTCTAGGTTTTATTCACTTCTCCATAATCTCCAAGTAATTATGAAATGGAATTTATGTTTATTATTTTCATTAACAATGATGTTGTATGAAGTTATAAATTCTTATGCCTATAAAAGGAGTTAACTCATTTGTATATGATGCAATGTAATGAAATAGAAACAAATTTCGCATTTCGTCTATTCTCTATTTTTTCTTTAGTTTTACAATCTATTTGTTTTTTCTTCTATTTTTTCACAACTCATTATCAATGTGAATCTCTAATCTTTGTCTCAAGATAACTTTGTTTATTACAATCATTAGAATGGCCTACTTATTGCAGCCATGTGATGCACTCCCTTTTACTGGTCAAGTCATTCTAATATCCCATAAAGTACCACTAGGTGTGCATATATTCACTATATCACGAAAGATTTATAATAACACATTTTTTTTCAATGAAAAGGATGTAATCAATATATAAAGAAAAGGCAGAGAAGTTTAGAAAGTGGTTAAGAAAAAACCATTGTCTATAAAAAGAATAGAATATTTTAGACAGTTGTTAAAAGATAACCATTGTATATGAGAAAATATAAGATTTTAGACAGTAGTTGCAAGTGAAATTGTTGTGCAATATTAATTATAGACAACGGTTGCGTTTAGAACTACTGTTTATATGCAACAAAACTTCTCATCTGCCACCACCTCACAATGAAACTCTTTCTTTATAAATCAATTTCAAACCCTAGCAATGTTATCCTTGCCAAGTGTTATATACTCAAAACACTATTTAAACTTCATCTATTCTACTTCAATGTTATCTTCTCCCCCTAACTCTATCTTTTCTACCTTCAACATTGGCTTTTTCTCTCATCTTTGACAACAACGTCTCTTTTAGAGGTACTTCTCCTTCAAAGTTCTTTTTTTTTTCTTTTTCCCTTTTGAGCTTAACTAATTTTTATTTGTTGGCCATGAAGATAAATGTCTTGAGATATGGTCATTGCAAACGAAACAGCCTCCATTTAGGTGGATCTGTTGGCCGTGAAGAAAAACACTTTATGTGTTATCAATATTAGTGTGAAGATGTGCTTAGAAGATCAAAAAGAGCTAAGAAATATGCAAAATTTAATGAGATTAGAGAATATATCATCTAGTGGCTCTTGATTTTGCAAGAACCGGAGAAGATGTGGATGATATGGTCATCAAAGTCAATGCCATAATCCCGGCAATTGATTTTGCAATGACTAGAGCACCATCTACTGAAATGTTAGGAACTTTGAAGCCTTCTTTGATTTTATGGAGAGAATAGACAAAGCTATGTACAACTCAAGTGCTTCAAAGTTCACAGCAAATCGATACTTTAACACTTTTTGATCTTTTAAGAGAAATGAAATTGAAGTTTTTATGTCTATTTCTTTGATTATGATATATCTATTTAGTGTGTTTAGAGAAAATTTGATGAATTTCTATCTATTATATGTATTTTTTGCTACTAATGTACAAGATTAGAAAATATAATAAATTGCTAATTTTTAAAAAAAATATATAATCATAAACAACAATTCTAACTATTGTCTAAAATGCAAAATATACAATTTAGACAGTGGTTAAAACAACAAACCGCTATCTATAATCATATACAAGGGCTAGAAAAATAAATAACTGTTAAATTAAAATTGTTATCTTTAAACAAACAAAAACACACGTTAATGTCATCATTATCAAAAATAATTTATTACAACAGCCAAATAGACAATGTTTGGAAGTGTTATTAAAAATCCTTTTTAGCATGGCATTTGTTAGATATCAAGTCTAAAGATTGTAAAACATCACACTCCACCAAAAACGATTTTTAAAAGTGGTTAAATCATATTGTTTTAAACAGTCACACAATCATTTTCTTTTGTTGTTTAACTCTAAAATTGTAAAAGTTAAACTCTAAAATTATATCCTAAATTTTAAACCCTAAATGGTCAATCCTAAAATCAAAACCCTAAGTTCTATAACTTTAAATAAAAAACAAAGGTAATGTATTAATTACATCCACTAACTTTTATATTATTCCCACATTACCCTTGTTTTTTATTCAAAGTTATGGAATTTAGGGTTTTAGTTTTAGGATTAAGCATTTAGTATTTAGGGTTTTGGATTTTATGATTATACAATTTAAAATTTAGAATTGAGAAAACCCCATTTTTTCCCCCTGACACTAATCTCGTAGACAATTACCTCCCTGACACTTTAAGTTTCTCAATTTAAACCCTGAGACTTCAAACGTTTACCATATCGAACCCTCCGTCTACCTCCGTCACCACCTACTAACGGTTTTCGCCTACATGGCACATTAAGTGCAGATGTGACTGTTAATGGGCCAACAAGAAATAGGTGATGTGGCAGAACTGCTCCAAACATAGCCAGCAAATGTCGTTTAACATTAGGGCATAGAAAAAATGCAGTAAGAAAAATTAGGCATTTATCAGTTATTTGTCAAAAAGGACACACAAAGAATCCCAATCTCAAGAATCATGTTCCTTAACTTCCAAAACAACCAAATCTTAACAATAAAAATTTACCCATGAAGTCAAAGAAGAAAGAAGAAACCACAAAGATTAGGGGCTTGGACAGTGTCATATGGTCGGCAGGTATAAAGGTAACGACTTGATTAGCAAGTCATCTCTCCTTTTCCTAATTCTTTTCACCACATAGTTCTTTGTTTTCTTCTCTCCTAAACCCAACGATCTATCAAACACCATTAATGGATCTTGATGACCTTGAACTCGAACTCTAGTGCGATGCCATCTCGATGGAGATTCACAGTGACGATTCTGACCTTGAAGAAGGGGACCCATCTCCTCATCATCAAAACGCACCGTATTATCGCCTCATTGTGGAACTAAACGGGGACTCTACAACACTCCACTCTTTCCATATCCCAAAGCATGAACTACTGTGCGAGGAAACGGCGTCATTCCGGAACCCCATACTGTTGGCCACATCACCTATTAACGGCCACGTCAGCACTTAATGTGCCACGTAGGCAAAAATCGTTAGTGGGTGATGACGGAGTTGGATGGAGGGTTCGATATGGTAAATGTTTGAAGTCTCAGGGTTTAAATTGAGAAACTTAAAGTGTCAGAGAAGTAATTGTCTATGAGGTTAGTATCAGGAAGGAAAAAGGGAGTTTTCTCTTTAGAATTTCGGGTTTAGCTTTTAAGATTTAAAGTTTAAGGTTTTATAATTTTAAGATTTAGTATTAAGGGTTTAGGATTTAAGATTTACTATTTCCTATTTAGGATTTATATTTTATTTTACATCTTATATCATGTACACTAAACCCTAAATCATAATTGTTAAATTTTAAACTTTAAATCTTAAATTATAAATGCTAAACCTAAACCTAAATGTAAACCTTAAATTTTTCAAGGGTCTTACTTATCCCCCCCCCCCCACCTTTACCATGCGCGCCCCCCACCACTAAAATTTTATTAAATTTTTCATTTTACCCTTTTGTTAACAAAGTATCCCCGATCAATTTTAATGAGAAAACGGCTATGTATAGTCATTTTATCATAAAAATTATATTTTCTGAGATTTTAATAAAAATTTCTGAAATATTATTCTTGAGAGAAAACAAGACGAACAGTTATAAAGAGCCGTTAGGGAGGGGAATGGCTGTAAAGAACTGTTAGAGGGAGGGAATGGCTCTTTAGAGCCATTAGGGTTGTGTGGTAAAAATTTGTAATTTATATTAATATTCATATTATGAGAGTAAATAAAATTTATATATGAGAGTAAATAAAAAAATAAGTAAAAAATAATTATCTTTATTTTCATAATTAAATTATATATTAATTTATAATATTAATATAAATTTATATATTATGTAAAAATAATTTATAATTTATATTAATATTATAAATTATAATATATTTTGTTTATTTTATATATATATATATATATATATATATATATATATATATTAATTTGTAATATTTTTAATAAAATAAAAAAAATTTAACAAAATATATTATTGTGTGATAAAAATTTGTAATTTATATTAATATTATAAAATTTATAATGCAGATTAATATTATAAATTATAATATATTTTGTTAAATTATTTTATTTTATTAAAAATATTACAAATTATTATTATATTTTTAGAGTTTTTTAATATTTTATTTTTCTTAATATATTTAATTTTATCTATAAATATATATATATACATATATATATTCCCTTAACATATTTAATTTTATCTTTTATATATATATATATATACCAAACATGAGTCTTTCGATTCATTTGGCTCTCACGCTCAATTACTTATGGGAAATTCCCATATCTCTTTTTTATGTAATGAGCCTATTCTCTATTCATATTCAAAAATTTCGATACTAATCACTAATACAAGAACAGAATAGTCAGAGGACTCTTCTGACTAAACCAAATAAATAATTGTCAACAAAAAAAAATTTTTTTCTTTTCAAATCCAAAGAATTCTTATTACTTTATTTTATACATATACACATAGGTCATCGATTCCGCATTATATATATATATATATATATATATATATATATATATATATATATATATATATATATATATATATATATATATATATATATATTATATATATATATATATTTTCCCCAACGGCTCTTTAGAGCCGTTCTCCCTATTCAACGGCTGTTCATAGCCCTTCTCCCCCTAGCGGCTCTTTATAGTCGTTTACTTGATTTTCTCGTGTTATTTTTTTAGAAATTTTTATTTTTATCATAAAATGGCTCACATAGCCGTTTCAGATTTAGAACGGCTGTGTAGAGCCGTTTCTCATTTGTTAACGAAAGGGTAAAATAAAAAAAATTTATAAAATTTTGATGGTAGGGGAGGGCGCATGGTAAAAAGTGGGACCAGATTAAATAACACCCGTTGATATGGAAAAGAAGGAGAAACTTGAGTAAACGGCGCTAGGGTTTCAAACAAAGAGAAGGGGCTTTGTCGAAGGAAGAAAATGGGAGAAATTGGGGGGGGGGGGCGCATGAGCTTGAGGGCAATATGGGAATTTAAAAAAAAAATTCGAGGTTGGGGGCGCACACCAGCAAAGTAGGGGGCTCATTAAGCAGCTCTCATTTTTCAACCCTTAACTATAAAACCCTAAATTGCACGACTTTAATTAAAAGGACAAGGGCAATGTGGAAATAATGTAAAAGATAGTGGGTATAATTAAAAAAGCTACAATAAATAATACCAACATTTATTAAAGTTTTCTAATTTCTATACAATCCATTAATGATTATTGTTTGCCGATGGGCATAAATTATAAGAACCGATATTACATATCTAATATCTAATCTAACATCCAATGTCTAACAAATGTGCAATATATCAATTTATAACCTTACGCAATCATATTTATTTATGAAAATTGATTATGTGGTAAATCAATTTCTAAACAAACACATCTCATGCCCACGCATCTGCACAAGCCCAATATCTAATTAGTTTAAAAAGGACAGAAAAAAAAAAAAAAAAAAAGTCTTTCCAAACTAAAAAAAATAGGACTCGATGTAATAACATGATCACTGTGTTTTATTTTAATCTTAAATTATTTTTCATTATATCTCTTAGAAACTAAAATAACGTTTAATGCTTCACACCGTTAAAAAAACATCTAATGCTCCCACCAAGTTCATATATCAAGTTGTCAAACATTATTTTATGTCTTCATTTTGATATGGTTGAATGTACGAATATACAAGTCTTAATTTCTTGGCCACTAGTATATATTAAATTCTCGTACTATTTCACTGACCTAATGCTTGGCTTTAGTTCACCGACCTAATTATGTCAACAATCTTTATCTCTAATGTTTCTCTTGCAAAATGTTATTTCTATTTTTTCTTTTGTACAAACTATCTAGTATCTAATATACATTGACCATTGACTAATAAACACAAATACAAAATGTTTTTGTATTTTACTTCAATAAAATGTGTTTAATTTTATTTCTTGTTCATGTGCATTGTACCCAAACATTCATATCACCTAGCCTTTGTATTTAACTTGATAGTTACATGTTTCGTAAATTATAGTTTACATGTAATTCTGCTAGAATAGGTAGTATCTTTTAAAATAATTTGTCAATATCGATTGATAATTGTACGGAGAAATGCTCACTTTTAAAAGAAATAACTTGAATTCAAAATTTCTAACTAATTAAGCAGTTAGGATATAAAAACCTTCCATCTTCAATTAAAATTTCAACATACATGTAATATCAGTGAACTTGTAATTTGTCTGAAACATTAAGCTTAATTTATAAATAATAGATGTATAATTTGAATCGATTCTAAATATAATATTAAAATTTTTGACTAAACGGTTAGGATATAAAAACCTATTACATATCTTCCAGTAAAATGTCTACATATAATATTAGTGAACTTATATTATGTCTAAAGAATTAGGCCTAATTTATTCGTGTGATTATTTTTAGGTATGCTTCTCATTTTGGATTCAAATTAACCTTATTAGATATACGTCACATCTTTAGGCATACAGCAAATTTTAATTTGGAAACCATGTTATTGATGCATCATGATTGTCATTCCCTGTTGGGAAATTTTTGGCAAAACCTTTACTCAAGTTATTTATTATTGAGTTGAGTCTTGCATGATCACATGTATAATTAGTGAACAGCAGACCTCCACATGCTAAACTGAGGTTCCAATATTGGTAATGTCATGCGCTTTATGGGAGTCATAGAAAGCAGGAAACAACTTTCATTAGCAACCTACGTAGTAATTAATTACAACTTTTTTTAAGATGATGTAAAATAAGCCTTCTATGGTTTTATTAATTAGGAATTAGAATTTAAACTAATTAATTGATGAGCTTTTATTATTCCATTTTGAATCATTAATTATTTTCCTTTGTTACCTATTCTAAATTAGGATTACTCCTTTTTTCTAATCAAAATTACGGTTGCTTAATTAATATGAGGATTTTTTTATTAAGTTGTTTTATATTATGAAACTCTATTTCTTATAAATATGTGAGGAAAATTCCTTTTTATTCTCTCGTACTATTATCAATTCCTAAAAGACTTTTTAGGTTTTAAATTAAATATATTAAATTCTCAAATTTAGAGCCAAGAATAAAAGTAAATATTATTGATATATTATAACTTTTATTTTTGTTTGAAATGTGATAATTTAATTTATTTAATTTAAAATATATGATTTTTTTTAGAATTAACGATAATATGATAATATAAGTGAGCAAAATAAAATTTTCTCTAAATATTAATGAACCTAAACTTTATAAATATCAAAACAAGCTCAGACAACTTACTGTATGTCAAAGAATAAGCATCATCCCCTAACTTTATTTACATCTCGCATCTTTATTTATAGCTATATATAGCCCCTCTCACACCCTCAAAACAGATACTTTGAGTCACTCTGAGCAGCAATGGTTAAAGCAACAGAGACTTTAAACGCTGCTAATGCTGAAGCAGGGAGAGGAGACGAAGCTGATTTTGATCCAAGTGCTCCTCCACCATTTAAGATCGCCGAAATCCGAGCCGCCATTCCCAGCCATTGCTGGGTCAAGAATCCATGGAGGTCTCTGAGCTATGTTTTCAGAGATGTCGTAGTAGTCACTACATTGCTAGCTGCAGCAGTGTATCTCAATAGCTGGTTCTTTTGGCCCTTCTATTGGGCATTTCAAGGGACAATGTTTTGGGCTATATTTGTTCTTGGCCATGATTGGTAATTTCACTTTGGTTCTCACTTCTGTGTTCTCTGCTATGGTAAAGTATGACTTTTCTTGAAACTCTTTTGTTTCTATACAGTGGCCATGGAAGCTTTTCAAACAGTTCAAAACTGAATAGCATAGTGGGTCATATCTTGCATTCCACAATTCTGGTACCTTACAATGGATGGTCGGTTTCCTTTAACTTTTCCAGTTCATGTTGTCTTTAAAGTTCCTTCTTTTGCATGTGCTTTATTCTTTTTAGACATTTTTTTTTTTTTTTTCACATCAATCAATTTGCATCTTTTCAGGAGAATCAGCCACAAAACCCACCACCAAAATCATGGCCATGTTGAGAATGACGAATCGTGGGTTCCAGTATGTATTGGTCCCAACTATTGTTGTTAAGGAATCATAAGTTGCAAAATTTGATGAGGTTGTTCATATTTATGGTTGTTTTTTTTTTTCCCATTGTCTCAGCTGACAGAGAAGATTTACAAGAATCTTGAACGTACAACGAAAAAGCTCAGATTCACTATACCTTTTCCCATCTTTGCATTCCCATTCTATCTTGTAAGAGTTTTTTTAAAAAAATATGTATATATTTGTTTATTAATAACTTTTATTCAATGGAAATTAGAATATGCATAAAAGTGGATCTAACTTTAGTGCAATTGGGGATGTGAAAAATCACTAGAATAGAGGTATCTTAGACCATTCGATCTACATACAAGAGTTTGTTTTGAGCTATGTCATAAGGAGCTTTGTGTGGTTTCATTTATAAAAAGGATGATGTGGCTTTATATATGAGCCTTGAATGAAGATCAAACGGGTCTCCATTCCCTTGACGATAGTGATTACACGCGTGCCAGTTGAACCAAATCTGCTTCCTGATTATTATATACCTAGGTAGAATCAAATGTTTGTATAAATGATATTTACCACAAGAATCTGACTTTGCTTCTATTGTTAATTGCATTATAGTGGAACAGAAGCCCTGGAAAAGAAGGCTCTCACTTCAATCCCTACAGCAACTTGTTCTCCCCAAAAGAGAGAAAACATGTGCTAATCTCAACCCTGTGTTGGGCTACCATGTTTGCTCTTCTTCTGTATTTATCTTTTGTAATTGGTCCCATTCAAATGCTCAAGCTCTATTGTGTTCCTTACTTGGTAAATTCATTCTTACATTTGCCCTTTTTCCCCCCCTAGACTTAGAAGTTAGGCTTTGTTTGTTTCCATAGAAAATATTTTGGCCAAAGAATTTTTTTTTTCATTTTCTTTTTTTTTTTTTTAGAACTATTCCCTATTAAAACAAACTATGCCTGTAATTTGCAGATCTTCGTTATGTGGCTGGACATTGTCACATATTTGCATCACCATGGTTACAAGCAGAAGCTACCTTGGTACCGCGGCAAGGTACATATATAGAATGAGCTGATTGTGATCATTCTATATTTTTTGAGCTCATATTAATTTATGGCAACCAATAATTCTATGTGATTAATTTTAGAAGTGTCTTCTCCTTTTTATGCATACTTTTTTACAGGAATGGAGTTATTTAAGGGGTGGACTTACAACCGTTGATCGTGATTATGGTTGGATTAATGATATTCACCATGACATTGGCACTCATGTTATCCATCATCTCTTCCCTCAAATTCCTCATTATCATTTAGTCAAAGCGGTATGAATATTTCTCCTTTCCCACCTCAAATGTGTTTGAATAATTTTGTGTGTGAGTATGTTGATAAACTGCTTCTCCTAGAGTTATAAATAGGAGAATACAGTTAGGGATGTCCAAAGTCAAGGTATCAAAGCTGTAGTGTTACCTCCAAAGACCAAGTCAAATGAGTTAACAGAGAGAAAGTGAGAGGTTCTGAGTAAGTAACTATGTGAGATCTTCAAATATCTTTGACGTTAACATAATGAAAAGAAAGTTTTGGGTAGAAAAAGATGGGGTTAGAGTAAGAAGTGTGAAGAACCGACTTAATACAAAAAGCCAGTGGTGGATAGGGACAGATGCAGACGGGAGCAGGTAGGGTCTTCCCCCCTCCAAAGACCCTCCATCAAAATACAAATACATACGCATAGAACCATTCATATAATCATTATATAGAGAGTTTTTATAAGCTTAAGTTGTCAAGTAAAAATTAATAATTATTTTATATTATATTAGTTATTATTCATTCAGTCTCTTATATTTAGTCATCTTAAATCTTATATCAATTAAAATAGTACTATTGAAAGAAAGTTTTTGGTAGAAAGAGACAGAGTTAGAGTAAGAAAGTGTTATGAACCAACTTAACCACACAAAAGCTAGTTCAATCTCCTTATGAAAGATAAAAGAAAGCTTAAATATTATATTAAGACTCATTCAATTCAAAAAATTAAATTATTATGTAAAAATATAATAATTATTTTGTATTATATTTATCAAAATGAGAAACTTAATTATATTTATACTATATCAAGGGCGGAGAGAGAAATATTATGGTTGCAATGATCCTCCAACTTGTCAAATTTGCTTTAGTTATTATATAGTTATTGTTCATTTAGCCTCTTATATTTGTCCACACCAAATCTTGGCTCTCTAATTACAACCTCCTCTTCTCTATGTTCTTGGGCACAAAGAGAGAGAGAGAGAGATTAGGGTTGCAATGATTCTCTAAATTGTCAATTTTGCGTTAGTTATTACATAGTTGTTATTCATTCGGCTTCTTATATTTGTCTACAACAAATTTGAGCCCTTTAATTGTGGCCTCCTGTTCTCAATGTACTTGGGTGGAGAGAGATATTAGGATTGCAATGATTTTCTAAATTGTCAATTTTATCTTAATTATTATATAATTATTATTCGTTCAGCTTCTTATATTTGTCCACACCAAATCTGAGCTCTTTAATTGGGGCCTCCTCTTCTCTCTGTTCTTATATAGTTATTATTCATCCAGCCTCTTATATTTAGCTACCCTAAATCTTAGCTTGGTGCACCTTGATTATATCAACTAAAATAGTAGTATAGTTTATATAAGTCATTTTAATTAATTCTCTATGTTCTTGGATGATCCTAAAAATTAGTTAACTTTCTATTTATTGCAGACAAAAGCAGCAAAGGCAGTGTTGGGCAAGTACTACCGTGAACCAGAGAAATCTGGGCCAATCCCATTCCACCTAATCAAGTATTTGGTAAACAGTCTTAGACAGGACCACTTTGTTAGTGACTCTGAGGACATTGTGTACTACAAGACTGATCCTCAGCTTCTTAGATCATCTTCGACCAAGTTTGTTTAAGTCACTTCATGCTGCTCAAACCAGAAGCAAGCCATTCAAACAGTTGTTTATTGTCTTATTATTAGTTTGATTAGTTTAATTGCCTAAATGGCGTTGACTTAGAAATGTATTCCTTGTTTAGTTTCACAAGGAAAGAATCTCTCTTTTTTTTCATTATCTATTACTATTTTATTATTTTATTTTATTTCAAAATAATAGAATTTATAAAAATAAGAAATTTCAGGATTGGACCAATCAGTTGGCCCAAAACATTAAGCAAGACTTCATTAGGCTATTATTTTAGTTGGCCCATCCCGCAGAAATTCACAGGCCTATTAATGCTCATTAGCGCACCAATCACGTGTTATTACTTCCAATTGGTGGAAAGATCAATCAATTGGTCAAAAAGCTATTTAATAAATAAACCAATCAATTTATTAATAAATTTTGAATAATTTAAGGTTGTGCCACATATGGTTAGGGTCATCCATGACCTAATTGAACTCAGCTAACCCAAATGGAAGCAATCCAACCCAACCAGTTTAGGTTGGGTTTTGTATATGATTGGGTTAGGTTGAGTTTTAATATGGCAACTCAAAAATTATTTGGTTGAGTAATAAATTTAGGGCATATGAACTCAATTCAATTCCTATAGACTCATTTAACATATATTGAAAAATTTTAAAATTAAAATATATAAAATATAAATTAAATTTGTCAACCCTACCTAACCTCACAAATCCGATTGGGTTGAGTTTGTAAATTTTTTTCTCAAACCCAACCCCATATTTTTTTATGAGTTGAGTAAGAAAATGCACTCGACCCTACCTAACTTGACTTATGAACATCCTTATACACAATGGCCTATGCAAGCCAATTCTAACATTTTATGGCCATAGCGCAATAAAAAATAAGATTACTAAAAATGTGCAAAATAATTATATCGACAAATAAGCACACAAATGATTATAAGAAAACAATTTCTTCTAACATTTTTAGATGAAAAATCATTAAAAATAATATTAATATTAATATTTTTCAACATATATTTTTTAATAAATAAAATGACTAGATCATTTAACCTTTTTTATAATATTGATGATCTCAAGTAAGTTTTTAATTCTTGCGGAACGAGGAAGTCTTTCTTGTGATATTGACGACGTCAAGTAGGTTTTTAATTCTTTTGCAACGAGGAAGTGCGAAATTGAGATGTCCTCAATGTTCTTCTGTTTTTTAAAAAAAAAAAAAATATTAAAGGTTACTTTTATCAAAGATTCAATGATTATAGTAAACTATATTTTCTTTTTTGTGTTTGAATTACTAATATTTAAAGACTAAGTGGGCTCATCTACATATACGAATGCTCTAACCATTAAATTCAATATTCATTAGTTATCAATTCTTAAAAATATTATCATTATTATAAAATAAAATTACTTTAAAAAAAATAGCCCCCTTATTCTAAGGGGCCCTAGGATATCACCCCCTTACACAACACTAAGGGACAGGCCTAGGTCAATGTTAATAGAACAGAAAATATAAACTCTTTTTCTCGTATAACCTTCACACCCTCCCTACTTAAACATAGATTTACACTTCTGTATTTAGCTAAATTCAAATTTAACTAAAATCAGAGTTCTTATAAGAAATTATAATTTTGAACTTAGCCAAATTCCATACTAAATTTTTTTATAATTCTACCCTTACCCTAGTCCTAAATTATATTTTGTTATAACATACAATGATAGTGGTATGGGATGGTTATTTAATTGAGTTGGTTAGCTGTTAGTCAGAGGGATTAGTCTATAAATAGAAGGAAGTCTTTGTGGATTAATTATTCAGATCATTGTTCTTAGTTTTGTAATTCTGGGACTCTATTGAGTTTTCCAAGAGTTCATACGTGTGAAGTTTCTTTCATAGAATTCTTCCATACTCTCTTCTATTCTCCAAGAGTATTAGATTTTTTTTTCCGGATTTAGCAAAGTCCAATACTATTTTTAGAGGATTTCTTTTAACACTTACAAAAAAAATTTCTCACCCCTAACATTTCTCTTCACATTCACTCCCCCAACCCCTTCCTACCCATCACCCTGACAGTATTTTCACCCCCATAGCCCCGAAATCATTGACTCTCTTTCCCCTCTCTCTCTCTCTCTCTGCCAATTACAAGAACTCGTCGTAGCATCATTTAAGGTTGAGTGTGGTTTGCTTCTTTCTCTCAATCTAAGTATATCTTTTGTTCTTATTCTTTTTTCTCTACAGATTATAATATAGCATGTAATCCTATATGTTTACCATTATTGATTATAATATAATCCATAATATAAGTATATATATATATATATATATATATATATTATGTTGATTACTTAGAATTTATAAAAAAATAATAATTTATTATTAAATCTTTTAATTTATAACTAATTTAATTCGAACTAATTTAAATACTTAAATAAAGATATAACTCTCTAAAAAATAAGTATATATTTTTTTCTGTTATGAATTATATTATAATCCATAAGCCTATATATTTACTATTTAAATATATAGGTTTATACAAGTCAAAACCAAAATATATTATTCTAAGAAAAATCCATTATAGTTTATATATATATATATATATATATAAACTATCATAAGAATGTATCACTTGTATAAATTTATACATTTTGTGAACTCAAACAACATAATCAAAAAAGGATTCACATTTTACTAGCTCATAATTACATCTTCTAGTCTTCTAACCTCTAACTTTAAATACTGAACTCATATTCATTGTGTGTTATAGTACCACTTTTCTTTTTTCTTTTTTTATGTGTCAAAGATATTTTTAATTAATAGTTGAAGAATTATCTTTTTGAAATTAAAAAGTCAATAAATACGACTTCTTTCAATAATTATATATATATATATATATAATTAAAGATTAAATTTTTATTAACATATTTAAAGAAATTAGTTATTGATCAATTTTATCGAATTTTAAGAGAAACTCTTAAAAAGAAAATGTCAAAACAGTAATCGCCATTTATCAAATTAATTGATATTATAATTGATGCAAGAAGCTTAGTGCATGTATGCAAGAGAAGAGTGCACAATAATTATCAAAAAATGAACCCATTTTGGAGGAATTAAAATCTCTTTTAATCTTGCTTTTGATGTCGTATATCCTCTCTCACTTTTCTTAGTTGATCTACTTGAATTGTGTTATATACATAATCATATATAACTTTTTAATTTTATTTTGATAAAATAACTAAAATTAAAAAAAGTGTATAAAAATAAATGTAAAAGTAATTTTTTCATTATGAGATGTATTATATGCATATTTACACTTTTATATATTTTTTCTTTATGTATTTTTTTTTACTTTTTTATTTATAAATTTATCTTTCCAAATAAACTAAAAATAAGCGATACAACAAGTGTGTAAAAAGGATATGCTAGTGACATTTCTCAAATTAAAATAGTCAACCCATTAACCAACTGCTCTATCACACTCTTTTAATAAGGAATTATCTTTGACAATAAATTCTCTAGATTCTACCTTCACTCTGTGTAAGGATCTTCTTAGATGACTAACATGGTAATAATAAATAAGTATTATATTTATTTTCTCAACTCTCTATACTCTCACTTAGGTCCTCTTTTTCTATTTTTCGATTTTATATTTATGAGATCTTCTTCTATATTATTAAACTAACTAGAACATCACAAGTGTCACAATCTTTTTTTAATAGAAAAAGCGATGTATACTTTTGTTTATGTTCACTCTTTGGTGAATATATGATTTTGTAATTATTTATAAAGATAAAATTTTAAATAAAGAGTAAGATAAATAAAATAAAATAAAATAAAAGACATAAAAAAGTACAAAAGTAGGTGTGAATATATTAATGTGCAGGTATCACATTTCATGAAGTAGTTTTATATAAATTTTCTCTCAAGTTCTAGTTTCTATTCCAGGGCTAAAATATAGTCAAGATCTTATGTATTGGATGATTTAGTTTGAATTAATTTTTTTTGGTGTGGAAAGAAAAGAAACAAAAACACTACAATCTAACAAAGGAAACACTAAAAAAAATCAACAATGAACTCAGTTGATAGTCCCCGTGGGGGCTGTTCCAGAATTACAAAATTGGAGTCATCCTTAGCTGCCTTTTTAGCAATGCAATTAACTCATATATTGGCTTCATGAAAAATATGGTGAAACTTTACTACCTAATTTTCTGTTTATAAGCTATTTAAGGTCACGAATGACAAGTCTGACTTGTTTGAATTAATTTCAATTCTTTTCCTTTCAATTAAGTGTCTTTCTTCTACTCTCAATGCCACTTTTACCTAATCACCAAATAGAAGAATAATGAATTTTTACAACCTAGGAAGGAAGTAGTAAATCTAAACCTTGAGGAATCACACAATAGTGGAGCTTAAGATAAGGATATTCCGAAACCGTACGTGTATAGCTATAGAAAGGAATCTATAAATCTTAATGCAATCTCTAAGTTATTAGAATTAACATAAAAGTATGATTAAATTGGTAACTGAAGTTAAGTTAAATTAACCTTGGGAGAAGCTCTTAAATAAATTATGGATTACCTGGTTAGCAATTAAAGGAATTGAATTGAATTGAATTAATAAAAATTAAAGTGCAATACAAAAGATTGAGGTGAAATCAAAAACTTAGAGCTTTTATATATTATTATCTCTTTTTATTATATTTTCTCTTTTTTATATATTTATTGTAATTTTAGTTATTATTTTTAATTATTCAAATAATATTTTAAATTATAATATTTTAGTATTTAGTAACCAGTGCTTCTGGTACGACAACTTTTAAATATTTTGTCGGCTAAACAATAATGTCTGTTTACACTATATTTAACTAGTATTAAATTTCACACATCAATCTTCCTTCTCTTCCATTTGTCTCTTTTATCCATATCCACATCTGTGTATGCTTGGAACTTCTACAGAACCAGCTTTTTTAATCTCAACCCCCAATACAAAGGAATCCATGCATGTATGATCATTTTACCTGTAATAGAGACAAATAAGTACACATCAGGATTGAGAAACAAATAAGCACACATCAAAATAGATAAACAAATCAGGATTTAGGACAAATAAGTACACATCTTTTGACCAAAACTAGGATTAGGGGACCATTGCCCTTAACATGGACTTTAAAGATTTGATCAATCATTTGACGGAGCAACATAGCATTCTTATCTCAAATTTGAATCTCATTCTCATATGCTTCAGCTAAAAAAATAACATTATTCATCTAAAAAAATTAAGATTAAAATTTTAATGTTTTGTCTTGCTATGCTCATGCTTGCATGTAAATATTAAGAGTTTTTTTTTGACAAAAAAAGGTTGACATAAAATATTATATTTTGTCTTAACTACTGATAATTATAAAGCACAAATTTACTATCAAGTCTCTTAATCCACAACTAATTTAATTCGAATTAATTGAAGGTCTCAAATAGGGTTAAAACTTTTCTAAACATATTTTCTACGTATATATAGATTTAAACTCAAGTTAATATACTTAAGCGGCTCTAACTTTTTAATACTAATATCGACACCTATTGATATATTTAATCTCTTTAATTTAGAGAAATATTGTAATATTTATAACAAAAAAATAAGAGTTACGAGTTTATGTAATTTCTTACAAGACTTCTGATTTAGGGCTGATGCTAGCTTACTTCAACAATTTAGTTGAAGTGAAAAGTAATTTTCATTTGGCCAATGAAGGTTAGTGATATTGATATGGATTGCAACTGTATCTCCCAAAGACAGATTCAAATATTTTTATCAATATAAACACTTTATTGGTTGATAATTTATAACTCTTTATATAAATATTCTCTAGGCATGTATTTATCATAATCCAAATGAGTCACTAAGACATAACTCACATAATTTTTTGTTAATAAAAAAACAGAAATTTTCTTTGCGTGGGAGTTTGAGGAAACAAAACCTTTTAATCTCATAAAAAACTAGATCACATTAGAAGGAATATAATGAAAGATAAATAATATTTTATTTAATTTTTTTATTCTTGAATATAGTTGATTGACAATTAAAAGTAATTAAATAACTTAAATTTCTAAATTCTTGAATATATAAATATAATTTATATTTACCTAAACATATGAAAATTTAAACTTATAACTTATAAAATACAAAACATTATTTTCGCTAACTCTATAAGTAAATTAATTTTATTTCAAACTATTATAAAAAATTATTTTTAAAGGATAAAAGAATTTTCATTCATGCTTGGTCGTTTAGCAAAACCTAAATCAACACTTGGAATTATTTTTATTTGAAATGTTGAACATGGAACTGTGAAATAAAGTGTTTGCAGCAGAGTTGACAAGCTGGCAGAGCTGGGTTGTTGGCTTAGTGGGGACAAATAGGAAATGCTCTGTATAGTCGACTCTGTTATATGTTGCATTGCAATAAGCAGAAGCAGAAAGGAAAAGTGCTTATCTTGGGCAACGCTACCCAAACTAGAGAGAATTTTGTCAGCTCTTCTCTTCTCTGACAAACTACACAGCCACTCTGCCAATAATGTTGCTCCCTCCATACTAAATTACAAACTCTTTTATCTGACTTTTACAGTTTCCAACCCAGGCCCCTCTACAACATCAATGCAAATCATTGCCTTACACGTATTCCTAAACAAATTTCTAGAATTACCTATATTTATAAAAACACAAATTATTTTGTCTAATTGTTCTTGCATAAAATCTTTCAAAGATTATATACAATTATTCTCCTATAAAGTTATTTAATAAATAATTAATTTGATTTAGTATTACTAAGTCCTAACTCAATGAAATATATATCATCAAAAAAGCCATCAAACAAGTCCTAACTCATATTGGGAGGAGAGCTGTCCTCTTATTTAAAGGAAAAATGCTAGTTGCATAATTCTTTATCTACACCATTATATATCTCATAGTTCGTAGTTTATTTATAAAATAAATTTGTTAATAAAAATATAAAAAAAAGTGTACATGTAATACTATTTTATTTAAAACGAAGTGCTTTTTATCACATGAGATTTCTCTTCACAAAATAATAATGATGGACTCTCCCTTCTATTGAATTCCATCAAAGCGTGCTTCTATCAATAAAAGTTGGTATAACCAGTAAAAATGTAGGTTCAAATGTTACTGTCAATTCTAACAGGGGTTGGATTTAATAGAAAAATGTTCGTTTCTTATAACGCAATAAATTTAGATTCAAATTTTTACTCATAGAAGTGTTTGATAACGTATTCAACAAAATTGTCTCTAATAAAAAAAATACCTGTAGAAAATTTTTTAAAAAAAAGTTTATTACAAATATAAGAATCTTGCTAGTAAGTAATATATAGTATTTATCTATCTATGTAAGTGCTTTAAGAGCTTTAAGATAATACTCACCTAAATTCAACTTTTTTATTAGTCACTTTCTAAGCAAAAAATATTAAACTCAAATTAAATAAAAAGACTCAATTACCATACAAAATATTTATTAAATAAATAATAAATAATTTAAATATATCTAACATTATCCCAACCTAATAAAAAGTTGTTGGGTGCTCAGCAAGTGGTCATGAAATAAGTACCACCCTTCACGTGCCCCAAGAGAGTGCTGCTGGAAGCAAAGAAATGTAGGACAAATTATAGAAAAATGACTTCTCAAAAGCGTGGAGACTCAAACTATGTGAATTTTGTCATTTATCAATTTTCTTCTTTTTCTAACATTCAAATGCATATCCCGCCACCCCTCTCTCACTCTCTCTCTCTCTCTCTATTAGAAAAGCAGCAAGAAACTGTAGCAAATTCAAAACTCAATTTTTCTTCCTTCCCCGCAGCTTTTTCTCTTGAATCAAACACCGAACAATCTATGCCAATTTCTAAATCCAAAAGAAAACCCACAACCACCTTTTCTTTTTCTCTTTTCCAACCTTCTTTCTAATCTGAATCATTCACCATTCACCATGAAATTCCCAACTTCTCATTCATCTCCGTCATCATTATCATCATCTTCTTCATCAACACTCGCTTTCGACCCAGCAATGTGCAGTTCAAAAAGTGCCACTGCTGGGTGCCTCTCTGCGATTCTTCGCAGAATCCTCTGTTCTGGTGGGCTCCCAACACACCCATCTGATCAAATTAGAGAATTTGATTCCGCAGCGAGTGATAGAGATAAAAAATTTAAGGCTCAGAAGAAGGTTGAAGATGCTGCTGCTACTGTTAATGCTTGTTCAAACACTCCTGGAATTGTTGCAAGGTTAATGGGGTTGGATTCAATGGTGGAAAGAGAAACTCCATCTTCTTCTTCGGCTTCTTCGCTTTCGCGTAGCCGATCCATGAACTCTGTGGATTACTTGGGGGAATCCAATTCAATCCGGGGTTTGCATAGAAGGGTTAAATCTACGTTGTCATTTCGCGAGGTGCCACCCTTTGTTGAGCTAGAAAACGAGAACTTTTTCATCCTCAGCTTCGAAAATGTCAGAGAAAGTAAGGAATTCAGATCAAAGGGGAAGAAAACTGAGATGAGTTCTTCAGGGTTGAAGCAGAAACGAATGGAGAGACAGAAAATGAAGGAACATAGCAGAGAAAATGTGTCTCAAGAAAAAATTCTCAATGAAAAGGAGAAATTGAGAAGAAGGGTGTGTGAAAAATCTCCCAGAAATGTTCCAGGCAATGTTAGTAAGCTTCGAGAAATTACTAACACAGTTTCTCGGTTCAGGATTTCTTCTGAAAACAAGTACTTCAATTCAGAAGCTGGGAAACTCTCTCCCAGTTCAAAGTCTATAAAGCACAAGGAAATTTTGAATGGTGAAAAACTGAAGAGCAGGAAGAAAAAGGAGAAGAAGAAAACAAGTTGCAGCACCAAAAAGAAGACAGAACTTGACTGCAATTTACAAGAATCAAGCCCCGTTTCTGTCCTTGATTTCGAGCGCAAAGCTCATGAATCAGGTTAGTTTCTTCAATCTTTTGGTTAAATTTCTATGTTTAATTCAAGTTCAAATTGAGTTAGTCCAAGAAATTTTCCCACATGTTAAGTTTGATAAGCTGTTTTGCAGCAGATTCTTGCGTGCCAGGATTGAGTTCAAGAAGAAAATTATCAGCAGAGCTTGAAAATGAGCAGAAATCTCTTCTGCTTTCTGATGGTAACTTGGAGAAGAAGAAATATGATGGATCAAATTCAAAGAGAAAAGAGAATAATAATGCTCAAGAGTACATAGAAATTTGGAGTGAAGTTTTGAGGCTAGTTGAAGATGATTTGGTTGGATCAAAAGGGATAGAAGCAAGGGTGTGGAAGCAAGGTGATTCTCTGAATTTAAGTGCAGATTTTGAGTCAGAAATTTTGGATCACTTGTTAGATGAGTTCATAGATCAACTTGTAGGAGACCCTTTGAAAAGTTTGTAACTTAGAAAATTTTGTAAAATAAAATGGCATCTTAATAAAAGTGTACAAATATCTCTTTCTCTTTTTGTTTCATCCTTATCTCCAACTCTTGTTCATATTCTATGTCTGTCAAATCTTTTTAATGCTTTTCTTTTCTCTTTTATCTAAAATCTTAAAATTTAAATTTGAATAAATTAGTGTAGTGAAACTAAGGTGTAACTCACTTATTATTAATATTTGAATCATATATTTTCATGAATAGCACAATGTGAACTAATGATTCGTTTGGCAGAAAAAAAAAAGGGATAACTATTTAAATCCAAGCCTAATTTTATAAAAATAAGAATCATCATTTTCAATTTGAGAAGTGAGATTGTTTATTCAACACTTATTAGTGTTAGTATTTTATTTTATTTTTCTCAACCTACCCTTTTTTAATTATACCCTGTTATTTTTAGTAAGGGATATTATTGTTTTTTAAAACCAATCATGATTCCATTTCACATTACATTTTATTTCATAAACTACCAAATAGAATGGAGCAATCACTCCATTTAATCAATGGGAGTTACATCATTAAAAAAAAAAATTACATTTACTATTTAATAATACATCGAATAAAATCATATTTAATAAGAGAATATCTATAAAAAAAAGAAAAAAGAAAAAAGAAAAACATACTCCATTTCATTTCTATTTTTTATTGCCATTCTAATTTCTTAATTTTAATTTTGTATGCCAAACAAACCACAGTAAATACTATTAGTTTAATCTACAAAATTAAGGGAAAGTCAGTCCATGTGAAAACTTGTCCACTTATGGGCCAATCAAATCATGCATGTAGTTGTAATAATCATTATTTTATCTAAAAAAATATGGCATATATTAATTTCAAAGAGTATCTTTTGAATGGCTCAATACCCAAAAAGCACTATTCCTCACTATTGCACTCTCCCACTTGTGTCCATTTTTTTTGCTTTTTTCCCATTTGAAAGAGAATTATTTTGAAGTTTAAATTTATAAAATTATATTTATAAAGTTTTATGTCAAAAAAATATAAGGTTATATCTTAAATTTAAGGAATATCAAACAATATCTTTTTTAAAATATTTTTATTTAATATATTATTTTAATAATTTTTTTATATATTTGATTAAAAATAAAATATTATAAGAAAAATATATTCTTTTTAATCACTTAATTATATTTTGAAGGAAAGGAATTAGGTTGGGATCGTAACTTCTCAATAAAGAAGCACTTATTCAGAACAAATGAGTCAATTTTGGTTGGCAGCCCAAAATTTAGTGCAGAAGGGATTTTTATTCAAATGAGGCCAATGGTCCTTCCACTAAATTAAAGAATCAAAATTTCAAGATAGACACAAAGAATGACAGCTAATTCTTTCACCCTAAGCAGAAAGCACTAGTTCAGGTGCGTGGATAGGGTGGGGACAATAGATCTATGTACTAATAAGGGTTAAAATGAAGGAAAAAAAAGTCAAATGTGTGCCTGCTCAATTTTGGTTTAATTGAAGTACAATCTTGCTATTTAGAGAAATTCATTGAGTTTGAGTTGTTGATGACCTGGTTTCATAAATTAAACGTCATTGTCTTCATTAGGCAATCTATTGCTGCAAATTTTTTTTTAATAATTTTCTTAGATCCAAATAATGTCGAGTATATAGAGATTTATAATTAAAGACAAGTATCAAGAACCCAATTAAATTGCTTTTTTTTTTTTAGAAATACTTTTGGCAAAGAAAAAACATTTTTTTATAAGTGTTTAAATTGATTTTTAAAAATAATTAGAAACATTTTTAGAAGTAAAAATATTTTTTTAAAAAAAAGTATATAGTGATGCTTTTTAAAAAAAAACACAAAAGAAAAGTATATCACTTTTCATGAAAAAAAAAGACACATGTAGAAATTAGAAAAAATTTCTTTGAATTTCTGTACCTCAAAAATATGTTTTTAAAGCCAGGCTAAATAAGATTCACAATGAACAAGCTCCAATGTGCAGAATAGGTTGAGGACAATATCTTATTTTCTATGCATTATTTAATCATTTTATGATTTAAGAATTAAGGTTTTTAATTATGAAATATTTATTTGATTAAATTATGTTTGTTTAATAAGATTAAGGTTTTTAATCCATTTGCTTAATTTTTAATATAATATTACTTAATTATCTTTTGTTTTTGATAACTTATTACTTAATTATCTTAGGGATTATGATTATACTTTATCAGGTTTATTTGTGTTTGTAGAATAAAGTAATCGAGTCATATGTACAAGGCATACTGTCTGCATTTTGATAAGTTTTTGATGATTTTGTAAAATAAACACTTAATTTATCACTAATTCAATATATCATCAAGCATTAATTTCAGTAATAAAGAGTTAAAACTGTTTAAGTAATTTGGACTTAAGTTAAAATTTATGTATATGCCAAAAAAATTCTTTGAGAGAATACTATCTTTATTTGAGTTTAATAATTAATTTAAGACAAATTAATTATTAGTTAAAAAATCTTATATTAAGTTCGTGTTTCACATATATAAGAGGTCAAGTACTACATGGACACAAAAAAAAAAAATGTTTATGCCAACAAAACTAGCAGTTTAGGGGTTATGCAATGTTGTGGTTTTGAGCCTACAAAAATAATTAAAAAAAAACATAAATTAATAGCAGAAATAATCATAATTGATTCACTGTTTAAATCAGATTAATTCTACTTCAATGTAAGATAAAGTACTCATGTTAAAAAATAAATAGGTCATTCATCATGCTTTACTAAGTAATTTATAGATTTTTTTGTTATAGATAAATAAGAATGTTAAACTTTTAAAATAATAATTCTAAGCGTATAAAAAAGAGAGTTACTTTCAAATTTAAAAAATAAAAAAATAAAAATGTTTATTTTAAAAAGTTATTATTGCGACATATATACTCGTCAAATAATTTATAACTGAATAATATTAAAATTAGTTTTAAAATATGCAAGGTTTCATGTTTAAATGAAAAATCTGATTTCAAGGACAAAAATGTTGATGCCACTAAAATTTGAAATGGAAAAAAGATGATAAAAAGGGGAGGTTCCAGTAAGTGTAGCTTTTAGAGGGTGCTTTTTGTGAGTGCTCCACAATCTTCCCATTGAGAATCACTGAGCCAATGAATAGAAACTTCATTGCCGAAAGTAACATGCGGATTCTGCAAAGGTATAAGCGGAGAATTTTATGAGAAAAGATAAGACAAAGCAGATCTTGCAACACAAACAGCATCCAACTTCCAAGATTCCCATTACAAAGAAATGAAAAAAGAGAAAAACCCACATATGTCCCTTATTTCCCAAAAAATCCTTTCTTTCTTTTTTTTTTGTCAAAGATAAATTTCAACCTACAAATTTATAATATTAAGGTAATATCAACTCAACTAAATCTCGCTTAGCCAATAAAATCTTACTTGCAAATCACTTATTACTTTGTTTTTTTATTGACACATGTAGATTAGTTACTTAAAATTATTTTAGCTTGATTAAAAATTTTAAATTTAATTTAAAAATTAAAAATATAATTATATTAAAACTTAATAAATAAAAATTTATTATTTTTATATCTTTGTTTGTTAAAACAATTAGTTAAGTCAAAATTTGATAAATAAAATTTTATTATCATTATAATTTTATTTAATTAAAATTAAATTAATTAATATCTAATACAATATTAATCACTTAATAATATTTAAAAAATCATTTACTTACATTTAAACCAATAAAAAGAATATTTATTATATGTTATTTATGTTGTGCCTAGTTTTTATAAAGAGAAAAATTTGAGTGAATCCAGTTTAAAATTTTAAAATTATTTTTATTAAAAAAATTTAATATTTATTATTTTTATCCCAAATAAAAAATTATAAAATTTATCTATTCTCACTATATTCATTTCCAATTTCCCATTGCTTGTTTGACTCTTAGTTGATAAACTAACAGAAGAGAAAGATCTTTAAACAAAAATAATAAATGGAATCAATTACACTAGTAGCACATAATTGCCAAAGCAAAAAACTTGTATCCCACCCAATATTAGTAGTATCCTCGCCTTGGGATTCCTATTTGAACAATCCCCTTTATACAAATTGTCACCTAAATATGATTGAATTCTGTAAAATTGAAAAAATAAAATGACCAAATAAATAAATAAACTTGATAGAAGTTATAACAAGAAGGCAATGCAACAGTGAATGAATCAAGTTGAATTCACGCCACTATCTGCTCCTGTTCCTTGTACAGTTGCTCCAACCAAGCTGGAACTGCTTCTGTTCCATTGTTGTGATGGCATAGCAGCTTCTGCTGCTGTTCTTCAACACTGAATTGCTCCGATTCCGACGACGGAGCATCCTTCACAACTGAATGAACCCAAGAAACATCTGGGTCATCGGCATTTGCTGCCATTCTGGTTGGAGCCGTTTTTAGAGGACTGTTATTTCCCCTAAACCCGAAAGAAGCCGATTTCCTCAGCTTATTCAGCTCTTCTCCATGGATAGCCCAATCCAATTTGCCATCAGGGGAGCCCCAATCAGAGAAAGGAGAAGGCTTTCTTGCTGCAGAAGCAGAAGGAGAAGGGAGCTCTGAGTGATGGTTCACCACACTGCGCTCAACAAAGCTCTGGCTTCGCTTTGAAAATGCTGCAAGTCTTGAATTGAAAGCCATGGTGGCTGCTGGGCCTGATGGCTCAACACCAAACTTTGGTGATCCCACCACATTAGAAGTTGAAAGGCCAGATGAATAGCTTCGCAGCTGCTGATTTCCATTATGACGCGCTTGGATTCCAGTTGGAGATTGTAAATGAGATCCTACTACAGCATCTAGTGAGATTCCCTGTAATTTAGACAAAACTGATGGATCAACAGACCCAAAATAATCTTCAAGGTTAGTAGGTTTTAACCCTCCAAGACCATTTAACTCCCCAGCATGATCACCCAGAGAAACAGGAAAAGGCGAATTATTGGACATGTTCCAGCCAGATGGAGAGGCAAGCCCAGACATCTCATCCATCATTAGCTGCTGTCTGCGTCGATGATTTTCAAGTCCAAGCAATTCAATATCTAAATCAAGATCTCTAGCAGCTACCGCAGTTTTCAATCTACTACTGGGCAGATGCAGAGTAGGGACTGCACTACTAGGCTGGGACGGCCACATGGTACCAACCCCAGGAGAGGATGGTCCCGATGGAGTCAAAGGTGGCGTTGAGGTAGGTGGTATTAGGACAGATGGAGAACCAAGTGTAAGAGGGATGATTGATCCCATCTCCAATGAGGAAGCATTTGATGAAAATGATCTTGGAGAAGGCATAGCTGAACCTGTAGAAGCATACAAGGGGCGAAGCTCCTCGGGTTTGTGAGCAAAGAAGCAAACTCTTCTGGCGCATGCACCCTCATCCTTGCATAGCCGGGTCCGATACTGGGCAGGATGCAGCCAACATTCAAAAATACCATGTGCATATTCACAGGCATCCCCTTTGCTGCAAGATCCTTTCCTAAATTCAGGGCAAGGGACACAACTATAATGATATTTTCGCGGATCACGCCGCCTTGCATTTTCCCCAGGATGAACAAAGGGGCACTCGGTCCAATCATGTGAATAAGCCCTTGAACAAGGCTTCACTTTGAATGCATACATTCTAAACTCATCAGTACCATAGATTCCATTCTTTATGTCTGGAAGAGAGTGATCAACAGGATAATCTTTCTTCTCGGTTCCATCTTTTGAAACACGCGGTGTGGCCATATCTTGCTGCTGCTGATCCTCGATTTGACCAACAGCTTCCTCGGACAGAAAACATGCCTCAACAATACCATCTGAACCTTTGAGTAAGGCTTGTAGCATCCTCTTCCTTGAATTGAAGATATCCTTAGCCGCAGTCACGAGCAAATCAAAAGGTCTCTTACCATATGCATCAACAGCACCAACATCTGCAGATGCATCAAGCAAGAGCTTGACAACCTCAGGAGAAGAAGCAGAACACCCAGTAATTGCACAGTGGAGGGCTGTAGCCCCATCCGACCCACAAGTTCGGTTAACATCGACACGACCTGTTTCAAGGATATAAGATAAAACATCCTTGCTTCCGAACATAGAAGCAATCAAGAGGGGTGTCCTCTCTTCAAAACCCAATTTTCTTGAACCAAGCCTCCTTCCGTACCATAAACCCACCTCATCAATATCAAGACACTCTTGTTCCACAGCATATCTGAAACGCTTTAAATCATCTGAGGCTGAAAACTCCAACAAAAGGGAAAAATTTTTATGATTCAGCCCTTCTTTTTTCCCATATTCACCCTCCATCCCAAAATCTGTTTCCGAAGGTTTCCTCTTGGAACCACTGCACATGGAGATATGTATATATCTTCCTTTCAGGCCACCAAAGAATCTATCAAACCGTAGCAGAGAACAAATTTAAGATGCTATTACAGTAAACAAAATATATCAAATATAAAGAAGAGGGTAAAAAGAACATACCCTCTTAAGAGGTTTTCAATTGTTGAAAACAACGAAAAGATTAAACAATTAAGAAAAGAAAACAGAAAAAGCAAAACAAAGAACAGATTCTCCCCTTCTTGGGATGTTGATGAGGCAACGAAGCACGTGGAGGAACAAACAGAGTTAAGAAGTTATTAATCATCAAGAAATTTGTAACAAGAGTTCATTTTGAGTTACGACAGTTCAAATTTTTAGTTAGACATAACGAAAATTCTATAAAGTAGGTAAATCCAGGTACAGAATGAAGCTAAAAATCGTTACAAAAATTACCAAGTACTGAAAAGACAACCTGTGCTACGTTGCTCCCAGAATAGAAGAAAGGCTATATTTATACAAGTCCTGGTAATTTCTCTCTAATGAGTAAACACTCTTTCGCCACAACCCAGAATTGATTTTTTATTATTTTCTAAAATTTTCTTAGCAACCAAGCAAACAGAACACCATAATCCATTTCCATTGAAATTCAAAGACCCATCACAGAGGAAAAGAGAAATTCCAACGGACAAGAACCAAGAAGCATACCTTAAGACAACCAGAAGCAAAGAAACTTCACAGAAAAACTGCTGAAGCAACCCAAGCTCTGGTTTTTAACCTTGCTTTTAAACAACTACAACGCTCTCAAAGCTTTTCGACGGAGAATGAAGACGAAGGGGAAGACTTTTCATCCCTTGTCTTTATGGTTTGGGTCAAAAAGTTGAGCCCACCAAGCCTGCCTCACCGGCTCCTACTTTTAATTTTTTAATTTTAAATTCATTATTTTTTTAAATATTACCTAAATTGATATGTTATTGTTATATATTTTTTTTGGCTATAGGATTAAAAATTGTTCTTGGTGATGGCTTTCATAAGACTTTTATGATTTTTTTCATAAAAAATAAACTTTTATAATTTTGGAATGTTATTTTTAAAATATATATATATATACTTTTGAAAAATTGGGTTGATAACGGAAATGTGATAATTTTTCAGTCCTTAATTAGATTGAAAAAAAAAAATTAAATCCTTTTGAACATATCTGGTCTATATTAAGTAATAATTTAAAAATTATCTGTTGAGACTGATAATTAAGAGATATTATTTATAATTCATATGACTATTTGGTATGAAATCAATTTTTTTATAGAAATTGATTAATTTAAAATTTAGTCAAATTAAAACATGTGAACGAACGTCGTTTATATTTAAAAATAATAAAAAATTTATTCAGACCCAAAATTAAAAAATATTATTATTTAAAATTCAATTATTATTATTTAATATCATAGGAAATATTTTAAAATTCAGTCAAAAATTAGTTTTTGGAAATTAAATTTATTAACAAACTTATTGAGGGAAAAAAAAAAGTAAAAAAAGAATATGCATGTGGACCCGGCGGGGGCATAATATCTAATAGTTACCTGTGATGCTTTGCCACGTGGTCCTCGTTATCTAGGAACGGTCTCACCAAATTACATTACCGGATATTTCTCGTCACGCTTTACGCGTTTTGATTTGATGGATGACGTGGTAGTAATACCACCGTCCGCGTGTAAGTGAATTTTTTTTTTTTAACATAGTGTTTGGACGAGGAGAAAAGTACGGGGAAAAAAAAAAAAATTTATTGGTTGGTTATGTATAGAGAAAGAGAATGAGATCAACTCAAATTTTTTTTATAAAAATAATAGTAGAAAAATTTTAGAGAGAGAAATTGCTTCATCTTATCAATTTTTTTTTCTAAAATTACTCAAACACTTATTAAAAAAGTAATTTATAAAAAAGATATTAAGTTACTGATTTTGTCAACTTTATGATATATATATATATATATATATATATATATATATATATATATATATATATATATATATATATATATATATATCTTACTTTTTTTAATTTTTTTATAGTTTAACTTCAATAGTTATAAAAAAAAAAGGGTGTGCAAAGAAGTGTAACCTAATTTTTTTTAATAATTAAAAATTTTGAATCTTTATATTTTATTAAAAAAATTTAATTTATTTTGGTATTTTAGTATTTAAATTTCTTATCATTAAATTATATATAATAACTTAGTGTAATAGGTATCTAATTATGTTTACGTGCTCAATTTTTTTAATTATCAATTTTTTCTAGCATTACTTGATTTTATTTCTACTTTTTCCCTTGCCTTTTATTTCTCATCAATTCTAATTTTTCCTAAATTATTTTTACTATATTTATCTATAATAAGGGATTAATGAAATCAATGACGCACGCTACTTTCATTTATAAAGTACCAAAAAAAAAATAAATTAACAAAAATCCTTTATGCACAAAACATAAATTTAAGATTTTTCTATATATTTGACAAATAAGTTTGGCATAAGGTTACGGTATTGGTGAGTTCAAACTCAACCTTTCTCTTATATCAAAAAAAAAAAAAAAGAAGCTATATTAAGATATACATTTTTTTTTCTAGAAGACAAAAGTGAATTTGATTGTACTATTTAAAAACTCAAGGTGTTTTATATACATTAATTAATTATACTTGTAATTTTTTTTTTTATTATGCGCCATGCCATATATTAGTAGTAATTATTTTTATGACACAAAATATAACTAAAGTGAGTGTAAAAGTGACTACATTTCTTTCAATAAAATTTTTTTATACATAGCGAATAATCAAACTTTTTACCATCAATTTAAACAATTAATTTTTATTAACTATGTTAATTTTATTGGTCACATGTAATTTGTTTACATTATTTAATTTCAAAATAAAAATAAAAGTGAATATAAACGTATAAATATACAGGTATCACACTACTCTAAGGAAAGAGGGATTGGAATTAGGTGGGAGACGTTTGGGTTGTAGTTTCCGCCTGCCAACGGAGAAGAGAGCACTGAGGGCTTTTTATTTTCTGACGATGTGACCACTCATAATGGTCCGTCGTTTTGTGGCGGTGCCTTTGCTGACTTTCTTTCTTCTTTTCTTTTGGACCTTTCTCCCCAATTCCGCTATCTTATCATACGAGTCTTAATTATTATTTTTTTTTGTACGAATTACTCTTTTACTATTTATTATAAAAAACACATATCAATAAAATTAATTAATTTTTATAAAATTTTATTTTTATTTTTATCTAATATTATTTTTTAATTAATAAATCACCAACAATAAAAATAATCAAAATATTTATTAAATATAAAACTTAAAATATAAAAATAATTGTTTCATTACAATTATAAAATACTTTATAAAAAAAAAACTACTAAAACTTTATAAAATGTGCTTTATGATACAGACCAGAAGTACTAATTATTATTATTAGGAGAGTGCTTTCCATTTTTTTCTTATCTATTCTCCATTTTATGTGTATATTTGAATCACACTGTTTCGGTGACACCCTTCTTATTATTATTATTATTATTGGCACTACGATTGTTTTTATTTTTAACATTTAAAATTAAATGTTTCAAATCAATATTTTTTTTTTCAAAACAATTATCTTTTAATTTTTTTATTTAAGGTTAATGTATATAAATTAAAAATTATTAATTAATTTAAAATATTATTATATTTTTGAGTGACATACCTCTACTTAATAAAATGTGTGTGAAATAAATTTATAACAGTTGATATTTTTTTGACAAAACGTTGAATTTTTAAACCAATAAAAGTTTTTAAATTAAAGAAACAAAGACTTTAAATCATCGTTTTGAGACAGATGAAGTAATTTAAAATTATTATTAAAATCACTATATATATATATGGAGTTGGAATATATATATATATATATATAAAGCTTTAATGATTACTGGTCATAATAGTAAAAGCTTTATTTTAGTTAAAAATGTGGGATGGAGTTGGAATTAATAATTAATTTTTGAGATGGAGGACGAGGAATATTTTAAAGAAATTATTCGTTTACTTGTTCTTATTTAACTACGTCTTGATTCAATTTTTGGAGTCCATTCTTAAAATCATCGAGGGATGATAAGGACTTCGATGGTTTCTAGAATATCTTTGTCGTTTACATTTTTTTTCTTATTTTTTTTTTAAAAAATCAATCAGATGACTTTGTAATTGTTAATATTGTGGCCCATAAAATCCATTGAATAGTACCAAATTTTGATACATTTAATTCAAAAGAAAAAATTAAGTTCCCATCGAAAAAAATTAAAAACAAGTTGTTGAGTGAAATATAATTAAAATATTAAAATTAGCAAACTTATGAATTCTTTGATTTTATAAAAAGAAAATCACAAATAACTCTTAGGAGAACTGAAACATTAAATTAAATTAATAATATATTACTAAGTCCATGAATCAGCTTATATCAAGTTGTTCTGGCTTAATTGAAACTCTTAAGTTATAATTGTATTCATTATCAAAAAAGAAGAAGTTATAATTGTATTAAAATTAATAATATAATATTTAAGATTAAATTGTTTATAAAATAAATTTCCATAAACCAAATTTTTTTAGAGTTTATAATTTAAAACATTTAAGGTATAAAGTTTAATGCTTATAGGTTTAGACTTTAGGGTTTTGGAAAGTTTAAAGTTCAAGAATTAGTATTTTAGGGTTTTGTATTTAATGTTTAAGATGAAAAATATTTGTAGGATTTTAGAATTTTAAAATATAATTTAACTGTATTTTAGGTTTAATGAATTTAACGTTGAAAGAATAATTTCATGTTTTTTTTTTTTTTTGAAATATCACGTATAAAAATACCATTGGAGTAAATCTGACTATATTTTAAAGTTTTGAGTTTGATGTTTAAATTTTAAAGTTTGAAAATATTTTCAAGGTCTAGGTTTTTAAAAAAATATATTTCTTAAAAATATCACTATGAAAATGTTTCATGATCTAAATTTAGCCTTTCAGGAAATTTCAGAGTTATTGTCAAAGGATATAGGTTACTTGGTAGAGACTATTTTAGTTTAATCAGAAATTTTTAATTTGATTTTTAAAAATACAATTACATTAAAGGAAAAGTTTTGTAACCTTTATAATACTACTTAGTTTAAACAGGATTAGATGATATTTAATGTGGTATCCGATATCGATAGTTTACACAAAAAAAAAAAAAAAAGAAATCTCTTGTGATTTAAAATTGTTGTGCATAGTTTAATAAATTATTAATTAATGTAATACATTAACAATAATGTCTTTATTTAATTTTTTTATTTTAGTTGTAATTAAAAGAGATAATAAGTGGATTATCTTTAATTAAACAAAAGTAAATATAAAAAAACAAATTTAATAAAATTTTAAAATTCTATAAATATAATAATTTTAAGACAAAATATAATATTTAAAACAACAAAAGATATGAGATAGATAGAATATAATAATGCTATATTCATTCATAACAATACCACTGTACCTAATGGTTTAATAACTTTTTTAAGATTTGACTTATATAACATTAATGAGAAACATTTAATTCAGTGTGGTCCTAAGAATGACTACTTCAAAATTTAGAAAAGTTGTAAGATGTGCATTGAATTCCAACCCCAACAAAAAAAGAAAATGCTAGGGACTTGAAACAAGATATGGTAGTAGTGTGGAACCCATGAAAATTACTTAAGCAAAAAAATTAATGGAATTGCTTCTAAGTCTAAACGTTATTTTCATGCACTAATAGAAAGCTTCTCATTTATTATGAATTTTATTATTATTTGGCCATCCTAGGAAAAAATTTTCTTAGTCACGTTTGCTGGAATAAATTAGTGATATTTTATACTTTGTCACCTTAAAATTATAAAGCATTGTCTTAATCTTAAAAAATATTTAATGATATTATTCAAAAAATGCCCTTACCTCAATATGCATTTCTCCTAAATATTAAATAAAGACTTTATAAGAAAAAAATATTTTTTAATTACTTAACTACATATATTTTTTTTGAAGGGTCTAAAATAAGTAATAATTCCTTATAATTTTAAAAAAAGGAGTATAAGTATTAATATGATATTTAAAGTTTGTATAGGGGTACCTTAAATATAAATACACAAAAAAAAAAATCATGTAAGAAAAAAGAGAGGGGAGTGTCATAGTAAGAATAGAATTCAAAACATTAAATCTTTTAGTGTTTATGACCAAATAAGATACCACTAGACTAACATGTTATTAGAATAGATTCGTTGATTGTTATTTCTATTTGCAATAAAAATTAATCTTATACCTAAAAAATATAATAATAATTTAAGTGTAATCTAAAAAAAAAATCATAGAGAAAGTCTTCAAATTTGAAAGCATTCATGTTTAATATCTCAAATTTAAAATCTTAAAACTATCTTTATTAAAAAAATTATTAATTACTACTCTTAACTTAAACATGAAAAAGTAATTAAATATAATAATATAATCTTAAAAATTAAAACATTTTTATATTTTAAAATTAAATTTAAAATTTTAAAAGTTTAAACTAATATTAAAAACTACTTAAGAAAAAAAAATTGGTGCCATGCTTAAAATTATGCAGAGATACTTAAGTATAATACTAAAAAATAAATAAATTGTAAGTGATGGCCCATAAAAATGATTACAGGGCCCAAAGATGGTGCGACCATGCTAATTTCAATATGAAGCCCGAATTTGCAATTTTTGGTTCACATGAAAAATCTGCAAAGTTTTTTAATTTTTATTATCTATTTAATTAGTCCTTTATAAAAACTATAAAATGAGAGATAAAGAGATTATTTAGAGATTAAATAATATTTATAAATAAATTAAAATTAGATAATAATTAAAAAGGAAGAAAAAAATTGTAAGTCGTAACTCGAAAAGTTCCCTCACTTCCCACTTTTTAATTCCAGGACATAGATGTTGGGACAAACGTTAGTACGAAAGCCTATGTTTCGCGCCAGAGTGAATTTGGTCCGATTCGACCTTGTTCGAACCAGATCATTTTGCAGTAACAGCATGAACGGTAAAATTGATACCACCAAGTCTAATGGGCATAGCGACTATACCGAATCTAATGTGAGTATCCACGGCGAAAGATATCGGCAGCTGGAAAATATGGACTTCATGACGGCGGCGAAGATCCTTTTCACTGATCCACCAAAGAAAAAGAAATTTGGGTATTGTATTTATCTTCCAAATCTTGATTTTCCCCTATTCTGTCGCTGTTTGAAGTATGGGTTTGTCTTGGCTGCACTGCTTTAGCTTTGTCTGCTCTCTTTGGCATTTCATCAAACAACTTGAATTCAATTATGTTTGATTAGTTTCTTTGAGAACGTGGACCAAAATTTATTATTATAGTTGCTAGCTGCCTTGTATTAATTCTATATGAAACTTTATTTTCTGCTGGGACCTCTGGCTCAAGCTAAGAAAGGGATATGATTTGCATCTTATGCTAAATAACTTAGATACTATCTGCGTTGTGTTGGGAGTGAGTTTTTCTTTAGATCATTTTTTCTGACAAGCAATTATAAACTTCATATTGGTGCTTGTTAACCCAACTGGCGTCTTCATACAAATATCTGGAATTTACTCTTACATGTCTGTCTTTTTTGGTCAGGTTTGATTTCCATCTTGTGCAATTTTTCTTTGCTTGCTTGCCTTCCTTGGGTATGTAATTGACACGCTTAACTTAAATCTTCTTCCATAATTTGACATTTCTTTTCACTGCTACTGCTATCGTCTAAAATAATTACTTTCCTCCACAGCTGTATACTTGGTGGCACAATATGCTCGTTATGAAATGAGAAAAATGGAAGTGGTATGTTTTCTTTGCTTTGTACTCGTACTGTATGGTTGAAACATCCATATTTATGTCTCTTTATATCTAGCAAATCCAGCCTCCTTTCTCCCTTTTTTTCTTATAGTACTTTCTATAGAACCCTATAGAGATGGAACTCCATGTATGATAAGTGTATACATAGAATTGTGATGTATTTCTTTCTCATGACTAGACATTGTTTTCATCTGGGTCATGTCCTAGATACTTCATATACATTGTGCAGTTACTTGCAGTATCGTCATTGTTTAGTTGCAGGTTGAAACAAATGGGAGATGCTGCATTCATCTGGGTCAATGTTTCATTTGTTATTCTTGGACATTTTCCTTTTTGACACTTGATAAACAATGCTAAGTTATTTAGTTCTATCTGTATAAAGTGAGACTAGAAGTTGTAGTCAACTTGCCCTTATCATAATAACCCATTTTTTTTGCTTTCCCTTGTAATAATGCTGTTTTAGCAAAATCTCTTCTTAGGAAGTGGAGAAGAAAAGGAAGCAGAAGGAAGAAGAGGAAGCAAGAGAATTGGAGTTAAATCCCCCAGAAGAAAAAGACATAAAATCTGATCTACGACTTCTGAAGGTGAAAGAGAGACTTGACAAACTTGAGGAGAATGTGAAGGAAATTATGGTTGAGACCAAGAAACAATCAAGCAGCAGCCTAACCAGAAATCAGCCACATGATGATCAGAAAAAGAATCTTGAATCTTCTGCGCCGAGTAATACGAGTAGTGATTCGTCATCAGCCAAAGCTGTAGAGAAAGACCACCATAGCAAGCATGTTTCTGCCAAGCTGCAACCAGAATCTGGCCATGAAAGTGTAAACGGTTCAGAGGTAGCTCCAAATGCTTCTCTTCCTGACCAGAAAGGCAAGAACCATGGTGGAGAGACTTCTCAAGGTACTACTAGGAAATGAGGTAAGAATTTTTTAAGTCGTTGTAGATAATTGATCAGAAGACACAGAGACATTTGATTGAAAATTTTCTTCTTTGAGTTGGATAGTTGTTTAACCATTTTTGCAGAATTAGTACAGAACTATGGATTTCTCTTGTGAACATGGCATATGAAGTGTTAGTTCTAGCAAGAATAATGAAGGAAAGGGGGCCATTTTCAAATATTCAATAAGAGTTTATTGCCTCCTACATGGTGCTATTTCCTTCCCAAAACACCTCCAAGGCAAATATACGAAATTAGTTTTTTTTTTTTTAAGTAATTATGAAAATAGGTTACTTTTGAAAATCTCTTTTTAATAAGAAATGATTTTTCATTATCAAACATCAAACATTAAGATGCTAAAATTAACTTTTAAAATTCCAAAATGCAGGAAAAAGTGCTATTATTTATGCCTTTGTGATGCCTAAGGTTCTGTTTGGTTCTAAGGTTTTGTTTGGTTCAATAGAGGGGAATGAAGGAGAGGGATTTAATACGGGAAAAACTCCCTTTGTTTGATATGGTTAGAGAAGAAAAGTGGAGAGGGGACATGAAATCAAAATATTAATAAAACATTACAACTAAATTAAAGATGAAAAAAATGAGGTTAATATAATCATTTGGGTAACAATGAGACTTTCCCTCCAAATCCTCCACTTTTGGGGAGAGGGATAGGATGGAAAATGTTAATGATTAAAATCCCTTCCCTTTTTTTTTTTACATTTTGAACCAAATAAAGTGAAATACCAAAAAGCTCTCCCCTGAACCAAACACTACCTTCATGTTCGACCAAGATTAATGCATTCACAAATAATTGTGCTTTTTCTGCATTTTGGCGTCTTACGAGACTCAATTTGTGAACTAATTTCTAAAAAAAAACATGTATTTAATTATTTTATCAATGAAGCCTAATTTCGTATATTTGCCCATCTCCGAGGTGACGAATTAATATGATAGGATATGGGTGTTATTGGCCGGACTTTAGCTTTTCCACTGAGTTGAGTTATTATTAAATACCAAAATTGCATTTTTCAAAATATCTAAAAGTAATATTACTCAAAATGCAAATGTTAATCTAATTTAGGTTATTTATCCGTTGCTTAGCAAATAATCAGTAGAAAAATACCTACAAAGAAGTTATTTCCATTATGGGTGGTTGTTGTGTATTTGGCATTTGGTATCATACCAATTGATCTAATCAGATAGAATTGAAAAAGTAGTAAAAGTTTTGTTTATTAAATTTTAATGTAATTATTTTCGTAGAATCTGAACATAAGATTTTCAATTAAATTAGAATAATATATTTAATAATTTTAGTAGTTTTTTTTTTTAAATATAAAAAAAAAACATGATATAAAAATTTGCCAAACTGGTTTAAAGGTTAAAAAAAAAAAAAGAATTGACACATTTTTTAATATTGTGTTGTTGTTGCTTTGGAAAGAATTTTTTTTTTTTATCATATCATAGATTATTCAATTTTTCAAAATCTTTTAGGAAGACATCAAAATCACTTGGTAGTTGAAATCCACCAAAATAATGGATGTGGTAGACCATGTTGCATAGCAATTCCTTTGAATATAACACATGCATTTTACTATATGATTGGAAATGGGGATAATAATGTCAAAATTAATAAACTTTTTTAAGACTTATTTTTTAACATAATAACTATAAGCTTTGTTGCAATTATGAAGTAGTGTATCTTTTAACATAATAGTTAATATAATGTTTGAAGTAGTTTGCACATAAAAACACTCTGGGACAAATAATAATAGGAAGAAATTAATCACAAATCTTGAGAAACAACCTTAATTTCGTGAAGTCAATCAAAAAGAAAATAAAATCAAAATTCTTCAGATCCATTCCCAAGCTTAGCCTTACATATAAATATACCAGCCATGTCGTCATCATCAGATCATTGATTAAATTTTAATTTAAAAAATATAGAAAAATCAGAAGTAAGTTTAAAAATAAATGAATATTAGAAAATAAGAAACTTTTTATATAGAAAATACAGATCCACATCCCAGTTCTTCTTCTCAGTTTTCAGTTTCCACCGCCATCTCATCCTCCACATCAACCATCAACAAACCGATACATGCAACAAAGCTCAGCGCCACCGCCGCTGCTCCATAGCGCCGCCGCCTACGAGCACCACTCTGTAGCACCGCCACCCAAACCCAGCATGTATCTTCATGATAATCAGAAACTTCTCTACAAAACAATTGCAAAATCGGGGCGCAATTGTAACTTTTTTGCAATCTGAAAACATGATTTACAATTTTCTTTTGTAAAATAGTTAAAAATCACATCCCGAGCTGGAAAAGAGATGGCTCTGGTCTCATCTTCTTCCGAGCCTTCGGCAAAATCTTCGCGATCTTTTCTGATTGGTTACGAGGTTAGTTTATTCTCAGAAATAGGCCAACGAGACTGTATGGATATGTAATTATCTTTCGCATTGTTTCTGCTGGATTAATGCATTTGTCACTCAGTATTGATGATAATGCCTATTTTGCTTCTGTGTTTGAGATTTGTTATTGGAAATGTTTTCACTTCTGAACCTGATTCGGTGATTTGCATTATTATGGGCTCTTTCTGTTCCCTTCAGTTTTACGCTGCAAATAACAAGCCTTGTCGCATTAGGTAAGATAAGCTAACATAAGTTGCATAATGCCAAACATCTTCCTCTTGGACAAGGATAACCTACAGCTACAACATGCCAAGGTAATAGAATTATTCTCTTTTCATTCGGTTAGACACAAAGTTATGGTATAAGGTGATAAACTTCTAACTTGTGTTCGTATAATTGAAAATAAACAGCATTTCAATCGATGGTAGATAAAGATCACACCAAAATTATATACTAGGATAATAGACTACAGGGAAAAATTATGCATTGCTTTAACCCATAAGAATTACTACATAATGATTACCCAAAAAATAGTGGGATTGATTAGCCAAAAATGGTACTGATACTGACTGCCAACTGCTATATCCTAATAGTTATTTTACTTGTAATTACAACAATACATAGTGAGCAAAAACCTAGTTCAAGTTAATCGTAGCCGGAAGGCATATTCCGGCGACTTGCTCTTCCACAAAAGTACCTTCACAGGTAACCAGTTTCATAACACATTGAGCTCCAGGGTGGTGTTTGTGCTGAGCTTCATTGAAGCATCTGCCGAGTACATGTTCAACCCAATCCTCTACAGCATATTTTTTGTCAGATAACCAAGCAGCTGCAAGAATCTGCACCATAACTTCATATTCAATTTCCAGCAAAACCTCTGATCTGAATCTCCTCTGAAATTGCATGCTGATGCTTTTCAAAAAATTTTCAGCAAGCGCATCAAAATTGAATGGCTTAAAAGCTACTTCTTCAATTTGACTGAAGAAATCTTTTAACCAAGCTTCTGAGTTTTTAACTGACGATTCACTTTTACAGGCATTGTGATGGATTTCCTCTTCAACCTCTTCTAGAGGCATATTTAGATCCAGATTGGATCTTGATGTCTCTGGGTCCCTTCTTGGCATCTTGCTTGCTGTTGTTTGCTCGCTGGAATCACAACCTTGTGGCAGATTTCTCTTATTGGAAGATGTTGGATTCAAGGTCCGTTTTGGTGCAATTTTAACATTCGTGCCACCACTTCTTTTGACATCCTCAGAAGTATGTCCAAGTAATAATTTCACTGGACATCTTTTAGCTTCAAGGATTGTTTCCTCAGAAAACATAGCATGCTCCTCAGAGAGAGAAGTACTATTACCTTTATAGGCAGTTGAGGTTACAAGAAAAATTGTGTTATTGATGCTTATTTCTCTTCCATGCGAGTCTGGAAATTTACCCAATCTTATTGCCTGGAATAAACTAGTCTGCAACAAAATGTCAGCTTTTTCAACATTTTCAAGGAAGACAACTGATTGAGGCTTCTTACTCAACTCCCCAGCAATATAGTCCACAACGGTCTTTCTCGTAAGCACATCAAAACAATATGACTTTTGGCATTCAAAAATAGAGTTTGACGGGTGAACCCTGTCCTGGGAGCCCAAATCCACAGATATCAGGCTTTCTGTGTTTCCAGATATTACCTCTGCTAGTGCTGAAGCAATTTTCTTCTTCCCAACACTATCAGGTCCACGCAAAGCAAGCCATATATCTCCTCTAACATGCGAACCACGGTGCTTTCCAATACCAGATCTATAGAGAGACAAAGTCCGACCGATAGCATATATGGCCTCATCTTGCCAGCAAACCTTTTCGGTAAGACGTAGATTAAGTGATTTGAAATCTAAAGAATCAAACTTCCCTTCCAAATTTGGACCAGAGCACAAAGATTGAGCTTTTGGTTGTGAACTACTTTCATTTGTAGCATCAAGATCAGTTGAAGGAGAGTTTGATAAGTGATGATGATGCTCTTTATGATCTCGCAGTCTTGGAGTATTTGGCTCCTGAGCAGCTGATCTATATATTGTTCCCAATCCCAAATCTGTAGTCACCGAAGTAAGAGATGAAGGTGATTTGCAGTTAAGCAGAGTCGTATTTGGCTCACGAGCAGGTGATGTATATAATGTTCCCAACCCCAAATCAGTAGTCACACAATTAAGACATGAAGATGATCTGCAATCAACCGTGGAGGGAGAGGCAATCCGAGGGCTCTGCATGTCAGTTTGCTGACTCTTTGAAACTTTTGCTACCTGATCAGATCCAGTATTAGCATCAACCGTACTAGTAAGTACCGGAACTGGTAATATCTGTTTTGATGGGAAAATGCTTTGTGAACTTTGACTAGGAGGATCTTTACTGCTGCTTTCCTTAAACCCTGAACCAAATATAAGGCCCATGGTGGATGGAAACCTTGTTTGGGATATATCAGCTTCAGATAATGATTGAGTGTGATGATCACTTCGACAAATATCACTCCATTTCTTTTGCAATCCCAAGACCTTAGCATTCAAAGTCTTGTCTTCACTAGTCTGCACAAGATGACGAAGTTCATTCTTAAATAAACAACCTTGGACTCACAATGATCGATGAAATATGCTAAGTTGTGTACTGACAAGGAACTGTATATAACCACACAAAGAAAAAGAAACTTGAAGTTCTTCATGTGAATAAATAGTTCCAAAATATTATTTTCTGGATAAATTCTTGAATTCCTTTTACAGTTGTTTCCCATGACTTCTTATATCAAGAAACTGTACTATTGCTGATGCAACTGATAAGATTAAAGTTAAGTAGACAGGCAAACATTATCGATTCTTGTGGACATAATGAAATGCTCTATCTCAAACAGTGCTCCCCAGAATGGTCAATAATCTTGTTCATTTCTGAAAAACCTCAATTAATTATTAAATTGCAGTAGGCTCCACAAATGAGAACTTATTAGGGAATAAAATTGGTCAAAGACAAAATATCTTACTTTACTTGGTTAGGCGGCTATAAATATAATACTATATTTCGTCCATCTCAAACTTAATGGGAGAATGTGTTTTTCCTTTTATTGGTATAACAATGATGTTATATGTATAACTGTTTGTATACACTTAACTTTTTTACACTTTTGTTTTTGTATTTTTTCATTTTTTTTATTTACAATTTTACTTCTATAAATAATTATAAAATCCAAGGTGCAAAAAAGGGTATGTATCAATGGTGTGCATATATCATTTCCCTTGGTGTAAAAAAATTAGAATTTTTACTTCATCCCTTGTTAAATACTTCAGTGGGTCATGAATCCACCAATGATTACTGACTTCTCTATTTGTCTTTTGTGTATGAGTTTGTGTGAATGTCTCTGCATGCACAGGACAAGAAAATCAAAGGTTTGGTGATAACAACGCACCTTTGCCACATCCAACCCTTCATCCACGTCCACATTAACCTTCTTCTTCTGCAACCAAGGTAGGCTTTTTGAGCAATCAGATGGTGATGCAGTTGGACCTATCTTCCCAACATCAGCAACTTCTTTTTCATACTTTTCTTTGCATACATGACAACAAGTAAAAGATTGATTTGTTGAGCTAACTGGGTTTTCAAATTCAGGTGGTGTAGAAAAGAATCCACCAAATGGAACAAAGGACCCCATCAAGCTGCAAGTTTATCATGAGTAGGCAACTGTGAGATCCAATTGGCACAAAACAGTCAGAAGCTAGAGCTTTTACAATGAATGCAGGTACAAAAAATGTCATCTCTGTAATTAATATTGGTTAACACAAGCAGATCACAAACTAGATTAGCTCCTCATGAATTTCACAAACTGGCTGTAGCTGCAAAGATATTGACAACAGTAGTCAGAACTGTTTTGAGAAAAAAAGGAGATTGCATGAACGGGATAAAAGCAGAAAAGTCAAAATTCTCATAAGAGGAATTCTTTCAGATTGACTTTCCATATCAAGGAAGGTCAAGAGCATCTGTTAATTGTATACATTTACAGAAATCTATTGAATGAGAATCACTTTTCTCCCATATTATAAGTACTGCGCTCAAACACTTCATGCTACCAGACACTGAAAATTTTGAGGCATGAACTCTACAGTGAGTTATAAAAGTGTCCAAACAAGTAAGAAATAGGATAGAGGTTTTACATAGTTGAGTGGAAATCACTTTGGCAAAGCAAAATTTCTAAAATTACTAAGACGAAAAACAAACTATGCACAATAAAGAAACAGACACACAGAGGACAGAGAAATGAAGGACAAGGAAGAAGGACAGAAAAACCTAAATAAAGAACATTAGGATTTGAAAAATTAAGTGAGGGAATAAGAAAGAAAAAGAATCCTAAAAGACATCATTCTCTTAATTACTTCCAATTTATATCATCTTGCAAGATCTCTAACTATTACGTTTTAATTCATTTCAACTAAATCCCAACTCTGAACAATAAAGAAAAATGGTGAACCAAAGCACCTGGATTTAGAGTAGAGTCCTTGCGTTGAATACGTGACAGATGTCATAGGTAGTATATACAGATCCCAATCCTTTTCTACTTTTGGGAACAAATCTAAGAACTTGGAATAGGTATCTGAGGTTCCTGCCACACCCACCAACCACAATTTCCCACCATGAATCTGCAACAGGCTTGTCAACTGTGACACCACAAACCTCACAGCAGCAGTAGACACGGCATCACCAATGAACGCCTCAAGTTCTCCATAGTTGACTGCAATACCTGGACCTGGGCATTGCTCTGCCATAAGATTCAAGTCCTTAAATTTCAAACCCATCTTTTCCTCACTTCCACATTCAACAAGAAACTCAGAAATCTCTTTGTCAATGCAGATTATATTCAACCCAGTTAATTCAGCTGGAAAAACACCCCCTCTGCCTTTCTGCACAGACTCTATGAAACTCCGAAGAGCACCCTTTGCTGAAACACCCATTAATAAGGGGTTCCTATTTGTCTTCCTCGAAAGAACCTCGCCAATTCTTCTGCAATTCTCATCTCCATCTTCAATCCCAGGATTACCCATGAAAGGAAAGTTGAAACCCGGTCGACCCATTTCCGAGCCCGTCAAATTGGGTAAGAAAATAGGAGTATACCGGCTACGCGAGAACTGAGAAGCTTGTGGCATCGGTGGTTGAAGCAACGCAATCTTGATGTCGCAGCTCCTAAAACCTGCTTCCCCGAAAACACGGCTCACAATCGGGTCATCGAGTATCGACAAGATGAACTGCTTCAGCTCAACCTTCAAAAACGAAGTCGTTTGCTGCTGCTGGTTATACATCTGAAGCAAATGGAAGCTCTCTGGGTGCCTCCTCTGATTCGCCTGGGACCGTTTGATAGCGGCCATGAGCGAATTGGAAACCGGAGGCTCCTCTTCAATGTTCTTTGAGGTGGGTAAGCGATCAAGGGAGACACCCACAGAAAGCTCCAGAGCTTGGAATTGGAGACGCGGCGAATAGGAGCAGCTGCGCGCGCGGCGGCAAGCATCTCGGAGTGTTGAAGACGGCAAGGTAAGCAAGGCAGAGACTATGTGAAGTGAAGTTGTCTGCGCATGGTTCCGGCGCCGAGCAACCGCCACGGCATCATCAAGTGCACGCGCTGCCTCCTCCGTCAAGTATTGCCTGGCAGAGCTGACCGGCGTCGGCATCGCCGGCGAGCATATATACCCTCTATCTGTAAAGTATTTATATATACGCCTGCTAATATCCAAAGTCTAAAACTTGGGTTTGGACTTTTGCAGTGAATGAATAAAAAATTTCCCAAATATAAAGGTTTTGTTTACTTCATCAACCATATGAATAAATTATTCGAGTACGCCAAACCAAGACAAATGGAGGAGCAGAGAGAGAGAGAGTAAGAGGGGAAGGGAGCAGGTTTCTTCTTGAATGCTGAAGGTGGTGGTGTGTTGGTGTAGATGATGATGTTGTGCTTGTGGGGTTATGATGCTATGCTATGCTATGCTACGATTGGTTGCTGCGGGACCCTTCTCTCTGGCCATAGATCAAACACATGGTGAGCATAGATTCTCTCGTGTAAGATCTCTCTATTTCTATGGCTATTTCTATGCCCTTTTCTTTATCATAAAATTTCAAAGTGCTTGTCTTTCAAGGAGGGTGAGATGGAAAGAGAGAAAGAGAGGTAGATGCCCTTCCCACTGAATGCAAATTGGCTATCAGGGTCACTCTCAAGCTTTTGGGGTCTAAATTGTTCTTCTTTCTTTCTTTTCCCTCGTTTCTTTTTTCTTTTCTTGGCTTTGAGATACAGAGATGAACTGTTAAGTGTTAAAAGAGTGAAAACCATGACTCGTGCCTATAGTCTACACCAATCTATAAACCTATAAATGTATATGTTGTTGAAAGTTAATACGTTAAAAAACATATACATATTTTAGGGAGTGTGATTTAAGGTAGCAGTGTTATTCTTGAATATAAGGTTTTAGAATTTTTATATTTTAGAATTAAATTTAATTTTTTAAAACATTTGAGTTAATATTAAAAAAAATTATATTCCGTATTATATATAACAAAAAATAATATACAGAAGTTAAGAAATACAATTAATGTATTAAAACTATTCTTAAACTTCCTAACATATCTTTATTTATCTTAGTGTTATTTAATTTCATGATAAGGGTGTAAAATAATTAAAGTTGTAAGTATAAAGATATAATTAAAAAATAGCCATTAATATTTAAAATGTGAATGAATTTTTTTTAACAAGTAAAATTTTAAAATTCTAAATTTTAAATTTTCACTTATAATACTTAGAGGCTTAGAGCTCACTCCTTATAATTTAGCCAACATTTTATTAATGACTGTCTTTGTGATTTTATTTAGTTCAAAACTAATTAATTAATACTTAATATATTATTAAATACAAGTGATTTGTAAAAAAAAAAAAATCTTCATTTTACTGTTTCTCTAAAATCCTAGGTGATGTGATTAATCAAAAATTTTAATCAATGCAATTTTTAGTAATATTTTATTATATTTTAACTAAATATATGACAAAAAAAATTATTCCCATTTTATTAGTAGATGTCACACTTAATTAGTTAACGAAAAAGATGGGAAAAAGAAAAGGATATGTACAAGATATGGTTTGATACGGTCAACAATCAAGAAAGATACTCCCTAAAAAAAGTTAAAGAAAGATATAAATGACTGGTTATTCCACCATTTGTTTGATTTATAGTTGTCCATGTCATTAGTTTTTATTTTGGTAGCATTATATTTGCAGTGGGGATATTTGACTAGGAAAATTGAGGTGATATATTTACTTTAAGGGGACCATCTACCTTAATATTTGACATTTTGCCAATAAATTTATTAAATTTAAATGTTAAAATTTTGGGTTAGTTTTTTTAATTATAAAATTGTTAGTTTAACTAATAAGAATCAAATTGTATAACACTTAACAATAAAATTTAGCACAATTATTAAATAATTAGGTTCTTTAAATATATTGACAATGATTCTATCCTTAATAGTTATAGATAAGATTTTGTTGAAAGAAATTATATTTAATTTGGTGATCTCCTCACTTCCAAATAATTAGTATTCGATGACTAGCTGAGATACTTTTAGTGCAAATAAAAAAAAAAATTTATATAAAATTTGGTGATCTCCTCACTTAGATTTGAAACTTATTGTTAGTAGTCTATTTTGTGTAAGCAATCTATAAATGCCATTATAAACACTTAGTTTGTTACTTAGTTACACCTAACAATTGTACTAAATTTAGAAAATACACTCTAGTTTCTTGTATTTTTTATTATTATTATTAATTCTTAGCCCTTAGAGTTTATAATAATGATGGAAATGAGTTGAATAAAGTTGAATACTAAATTGAACTCAAGTTTGACACACATAAAATTTAGTAAGCTTAAGCTTGGTTCTTATTTAATTAGCAACTTTATTTTCTCAGCTCAAGTTCAATTTGCTTTAAGCTTACGAGTTTGAGCTAGCTAACAAGTTTGCTCATTTAAACAAAATAAACACTAACGACATTTATTTAAAAAATAAAAAGTAATAAATTATTTAGAAATAAACATTAATCAAAATACAGTCATAATAAAATAACCGAAAAATTAGTTATTTCCATCCTTAGTTGGAATCCCATTCTTACTAAAGATTCTTGTGGTTTTGGAGGATCCAGAGTTATAGAAAAATTGGAAACGATAGCTTTAAAATGTGAATAATTTAATTTTTATATTTTAAATTTATTAATTTAATTTTCTTATTTTAAAAATTTTATCAAATTTATTTATTTAATATTTTTTAAAAATTTAAATCATCATTAAATTTATAAATAACTATTAATATTAATAAATTTTAAAAATAAAATTAATAAAATTACCGTACCAATAACAAAATTAATAAATTAAAAAAATTAAATTAATCAAAATTTTAAATATAAATATTTTTTTTTACTCTATATTCTTTTAGGTCCTTTATATTTAAAATTTTTTAAACAAAATTCCTATGGTCAATCCCTATTACACCTTTGTCAATGAAATGATATTGTGAGAAACAATCTATTCACATAGTAGCAATATAGAGTAAAAATAAAACATAAATCCTTATAATTTTCGATGAAATCCTTCTCTTAAAATCGCTATAGCTTATTGCGTATTTTCTTGGCAGCATATTAGTTGTGTTTTTCATTGAACTTGGCTAAGATCAATCATTTTTTTATGAACACTCGGGGAACTTAATAAATTATTATTAAATATATATCCAGTATCCGACGTGGCAAGCAGGCGTTGGTAAATGTCATCCTCAAACTAACTCGTCCCTTTTTCTTGACGTTGGAAGGCGTGAATTATTCATGGGCCCCACCGTCTTTGTGGGCCCCCACGAATGGACCAAGTAGTCACGGGCGTAGCATATTCGCACTCGTCAGGTCAAGTTCCATCATAATTATTTTCTGCTCCCACTTTTCATGTAATGCCAATCATTAGCTGACACGTATAACTGATGGTGCTTCCTGTTGTACGCACCCATTTGATCTGACTCTAGAAACAGGTGGCACCCAAATAAAGGACAGGCAAGGAAACGCCAGCGACAACATAACCTCATTTTCCTTTTCCTTTTTGATAAAAATAGAAAGAAGTAGTTAAATAGAGAGAGAGAAAGAAAAAGTACTTGATGTGACTTTCCTTTTCTAAATTTTGTATATATATATATATATATGTTGTATTTTCATACTTCTCTAGGGGTATTTTTGTCCAATAATTTAGATATAAGATTTTTTTTTTTTCAATTTTAAATTTTCTTATTTTTCTTATAATGCATTATTGGATTTAATAAAGTAGTTTTTATGATTAAAATAAATATTATATGAAGAGGAGTGACCTTTTTATGATACTATTGGTAAATGGTTAATATTCATGTTTTGATGACTATTTTTCTTTTTTCATTTATGGAAGGAATATTTGTTAATTTTCTAAATGTTATAGTCTTAGGATTAATTTTTAAACACTATGTGAATATATTCAAAAAATTATCTCAAATTCAAGACCTTGAGAAAAATAATTTTTTTTGTTGTATTTTTTTGAAATACTAACATTCAAATTAATGAATTTTTTTTCATATTTCATTAAGAGTGGTCCAAATTAATATATCTCTTTTTAAATATCATCATAAAATTAAAAACCAAGTAATTGTATCATGAAACATATCTTTTAGGATAATATACTTTTTGGAGGTGAGCATAACACTATTTAATACAGTATTCTATAATCTTATCATATTAACACTATTATAAAATGTTAACTCAATGATAACAAACTAAGTTCTCAAATATTTTATATCAAAAATCTTAAATTTAAGATCTTAGAGTTACATTTTTTCACTAGTTGTCGTTTTTATCTCAAACAAGTCTCATATTCAATTAACACTAAATTTACTAACTTTTTTTTTTAAAAAAAGTTTAACTTTAATTCTATCACTTGAGCCAATATCACATTTTAGATTATATAAAGATCTCTAGATTATTTTTGAAGAGGATTTCATATCAAGTTTGATATTACCTTTCGACAAAGAAGAGTGTATAATAGCTTATTATAATTGAGGTGGTTTAGCTTTCATGGGTTTGTGACTTGTGAACATTCATTCTATCACTAATTAATTGGAAAATATCCATTGCATTACAGTCCAAAAAATGGTTAAATTGAATCACTAGTAGACAATGAGCACTAAGTGTTGAGATAGACATTGAATAAGTTGACAATTCATCATTCATAGCTTGACTTATTCCAGTACTGAAAATGACTCAGATTACATTAATGAATTTAAAGTTGTGCAAATCATAATAGTGTAGATCCACTTAAAAGAAGTGTGCTAATTATTTCTTGTTAGAAAATTTGTCTAGTCTATAGTAATTTCCACCCACTCTCATTAAGATTTAAAGTATAAACATTCAAATTAATTCTTTTTAACCAATAAAATTTGGTGTAGTTAGTAGATAACTAGGTCTTTAAAATATATTAATAAATATTTTATTTCTAACAATATGTGTAAATAATGTTTTATAAAAAGAGATTGTATTTACTTTGGTGATCTTTTTATTCCGAAAGAATAATAATCTCTAATTGTGAGCTAAGATATACACACTTGATACAAATTAAAAATGAAATTATTTTTTATTAATACCTAGTATCCTCACTATCTTTAATTTAGATATTAAACTAATTTATATTTAAAATGGAGGATAATAAACATTAAATCTCTCCAATAATAAATATTAATATTTGTAGGACACAAACTAATCACATACATGACATTTTTTTTTCTATTAAGTGGGGATTCAACAGAGAAAATGAAAATATCTGAAATATTTAATTATTAAAATATACATAGTTTTTCTCGTAACAAAATTTTCCCAATTTTCTCCGACCGTCCTCTAGTTTTTTAATCAAGTTTGAAAAAAAGAGGGTGATGTAACTAACACATACCATATTTCTCAAATCATGTTGACCTGTCTCCAAATGTCTATATCCTAATCCTACCATTAGTGTTTGGATATCTTGTGTGATATTTTTCTTACTACCAATGAAAAATTAATTAACATAATTATTAAAAAAAAAAAGAAAAAGTTTGAAGATAAAACCTAATTAAGGGGTCCATCTTGATTGCTGCCAAAGCACGTCTTTGTTTTGCAACAATAGATCAAACACCAACACACGACTTACACCTAATAATATTATCATGTGAATGTGGATGTGGATGTGGACCTGCAACTTCCTCTTCTCTTCTTCACCATGTTCATTATATAGCCTCATGCCAATTCCATATGCTATGTCACTATCATCTTGAATTCTTCTTAAATTAATTATATATGCAACGTCACTTTCATCTTCAATTCTTGTTAAAGTTGTTTGTTAGGCTTTAAAGGTGATGAATTGTTACCTTAAATAAAGTTCTCTGAATTAAGCATTGAAAAAGTAATCACATTAAATTTAATATTTTTTTTATAATCTTGTTTAGTTTAAATCAAATTAGTTAATATTTAAAATAATATTAAACACTAATAATTTATATATATAAAAAGATGTAGAGTTGCTCACCCTATTAAATTTTGAAATTTAAATTATACTCCTTAATTTAAATAATAGACGCTAGTTTTTTTTTTTTTTAAAAAAAAAAATCATTGAGATTTGTAGTTAAAAGATTTCAATTTCTTGGTCTTTTTATAGTTTAATAACAATACAAATTTTTTATAGACTACTTTAATTTAGTTTTTTTTTTTGTATAATTTTTTTTAAGATAAAGAGATGGTACCCTAGTCGAAATCAGGGAAAGCCTTTGGACTTACAAAATATTTATAAAAGATTTACATTTATCTCATCTTAAAAGATTTACACTAACGCAACAATGGGTTAAAGTATTGTCTTGTTTCTATTTTGTGCTTTTTTTATCGTTATTTTTTTATTGTGATTTTTTTCTCTAATTTATAATTTAATAAGGACTATATAAAAAGGGAGAAAAAAAGGAAGTGTAATTTTCTCCAAAGTACAATATTTCTATAGAAATTAAATTTTATAAATTGATACCATCCTTGAAAATAATTATTCATTAGATATTAGTTAAACTTAAATAAAATGAGAGATCTTTACTTATTTCATGCATAAGATCTAAGTACTTAGAATATGTTTAGCTATTGGTTATGAGATTATAGTTGATGGTTGTTAAGCTAATTGAAAGTTGTGAAATTGAAGTGGAAAGCTTATAATTATGTAAGTAGCTAATTGAATTATAATTGTTTGATAAAATTAATTATATAATTAGCTGAAATGTGTTAAATAACTTAAAAGGAAATAATAAGACTAAATATAACTCATTGTAATTTTTTAAAAATTATTATCTAGAAATTAATTAAATACTTAGATATTTATTTTTATTTATTTATTAGGAATCAAATAATTAAATTATTAGTTTTTATATTTTATTTATTTATTATAAATTAATTAATTAGATAATTAAATAAATTGAAAGGAGGAGAAGAAAAAAATGAGAGGCAGCTAAAAAGGAGAATGAGTAGGGTTAATTGTACGAGGGATAAATATTGTTATTTATTAAAAAAGTTAAAGATAAAAATAAGATTAAATTATTAGTAGCTAGCTTTCAAAAGACAAACGCTACATCAAGTAGTTTTCTAATAATTAGCTTTCAAAAGCTATATTCTTTTTTTTTTTATTAAACAACTCTATTAACTTATTGACCTTGTTCAATAAGTTATAATCTACCTTTCCCAAAACACTCGAGTTTATTTAGCAAAACTAGTTGATTGCTATGACTTTATAATTGATAATTGATAGCTATAAAGCTAATTGAAAATTGTGGGATTGTAGTTGAAAGTTTATATTGTATAATTAACTGATTGAATTAGAATTTTACAAAACTAATTGTAAAACTAATTAAAATGTGTTAAATGACTTAAAAAAAACATATAATATTATACTAAATAAAATTTATTTTACTTATTTTTTATTTATTATCAACAAATTAATTAAATAATTAGGTATTCATTTTTATTATTTATTATGAAATATTTTATTAAACTATTAGTTATATTTTTATTTATTTATTTATTTATTATCAATCAATTAATCAAATAATTAAAATAGAATGAGGGGCGAAGAGAAAAAGGAGGAGAGGGAAAAAATAAACATAAAGACCGGCAAGAGAGAAGAGTGAGTAGAGTTAATTGTGTGAGGAGTAAATATTGTTATTTACCAAAAAGTTAAGGATAAAAATGAGATTGAATTATTAGTAACTAGCTTCCAAAAACAAAAGTTACTCCAAATAGTTTTGTAACAACTAACTTTTGAAGGCTATAATCTTTCTTTTATTTTTGGTTTATCAAACATCCCTATTAATTTACTAACTAAAGTTAATAAGTTATAATTTTCTAGATAAGCTATAATTTATCTTTCCCAATCACACTCTTAGTCACTTTAATAACTTCTTTTAGAAAATAAATTTTATTGATTTCACTATTGAATCACATCATATTTTGATTTTGATCATTTATGACAAATTTTACATAAATAAAATTAATAAGTATTTAATACGAGAAAGTGATTTGACGTAATAACGCAACCTTAGATAATATTTTGACATTTTATACTCTAAAATCAAACTTGACCTCTTCTTAAACACCTAAGCTAAAAAAACTAATAATGTGTTGACTTAGTGATAACCATCTTAAACTTCAAGATTTTTTAAGTTAAATATTGAGTTTGAAAATTTAAATTCATCTTTAAGAAAAAATCTATCAATTATTACTTTTATTTTAAATAAAAATTAGTCTCACATTTTAATAATTTTAAAATACTTAATTGTGAAACAAAAATAAAATAAAAAGATAAAATGAACCAAACTGCTTGTGATCTAGTGATACTGAAATTGTGGTTGATATTGTCTGTCTTATTTTGTTTACATATCCCATTCCATTTTTCACGATTGGTGAAAATTATAATTTATAATTTTTGTACTAATAAAAAATAATAAAGCAAGATAAATAACACAAAATCGAGACAGAAACTGTTTATTGGAGACTTATATATTTAATATTTAAATTCAAATTCACAGCTTTTTTTTTTTTTAAAAAAAAAAAAAGTTAGAAATGGGGATACGTGGGAGAAGTAAATCCTTGAATTAAAAGAAGAAAAATACAAAAAAAAAGAAAAAAGATGAAGATCGACCATGGCCGTGGTATGCACCAAACAATAGACTTAGTCAAGAAACGTATCAAGAGAGATATTTGACTATGAAAATTTCATTCAGATTCTCTCTCTCCTATAATGCACATTTTGATGGCAATAGTTTCTTCTCTAAAATTCATGACTTGTAAATCTTTGCATCACTTTCTTTCAAGATTGCTTCTCTCCATGGATAAGAGCCAAGGGAACCACTCCATGCTCCTTTCTAGAAAGCTCTTTGCTCGTGACATCTCATTTTGGACATATCTTCTTCCAACTTGCAAATAAAGTTTTAGGGAAAAAGAAATATATTTTGATTTATGGCACTTATATATTTCGACATCTCTGATACTTATTATTATTATCAAATACACCTTTAATATTTTAAAATTATATCATCAAATACACCCTTTCGTTGTAATAGCACTTGCTATACTGAGAGTCTCTACTGTGACTGCTTTTTTGGTCCTCCGAATATGTGAGGGAATACTGTCCCCATCTTTATCATGTCTCGTTAGTTTGAACTAACATTAACAGTATATATTTCCTAAAATAACAGTAACATAGACTGAAGAAATTAGTGCTTACACATGCAGCATTATCCAATGAGCTTGCATTTAGAATCATATCTCCACTGTCCTTGCTTCCTCCACAATTTGAAATTTGTTCTTCTTTTAATATTGTAAGTAATCACTAATAGTTATCATAAGTAATAATGATTGAGATAAATGACCATGGCTGTTACGCATGCATTTTCATCACCATTCCCACTCCTTACGGTACTCATTTCTTTTTGCACAAGAAGCAGTGTGAGAATACACTCCGATAATGGTTGTTTATGGAGAGTAAGGACAGGTGTATTTAGTATTGGTTTTAAAATATTAAGGGTGTATTTAATAATTTTAAAGTGTCAATGATGTTTTTATTAATAGTAATAAGTGTTATAGATTAAAAATAATATTTTTAGTTGTCATATAAATAACTAACGGTACACGGTGAACAATTTTTGTTAATGGTTATTGACAAAAAGTAACAAAAGAGTGTATTTAGTAATTGTTTTAAAGTGTTAAAAGTGTATTTGATAAGGTTGAAGTATCGGAGTGTATTTGATAATAATAATAATAAGTGTTAAGGACTAAAATAATGTTTTTCTCATGTGAATATATGTAAGTAATTTTAATTTTTATGAAAAACTAGTGAGAAAAACTGAAGGAAAAGTAATTTTTCTCTTGTTTGGATAGAAAAAAAAAAAAAAAAAAAAGGATGGAGAGAAAAAATAGGTATAGGTCTCACATAAAAGTTTTTCTCCAAATATAGAGATTTTAAAGAGAAAACTTATTTTACTTTTATGTCACTTTTTATGATTATAATAGCTTCTATGTAATAATAATGAATACTTTTGTCATTTATTAAATTAGCTACTTTTTTTCCTCTCTATTTTCTTCCCTATCCAAACATTAAGAGAGAAAATATTTTTTCTTCATTTTACTCTTCTCTCCATTTTCTTTTCTCTCATTCTTTCTTCTCATCCAAACAAAGCATAAGGGATTAGTCAAGTAAAATAAAACATAATCTCACAATTTGATGAGTTATAAATTTGAGCCTTTACTAGAGTCTAAAAACTTTTTCACCCTTAAAGTGGGGCATCCATCCTCTCACCTCAAAATTTTATATACAAAAAAGATTCTTAAATTAAACACTTACAATAAAAAAATAAAAATAAATCTTCCCTGAAAGCAAATAAAACACAAAGAATCAATTTTGGTATGCTTTGTGCCACATGAAAGTTTAATTTAAAAATTTCAACACATGAGACTTTTCTAGACAATACTCAAAATTAATTTCTCAAATATATGAAAATATATTTCCTTAAATAACAAGCAAGGGAAGGGAGTGTGCTGGTAAAGTGGTGGGACTAATAGAAACAGGGGAGCCAAATGGCCATATGACTCAAAAGGAGAGAACACAGGTATTTGATATTTAGTGATGAATCTCAGTGTCAATCAGTGTCTCCAAAAAGTGACTTTTTCTTTACTTTGGAATACTTGGAAGCCATTTATTTTCAACCATAAGTAGTCTTCCCACTCAAAAGTACTTTTTCTTTCATTTTTGCCCAGACCACATCTATGTAAAGTTTATGTCTTGTCACACCTTTTTGTATACCCTTTTAATTTCACGTTGCATTAAACGGTTAAGCTACACCACTTATTGTGAGTGGTCTACCCTGTATCATATCTTTCATATTAGATATTATTATTATTATTTTGGGAACACTCTGTACAATAATTTTAGTATCATTATCAAGATATTATTTTGCTGCTTTTGTCATGCTGCTCGCTGTACCACACTAAAATACATTAAAATTAACTAAAGTCAGTTTAAATGGCATCGAATAGATTGAACCACGCTAAAATAAATCAAAATAAACTAAGATTAGTTTGAATCGATTTCAAACATATCTAGATAGTTGATTCTGTTTGGTTTGTCAATATAAAAAATTTTAAATCACCCTAAATTGAATCAAATTAATAATGTATATATATCACAAATTTTATTTTCAAACTGTCTCGTACTATCTCAAATCTCGCGTTTAAACCACCCAAAAAAGTTATATAATTTAACAAATTAATAATTTCAAATTACTTCCAAATCGAACTTTATTAAGGGGCCCTAAATCACAAATAGGCAACCAAATTTTAGTTTCTAATTTTCTCAAACCAACCAAGTTGGTCTAGTGCAGGTGCTATTTTGAGGCCAAATTGAATTGACATATATACCTTTTGATTTTTGTGGCTCTGTTGGATTTGAATCTAAATAAATTGATATTTAATATATAATAAAATACTAAATAATTTTTTTTAAAAAATAAAATTAAGTTGTACAATATATGACAAAATCAATATATTTTTTTAAAATTCGGTACAATATAACAATACGAAATAATATTGAACAAAATACCATTATTATAAAAAAGAAAAAGTGAGGCAAGATATCCTAATAATATTATAGTATTATCTCCCTCTCAACATTATTGAGTGCTATTTGTCCCCCTGCCGGTTTTGTTCTGTGTCCTTAAAGTAAGAGCTTATAACCTTTACGTATAAAGATGTAGAAGACTAATAGTAGCTCTCAATAGAGTCGTGAGAACAATCAATAATTCGGAAGAATAGCACCAAATTGGAACTAAGAGAAAAAGTTCTAAGGCAAACTTTTTGTCTTTATTTAGTAAGCCACTGCATGAATCAGTTGATCAAATAGTTCAGACAATATTACACCAATTTTGAGAAATTTATTATTATTTTTTTATACTATTGTCAATTTTTTTAAAAAAAATACACGTTTTAAAGTTAAAAAAATAAATCTTTACATTTTAAGTTAAAAATAAAAATAAATCATGATATTTTTTTTTTCTATTTGATTACATTTCACATTAATTTATAATCCATATTTAACTATATTATATTAACATGGTATTTTTTTTATTCTGAATTGATATGAAATAAGTCAGATAAATTTAACGTGATTAGACTTTTTATTCTAATCATGGTAGAATAATGTTCCTTTTTTGTATTTTAAATAAAGCCAATAATATCATGCATAAGCATAAACAAAATGAAGAATGGAATAATTGTTAATTTTAGTATTTATATCATCAGTGAAGTTTTGAAAACTATAAAGATAAGATATGATTTTTTTTTCCTTTCAAACTATTGGATCGAGTACACGTTAAGTATTGATTAATCAAGTTTAAGTTGAGTATAATTACAATAGTATTTTTACTAAGTTTTATCATAATTACATTCTTAAAACTTGAAAAAAAAATCTCTAATTAAGTTAAAATATTCCTCTATTAATTGATATATACAATTGATGTTGTAAGAATTTAGTTTAAGTCACTCTTATTTATTAATATGAAAAAAAAATAAAAAAAGAAACCTTTAAAGGTGGGATAAAGTAGAGGTAAGATATAATAAGAGTGAAGAAAAAGGGGGCATATTGATTAGAAAGAAAACACTGGAAAAATGGGTGTGAAAGTCAAAGTCCATTATATATAGTACCATATCTATATATTGGATTTCACAAAATTTCCCACTAACTCTACAATTGAAAGCTACAAGCATTAGCAGTTAGTACTTAGCACCTGCTTTGCCTATTTTGGTTCCAATCTTATCTCATATATTTTCTGCTTGTTTATTTCTATAGTGCCAATTCCCTTTTTTATATATATTTTTAATTTTTTTTTTAACTTCCTTATCATATCCTTTTGCATTGAATAGCACTTGGCACCTACCTTGTTGCCTATACTCAGCAAATTCCTTTCTTATCTACTACATTTGATAATAACAGTCTTTCTATTCAGGTATATCATATTGTTCTCTCTTATAAATTATTCTATACTTTATACTATTTAATGTCTTAAAACTCAAACTGGGTATTGACCTAGAAAGATACATCATTTCATTGGATCACTTGTCAAGTCATTAATTCAACTAGATCAAATTTACTTCACCTAATTCTATTTATAAAGCCTCTTCTAAAACTTTTGGTAGTGTTTAATATAAAATCTTTTACAAAGTTTTAGAAGTATTTTTTTTTCTTATATTTGCACATTATTACTATTGGATTTTTCTAATTTTGATGTTTTGATTAATGTAAAGTTTATCTTTTAAATAAAGGTAATATTAAAAAAGTTGTGGAGCAAAGGAGTTTGATATAGTAATTCTCCCCAGAGCTTAAGGCTCAGTTGGCTCACTAATTAATGTTGGAACCGTTGAGCAAGTTTTAACCGTGTGAAACTAGTTTTGATAAGTTCCTTTGCAATAATGGTCCAATAGAGTCATTCAAATCGATTGCGTCAAATTGGTTAGTCTGAGTTATAAAATATTAATATTGGTGCATGTATTAAATTTTTATTATTATTTCTTTTCCTTTTCTTTTATCTGTATTATCTCTTTAGTTTTTTATGCAAGTTACTTTTATAAGCTAACAAAATTTAGTTTAATTAGTAAGGATTTTATTTGTAGATAATTGCTTACAAAACTTTTTTAAATATACTTTGAATTTAGAGCTATACTTTAGTTTTAATGAATTTTTGAAACTTAACTATTTAAGGTGACCTTTATAATATAATGTATCTTTATAATGTTTTTTCTTTTTTATATATAAAAAAATAATAATTCCCCAGCTACTGTAATGGGGGAGTATGCCATGGCCCAGGCCTTATAAACGGTTTGTTAGGCTGGTCAACCAGTGGGGGTTTCTTTTGTCGCCCCATACACACCCTAATTCCTTGCAGAAAACAAAGGTGTTAAGGGTGGGAAAAGAAAAAAATGGAGGTGTTAAAACAAATCATCTCAACCAATTGGTCCAACCAGTTCAACTGCTTTTCAATAGCCACACCGATTCCGCTTTTGGTTCGGATTCTTAAAACATTTATCATAACTTTACCATATCTTACTGCAAAGAATTAAACTACCAACCAAGCACTTGGTTCAATTAGTAACTTTTCAGCCTATTTACAATTAAATATTCTTGTTTTACAGGACGCCACTACTTATAGGAAACTTCAAAGAAGGAACTTGTAGAAAGGAAAACAAATCTTTTTTTTTTTTTGGTTTGTTTTAGACAAGACAACATTTTTTATTCTACAATTTACCCCAAATTCTACCCTATTGAGCTTTCACTAGTCAAAAAAAAAATTTAAAACAACTTTTACAACATTATTTTAATATTGTTTAACCAATATGAATAAAATAAGACATCGTGGTATAATCTTAAAAAATAAAATTTTAATATTTTTATATCTCGAGATCAAAATTGATCTTTCTCTTAATGCTTAAGCTATTATTAAAAAGTTTGTATCTTTGTTTTATTTCAAATTAAAAAATAATTTAAAATAAAATTTTATTAAATATAATTAAGTAAGAGTAATTGATAGAATATTTAAAATTAGACTTAGACTTAGACTTAGTTTGATATAAAACCTAAATAGCACACTGAACTAACTTAAATGGGGACACAACCCATTATCCTTGTTTTATTTCAAGATGACAAATGTTGGAACTAGTGACAAAATTTCTTAGGAGACTTGACACCTCTATCAAGTGCATAGAGGCCTTCAGATTTATGACATTTACCAATAATCTGCTTCATCGTAAGATTCTGAAATAAACATTGATCAAGGAAAAAACGAGACACTTTAGTTTGTGGCGTGAGTTTACTAACGAACAATTAGATTCAACAAGAATATAGCTAAACTTAACAATGAGGGCAAAGAATGGGGTTAGGTTAACAATCTGATATAGTAACTTGTGATTGGAAAGTGGAAGAGAGATATGGGTCACATGTCAGGTGATTTGATACACTAGAATAAAAGACTCATTTGCATGATAAAGAGAGGAGACATATAACATATAGCAGAGTTACCTGTCTCAACAATAGTAGCAGTAGGAGCAGTGAATTTTAAATGACGAATGCAACGTTGCGATCTAACCCTTCTGGTGTTTGTTCTGGATTTTCTTACAAGTACGCTTTGTATGACCCAGCCCATGGCAATAGTAACAAGCAATGTCTCCCTGATAGCGACTATCAACATTCTTGTTGTGATTGTACATTCCACCTATCTTGTTACCACCATTAGAATCACCTCGACGACCACCATGATTGACAAGAGCACTGTTGTTAGTGATAGGCTGAGGTTTTTGGAGGTTCTCTATATGAAGGACCCTAGCAAATATTTCTTGTGGAGAAGTGATCTTGGACTCAGAGAGAATTTGAGATTTGAAAACCTCAAATTCTGGGGATAGACCAATAAGAAAGTTCACAATAGCCATTTTCTCCCGCTGAGCCTGTTGAACTTTTATATCAGGACTAAAAGGAAATAACATGTTAAATTCCTCATAACTCCTTTTGAAATCCATCAAATAAGCTTGGAGGGACTTATTTTGCTGCTCTGCCCCAAAAAATGATTTACATATCTCATAGATATGATATTTATTTGCTTTTATAGAATACAAGGAATCTAGATCATCCATCAATTCCTTCACAAAATCACAGTGATTGATCAAGCCAATTAACTCAGTTTCAATGGAGTTTCGAATTTGCCAAAGTAATCTTGCATCATCCGTCAGCCAGTCTTCCCTTGTATTATCTGTAGGTGGGTCATTGGTGAGGTGGTCATTCTTCCCAATGCTTCGTAAGTACATTCGAACTGTCTTACTCCAAACCAAATAGTTGGAGCCATTGAATTTGTCCTCAGTAATATTTGTCATCTCGGGAACCTCCTCAACCATGACTGCTGTTTTACCTTTTGTCATTAGAAACACAATGCACAGAACAACCAATAAAAATGGAGGAGATGTAAGGCACTAAATAGCCAAACCACGTTACCAAGTATAACAATCAAATAGGAAGAGAACCAAATGGAGGAGATCAAATTAGTCAGAAAGCCACCCCCAAACCAGCGGAACAGCCAAACCAGAATAATAACCAACACAAACCCCCAAAAAAAAAAAAGCCAACCCAAACCAGCAAGGCAGCCACAGTGCCACACATAGAACAAAGCAGAACAATAACTAAACCAAGAAAATAAGGCGGAGTAGTAATCAAACCAGCAAAAGTTGCAACAAAACTCATGGGAACAATCTGGAAAACAAGGCAATACTCTGATACCATGTAATAGAAGCAAAGCTGCTGGAAAAGTGCAATTTTTATTCATAGAGAATGAGTTAGTTATATACATGAGTAGAGGGAATTATGCTAATCTAATCCATATTTGTAATAGTGACATTCTTATAATTGTACTATCCTGATAATATATAGCATTTCCATTTACCTAAACCTTGTAACACAGCAAAATATCTATCCATGATCTAACAAATCCATTTACTGTCTTTTCGTTGTATTAATTCCAACAATGCATCATCAAAATCTGAAGCTGTTAAGTGCCCCTAATAAATTCATATTTAAACTGTCGTGAAACCAGTAATAAGTTGCATGGACTCAAGCATTGGTACTAAAGGAAGGAAAGGAGATGTAAGATCACTTTATTTGCCAAAATACTTCAAATTCAACGAAGGCATACCCTACTCTATATTATGTTAGTTAACATTCAAACAAGATCAAGCAATGAGGGGCAACTAATAATTGACTTATAGTTCACTCTGATTATGTAGTAATAATTAGCCTTTAAAAAGTTTCAACATACAGAATTTTCTTTCAATGTGCTTTTGAAAACTTCCATCCTTTATCAACAAAGAAAAGAGTAACTCTGGTCAAACAAAAAATGTCTGCAACAAATATTCAAGCCCAAGATCTAAAGTATCCCCCACAATTATTTGCTGATTTAATTCTGAAAGATAAGCTTAGACGAGAACTTCACCATGATGCATCAGGATATGCAAATCATCATATAAGAAAACTAATTTGATAATAAGAATTATAACTTTTTCTGTAATAGAGCACAACAGACAGGCAAAGAAAGGGGAAAAAAGAAAAAGCTGGCTTTTGCTTGAAGCAATAAAACTTTGTGGGGTAAACCCTACAAATATAATCCATAAATCTTGACTAGGATGGAGTCACATGGACCTTAACCAATTACAATAATGGAAATAAAAAAAGTACAGATACCTCGTAGGCTCTCTTACAATTTTTTAATGTATTGACCTCAAAAGAAACTTCTAAAATATCAACCACCAGATACAAGAGCATCCTATTTTGTTGAAAAAAGAAACATTGCATTCACAAAAATAGTATTTATTTTTCATTTTCTGCAAAAGATATTTCAAATGTTTTTTTAACAGTACTTATTTTCTTGATGTACAAATCAGAATAACTAAGTTGATCACTAGTAGAAGTAGAATCAACTAAAACTACTCAGGACACTTGGTGCTTTTACTTAAGAATTTTAACAAAATTTAGACGGAAACATGGTGCACTTCTACACATCTCAGCTTCTACATGTAAATATCTCAAGATGGATTATCATTTGGCCATATATTGGTAGTAAGATACGAATTTATGGCCTGAATGGTTTAATGGTTTGAAATCAAATCTACACAGGCCTATCTGTCTAACAAGTTAGCCATTGTCATCTTGCTAGTAATTCAATGATTTCAATCTATTCTAGAAATCATTTGACATTATATTTTCATCAGTTTTCATTTAGAAAATATCACAATATAAATGGAACATCTTTAACATGTTCATTAATTTTTTTCTTTTTTAAAAAAATCTTTTGGTAAATTTACAGTATGAGAAAAATCACATTCAAACTTGTAACGCAAATCACAGTAATCAATAATTTCAGAGTAAAGGGTTTCTCCAGGGATTAATATAAAGTGAAAATGTTGCTACTCCAACCAAAAGTGAAAAAAGTTACTTTGATGAGAAGGGTGGGGAGAGCAGTCTCTTGCTTGAAGTTCACTTGCAGGCAAGCAAGAAAGCAAAGAATCATTCAAAGCCAGCAAACATGCCGCTGTGTCATTCCTTGAAGGGGCGAAGATGGGAGTTGTGGATCCACTGTTTGCTGCTGGTCGATCACTTGCCCAGTAGCCATCTAAACTTTCAAAATGCAATTGAGAAAAGAACAAGAAAAATAAAAAACAAAAAGTATCAAATTTCTTTGGAAACTAATGGAAATTGGAAAACCAGTGTTAAATAAAGGGACGATTGCTAAGGGGAAAATTTTGGCTTACAGAAATTCGCTTACATCTTGAATTGGATTCAGGAGGGAGAGGGGTCGAAAAATTCTCCTACGATTCAGAGCAAGTCCTAGTGATCGGAGATCAAGGCGGAGTATTCATAGCAAAATAATAATAATAATAATAATAATAAATAAATAAGATTATTTGTGTTGTGAAACAAGAAGTATAAGCTTTAATTATTTACAAGTTATATATATAAGTGGTAAAAAGAGTTTAATATAAATAAAATTTTATAAAGAATAATTATTTTTATAATTAATTATATCAGATAAATATAAAGTAAAAATTAAATAAAAAATAATTATTTTTATAATCAATTATATTAAATAAATATAAAATAAAAAACGAATCTTAAAATAAATAATATTTTAGAGAGACATTAAAAATATTCTTAACAATTTATCATAATCTTTCATATTTATAATTCTAGTAAGCATCTCTCCAGCTCATCCATATATCTCTTCTCAGTCCCAAGCATTATCTGTTGCGATTTTTTTTTTTTTTTTTACTCTTTGGCTTATAATAAATGTCATAAATAATACACTTTTCTCTTTTCACCTTTGTTAATTAACCAACATTTAATTCAAAATATATTCTATTATTGGAAAATGCTATAGCCTTATTAATTCCCATTTATTATCATTTTCTTATTATGTCTCCCATTTATTATGTTTGTAATTTTGTATGATGCAGACTTCTGTCAATCAGTAAAATGAATTTATAATTGATTAAGTAACTAATTAAAATAAAATATTAATTACTAATTAAAATAAGAATTAAAGTAAATGTTAAATTATTGAGGTGGCTATGCTAATTATACAGATTTAAGGATTTCTTTTATAATATGTATAGATAGCTATAATGCAAGTAAAACCTATAATCTTTCACATAATTATAAATAATATTTAACTCAACACTAGGTATTAAAAATTTTTAGCAAATGAATATTTACAACTTGCTACAACTTGGCTTGCCATTGCCTTTGAATTTCCTATTTCCTATTTTTTCCCTCCTCAATCCCTCCAAAGATGCCTCAAATTGCCTAATCCTCACTCGCTTTTGTTTAAGAATCCTAATTGATCCCACTTTCTGCTATTTTTCCACAAATTTCACCCAAGTTTTGCTCCAATTCCTCGTTCCCCAATTCAAACCTCAGAAGCACAACCCTAGCAGAACACTCGGTTTTCCATAAAATTTCCCCCAATTTCTTTGTGTGCTCCCTCTTCCATACGCTAATCGGATACTTCCCTCACACCCATTACTAATCCCTCACAAATTCACACACTCTTGACCGTTGTCCTTTCACAAGCACAGTTGGGTGGTTTTCGTTTGGGTTGTTCTTGAGTGCGGTAGAGTTCGTGCGTAGTATTGTTCTCTGACTGAGAGTCTTTGCGTTGTTTTAGGTAAGAAGTTTAAGTTTACTTGATCTTCATGATTTCCTGCTTTGATGTTGGTTGAAGGTGGAATGTGAATATGTCTTTCATGATCAATTTGCTTTTTCTTTAGTGTTTATCTCGTTTGAAGCATTGGCTTGAGTTTGCGTTTTTTTTTTTAAAATGTGTGGTTGTTTTTGGACCCCAGTTTTACTTAAGCTGTATTGTTTCTGCCTATGACAGGTATATTTTACAATTGAAGGTACTGAATCCCTGATTATAGTGCCTCTAGATGTTTGAACTGTACCGCTCTTGTTGTTTTGGTTTGTGGTTCTGTTCGTGAATTGATGTATATATGGGTTCTGTTGGTGCATTGCTAAGTGAGTTTCCAATGAATTCTGTATCTGTTTTTTTCCCTTCTGCACATGGTTGTGTGAGTCAGTTTCATGCATTTATTTCTTCTTCAGTGTTCATTTAACTACTTCTGTCTGATGAATATGTTTCATAAGTGTTGTCACAATTCTTTGCTGAAACTTGAGCAAATTCTGCACGGTGGGGCTTGGTTTTATTCTAATTGTCTTTATATGTGAGATTATTGCTTCGAATTTACTATTCTGAATCAATGTTGCTCTGTTTTCTGGTATAGGTTCTGCATTGGTAATCATGAAATTGGTTTTGGTATATGTTGTATTTTCTGGTACATTTGTGTTGAATTTGAACTTGGTCTTAGCGATTTTTTTTTTTTTTTAATGAAATAGGACTTATATTATATGTTGGTAATACAATATACTTGTCTATAAAGAAAAGGGAACAAATGAGTGTTTGATATTAGCTTAGTTTCATACTTTCATTTAAATTCTTTACATGTTATAAAAATCTTTTGGAATATTAAATTTCATTATTTTGACATTTTTTTCCCCATCACATATACTTCATACCGATCCCTCTACCTTATCAGGTAAGTTTGCAGTTCATCTACTTTAATGATTTAATCACATCCCTTTTGTGAGTGATCAATTATCATTTCAGACCAGAATTGCTTACTATTACCACATTGACATGCCACACACATGCTGCCAACACTCTTTTACGTTCTCACCCTTGGGATTCCAAATAAGTTACTTACACTTCCTAAGATTCCATTAGGATTAACATTTTGCATTTCATGCATTTCATTAGTGGATTTTCTTTTGCTATACTGATTCCATATTAACTTGATAGCCACTTACCCTACCCTGATCTTGTTAGTCTTGCTGCCCTGGCCCTGTGTGTCCACTCAGCTCCACCATTGGTCATAAGCAAGTGAGGTTTGCTATTCTAGACTACAAAGGGGAAGGATGAAGGTCAAGGTCCTGCGTATCCTTTTCAAATGTTATATTTCTTAATTGCAATCTTTTGTTTACACTACGAATGATGCTTCTTTTTGGAGGATCCAGATTCTCCAACTTTAGGTGAATTTGAGACATTGATTTTAAACTCAATGGCCTAGATTTTACCACATGTTTAGTATATTTTTTTTTTTTTTAAGAAATTAAATACATGTAGAGAGACAAAATCTAGACCATTCAACGTGAAATCAATGTCCCAAGTTCATCCAAAGTTAGGTGACTTTCTAACCACAAAGTCATTAAATCCAAATCCTCTTTTTAGAGTTCCCCTTTCATCTTCTAGGCGACCACAAATTATAGTATAATATTTGAATACCCTCAAGAAATATATGCTTGATCTTTGGACATTTTAATAATATCTATTGGGGAACTATGACCGCTTTAAAGTAAAATCATAATCTCCAACCCTCTTTTCTTTCATTGGGTTGAGATATCCCCAATTACGAGCACAATTGGGAGCCTATATTTGTATCTTTTAAGGAACAAAAGAACTTCCTATATCATTAGCAAGTTTATGAATATTTGGAAACTCTTAGTGAGTAAGCTTGTTAATTGCATTGAAGAATGATTACATCAGGAATCTTGTACCTTTCTAATTGGTTTTCACTAGCCAATGGAATCAACTACAAGTGTTTAGTTATAGGTAGTTCTTTAAATCTTGCTATAAGGTATCAATCTTTGAAATGAATATTCTTCTGTCAATGTTTGTGCCTTTGTTTCGTAGTGTAATGCCTTTCTTTGCTTCAAATCTTTTGCTGCTTATATAACAGGTATTTTGCAGAAAATGTTTTCCTTGATTCAGTTCTCTATCTGGACGTCTGTTGGTCTTCTAAACAGAGTATGTTCTCCTTTTAACTTTAACATCTCTCACAGTGATGAACTTGTTTTTGTTTTAAATCATCTAATGATGGTGTTCTGTGTGTGAATGTGACAACTTGTACTGATAACTTCATAATGGATGCCTTTGTATTAAGTGTGTATACTGGTAGGTTGAGTTTTTTTGGTCCACATACTGTCTTCCCTGTGGGGTTCTCCTTCTGTATAGTTGATTTTCCTCTCTGGATACTTACGTTCTATTTCCTTCCATCCATTCTAGATGGCATGCTGTTGCTTCATGGACTTGGGATGCCCACGACGAAACATGTGGTATTTGTAGGATGGCCTTTGATGGATGTTGTCCTGACTGTAAACTTCCTGGTGATGATTGCCCATTGAGTAAGTTACTGATACTTTTATATGATGTGCCATATAGCCTCATTCTGGCTTTCAGATGCATGCAAGTTCTTATCTTCCAATTTAGGAGGTTTTTTGCTACTAAGACAGTAGTTTTAGTTTCAAGTATCCTATCCGAAGAAAGCTCCTTGTTTGATCCCCCTCCTTGTAAAATGGTTTTAGATATACCGTTTTCTTGTTCTCTGGTATCTATTTGGCATGACTTTGATATGAATATGGGTTACAGGATCTGCTCTAAATTCCAGGCAACATATGCAATAGTACATCTGTAGTAATTGTTTGTATAGTTCATTTGATTGAAGTTGAACAGTTATGTTGTCTGAGATAAATCGGCTCATGTTGTTGAAACTGAATCATGTGCAGCTAGTCAAATTGAAACGTCGTCGACAAGATTGTTATGTATTTCAATGAATGTTTGAGCCTATCGAACATATAAAAGCCTTCCAATAATTTTGGGACAAAAAAAAAAAAACTAGTTTAACTTAACTATTTGTGTTTTGACTTGCAGTTTGGGGTGTATGTAATCATGCATTTCATCTCCACTGCATCCTCAAGTGGGTGAATTCTCAGACTTCGCAAGCGCATTGCCCCATGTGCCGTCGAGAATGGCAGTTTAAAGGAAGCGAATAATGTAATGTGGCTGATCTTTTATTTTCGTTATGACTTCAAGTTTTATGAACACTAAAAGATGGATTGTGTGCGAACAACACTGGTTTAAATTTATTTTGAAGAAACACAGGAGAGGTATGAATCAGACAGGTTTATAGTTTTGTTTAAATTTACGATTTTTTGCAGATGGGAAAATTAAAATATTATGGGTTTATAGAAATCATTGTCTTTTTCTTTGAAATGAAAAATGTAAGAATCATACTCTTAAATTTTTATACTAATATCATAGCAGTTCCTTCATGCTACTCTATTTTTTTCTTAAATATTCAAAGAGATTCTTGTTATTTTAGATGTTGCAAAAAAATGTAATAACTCGTTAAATTTGAAGAATATGCATGTTGTACATTTGCCAACATTCTAGACACAATTGCCAAAAAGGAAAAAGTAAAAGAAAACAAAGAAGTAAAATTGCACACATGTTTTTTAATTTATTTTTGAAGGTAAAATTGTAAATAAAAAATAAAAATAAATAAAAAATAAAAATGAGATAAATATATATATAAAAAAAAAAGTATAAAATTGAGTGTAAATATATAGGAAAGTTAAGATTCATACATTACTTGAGAGTACTGTGCTAAGAATTTCCAAGTTGTACATGTTGGAAACTTGGAATGAATTCAACGAACGGGGCTGGGCTACTCATGCATGTAACAATTCGGGGAAATTCTTTTCGAACACCCCATATTTTCTAACCACACACCCTATATGTCAGGGTTGTGTGAGAGAAGGGGAGTGTGATTAGAAGTTATAAGGTGCCAAATAATTCCCCACCTATGGGGATTTCTTTTAATACATCCCAAATTTTTTTTTTTTTCGCTCACATCACCTATATTTTGGAATTTGAAGTTTTATAATATAAATTATATTTTAGAACTTTATGTTCTAGAATAGATGGAATGAAAGAAAAGAAAAAAGGACATCCACAAAAAGAAATCCCCTTAAATATGGTATCACTATTTATTTATTTGGTCCAAGTGATTTAATAATATGCCATGACAATACTGTATAGAGGCCCAGTAAGGAGTATGAGATACTAGGCATATTATAATAAAGGACGTTACGGTCCCATGTTAACTATTGTTTTCATAACAGTTCGTTTTTTTTTGAAAAATGTGTAAAATGGTTTTTTTTTTTTGAGGTCTTTTTTATTTAATTTAAATCAAATTAGTTAGTATCTAATATAATATTGAAAGGTGATAATTTCTATACATATAAAAAAAAAGTGGTAATCATCAAAGCAATGAATTTAAGGCCATAATTAATGTGTACTATAGTTATGTGAATTTGGTATTTAGTTATTTCTCCAAATTACCAATAGTAAACTCTCCACCTAACAAAGAAGATATTTTCCTATCAATTTTCTCTATATCCTAGAACATCAATATATCTATGGAGTCAACTAAGCACACCCCAGGTACAAGGAACCATCAAAACACCCTGTGCCACCATCTCTTGTATTTTCACGGAAAATAGTGAAGCATAAATAAAATCACAGATGATCAAGATTTGGATTTATTGATGTTTGAGCATAAAAAGTGATGGTCATGTTCATTTTAAAAAGTTTATTGGATAAAAAAATAATAATTTGACCATATAAAATGAAATTTATCACATAAAAAATAATACACTAAAGTTTCACTTGAAATGAAATATAAATAATTACTCGATGATTGAGCAGTAATTTTTGTTTCATTTGTATAGTTCTATTTTGATTCTTATTTGAACTGATGATCAAACAATTATTTAATATGTTGTTCTTAAGAATTTTGTTTTATATGATCAAATTATTATTATTTATAGTCCAATAAACTTCTTTAGATGAATGTAATAATCATATTTGATGCTCAACATTAGCAAATTTAAATCTTAGAAGGCGTTGGTTTTTTTATTATTATTAATAATTATCTCATCAAAAGGACACTCTCCGTTTGTGCTTTGGCATTTTTATTTTTTCTCAAATGATTTTAGCAATATTAAATGGACACATTAGTAGATAAGAACACTATGGCATTTAATGGGCTATATATCAGTACTCCTAGTTAACTGAGGTAAACACAGGTGAAGAAAAGATCTAATTAATAGGCTTTTCGAATGTCAAGAACTAAATTAATAAGGTTATAAGATAAGAGATGAAATTATTTATAAATATAAAGGATTAAAAAATATTTTGTTCAATTTTATATTTCAATGACTGAGTAGGGTTAATAATTATATGTATTATCTAAACAATATCTTAAACAAATGGTTTAGATGGAAAATAAAGTAATCATATGATAAATCTTTCTGTTATGTTTAAATGTTTTATTGTTTTTTCTACAATTGATATTTTTTTTGCAGTTTTTTTTATTGGTGGAACTCATATTTAATTGAAGACTTGTTCCTATTTCCAAACCACATATTATGTTCTTTTCTTTTTAAAGCAGAAACCATATATTATACTTGATTCTTACTCTTCCTTAAGTAGTGACTCTCATGTTAGGTTATGCTTGGTTGACTGGAATAATTTTAGTAAGAATGAAAAATGGAAAGAAAATAGGAATAGAAAGGAGTAGAACAATCTATTCACTTGTTTGGTATGTTAAAAGCAAATATTGAAAGAATGGAATAAAAATATTGTTAATAGACTATACTACTTTTTTAATATAATTTTTTTTATATTTTTAATAAAATATAAAATATAATATTAAAATTTAATGTAAATCCAAAACTGAGACTCAATAAACGTAAAATTAATATTAAAAAAAGTAATCTGCCATGGTCAATGCTCTTCTATTTTCCGATTGTCTCCGAATGAATACTGACAATTCTGGTGACAGCTCACACTTTTGTTGTTTAATTTTTTAATTAATTTTAAATAAAAATTAATCTCATACTTAAAAAAACTATAAAATAGCCCGGCTAGCCGGCTGTGTCATAACGGGAGACCCAACAAGGAGGCGCTTAATCAAAGCATTGCTTGTAGCAGTGGAGTGGCTGCGCCCCATGGCTTTTAGCTAGAGGCTCTCCCTACTACTTCCCTTGGGCTAACAAAGCCCTAGTCTAAGCCTAAAGGCCGTCTCCACAGCTGATGTAGACGGCAGAGGAGAGATTATTGGCATTTTTTCTTATTTGCTTCAAAAAATAAAAGGATTTTTAGTTTTAGTTTTTTCCCTTTTCTTTTTCATCTATTCACCCTAAAATTGGAAGGTTCTTGAGGAAAGAGAAACATTTGTTGATTTTAGATAAAAATATTTTTATATTTTGTTTTATTTTTATTTATAAAATTATAATAATAAATTTATTATTTTTTCTCATTTTCTCCTCTCTCCTCCTGTTTATTAAAATTCCTGTCCTCCCTTTCGTCAAAGTTCCTTCCCTTAAAACCAAGCACTCCCTGAGAGTTCGAGAAGGGCAGGAAACTCAACTGAACTATAATACAAAAAGAAATATAATACAAACATTCCTAGCTTATGAAACAAAGAAATATAATACAAATAATTTTGTTTTTTCTTATTCTAGATGGAACACACTTTTTCTTTTCTTTCCTTTTTTTTTTTTCTAAATTTATATGCGTAACAATATTTTAATTTAATTAAACTTAATTAAGCTTGAATTGGATCCACACTAGGGTGAGTCTGAAACTTGTACACACTTTATGTGGGTGTGTAGATTTCGTTTCTAATGCTTTATTATTATTATTATTATTATTATTATTTTATGTTTGGATGAATGAAGAAAATAAAGAAATATAAAAATAATTAATTTTATTTTTTGTCTTAACCAATAATATTTGTGAAGTGTAAATTTATTATTAAGTTTCTTAATTTATAATTATTTTAATTCAAACTAAATAAAATTACAAATTTTATCGTAATTATATTTTTAAAACTTAAATTTAAAATTTTTAATTAAGTTAAAATAATTTAATGTCAGTTGATCTATGCACCTAATGGTAAAGTAACTAATTTATAATAACAATAATCCCCACTATTTTTTTGGGATAATTTTGTAACTAAAAAGTTAAGAGGATGTGGAGCAAGTTTTTTTTTTTTTTTTTCAAAATTTACTTCATATTTAGAGAAATTTTTTTTTTATGTAAACCTCATGCTTATTTTCTCTTAATTTTTTTTCCTCCTTGTTTTTACTTCCTATTCAAACACGAAAATTTTTGTTTTTTTTTTTTTGTTTTTATCTTATTTTCTCCTTTATCTTTTTTTACTTTCAAGTTTTCTCTCCATTCAAACATGAGATAAAAGAATATATAATTAGATCATACTAAAATTAGTATCATTAAGGTGTGACTTGATTAATAATAAAGTGAACTTAATAAATGAATTGAACAAGCTTTTGATATTCAAATTTGTAAGAAAGTATGTGTTTGTAAAAAAGTAACTGTAATTTATTTATTTTTTAAACGAGATTAATTTTATTTTAAAAAGATAAAATTAAAAAAATATTTATTAAATTAAATTAAAGATTTTCGATTTTTTTTTAAAAAATTGACTTTAAACTTTAAAGCTATATTCATTTATATTCATTTATATTTCTCTGAGTAATCTTATATAAGAATGAGGATAACTAAGCATATAAAACATTATGCATAAATTATAATATATTTGCCTCAACTGATTTACATATATATATATATATATATATATGTTGAAAGGTCAGAGTCGTATCCTTAAATTATATATTTGAAGAGGTTCACGTGCCATCAAAATACAGCTAATATTTCTCACATGTCAACCTTATACTTGCAGCATTTGATTTGACTTTTAGATCTTATAAATAACTCTTTTTCTTGCCACATCGCAATGTGATAAAAGATGTTATAAAATGTCTTGGATAGTTGTTTGTGTGTGTGTGTGTGTATATATATATATATATATATATATTTGTATTTATTTTATTTTTATAAATAACTATAAGATTCGTACAAGGAGTTGTACATTAATAATTATACACATAATATTTCTTAATATCTTATAATCATTGCACTAACCTATTTAGGAGATAGTAAAAAAAACAAAAGAAAAAACCTTACATCATTGTCAAACTATCCACATCCACACATAGCTGAGTGAGAATTTGGAATTCAGTAATTAATTATAACTATTGTTATGAACTATTAGATAAAATTATAATTACAATATAATTAACTATAGTACTCCATTTAACGTTTAACAATAATAACTACAGTCAAATCAATTACAAAAGATTCAAATTTTGTGTACACATTTATTTATTCATACTAATTCTTTTTACATTTTTTTTATATATTTCTCTTATTTTTTATTTTTTTATTTATAATTTTATTTCTAGAACATCATTTTTGTACACTTAAGTGTACAATTAGTTTTTCCCTATATAGTTGGAATTGAGCCTCGCAAAAGGAGTTAATGATGAACTAAAATTCCACTCCTATTTAGAACTTGGTTGATTTGGTTTTTGTTAACTTTAATTTAAAAAAAAAAACACTTTGTACCAAAAAAAGTTCTTACTTTTTATAAAATAAGAAACAAATTCAGAAGTAAAAAATATTAATTTTTTAAAAACCAATGCAAATAGATTAAGACTCCACCAATAACTCAGCAAAATTGCATGTAATCTAATAAAAAAAGAATACGTGTGGAAAACCGAATACATATGAAGTACATACGTGGGACATATTATACTCAGTGTTTTATACCTCTTCTGTTGGGCTCCTTTAATGGATAGGAGATAAATAACGTAAATTTATTTGAAAAATGTATATTAAGTGATGAGTTAGATAATTAATAAAAATTAATTATTAAAATATATTTAATAAAAATTCAACTTAACAAAGAAGTTTAACACATATTTTATGAGTTTTATCAGATTCAGCAAAGTAGCTATTAAGTCTATCTCTAATAAATATATCGTAAAAAGTTATATAATTTATGTAATTTAAAAAATGAGTTATAATTATTGAAATACAACTATAAAATTTTATATTAACACATGAGTTGTTCTTTAAAATAATTTTAAAAAAATATTTCATAATTTATTAAATAAGTTACAATTTTTTATTATAATTATTTTATTAAATTATAATTAATCTTTATATAATATGAGATAAAATGTGTAATTTATTTAAAAATTTTATAAAATTATATTATTAAAATAAATAATTATAAGAATTACATACAATAATAAAAAATAATAACATCAAAAAGCCTATTAAAAAATTATTGAAATAAGTGGAAACAATTCACAAGAATTGCCCTAATTGAAAATTCCTTAAGATTCTTTCTCTTCTCTTCTATTCTATTCTATTAATACTAAAATATTCTTTTCTATTACCAGTGCTCATTTCCATTTCTCTCTCTTTCAATGAAGAAGAAGAAGAAGAAGTGCATAACTCTCAAATGACAATATCACCTTCTTTTCTGGCATTCACCTTCACCACCATCTTCATCATTTTCTCCTGTCCACCGTCCCCAGCGCCGTTAGCGGCCTCGGCTCCGGCTCCACCATTGCCGTTACCTATGTTACTGCCACTGTTTGTGGGATTATTGCTGGTGAGCCCACCCAGAGAATACAATGCTATCAAAATGGACAAAATGTTCCAGTCCTGCCCAATTCTTCCTATCAAGCCATCTCCGGTGGCCGGAGCTTCTTTTGCGGCCTTAGGAATGGTGGGTTAAGCCTCCATTGTTGGGACACTGCTTTAACAAACTCAAGCTTCCAACCCAAACGCTTATATTACAGTAAATCCACACAATTGACTGATCTAACAGTTGGGGATGCTCAAGTTTGTGCCAGAGAAGTAAACTCCGGTATTGCTCGGTGCTGGAGAGGTAATGGGTATGAATTTCCTTCACCTGGGGAGGCATTTCGATTTCGTAGCATCACTTCTGGAAGTGGGTTTTCTTGTGGGATTCTGAAGGTAAATTACAGAGTTTGGTGTTGGGGTCAGAGAGAAATCGCAGGTGAGATTCACAAACTGTTTGAGAATTTGTCAATGTCAAGCTTAGTTGCTGGAGAGTCTCATGTTTGTGGTTTGACTACCAATGGGGCTTTAATTTGTAAAGGAAACAATGATTCTGGGCAATTGAATGTTATTTTTAGTTCAACTTATGAATTCTCAGGCCTTGCTTTGGGTGCAAATTTCACTTGTGCTGTTAGACCCAGAAATGGAATGGTTGTATGTTGGGGAGGAACAAATAGATTTGAATTTGACAGTGACATGATTAAGGATGTTTCTTTTGAGTCAATTGTTGCTGGTTTGGATTTTGTTTGTGGAATAACTACTAAGAATTTGTCCATGTTCTGTTGGGGACCTGGTTGGTCTGGTAGGCTTAATTTGCCTAGTGATCTTCCTTTGGGAGTGGTTCTTCCAGGTCCATGTGTTGAGGATTCTTGTAGTAATTGTGGTACTTATCCTAATTCTGAGGCTCTCTGTCATGGTTCTGGAAGCATATGCTATTCATGCCAGACTGAGATGCCACTTGCAGTGCCTTTGCCACCACTAAAGTCACCGCCACTGTCCCCACAAGGTGGCGAAAGAAACACAAAGGAATTGTTGGCATTTCTGATTGTTGGATCAATAGGGTCTTTTGTGGGTCTCTGCACAATTCTTTATTGCCTTTGGAGTAGATTATTGAAGAGAAATGTCGAAAATTCTGCGCAACCCACAAGCTCTGAGGCCTATGTAGATGTTGCTCCTCCCATACCTGGATTTAGCGAGGCAGCTTTTAGATCTTTTTCGAGCAAACGACAGAACTCAAGAACATTGAGGAGGAGCCATAGAAGTGGGTCATCAACAAAAATTACGGACAAGACTCAGAGTTTCTCATTATCTGAACTTGCTGCTGCTACGAACAATTTCTCTAAGGACAATCAGATAGGCGCTGGGAGTTTTGGTGTGGTTTACAAAGGGCAGCTTACAGATGGCCAAGATGTGGCCATTAAAAGGGGAGAAACCAGTACCAAAATGAAGAAATTCCAAGATAAAGAAAGTGCATTCGATTCTGAGTTAGTCTTGCTATCCAGGCTTCACCACAAGCATTTGGTGGGATTAATTGGGTTTTGTGAGGAAAATGATGAGAGACTTTTGGTTTATGAGTACATGAGCAATGGGTCATTGCATGATCATTTGCATGACAAGAGAAACACAGAGAAAAGTAGCAGCATTTTGAATTCTTGGAAGATAAGGATCAAAATTGCATTAGATGCTGCCAGGGGAATTGAGTATCTTCACAACTATGCAGTGCCACCCATCATTCACAGAGACATAAAATCCTCAAATATACTCTTGGATTCAAAGTGGAACGCAAGAGTTTCCGATTTCGGATTATCGTTGCTAATAGGATCTGAGTCAGAAGAAAGCACATCGACCATCATCAAAGCAGCTGGCACTGTTGGTTACATAGATCCTGAGTATTATGTTTTGAATGTCTTAACCACAAAGAGTGATGTTTATGGGTTAGGAGTGGTGATGCTGGAGCTTTTAACAGGGAAAAGAGCTGTATTCCAAAATGGAGAAGCTGAATCTGGCCCCATTGGGGTGGTGGAATTTGCAAAGCCAAGAATAGCAGCAGGAGAAATATGGAAAGTGTTGGATTACAGAGTTGGAGAACCAGAAGTGAATGAGATCGAGGCTCTTGAGCTTATGGCTTTAACTGCTATGCACTGTGTGAGCTTGGAGGGAAAGGACAGGCCTTGTATGGCTGACATTGTTGCTAACTTGGAGAAAGCATTAGCTTTTCATGAAGGTAATCTTGATGGTGGAAGATTCTCTGTCACTTCATACTCTGCCTCTTTCGAATGAAAGTTCATCCTTTGATAGATTCTTGAGATTCTTTTATTTTTCCTCTCTTCACATTTCTTTTCTTTGCTTTCAACACACCATTTTTCCTTTTCCTGAAATTGGAGCCATTTGCCAATTTTAAGTGCTTTTATTTTAACGTTGTACATCTTTTTTGTGCCTTTCATGTATCTAGCAGAGAACAAAAGATTGATAGTCCACATTGAGCTTTTTTTTTTTTTTTAATTATTTATTTATTTGCTAAACTCCTTTATTATTAAAGTGCAAAAAATTATACACATCCACCACAATTTTGTACTATCATAAAATAACGTAACATGTGATTTGAGAAGCGCGCTGGATTTAATTCGGGATATGTGAATACTAAAATTTTATATTTGAAGTGCTTTTGCACCAAAGTATATTCTAACTTTCTTTTAATCGTTTGATAAGGTAATTAATTCGAATAAACACAAATAAATAAATTAGCCAATGGCTATTACAGCGGATTAATTAAATAAATAATTGGTACTAAGTTATTTTAGGTTATATAACCTTAAAATTTCTTTTGAAGAATCCAAATAAAAAATAAAAATGAAATAAAAATATAAAAGTAAATATAAAATTATATACGCGTGTATATAATACATCTAATTTAGTTATGGTTAAAGAAAGTCATCATTGACGGAATTTGAGATCTAGACCACGTTGGAGCAAATTATTTTAATTAGTGAGTCAACTACCTCACACGATTACTATTATGATTATCTATCATCACAAAAGAGGGTATGGAAATGTTATAAAAAAAAAAAGAAATTAGATAATCTAATGTTCATTTAAATATATGAAAGAAGATTATGAGGATCTGCATTTATTTAATTATAGGCTTATGGCTAAGCTAGTTTCACGACGTGAGGCATTGTTACCTATTTTTTAATTGTGGGGTTTTGGTGATATTAATTTGATATAAAAATGTTAAGTGAATACTTTCTTTATTAATATATCTTGAATAAATAATTATTTTGTAAAGATAAAATTATAAATAAAATAATAAAAATATAATGTTTAAAAAATAATATAAATAAATAAATAAATAAATAAAATATTATTTATTTGATATACTGAAATTATTATTTTTTAAATTGTGACATACCGTGAGTGAGTCATTTATGTTTATTTGCATTTTAAAAATTTTTTGCAATATTTTTCTATTACGGATTTATTTATTTTATAAATAAATAGTTATTTTAATTTATATTTTTGGTGAAGATTTTCTAATATCCGACATTGATAAGTTTAAGTTGAATAAGATTGCAACAAAACTTTACTTAATTGATTGAATTTTTAAAAAATTTTGTAACACTAATTTTAATAATAAACTAGAGTTTTAAATCTGTATGTAGATATTTGAGTAAGTTTAAAAAGTTTTTTAGATTGACTTTACTTACTCATTAGAAAAATTATTAATGAAATCAATTATATGTTTCAATATATCTCTCTCTATTCAAGTTTAAAAATGATATGGGATATGGTTTAATATGTAATGTTAAAAGTACATAATTAAAAATTAAAAATGAAATGTGTTAAAAGAAATAATTTAAAATTTTTATAATATTTTAAATATTTAAAAGGAAAATATTAAAATATTTAAAAAATGTGATAGTTATCAATATAGCAGTCAAATATCACACTTGAGAGTGAGAATCATGAAATCATTCATTACATGTTTATGTTTATATGGATAGTTATTATTTATATTAATATTGATTAATTAATTTGAGAAGAAGAATAAAAAAAAAGAGAGAGACAATCAAATGTGTTTGTAAAGAAAATTTTTTTTCTAATATTAGCTTAACATGTGTGAAGCAAAGAAACTCATGTTTTTCAAAAGAAAAATGTGTATTTTAACAAAATTAATCTAATTTCTTTTATATTAGATTAGATTAGATATTAGATTTTGCCAAAGCCCTCAAATTAAAAAAAAAAAAGAAAAAAAACTAGGCTGCCTTATTATTAACCTTAATTAAATGAAAGCTACAAGGTGGATGAGAAAGTCTGTAGGATACTGTGAAATAATAAATAGTTTTTGTCACATACAAGTTGTAGGATAGCTGCGAAGGGTAGAAAGTCAACGATAGCAACATATATAACTTAATGCACTCTGTTGAATCCTAATGGCAACGAAAAAAATCTATTTCCTTGAGTTTAAAATAACTGAGTCCATGATCCTATGAGAAGTTTTATAAGCCATATTTAACTTGTGATGTACTGGCAACATGGTTGGGATTCTTAATCTTTATTGGTTCCCTAATGTTTAAAGAGTAATTTCACTCTTGACTCTAAATCTTGTCGAGTCTTTATCAAAATCCTAATCTTTGTCCTTATTAAATATATATTGTTTTGGTACTCACCTTATTTACCTTAAAATTGTTATAAATTTTATAAAATTATTAAAAAAAATTCTAAAAATTATAAATTAACTTAATTATCCAAATTTATGTTTAAAAGAATATAGCATAAATAACTCCAACATAAATATTTTAGTTACAATCAATAAGAATGAGATAAATCAATTTAGTTTGGTGAGACACTTAGTGTACATTAGTGTGGTGAAATACCAATTGGTGTTTGTTTTTTAAGGATTTAATCAATCTAGTTTTTCTATTTTATATCATAATCAATTTAGTTTTAAACTTTTAAATTGTATTAGTGTTTAATGGGGTACTTAGTATCTATTTAGTACACTTGATAGAATAAGAATGGATATGATAAGAAGTTTAGATAATAGTCTAAGTTATATCCTATCCAATGTTTGATGTGCACTAAATAATTTTTTAAATAAATTCTATTATTATATCATATATTTGAAGTGGACTAAACAATAAAAGTATGATATATATATTTGGTTTATACTTGGTGGTAGTGGCAATGACTTTGCTAATTAAGGGTGGAGGCAGTGGGGGCAATGGCTTTGCTAGGCAAGGGTGGCGGCAACGGTGGTGGCAGCTTTGCTAGCTGAGGGTGGCAATAGTGATGGCGGTAGCTTTGCTTGGTGAGTATAATAGTAATGACAATAGTGACTTTGCTAGGTGAGTGTGGCAGCAACGACGACAATGATGGCTTTGCTAGGTGAGAGTGGTTGTGGTAAGGGTGGTGAATTAGAGATAAAGAAAGTTGGGTGAGTGAGGAATAAGGTGGAAAGAAATTTTTTTATCCTATCCTAATCTCTTTTAACTTGACTCATCTTTATTAACTAAGATAGACAACATGATAATTCTATTTTATTCTATTGACTCATTATACTAAAAGTAAAAATGGGAAAAAATAATTTATTATATCATATCTCTCTTATCGAGTATATTAAACGAGCTCTTAATATATATTAGTGTGGCGAAATATTATAGTGTGATTATAACATATATACATACACATGCGGGTATAGGGCAGGCTGGGTATCATCCCTACCCTAGACCCATAAAATTATTCATTAAATTCTCTATCTTATTACCATACCCAATTTTTGTTTCCGATTCGCATACCTGATGGGGGGAAAATGACATTACTATCCTAATTATATGTTCCTCGTGGTTGTCTAGTTGTTTCGCAAGAAACGATAATCTATAAAAAAAAAAATTATGACAAAAGTTATACTATTTTTTAAGTATTAATAATATTAAATGTAAATAAAACTACACCTAATTTATTAAAAATCATTATATAAACATTTGTTTACTTTAATCTGGGGATTTATTTTTACACGTCTTAAAATTTCATTTTGCAAATGTCGTATATTTCAAAACTTCAACTTTAACATTTTAAAACTTTACGCTCTGGGATGTATGGGTTATGGAACAAGAAAAAAAGATGCTCAATAAGAAATCCCCTTTAATTCATTAAAATCAAGTTCTTATATTTTTAAATTTGGTCTCTTGTTCTGATTATAGGAAAAAAATAAAAAAAGAATGAGATTAAACTTGTCGCAGCAAGTCTGCCTCGTCGGCAATCAACAAGATTTGCTGGTCAAAGTGTGAGCAAAAAAAAAAAAGGTACATTGAATAAAAAAATTTCCTTTTTTTTTTTTTTCCAATGCCACTGTCCATTTTTAGAGTAATTTAGGTGCATAAAAACTAAGGAAATTTAGCATGAGTTTGTAGGGTATGGCCACTTCACTTATTATGGAAAAGTAGTCTCTTTTGGTTAAATAAGTCACCATACTACCTAATTTAGGTGAGGACAAGCTTAACTAGATTGATGGTTTATCTATCTAAAAAAATTATAAGAATTTAAAGTTCTTTTAGATTGCATGCAGTACAAGTTTATTTTATTGCCAAAAATTATTAGTAGATGTAATCATTTATTTTGTAATGAATAAAAATCATTTTATAGTTGTATCATATTTTTTGTATAGTTAATTTAGGATAATTCTTTCTAATAAATATTGTCAGGTACTTAACACATTTACTACACATAATTAAACTCAGAAACTCGTTTTTAATTTTCAAATCAATCTAAAAAATTGAATAAATAAATAAAATTTCTTATTTTTTAAATAATTAATGGTGACTCAAAAAAACTTTTAATTTTAAATCGTTCCATTTGTAATGTGTCATGTCTTTGGGGATTTTTTGACACTCACTCTTGCCATCTCTCACAATTGGCCTATTAGATAACTTGATGTCAACAATACCTTCCTCCATAGAATTAACCTAAAATAACCAATTTACATGATCTAATCTCATGGATTGGCACTATGTTTCATAGGCTTAATAAAGCACTCTTTGGCCTAAAACAAGAAACACATACTTGGTTCTATTGTCTCAATCAAAATCTTTATGAGCTCAACTTTAAATCCTCAAAATCTAATGCCTCCTTATTCATAACTTCCACTCAATGCACCTTACTTTTGTCTCAGTTTTTGTCAATGATTGTCTTGGTTATAGGCAATGTCATTCATTTTTCTCTCATCAGTGTCCTTAATAACACCTAAACCAAGTGAAAGACCAAGGAAGATTCAAAAGGCTCAAACCAACAAAATACAACCACTAATGATGTAAGATCCATTCAAATCCAACCATTATCCAGCATTACAACAAAGGAAATCAGCTAAGGTAATCACAACAAATAAAATACACATAAGAAAATAAGGATTCCTATACCCTAAAGCTTGAAGAGTCCAAGAAGCTTTCAATCGGTCATAGCCCTTCTACTGGAATACCATTCTTTTGTGATCAATTGCATAGCTAGGTCAAGTTTATCTTGTAATTCACTATCTTTCACTTTGCAGTATGGAGTGAATGTAAAGCACCAAGAATATTTTGCTGATAGCCCTTCTACTGGAATGGATCCTGCAGCCCGAGAAAAATGAGCTTTTTCTCATCTGTATCAGTCTTCCTGAAGGCAAAGTAAAAATTGACATATGCCTAGATTGCATTCTGTCTGTTCCATTTGCACATTGTTAGTTGAGTAGTTTTGAGTCTGCATTATCCACAGTCCAGTATGTACATTTTATGCCATTTTTTAGAAATATATTGGAATGATAACTTGTCATTCATTCCCTTCCAACGGCAAAGCATTTATTTTTCAGGTTATATGTGGCTGCACTCCTTGTTTTGTAGAAGTGAAAATGAGTTGTTGAGAGATTTCTTACGTTCATTATATCATTTTTGCTCACCTTTTAAACATTTGATCATTCAACAAGAAATTTCAAGATGATCTAACAAATCACTCTAGAATAAACAAGATTAAATTCACAAATTTATCCTTCAAATTCTCATTATTATCCATTAGAAATTAGAAGCAATTGCCAATATAAAATGGCCATTTTACCATAATTAGATTGATATAGGAAAACAAAACATTAATTGAATCAAAAAATTTCTTCTTTTGCCCTTTTCTCTCCTTTCATTGGTTGGGGAAGCAATTACAAGTTCTCTACATGAATAATACTAAAATTCTTCTAATTGTGTAATAATACTAAATTTGTAAACATTAATACATAAAACATCACTAAAGTATAGTTTCATTCATCCCACCTAACTTTTAAGTTGAATTTAAATTTAAAAACAAATGCTCATACATCATCTCGTGACAATCTCCTATCTCAGCCTTTCCTGGGTTGCATGCATCATCTGTAGTTTAAACCACCCATCGTTAAGAGCAAGTCATATTTTATAAATTAAATGAACAATTCATAAATTTCAAGATTTATATTTTTTATAATTCAAAACAATCCTTAAGTAAGAAGAAAAAAAAAAAAAAAACCTTTTGTTCGGATTTAACTTCCAAAAAAATTTATAAAAAATTAACACAATTATCATTCATTAAAAAAAAAAATTTAAAACAAATACTAATCAATCACTAGCTTGGAGCTTCATCATCTCCATCATCTTCGTTTTGACATATGCATTCGTAAGTTAATCTTATTAGAATTTGTAAGTTAATTCTATCATCTGCCTACAATAGGGGCAGCGAGACTTATCCAACACTTTCTTAACACAGTGACTATGCATTACGTGGCTGCACGGAGACAGCATAGTTATCTCTTGACCTAATTCGTAGCGCTCTAAACAAATGAAGCATTCTTCATTGCTTTCGTGCAACTTTTCAAAGCGTTCGGCAATAGATTTGGCGTTTACTTGCTCAAGCATATTATCTCAAAAAGTGTGACATGTAAACAAGTTTTGTTAAGTGTGTTAATTTGTTCACTCGTAAATGTCATAAATAGATATTAACAGATGATTTAAAGTATAAAAATAATTTTATTAATTTATAAGTGTTAGGGGTAGATACATGAATACAAAACTAATAAACTAAAAAAAATAGAAGAATTAATGTTTAAAAGTAAATTCTTACGGCTCAAATTTTTGTTGAGAGAGGTTACCACCTTTACTGTTGGAAAATAATTGAAACAATATTTTCTTAATTGATAAACACTTATTCTCTGGATCCATGGATCTCACCGCTCTAAACGAAGAAGATAAAAACTTTATATTAGAATGTATTCCTTTTTTACAACTTTGGACAAATACATAGCTAATAAAATCTTAATTGGAGCAACGAAGCTTGTTGAACCTCTTCTTACTCTCTTCTCTCTTTTCTCTGCTTTCTTCCTTTTTTCTCTGTCTACTCCACTTGGAATGGGGCTTTGTATCCCCAGATTTTTAATTTATATGAACCACAAAGAAACCTATTTTGATTAGGATATCACAACTCTATCTCTTAAATATCTAGTCTTATGATTATTTTTTTTTATCTATGAGAAAAGTTTCAAGAATTTATAGTTATTTTATTTTATTTTATTTTTTTATGTGGATAGGTATGTTAATTTAATAGATAACATTACATTATTTCTTTTATAGGAGATATTATTATTATTTATTTTAGATATGCTGAGTAATCTAATTTTTTTTAATCTGTAATCTAATATGAATTTTATGGGAAGAAAAGTGTAAAATATGTGAGATTTTTGTCGTGCAAATCAGGTAGAAAAATATTAATAATATTTAATATATTAAAAAAATTTAACACAGTGAAATTAACCAAAAACAAGAGAAAATAAGATAGGGAGAATAACAATTTCCAGATAGTCTTACTTTAAAAAAAAACAAAAAAGTTTCAATAATTATAAATATATAATTGATTTCTGATCTTTGTAGGATCCTAATGAAATTAGGATTCTCCTAGTATTTGGACGTTTAGTTATAGACCTTAATATTTATTAGGATTAGGAAACTTGTTTGAATCGATTATTTAGCCTCAAATCTTAAGTTATGATGGTGATACCTTGGTATGATGATTAAGGGAAAAAAAAACCATTAGTTTGTAATCCAAATTCTCTAAGATATTAATACAAGCTTTTTTTATTATCTTAATATTTTTAGTTGATTTTTTTATAATTTTTATTTCATTAGAAATCTTATTAGGAATCAGATGGGTAAAAAAAAGAAAGAAGTAATCTCATTAGGAATATTATAGTACCATATTATAGGATTAGAATTTGAATTTTTTTTTATGATAGATTAGAATTTGATTTTGAAGACACTTCTTATTCTATCAGATTCTGATTTGTTATTTCTTACAGGGAAATCCACTAAAATTAGGATTCCATTTTTTTTTATTTTTTGTGTGCGATATATTTTATTTTTATCAAAAAGTCATACATACGATATCTTATATGTCTGTTAGCGATATTACCATATTTTATGGTTTTTTAGTTTTATTCACAAATATGACTCTAAGGAGAATGAAAACCATAGTAAACGTGTAATAGTATAATACTGAGTTAATTTTAACTAGGTTCGACTACTTGTAAAATAAAATTAAAAAAAAATGCTTAAGGAACTAATTTTCATGTAAATAAATATTATATATGGCAATTCTATTTATTTATAAGCATATATGTGAATAAAATAACTAAACAACATAAACATAATTAGGGTCATTTTCTAGCAATTATTTCTAAGTTAACTGCTCTTCAATAAAGTGCACAAAACTTTTGCACAGTACTCTTCAAATAACACACATTACAATTCTATTAACAATAAACACATTCTTAAAGGAAAAAAAAAAAAAAAAAAGGAGTAACATACAAAAGTGAAAGCAAGCACATCACTTGTTTAAAACTACTTTAGTAAGAGCACGTATCAACTACGTAAAAAAATGTTTTTTTGAAAGTTTTTATTTTTATTTAAATTTTTTAATTAGTTTGAGTCATAAATTAATTATGAACTCAAGAATGTAATAATAAATTTATACATTAAAAATACTGAATCACCAAAGTGAATTTTAATTTCAAATGTTTGGCTAAAGTAAATTTATACATTAAGTTATGTATTATGAACCATTACTGCAGCCTCATTCTCCTGATAATCGTGCTTTGGCAAGAGAATGCTAAGATGTCAAAATCGACAGAGTATACATTGGATCATGTACTGGTGGAAAGACCGAAGATTTCATGTCTGCAGCAAAAGTTTTCCTAGCTGCAGTAAGTCAATATTATGAAATTTTATCTCTTTATTAACCTGTAATTTGAAAACCAAATTTATTAATTATCATTTTTCCTGTGCTCATCACAGATTTATTAAGTAATATTCTTTTTATTTTCTTATAAATTTAACGTACTGAAACTTAAATTCATGTGGTAGGGAAAAACTGTCAAAGTTCCAACATTTCTTGTCCCAGCTACTCAAAAGGTAAATCAAACCATAATAAACTAATTTGACCATATTGCTCCAAAGGATTTTAAACATCTAAGTTCTACTGCAACGTTTAATCACCTATCAACCATGTGAACCAAACAACAATTATAAACAATAACAAATTTGTACGTTATAAAGACTACTAATATATGCATCCAAAGTTCCAGAGGAATGCCTTTTCTTCTCAACTAAACCAAATATTGATGCCTTCATTCTTCAGTTAAAATGATTACAAAGAAAAGCAGAAAGTAATAACCTCAACTTCTTATGTTCTCACCTTCCACTTTTTAAGTTAACATCCAAGCCTAGCAAATTGGAATACTTGAGTCTTTTCACCAGCTGGATGGTTGAAGGCTTTCTGCACAAGTCCATCCTCTACCAGAATTTGGAAGGGAACAAAGAGGACAATCCAATATTTCTCAAAAGATTCCATATCTTAACATATAATTCAAGAAGACAGATAAAAGTTTGAAATTTAACTGAAAGCAAGAACCAACATACCTCCTTCCACCACAATATGTGAGAAATATCTTTATCATCTAAGACATAATTTGGTGCTTCACGTTTCTTGGTTGCCTTACTGCCCTCCCTCAAAATCTTTCTGTCTTTAAAACAAGATATCCACTGGACATGTCCATTTATTCTGTTGTCAACAAGGTTAATAATTTAGATGCTATACAACAATAGCATGGAATCAAAAGTTATGTAAAAATGATTCCAACATGTTAAGAAAGCATTTTATCAAGCAACACTGACAAATTAGAGAGTTGTTCCTAGAAATTGAGTGATAATTCAACTAAGCTCTTTTAATTGTCGTTCACATCCTGCACATATGATAATAGTATCTTCATTTTTTCTATCTAAAACAATTCAAGATTAATACAAAAAAGGAGAGCAAGAGAACATCCTTAAGCAAACAAACTAGCATGTAAAGGAAACAATGGAAAAAGAAAGAAAGAAAAGAAAAGAAAACAACAACTCAAAAAGGTTTCCAATTTGTCTGTAAACCAAAAGAGAAGTATAGAAAAGTATTATATCCCACCACAATATATGCAAAGGTAAAAATTTCTAATTTAAAAATTTAGCGTAATGTCCAGCCGTAACTACAACAGCACATTTAAAGAGCCTTCTTTCCTTGAGCAAAACCAAAACTGGATGAATGAAAAGAAATCCAATGTAGCTGGACAAATAAACTGCTGCCCAGAAATTCAAAAATAAATAAATGAGTCTCAAACCTCCAGAACATCTCAAACATCCGCACATCTTAATCATGACTTTGATGACTTTGCGCATTGAAATTTCTAATTTCTAACTATAAATCATAACAGAGAAGACAGGCACTTGTATTTATCACAACAATTGATGCAGAGGGCAAGATGCAGTTAAAATAAACTCAATGTCATAACTCTTTCTGAATTTGTAGATATTTTTATGCAATATGCAAAACCGAATTTCCTATTGCCTCCTTATAATTTTAGAAAAATATAATAAGATGTTTAAGAGAAAATTATTGTTTGGTTTCCAAAAGTTCACTTATGCTGTTATGAGTTTATTTTGTTCACAGACGTGATTACCCTGTGGTGCTATGTAGTTATTTTCTTCACATAAGTGCTTATCATTTTCAAAAATAAACGAAATAATTATATAACACCAAGGAGTATTTTGGACATTTCAGCTGGTATTCTTTCCCTCTATTTTATCTTTTACTCCATCCTTCCTCTTTCTTTTCTCTCTCTCATCTCCACGACATCGTTAATTTCCTCGTTCTAGTTTCACTTTGAAAGACCTCAAGCTAGCCATTATGACCAGCAAAGGTCCTGTTACAAGCTTACACTCCATGAATTATGTTCTAGCACATTGAAGACAGGTGATACCATGATTCAGCAGCAAGTAGTTTCAGACATTTATTCAAAACCCTGGATGTTGCCTTATCAATATCAGACCTCAAAAAAAGGTGCTGAACCATTGGAATTGGATTAATTTACTGGAGGATGACTCAAGAAGAGGACGATTGGAAAAGAAATGATGGAGAGAAATTACAGGAGCAATCTGGAAGGAGCAAATGAACTGTATCTAATAGCAGGGGAGCGAAGGCACGGAGCAAGGAAACGCGACTGAGGCAAGGAAACGACGACGTCCCGAGTGACAAGCCAGTGTATTGCGAAATGCTATCTAGTTTAAAACATGAGAATCCTTTCTGGAATTAATGATAGTGTGAAAGGACAAAAAGGGAGTTTTCTCTAAAAAAAAAGCATGTGAATAATTGTAAAACATCAGTGTTCAAAAATGTACCTCTTCCACAAGATCCCCGCTATTCCTCTGACAACTTCACATAGATTGTTTTTGGTAAATGATTCATTGATCCAGAAACTCACGTCTTTGTAACAAGGAGGATACTGTCAGCAGGAAACAGTGATTTTACAATTTTATGCATCAATAAAACAAAAAGAGACAAGTTGTCGGAGACAATCACACTATGCAAGTTTACCTTTGAATACGGCCTAAATTTGATTCCCAATTGGCCCTTGGAGAACTGTGAACAAGAGTGAAATTTTAGAGGTTCCAAAAAATGCCATGTATAACATAAAAATATTTTGATTGTCAAAATGATTAAATCAAATTATTTGACATCTCACAATTAGGGAAAAATAAAGACAATATTGAACAATGCTGTTAATCATACACAATAAATACCTGGGAGGTAAATTGTTCATCTGATGACCAGAAGAGTCGAATATCTGGTATGTCAATAGAACCATTGCTAACCTCTCCAACCCAAGGCCAAAAGCCCTTGCGACATTATTTGGTCTACCATTTCTTTTTAGAATTTCTTGCTCTGTCGTCCCACGGCCCAAAACCTCTAACCATTTTTCCTGACAATACACCAAACACCAGTTCCTTTTTGATACCAAAATGGAAGGAAAAGACAAAAGGAGAGAGAAGGGAGGGGAAGGAAATGCAAGTCAATGGTTGACGACCCATAAAATAAACCATTAATAAATCCTCTGCTATGTATAGGTTAAATAATATAAGCAATGGCTAGAAAATACTTAAATGTTGGGTTGTTATAATTAAAGAATGTCGGACTTCTACTCAGGTTACTAAGGGTTCACAGCAAAGATATAAGATCTCCTAGGAATCCTCTCTTCCCCTTGCAAATTGAAGCCTTAACTATTTGAGGAGTCAAGCTAGATTTCATGGAATGCATACCATATGGGTATGCTCCAGAGATTATCAAGAATACAGCATACCTGGAAATATATTTCAAGTTCAAAGGATGGATTTGTAAATGGGAAATAGGTATCAATCCAGCGCATTTCCACTGCACCTGCAATTATCAGGAGACTTAACCCCATTAATCCAAGAACCAGAGGATGTAAAAAGATTAGGAATTAGCAATTTGTGAGTCATTAACAACTTCAGTGATATATCACAATTTGAACTGCTTTAGGTAGTTGGTATTTCAATGAGATGGCTATTATACAGTTTTTTCTTGTTTTCATTTCCCCAGTAAAACGACTTCATTTTTTGTTTCAGAAGTTATGTAACAGATAAGCATCTTCTATTTTAACTTTAAATTTACTTATAAAAGATATGATATTTACTTTTGTTTTTTGCATCTACAAATGTTGCACGAAGGAAATTATGAAATGAAACTTGTATACAACATATTACAGAGTTGAAATTATATGGTGTGGAGACAACCAGCATAGGATAAAAGCACTAATTGTAATCTAATCAAGTTAAGCTAACTAGTTCACTAATGGAATTTTTATAATCACATTTTCCTAAAAGGTCAGAAACACAAGCACAATGGAATACAAGTACCCCCAATTCCAAAATAGCCACAACCACAAATACCTATATATAATTAAAAAAAAGAAGAAGAAGTAGTTTCTGCCAAAATCATGTCAGTTTCTTTTTATTTTCTTGAACTAATTCATTCTATAGATCCCCACTGATAATGCAATTGATCCCATAATATGTGTATAGGTACTTTGGGAATACCAAACAAGTGACGGGCTAAACCCTCCAGGCATGTCTTCAAGTCTGCTGCTGCAAAGGATGTAGCATCTGTTCCAGATGCCTCCCATTCATCTGAAGCAAAAACCCGAAAGCCTTCCATCTACATAATCAGACAGAATGAAGTACCCCCACGAAGCCATTCATAAAAATAAAATGGTTGCTGGATAAGGAATCATACCTGATGGAAGACAGGGTAATGAGTTGAATCAATTGAATCCCTGCGGTACACATCTCCTGTAACAAGGAAATGAGTGTATCCTCTTCTCAATAACTCTGCCTGATGTGCACTTGTATGGCACCTTAGAATGGTTTGTTGGTCTATGTAGTATGTGTCATTATAACTCCTGCTCAAGTGGTCTTCAGGAACCAAAACATCATCAAAGTTCTGCAATGACAAGAAAATTATCACCAAGATGTAATATCATTTAAGCTTGAAATACCTCACATACCCACCAAGTAGCAATCTATTATGCTTTTGAATTTATTAATGTAAAATACAGCACATTCAAGTTGCCAAGAATAAAAGTCATCCAAAATAAGTCAGTCACAATAACAGGTAGTACCGCAAGCATATTAATGATGCCCCCATTCAGTAAATGGTTTCAGAGGTCTTAAATATCATAAAAATAACAAAAATAAAGCTGCGTTCTTAACTTAAGTTTCAATTACAATAATTTATATGTTCAAGTCAGACTTGATATGGTCAAATGAGCTAACAAATTATGGAAGTTTTGGTATTTCATTATTTATAATATATAAAAAAAAGAGATGTAATCATGCTTTCTTGGTATCATTATAGGAAATGTGCTAACAAATTATGGAATCCTGAGATAAATGACAAGGTTTTGACAATTAGTTACATTTGAACTGTAAACGTCCCTGCTGGACAGCATATATATCCATATAGACTATCACTGATGTTTCTTCTTTTGCTTTTAACTCTATTTTCCTACTCTGCTTTCTTAACGAAGAAAGCCAAAGAATTCACAACCACCAATGATTTTTCAGTAAAAAAGATCAAAAGCACCTCATCAAAGGCCACCAATCATGTTATTGGCCATACTGTCTAAAAGAAACTCCAACAAGATGCCTCAAACCTTGCTTAAAAGAAATTGCAACATGACATCTCAACCCTTTCTTATAAGAAAGTACAGTCTGCATATAGTCCTTACAATAAATGACATGCAATTTTCGTTGGAGCTGATATCTAGAGCAATAACAGTAGCATATAATCGAGATGGATATGTCTAGTTATGTGTACAACCAACACAAATGTGCAACAAAAGATAATATAAGCAATGCATCAAAATAGGAGAAAAGTTTAATTAATTCTTTAGCATATTTTTTATATACCTGCTTCACTGAAACAATTGGGCAAAGATCATCAAGCTTGTTGAACTTATTTGAAAAATTTGCATCAAAATACTCGTATATTGTATTCTTCAATATCCCAAGTGGGTGATTATCCCTCCGGTGAAGTTGCTTTCCAAGTTTTGAAAAGATTGCGTCCAGCACATTATTTGTTGGATCATTTCTCACCACGTCTAAGAGACAGACCAAGATGAATAAATGAAAAGCTCATTATTTAGTAAAATAATTGCAATTAAAATATACACACAAAGCAACACTACAAAATATAAAAGAGCAGACAAGGTAAGAAAGTAGCACATGCATTGCAAACCCCATACCACCCAAAACATCCTATATGATAATAGATATATCCAAAAACACGGAAAAGAGAAGAATCTTTGACAAAACCACTTCAATGTTTCTTTTTTGGGTCAAGGGGAGACTACACAACAAGGGTAGCCTATGCCTTCCCACAATCTCACCCCATCCAATCATAACCAGATTCAAACAAAGAACGTCCACAGCGGAATTCCCAATCTCATGGTGTCTCCTAGGGGAATTCTTCAATGTCATTTGAAAATGCAGCGAGAAAATGGTCACGGGTATTCTATTTCACAAACACGACAAAATATGGCCTACAAGAACAAACAAATGATGGAGATTATTCATCACTATAGAATAAATAAAAGTGCAAGAAACATAATTTCATAAAAATTACATAATTTGTTTGCATCATTATTCATGATAAAACCATTTCAGTTAATCAAGTTAAATTAACAAGCAAATCAGCAAATAGAAGAGAAAACCCACAATTTAAAATTCTCCAAAGTTACCTTCTTTACTAATTTTGACTGCGCCGAGCTCCAAAACTGAAACCACCGGTTGCCTCCATTTCTTCCGTGAAAGGTTGTCAGTGGAAACAGAAGCCGCAGAAGATGAAAAAGAGGAACAAATAGTCAAGCTTCTTAGTCCATTACTATGGCGAAAGAGTGAGACTCGGGAGAAAAGCGCGGCTTGCGCGGAATAGAGAGCCGTTGCCATGGCAATGAATAGAGGTTTCAACGTTTCAGTGAGGGAGCTCGACTCCTGCAAGGAGCGGAGAAAAGATACTCTGTCAAACGACCTGATTGAGGATGAGATATGCCACGATTACTCCTACAAAACGAACCGTTCGTTAGTATGTTTTTTTCCTCCCTTCTTTTGCGTTTTGGTAGGAAACGCACCGTTGCAAAGAGAGTACAAGCGAGAAAACTCGTTTTAATCTGAGGCTGCAAGCTGTTTTCATCTCTATTTTTTTATGGAAATTTTCATCCCCATTTGTTTACTCTTTTTTTTCTGACCCAGTTTTTGTTTCATAGCCTTCTGCATTTTTGTTTTGGAAAACTGTGAAGGGGTTAATTAATAGGTATCACCATCGCATTTGTTCTAGCTTAATTATATGCCATTTGTTGTTTTATCTCTTATTTATTAATTTTAATTGATTAATTATATATATAATTAAAAAAATTATAATATTATTCTAAAACTAATCAAAATTAGGGATTCTTTTCTTATACCCTATCAAATTTTTCATACACCTCAAACTTATTGAAGTACCCTTTTTACTAAAACAAATTTTATACATCCCAAACACCCGACTCTCCTTGCCTTAACGTGAACATCCACCCTTTAATAGAGATAAACAGAGTAGAAGAGAGGAAGAATAATGCGACGACAGAAACCTAGCAATCACCACCATCAACTAGCCTTTGGGTGTTCTAGAAGGAGGATTTTGCACCTTTTCATTCCTCTAATTTATTTTAGGATAGTGTGATTGTTTTGTTGATTGTCTGCTGTCTTGATAATTAAGTTTTTGATTTGAGTTTCAAGATTCAAATCCATTGATTTGTGTGATTGTATTTTTGTATTTCTCATATCTTTTTAGTGTGATTTTAGTTGTGATTATCTTTAAAGATTTTGTTGAGATATTATTATTAATGTATTTTTTTTTCTTTTATATTATCAAAATGCATAACTTTACATAGGATTACTTATGGAAAAACAAAATCCATAGGTTTAAAAGGAGATATAATATTAACTTTATCCGAATATTTTGTGATTTTTTTTTTAAATCATGCAAGCTCAAAAACAACCATTTTTAAACTATTCTAACTATAGACCAATATTCTTTCAATGGACGGAGAAAGGGTCAAATAATTCTCATTTCACACCCATCTTTATTTTGTCATAGATAAGGTCACCTAGGCTGTGAGCAAATATTTCCATTCCTAACCAGAAGATCATGTGGCTAACATGCCCGTAAACACTTTGATTTATATTTGCTAAATATTTTTTAAATAAAATGATTATAAGTCTCATATCGATTCCACACAATAATATAAAATAATATTTAAGTTCATAAACTCTCACTTATTAAGTTAGTATTTTGGATTAGGATCTTTTGTTAGGTTGGAATCCTAACAAAAATTCTCCTAGAATTAACATACAAATGATATGAAACATATTCTGATCCATAGTCATAAATTACAACATGACAGTTCAAAAGCAGGTCTTTTTTGGCCAAAGCATCCACAACTTGATATTTCCTTCTTCTCACAAGGTGTGTTGAAGAGAGATATCAGTCAATAATTGTGTCCTGAAGATAAATCTGCACATATCAAACAAGGTGGTTTCAAGGATGAGCTTCATATATGTATTTTCTTTTTGAAGATATTTAATAACAAGTTCAAAATTAGATTGAATTATAAGCTTGATGATGTTGACGGAGGCAGCAAGTTGGAGTCCACGAAGCAACACCAATGGAACCTGCAAAACTACAATCCAATTCCCATGTTCATCCCAAATGGCTCACCAAATGCCAGTAGGGATAGAATATGCAGAAGTACCACAATTTAGCTTTAACCAGCTAGCCTCTCTCACCTTATCAACCATAAACATGTATAAGATGCTTTAGAAACTTTTTCACTGAGAGGAAAACCCAGATATTTTCCCATGGAGGGATAATGATTGATCAAAGATGGAGACGCGATGCTATTTCTAACCCAAATATTTTTCCATGGAGGGATAATGATTGATCAAAGATGGAGACACGATGCTATTTCTATTGGAATCACTTGTTTTTGGAGAAGACAAGGATTGAGACGTATTCAAGTTACAATTGAGGCATGAAGCTTCACAAAACAAGCTTAAGCCTATTTGACGATGAAGTGGCATACTTGACACATGGTGAACTGTTGATATGGCTGAGGTGTTCCTAAGTAAAACTTGAAGTATTTTTTTGTCAATAAATAAATAGAGAGAAACATATAAGAATTTCAACTTATATCAGAGAAAAATACATACACGGAGCCTTAAACTCTGGGGAGGGCCAATTGCTCAACTAAGACTTGAAGTTGATGTCAAGAAATAGACTTAATGTGTTGGTGTGGCAGAAGTAATGACATGCACAAAGAGAGGTAATATTTGGTTGCGTCACACTAATGTATGAACATGCTTCTTTGTTGGGCTGGATTAATATTGGGTATATCTAAGTCATTTATTTCTTATCCAACAGATGCCTTGTAGAATGATTGAGTTACTTTTATTTATAGCTATTCATCTGAGCAATTCATTAATTATTCAGTAGATACCTAATAAAAAAAAAAAAAAACTAACAGAGAAGCTAGATTGACTGCTAATGTGAACGTCTTTAACCTCTAGAAGGCGCAAGCGGACAGTACACAGCGTGTGCAACTCCGGGGCTATCGGCACATGGAGCGCGACTGATCAGCAACCGGCACGATTGTGGTGTTATTTTGACAGGAAAAGTGTCCGAAATTAGACACTGTTAAAGGATGAGCACACTCTGCATGCACCTCTGAAATTGTCACATCCCTTATGAATTCTAAGTCCTTCAGACTCAAAACACAAATGCAAGAAGCTGGAAAACCAGCTCTGATACCCAAAAGAATAAAGAGAGAAAACTTTCCAAATGTAACTCACTGATTCTCAATTCAAGGATACTTAACGATACAATAGAGAGAGAGGATATTTATAGTAGCTAGTATTATAAAGGCAATTTCATCATAAATTATCTAAAAATATTGGATTCAAATTCTCTGATAAACAATAAATGAAGAGCAAAGATTCACTTAAGAGATATGTATTGGGTGATGAGTTGTGCAACAAATGAAAATTAATGATTGAAATGTATTTAATAAAAACCCATAAATGAAGAGCTAAGATTCATTTAAGAGATATGTGCTGGGAAATAAATTGAGTAACAAATGAAAATTAATGGTTGAGATGTGTTCAATAGAAACCTATCCTACTAAAAAAGTCAAACACAAAAATATCTATCCTATTTAGAGTATACAAGTGCATCTGTAGAAATATTTGCTAAAAATATCTTCGTGTTTATAAGGAGGTTTGTGTGAGCTTATATTTGGTCTTCCATAGTTTTGGGCTTCTCTCATTTCTTCCGTATCATGCATGTCATAAACATGCAAAATGTACTATCAATTGACACATAGGATACATAGCTCAAATATAGTTAAAAAAAAAAATTGACAATGCAAAGACCATCTTATGGATGAACTGTGAACTGGATCTTGGAAACTCCCAGCATACAGAAAAGGATGCATTCAGTGAAATCAAACAGACAGTAAATTATCATATATGCAGTACAGTAATTTTGGAATGACCTTATTGATGGGTTAATGGAAGTGAACAAGGACACAAGCATCGAATTCTCACCATAATCCGCATCATTTGAAGCAGCATTAGGCATTTCATTCTCATCATCATTCACATTATTTGAAGAAGCATCATTGGAGGTAGCTGAACTTTGATGTCCTTTAATGAAAAGGTTAAAAAAAAAAAAAAAGGAAAAGGTATTCAGCAGTCAATAGCTAAACAGGTGTCAAAGTAGATGGTGCGACTTTGAACCACAATAGAAATAGAATAGAAGCCAGGAACTATTATTAAGCAGGTCAGTATAGCTTTGCTAAGAATTAAAAGCATTAACAAGTAACAATGGGAAAAGAAAGGCACTATGGAGTACCAATATTGAAAGAGATAAAATCAATCAAATTCTCAAGTATCAGAATCCACTTTCATATTGAAAAAGCAGGTGATTTTGTTTTCTTTTCATAATTGAGTCTCTTATCGTAAGGTTTTCCAAATGGGTCTTGTAAATCTACCATGTAAAGGAAATTGTGAGTAAGCAAAAGTGTAAATAAAGAGACATGCAAAATTTACACGGTTCTCCCAAAGTGGTTGTGCTCCGTCTACGGGCAGTGACATATCAAATCTTCACTATATGATAGCTAGGCTAGAATTTAATTCATATTAGTTTTGAATTTTTAAGGTATATTATAGGCATTTAGAGTTTGGATTTGACTATTGATTTAGTTTTAACCAAAACTAAAATTAACTTTTCTCATGTAAATAAAATACGGATAAATGAAAAATTATTAAAAGAGAAGAGAAGATAAATCACCAGCTGCGACAGCTGCGACAGTAACCGCAGTAGCGACGCTACCAATTTTTGCAACTCCAGCTAATGATTTCAATGCTTTCTTCACTTTGTCCTGAAAATAAGCCAACATTACTTGAGGTAACTCTTGGGTTTAATTACATTCATTTGGTGAGTAATATTATTAAAGATGTAATTACACGCTTTCCTCAAATCTCTGAGCACATTTCATCTGTATCATTCTACTATTTACTGCAAATGCCCTTTGCCATATTTGGAAAGAAGTATTATTCTTTTTATGCAGGCAGTGAATGGACCAGAAACATAAAAGAAATTTTACTTTTTAGTTTGATGAAATCCAAAAATTGCAATTAAAACTAGAAAAAATAAAATTCCTACCATACCTGCTCTTAGAAGCTTCTTCAGGTTAATAATAATTATCAAGCAAAAACATTTGATCAAATTAATTTATAAAGCTATGCTTTCAAATATTTCATGTAATAGTAGATGCATGAATCAATTACTCAGGATGTGGCTCCCTTTAGGTAGGTGAGGCAGCGGCCTTCGCTGGGCACACAAAATTTTCCTTACATCATGCATTAGGAACTAGTGAAAATTTCATATGATTATTTTATTACTTGTATGTATGCATACTAAGCCTAAAATTGATATCAGAAGCTATTGATTGTAACCCAAGACTTCTTATTATTATAGCTTAGTCAGATATCTTAAGTTTAAGTCTTGAAAAATAACTGTGTTAAATTTTTTTATTGTTCTTGTGATTTTACTTAGTTTAAATTGAATTAATTGTGAATTAAGGAACTTAATAATAAATTTATGTCTACATATACAGATACTCAATTAATAAATAAATAAGCTATTGATTGAAGTTTGAAAAAAAAAAAAATCATTTTCAAAGTAGTTTCTATCAGTTCACAATGCTACCTCTAAACCACTGCTAAAATTTTACTTATCAAAGTAAATAACATTTATTTTTTTCTATCTATTTATTTCAACTTCTTCCTTTTTCTGATCTCTAACCTTTCCTAAGTGTCTCCTTTCTAATTATCTCTTCTCTCGTCTCCTCTTTCACATTTATATTCATTTGAAGTAAATTCTCAAAGTTATTAATATCAAATTATTATCAGTACAAGTTTACAGTAGATTAGATATTTAAATTCCCGCACTACGCTGCAGGTTGGTTTTATGATGTATTTTGGTAACTGAAAATAATATGAATCATAATGAATAATTTATAAACTTTTTAAATCATTAAATATTTCAATTAATTATGTTCATTTAATTGCAATTATTTAAGATATGTTCGGTTACATAGTTTTTTTTTTTTTTAAAAATAATTATTAGTATGTTAAAGATGATAACTGACTACAAATATTAATGCATGCATTTTAATTTGTAAAACAAGTCATTAATTACAAATAAATGATATTTATTGGAGATATAATTTAATATAAAATAATAATTATTTAATTACATATTAAATATTTTTAAAATTACGTGCTAAGGTGCCACATCTAATTAATTAAATCTAAAGACTCCTTTATATATACTAAGGAATATAGTTAGGTAATTTTAAAAAAAATACATTCTTCTCCTAGTGTCTTGTTTAATATTTTGTCTTTTAAGTCAAATGTATTAAGAATAATCAAAACAAATTTTTTAAGTAAGGACATTTTTTGAAAAAAATATCATTATTTACTCATTAAAATAAAAAAAAATAACTTATATTTTTAAATACTACTTTATAATTTTAAACGAAATAAGGATAATTTAAGAATGAAACGAGTACAAACCAAAAAAAAAAAAAAGATGAGAGAGAATGTATAATTAATATAAGTAGTTAAAATTAGTTAATTTATTAATTTTTGAAAAAAATACAACATTCTAAATTTATTCTCATTAATGTCAAACTCTAATTGATTACTACTGTAGTGTATTAATTCTCCCTATTAATCAAAGTATAAGAATTGAAAAAAAGAAACAATATTAATTAGTGGCAAACATAGAAAAAAAATAATAAATAATTCTAAAATTTTATAAAAGATCTTATATTTAAAAATACTTAAAACTTCTAGAAGCGGTGTCGTGACTGAGGAAGTAATTAATAAACAAAAGAGAGCAAAGAGTGGCTTTTTTTGAATGTAATTGTGGGTTATTAATGAGATACAAACTCTTAACACATATACATATACTATGACATTGCTATATCATGCCAACAACAGTCTAATCAAGGTTAATTGACAGTAACTCTATAAATTAGAGATTTTACTCACTCTTTTCCTCATTTTAGGCGGACTAATTTCACCGTTAGATCGAGAGTAACTTTCCTGCACACATGGAAGGCATAGGCATTAGATGAAGAAATTACACCATATATTTTTTTATTTGATTACATGACTTGACCAAGTTGACTCTTCACAAATAGTGACGTATAGATGCTTCTAAATTTAACTCTAGATTTATATGCAAAGTTTTTTTTTTGTTTTTCTTATGTGGGATCTGTATGAAAAGTTTTATTTTTATAATATTCACTGATTAAATTTTTATTATTCTTATAACTAAATATAATTTTATTTTTTTTAGAAAAAAAAACCACCTATCGTATGAATCTCAATAATCATTCATAGCAATTAAGCTATATACTAAGCTTTCTGCTTGTAAAGGTTTAGGTTCGTTGCTTAATTGTAGGAAATTTAAATCCTTTTTCAATTAAGTTTTTTTTTCTTTTAATTTCCTAGTTTTAACATAAAAGTAAATTACAAGGATGAAGTTTCATGTTTTATTCTCTATCTTAAATCCTTTTTCATAGATTCTAAATTCCTCAAAAAAATTAATTAATTTAAATTATAATATTATTTTATTATATATTTTGACTAAATCTACATTCACTGAGACATAATTTAAGACTATAAAATGTGAGCACTTGTGATAAAGAAGAAAGAAAAAATTAAAGTAACAAGAAAGAAGAAAGAAAACCTGCAGTTTTTGTCGCATCTCGGCAAAGAGCGTATAATTGTCAACAAATTCAGTATGCTCGTGGTTGAAATCCACACGTTTGTAGCAACCAATGCAAAGGTTGTAAGATTCCTTAGGAGGTTTCTCCCAGTGACAGTTCTTACAAGTGAAATAAGCACCTGGGATGAACAATTTACAGTGATCGCATACTTTTCTGTTGCTCTCAATCACGTGATAGAGAGTTAAGAATTCATTGGGTTGAAGGTAACCGTCCTGGTTATCATCAATCAGTGAGAATACGTTGCTTCTCGCCATCCCATCATACCCTTCGCTCTCCAGGGACTCTTTCAACTCTTCAGCACTTATCTTCTCATCTCCATCTTTGTCCAAGGACTTGAACTTCGTCTTCGTCTTAATCTTCGTTGAGCTAAGATAAATCGCTTCTGCAAGTTCTTTTGTTTCCTCCATAGCAGCTCTTGTTTACTCTTATTTTATTATTTCTCGTTAAATGAATACGGATAGTCAAAGATAAATGAGTCTTAAAAAATAAGGGTTGATGTTATGGTTTGCTTCTTTCTTCCCCCCCTAAGTCAATGACACATTTTCAAGCACACTTAATGCCAACAACCAACTACGACTCATCGCTTGAAAGTTTCAAGATATCTTTTTTTTTTTTGACGGGAAGGTTGAATGTTGGTTCGATGACTACCAGAAATGAAGCTGGAATAAATATATTACACTAAATTTTAATTTGTCATAATTTTAATATATAATATAAGTAAATATTTATTTTAATTTTTTATATTTAAAATTTAAATTAATTTAAGTTTTTATATTTTAAATTTATCAATTTAATTTTTTATATATAAAATATTAGGCAACATTGAGAGTTTGGGGGATGAGGCTGTGAAGAATTTCATGATCCTCCTTCAGGGCTCAAGTGGCTGCTGCTAGCTGATGCTTCAGGGGTCCGCTTTGTTAAAGAGTAGTGTTGTTTGTTGGCTTTCCTTTTCTTTTCTGTAGTTACTAAAAAAAAAACCTATATTTTTTTTTATATTTTTTAATCCAAAGATAAACTTTAAAATATAAAAATGTTGATATATTATCACAGCAAAAGAATTAATATTGATATATCAAATTTAGCTTAGTTACAAAAAATATTTTACATTGAGGAATAACTCACATGAGTTCTGACCTTAAACTTGGGTCACCAAAAGTAAACAAGTTAATACTCATGCTTATCCCAATCTCCTCATCTTAATATTGACAAACCTATATATATATATATATATATATATATATAGAAATTATGCAACAACTTAAACCCAAAATTCCAGCTCAACAGTCTCCAGTAAAGCTTTCTACAGTAATAAGAGTAACCCGACAGCAGAAAATGATGAAGAAGACTATATGGGGATAGAAGATTTTTCCCAGACTTAAAAAAAAAAACATATCTACAGGATCTTGCCGACCGCAGTAAGCTCGTGATTCAACTCATGCTTCAAAAAAGATGAAAAGATGAAGCAGATTAAAGCAACTTTCTAAAAAGATGAAGCAGACTGAAGCAATTTTCCAAAAAGATGAAGTAGACTGAAGCAACTGTCTAAAAAGATGAAGCAGACTGAAGCAACTTTATCTCTTAAAAGCCTGAAGATTCCTATAGTTAATGATGGAGTGTTCATCATTGTATGGATATATATATATATATATATATATATTGTGAAAAAAAGTAGACGCAGATAACACGTTAGAAAAAATTGAGAGAAAAGAAAATTTAATGTCTCTAAAAAACAATTTTTATTCATCTAATCCTCAACAGCAGAGTTCGTTAGAGCTACTATACATAGCAATAGTTCCTTTACACATGCAGAATATCGGTAACACTTGCTCTTGTTATCTCGACTGAGCTACCCAAGCCCCATAGCTGCATTTCAAAGTAGAAACGAAAAAAAAAAAAAAAGATTGTGTCAGCTTTGCAACTTGTAAAATTGAAATATGGTCGAAATGCTTACAAAAAATAAAACAGCACAAATCAAAATGATTGAGTCAAGCTTTTCCAATAATGGCTAATAAACTGATGAACACTTTGAATTATATTTAAAATATAATCTAAAATGCTACATATAGAACATAATTCAAGTTAGTATCTAAACAACAGTACAATTAATTTTTACCCAATATAGCTCTTTAATAATCCATAACTTTATCATTTATACAGAATTAATTTTGCAAACTTCGTTAATGTAAGATTTCTTTTTCTTTATCCAAAAACTGAAAATAAAACTCTCTTAGTTTTACCAACAAGATGTGACTTACTTAATCAGTAGACTAAGTTTAGTAAGTAAAATATCTCTACAATATTAAGAATTTATGTCTATAAAAAAATTTATGTGAGAGGAAAAATAACTGTAATTATTTTTTGTTTATAAATAAGATTAAATTTACTTTTAATGTAAGATGGGATACTCGTGGATACAATCAAAAGAAGAAAAAAAACCCTCCTTGGTTCTCTCATTTACATCCCATCCCATCCCTTCCTTCTTCTGACCTTCATTATTCCTTCCTTCCCACATAGACAAATTCTAGTTTCCTAGTTAGATTAATGGAGGAAAGAAATAAATTTAACCCAACAAGAGTTGGATCCATTAACTTTTGGTAAGCGTCGCTAGAGTTCACATTAGTCTTCCCTTTTATGATAGTTTTCAGGCATTTAAAGTTCTGATTTGACTATTCATTTAGCCTTAATCAGCCAAAGTGAAAATTGAATTTTTCCCATGTAAATATAAAATATGACAAATGAAAAAAAAATAATTAAAGGCGAAAAAGCAGATAAATCACCAGCTATAACAACTGAGGCAGTACAGCCCACAATTTCTGCAATATGACTCAATGTTTGCAATACGTTCTTCCCCTTTTCCTGAAAATAACACAAATTAAGTGCTTGGATCTTGGGTAGGCACATTACAAATAACCTTTAAACTGCTTATGGGGTTGTCCATCATATTTGATGCCACAAAAAATATAAATGTGCAAGCATATGATAGGGTTGAGTGGGGCTTTTTCTTAAAGCTATGGTAGTAAATGCCTAAATTAACAGTGTTCTGTGAAAAGATCAAGCATATTGATATGGTCAATGATACATCAAGAAACTATGATCACACCGAACAGTCTATGTGGAGTGATAGAAATTCTCTTGTTACCGACTTAGAGATTGTGGGAAAATTTTTAAAATGAAGAGATATTTCTCTTAAATATCATATCTTTTAGATTAAGAACACCTATATGAAGAGTTATATACCTATTTAAAGGACATAACAAAAAAGTCATCAAAATTAATTATATAAGTCAAAAGACATAAAAATAATTATAATATCATTATGAAAAGTCAATCCATATATATATATATATATATATTAATATACCCCTATCATGAGCAACAACAAAAACAATAGCAGCAACAACAATCTAATGAGTTCTGAAAGTAACTTTTTTTTAAAGAAAAAAACAAAACTGCAAATTGGAGATTTTACTCACTGTTATGTTTGTTTCAGGCTTATTAGTTTCACTGGTGGATCGAAAGGAACTTTCCTGTAAAAAGGAAGGCGTTAATAACAATAAGTTAATTACAATATACATTTTATTTTATTGAAAAAAAGTGAAGATTTAAACTCTTGAGACAAAAAATTTCGTAAATCAGCATTGGACATCCTTTTACTGAATATTATTCTTAGTGAGATAGAAATTGAGACAAACAATAACGTAACGTTGAAAGGAAATTCCTTGACCAATCTTATAGCAAACTAAGAATCTTGACGATTTTCCTCTCTTAACTAAAATTTATATTCCTGATGATACCATAAGTAAAGAAAAAAGAAAAAGAAACAAAACCTGCAGCATTTCTTGCATCTCCTCAAACAACGTATAATTGTCAAGAAATTCATCATGCTTGTGTTTGTACTTCCCACCTTTGTAGCAACCAATGCAAAGGTTGTAACTTTCCTTAGCAGGTTTCTTCCAGTGACAGTCCTTACAAGTCAAAAACGCACCTGGGATTAACTTTTTACAGTGATTGCATACTGGCCTGCTGCTGTTAATCACGTAAGACAGAGTTACGACTTCATCAAATTGAAGGTAACCGTCTTTGTTTCGATCAATCAGTGAGAAGATGTTGCTTTTTGCCATTGCTTTAAGGTCTGCTTTCTTGAGGTAGCCTTTCAACTCTTCAACGCTTATTTTATCATCTCCATTTTTGTCTATGGACTTGAGCAGTTCCTCCGCCTTCCTCTTTGGTAAGTTTTCAAAAATAGCTTCTGCAACTTGGTGCGCCTCCTCCATTGCAGCCCTTGTCCCTTTGTGTTTCCTTTTTCTTCACTCTTCTAGTCCTTCTTTCTTTTTTCTATATGAAAGAGTGATTTCTTTTTGGAATATGAAACACTACTTCTCAATGGCTACACCTATCAGTCCCATCCATTAATTTCTCAAGTCAACTTAAATGAGTCTAGCTACCTGCATAGCTGTACTTAATCCAAATTCCATAACAAACAGGATTTTGAAAAGAGATATGAACAAATTTTAAAAAGAGAAAATGACCCACTTTCTTTCTCTAAAACTTGTTTTAAACTTGCTCCCACTATCAATATTTTCATGAGATTGGTAGTTATCAATGTCAAGTAAGAGGAAAACAAATATATGCTTTATAACAAGGAGATTAAACGAATTATTAAGTATCTTACTCATATTAATTGGTTAATATTTATTGATAAATTAATTAAAAATCAATTCATCGAAAATAAATAAATTTAACCTTGGGACATGGAGTAAAGTAGAAGATTTTACCTTGTTTTAATGATTCTTATAGGGCCTATTCCAAAATTTATCCCGTGTTTCTATAATTAATCAAAAATTTATTTATTATTAAAATATTTTTTTGATTTGTTAATAATATTAATTAATTAACATAAGCAAAATATACAATAATATATGATAGTGAGATAGAGAATTTAGTTTATCACAATAAAGCACTGATACAAAAATGTAGTAAATCTTGATATCTTTCATTATGATTGTAATAAATATACATTCTCAATTATTGAATCTCTCTCATCATACTACATTAATTATACCTACTATTTTTAACCTAAATTCATTTAATACCGGTACCTTTTATTTGCCTTTATCTCTTTCTTTCATTCATTCTCACACCTAAACCTTAAACATTCTTTCATTATTTCTCTTATGGGGTGTTTGGTTGCCGGAATGATTTTTGGATACTTTAATAAGAAAGTGTTTGTTGATTAAGTGATAATTGAGTAAGTTTATTCCTTTGTTTGGTTTTCAATAAACTTTCTTAGTAATATTTCATTTCTTGGCAATTCACATATTTTTATTTTTCAAAATTACCCTTAATTGAAAAACCACTCAACTTCAACACCTTCAACCTTTCTCTGCACTATGAAAATTTAGCTCCAACAATATAACTGAAGCAAATTCGAAAGTATAAAATTATAACAATAAACACTAAAAAGAATATAATACCTCGATGCAAAGAAGTTATAACTGTGGTGGTGACAGCGAGTTGTTTTCTTCTCCTGAAAATAGAGGCAGTTAAAACTAGGCAAGGTATCAAAAACTTTCTTGGCTCTGCAAGGGGAAAGCATGGTTATGGATTGACCCGCTTTAAAACGATGCAAACAAATTAAACAATATTCCTTGTCTCTTTGGTGTTAGGTAAATTGACGCCAGACCCTCGAAAAGTTGGGCCAAATATGGTCTTAATTCTAAGAAAGGAAAAAAAAAAAAAATCTACTGATGTATAGATAAATTCTTACCCCTTAAATCCTTCCTTCTTTGGATCCATAGATTGAAGAAGATAAAAATTTTGTATTAGAATGTGTTTTCTCTTCAATTTTCCCAACACGGATCCTCGAGGTAAACATTTTTCACATTGAACTTTAAATATGGGTGTGTGTTTAGAAGATATGGGGTGTACTAAAAGGAATCCCCACAAGATTTAGTTCAGAAGTAAGGCCCAATTATCTTCGGGCTTTAGGCCGGGTGACGACAATACTGGGATACGGCCCCTTTTATAAAGAGGTATATCATCACAGTAATTCGAAATTTCGAAGGATATTATTCAATTTGTCTGAAGAGGAATAATCGCGTACATCCCTCCTCGTCCAATTTCCCGAGCCATCCACCGCAGTGTTTTCTGACGGAGGTGGTTGCTCATCCACGCTGACGGTGGCGTTATCTCTTGCTGTGTTTTCTGAATTTTTTGAGGTTAGCTCATTTTTCTCTCTTTTTCTTCTCATTGATTAGTTGGTGGTAATTTTCAATTCTGAACTCCTTTTACCGCTGCCTTTGATATTCCTGGGTGATTCTTACTGTTTCAGAGTTTGAAGCTTATGGCTATTCTTCAGTTTTCTTGGGTAAATATGCTGGAGCTTTTATTAAAAAAAAAAAATTGGGTCAATTTTCATTTTTAACAATCTTCTATACAGTCTGTATTAAGATAAATAGGATCCCGTTCAAAGATTTTGTAAGTTTGATTTTGTATTGTATCTGGGTTTATGTATTAAATTCTCTTGGGAAATCGTTTGAGTTTAAAATGCAAAGACTGAACCTTTGCCCATTGGTGCTACATTAACTTGCTAAGTTTGTGAGAGAAACACTTAACATATCTCATTGATGACTATCAATGAATGTTTGGACAGGAGAGAAAATGAGAAGAAAGAAAATAAAGAGAAGAGAAAAGTGACACAAAATGTTTTCTCTCTTCATGTTTAAATGGACAAGGAGAAATATAGAAGTTATCATAACAATAATAACTTTGTCGTAGATATAAGCATCATTTTATTAATAAATATTTAAAAAATTACATTCAATTATAACTTATAAACTAATTATTTTAATTAAAAAAATAATACTTTTATTATTAGATCAAGTAAAAAAATCATAATTCGTCTTTTAAGAAAGTTAATGTCCACCGAATGACCTCCAAGCCAAAAAAAAAATATTACCCACCAAAAGAAAATAAATTTAGATGATAACCTGGAATTTTATTATTAAAGGCGAAATAAAGAAATTTTAAAAAAAAAAAAAAAACAATGGAGGAGATAAATGTCACATAAAAGCAACACCACCTCTTTTATCTTAAAAAAAAATAAGAAAGTTGTTGGTAGAGACCATTGTATGTGTGCAATATAGGAATAGAAAAAGTGAATGAAGCTTAAAGAAATTTTTTTTTTTTCAAATTTTTTTTTTATTTGGAAAAAATTTTAAGTGGGCCATGCCAATTTTTCTTCAAGTTTTCTCTTCTCCTTGTTTTCACCGCCATCCAAACAGGAGAAAGTGCACTTCTCCCCATGTGTTTTTCTCTAGTTTTCTTTCCTATCTAATTTTTTCTCAATCCAAACATAGGGCAAAGTCACAACCATGACAATTTTACTAATAAATTTTATTTTATGGATCCTACACCATTTTTCTTAAATCATGTGTAAAAATTAGGCTTTTGACAGTTTGAGTAAGACTTTTGGGAGGACTAAAAAAGATGAACCATAGCCAGCAATCAAGCGAAGGAAGGCATGATGATGATACTGCACTTTTAGATTTCTTGGCTTCTTTAATGGATCACACGCCCACTGTAAGCTTGTTCTACCATGGATCATCTGATTTAGCTTCCTTTTGTATACAAATCTTTGAAATGATAATAGAAATATCTGAAGCTTATAGTAACTCCCTGCTCCCTCTTTTTTCTTTTGGTTTTATGTTATCTTAGATACCTGATGAATTAGTGGAGCATTACTTAGCCAAGAGTGGCTTCCAATGTCCTGACATTCGATTGTAGGTATTTCTTTATTTATCTAACGTTAGCTTTGTTCAAAACCTCAATCATCTTTATCATGCATTTTTGAACTTTTTTGCACATTAAGTAAACTTTGGTTTCTGAAAGAAATGAATAGTGGAACTTCTAATGAGGTTCTATGTAGAAAATACTGCGCGGGTCTTTCAGGATTTGATCTAAATGCATCTTTTAGAGTCCAGATAGGAGTAGTTTTTGATTTATTTGACATGCCTCTGTGTCATCTCCTTTTTCTATGGATGGGTTTTACCTCGACAAATTCTCTTAGCAAACATTGCATAGAGATACAGAAATTGGAAATAAGGCGTTTTATGCTTTCCTTTATTTTTCTGGTCATTTTGTCTTGCTCTTGCTTTAGAATCATATGTTCAACTAGGATCTATAGGGTTTTGCAAGAGATATTTCTGGGTGAAATGGGATGTTTGTCCGTTATCTTTCTTGTTCATATAGTGTATGATTGACTAAAATTCTTATTCATCATTGCAGAACCAGACTCATTTCTGTTGCCACTCAGAAGTTTGTTGCAGAAGTTGCAGGCGAAGCTCTTCGGTATGTATATTGAATTCTTGGGTCCAAAATCTATGTCTTTGCTTGTTATCCATGACTGCATTGCTATCCGTCATTTACTTGTTTCCTTCTTTTTACTTATCTGTAATGGCGGGATATTGATATCAATAGATGTTAACTGCTTCTATTTTCGTAGGCACTGCAAAACAAGAAAGGCAACAATCCCAAAGGACAAAAGAGATAAACAGCAGAAGGTGCTTAGCAGAAGCTTTCAATCTGGTTTTGTTTATACTCCATTGCACAATATGTCTGGTAGACTAGTACTTACTTTTAGTCTGAACAGGACAAGCGCCTAACATTGACAATGGAGGATCTATCAAAGGCACTACGCGAGGTAACTAAAGTGTTCTCTAGAACTAGATTTGAATAGAGACGGTAGCTTCCTTTGTCCTCATTACACTGTTGTCAGATTCTTTATATTTATGAAGCCTGCATTTGGAAATTGCAAGTCTAATATTAGAGCTTGATTCTGCTCCCATAGACATTAATACAGATGATTGAACTTATTGGGTTTGGGATCAATATCACTGTGTCAAACCTACCTAGTAGTGCCAGTGACATGTGGGTCTAGTGACACCTCTTCTCCTCTTCTTATCGTAGGAACTACAAATCGCACTCCTATATAACCACAAAAAAGAAAAGAAGAAGAAGAAGATTAAAACCTAGCTGGTAGTTCTTTTAAGCCAATTTTCTGAAGTTAAAATACCATTCTTTTGTGATCAATTGCATAGCTAGGTCAAGTTTATCTTGTAATTCACTATTTTTCGCTTTGCAGTATGGAGTGAATGTAAAGCACCAAGAATATTTCGCTGATAGCCCTTCTACTGGAATGGATGCTGCAACCCGAGAAGAATGAGCTTTTTCTCATCTGTATCAGTCTTCCTGAAGGCAAAGTAAAAATTGACATATGCCTAGACTGTATTCTGTCTGTTCCATTTGCACATTGTTAGTTGAGTAGTTTTGAGTCTGCATCTTGAATCCATAGTCCAGTATGTACATTTTATGCCATTTTTAGAAATATATTGGAATGATAACTTGTCATTCATTCCCTTCCAACAGCAAAGCATTTATGTGGCTGCACTCCTTGTTTTGTAGAAGTAAAAAAGAGATTTCTACGTTCATTATATCATTTTTGCTCTCCTTTTAATCATTTGATCATTCAACAAGAAACTTCAAGATGAACTAACAAGATTAAATTCACAAATTTATCTTTCAAATTCTCATTATTATCCGTTAGAAATTAAAAACAATTACCAATATAAAATGGCCATTTTACCATAATTAGATTGATATAGGAAAACAAAACATTAATTGAATAAATTTTTTTTCTTCTTTTGCCCTTTTCTCTCCTTTCATTGGTTGGGGAAGCAATTACAAGTTCTCTCATGAATAATACTAAAATTCTTCTAATTGTGTAATAATACTAAATTTGTAAACATTAATACATAAAACATCACTAAAGTCTAGTTTCATTCATCCCACCTAACTTTTAAGTTGAATTTAAATTTAAAAACACATGCTCATGCATCATCTCGTGACAATCCCCTATCTCAGCCTTTCTTGGGTTGCATGCATCATCTGTATTTAGTTTAAACCACCCATCGTCAAGAGCAAGCCATATTTTATAAATTAAATGAACAATTTATAAATTTCAAGATTTATATTTCTTATAATTCAAACAATCTTTATGTAAGAAAAAAAAAAAAAAAAAAACTTTCCGTTTTGGATTCAACTTCCAAAAAAATTTATAAAAATTTAACACAATTATCATTCATTAAAAAAAAAATTAAAACAAATACTAATCAATCATGAGCTTGGAGCTTCATCATCTCCATCATCTTTGTTTCGACATTCGCATTTGTAAGTTAATCTTATTAGTATTCGTAAGTGAATTTTATCATCTGCCTACAATAGGGGCAGCGAGACTTATCCAACACTTTCTTAGCACAGTGACTATGCATTACGTGTCTGCACAGAGACAGCATAGTTATCTCTTGACCTAATTCGTAGCGCTCTAAACAAATGAAGCATTCTTCATCGCTTTCTTGCAACTTTTCAAAGCGCTCGGCAATAGATTTTGCATGACTGCATAATAATTCTTCCATCCTTTTTCTATCTGAAGTAATGCTGCACAAGTAAATAAAATAATGAGAAAAATACTATCTTTGTTTCGGATGTTATTTGTCACTAACAAAATCAAATTTTATACTTTAAACTATTAATAAATATATTCTTTCGAAATTGCTTCAAGAATATTATTTTTAAAAGTGTGATATATAAGCAAGTTTTGTTAAGTGTGTTAACTTGTTCCCTCGCAAGTGTTATAAATAGATATTAATAGATGATTTAAAGTATAAAAATAATTTTGTTAATTCATAAGTGTTAAGGGTAGGTGCATTAATATAAAACTAATAAACTAAAAAAATTAGAAGAATTAATGTTTAAAAGTAAATTCTTACGGCTCAAATTCTTGTTGAGAGAGATGACCACCTTTACTGTCAAAAAATAATTGAAACAGCATTTCCTCAATTGATAAACACTTATTCTCTGGATCCATAGATCTCACCACTCTAAACGAAGAAGATAAAAATTTTATATTAGAATGTATTCCTTTTTTACAACTTTGGACAAATACATAGCTTACAAGATCTTACTTAATTGGAGCAACGAAGCTTGTTGAACCTCTTCTTACTCTCTTCTCTCTTTTCTCTAGCTTTCTTCTTTTTATTCTCCGTCTACTCCTCTGGGAATAGGGCTTTGTATCCCCAGATTTTTAATTTATATGAACCACAAAGAAACCTATTTTGATTAGGATATCACAACTCTATCTCTTAAATATCTAGTCTTACGATTCTTTTTTTTTTAATCTATAAGAAAATTTTCAAGAATTTATAGTTTTTTTTTTTATGTGTATAGGTATGTTAATTTAACAGATAACATTACGTTATTTCTTTTATAGGAGATATTATTATTATTATTTATTTTAGATATGCTTAGTAATCTAATATTTTTTTAATCTGTAATCTAATATGAATTTTATGGAAAGAAAAGTCTAAAATATGCGAGATTTTTGTAGTGCAAATCAGGTAGAAAAATATTAATAATATTTAATTTATTAAAAAAATTTAAACACAGTGAAATTAACCAAACACAAGAGAAAATAAGATAGGGAGAATAACAATTTCCAGATAGTCTTACTTTCAAAAAAAAAAAAAAAGTTTCAATAATTATAAATATATAATTGATATAATAGATTTCTAATCTTTGTAGGATCCTAATGAAATTAGGATTCTCCTAGTATTTGGACCTTTAGTTTTAGACCTTAATATTTATTAGGATTAGGAAACTTGTTTCAATCGATTATTTAGCCTCAAATCTTAAGTTATGATGGTGATACCTTGGTATGATGATTAAGCGGAAAAAAAAAAAACCATTAGTTTGTAATCCAAATTCTCTAAGACATTAATACAAGTTTTTTTATTATCATAATATTTTTATTTGATTTTTTATAATTTTTATTTCATTAGAAATCTTATTAGGAATCAGATAGGTAAAAAAAAGAAAGAAGTAATCTTATTAGGAATATTATAGTACCATATTATGGGATTAGAATTTTTTTTTTTGGATAGATTAGAATATGATTTTGAAGACACTTCTTATTCTATCAGATTCTGATTTGTTATTTCTTATAGGGAAATCCACTAAAATTAGGATTCTTTTTCTTTTTTATTTTTTGTGTGTGCGATATATTTTATTTTTATCAAAAAGTCATACATACGATATCTTATATGTCTGTTAGCGACATTACCATATTTTATGGTTTATTTTAGTTTTATTCACAAATATGACTCTAAGGAGACTGAAAATCATAATAAATCTAACTAGGTTCGACTACTAGTAAAATAAAATAAAAAAAGCTTAAGGAACTAATTTTCATGTAAATAAATATTATATATGGCAATTCTATTTATTTATAAGCATATATGTGAATAAAATAACTAAACAACATAAACATAATTAGGGTCATTTTCTAGCAATTATTTCTAAGTTAACTGCTCTTCAATAAAGTGCACAAAACTTTTGTACAGTACTCTTCAAATAACACACATTACAATTCTATTAACAATAAATACATTCTTAAAAAAAAAAAAGTAACATACAAAAGTGAAAGCAAGCACATCACTTGTTTAAAAACTACTTTTACGTATCAACTATGCAGAATTTTTTTTTTAAACTTTGTCTTCGTTTAAGTCTCTTAATTACTTCGACTCACAAATTAATTATAAGTTTAAAAATTTAATAATAAATTTATACTTTAAAAATACTAGTGCTCAAATACCAAAAATAATTAACACCCTCTAAACCCAACACCAATATAAATTGCTCTTGATGTTAGGCTCATGCTTCATCTTGAGTCTGTAATGGTGATTTGTCTAATTTCCAGATAATTAAATGTCACTAGGAAAAAAAAGAAAAGTCTTTATGCTATCTAGTGGCTGCCATCTAGAAGTGCTTTTATTAGCTGAAATAACTTTTTTCTCATTCACACAAATTCTAGTGTTAAGGAATTTTTTTTTTCTTAGCGGAAAATGCTCTTTTGGCTTTCTTGATTGGAATGTACAAGTAGTTCTTGGTATTTGGTGGCTGGTGTTAGTCTTGCTTTCATGAAGGCTTTTTCCATTCTCTTCTAAATTTAATATGCAAATAGGAACAACAGAGTCACTGACTTAGATTATAGAATGGTTATTCTATGTCTTTTTTTACTAAACAAGATAATTTTCATTCTATAAATTAAAAAATAAAAAATAATCACAGAAAAATAATATGTGTATATTTATATAAGTACACCTATACTCATTTACATGTTTAAAAATATAAATAAAAAGTTAAAAAAATATAAAAATAAATAGACATATATCACTCGAGAAGAAAAGTGTAGGAGCAAGAGTAACGTTATATTCTGCTGCATCCTTCTACAAATTATTCTAATATTATAAAAAATAAGTATTAAATGAAAAAATAAATATATACATTCATTATCTTTGAAATCATAAAATAATTTAATTCTTTCTTCTAAAAAGATTTGTAAAAAGGAAAATGTTGTAGGAGGATTTAAAATTATTCTAGCAGCAATAACAGAAAAAAGGAAGATGCTAATTCCACAAACATTGATTTTTTGCACATGTTAATTCGGACTTCTTGAATTATAAGTTAACGTAATTCCACCTCTTGAATTATAGTTAATCGTAAGAATAAAATTTTATATAAAATATATGAAAAAAATAAGTGTGCCACGTAATACCACTTTAAACCTATTTTAAAATTATGTGATTGTTATTGAGTTGTTTTTATTTATTTTAATAATTTTTAATAAACTTTATAATGTTATATTATTTTTATTATTTGATATAACTTTTACAATTATTTATTCAATTACAAAGTTTTTAAAATAAACCCACATTCTATTATATTTAGAATTTATGCAACTTATAATAAATGTCTAATTAATTATCCAACCTACTCTTTGATTGCTAATATTATGTAAACATTAAGAATTATACTTTAATAGTTGCAACTTTTTTGGATGCTAATATTACATGGAGCTTTTAAGAATATGAGTTATATCTACATTTATTTTTAATGTTATTTTTATATATTTGTTTACATTTTTTTATTTTGTTTACAATTTTATCTTCATAATATACCCTTTCTATTTAAAATTAAAAAAATACTATTTAAAAAGTTTATATTTAAAAATATAAAATATTTTTATTTTAAAAATAATAATTTTTTTTAAATAACAATAATAATTAAATTTTTATTTTAATTATTTTCAATATATTTAACTAAAAATAAAATATTAAATAAAAATATCATAAAATATATTTTTATTAATATAAAAAATGATACTTTATAATTTTACACCTCAATATTGTGAAAATAACTTTTTCTTTTTAAGAATTATACTCTAATAATTGCCACTTATTGTTTGAAGTAGCATCCAATGATACATTTTATTAAAAGGGAGTGCGTTTCTTAAAAACTCCACTATTTGTGCGGTATTATAACACACTCTACGAGGGGGAGGGGGAGTGTCTTGGGTAATGGCACTTGTTAAAAAATTGCCTCACAGAAATGTTGACACGAGTTTCACAAGTAAACTAGATTATAGATGACCAAATCAATATACTGAAGTAGTAATAATTTCATATACTTGTAATCAATTAACACCAAGAGTGGCAAAGTTAATTATTTTTTTATGTACCAAATTACAAATAAGGACTATTAAAAACACCACTACATGATAACACAATCATTAAATTTTTTAATATAACATTAACATAATATTAATATATATATTTGCATTCAAGATGTACAAAGAACAAAACCTAAATTGAGAAAACTTCTAACGGTGCTTCATCTTCCTTTTAGCATTTTTCAGACCATAATGCTTGTTGTATATCTAAAACATTGTAACAGAATACCCGTGTGGAAATCAACACATCAAAATAGTGATAAGTTCATATAGTTGTCATCAATTAACACTTAGATTAGCAAAGTTAATTGTTTTTTGTTAGATACAAAATTACAAATGAGGACCATTAAAAACACCACTATATAAGTAAGAGCAGAAGACATTAACATATGTATTTGCATTCAAGATGTGGGAGGAACAGAACCTAGCTTGTGAAAACTTCTAGCAACGCCTCACCTTCCTTCTAGCATTTTAGACCATGATCTTCCACAAGAAAGCTTTCTTGTTGTAGACTGCAGAGTTTAGTCAGTCAACTGGCACTGGTTGCATGTTTTCAGCCTCCTTTCGTGGCACTTGAAACGGGAGATGTCAAGTATCGTTCTCCGAAACTTGGATGAACAGTCTGTAATTCCAACCACCCATTACATTCAGAACCAACAAAAACACAAGAGAAAGAACAAAGTTGCTGATGAAAGTATATAATAGCAGAAAATTCTGCAGATAATTCCGTAGTTTAACCACACTAATTTAACTTATTAACTGTAGTGGTTCCTACCACAATAAGCTTGCCTTTGTTCTCAGGCAACTGAGCTAGTCTGAGTGCGGCAACTGTATTAGCTCCAGATGATATTCCTACCTGGGAAAAGTTAAGAAAGAAAAGCTTAACCGAGTTTCGGACTTCTGAGTATTGATTCTGGTGTGACCCTCTCTTCAAACGAAGAGCCAAAGAAAAAATCCCTTCAAAGAAGAGCCTCAACAATATTATTTTCTCATATCTCCCAATGGGTAGCTTCCATCCATACATATAGTGTCTTGTGAATCATAACTAACTTCCTGAATACAAGCTACGCCATAAAGAAAAAAACAAAATAGCAAAGCAATAAAACGTGTATGCTGTTGAGGGAAACTAACTCTGCTACTTGCACCCTGCTACTAGTCAATTTATATTGTAGTCCTTCATCCATTTGGGCTTAACCTTATTTCTCTTGGCCCTAACTTGTGGAATGGTTATCTCAGGTTCTTCCTCTGCATCACTGCTTGGGCCTTCATCCCATCCTTCTTGCTGATTCATAGCATCCCTCCCACGATCCAAAACCACCTTGTCCTCAAGGTGGAAATTGGGATAGTCATTTTTTAATTGCGAAAGAGATTCCCAGGTGGAGTCTTCTGGATATAACCCCAACCATTGAACTAAAACCATTGTGTTTTTAGGGTCCTCGGCATTGCGTGTATCCAAAATTGCAGCAGGCTCAATGAGAGGTTGATTATCTTTGGACAAGGGTGGTAAGGATAAGGTAGGTGTGTCTATACCTTTACATGGCTTAAATTTTGAAACATGGAATACTGGGTGGATTTTTGCCGTCGGAGGTAAGGCTAATTCAAAGGCAACCTCATTGATGCAGCTAGATATCTTAAATGGCCCATAATATTTTTGTGCCAACTTCTGGACTGAGTGTGCCTTGATCGAACTTTGTCTGTAGGGTCTGAGCTTGACAAAAACAAGATCCCCAACCTGGAAGGAATGTGGTCTCCTTTTTCGGTCTGCTACTTCTTTCATTGCTACTTGAGCCTTGTGCAATTTCTTTTGGAGTTGTTCAAAAATAGCTTCCCTAGTCTGTAATTCTTGATCAACAGCTTCCAAGTTGCTAGTTCCTGGTATGTACTGTGGAATGGAGGGAGGAGTTCGACCAAACATAACTTGAAATGGTGACATCCCAGTGGATGAGTGAATTGCTGTGTTGTAATGCCATTCTGCCCAGTGTAAGAACTTTCCCCATTGTTGTGGTTGCGTATGAACAAATGCACGTAAGTATTGTTGGAGGGTTTTATTCACCACCTCAGTCTGGCCATCGCTTTGAGGGTGATAAGCTGTGGACATCCGTAGTTTAGTTCCACTGAGTTTAAAGAGCTCCTGCCAAAAATGGCTCAGAAAAATAGGGTCTCTATCTGAAATGATGCTTTTAGGCATGCCATGTAACCTGCAAATATGATGAGCAAAAACATCAGCTACCTTAGCAGCTGTATAATTTGTGGACAACAGAGCAAAATGGGCAGCTTTGGAAAAACGGTCGACAACCACTAGAATGACTGTGTGGCCTTGGAATGAAGGGAGTCCCACAATAAAATCCATGCTGATATCTTCCCACACTCTCCTTGGAATATCAATGGGCTGAAGAAGACCATATGGAACCTGATTTTGATCTTTAATTTTTTGGCAAGTAACACAATTGTGGATGTAATCAGATACATCTTTCTTCATGTGGTGCCAGAAAAAATTTTCTTTAAGTCTACCATAAGTTCTGGCAATGCCAGCATGCCCCCCTAAGGGTGTAGCATGAAATTCTTCTATAAGCATGGCCTTGAGGGATGAATTAGCAGTTAAGTATAACTTCCCTTCAAAGAATAAGAGCCCTTGAATAACAATGAAGGCTGAGTATTTGTCTGGGGCCTCTTTAATTGCTTGGAATAATTGAGAAAATTCAGGGTCGTCTATATAAGCCTTCCGAAGTTTCTCTAGGAATTCAAAATGAGGCACTGTCAACCCGAACAATTGTAGGAACTGGTCAGATGATCTGGACAATCCATCTGCAACTTTATTTTGTGATCCAGGTTTGTAGAGGATGTCATACTGGAATCCTAACAATTTAGACAGGTAATATTGTTGCTCTGGGGTCTGGATTACTTGTGTCATGAGTTCTCGGAGACTTCTCTGATCTGTGTAAATGAGAAACTTTCGTCCCAACAAATATGTTCTCCACTTCTTCACAACCTCAGTTATAGCATGGAGTTCACGAACATAAGTGGATGAAGCAGCCAGTGTGGGGCAAAATTTTTTACTAAAGTAACAGATAGGATGGCCTCTTTGGATTAAAACAGCACCCATACCTTGGCCAGAAGCATCAGTTTCCAAAATAAATTCTTCATTGAAATTAGGCAATGATAAAACAGGGGCTTCAGACATTGTGACCTTCAGTTTTTCAAAAGCTGCCTGAGCCTTTTCACTCCAAGAAAAATTATCTGTTTTTTAGAAGATCAGTTAAAGGAGCTGCTAGGGAAGCATAGTTACAAATAAATTTCCTATAGAACCCAGTAAGTCCCAAAAATCCTCTAAGTTGCCTTATAGTTTTCGGCACAGGCCATTCCACCATAGCACGAATTTTCTCTGGATCAGGCCCCACTCCTGTTTGAGAAACAATATGCCCTAAATACTCTATAGAGTCTCTGCCTAATAAGCACTTGGATTTCTTTAAGTAGAATTGGTTTTCAGTTAAGCATGCAAAGACAATATTCAAATGCTCCAAATGATCCAGTAGTGATTTACTATAGACTAGTATATCGTCAAAGAATACAATCACAAATTTCCTCAAATAGTCTTTAAATAACTGATTCATTGTTGCTTGAAAGGTAGCAGGTGCATTACAAAGGCCAAATGGCATTACCAGGAATTCATAGTGGCCCTCGTGTGTCCGAAATGCTGTTTTGTGGATGTCTGTCTCCCGCATGCGAATTTGATGATAGCCTGAGCGTAAATCCAGCTTAGAAAACCAGGCAGCACCATACAATTCATCCAGTAATTCATCAATCGAAGGTATTGGAAATCTATCCTTGCAGGTAATGGCATTAAGGGCTTTGTAGTCTACACAAAAGCGCCAAGAACCATCTTTCTTTCGGACCAATAATACTGGTGAGGAGAATGAACTTGAGCTATGCCTCACGATTCCCATATCTAGCATTTCACGGAGTAGTTTTTCAATTTCTTGCTTCTGGAAATGGGGATATCTATAAGGCCGAACATTAACAGGATTTGAGCCATCAATGAGGGGTATAGCATGGTCTGTTTGGCGGACAGGAGGAAGGTTTGTGGGGGTATCAAAGAGGGAAGGGTATCTTTGAAGAAGTGCTTCAATTGAAGGTTCTAAATTCTGGCTTTCTGTTGGTAAGGTTGGAGGAGATAACAATTGGAAGTGGTAAAAGGTGTCCACTCCTTCTGTTTGAATAATGCGTTTAAGTTGATGAAGGGAGGCTTCTGCTGAAATGGGTTCGGTGTCCCCCACCAGCTCTACTATTTGACCTTCTTTGACAAACTTAAGTACAAGTTGGTCATAATTTGTTAAGACCGGCCCCAGGGATTTAAGCCACGGAATGCCCAAGACGACATCTGCACCCATAAGTGGTAAAAGATACAAATCAACAAGAAATTGATGAGCTCCAATTTTTAGTGATGTCTGGCGGCACATGGAAGAACATGGCAATGCAGCTCCACTACCCACTAGGACACGAAAATTTTTGGCTGGAGTTGTGGGTAAGCCCAAGTGTTTGGCTATGCGGGTTTGGATGAAATTTTGGGTCGCACCGCTATCCACTAAAACAAGAACTGGGGATTTACCAATGTATGCCTGAACTCGGAAGGGTATAGTGGCATTGCCCAAAAGTGTATGAAGGGTGAATTGGTCCGGGTCAGGTGTTGAAGCATGGGTGAGTGGGTGGTCTGTTGTTGGATCAGTTCGAAGCAAGCACTCTGTAAGGGTTGTATCAATGGATTCTGACGATTAGTGGTCTGTAAAAAGAAGAAAAAACTGTCGTTTACACTTGTGGCCTGGTTTGAAGATTTCATCACAGTTATAACACAAGCCTTTCTCTCGGCGTTCTTGTAGTTCAGCAGCTGTTAATTTTCGAATGGGTAGAGGAGAATTGGGTGTAATGGGTGTTTGGGTAATATTTGATGAAGTGGGTTTGTATGGTGGTTTGCTCGGAACAAGGGAGAATGGGGCTGGTTGTGATCTGGAAGACGTGGGATCGTAACGGTGTAGGGTAGATGTAGGGTTGCTATCCAAAAATTTACTCTCTTGTAATTTGGCTAAGCTAATGGCTTGAGATAGAGAATTGGGTTGGAAAGCGAGTACCTCTCGACGAATGTGCGGTTTGAGGCCCGAAATGAAACAGCTAAGGTAACTGGAGGGAGGAAGACCGGTGATGCGATTTGCTAGAGATTCAAATTGAGACTGATAATTCATAACAGTGCTGGTTTGGGTAAGTTTAAACAAGGTACCAATGGGGTCCTCGAAATCAGATGGGGCGAAGCGAAGTTCTAGTGCTCTGAGGAAAATTTCCCAGGAAAGAAGTTGTCCATTGGAGAACATCCATTGATACCATGCCAAAGCATCTCCTTCCATGGCGAAAGAAGCAAGTTTAAGTCTCTGTTCTACGGGTGTTTTGTGGTATTCAAAGAACTGGGTAATCTTGAAAATCCAACCCAGAGGTTCAGAACCGTCGAATTTTGGTAGCTCCAATTTCATATGGGTGGAGGTAAATGGGTAAGGCTGTGTGGTGTTGGTAATTATGGGTTGTTGGGTTTCAATGGTGGCTACACGGTCAGTCAAGGAGGAGAGTTTATCCATGATGGTATTCAAGGTGATTTCAAGCCGATCAGCTTGTTTATCACTATTTCTGGAGTTTCCGGCCATGGAGAAGCTCTCAATGAAAGCACCAAGATGGTGTGACCCTCTCTTCAAACGAAGAGCCAAAGAAAAAATCCCTTCAAAGAAGAGCCTCAACAATATTATTTTCTCATATCTCCCAATGGGTAGCTTCCATCCATACATATAGTGTCTTGTGAATCATAACTAACTTCCTGAATACAAGCTACGCCATAAAGAAAAAAACAAAATAGCAAAGCAATAAAACGTGTATGCTGTTGAGGGAAACTAACTCTGCTACTTGCACCCTGCTACTAGTCAATTTATATTGTAGTCCTTCATCCATTTGGGCTTAACCTTATTTCTCTTGGCCCTAACTTGTGGAATGGTTATCTCAGGTTCTTCCTCTGCATCACTGCTTGGGCCTTCATCCCATCCTTCTTGCTGATTCATAGCAGATTCATAAAGAGTAGTTTATTTATTTATTTATTTTTTTCTGGTTATATAAGGATCAGATGTAATTCTCAAGATAAACTCTATAGCAGGATAAGTCATGCTTGAGACTCGGAAAGTTTCAATTTAGATGCATAAATTTCTGAAATTGAAGTGTCACTCACCATAAGTCCTTCCTTCAAGGCCAACTGCCTAGCCATGTTAACTGCATCTTCACTGCTAACCTGCCACAAAAATTTCAAATGACAGTTGAGAGAGAGAAGATTGGATATTGTATGTGCATCACTTCAAGCACTTACTTCAAGAACTTTCTCCATTACATCCATGTCCAATATGTCTGGTTTGAATCCAACACCATTGCCGTAAATAAAATGAGGACCTGTAAAAATGGCATTGTCAGATTCCTCAACTTCTCTAATAGAATCTAGTTAATGCTCAGTAACAACTTGGAACACTACAGGCTGCAGTAGCGCTTTCAATTCTAAGTAGTGTGTACTTGATGAAGCTCAGTTAAGGAAAAGTGAAGGATTCAAAAAGCCGGATAGTTACTTACCAGGCTTACCACCATTCAGTACATTACTTGCAGCTGGCTCCACTCCATATATCTATTATGGTAGGAAACATTTCAAGGGTAATTATTATAATTCCTATAATCACTTTGATAGCCACAAAATTTTTTACTACATATAACCAGCTTAATTATTATAATTCCTAATCAGTGTTTTTGACTATTACATGATGGTAAAGAATACCCTATGTTATTTAGAGAACTACCTCTCTTCAGCATATGGGCGTTTGTTTCCTTTCCTCTTACGATTAACTCCATTAGAAGCACCCTTCAACAATTATAAACTTAATTATCAACGTTGCAAAATGGGAAAAGTTGGAAAAAGTCAAATAGAATATATCGAAATCATATTACCATGCCCTCCTTCCACTTGATGGCAGTGCCAGTGATCTTAGTTGGTTCATCATCAAAAAATGCTAAAGTTTTTGTCAACTTTTCATTTTCAAAGTACGGATTCTCCTTGAAATTCTGTAATATCAATTCAAAGATAATAGAGATAAGGCAAAAGTTTTCATCAAGACCTATCAGCATATCATATCATAATAGTGGACCCCAATAGAAAAATAACATATTTATAATACATATGCAAATACACACCCAACCACAAGAGGAATATAAAAAGGGGTTGTTAAAGAATTCTCAAGAACAATAACCAAGAGTGAGATAAGAAACTCACAAATGTGATTGTGTAACCTAACTGCATATCTTTGAAGTCTTCAACGTCAAGAGAGTCTACATACTTAAATATCTATGTCAAGAAGGAAGGAAAAGAATTAGAAATTATTCAACCATTTCTCCATATTTGTCAGAAAAATTTACATCTTTAACCATGACACAACTTTAACCTCAGATCGCTTTAGGAAAATAAAAAATTAATACAAAAGGAATCCATATGATTTGGAAATAAATTTGTTGAAGAATTATCATCAATTTCCAAAATTTTCTCGCTTGCTTCTTCATTGAACTGTTTCAATACAAAGCTACATAAGATTTATATGACAATAAACATTGTAGCATCACTTTCATTACTTTACTGCCCTCTCAAAGTAACCTATAGATATGGCTAAGAAACCATGCATAGTTGAATATAATGAAAATGATGAATTACAAAGCAAAATTTACAAATATAAGTAAAAACACCACAAAAATGGCGTTAATAAAGCTATTCCCCAAATTTAACGTATCAATATCTTATCTTTATTGCAACTCACTCGAAAACACAAACCAAAACGCTTTTCCAACCCTTTAAACGTCAAAGAAATCAGCCAAGCTGCAATCTTTCTTTCCAGGACAAGCAGAAACAAATATCATACAAACCCAGTAAAATAAGAGAGCAAAGTCATCAACCATACATATGACTTCGATCCTACGGATGGCCAGGCAAAATTCATTACAAATAGGTAGAAGCTGATGAAAAGCATGTCTTTTGGTCCTGAAAATTGAATGAAAAAACAAAAATCCCAAGCTCAGAGACCCATATGTAGCATATAATGGTCGCCTATCCATAAATAGGGAAAGAGGACGATACTCACAGTGACCATGACTGCAGAATTCTCAAGCAACTTTTCTGTTACTTTGATTTTTCCGGCTATGTCAGTTTCTTTATCTTCATCCCTCCAGTTCGTTCTTGATATGGCCAGAACCACCAATCTCCATAATCACTGTGCCGATTACCCTCTCCAACTGCTTCGGCCTTCGCTACTTCTCCCAGCTTCGATAAAAGCATCAAGAACCATCGCAAGAAACAAAATCCGTATCAAGAATCAACAATCATATGTGTTAAAAGATTACCTGTAGCGACGGTTGAGACACCGGCGAGCAAGCCGGCCACGTAATGCTTGTAACCTGAGCTCTCTGTTACTTTGATTTTTCCGGCTATGTCAGTTTTTTATCTTCATCCGTGGGTAAGTGTCAATCCGGCGGGGTTTCGCAAGCAGATCAATTGATTTGGTAAAAAGATAAAAGGACGAGAGAGTTAAGTGTGTTCAAAAAAGAGTAACGTAAAAAAAATTGGGTAACATAAGCTTAACATGTGTCAAGCAGGTGAAGGTTATACTTTCCAAGTGTCGAATCCACGTTAATATGCATTTTAGCAAAACCCACCAGTTTCCCATTATAGATAGATAGATAGATGAGTGAGTCAGCGAGGGTCAGTCGACCAGTGGCAAGGGCGTCTCTTCACAACCTCTAAGTGATGTTTCCGGTGAAACTCAAGGATTCCACGTCCTACCCGATCTGAGGTATTTGAACTTGCGTCAACATCAGCGGCCGTTTCTTCTGTGTCTGTAGCTAACTCTGTTTCCTCTGACAAACGGAGGAAACTTTTCACGAATGGCTTCATCAGTCGTTACCCCAACGTTCACTTCCAACATTCACACCAAGGTCGATTTCTTCACTTTTCCCATTACTCCATTTACCTCAAATTCAGTATATGACACTCATTTCCCTTGATTGTTGCTTCAAATATATATATATATATATATATATATATATATATATATTATATATATATATATATATATTATATATATATATATATATATATATATATATATAATATAAATGGGTTAAAATTCCACGAACTCATATCTGGGTTTTCTGATTTTCCTCAGAAAGATTTGGGTCTCACTGTTTTCTCTTCGGGGTCGACGCTTTCTACTCAGAGATGCCAGAAAACGGTTCGGAAGAGAATTTGTTGTTCGGTGACGGCACCCCAGCAATCGGAACGCAAGCCTTCCACCACTGGATCAGTTTTGTTCTGTTGCTTCTTTGGGTGTTTTGCATTTTAGGGGTGGTTGTTGGTAATAATGGTTCTTTTGATTGATTTCAGGTGAAGTCAGCAATGACTATGACCGAAAAGATATTGGCTAGGGCCTCTGAGAAAACCCAATTGACCCCAGGTGACAATGTTTGGGTTAATGTTGATGTTTTGATGACCCATGATGTCTGCGGCCCTGGTTCTTTTGGAATTTTTAAGAGAGAATTCGGTGAAAATGCTAAGGTATTGGTTGGCTATTGTTCAGTATGTCTCATTTTGATGATTTGCTTTCTGATGTTAGTAAATTTAATAAAATCGATTCATATGTTGGTGATGGAATAACACTGATGGGTGTTTTGATGCATTTGAGCATTTTAGAGTATGATATCTTGTTGGGATGAACTGGTTAGCAAGGAGTAGGAGCATGATCATGATATCAAGGCCCTGGTGAGGGTTAGATGTGACACTAACTATGGAATTGCCGTTAGAAGTCATTAGTTGTGTTTGGATGTCAGTGGAATTGTGAAGATTAATTTTATGTGGGTAATTTGAGGTAGGAAAGACGAGTTAATGATATTATCTAAAAAGAGAGGATAAGGGCCATGTAATGAAGTTTAAGATGTTCCAAGAAAAAAAAAAAAAAAAAAAAAAAATTCTATATGCTGTTCATCTCAACTCTAAAGCAAACAAGATGCTTTCTTCTTATTGAAATTAGACTTCTGTCATCTCGAAGATCACTTGAATTATGGCATAGCTGTCCTGCAATTCACTGAAAAAATTGAATGAAATGATGACTTCTCTCCTGGATAAGTCTTTTAAAAGTAAGTTTACTGGTTTGAAGTGCTTGTTAATCTAAATAAAATTCTTGGAATTTATATCTGTTTAATGTCCCTGGCAGATGCTGTTCAACATTTTACACCAAAAATGTATCTATACATCTCTACTGGCTTGTATGGAAGGAACTCTTAGTTGAGTGCTTATGCTTTAATTACTTGATGAACAATTTGTTACGGTTTCTGGAATTGCTTTGCAGTTTTTATTTTTTATTTTTTTTCAATGCTAAGATCTAGCTTTTGTTATTTCCTGATTGTATATTTTATTTTAAATTAAAGGTATGGGACCGTGAAAAGATTGTAATTATACCCGACCACTACATATTTACAAATGATGAACGTGCTAATCGGAATGTGGACATCTTGAGAGACTTATGCCAGGAGCAGAATATCAAGTACTTTTATGATATTAAAGATCTTTCTAATTTTAAGGTACCCGTAGATTTTTTTCTTCACAATAATGATTCTGTATAATAAATTGTTAGAAGAACTTGTGGTGACACACACTATGCTCGTGGATATTGAACTTGAGTATATAATCATGCAGGCAAACCCAGATTACAAAGGTGTGTGCCATGTAGCTCTTGCTCAGGAAGGTCATTGCAGGCCAGGAGAGGTTTGATTCAATCTTGCAAGTTGTTTAAGATGATAGTGAATATGATTTGGCATTCTTTTTGGTCGCAGCTTTATTAAAACTGTTCTCTTGTCTCCAGGTTCTTCTTGGTACTGATTCTCACACTTGTACAGCTGGAGCATTTGGCCAGTTTGCTACAGGGATTGGTATTACTGATTCAGGTTTTGTATTGGGGACAGGGAAACTTCTGCTCAAGGTAATCTGATATATCATTGGTCTATATTGCTGTAATGAAGCACATTATATCATGTTTCTTGTTACTATGATAAGTAGAGCTCAATGCTCATATTGTGTTCACTTCTTTTAACAGATCTGGAGGAAAGAGTACACCTTTCCTGCCTTCTTTCTTCTATGCAGCTACATTCTGCATTCTTAGTGATATTATCGTTTATCCAAGACACTCATTTAGTAGCATCACGGATGGTTATTGTAAATTATCCTCTTTACTTAGGCTTTTCCCTCTATAAGTGCCTATTATACACACACTTAAACGAACTTATTTTACCTTTCTATAGTGGCCATGTTCCATAGGTTGCTAGCATGTTCTACTAGTGGTTGTTGTAAATGTGTTTTATGTATATTTTTCCATACTACCAGATATACTGACCAGAGAAAAACCTGGGGGCTTTTGCCCTTTTATATATCTAAATTGCAGGTGCCCACAACTCTCAGATTTGTAATGGATGGAGAAATGCCCCACTATTTGCTTGCAAAGGATTTGATTCTACAAGTAAGTGTACCTGGATCCTATTTGTTTGTTTCTGTTGGATATAATCATATTTTATGGCAAGCATGATGGTGTGCATGTGCTATATATACACAATTACATCATTACATGTGTGATCGGTTTTGTATTGCAGATTATTGGTGAAATAACCATGGCTGGTGCTACATACAAGTCTATGGAGTTTGTTGGGACAACTATTGAAAGTTTAAATGTAAGTATATCCAGCGAGGTGCGATGCTAGCAAATATTGATTGTACTCCAAATATTGCATCAGTTGCTGAATTCCTTTTAGTTTGATATGAATGGTACTTTGATAAAACGCTCTTCTTGGTAGATGGAAGAACGGATGACATTGTGCAACATGGTTATTGAAGCTGGTGGAAAGAATGGTGTTATTCCCGCTGATAGCACTACATACAAGTACCTTGAGGTTTGTTGCGACTGAACACATACACTGGAATTGTTCTGTTGCTTCTGATCTTTTCCATTTGTGTATGGATGTGTGATTTTGGTATATATATTTCTAGAAGTAACTGAGATGGAGATTCAAATGATTTTTTTAGTTGTTTGGCTAGCTTATATATCATAAGCAGAGGCTTTTTGTGTTTGCTTTGTTTTGACACTATCTTCCTTAGCAGGGCCTGTAATGTTGTGTTTATTTCTCTTACAGGACAAGACATCTGTCCCATATGAACCAGTTTATAGTGATGACAATGCAAGGTAGCTCTAATTATTTATTTTCTTCTTGTTACTTATAGTTAGCAAAAAATGCTCTGTCTCCCTTAGTGCCCACTAAGTACATTATATTTATTGCCTTTACAAGTTATAAAGTACATTATATTTATTGCCTTTACGAGTTATAGTATATTTGAACTAGCAGTGATAAAGGTGGACACAACATATGGAGGAAAATTTCTATGTGTGTACAATTAAGATTACAACATTATGTTATCCTCTTTATCTTCCGTCCTTTGTGATCAGAGACAGTAATATAGGATTGCCTATTTATTTGCTTCTTTCTGTTAGTTGAAAGAAACTTATAAAGTTAGAAGTACCATGCTGAAATTATTTTTATATTTATATCCATTATATATATTATTTCTTGAAGTTTGTGACTTTGTGATAATTAACATATGCAAAAAAAATACTGGTTCTCTTTAATAATGCGGTAAAGAACAAGGGTTACCTTGTAGTATATGTTATAATGTTAGGACCATCTTGTGAGAGAGATTTGTCTTATAGGTATGGACTGTCTTTGTTACTATGATTATGTTTATGAATGAATACAATATTTTCCATATATAGACTGGAGAAAATTTGAATAAAGGAAATTAATTGCCCGTAATTATTACCTATTAGTTTCATCCATTATAGTACTAACAAGTTTGATGTTTTGGCTTCTAGATTTCTTTGTGAGTATAGATTTGATGTCTCAAAACTGGAGCCTGTGGTGGCCAAGGTGAGTCATTTGATTTAATTTCAGGTGAACTTTACTCTTTGTTTATCTGCCAGGTTGCCACTTTTCTTGCTTTCATGGCTAATATAATACTTATGTAATGATAGCCTCATTCTCCTGATAATCGCGCTTTGGCAAGAGAATGCAAGGATGTCAAAATTGACAGAGTATATATTGGATCTTGTACTGGTGGAAAAACACAGGATTTCATGGCAGCTGCCAAAGTTTTTCTAGCATCAGTAAGAATCATATATTCTTATTTTCTATTTTGCAATATGTCTGGTTCTGATATTGTCAATGGCTTCACTGGTTAAGTCCTATACTATTTTTGGATGCTGAAGGCCTGATATTTGCTTCTGCAGGGTATAAGGGTCAAAGTTCCGACATTTCTTGTGCCCGCTACGCAGAAGGTTCGAAAACTTTTCATGTTTTTATGATTCTCTTTTTCAGTGGATTTGAAGCTTTAAACACCTCCCAGAGTAATTAAGGATGAAGACATCTCAAATGTTGGAATTACAGGTTTGGATGGACATTTACAGCCTCCCGGTACCTGGATCTGGCGGTAAGACTTGCTCGCAGATATTTGAAGAAGCTGGTTGTGACACGCCTGCAAGTCCTACTTGTGGTGCTTGTTTGGGTGGACCAAAAGACACTTATGCACGTTTGAATGAACCTCAGGCAAGTGTCTATCCTTTTTCTTTATTGGATCACTAAAGTGAATTTTAATTCCAGATGCTTGGCCAAAGATAGAATAATTACAGATGAAAAGAAGCCTGTCCGTACATGGATTGGGTTATAATTATTACTAAAATTTCATAATGAGGAGGATTTTTTTTCTGATTCTCCTATTTCTATTGTGATTATTGAGGGTCTAGCTCGTTCTCATGGTGATGGGAATCTGTATTCAGTTATGTCACCATCTAAGAATTTCTATTTGATTGGTTGTGCAGGTTTGTGTTTCAACAACAAACAGGAACTTCCCTGGCCGAATGGGGCACAAGGAAGGTCAAATATATTTGGCTTCCCCATATACAGCTGCAGCATCTGCTTTGACTGGTTATGTTACAGATCCAAGAGAGTTCTTGCAGTAGGGTACTATACCACTTTCCTTGTAATTTATAACATGCTTAATTTTCAATTCGCAAACCGAAATATAGTAAATAGTTTAAAAAAATTTCAATTTAAATTAAACTAAATGTCAAGTATATTAGTTTAGTTTTAATGAGAATTGATTTAGTTCGTGTAGTTTGAATGGTTTAATTTGAATTTTGCTCATTTCTAAACATGATATTCATGTCATACTCTTTTGTTCCTTTTCTCTTTTATCACTGAAATTCATTCAAATAAAATAAATGTTCTAAGTTTTTGTAATAAAATACTTAAATGTTTAAAAAAGATTAAGACTCAAGATAAATCAAACCAACTAACTTTTTATTTTGTACGAAACCCATGTTTAAAAAAAAAAAGGTGAAGTATTATTTAAATACTTTTTACTTTATTTTTAGCTATTATCAAGAATCTAAAGGGATGAAAAAAAATAGACAAGGAGGGTTCAAGATGAAACAAGAAGCGATCAAATTTAATACTTAAAATTTTTTATATATATACTTTTTTAAATTTATAAGATTATATTATTTATTTTATATTTTTTAAAGAAATATAATTAAATAATTAAAAAATATATTCTTATAATATTTTTATTTAATATTTTATTTTTTTAAGTAAATACATAATGAATCATTAGAATAAAACTATAAGTAAAAGTATTTTTTCAAAAAATATTATTAATTAATTTTTAAAATAAAAATAAGTTTATATCTTTAAATATAAGACTTTATAAATATAAACTTCTAAATTAAATATGTGTTAATTATTTAGATATGCAAGGAATAAAATGGATTTTTGTTGGTGTCTTTTTTGAGCAAAATCAATTCATTTGTGCTTGATGAGAGAAACCTCATGAGAATGTTGATGAATATGTAAGGAACCAATTCAATGAATGTTTGAATTGATTGAACATTACATGAAGTAGGGAATTAGCTTTTCTCCTCATCTGATCTGATAAATACAAAGCAGAAAAAGTCCATTTGAAAAATCAACTATGAAAGCACGCGTGTCACCCTCCATGTAACATCTTTAGTTTCTACTCCAATCACAGATGGATACCTGTACATTTTAATAGTCCAGTCCAGTCCAAGGAGAATTATTGATGATTTTTCTTTGTCATACATCGGTGAAGGGGGACAGAGATTTTATCCCTCCTACAAGGGAGGGACCGGGTTTGAATCCTATGATATAAAACAAATAATAAAAACAAATTGTTGTCTTATTTAAAAGCCAGCACGTTGGTAAAGTTTTTTACACTTTTTTCTTATAATAATTAACTTTTTAAACAAGAGCACCGTTAGAATGAGGCGCATATAAGAACAATATTCTTATACGATAAACATTGTTCTTAAGTCAGCTTAAAGGTAGAAAAAGTGAAATAGAAAATCAAAAAAGAAAGAGAGATAATAAAAGTTGAAGTGAAATTTTTGTGCGTCTATTTACTAAAATTCTTAAAAATTGCACCACTAAAATTTGCTTGAGATGTGTAAAATAAACAAAAAGTGTTATAATAAGACTTACAAAAATATAATAAAAAATAAAATTAAACAACTTTATTGAATTACACCACTAAAAATGCTCTCAATTAGTATTTTATTTCTTGTACACTTATTTATATCTTTACTTTTATGAATAACTACAAAGTGTACCAACAGATGTACAAATATCATTTTTCAAACCATTAATCTTCTTAAAAGAACGCAGATCAGTCATTTTAACAATGCCGTATTGTCCTTGATTTCCTCTCTTTTAAACTGTTCAATAATAACTCATGTTTGAATAGAAAATAATCATAGATCATTCAATCTGCTCTACATCTTCTCTTTCATCCATGGCTTCCTCTTCTTCGGCTTTCAGTTCTCCTTCTTTCATCAACGGCAAGGTCAATTTCTTTTTCACTACTCTCTCTTTCTTACAGCAGCAGATTTTCTTCTTTTAGAACTGAATAAATTTAACAAACCCATCCTTAAAATTTTTATATTTTTTTTTTTCTTCTCACAGAAAGATCTGAGTCTATCTGCTTTTGCTCCATCTTCATTTGCAATTGAGAAATGGAAGAAAACAATATACATCAAGATTGTTTCTGCAGTGGCACCAAAGATATCTGAACGCAAGCCTTCCACCACTGGCTCAGTTGAGTTCAGCTCTCTTTCACTTTCTTCCTTTCATCATCTTCCATTCATAAAGTCAATGATTTTGCTGCTATATCTACGAAATGATATGCACACACCCATGTACACCAACATCCTGGATTTTATAATTGTTTACAGAAAAAGTAACAAAAATACAAAAGAAAATGTAAAAAATAGATGTACAGAAATAAGTGTGCATATAGTACCAATTATTTGCTAATGGTGGGTTCTGGTGCATTATAGACCAAAACTCACATGACTATGACAGAGAAGATACTGGCTAGAGCTTCTGAGAAATCTGAAGTGAATCCAGGTGAGAATGCCTGGGTTAATGTTGATGTTATGATGCTCAATGATATTACTTGTCCTGGCATCACTGGAATCTTCAAGAAAGAGTTTGGAAACAATGCTAAGGTACTGCTATTTTATGACTTAGCATATAACATTTCATTTAATTAATTATATATATTATTAAACTTTATTTCTATTTTGAGAATGAAGGTTTGGGACACTGAAAAGATTGTAGTAATCCCTGACCACTACATATTTACAAATGATGAACGTGCACATCGCAATGTGGATATTTCAAGAGACTTTTGCTTGGAGCAAAATATTAAGTACTTCTATGATATTACAGATCGCAGCAATTTCAGGGTATGGCATTTATATAATGCACACCTATTTACACTTAATTTTGTGCTTATGGAAAACAATATTTCCCCTTAATCAAATCTTTCTTACTTAAGTGCTAGAAATTTATGACACTGCAGGCTAACCCTGATTATAAAGGTGTTTGTCACATAGCTCTTGCCCAGGAAGGTCATTGCAGACCTGGAGAGGTGCACTTCTTTTGAAGCTATTGATATATTTAATTTGGAAATTCATAATAATGCCTTTCACAAATGCATGCTCTCATACCTTCATTTGTGATAGCAGGTCTTGCTTGGTACAGATTCTCACACAACATCTGCTGGAGCATTTGGCCAATTTGCTACTGGGGTTGGTAACACTGATGCAGCTTTTGTATTGGGAACAGGGAAGATTCTACTCAAGGTATGTAAAATACATTTCACTATGTTTTTTTATGTTGCATTTTGCAGTGTCCTTTATAACTTTCCTATAATTGACCCTATGAATTTGAAAAGATTTTTTGGAGAAAATAACTTCTGTTCTATACTCTATTTTATTAATTGTCTTAAGACTTTTAGTTGGTCAAAAGAATAAAATTTAAAATTTTAATTAATTACTTTATGTTCATTTTTTATTTAGATAAAGTGATCAATTAAAAATTTTTACAATCAAAAATAAGATATAATATAAGATAGAAAATGTTATCTCATTCCTTATATGTATAAAAAAAAAAAAAAAAAAAAACTCTTCTTTTAATTGAACAGATTATTGTAGAAAAGGGTGGATGAATAAAAAGGATTTGAAACTTTTAGCATGCCTCCAACTACATGATATGTGATTTCGATTGCTATCATAGTTTAGGCAACAGTACTATCATTTTTATTTTTATTTTTTTTATATTTGTTATAAGTGCTTATCATTAACAACCTCAACTTTAAGGCTTCAAATTCTATATATACTGTAGGTGCCTCCAACTTTAAGGTTTGTGCTGGATGGTGAAATGCCCAACTATTTGCTTGCAAAGGATTTGATTTTGCAAGTAAGTGAAGTTTTCCTCACCATTTGCTCCTTCAAGTGGAAGCAGTTGATTTAAATGATATGGTGTTGAGTACTAAGACAGTCTATCAATGGTGTGGCCATGGGAAATTGTTAAACATGCAGGTCATTGGTGAGATATCTATGTCTGGTGCAACATATAAAGCCATGGAGTTTGTTGGGACCACTGTTGAAAGTTTAAGCGTATGCGAGCTGCATTTTTTCTTCTCTATTGTTTCTTCTAGAAGCAAATGTTAACACCATGAGTCTAAATTATAGGATTTCATTGTGCTGTTTAGATGGAAGAAAGGATCACACTGTGCAACATGGTTGTAGAAGCTGGAGGCAAAAATGGTGTTGTTGCTGCTGATAAGACCACATACAAATACCTTGAGGTTGGTGAAGTTAATTACTATGCAATGTATCGATGGATGCCTCTCATTGATTCTTTCTTCTTAACTGAAGGAAGCGTCTAATAGTTGATGCTCATCTTGGAATGAAAATTTGAATTTAGTACAGTGTTTTTTTGGTTTTCTTACCTTGCATAATGTCACACCCTATTTTAACTCTTATATTTTGAAAAAAAAAAAAAAAATTTATTAAGCTTGGTTTAAAGTGGTAAATCTTAATTATAAGTGTAGGCTTCAACTAGATAGCTTACTGAGTTGGCAGCTTGCTGCCTTGTTCTTGTAAAATATGAAAGCATGATATATAAATGTTTAAAAATCATGAAAAGCTCCAGATTACAAGTTCAATATGTCTAGAACATGTGGTAAAAATTTCATACAAAGTCTCGTTGGTTTGATGGGTCAATTAAGCAAAGTTTGTATATTGCCTTGTTTACTACGAGAATGTTGTTTAGCTACTTTGAAAAATTATTTGGGCATGGAATTGTGCTCCAATTGCCACAAAAATTTAGTATGGATGAAGTTCAATATGTCAAATACTTGCTATAAAATTTTCAAGTTAAAACTCAAGGTTTAAAGCATCTTACTTGATTTATCCTCTTAACTACCAAAAAACTAATTTTAGAGTTATTGTACATGCTTGAGTAAAATTCTATTAGTTTACATCTTCCATCTATTCAGTTCATTTCTCATTTATGAACATAACATTACACCCTCATACATCGAATATTCAACTAAAACAAATAATTACACATTAATCATGATATTTTACAATTTGAACTACAACCACACTTTATGTTAAGCTTGTCAGCCACCCTTGGTGTTTCTCCAACTGAAAATTATTGATAGTTCCACAAAAATGGATATGAGACTTTAAGTCTCAGTAGCTAATGAGTCAATTAGTAAATATATATGATTGGTACTAGTTATTAATCTCATTAAATGGCATATGAATGCAAAGAAAACACTATGATGCACATAATAACACATACTCACTAAGAACTACTTCCTTGGCAGCTCTAAGCACCACAACATGATAATCCTCTTGAATATCATTTAAACACAGCAAAGAATATAGATAATAGCATACCACAAGCACTTACACCCATAGGCGACTATATAGCATGCAAGAAGAGGTTTAAGGGAGTCACTAGCTACCTTAACTCCTAGCTTTGTTTCTCTTATTGCCTAAGCTATAAATACCTTCTCCTTTCTTCTTTCTCTTCCTCCTTTCCTTCTTTCTGCAGGTCCTCTATTTCTTTTCTTTCCTTAAGGCTGCCGACCTCCTCCCCTTTCTTCCCCCCTTTATTTATTTGCTTTTAGTTTAATTTGTTTTCTATAATTATCCCCTTAAATTAATTAATATTATGGGTAATTAATAGTATGGGCAAGTATGGCTTGAAGATTGATTGTCTTAATTGACTCACACCCCTCTTTAATAAAGTGGTCAGCCTCTTTTCTCTCTCTCCACTTCCCCAACCGACCTACCAATGTCTTCAGCTGAACAAGTCTTCTAATTCCCCTCCTTCATGCGCAAGTCTCCACTATGCCCCCCTTTATTATTTCTATTATTTGTCTCATAAAAATATCATGAAAATACAAAAATATCAAGAATGCAATTATCACACTATGATATTTTGTCAAGTTTTCATTGATGGGAGTGTCCCCTCATTAATAGCAAAATTCTAGATGCTAAAGACATGCAAGGGGCGTGGGTCTTGGGGAAAAACTAGCTGCTGCCTTCATTTGGTCCAATTAGGACCAATTTGGTCACATTCTAATCATCTCCCTAACTAGTAGTTAACTTAGATAGCCATTTAATTGCACTAGTTTATACCACATTTCTAACTCTTTAATTCCTTAATTAATTATTCAAAGTTCATTCCATTTAGGCCAAACTATGGTATTTGGTTCAATTACAACTTCTAGTTCCCGTTCAACTAGTCTCCTTGCTATTGAACTAGGTAATATTACAACTAGTCCAATTTGAACTAGATAACTATATAGCTTCTTATCTCTTTTGGTTTCCAACTAAATAACACCACTTGGTTCCTTTTTATAATGCCTTATATATTCTTACTAAACTTGGGCTAATATACAACCATATAAATACATAACATCAATTTCCTAGCTATATGTGCATGTACACATAAATATCACCCTTAGTATTCTCACACTTCACATTTGCGTTTAGCAAACATACCACTAATTAAATTATTCTAATGTAGATTTATATTCTTCTCTTAGAAAATTTGGGATGTTACACAACTTATATCATGATTTAGGATACTTTAATAAGAAGTTATGTCCACTTTAAGAAATATTACTATATATGTGTAATAAGGGTTTTAGAATTTGTATGACTACCTAAATAAGTTAATAAGTTAAATAGTCTATATGTCAGGAGTGTCAAGAAATGCATCAATTTGTATTGGGATTTAGATTAAAAGTTCTCCTCAAGTGTATAAAAAACACTTGTAGATTGAAAGGGTTGAGTACAAATGAATGTCTTCTCAATGTTGAGTGTAGATAAGTGCTCATATTAAAATGCAAGACATTTGACTTAAATAAACTCTTATTTATATTGTTTCATAAAGACTTTTACACCAATTAACTTATTACTTAACCAAATAACTCTCACTATAGCTATAGTAATAACATTGAAGTGCTATAAGAAGATTAAAGTTACAAACTAAGACAGAACCTTTTAACCTTAACGGACATCTAGAAGACGCATAAAGATAATTCAAATTACATTTATTATTTCCAGCATACATGCATATATGTAATGCTGAGTTATTAGTGTTCTGAAAATTGGACCAGAGATTAAACTGGTGGAGGGAATGGTTCACGATTTAATGGCTCAACTGGAGTTGGATTAGTATTTTTAATAATATATATATATATACATAAACATTTAATAAATTTTATTAAAAGAAAAAAGTCTAAAATAAAAATTAATTTTTGGAGAAATTGTTTTAATTTTTAATTTATATAAAAACAAGAGAATAAAAAAATATAAAGAAAAGAATAAAGCAATAACATAAATTTATATGGATGATATATATTGGCTAAGCAATGACATGAGTTATGTATATCAAATAAAATCTCACATTGAATATATTTGAAGAAATATTTTTATCTTTACTTATAAATACAAGTCTTATATAATGTTATAGATTATTCTTTTATAATTAGGAGGTTTGAGCCTATAAAAATTCTTCTTTTAGAAGTTGAGTCCAATTAAGAAAACTTTTAGAATTTAAAAAAAAAATAAAATTTAAAAACCAATTCAAACCTAGACTAGTTAATTTGGTTTTGACTGATTCACCGGTTCGTTAACCGGTTTTTGGCTGACCGGTTTTTGTCATCTAACCGGACTGGACCGACACTGAATTATGCATTAAGAGAAGAGCTAGTAGCATAGTATATGTTGATGAACTGCTTCCGAGGGACCTCACTGCACATCAAGGAGAGTGTTTGAAAGATTGAGTGAGTAAAATGAGTTGAGTTTCTTTAAGTGTAATAGAGAAAGAGAGAGAGAGTATTCCTTGAGCAAGGAGATTTTGGTTTTTATTTAATGTTATATCTAGGGGTTAATTGTTTTACCTAAATATCATTAATATGTATGCAAATATCTGTGTTGGCTTTCACCAATCAAGCAGCTTTCTTCTATATATTGTGTTAGCCTTTCATATCCTTTCTCCCTCTTTCTGTTTTCACTAAGGATTAGTCACTTGCTCAATTGTTTTGCACAGGATAAGACTACTGCAGCCTATGAACCAGTTTACAGTGATGAGAAAGCAAGGCAAGTCCAAGTTCCTTTTAACTGCCTCGTGCAATTTTCATTGATTTCATTTCATATTACCCCATTTGTGCTTAGATTTGGGATTTCTACTTGCTATGAGTTTCAATTTCTCCACATGCACTCAAGTGTATTGCCAAAACAAAACTGTCATAGTACATGCACCGTGCGCCAGAGATTATATCTTCTGGGTGTGGGTTTGCTATAGATTGTAACTTTGAGATACTTTTTGTCTTAGAATTATCTCTTAAGACCTAGGCTATATACTGATTAAGATATTGATATGTTGCTGGAACTGCAAAAATTTATGTGTTTATCATCTTTAAAATTCAATCAATGATGAGTAATTTAGTCAATTCAATCTAACTACTGAGCTAGAGATCAGGTCTGAATGTCAATCTGCAAGGAGAAGAGTAAATAGTGAAGATTAAAAGGGCAATTTATGAGCTCATTCCAATACCTAAGTCCCTAAAGTGTCCTTTGAGTAAGTCCATAGTAGTAAATGTGTGTATCAAAAGTGTCTACTTGAGTAAATAAGGGGTATTTATAAAGAGGAAGTTGGTGATAGATTGGTAAATATGCTGTGCTTGGGTTGATGTCAGCTTAGTCATTTAGGGTAGACATGGGCTGACTTTTTCTTTCTTTTTGGTAATTGGCCGACTTGTGTTTGATTAACACTAACATAAGACAAAAAATCTTTCTTGATTTCTTTTCATTTTCGGCTTCTGTTATGTAACATTGTTATAATGTTTAATTCTTTCTGGTTGATTCCAGGTTTCTAGCTGAGTATAGATTTGATATATCAAAGTTGGAACCGTTGGTAGCAAAGGTGATCATTTACTTTAGATGCTTAAAAATTTTATAATTATTTTTAGTAGGTATATATTATTCATCTCAGACTAAGAAAGATTCTTTGTTTTAACTATATATGATAAAGTTATGTATTATGAACAATTACTGCAGCCTCATGCTCCTGATAATCGTGCTTTGGCAAGAGAATGCAAAGATGTCAAAATCGACAGAGTATACATTGGATCATGTACTGGTGGAAAGACTGAAGATTTCATGTCTGCAGCAAAAGTTTTCCTAGCTGCAGTAAGTCAATATTATGAAATTTTATCTCCTTAGCAACCTGTAATTGGAAAACCAAGTTTATTAATTATCATTTTTCCCGTGCCCATCACAGATTTATTAATTAATATTCTTTTTATTTTCTTATAAATTTAACGTACTGAAACTTAAATTCATGTGGTAGGGAAAAACTGTCAAAGTTTCAACATTTCTTGTCCCAGCTACTCAAAAGGTAAATCAAATCATAATAAACTATTTTGTTGGCTGGAATGTAAATTTTGAACCTGGATCTCCTTCAACTAACGGCACGACAATCGGCTGCAGGGGATTAATTTTTGTAAATTTCACTTAGTTAAACAAAGCAAACCATTGACATAACACACCATACTTGTACAGGTTTGGATGGATTTATACACTCTAGAGGTACCAGGTTCTGGTGGCAAGACTTGTTCTCAGATATTTGAAGAAGCTGGTTGTGATCCACCAGCAAGTCCCAGTTGTGCTGCTTGTATGGGTGGCCCAAGAGACACTTACGGACGCTTGAATGAACCAAAGGTATGTACATTTAGTCTTCAACAATAACAAAATTTCAAAGGGTACAAAAGATATTGAACATTTTTTCTAATGTTAAAGCTCAAAGCGAAAATCTTAACGATTAATTTGAAAAAGCTTCTATACAACTTTGTCAATGACTAGTTCAATCTAATAATCTTTGTTATTGAGAGAAGGTCATAATGGTAATATTAGTTTGGATATCATTTAAAATTATTACTAGTTAATTCCAAAAACCTTAAATATCTTGTCAATAATCATTTTAACTTAACAACTTTTGTTATACAGGTGAAAATGGTAATATCATTTTGTTTTTCTTTTCAAGCAAGTGATTAATTATAGATTTTGGATGCAGGTTTGTGTCTCAACAACCAATAGGAATTTCCCTGGTAGAATGGGACATATTGAAGGGCAGGTATACCTTGCTTCCCCATACACAGCAGCAGCATCTGCATTAACTGGTTACGTGACTGATCCGAGGCAGTTCTTGCAGTAATCTAATATTTCTGCCTAGTTGTTACAGATACAATGATGGAACTAAAAATGGAAAATTTTGGTATATATAAGCTTGTAAGTGTAGAGAATATATGATCAGTTGTAGTCTTGTATTTACATTTTGCAGAACGGTGTAAATGGCTATGAACTCAAATGAAACTACTTATAATCTCTCTTACATCAAAATTTATGGGTTAGGGTTAGGAAAGGGTTGTGATTGGGAGAGACTTGCACCTAGGAGAGAAGCCCTGTGTGAATTTGAGTCTGACATCACTTCTCAACTCAAAACCTTAAAACATTAGATTAACAGGTCTTTTATATTTATATATCTTTTTCTAGTTCTATAATCTTTCAATAACTTCATCTTACACTTGTCTATCCAACAAGTTGCTCATGCATCTGCCTGCAACAGCATGGTCTTTCATTCTGTATTTAGCTAGATGATTTTTTTTTTTTCTTAAATAAACAAGAAACCCAAGAATTTTAACTTGAAGAAGGAGAAGACGAATCGAACCCGAGTGCTAATTCAACTAGATGATTTGCTCTTTGGTTGGCTTCAGGCAACATATTTTACTTATTATTGGATCTAGTATAAAACTTTTAGGTTATATTTGTTCTTGATACTTATGACTCCCCCATAACTATGTCAATTTAGCAGCTTCAAGGGAGTCACTATCTCTTGCTAACGCCACACAGCCAACACAGACGCAAACCATTCCAGATGTGATGGCCATAAGCTCAGCCTTCAAATTTGTACCACTATAAAGCCAGAGAAGCCCACTTATTTTCACCAAAAAATAAAAAAGAAAAGCCCACTCGCCATAGCAGGAGACTATGGTTTGCTAGCTGGTGCATATTAGTCAAGATTCAAGACAAATCAAACAAGTAATCCTATTCATACGAAACCCATTTTAAAATGGGTTAAGTGGTAATGTCTAGCATAAACCAAATTAGTTAATATATAATATAATTAATACTTAAAAAAAATTAAGTTCTATTTGAATGTTTTCTTTAATAATATTCTTGCTCTAATCCACTTGAATTATGTTAAATATAAAATTATCTTTAAACATTCACTGAATAACTAACTTAAGTTTTTGAATGAAATTGATTATTAAACTAAAACTCAAACTATCACATAAAAACTACGTATGAATGTTGCTTACGAATGCTTGAATGAACAAACAGGTGCCATATATTTAGTATTCCTCGATAGCAAAATAGGCACTAGATTCACATGTTTTCTCATAATATATTATAAGTGTGTAACACAAAATCTTAATATTTAAGCTATATATATTATTTGGGATGAGGTAATTATATGTTCTCAACAAGTGTTCTTTGAACTTAAGAGTTTTCTTTATCTTAAACTGAAACACTACCTTTTATCCTAAAATTTTTCCTAGAAAAAAAAAAAAAAAAAAAGAAGCTATACTATTTGACTTGTTAATGAATACATTTGATATTATCAAGATGTTAGCTTAGAAGTGAAAATAAGTTGTGTTTTTAAGCGTTCTAAGACAAAAATTCTAAATTTAAACGGTGGAGTCATCCTTATTAAAAAAAAATTATGAGATTATTAAAAAAAAATTATTGTTATTGCTCATATTAAAATTACCTTAAATATAAACATAAACATAAACATATATATATATATATACACTAACAAAGGTCAACATAGTTGACAAATAAATGAATAGATGAGTTTTTTTAACATGTTGACAAAAGTTCAATCTTTAATAGTGTGTATAAAAAATACTTTATTAAGAGATATATTCACTTTGGTGATCTCAGTGCTCCTAGAGTGTAATGTTTTCATGTTAAAATTCTCAGCTATAGCAAAGTAAATATTAAAAAAACACACACACAACTACTATCAAATACATAGGTTAACTAGCAACGATTATTCTAATTTAATTAGAAGTACTAAGTTCAAACTTTAAAAATATAACTACATTAAAATATAATTATGAGAGTTTTGATGTCTTTACGATCTTGTTCAACTCAAATCTGATTAGATGTCTAAGGTGAATATTGCCAATTACCAAAAGAGCTCAAAAGGCAAAAATGGCAAGGACATTCTTAGACAATACCCACTTTTTGCTGCAAAAGAAAAGCATAGAAAGAATAATGCACTAACCTTTTCTAATCAGACCACCCTTTGGCATTATATTGTTCTAGTACAAATTGAAAGGAAGCTCTGCAAGTAATTTATGGGAAAGGGAAAAGGAAAAAGGTAAACAGATCCAAGCATGAGTTTTTCTTTTTGGTCTCTAATTATGAGACCTTTGAATATATAATAGAAGACAGTTGTCCAGTGTCCACTGAAAGATTAAATTAAAATAAAAGTAATTATTATAAGACTTGCAACAATCTGTTTGTTAATATAGATGGATAGAAAGAGTCAACATCAACATGATTGCTTAATCTTGATAACCAGTTTTTCTTTTGGATTTCTTCTTTTGAGGCCAAATATATAACTCACTTTAATTTGTGATGTGTTCTTCATGAATCTATGTCCTCATAAAGGATATATACGATCTCTCCTAGTATTTTCACTTCTATTGCATTTCAATTGTGTTCATATTTGGTTTACATTAAAGTATTTATACTTTTTTTATATAAAACTAATTTTTATTTAAAATAAAACAATAATTAGTAATTTTTTAATAAAAATAACTATAAAATTTTGAACTTAATGCCTTTAATTTAGAATGTCTTTAAGCCTCTTTTTCTATGCCTTTAACCTTTGATTTAGTTGTGCTGATTTTATATCCATTTCTTTGTATATTGAATGGCGCATCTTTTCTTTTGAATTTTTTTTTTTTTTAATGCTCATTTCGTTTGTATGACATCTTACTTTATATAATTCTTTCTTTTGATCATTTAGTTTATATGATTCTTAAATTTTGTAGCTTTACATGACATCTTTAAAACAACTTGAGGTTAGTATACCAATATTTGGAAATCAACTCTTCAAAAAATAGCTATGGAGATCTCACTGCATGCATCTATAAATCTAGGTAAAATATGCTTTTTTACTATGGTCAATATCTGTCGTTGCCCCGTAGGCATAGAATTCTTTTACCCTTTTTTTGCACGACTGTTTTACTTTCCTGCTCAATTTTCATTACATATATAAGTAACCAGATATGAGGTAATACCAAAACTAAAATCTCAAATAGTGTCTAATGAGAATAAACAAGTATAACTCAATTAGTAAGCAAATTGAACTGAGTGATTGAGACGCTTATATAATATAATTTGAGCTTACAAAAAAACATATATTGAAAGAGAAAGTATCATAATTGTTTTTTATCTCAAACAAAATTAGTCTCATATTTAATATAAAATAAAGACACTATAAATAAAAAAAAAAAAAAATTCTATGTGCGCATGTATATAAATCAATTAAATCTTTTGTCACCATAGCTGAAAAGGTACCGTGATAAGTGTTCTTGAAGACTTGAACCACTTATTTGGTTTCTTTTTATACAATGTAATCATAAATATATACCAAAAAAGTGCATAATGTAGCTTGTATTGAGTGTTAGCTATTTTATTTTATTTTTTGACAGCAGTGTTAGCTATTGTTGTACCTTGGAATTCAGGTGCATAATTTAATATGTGAAGATGGCCTATTTCAAAACATGAAATGGATTAGTTTTCAATTATGAAGAAATATTCTTAGTGTATATAAATAAATAAATAAATAAAGTCTCGATTATGATGATTTTGAAATTTAAGTTCTTAAGTTTTAAATACAACTAAAATAGAGTATTTTCAAACTAAAAAATAGATATGTTTTGTTTTTAACTTATTTTAAAAAATATTTATTTTTATTTTTTAAAATTAAAAAAATTAGATTTAACTTTTATGTTCAAGTTGCAAAAGCTTATCTAAAAGATGGTGTATCTTACTGTAAAAGAAATAAAATTTCATCATCTTTCTCCCCAAGTGTATAGCTTGACTTTAAAATTTAAACTTAAAACTAACATTTAATCCGAACAAAACCTAAGTTAGTCTATTTGGAAAAGCATAGCAAGAGCATACAAAGAGTTAAGAGTTTTGTACTTGTAATGAGGATATTCAACTCATTTAATTAGCGATAGGTATTAACAACTATATTCAATTAATCTCACTTAAATTTATACAAACACATATAATATGTTTAGTTCAAATATTTTTTTACAATTTTTGGACTAAAAATATTAGCATCCTTATTACAGGAGAAAAACAGTAGATTCTTTTATCTTAGATGGGAAAAAGAATTCCCTTCAATTTTCCCATGTCCAACTCACATCACATCCTATTATATCTATTAACTATAATTTTAAATTGTTAACAATTTTTTAAGCAGGAGAAAAATCTAAACAATAATTATGCTAATATAATTGAAAATTTCAGAAACTTTTATGTGTGCAGAATTTCAATTTAATGATTCTATTTTTTCATCAATATGAATTCAGAACTTATCAAATCAAAATTAGTGTTTTTATAAATTTAGAATTTGTCAATTTTGTAGGTAAAAAGAGCTGAAGCCTTTTGAGTGCCTCTGCATGATAATAATTTGTGTTTGTCATCTATTAATTTGTTTCTGACAACAAAATCAATAGGATTGTTGAGAATTGAAAGGTAGGGAACATAATTCTTTGCTATTGAATGTGCCTGTTTCTCAAGGTTGAATGATAACAATGCTGGCCATCTAAAAGCATCCACCATCTGAACTAATTATGACTTTTCTTGACCTTAATTAATGGTGATTTGGAAATTTGCTCTTGTTAATTCATTTATTGTGTCTTTCTTTGGGAAATATTTACCTTAAATATAATCCAAATGTTAATGGAAAATTATACCCTTAAATATTTTTTGTAACATTTGTTGAGTATACGTGGTCAAGATTTAAAAAAATAAAAGATAAATGTGTCAATATAAAGTGTTAATCAGTATAAGGACTTTTAGTTGAGTTAGAACAACTCTCTGCAAAGTTGATTTATATGTTTAGTAATAAGATCATTGAATCTCAAACTTTTTACATACTACTCAAAACCCTCTCTACTACACTAAAAAATTAATTTATTGAATTTGCTTAAATTAGATCTTCAAACTAAAAAGAGTATCACTATTTAATTTTTATTGGAGGCAATATGTTTTGAAGTATGATTGATTAATGCTAATGAAGGCTTTAAGGTATTTTGTTTATAAAGCTTAAGTTTGATTTTCTTTTTTGTCTATCAGAAAAAAAAATTGATTTTTTGGGTAAAATTAAATTTATTTTCTTTTATTTTATTTTATCAAAATTAAATTTGACTTTCATTGTTAACAATTTTTTTTAATAAGTAATTTATAAAGATAGTTATAAATTTTAATTAAAATGTGTGGTATTCTCTAACTTTAGAATATGATGGCCTTTCTTTGATTAAAAAAAATGATTACTTGCTAATGGGAGTTAGTGTAGCAAGCAAAAATTAAATTGCTAAGATATATAACATGTAAGACATGGAATGGGGTAGCTTCGGCCTAAACTTGTCCACCAAAAATTAAAGTATGACACCTAATTTATTGATTAAAAAGCTAGAAGATATGGAAAATGTGGCCTCGAATTATTGCAATTTATGTATTGTCACAATATTTAATAAAACTAACATATTAGAAAATCAAATGAGCACTTATACAGAAAATGATCCAAAAGTTTTAATTATTTTAAAAGACCCCATGTGATTTACTAATATCCAAATAACCATATAATCAATCTGACTTAAACGTTATCATTGAATTATTAAACAGATTGGGAACTTGTGCAATTATTCTCTATTAGTAATAGTTTTTTAATTGATAAATGAAATTACAATTATAGTGACAATAATTAGAAAAAAAACTAGGATAAAATTCCCACCTATAAATACGCGCATTTAAATTTATTTTACATCGATTAATTTATTTAACAATTTATATCTAATAGTTTATATTATATCATAAAATAACTCTATTATTTTTAAACTACAAACAAATTTGGTACGTGTTCCTCTAGATTAATTTTCCCTAATTACAACTTGAAACAAACTTATTTCTGCTTATTCATATTAATTTAATCTTGTTTAAGATGAAGTTTTTAGTAATGAAAACTCTCAACAAGAGGTTGAATATATATTCTAGAAACCAGTCTATGTATAAACTTCATCTCAGTAAATAACTGCTATATAGATTATAAGAAGTCATTAAATATACTCAAATATATATTGCAGCACACTAAAATAATTATGTCTTCTATACTATATATTATTGGTCCATTGTATAAGTTTTCTTTCATTATTTTGACACGTACATGGCTAGGACAGGTTGATCCGGCCTTTTAAACAAAAATTGTGACAATAAATAACCTTAAGCCACAGAAAAAGGGAAACTCAAATACAATAATACTTTGAAAAATGCATCACCAAAGCAACTCAAGAAAAATTAAAAAAAAAAAAAAAAAAAAGTCCATTACATTGCAGCAAACTTGACACTCTAGATATTGAGTACTCCACTATTTACAGTATGAAAAAAAAAAAGAAAAAGGAAGCCTTCAGTCAAGTATGCAGGGCCTGTATGGTATAAGGGACTCTGTGTAGACTAAAACCAAGGCTCTCTAAGATAAAAGGAAACAGGGAATGGTTGAAAATAACATATATATTATATATAGAGTAGACAAACTGAAAACCATATTGGAAGACAAAAGAATCTCAGCAAAACAGTCTCTCATCAACTTCTCTATTTTCTTGTAACATTCTGTTGTCAATCTGTAGATTTTCTATATCCTGCCGGGTCGCCAAGGAAACGAAAGAATATCCTAAATGGGTTTATTTCTTTGTTTCTCATTTTTCTCTTGAAATCTTGGTGCTGCCGATAACAAAACATGTATAGTTAGAGTGTGAGAGAAAGGAAAAATCCGATTGAAAGCCAAATGCAAGGATTAAAGTTTGATCACCAAGTCCATTGGCTTCTGATGTTCGCATGATTCGGAGTCTTCTCACTGAGCTGAGGAACATTCTACACAGAAGCATGAAAAGTAGAATAAGCATTTCAAAGAATTTCATGCAGGTTGGTAAGTGGAGGTGAATTAATGTTCTCTTAAGCAAGATACGAGGTGTGGCGATCACAAGCACGCTATCTCTTAAAAATAACAACAAGCCTTATCTCTATCTCAGGAAGTGAAATCGGCTACATGAATTACATAACAGTACCTCTTAATGTAGCCAAGAAAAATAGATAAGTAAATTTGCATACCGCCATGGAACATCTCCCACAAGCATCCAATCACCCTCTTTATCTTCATATGTGAGCACAAATTCAGATGTTCCATCTAAGAGCTTAGATGGTTTTGTTGCCTGTTCTTTCTCTCCACCTGTTACAAAACAACGCAAGCACGGTGTCATGCAGGACCATAGTATCCAAATGGCTTTCGTGGACCAGAGCGTGTTAAATATAAAATTCATTCCTCAACTTTTATCTAACAATTCAAGATTTTGATTCGATAAACATAACGGATCATAAATCACTGTAATCTTTATGCTATCCTTGGATGATCAAATTTCTTAAATTGCTATATAGGTTCAATCATACAAGAAACAAAGAACCAACCAATTTGATTAGCAGTTGCAGGCCTGAAAAACATGTCTTCCAGTGTTTGAGCTAAAGTCTCATAGCTTGAATGAGAATTCAAGTCCACTTTTCGGCCGATTCGGATTCCATCCATGTTCACCTTCACAAATCCAAGATTGGCCTTTTCTTTGAGAGCCATGTGGTTGCTTTTGGCAATTGAATCATCTTTAGGATTATCTCTCTCGTCACTTGATTTGTCTTCTTCAGCCCTCTGAGTCTTTGCTTGGTTGATCAAGCTGTTCATCCTATATGCCCTTATAGGTGGCCATCCAACAACTTGACTGCTTCCATAACACGGAACAAATAACTCAAGTCACAGAGAAGTCATAGTTTGATTAACAAATAACTAACATCTTAGACAAATTTAAAAAAAAAAAAAAAAGAAAAGAAAAGAGAAAGAGTTCTAATAAAAGCAAGTGAAGTTATCCCACAATAAAAGGATCATACAGAAGAAAGAAAATTGGTTAAAAATTCATCTTATGATTTTTTTTTCTTATTTTATATTTTATATTTTATATCATTCATATTTATATTTTAATTAGATGCTCAATATATGTCACTAGGCTTCCAAACCAATTGGCAAAGCATCACTTAACACCATCATATCTCAATAAATTAGCGCACAATAAAACATTATGTTCTACAAATAATTGAGAAAAATTGAACTGATTAATACTAACTATTAATACAGCCATCAAAATATAAGTTGTCTCAAATTCAATCACAAAAATACAAGCAAGAGAAGTAATTAATTAGCCCAAAACGTGTTAAATTCAAAATACAAAACAATAATCCATAAAAGGTGAAAACTTTTGTCGTAAATGAACCATTTAATCACCTGCCAGTAGGAGATCCACCTTCCTGAGAAACAGAGTCAGCAGCTCTCTTAGTTCCAATAGAAGTACCACCAACTCTCTCTGAGAAAAGAGAAGCAGCGCCATGAGAGACCACAGAAGGGAAGTCTTTGGCTGTCAAGATACGACCACAATCACCCCATGCAGAAGCCTTCGCCTTTCCACCGGCAGTGGCTGCGCGGCCGAGGCTCAGACCCAAACCCAATTCAAGTTCAGCCTCACCATTGTAGGAGGATGCCTCAGAAGGAGACATGGTCAAGTAATCTCGCCCCATAACCTTCACATTTGACACTTTGGATTCATTTGTAGAAACCCCAGAAGGAACACCGCCGCCGCCACCTAGCGAACCCAGAGTCATGGAGCAACCAAGGATGGAAACGGAAACGAAGAAGAGAAAGCAGCGAAGGAATGGTTTGTTGGGTCAATTGTGAAGGAATGAGAAAAAGAGAGAGAGGTAAAAGGAAGTGACTTGGCAATTTTGGGAGCTGGATAGAGAGTGAGTGAGTGAAGCGGGGAAGCAAGAAAAAGCAGAGAAGAAAAGGAAAGGGGTTGGTGCTGTGGGAGGTGGTGGAGGGAGTGATGATATGGGTCCCCTGTGTCTGCTTAGTGCGCATACCACTCTCATTTTTTTTCTTGACACCACTCATGTCTCTCCAGAATCTAATTTCCTCTGCCTACTATACATTATGAGCAGAGAATTGTCTTCTGTTTTTCTTTTTTACTTCTGGGCAACAATGAATAGAAAGAGTTATAGTTTGGTGCCGCCAGGAAAAGGTTTACAAGAGTTCAAATAGTTTTAAGCTCATAGAACACTAAATAAAATTATTTATTATTTATTAACAAAATTTTTAAATATGAGTAACAAGACGAAAAATATTAAAACTTTATTTTTTAGATCTCAGAATATCTTTGATTAAGTTTGTTATTATTAAACTAACATCTTTTAGCATGCCATTATTATATTTTAGATTCTTAACAATTTAAGCAAGTTGGCATGTATGTATAGATTATTTATAACTATACTATTTTTCTTCAATGGAGAGAGAGAAGGGTAGGATTTGAGCAAAGGGAATTTGAGTAAAGAGATTTGATGTAGTGATCTTTCTAGCTCATTTCATTAGTCATGGGTTTAAACTCGTATACACTTATTTTTTTAATATAAATTAAATTTTTTATATGTTTTCATTGACATAAAAAAAAAAAGGGGGATAGGATTCAATTCTATCACTGAACCCAAAAAAAAAAAAAATGGTATTTTGAATAATCATTTTTATATAAAAAAATGTTTAATTATAAAATTTCAATTTCAATTTTTTATTGGTATAGAGTTCCATTGTATCATTTTTTGTCATTAATTTTATAAAATAAAATATATTAGAAATGAGAAATGCAATTCAAAATTCTCAATTTCATAAAATTCCTTAGATAATTCATAATACGTGTACTTATACAACTTGGGCTAGTTCATTGGTGTAAATACGCACTTTTACATAAATACAAGAGAAGAAGAATTATTAAGATTATTGGTTTCAATGATGGTATGCCAAAATTTTAATTTCCATTATGCAAATTTGAATGAGTTGCCACACACTAGACTCACTAAACTATTGTCTTTTCAGCATTGTCGTTGTTTTGAGAAGACATATTTATCAATTCTAGATTCTTAATGCAGGCGTGAAAGTTAAAACTGATACACATCTTATCACAATTGAGAGATCTCACTACGTGGCTCCATACAACATAAACCAAATCAATTCCAATCAGTGGATACTACATCTAGAACTAGAATATAATTGTAAAATTTTAATATTTTTTACTGAAATGTGAGAATTTATTTTATTTAATTTAAAATGTAATTTTTTTTTTAAAATTAACAATAATGCGAGGAGCAAAAGATAAGTTTTCTCGTATTTATTCTTAGAGTACAACAAATAACTTGAATTTCTATTTTTTAAAGTTTGTGTTTTGTAATTGTGAGTATTCTCAATTTAAATTAAAGATAAAATTAATTTTATTTAAAAAATAAAATTATTATAATTATATATTCTTTTAATGTATTTTTTTATGAACTTAAAATTTTAATATACAGATTTTAAGTGTGTGAATTTATTTTTTTTTTCAAGATATATAATTTAGCTAACACGAATAAAACCTATGTATGGAGATGCAAAATAAAGAAATTCTTCTCACGGTAGCTATCTAAAGAACGAACCTCTTCGAATGCAAAATCTAACTTGGATCCAAAGGTCCTTTCAAAGATATATTATGTGGGTAGGCCTTTTAATTTTTTAATAAAAAATTGAATTTTATGATACAAATTCAAACAATATATTCCAATGGAATATATAGTTGAACCTATATTTTTTAAATAGAAAAAAAAAAAAAAAAAGATTCAACATAAAATAATTTCAACAGTATATACCATTAAAATCATTAAAAATATTTCAAAATTTCAATGATACCTAAATTCCATTGAAATTACTGTTAGAACAATAACAACAATGACAATAATGTTATCACTATAAGTGAAAAAAAATTATGTTTAATATTTTGATAAAATTTTATGTTAGTTATGGAAAGTTTAACATAATCCTCTTTTTTATTCAAGCTTAGAATTGATTATGAAAATTATAGGTGAAATTACTTTTAGAAATTTATAAAAATTTCAACAAAATTTTTTCTTTCACTTTTTCTCTTATAGTAGTGCTTGGAACATTGGCATTTTAAAAAGATATTTATGCATGAACATCCATCATTTTGAATTTTAGTTGAAATACTATTACTTTAAAATCATTTTCACAAAAAAAAAAATCCTTTTAAATATAATTAATTTAAAAACTCTCTTGTTAAAAAGTAAATGCCCGATAAGATTTATCCCTAATGCTAAAAGGAAAATTGACAAAGAGTTGTCTCTTAATGGAATACAGTTATGAAGATGATACATTTTAACTTATTACTTGTACGGTGGATTTACTTTTTCGTGTTCAGGTGTGAGAATGAGTAATTAAGTATGATAGTTAATGATGTTTTAGACTTGTCTGGTTTGGAGTATTAACATGCTTCTACTATTCACTTAAGTGTGATGCTAAAAGTCGTTGACCTAATAATTCCAATTGGTCATGTCATGTATGTACCTTATTCAAATAAAACACCAACCACAAAGAAATTTTATTTTACTATGCTACTTCAATTATATGAATTACATTATGCCATTAAGTTTTATTAAAATTGTAACTAAATTATTTTAGTATACATAGAAGATATCCTCATTCGATAATCAAACTCTAATTTCTTTCAAAGCAAGCAGATAACATAATTTGGTATAACCTCTCTTAATAAAAAAATTTTCATGCATACAATAAGAGATCAATCCCTTGTAAGTATACTTAAGTGACTTAATTATTTGTTATTTATATCAAATTAAATCATAATTGTAACTAAATCAAATGTTCACCCTTTTTCTTTTTCTTTTTTGTACCTGAGATATCTTCACAACCTTAATTTAAGTACAAGAATAATAATTCTTGCATAGAATAATTTAGGTATAAGTCTAAATTCCTCAACAAAATTCTTTCTATTAATTGTTAATGTAGTTACATTTTAATAATTTGAACTTGAAATCTATATTTAAATTAAAACAACCATTGAGAACTCGTCTACGTGATTAATGGATTGTTTGTTTGTTTATGTGATAAAATATATTATGTTAACATTTCTTTTTTCATTCATTTTTGGAATTTTGAAGGAATGAGTATTACAAAAAAAAAAAAAATGAGATAAATTAAGCTATGAATAACATCAAAACTGTCATCAACTAGGAAACAAAACATGTTGAACAATAAATCCCCTTGCCTAAAGGGCACCTGGATTTACTGTCTAAGCAAATCTAATCAAGTATAATTCTTAACATGAAATGAAGTTGAATGCTTTTCTAGAAAAGAATTACACAAGTGACATGATGTTAATCACAAGAAATTATTAGTTTGGACATTTATTCAAGCAAGGATTGGCTGTAAGTCAGATCAAATTTGACTAGCTTCCCTTCTTGTAGTTCATTTTCTTTTTCTTCCATTGTCCTAATTAATTGACATTTACACAAATTTACACAAATTGAAGATACATGAAAAAGGAATTGGTCAAAAAGTTTTTAACTCAGGAATAATGACACCTTTTTGTTACAATAATTTACAGGTTTTTTATTATTAATATTAATATTATTATTATTTCATAAAAATAATATTTTGTCATAATATTTATATTTAATTATTTCTATTTTAAATTATTACAAAATAAACATACTATGATTCTGTTATACTACAATTTGTACATGGTTATCTCTTAAATTTGCTGAAGGTACAATTTACCCTTCTTCTAATTTTGGTTTACTCCTTTTTTCATTATTATTTTTACATATTTTTATACCATTTCAATATAAGATTAATATTCTTGTTAAGATAATAATAGTAATTAGTAATATCTCCTAGTAAATGAAAGTTTTTATAAATGTTCTTTAAACTTAAAAATTTTATCAATCTTGAACCAAGGTATCATTTATGTACCTAAAACTTTGTATTACTAAAAAAACCATCTTTTATCAATAAGATAATTTTAAGATTTTAAAGTCAAGACTTTTTTTGTTTTTTTTTTTAATTTTTCTCTCATAATATTAATTCTTATGAATACTAATTAAACAAAGTATATATATATATAAAGACATATGTACAATCTCAATGCTAATGTTAAGATTAGATTATGTGTCTCAACCAGCTTTGTTATAAAAAAACAAAAGCATGAGTTAAAAACTAAAGGGTAATCCTTTTACCAGCATGACCATTATTCTAGTTTAACTTGTCTTTGCTACCTTTTCTTTTCTCCAATGTGCTGTCTACTATTTAGAGGACACAACCTTGTTTAAGAAAGTGGGGACCTAAACACATGCATTGCCAATTGCCATTTGTGTGGTGGGCCACACAAAAAGAAAATTAGAGAAAACAAAAAGAAGCTATTCTTAAATACTTAAAAATAAAATAAGAAATATTTTCTTCTAGGTATGTATACATACAATTATAAAAAAAAAAAATATTTTTGAGTTATATAGTTATTTTATTTATATTGTATATTTTAAAAGGGATGATCATCATATGTTTAAATGATAATAAATATATTTTTTTATATATGTAAATTGTGTAGCCTAAGAAATATGTTTCTGAAACTGATGCACTTGAAAAAAAAAATCTATTAATTTGAAAAATAAAGATGTAACTTTCTCACTGTCCGATCTGTAAATGAATTTAAATTATGGTAATACAAAGTTTGATGATTCTAATTTTTATAAGAAGGAAAGCTTAACTGAGATTAATTGAGATCAAAAGAAAGAATAATAAATGAACAGAAAAGGAAGGGAAATTTTTTTTTCCAAACTCCCACAACTCTAAAATCCTTGAATTTTTATTTTCTGGATTTCTTTTTTCTTTCCATCACCTTCAGAAAAAAGAAAAGAGGCATTAATGATAAATGTTTATTATATATTAAAAATTTTAAATTAATGGTCAATAAAATTAATATAAGGGGTAAAATGTTTTTATTTAGCTAGAAAATATAGTAACAATTTTGAGTGAAACCTTTTCAGTTTTTACCAATTGTCTGTTAATAAAGGTTATTTCTTAATTATGACTTTTTTTAATGGTAAAGATAATAAACAAATTAATTAAGAGCTAGAAAATCAGATAAAGTAAGGTGAATATATCTAATTTATTTGATATATATATATATATATATATATATCATCACAATTTTTTTCACATTATTTTTTTAAGTATAAAATTAATCTATGTTTGAAATTGAAACAGCAATCGGCAAATTCCATTACGCTAGATTGAGCTACTATTGAGTTGTACCAAGAGAAAATATATAAACAATGTTAGAAATGATGATCAGGTATATTAACAACCTTATAATGTTACGGTTTAGTAGTGTAATCAAATAGTAATTAGGAACTATTGCTTAGAGTATCATTATTATCTTCTTCAAGTGAAGCAATAATTAATATCAGCAGAAGTAATCATTAATAATAATATTTTTTGTTACAAAAGGACAAGAGCGTTTAATTACTTTCATTGATTATATGTATTCCTAATAATTAGGTTAAACATAAAAACTTTTCTATGTATGATGCAAAATTGATATTCCTAAATTATTATAGCTTCAGATGTAAGAAACCATGTCATCTAATAGAAAAATATACTATACAGTTTTTAAATTATTCATATACTAAAGTAACAATAATTGGGAAATTTGTAAAAAAGAAAAGAGAGATAAGAGAAAAACTTGTATAAAATTCTTTAGGGCTTGAGAAATATTTTTTGGTGATTCTTTTAACACGTTTTTTTTTTTACTTTCACCCCAATCAAAAATGGGTGGTGGATTGTGAAAACAAAAGGGGAGGTGTAAAAAGAAAAGGAGTGCTTACCCAACATAAAATCTTTGGGTGAATTCTTCTGGTACCCGTCATATTTTTTGACCACACCCCAAAAGTAATTAACAAATAAATAAATAATAAGATGAGACTTGAAAGAACTATACATATTCAATACAAGCATTATGAATCTTGAATCAACTACATAAAAATATTCATCATAAAATCTTATAATTTTAATAAATATATTCTACAATCATCAACAATAATCCAATAAATGAATTTTTCTTTCCCACCTTTTCCTTTCCAACATTTATTTCTTTTTTTTCTGCTATGAAATCCAGTCTCACATGATTGAGATATTAATTGAAATTCCATTAGAAATTAAAGGAAAAAAAAAAAAACAAAAATAGGAAAAGGTTAAAAAGCAAAAAAGAATAAGCAGAAGCTCTAACCCATTTAACTCTTCATCTTATCCCACATTTGATGTTACGCCCATTGACCTATATTTGCATGCATGGACATGAAAATCCCCATTATCTTTTTTACATCTTATTATGCGCACCCGGAGCAATATAGCATCACCACAACCATTTCTCCTTTTGCTTTCCCGCGTTTTCGTATCTTCAAGTTCAAGCGGCCACGTCACCCAATCAAATAAAAACATCAGACGAAGCTCAAGTTTTCCGCCGACGAAGACCCGCGGCCCCCACCTTTCTTCCTCTCGTCACCACCGCCGCAGACGATGGTGCACTGAACACCACAAATATTACTGAAGCATGAAAACAATCCATTCCCACCATCTGTACTGTGCCTCCGATTTTGGGTGGCCTTGCTTGACGTCTGAAGGCTCGAGAGCTCGCCCTGGTCATAAACTGGCGGCAGCTCCGTCCGCCACCTCTCCAGCTTCGACTGCAACCCTTCAACACTCTCGTCACAGCTCCATCCACCCACCGTAGAATTCTCCTCCTCGATTTTCGGTACTTTCGCCATAGCGGCAGCCACCTCCGACGGCGACGGGCCCAACTCCGATTCGGTTATGACTGGAGCAGCACCCAAATTGGACCTTCGTGGGGTACCATATTCACCACTGAGCTTTGCCAATGTCTTTGGATGCAACGGAGTGGCTCTCGGCGTTGCTCTACGCGAACCTGCAGCAAGGCCCTGTGCAAGGTTGGGTTTGGGAGAGTTTCGAAATTGGTGACTGGGAGAGTTTTGAAACTGCTGGCTAGGAGAGTTTCGAAACTGATGGCTGGGAGAGTTTCGAAATTGTTGACTGGGGGAGTTTCGAAACTGATGGCTGGGAGAATTCCTGTATTGCTGGCTGGGTGAGTTTCGAAACGGCTTACTCGGAGAGTTTCGAAACTGCGGCATCGGTGAAGGCTTAACTTCATACATATTGTTATTGATCGGAAAAGATCCCTGTTTTTCTCCAGCAGTATCGTTGGTGGTGGTGGTCGTCGCCGTCTCATCAGAAGTGCTAATCAACGATTCTGATGGCATAGGGTGCTGGTTGTTGATCTTGTTTTCATTACCATTGCCCCTATAGGGTGATTTCACGCGTTCTGCTGTATTAACAACGGGACTTGGTTTTCCAATTTTACCCTTCTCCATTTGCTCCTTAAGGAAGTTGGCGCCACTCACCTTGTTGCTTTTTTTCTTCTTTTTACCCTTCCATGACAACAGGGAATCGCTCAGAACTGAACCGGTTTTTTTCTTCTTGCTGACCTCAGACCCATTAACCGATGAACCGACCACGGACCGGTCACCTCTTGGGTTCCTGTAGCTTGCTTCCGAAAGGGTTATCACAGAACTCGCTTTTCCAGTTTTACCCACGACATGGTGCCTCCGAGCTGTGACTTCCGACACAATCATCGAACTGGTATCACTCTTGGTCCGGCGGAGCTCCGGTTTGGAAACCCTGGTACTGGGGCTAAGATGGTTATGATTACTGAAAGCGTCTTTCTCTCCCATCAAATGCCGGTATCCAACGGCGGAGGGATTGTGTGTATACAACGGCATGCTCCGCATTGAGCTATCGAGCACCGCCACACCAATGTTCAAAATCCCTTGCGGGCGACCCGATGCCCTCTTCACCTGAAGTGCCACAAACCGCATCCCCAGTGGCGGGTGCGTGTTCGTAAACGGCTTTGTCGGCGGCGGAATAAGGTTTCCGACAAGGACACGAACCGTTCCCACGTGGATGTCCCGGAACCAATGCAGGGCATAGATCTCAATCATAATGGCCGACGTGTCAGAATACAAGAATTCATCATCGACCCGGAACACGAATTTGTCATTCCAAGTCGGGTTGTTGTGCCCGTGTGTGTCAATTCTGGTCGAGAGCTTCCGATCCGGGTGCACCCATGCAACAGCGTAGGTCCGCATGCTCCGAGCCGCGGGAGCCAGATCTTGCGCAGATATGACATTGAGCTCCAAGAGTTGAAACGGGGCCAGAATGTGGGACATGATGGTAAATAAAACAAGACAAAGGGACAAACTTGTAATTTTCGTCACGATGTCAATGTTTCTGGAACCAGACAAGACGCTTACATGTAAGAATTGAGGTATTTCATGTAAAGTTTGTCGGAGCCGGCGGTTCGCTCGAAGGCTCTGAATTTGAACCAGGAGAAGAGAAAGAAGAAACGGAGACGGGTGGTGCTATGGCCTGGTTTGTGGGTCCCACTCGTCGTCGCCCACGGGGAGGACGACGAGGAAGGGCATGGCATCAAAGGGAGGGAGGGAAGAAGAAGACGAAGAGGCCCAAGCAGTTTGTTGTGTGAGACAAAAAAATGATTCTTTTGCAGAAAAGACAGCGAATCAATGGGGGATGTTGGCTAGTTTTGGAGCGTTAATTTTGACGTTGTTTTCGGAAAATTGAAGTTGCTGTTGTGGAAGGTATTGAAAACTCTGTCAAAGTTTGTTTGCCCAGATTGTAACGTGCCATGCATGCATGGCTTGCTTTTTTAGCAAATATCGAGTTTTCAGACCTGATTTGGTCCACCTGGCGTGATATAACTGGTCCAAGTGGCGTTGAGTGATTAATTTGATCATCTCCAAAATTAGCTTAGGAAGAGAAAATGATAGGGTTGATACGTAGATCCAGTGTTTATATATATTGGTTTGATTAATTTTCCTTAAACTTTAGAGATTTGGAGAATGTCACGTACTAACTATGTAGGAGAAATTTTCTGTCCCTTTGGACTAGAAGGGATAAAAAACAAGTGCATACGAAAGAAAAAAGTGAAGAGAAATTGTGTTCTCAAAATTTTGACGTTTAAAAAGGGGAGAAAATAAAAAAATATAATTAATTTAATAATAACTCAAAACTAGGTCAATGGATGTTTCAAATAAATAAATATTATTCATGATATCCCCTCAATATCTCAAATAGAATATCAATATTTGGTTCTTAAAAACTATTGAAATACGTGGACCAAAAATTTGGTTCTCTATAGTTTATGCTGTCTACTCTGCTGCTGCAGAAGAGCCCCTCTCTTGGCGGGGGCTGGGTCGATAGAAACCATTCCCTCGAGCTTTACCATACTCGTCTTGGCCGCTTCCCCTGCCAAAGCTCCTCGAACTAAAACGCCCTCTTGGTGCATCGCTTTGATAGCCGCCGCGGCCTCTACCCCGCCCTGATTATAATTTCACCATTTCCAGTCATCGGGAAAGAATGGCAAAAATATATAAAGATAACAATTCCATTTTACTTCTTTATACCATGGATAATTCTAAAAAATACCTTAAATGATTTAAATTGGACAAAATAAATCTTTACATTTCAAGTCAAAAATAAAAGTAAACTTTATTGAAATTTTTTTTTATTTATATGAAAAATTTACTTTTGTTTAAAATTTGAAATGTGAGAGTTTATTTTATTCAATTTGAAAAGTGAATATCTTTTTTTAAAATTAATATAAGAGGGCAAGAAAAGGATTTTCTCAAAAATAAATAAAGTGAACAAGAGACATACTTCCTCCTCTGTTGCTGTTTGGTCTCCGCTCTTCAATGAATACTTGTCTTCCAGCTATATGCACAGATGCTGCCTGTGTCCAATAGAACTCTTCAGTTAAAGGATATTTCATCACGGGCACTAGATATCTTAGAAACAAATACAAACCTTGACTGCATTATGGACACCGGTCATGTCTTCAAATTCAACGAATGCATAGCAAACACCAAAATCCTGGACATAGAGAAAATTTTAGTTTCTTATCAAATGAACTAATACAACTATCTGAAGAAGATGTGAAGGATTAGACCTTGCTACTTCTTATAACAACACCATCAGGTCTGGTTCTACCAAAATTCTTGAATTCCTCCTCAATTTCAGAAGCAGAGACAGTAGGTGGCAAGTTTTTCACATAAACAGATTTGATTCCATCTGAAAGCATTCCAAAACAAAATTAAAAGTAAGTAGTATATGCCAACATAAAGATGGGGCATCAACTACCAAAATGGCTCATCAAAACTAAAAAGTAACTTTCTAAATAATCAAGAAACAGTATCATTAGATCTCAACTAGTGTAAAGTAACCTTCGTCTTCTGTTGCGGGAACCTCCTCGACAACATCGGTCTCAGACCTTTTAAATGCATTTGCTGATGAGGTTGGTTGCTGAATACTAGTCTGTGGAGCTTGATCCCACTCAGAAGACGATGTATTCTTGTTAAGAGGTTGAGAAGCCACTGATGATGCAGATTGTCCTTGCGCTTTAGCAACCCGTAACTTCCAAAAATCATATACCAAAATAAGCCTCAAAATCTTAAAATAATTATTTTGAACAAATAATTTGCATTCAATTAAGTACATACAATGGAAGCATAAGTGTGCCTTTGAGGCTCCCCGGCAGGCTCCTCCGCAGAAGAAGGCACATTGTCTAGTGCAGCATTTGCTGTAGATTGAAGTGAGCCATTTCGCTCTTCAACAGCATTATCATCCTGAATATGTTCAGAATCAGGGACTTGCTGCACATGTTGCTCAGAAAACCCATAATTGTCAACCACACCATTTTCTTTGACCTCATTTGTAGCAACAAACTCCCTAGCCTGGATTTCTCCACCCAACGAGTAATTGGACACTGGAAAACCATAGCTTTTAGTTACTAACAAGACACTCTAGAAAAGAACACTGTACTAACAGATTATAATATCAAATCCATCATCTACAAATAAGAACAGGAACTGATTGCACATAAAAGAGACACACAGATAGCATCTAAGATATTATATTGGTCGAAGCAATTGTCAAGATTTTATTTTATCATGTGCTTTCATGATAACTTATAATCACTAAACTCAGGAGTTGGATTAGCACTGCTTAAAGGTCTAAGTTTCATTTATTTATGTATGATTTACTGCATACAACTAAACATAGCAGAGGATGAACCCTTACTACCTGATTTATTAATTGTGGTAGTAGCATTCAGCTTTGAATCAATATTGCTCTGGGCTAACAAAACAGCTTGGTGATGGTGAACTGGCTCCTCTTCAACAAAGTGGAATATATCATTAAGAACAAAGAAACCCTTTTCTTGGGGAGCAAGGAAGAATGTCTGCATAAATTTCCTCCTTAGACTATAATCCTTCATTTGCAAAGATCCAGAGAGCATCGCAATAACACCACCACTCCAAGATTCCAGGGAATGTATTGTCTTGATCTCAATTGCAGTATAATTGAGTGACATAACAAGCGAATGGATTTGCTGCCCACAGAGAAATTTCTTTAGTTGTGAGGAAATTAAGAGCTTTACTAATTGCACAAGCACAAAAAATCAGAGTTTTACTGTAATTGAATTCCAATAACATATGCAAATATATATATCTATAGATATAAGACTTCACAATGCTTTATTAAATGAAAAGCATCCCCATTTAATAAAAACATTAAAATACTAAAGGGTTCTTGAACTTGAACTCTTAACCACCAACACATGAATGCCTCATACTGCCCATTCAGAATTTTCATCCCCCATTTCTGTTAAATTGGATATTTAAGTTAAATTAAACAAGTGTTCTCAACTTCATAAATGTAAAATTTTCAGCAGCATATAAGATATAGAAGACTTCACAATGTTTTATTAAATGAAAATCATCTGTCAAACCATTATGACCCAAGCACCTGCTTCCTCCAAAATTAACAAAACAAAACTGCAGCCCTAAATTCCCACGGACTCTCATTAAACAGGATGCTAAGGTCCTCACTAGTTAATCATAATATATTTTTTTTTCCATGCCTCGTAATAATTTAATTCCCAACAGCAAAGTTATTTAAGGCATGTGAAAAGAGTGTTAACTAATGGCGTCAACAAACAGCTCAAAATATGTCTAGCAGAATCTTATAATACTAATAAGAGTAAAAAGGAAAAAAAGTAATAATCAAAAAGATTTCCAGAGGTTACTCCAGTCCAAGCAACTATGCCTATAAACAGATAAAAACACAATTTCAAGAAATGCGCTCTACCACTAAAGCTCCAGAGAACTTGGGCATGCCAGAAAAAGGCCAAAATGCATATCTACCGTCTTCTATAGCCCCATGAGTAACGCAACGGAAAATATACATATATAATGATCCAAATTGATAACAAAAGCAATGATAATGACCAATAAGACCATATAACCGATTATAAGCAATGGAAACTAACAAAGATAGAAGAAAAGAAATTTACTAGCATAGCGGTAGCCGTCTCCCTGGTGTTGCCGTCGATACGAAGCATGGTACTGGCATCAGAGTAGAACTGATGAACATACTCTGGCTGATGCTGCAGCACCTGGTAGTACTGCCCCACGAAGTAAGTCCCAACCTGAACCCCACAAACAGTAAAACCCATCAAAACAACATCAGAATCCAACACAGGGATTGGAAAAGATAAAGACTTTATCAGATAAAATAGCAGAAAAGAAGCAGAGTAGAAGAACCTGAGCTGCAGTGACCGGAAAGGGAAAGGGCGTCGCCATTCTACAAACCCCTTAAGCCCTGAAAGCTGCTAGCTGTCCCCAATCAAAATCCCAGATCCCAATGCCCCTGGAGATCTGCAAAACCCCACCACCACAATCCGGGTAAGTCTACAGAGAGATCTGAGAGTGAGAGCGCGGAGAGGAGAGGAGATAGAGAGAGAAAATGGAGGCTTTAGAGAGAGAGAAAGGAAAAGACAGAGACCCTTTTCGGAGTGAGAGGGAGAGATTTCGAGGGAAAGATCTTCTCCAATCCACGGGTTTGTTGCTGCGTTGGGGTTTTTGTTTGGTTTTGTATATGTTTGCTGGAAGCAGCTGCTCTGCTTTTTGCCCTTTTATTAGCAGTCGTCCACGATCACACATCATCATAATCCTCCTACGCTCCCACTCACAAAATTTTAAAATATATATACACTTTCCAAAAACATAATATACTATATATTAATATTAATAATAATTAAACTAAATAAATGCAGGTAATTAAATTTTGGGTACGTGGAGGTGGATAATACGTTGAATAAATAAGTAAAATATTATTATTTTTTGTGATAATAAATAAGATATTATTTAGTGTTATATATATATATATATATATATATATATATATATATATATATATATATATATATATATATCATCAAATACATGCATTTATATATTAAAGTATATTTGACATATAATTAGATATTTAAATATGTTGACAGGTTCTTAAAGGTAATTAATATTACTATTTAAAAAATATTTTTAAGTTCTTTTTTATTGAAATATTTTTCAAGTTCTAGAACCTAGGAATAGTAACTTCTATTCTTTTAATTACAATTAGAATTACCCTTATCTTCTAAAATAGAAGAAAATTTCAATTCAAAAACAACTTAATGTATGTCAATAAAAGAAACATATATGTATCCAAAAAATGGAATAAGATATTTCATAAAAAAATTCATTTGAGTTCAGAATGCATTGACATATTTAATTTTTATTATTTGTTGATCAAGTATTTAATTTTTATTATTAGGGTTAATAGTATTCAATTCTAGGATTTGACTTCAAATACCATTTAAAACATAAACTTTTATGTGAGAATAGTTTATTAATTGCAATTGATTTGCAATGATTATTAATGTAAGATTTAACTCTGTTGAATTAATTTATATTCCAAAAAATTTTACATAAATGAATAGTTTTGCTTTTTGGTTAAAAATATTAAAAAAAAAAAAAACTATGCATTACTGTCTAAATTAATTATGCTATCTATTTTTTTTTATTGTGAAATCATGTCACATGATTCTACGACTAAAGTGATGATAAATAAGAAATGAATTAGGCATAACCCCTAAAATTGAGGCTTTAGCATCTTTGTACTCTAAATTTAAATCCAGTTTCCTCTTATATATATATATATATATATATATATATACACACTTTTCTATTTATATTAGATTTTGACTTGTGCATTGCATGGAAGCATGGGTTAGATTAGGTAAAATTTAATTACATCATGGTAAAATTTAGACAATTTTAAAATACTTCTCATGATTTTTTTAAATAAACCCACTAATTGCAAAGTGAATATATATATATATATATATATATATATATATATAGATAGATAGATAGATAGATAGATAGATAGATAGATAGATATAGATAACAAGATCACTTTTAGGATTTTATGTGGTGATAAAATCTGGAAAAATAAAAGGCAACTAAATTTCTTCTCTGTGCTTATCAGTTTCAATAATGAAAAATGTAACCTCTTCCCAATCTAATTCTAATTTATTTAATATGCATGTCTAAAGAAATAAACACTAAGAAATCATAGCATATTACTAATTTTAATTTATCATACACAACAATCTCAAAATATTTTTAAAATTTTATAATATTTTTAAATATTTAAAAAAAAAAAGTGATAGTTATCAATGAATGAAGCAACCAAGAATATCTAAGAGTAAAAAGTATAGAATTATTCATTCCATGTCTATATGATATTGATTTATTTATTATTTAATTGATTTATTTATATGGATATTGATATTGATTGATTAATTGATTTAGAAAAAAAGATAAAAAGAAGAGAGAGATAAGTATTTTTAAAAGGCAATAGAAGAGTTTTATTAATATGAATATGGCATGTGTCAAGCAGATAAAGTTACACTTTCTAAGTATCAAGTCCACGTTAAAAGAAAGATGTTAATTTTAGCAAAACACATCTCACTTCTTCTATATTATATTCGATTCAATGTATACTTAAATTTTTACAACGGTTTTAACAGACAATGTATTTAATGAAAAAAGCAACATAGAATTACTAATTTAGGTAGTGTCTAACATTCTAGTTTCAGAATTTCTCTTTCCCAATTCGAACATCCAACATGTGGGCAACAAAAACAAACAAATACTTGTGCAATAGAAACTCAATATTCTCAAATATAATAAAACTTTGAGAATAGCTAAGACAGAAATTTTGCCTATCCTACTCCCATCCCATTGTTAGAGTTTTTTTTTTCCTTTTCAAGAAATATGTTATAGGTATATTTGTAAAAAAAAAAATTCTTTTTGTATTTCTTTTATTTTTTATTTTTTTACAATTTTATCCCTACACTACACTCAAAAAATTAGACGTACAATTTATGTGTGCAAATGGTATTTCCCCTATTTTAAGTTTCCTAATTTCATCTCTAATTAGATGAGATAGGACAAGTCTTTTTTAACATTTAAAATAATGTTTTAAAAAGGGCCTATTGATATCCTAACAATATATAGTTCAATTAATAAGCAAATTAAGCTTAATAATTGAGAAACTTCTATAATGTGAGTTAATAAAAAAGCATGTATAAAAAAAGTAGTTAAATAAAGTCTTTTTTTTAAAAAAAAAAAAAGTGATGAAAAAAGCTTAGACAACTCTCCATGGAATTAAATCTCTTCTCTCTTTTTTTTTTTTTTTTTTTTTACTTTTCACTCTTTTCGTTTAATTAAGTGCTCAAGATGTATAATTAATTTTTAATTAATACTTTAAGATGTTTGACTCTTGGTACAATTAGCATTAGTAATCAAATAAAAACACTGTTTGCATGCAACCCACCTAGTTGTAGTTATCTTTTCAAGAATATCTTGCATGATACAAAACAGAGTGGCTACTGATTGGAGAGAGGAAAACTTGAAAAGAATTTTAAAGGAATTTTTTTAGAAAAAAAAAAAAAAAAAGGTTCTGGCTTACAAATGTTAACCATAAGATGCAGTTTCACCTTTTGGCTTTATACCCTTATCATGCAACAATATAAGATGCAGTTCCACCTTTCGGGGTTGTTATGATAACATCTTATTATTAAACATAATTCATATTAAAAATAATGTGAGTTTAAATTTTTTTAATGATGTGAAAATTTTGTTAATAAACAATTTGTAAGAACTTCAATACGTGTTTTTTGAGTTTAGAGATATACCTTGACCCTAATGAACTCTTGGAACTTAATTCACTTAAATTTTTTTTAAAAAAATATTATATGTATTTTATTAATAAATTTAAATTTATATATCATTAAATATATATATATATATATATAGGGGAAAAAGTTTAACGCTAGAGGGGAAAGTAATTCAATAAAGAAATGAGGATCTCTGTCTTCTTCTTTTTTTGGCATTTACGACGAATTCTAATTTTAGTAAAATAACTATTGTTTGGTGACTAAAAAAAGGTTTAGGGTAAAAATATTACTTTATCCCAAGACAAAGCATATTATAGTGACTTAGAGAATAACTACTAAAGAAGAATCGTCTCAATGATACTCAAATTTTTATTTTACAAGTAAAGCAATTTGTTATTTTTATTGACTAAATCAACATTTACTTACTCAATTACTAAAATAATTATTAGGACCCAATTGTTGATACAAATAAATTAAAAAAGTGAGGGATGATGTCTCCTTGGTATCCTAAAATATATAACATGATTATTGAAGTGGTTTTTGTTCTAAAGTATGATGTATTTGCCATGTCACTTTTGCACGTCTCTTTTGGGGACACTGATCTGACCAAGCATTTTATTATGCCTGCTTTAAGCATAACAGTACTACATATGTTATCCACATAGTATCTCTGTCTTTTTTTAAAAAAAAAATAAATGATAAATTTATGCACTTATCGGAAACATACTCATTGTGCTTTTTTTATGTAGCCAAAAAAGCTTCATATCTATAGTTCAAGTATACCATTTTTCATGATTATACAGTCTCTCCAAGTGACCTTAGATGCCAAATTCAAGCTTACATTTGCAATCTGAATTCGATTCCCTTAATTTATTTTTAGTATCTTTCACCTTAATACAATTAAAATAATAATAAAAAAAAACTTATATCATTTATGATATAAACCAAAATTATCAAGGACAATCTACATCACATAAAAGATCAGGCCCAAAAATTAAAAGTCCAACTCTATGTTCATACCTCCCACAAAAATAACGAAAATACCTCTACAACCAAGACCTTATAAATAGGTATTTTATTAATAAAATGAGACAGTTAGAAACTCTAATTGCATAACACTCTCATTATATTTCTTTTGATTTGAGCGTCGAAATATCATTTCCAACTAATTCCAAAGCAAAGACCCAATTGACCCTACCTAAAGTAAAGTCGTCGTTCTTTGTTGATCTACCAACAATCCAAAATAAAAAAGATAAGAGACCTAAAGCTTAGTGGCAGCAGGCAGGAGATGCTACCAAAAATTGTGTGTATGAATTGTGATTTTTAGAACAGTTATATCAGCAGCAAGCCAGCAAATCATTTCACTTCTCTTCTGTAGTTTACAATGATTGTAAAAGCAATTATCTCAGAATCAGATTGAGTCAGAAACTCCACAGACAAATAGGACAAATAACTTGACAATAATCTTGTTATGCTTTCTTGGGTAACAGATTAGCATAAATGTAGACAAACCACATAGTAATAAACAATGAACATGCTGACCATAATGATTAACAAAGACATAACCCTGAAGCAAAATCCAACTAAGTTATTAATTACAGAAAGCTATTTTCCAAAAGCTTTCATTCATTAATTCAGTGCTACTGAAACATCCTGTGAAAGCCATGCAATTAACCTCTTCTATTATAGTCCAATCTTTCCTTTCCTATCATTTAGACATTAACCATGAAATTTCTTGAAAGTCAATCAACTAGAAAGCAACCACCAACAAAGTAAATTCTTCTTTAAACCATCATCATTCATCAGTGACACCCATCACCACAAGGTCTCAGAATAATCAAATCACCCCATTCAGCAAAAGGGGGCTAAAATCATAACTTCATTATAATAGCAAAACAACATGAACAAAAAAGTATTTCCTTAAATTCAAAGAAATTTATTAAATTTTGCTAATGGTATAGACCTTAGATTTGATGTTTTGGCCAAGTCGAACGACTTGACCCATTTCAAAGACCAATATCAAATTATAATAATATCAACCAATATTTAATATAAATAACGCCCATGACAAAAAAATGTATTATTTTTATTTTTATTCTCCCCTCTGCATTCATAATTCTCCCTTACCTTGTACAAACCTCTATTAACTTAGACATTACAATGATCTCATCTATTAGAATATATAATATTAGGAGTATGGAATGAATATGGACATGTTAATGGTTAGGTTCAAGTAGTTGTACCCTCCTCTACCTATATAAAGTTTTTCTTGTAATTGCTTTTCTCATCTTTTTCAATAATACAAAACAAATTTCCTTTCCTTTATTTTTTTTTTTCCAATATGGTATCAGAGCGCTACTTGCTCTCGCTTCCACATGCTGCCATAACTGAACCAAGTTCTTTCTCCTCTATGCAGTCACCGATTCTGTTTGGCTCGTTCGGCATGGAAGATCGCGAATTGCAACTAGTCAATGTAGAGTCTCCTTCAGAATTCCAATCTCCTGCTTCACCATCCATTCAACTTCCTAGTGATCTTGAAATTCCAAATTTAGAAATTCGATTTGGATCTTATGGCACTGGATCACCGATCCTCACTTCATCTTCTTCTTCGGTAGATTTAAACATAGGGCTTCAGAATATTTCCGTGGCTTCAACAGATTCCTCTCCTCATCCATAATTATCTTCATCCTCTGCCATGGCTACCACAGAAATTTTCGACTATTCCCTTCCTCCATTTTACTATAGACCTTATGATTCAGATCTTGATATTAGTTACTATCACTACTATCAAGATTACTGCTGGTATTATGAGCAACACTGTCAATTTTATAGCAGTTTCGCTTCAACAGATTCCTCTCCTCCTCCATTATCTTCATCCTCTGCCACAATTAGTGATGAACAGATCGTGTCTGTTGAAGGCAAATTTGAAGAAGATGCTGCAAAAGCAGTTACAGAGATCCTTGAAAACGTGTTTGAAGATTAACTTAAAGAAGAAGCTGATTCTGATAATCTTATTCTCTCAGAATTCAACAGAAGCAAAGAAAATTCTGTGAGTGGTAATGGATCGGTGAGTCGTGGATCAATCCTACCAATTGCAGAATATGTTATTTCCAATATGGATGAGTCTCTTTGTGCTCATAAGAGTAATGGTTTGGATTATGATGTTCATGAGTTAGTTGATGTCAAGGAAAATAGTGCACACCATGCGTTTGATGTTATTCCTCAGAAAAATGTTCAGTGCATGACTTCATGTGTTGGTGGCTTTGACATTCTTAGTGCCATCTCTAATACACACAGGGCTACTTTGGCTTCTTACTTGACACCCTTCAGAGTCCATTTCACTAGCAAGTTCTCTAAGGACATTCACTGGCAATTGGAGACTGATTTTATGAAATCTGTCAAGGCTGAGGTCATTGAAAGAAGTTACTTGTTTCTGAAGAGACCTAATACAAGACATGTTATGAAACTTTGCATGCCTGAGTACCTTGGAGAGGATGTTTGCAATGTCAGTGATGCTCTAGACAAAGGAGCTGCACTTCATCTTAATATATGGAAGGTGTTTGAGCATAGTTCTTCTACTGATATATGGAGTGTTGGCTGGATATGGAGACCTCCCTAGAGAAAGAACAGAGGATATGGAGAAATGCTCTCTGCTCAAGATATGAAGGATACAACCTCTGGCAATGTTGAATATGAAACCTTTGGTTCTGGTGGTCCCGTTGCTGGTGGTGGTGCTACTGGCATCACAAGCATTATGGTGGACAAATCAGTGGAATTCTTATATGAAGAACTAGCCAATGCCACAGATAAATTCAGTGTAGCTAATAAGATTTGTCAATGTGGTTTTGGAGTTGTCTGCTATGGAGAGCTGAGAGGAAAGAATGTTGCCATAAAGAAGATGGACATGAAAGCATCTAAAGAGTTTATTGTTGAAGTGAAAGTCTTGATGAATGTTCAAGTGATTGTTTTGGTTTGTTATATTTTTGATCCTGGAGGACTCCTAAGCATACATTCAAGCTGCACTTTAAAGTTTCCAAAGTACAGCTTGAGGAGCGGGTATTAGAATATATAATATTAGGAGTATGGAATGAATGTGGACATGTTAATGGTTAGGTTCAAGTAGTTGTACCCTCTTCTACTTATATAAAGCTTTTCTTGTAATTGCTTTTCTCATCTTTTTCAATAATACAAAACAAATTTCCTTTCCTTTATTTTTTTTTGTCCAATATCATCCGATCCCAACCTCGTTTCTTGTCTTACAGGTTTATGTCATTACTGATCTCGTTGAGCACGTGGTAACCTAACTATAAACCTGACTATTCATCCGTAACAACTAATGAGGAGCCTATGGCCACAGTAGCCATGGTTGTGGAGTTAGAGGAGTAAGACTGTTTAAGAAATCAGAAGCTTGCATCCAGTGAAATCAACAGAGATATGTCTGAGATAAGGTGAGTTGATGGGAAATAAACACTCGGTTACTCTAGTTATCAATGCAACATCACCCATACATAAATTATTGTAATGATTCATTTAATGGTTCAAGCTACATTATATTATTTATTACAATAATTACGAAGTAAATTAATACATGACTTTTTATTTAAAAATCAACCTTCTTTATTTATTTATTTTTAATTCTAACATATATTGATTTGAATTCATGATTTGTGTTCTAGAAATTTATTAAAATTAAGATAAATCTTTTTTATAATAAAATCAAGATAAATTTTAATATTTTAAAAATAGTTAAAGAGATACTTACTAGTGTAATATTTAGAGATTATATATATATAGCAGTTCATTCACACAAGTAAATATGCTTTAATCTCGTGTCATCAAATTAACAAAATAAAAACTTGGGTCATTGACCATTTTGCATTAGATTGAGCCTAAATTCACCCAATTAGTGGTGTCTTGCACTTTAGGAAGTTAATCCAACCAAATTTATTACTCCATGGCAACCTTTGTGAACCTCAAAGTTTAGATGGTGAAGCACTTATAAGAGTTTACATCCTTCTAAAAACATAAAAAAAAAAAAAAAATGTATTAGAAACTTTTGTCAAGTGTCCCCTTCATAAAGCAAACAGGGTCCCATTTCTTGAATTCAAGCATTAAATGCCTCATTATATTTATATATATATAAAATGCCATGATCAAATTAGACTTTGCTAAAATTTGTGGGATCACTTCAGCTATATAGCTTTCTCTCAGTACAAGAACAAAAGAAACAAAGACAGCAGAAGAATGAGAACACAAGTCAGAACCAACAACTGAGATGATCAATGAATTTATTTTTATTACTGTAATAAAAACATGATCTTCTGCCTTTTAATGAGGCTGGAAGAATGCATTTTATAATTTCAACATTCCCCTCCACATGAAACCCTAGATTGAAACAAACCTGTTAACCACCGATTCACCCTAAAAGCTTAAACTGCATAACCCCAGCAGAAGAAAGCAAAGTAAATCAGCCAAAACCCTAGAGAACCATCCTTAAAATCATTCCCAATCCTAATCTTTGACTCTACAAATGAAACTCACCTCTAAAACACAGCACACTCAATGAAAAAGAAATTAAGAATTATAAGAATCTGAGACCCTTCACAGCAGGAATCGAGAATCACCGATCAAACCGGGGAATCAATAACAAATGCAGGAAAAATCAGAATACTCAGCCGTGGTTTTAACTATTGACATGTCAAGAGTTGCCATTCAAATGCTCAAGTGTTCTTCCCTTGGTAAGCTTTGAACTGTATCTGACCATCTACCAGGTGAATGGTCACTACTATTTGATGACACCTGAGATTCTGCCCTGGCATCTCTTATCATCTTCAGAACTTCTCTCATTGTGGGCCTATTCTCCGGCACAAGTGCAACACAGGCCATTGCAATGTTCAACAGAGCCTGAAGCTTCTCCTCTGATGCTTCATTGCCAGAGGCAGGTTCATCCCCAGCCTCGGTCTCCTCCTCACGCACTGATCGAACCCATCTCGGTATATCCGAACCATATTCTTGAACAAGATCTTGGAAGGGTGTTTTTCCGGTTAAGAGCTCCAGGATGAGAACACCAAAGCTGTATACATCCGCAGGTTGCGTGGGAGGTTTGAGGATGCTTCTGCGTTCTGGTGCTCGGTAGAATAGAGAGGTGGCACTGGGTTCTTCTGGTGAATCAGGATTGAGCAACATGGTGAGACCATAATCAGTGAGACAGGATTCAAAGTCTGAACCCAACAAGACATTGGAGGATTTGAGGTTGCCATGGGTTAAGCCAGGATTCTGGTGGATATAGAGCAGACCAGTCGCTAAGTCTTCAGCGATTTTAAGGCATGATGTCCAGTGAAGAGGTTTCCCTCCACCAGAAGGTTTTGATCCTGCAATATAGCCATTAGAACTAGCACATTGTGATTATTGATTTGATAATACTAAGGAAATACTGAGGTTTTCTCTTTTAACTTGCTAGTTTTTGACCAGATTATATGGTCTTAGGTTTATGGATGTGGAAGATGCAAATTGATTTAATGCATGTTACCTAATACAACATCTACTGTTCCGAGATCCGAGCAAGATAACATCTATTGTTCTACTACTTGTCTCATGATTTTACACAAACACAAAATACCCACAAATAATTTCAAGTACAACGTGAAAATATTGTTAAAATTCCCTCAATTGATTTCGAATCTTATACTATATATGTGACTCAAATTTCTATTTTTTTTTTTTTTTTATATCCTCACAATAATATTAATATTAGGATGTCTCATGTGGGTCCCACCAAAATTCACGAAGAATGGTATAGCAAGCCCTTTTGAAGGGAGAGTAGCTTAGCAGTAGCAGCTAACACAAATTATAAATTATACAACACTAAAATGTAATAAGACAAAATTCTCTATCTTTCATTTCCTATTCCATGAACTTGAGATTGGTCTAAAAATAAGGTTGGTCCCACTTGCAGAATTATTTTATTATTTTTAAACTAATCCCAAGCCCATGAAATAAGATTTGAAATAGAAGATTTTGTCATGATATATATATATATACTTAGGAAAAAATTTGTTATCTCATTCCCAGTCCTATTAATTTTGATTAATCTTGGGACTGTAAAATAATATTTAAACTCTACAACTACTACCCAATAAAAACATAATGGGATAACAAATGTTGTTCCTGTACACTCCATAAAGGAAGGGTCACGTGTGGCTTTTCTTCACAAAAATAATTCAAATATATTACGAGGAGCAGGAATCACAATTGATTCCAACTCTCTATCTTCCATTCATGTTATGCTAAAAAGAATACTATTAAGAATATATTTTGTAGAAGCTGTTGTGATTATGATACTCTAAAATAGCAGAACTGCATGATGAATAAGACAACGCGCTATTCAAGGGTAGAATAGTCAACACACAAAGTACACCCATCACATGAAAGGAATCTTTCTCTCTCTAATTTTAATAAATGGTTTAGGGGGATATCAGTAGCTTGGGAAGGTCATTATCAAACTCTAAACACACCTTTATAAATCTAAAACCATATTAAAGGGGAAAGCAACATTTATTGTCCTTATTTGGGGAAATCTTTATGAGACAGATAGATTTGATACATAGAAATAATTAATAGAGGTCACCCCACCACCAAAAGATTTTCCACTTTTGGGTCATTCTCAACAAATCTTTAAATGGTCAAAATACATATATCATTGTTGTTCTATGGTTTTTGGCAAAAAGAAAATTCCACACACTGCAATGAAGTAAGTACTACAGTTAGTTGTAACGATGGAAATGAATTCCCATGTTCAATTATGCATCATAATGGAAATAAGAATTGTGGATACAACAATATATTCAGACTAGGCATTAAATTAGAGAGGTCAATAATTCACAGATTAAAACAAATAAATTTAAAAAATATAAAGATTGGGTTTTGATAGGATCAAACTGGGTTTGACTCTGGCTGACTCGAAACAGATTAGTTAGTGCCCAAAGTGATACTGGATATGAGTGATTAAGAACAATAACTAATATTAGGTGTAAGACTAATCTTATTTGGATAAGAACAATAACTAATACATCTATGTGATTCTTGCTTTTCAAATCCAAGATCTTTAACCTAGAATGTCTTAAACTAGAACAATGTACAAGAATAAATTTACCTTAACCTGCTCAAACTTATAATGCCCCAAACACTATCTCAATAGGGAATCATTACTTATGAAAAGCACATTATTGCACCAATATGAATAAAGAATTGATCAAAGGAACCACACACACATGAAATGATGAAACATACCATGAATGAGAGAGAAGAGGCTGCCATTTGGGAAGTAATCATAAACAAGAAGCCTTTCTTCCTTGGCTTGGAAGTAAGCCCTAAGTGGTACCAAATTAGGGTGCCTCAGCTTCCCAAGTAGCTCCATCTGTCTCCTAAACTCCTCCAATCTAGGGTACCTTGAATCTTTCAATCTCTTCACTGTCACAATAAACCCAGATTCCATCACTGCCTTATATGTACTTCCCATACTACCCCTCCCCAATGTCTCAGCTGAAGCCTTTAACAAATCCTCCAAGCTATAACTCATCTCCCGATTCCCTGCTCCGAGGAACACCAGACTCCCTAGACCCTCACCTTCCCATGAAAACCCCCCTTGTTTTCCACCATTATTACCTTCCATGCCACTCCCATTGTTCCCTCCTGAACCGCCCTCTTCTCCTCCTTCAACACTGTTAACCCCTTTGCTTCTCCTCATTGCACCTGCGGTGCTCGAACCCTTGTCTTCCCTGCGGTTCCTACACACGAACCATAGCAGAAGCAAGCAAATTAGAAGCAACAGAAACCCACCCACGCTCCCTGCTATGATCTTTATCAGTTTCGTACGGTTCGAGGATCCCTGTGGTTTATTAGGGATTATTACAGGGTAACTGGGACTTATTGACGGCGGCGGCGCTTTGCTTCCGCACGGGTTTCCGATCTGTTCGCCGCATAATCGTGGGTTCCCGGAAAACGACGACGTGTTGAAGTGCACTAAAGCAGCGGTCACGGGAATCTCGCCGGAGAGTTGGTTGTTGGAGACGTTCAGGTACCGGAGGCCTGTTTGGTTGAACGGAGGGATGGGTCCTGTGAGTAAGTTGTCTTCTAGGTAGAGAACGTAAAGCCGGCGGAGATTCATCAGTGACGGTGGGATTTCACCAGAGATTCTGTTCCCGGACAAGACTATGACTTTCATGCGGTGGAGGACGGAGATTGTGGCGGGGAACACGCCGGAGAAGTTGTTGTCGTTGAGGAAAATGGATTTGAGATTAACCAGACCCGAAAGATCCGGTAGTTGACCCGAGAGAGAGTTGCCTTTGAAGCTCAGGACCCGTAGCTGATCCAATCGGTTCAGAATGATAGGATCCAAAGACCCAGTTAAATTGAAGTACTCTAGCACTAGTTTGCTTACTCTCCCATTCAAGCAATCTTTGACTCCGACCCAGTTGCAGACATTGCCGCCTCCACTCTGCCATGGAAGCTTGTTGAAAACATCAATGGAGGATTTGAGAGCAAGAAGTGCCTGGGCATCGTCTGATTTCACAGGATGAGGAAGAACCAGAAGAAGACAGAGCACAGAGGCAACCAGAGGAAACAAAACAGAGGAAATTTTTTTCATTATCAGAATCGAGAACCAATCTGAGAAGATAAATGTAATGCAGAGCAAAATGGATCTGCAGAATCACATTCACACACAAATCTCTGAAAAAGGAGAAATTTTGACTGAAGCATCAAAAGGGGTCTTGGGAAATAGAATTATTGGGGAAATCTTTGATTTGATTTGGTTCCAATAATGTGGAAGATCAACGAACCCCTTAAGCAATTTTTTCATACTAAAAATAGCTGAGATTCTTGCAAAGAGAGATCTTTGATTTTTCTTCAGCTGCAGAACCCAAAAGATTTGCTTCAAATCTAGCCACTTTCTGGTTCTCGGCACCATCTAACCCATCCATATCAATGGGGCTAAAAGAGGCCCCTTTTTTCAAGTCATTTTCCTTCAGCTACCCAATTATATGACGACAGCTCCAAACAAAACTTGCTCTGATGGAAACGATGCTGCAAGCAAACAATGGTAGGGCCAAGCTTTGAACACTCCACTTTCTCACTCACTCACTCACCTACTAAACAATGGAAATCTGCAGAAGGCGCAGAACACATGTTAACCTTCAAGAGCTCTATTGGCGAAGCCGATGAACTTTGGGAATCCATAGAAGAAAACTGAGAAAGAAAAAAAACCCAATTGTTTTATTTTAAGCTGAAATTCTTCGTTTCTCGAAACTTTTCTTGGCTCGCAACGTTTCACGGACAACACTATCAGAGCCTGCACGTGAATGATTCAAAACCCAGCAGTACCTTGTTGCAGACGAGAAAAAAACCATTCTTTTCTCCTCTCCATGATTTCTATATTGGAGCAAAGGTGCACCATTATCAAAACAAAATAAACAAATATAAACCAACAAACGAACAAAACCCAGATTTTTTTTTTAATATATAGAATTCAAAAAAAAAATTCATAGAAAATTACCTACCAGTGCAATTTCCAGCTTCCAAGTCTCTATTACCAGAGAGATCTATCTATCTGTACTCTGAAGAAGATGCAGCAATAATTTGAGAGAGAGAAAGAAAGTGTGAGTGTGAGTGTGCATGTTTTATGGATTTTGCTGCTGCTGTTTGATCAGAGAGAAAGAGAGAGTGGGAAAGAGAAGAAAAAGGACAGCGAAGAACGTGTCTCTCTCGTGGCTTGGTTAACTCTGGCGGGTATCAGGAAATTGGTGAGGGAATTCAAAGCTAAAGTGATGAATAATAAATGGGATTTTTCGTAAAAAAAATAAAAACAGTGACACGTGTTGGAATTAAATTCTGCTATCATTTATAGGAGTGGATGTGTTAAAAAGTTGAGTTCATGTTAAAGTGGAGGGTAGGGTAGCTCCTATGACTTGCCAGCTTCATTTATTTATTTTTATGTAAATTTCAGGATTTGGCCTTTAAAATAAAAGATTGTACTGTTATATACTTACCAGCTTAACTTAATTAAAATTTTTAGAAGTGTTGTAAATCATAAGTTTTCTGATAAATAAGACTTTAGGATAAAAATATGGTACCTCACTTCCACCAAAAAAAAAACTTTTGTGCTCTTACGTCAAAGGGACAAATTGAGGTTCGGTACTGCAATTTGTCTTGTCTAATTTTATTCAACCCATCTCTTAAAACTAATTATTTTAATTTAATTAAATATTTCAAATTTAAGATAAAAGAAAAAAATTATATTAAAATTTAATAATAAGAATTTTTTATTTTTATAATTTTATTTGATTTAAATATGAATTAGTTAAAATGTATTAAAAAATAATTTGCACAAGATTAAAATTTAAAATCCTTACGCTTTGTATAAAATATGCTATTAGTCGTTTTATTATGCTTGGTAAGGATAGTTTACACCAACAAAATATTGTGTAAAGCAATGTCGTCTGCAAGTAGTAGAAAATAATTAGAATTTTCTGGGAAGAATTACACGGATAAGCTTGTTATATGGTGTGAAACAGAATTGAAAAAGCAATAAACTTGAATCATAGAAACTTGTAAGAGTTGTGGAAAGATTTAACACGAAATATTATAGGAGTTGGTGTGCTATCAATTTTTCTAGATATGCACTGGCATTCACTGTTCTTTTATTGACATAATGTCAATAATATATATAAAATAAGAGAAAAATTATTGCCAAGTTGCTCAAGATTGGAAGAATTTTTTAAAAAAAAAAATATATATAAAAATTTCATTGTAAATAAATTTATATAATTTTATTTTATGACAAACAACCACTTATAATTTTATATGACTTGTAATCATTTTATTTTATTTTTGAATCTTGATCTCTTAATCAATGAATTTATCTTGAGTGTAAACACACACACACACACACAAAAAAAATTCTTAGAGTGTCTTGAAAAGATCTATAATTATTTAATTTTTAATAGTCATATATTAACTACAAAAGATTGCATAATGAATCTTACTATACATTTAAAACTTTGAATTGTTATCAATAAGTAATTAAATTGAAATGGAATATAATTTCAAAATTCACCTAAATTATTTTTATTTCAGTTCCCAAATAATATAATTCCTTTTTAAAAGTCAAATATATCACCCTATCAAAAACAAAAAAAAGAAGTCAATTATATCACATGTAAATAGATTTCGTTTCAACTTTTGAGGACGAATAATAGTATTATTAACATCATTTCATTTTATGCATGGAATCTTATAGTTAATTAATTAAAATAATTATATCAAACTATATCACAGACGGTATCCATGGAATTCTTAATTACCCCACATTTGATTCACATCATCTCCAAATATGGTGCCACACTTGTTTATTCGTTTTATATACCATAATCCATAAAGATTATATAATAAATATGTACTGCCAAATATGAGCGTTTTAGTATTAATTCAAGCATTTAAAATAGGTCAGATTTAATCTTAAAATATGAGAGCACTAAAACCTTATCTTTAGAGTTGCGCTACTATAACAAATCACTTCTTTAACTTGTCAATTTTTTTTTTTTTGTGTGGAATAGATCCATTTTATAATATTACTCTTTATCATGCTCATTTTATAATAAAAAATTAATTATTGATGTATTGATTCAAACTATATTAGTTGATATATAATATTAGATATCAGTAATTTGTAAAAGAAAATAATGATTATTGATATTGAAGAATAGAAACATGAGTATGATACAAACTTGTTTAACCTTGTATTAAAATAACAATTAATATATCCATTTCAACAACTGGAAATTTTGTTAAAATAGTGTTTTTATAGTAACAACTCAAATTATTGATATTTTTAATGAATTTTCAAATTATTTCAATTCTTGAAAATTAAAAATTGACTAAATAAACTGTTTATACAAAGTTGGGCAAAAATATTATTTGATTCACTTTTTAATCTTTCACATATTTAAGTTACACAAAAAAAAAAAAAATGAGTAATTTTTGCTATCTAATTCAATAAAAAAGGTAATATTTTAATTAACCAATTAAACACCTTTATGTATCAGCTCTAACACCTAGAGATCATGTGTTCCTTTAACAACAGCTTTTGAATGATTATGGAGCTAGAGATGCATGTTTAGAGCATTACAGTGACAAGATCTAATTGTAATAAGGGACTCATCAAAAGAAACATTTGGAGTATATTCCATGATATTGCAACATTTTTATATCTTAGTTGCTCTAGAAAGTAGATTGTATCAAAAATTATTTAATATTATATCAAGTACTTATTAATCGACTTAGACAAAATCAAAGAAGTGATAAAGATTTCTTTATCAAATTATTTAATATTATTTAAGAGTCGATCTCAATTAATATAGGTTCATGGGTTTCTTCTATATAAGTTCAAATCCAAAATCATAACCAAAGTATATGTAAACATTTATGACATATGTGTATTAGTAGCCTCTTTTTTAAAAGGAATTTATTGCCTCACTTAATATTTTGTTCTTTGTCCTATATTTTATAGAGTAAAATATTTTTTGTCTCATATTTAAACTTTCTAACTGTATATAATTGACCAATCAAAATTTAATAAGAGAAAAAATTAGACAGCAAATGAGATAATAAACTTTGTTTCAACAAGAAACCATCAGGCCAACTAACTTTTTTCTTGTACAAAAACAGCCTAACACATGTCGTTAGGTAATAAAATCGTTTTAGTTGACTAATTAAGCAATTGAGTAATGGTATACCTACTTGACCTAATTTTGTAAATTGCATCTGTAAGTAGATCTATGTATTATTTATATGCTGAAATATTGAAAAATATAGTATTCAATATCAACAATGAAATAGGAATCCTCGTTAAAATAATAATAAAAAATCTGATAGATATATATATCTATATATCTTATAGAATGAGTAAAATCTTTTTTGGTCCATGACTTTCAAGGTTAACAACAAAAATATCACTTATATTTTAATTCTCTCATTATTAATGTTTGATATTTTTAAAAACATGTCAAATTTATTCTTCGTTTATGTTTATTAAGGTTGATAAATAAACAAACTGTTAAGTAATAATGTATATTATTATTTATATTACATTAATATTTGATGTTTCATTATTTTCATTATTAATCTCTTTGTCTTTCTCTCTTGTAGCTGCTGCTTTTTTTTTTTCCTTTGTCTGTTCCTCCCACAGTTTCCCAACATATTCACTTTAAATGCTATAAGATATAAATATACGTATCTACTCTCAAGAAGTAAGATGCAGCTCTTGAAAACAAAACAATGTACAACATACAGTGTAACCTCATTTTTTTTTGCCATAATTATGAGAGTGAAGGAAATATTTATGTAAGAATTTTAATTTATTAAGAGATTCAAATTCAATATTAAGTAGCTATGTTGAAAAGTTTATAACCAGTTCGACTAAAATTCCACTAACATATAGTGTAACCTAATTACTTACAACTATTTTCACTAAATGACTCAAGAATCACTAATTGGGAAGTAACAAAAAAAACAAATTAGCTGCAATAATGTCTATGCATCTAATAATAATAAAATTTGGCTACCTAACAAAATTATGAAACCAATAAAGAGAAACCGATAGAGAAAGAAAATAAAAAGAAACAACGGGAGGGAAATAGAAAGAGAAAGAAAAGGACATGAATTGATTTAGTTGAGTTTTAAAACACGAGGGATTAATAATAAGCATAATAAAATGTGAAGTGCTAATAAGATATAAATAATTATATATATTATCATTTAATTAAAATATCAGTGTAGAGATAAATTTGATGTGACATTAAAGACTAATAATAAAAGAGTTAAAATATGAAGAACCTTCTTGTCATTGGACATAAATGTTAATGATAAAAAAGAGGTTTTACTCGTTATAGTAACAACTCAAATTATTGATTTTTTAATGATTTTTCATATTATTTGAATTTTCAAAAATTAAAAATGATTGAATCAATTGTTTTTACAAAGTTAAGCAAAAAAATATTAATTTTTATGAAAAACAAAAATTATTATTTGATTCACTTTTTAATCTTGGGAGTGCTTAAGCACTCTACTTTTTTTACCCATTCTCCGTCAATATCTATTTTAAAACAAACACTCCCTAGTGCCGTTAAACGAAATGGAGTATGTTGCTCCTATCCGGCGCTACTAAATTCCTCATACTCAAACTCGGCCGCAATTTTTCTCCAAAACTCATCTGCAGAACATGCTTCACATCTCCAACAGTCCTTCAGAGAAACCAAGTGGGAGGCAACCTTCCCAATCTAAAGCCTTTCAACTCCAAAATCTCATGTTACATGAGAAATGGTCAAGTAGAAGAAGCCCAGAAACTGTTCGGCGAAATGCCTCACAGAAATACTGTTACTTCGAATGCGATGCTTCGTGGATATTTTCTAAATGGGCATTTCGATATAGCGGTAAATTTATTTGAGCAGATGCCAGAGCGTGATATTTTTTCCTATAATACCGCGATTACCGGGTTCATGCAATATGGGGATGTGGACGGTGCGAAGAAGGTGTTTGGTGGGATGCCATGTAGAGATACTGTGACTTGGAATTCTATGCTTTCTGGGTATGTTCGGAATGGGATGATGGATCAGGCCTTAAGGGTGTTTGATGAAATGCCTTTGAAGGATGTTATTTCTTGGAACTTGGTGGTTGGTGGATTTGTTAGTTGTGCTGAGCTCGCTTTAGCTAGAAAGTATTTTGAACAGATGAAGGTCCGAAATGTTGTGTCATGGACAATAATGATTTCTGGGCTTTCAAGTGCCGGACAAGTTGTTGAAGCTCGTGAACTTTTTGAAGCTATGCCCACAAGGGATATAAGAGCTTGGAATGCTATGATTGATGGGTACATACAGAATGGCTATGTTCAGAGTGCAGAGGATTTGTTTCACAAAATGCCTGAAAACGATTTCAGCTCTTGGAATGAGTTGGTAAACAGTTTGGTTAGGAGCCAGAGAGTCAAAGATGCCATAAGGATTTTCATGGAAATGCCACAAAAATGTCAAAGAACCTGGAACTCAATCTTGTTAGACTTAGTCAGGAATGGCCTTACTAAAGAAGCTCATGCAATTCTGGAGAAGTTTCCACATGGTGACATTGTTTCATGGACAAATATCATTGTTGGGTATTTCAAAATTGGTGAAGTTGGGTCTGCTGTCAAACTTTTTGAATCGATGTCAATGCGAGATGCAACCACGTGGAATGCTGTGATATTTGGACTAGGAGACAACGATCATGGCGAGGAAGGACTAAGGTTGTATATGAAGATGAAAGAATCTGGACCAGCCCCAGACAAATCCACTCTCACTAGTGTTCTCGCTATCTGTTCAAACCTGCCAAGCTTACACTTTGGAAAACAAATTCATTCACAGGTTATAAAATCAGGTTTCAGCTACTTTCTTGCTGTTTCTAATGCAATGGTCACCATGTATGCAAGGTGTGGATATATGCAATCTGCTTTGTTGGAATTTTCTTCCATGATAAATCACGATATTATTTCTTGGAATTCTATCATTTGTGGATTTGCTCATAGTGGAGACGGTAGAAGAGCTTTAGAGATGTTTGATAAGATGCTATTAACGGATATTAAACCCAACGAGATAACCTTTGTTGGTGTTCTATCTGCTTGTAGCCATGCAGGGTTAGTAGATGAAGGAAAATATTACTTTGATTTCATGAAATCCAACTGTTCTATCGGACCAAAAACTTCACATTATACTTGCATGGTTGATTTGTTAGCAAGATTTGGACTAATAGATGAGGCAATAAGCTTTGTAAATCAAATGAGAGCTGATGGTGTCGAAGTTCCTGCTAGTGTATGGGGAGCTCTGCTAGGAGCCTGCAGAATCCACAAGAACATTGAAGTGGGCAAAATTGCAGGTGAGAAGATTTTGGAAATGGAACCACAGAACTCAGGTGTGTATTTGATTTTAGCAGAGATGTTCTTGAGCAGCAAAAAGAAGGAAGATGCTGAAAATATTCTGTTGCGTATGAAGGAGAAGGGAGTGAAAAAGCAACCTGGGTGTAGCTGGATTGAAGTAAACAACCATGCACAGATATTTCTTTCAGGTGATAGTTCACATCCTGAATTTACCAAATTATGCTGTGTTTTACATTTGATGTATATGGATATGGAAAGCAAAATCATTGAATGAGTTTTTAATTTAATTTAAGCAAGCATTGGTTTCGTATGTCGATTTTTATGCCTGAGGATGTTTATAGCTCATTGGGATTCCGTGACAGGGAGAAAAAAAGTGAAACTTGGCTTGTTGCTTTTGCTGCATTCACAAGTAACCGTAATTGAGTATGGCTTATATATCAGATTTAGGCACTTCATTTTGCCTTCAAATAATTACGGCTTATATATCCTTAGGAGTATGATCTAACCTCAGCAAAATTTTCCTCAAAAGCCAAGAAAATATGATTTGTTATCGCAATGCCATTCCATAGAAACTATCTCACAAAGGCTCAAAGATTCTAGCATCACCCAAAATAACATTGCATATCAGTGTAAATATCATCAAGCAACAGAATGATTACACCAAAACATGCACCATTCCTTCCCCCATTTTTTGTGGGGAGTGTACACTAGAACAATACATCTATCTAGGCTTTGAACCAATCATGCTCCTACAATCATATTGGGTTGGGTTTCCCAGTTCCAAGGTATGTTTTCTGATTTGATGCTACCTTCGTTGTCCTGTTCGTTCTAATGATAGGAGCAGTTTTAGTACTAGCAGCAGTCTCTTTCGGTTTTCTTGTTTTCACAGGAAAATTTGTATCTCCACTGGATTTAACTTTAGATGGTGCTTGTCTGTTTTGTAGCGCACTGCGAGAAGCAGAGAGTCTTCCATCTTTAATGCTGTTTTTCTTTCCAATCATTTCATCATTGTCTGAACATCAAAGCCAAATAACAAGATTGAGAGATAATCTTTTGCTAGAGAATAGATTAGACATCACAGCAAAGATCCTAGGATCTACATAGAACATACTGGTGCTTCTAAGAGCTATATCAAGTCCAACGTTAAATTAGAACATGATGTGCCTTTTTCCCATCAGCAGTTTTACACCATGCAATAGCTTTCAGTCCTGCTTGAAGTTCATTGGTCTTGAAACAAAACCTATTTCAAATGCATCCCAAAACAAGAAAAGAAACCCTCTTGCTATCCCAGTAAGGAACATATATTTGGTGTAGAAGTGAGATGTTAGCAATCACTAAGCTGTTTCATGAGTTCAATCGCATATGATTTATATCAGAATGATAGAGAACCAACCCACATGCAAGAATCATGCTTTCTAGCAGCATAAGTTGCAATTTGGAGACTCTAGGATAGTGAAGAAAGCAATATGATTCCGCATAATTATAGGTTAAAACTTCTCCTAAGAAGATTTCGAATACATACAGCTTTGATTTTTTAGAAACTTGTCCAAATCAAGTAGAGTTGCTTCTATCAGAATGCGTCACCTAATCTAAGCATTGCATTAAATGAAGCCTCAGACATCTTTCTCATAATTACCAAGAGTATTGTTCTAATGTTCTCCATTTCAATCTTCAGATAAAATAAACATTCAAATTGCAAGAGAGTAACTGCAGATCAATAAAGATAAGTAAAAAGTGAATTGATAAAGAAGATTTACCAGGACTTGATATCACCGCGCGAGGGCGAGGTATCGAACTGGCCCTGATATTGACTTTATCCTCATCAGTATTGCCATCTTTCTCATGTCCTGTGAGTCCTGAGAAATCAGATGCCAAACTGCGGAGTCCTAAGTTTTCAGATACTGGTATTCTTGGAATAATAGGCTCCTGTGGTACATAAGACTTCGGTATTTTTGCCCTTGCTGCAAAATATGAAAATGATGATTCTGATACTGCTCATAGTCACTCAAAGTTATAACTTAAATGAAATGGTAAAAATTTCCCTTTGCTTTTAGGAAAACCAGATTGCAGTCATTCACAAAAGCAGAAATACTGAAAATAATGCTTCAAACTTATGGTTGGAGAAGAAACCATAGTAATAAACTAAAAAGCAGCTATTATGGTTGTAATTAGAGGCTTCCTTGCTTAGAGAATTTCTCTGGCTTGACTGGGCATATGATTTTGGAGGACATGGATCACTTGCAGTCACTTACTTGGCACGATAACAATCATCTAATTGAATTGTAATGCCACATTAATAGCCGATACAATGGTTATAATTGCACCATGCAGCCGTGATCTATTTTCATGAATTTGTGCTAAGAATTGTACACTTAGGGGTCTTGTTTCAATTAGTTGTTAGTTTTTAGTTTTAAATTTAAAATCCAAGTTATATAAAGAAAGGATGATAAGACTTTCTTTCTTTTTTCAGTAAAATACACTAATTTTCAACTAAATTTTTGCTACTTGAAACTAAAAACTAAATCCTCTATTTCTTTTTTAGAAGATAAAATTAAATGATTTTGAAAATATGTAAAAAGAACTCTATTTTTTAAGTTTGAATACACTCTATTTTAATTGTGAAAACTAAATAACATAAAACTCAAAACTACCCAATGGGCCTTAATTTCTGAAAAGGTTTTTCGTTTCCAAGTTCTGAAAACATCATCAATCTCTTTCCTTAAGAAAGCTATTTTTTGGGAAAAAAAGAAAAGGAAAGAAAGAAATCCCATCAATTAACGAACAAAATGGTCTTGGCAAAACAGCAAACTTCACAAAATCATCCAAATGCCCAGTCAACTTGATTAATATTTTACCAAATAATTCCTCTAAGTAGCAAGAACAAGCAAAACGTATTATTTGCAATTACCTGGAGAACGAGAACCATGTACGGATAGAGACTGGAAAGCTTTCAAATTCTGGTTCTGCAAAACACTGTGATCCTCTTGATGCTGTTCTACCCTAACCTTCACCTTCGGATACACTGAAAATTCAAAAAAAAGAAAAAGAAAAGAAAAAACCCATTTCAGGATCAAAACCCCTTCACCCAATAACAATAATAATTGAAAATAAAATAAGACCTACTAGTTTTTCAACTGAAAGGCTTCTCTGCCCAGAAAACTACAATGAAGAAGACGAATCAGAAGGAGATTCAGTGAAAGCAAAAACGGCGAAAGTTGACTCTTTTGTTATTTATAGAAAGGGGTCTCCCACTGGAAATGGTTTGGAACAACTGCTTTTGGGGATGAAACAGGGATATGCAAGCAATTTAAGAGTCAAACCACAAAAATAGCTCGACAGATGATGCTTACGCTTAGCACCTGGCTGCCACCGGCATGGCATCTGCCCTTTTCTAGCTTAAGATTTCTTACTTTATTTATTATTTATTTTTTCAATTGGGAGATTTTACTTTCTTTGTTTCAGATACGCCACCGAAATTGAACTGCGCTCAACGCTTCTTTGCCTTTTTCCCCCCCTTTCGTTTGGCTTTTTTTTTTTTTTTTTTTTTGTGTTTTCTCATTGGATCAGGTTAATGCTGTGAAAATAAAGAATAATTACTAAGATTTAAATGTAAAATAAAAATATATTTTAAAAATATAAAATAAAACTATTAGAGTAATTTTAAAAAATAAATATTTATTTTATCCATTTACACTTAAAATTTTAATTAATTTAATTACTCACACTTTAAATTTATCAATTTGACATTTTATATTCAAAACTTTGATTAATTTCACCTATCATGTTTTAAATTTATCAATTTAATTTTTTATATTTTAAAATTTTTTTAATTTAATTTTTTTTAATTTATTAATATTTTTAAAACATAAGAAATTAAATTAATATAAATTTTAAAATATGACTATAAGAAATTGAATTGAATAAGTTTAAAATATGAAAAATAAATCTAATTAAAATTTTAAATATAAAATATTAAGTTAATAAATTCTTTTTAAGTGTTACTAAAAAATTATCCCCTTTGTGGGACCAACCAATACAAACGAGGTTGAAGGTTTAATCATGAAAACGCAAATAATATACACCCAGAATTTATAGTCTACATCTTAATCTATTATCTAACGGAAGTATGATTTAATTTAATTCAAAATTTAAGTTTAATGTCTAAACTTTAAGGATTTGGTTTTAAGGTCTAGAGACTAAAATCAAGATTATTCCCCGTGACATTAAAGTCTTACTTTTAGTATCTTACTCCTAAAATAAAACAGCTTTTCAATTTATTCTATTATTAGAATCATAATTTGTTTAAAAAATAATTATTATTTTAATAAATGATATTATGTATAATCAAAGATGGTAGGTTTCTTTTCTTTTTGACGAAGAGACGCAACTTTTATTAATGATGAAATGAAAGAGCATATGTCAATGAATCAAGCCGACACACAATGCCATTCTTCCACCGAAAGTAGCAAAGGGGGCGTTTGGTATCGGTCATGATTTTCGAAGATTTTAATTAAAAAGTATTTAATGGAGAAAAGTATTTATTGGGTAAGTAATATTAAATAAGTGTATTATAATATTTAGTTATAATTAATTTTTTAATAATAAATACTTTTGTTTCTTTGATTAAAATATAGTTTTTACTTATTTTTTAAGATTATTCTTGACACAATAAGAAAAGAAAGTATAAGATAAGAACAATGTTATAATTAAATAATCCCAATATATAAATTTCTTTGATAAATTAAGTTATTTACTTCTAAGATTGGGAATCTTTAAAATAAAAAAAAATCACAATTTTACTTTACAAAAAACTCATTTAACTAAGAAAATTTTTCATTAGTTATACTAAACATAGGCAACTTATTATGTGAATTTCTCTTAAAAACTTACTTTATACCAAACAGCACATTCTCCTAGGAATCCAAGCAAAAGTAACAAAATTAAAAGACTGCATCATATGTGTGATATATATATATATATATATATATATATATATCATCGGGTGTGTGGTTAGAAGATATGGGATGTGCTAAAAGAATTTCCGGCATAACAAAAACAAATTGGATTTTACTGCCCACACCATCAAGAAGATAAAGCAATTTAAAAAGAGAAAAAAAAAAATGAAACAAATCTTTGCCACGAAGCAATAGAAATTTTTTTTAAAAAAATAATAAAAGCAAAAAAGTAATAGGAGAAGGAAACAAGGCAAACTCAAGGTTTTAATATATAGTAAACTAATCCAAATAATTTAAAGTAAGATACAATTAGAAAATTCATAAGTTACAAGGAAATGATGTAATCAGATATCCTAACAATGTAATCACTCTACCTTCTACAGTGATATTTTCTTAAAATAATTATCTACTAATCAGGATGAAATTTACTTTAGACCTAGAATGATGTGCTTACCTCATTTGCATATACAATTATTCTGGTTTTTAAACTTTGAACGAAAAATCATAAAATGCAGAAAGATAAAACTTGTGAATAAGAGTGTGTCACATTAATGGAAAATAAAAATAATATCTCTCCATGTTTAAATATAAAAAAAATCATATATATAAACTGCATATATAATATCACATATATAAATGGAATTATATAATAAATACAGAGCTCTATATTTATTTCTGCAGTTTCAAGGGATGGTATGGCTGGTGTTGCTCATTCCGAGATGTCTTAATGTGTAGTTATGTTTTTATTTTGGGCATCTTGCCCTATATCTTACCAACTTTTTTTTAAAAATGGAATAAAAAAGAATATTAAAAGATATTTAATTATTTCACTAATTATAGTAAATATTTTCTTATAATCTATTGTGTCTATATATATATAAACGATGAAGTTTTCAAACTTGAAAATATTTCCCATCAATTAAATTTTTGATGACTAGGAAGAAGAGAAAGAAATTGCCTCATTTCAAGAAGGAAAATGAGAATTAGGTGACAAGTTTTGTCTTGACAATACAAAAGGCATTGGAAGTTGAAAGGGCAGCAATAAAGAAGGTAAGAAAGTGTTTACAATTCTTTCTTTTGTGATGCTAAAAGATGATTATAAGTTAAAATGGCCATTATGTATATCTTAAGAAGAAACATGCCCTCACTTGAAGAAGTCATCCAAAAATTACAAGATGGTTCGACACATCCTAACTTAGACATTGTTGACTTTCGTTTCGGGTTACATGATTGCAAGAAAGTTTGATCTCTTAATATCCTGTAAACTAGCTAAATTTCTCACCATTAGAACACAATTAGTGGATTAACTTAGAAATTATTGAGATTTTTAGAGATAATTTTCTGATGAAGATATTTTCAACACTCTCTAGAATTCCAAATTTTCTAGGATGTTAAAATGGAGTATGTTAATTTTATTGGGGTTGATTTAATGCATTCCAATTCCATTTAAACTAGATTCAACTTAGGAATCAAATGAGAACACAATTTAAATGTATGTCGATTGCACATCTTATAAAGAATAGACATGCATGGGAAGAATATTAAGAAATTCAGATGTTCCAAGTATCCTTAATTTTTATTGCTATCGAGTTGTAAACTAAGTTCAAGGTTAACTTGTAAGAAGTAAGAAGGTAAACACGGTAGGTAGGAGGGGGCGGCTTTTGGGCCTACTGGAATGCCTCAGTCAGTAAAAGGTCTAATATGATTAATCCGATTGAGTAGTAATAGTCCAAGGTGTAAGAAGTAGATATTTGAGTGAACGAGAGATATTCATAGAGAAGACCTTGAGAGAAAGCTGATATATATGTTGGAGCTGACTTGAGGGTAAGTTAATTAGTCATCTAGCAAGGAGATAGGTTGGGCATCTTTTTTTTGTGTATTGATCATTGGTATCCAATACCATATTAAGCACCTATTAATTTAGTTCGAACTATATAAAACCAAGAGAGCAACAAAGTTTTTCCTATCAAAACCTAGAGCTTGTCATAACACTTTACATCGTGGAAGATGTCAAGTTTAATGTGACAAAATGAGTACCAATTAATTTCTAGTTCATGTTGCTTGGAAAACCTTCAAAAGAAGCTTATGATTTGAAAGGAAGCTTAAACTTAAGGACTAGTTAATTTTCCATCTTGGGAGCATGATGTAGTGCAATAGTGTGGTCTAGTTAAAATGGAAGTGTTTCAACAAAATATGGAAAACCATGCATTCATTCTAATGGTTCAAGAAGTGTAAATTTGCTGAATTAGACAATTTTCAGTGTTTCTACCATAAGTTTGTCTAGCTAGAAAAAATCCAATTTTATCCATGGTTGGTGGCATCAGAAAATAGACTTATTTATCTTTCCTACAAATCAAGATTCCAAGTAAGTCAAGAATTCCGAAGCTTTAAAGTAACCATCTATGTTTTTATTTTCCCATTTATGTCCTTGTGAAGTATGTTATTTGGAGCTTATAAATAGCCTATATCAAGTAAAGCAAAGCAAATTTGAGAGTATTTGAACATCATAAAATGCATTATAGAATAAAGCTCATCTCTTTCTCCCTTTGTTCCTTACTTTGAGAAGTGAAACTAACTAGCATTCCCGTTGTGTTTTTTCTTTTCCCTTATTTGTTCCCTTAAAGATGGGATACAGATCTTACTTGATCTCTTTCTTGGGTTTCTATTTCTCATTATGCCATTCTCTGTCCAATGGTTTCACTTTGCCCCTGAAAGCTGTGAATCTGGGAAATTGGCTGGTGGTAGAGGGTTGGATGGAACCCTCTCTCTTTGATGGAATAATCAACAAAGATCTCTTGGTATAATATTCACAGGCTGGCTAGCATCACTTACTTCATTCAAATTTACCATTCCCAGTTCATTGGAATAATTACCCATGAATTTTATATATTGTTTGGTATCCTACTGACTTGTGAAGATTTCAGGATGGAACTCAAGTGCAATTCAAGTCTACAAAGTTTCAGAGATATCTCACTGCAGAAAATGGAGGAGGAGATACTGTGGTTGCCAGCCACAACTCCGCTCATCGATGGGAAACTTTTAAGGTATGTAGAGCTAGACAAGTCTATTTTTACTCGAAAGAAAACACAGAAAAATTTTAATAAAAATTTATTGGTTTGACAAGATTTTTGAAAATATAATTTTTGATAAAATTTAATAATATCGTGTTATTCATGTAATCGATCTTATTTAGTGAGATAAGGCTTATTGTTACATCGATGATAATTATTTGCCATGTAAATTGATGCAGTTGTGGAGGGTCAGCAACTCATCCTTCAATTTTAGAGTGCATAATAAGCAATTCTTAGGGTTAGCAAATCAAGGTGGTGGAAATAATCAGCTAGTTGCAGCTTCAAATCAACTACCTGGCCAATCTGAAACGTTTGAGATGATAAGAAACCAAGGTGACCCAACCAAAGTTCGCATCAGAGCTTCAAACAGTCTATTCTTACAGGTAGTTAAGGGCTTGCCCTTCAAAATTGGTAAAATTATAAGGACCAATTTGCTATTTACTAATTTTTAATTCTCATAAATTTAAGGATGTAGGAAAAATATTGGAAACTAGTTGACAAATTAACTGTTTTGGTTAGGTGAGAAGTAGGAAGCAATATCTATAATCTATCCATTGGAAGGAGAGAAGAAGGATTTGTATAACGTCTCACTTTTAAGGGGAAAAGGGTAATAAAGCATGAAGCACCTTTCAACTGAATGATGTGCAATACCTTACTTTTTAGGCGATTGGATAAATAAGCATGAAGCACCTTTTCAATATTTTTTTTAGATTAAGAATTTATTTATTTTGCTAGAGTTCCTTCTATAAATAAAACCGCTTTATGTAATTTTTGAAACTTTCAACTGTCTTTTTGGAAAAAAAAAAATACTAGAAGGGCAGAAATTAAAATAGTTACTTTTTTGAGAGTATTTGAAGGATACTTTTAAAATAAACAGAAGTAAAAGCTAGTTAATATTTATGGAAAAAAGGCACTGAAGAAGCAAAGAAAAAAGTGTAGCTTCTGCTTTTGTAAACACGTAAACTCATGCATCATGTCCATTGAGGGAATAATTTTTTTTTTTTAAAAAAAGAGGCTTATTTTGATATGTTTATATCAAGTGCAGGTGAAATCTGAATCAATGGTGAGTGCAGATTATGAATATGAAGGATCAAGTTGGGAGGACAGTGACCCCTCTGTCTTCCATATGACAATTGTACCTGGAAAGGCTTTACAAGGAGAGTACCAAATTACAAATGGCTATGGGCCAGATAGAGCTCCTCAAGTCATGCAGGTGAGATTCAAATATGGTTGTAGGATAAAACCATGTAGGAGAATTATATACATATGTATATAATAATTCTATCAGTTATTATTTTGCACAAATTTCCTGCAATCAAGAAACACATTTGTTGACATAGCATAACTTAATTAAAGTGTTGGACCGATTGTATAATGCATCAATCGATTTCATCCAACAATTCACATTACATTATGTTAGTGAATGCTTTGAAACGTGTTTTTTCTTTTTTTTTTTTTGCAAGGAATCTCTATCTATTACAATTATACTTTTCTAATTTGTTTTCATGAGATAAAATTTTTTGCTATTCTAATCTCTGAGCTTGGAATTAGTTTAAAAAATTTTATTAATTCAACTTTGCTACACTTAAAATTATTTTTTTTATTTATCCCAAGTCCATTAGACTATTTGGGACAGAGAGGGAGACAAGATTTTGTCCCTTTTTCCAATGTATATCAATGAATCATGGGAATGGGCATGCCATGCAGGATCACTGGAACACTTACATCACTGAAGATGATTTCAAATTCATGTCAGAAAATGGCATAACTGCCGTGAGAATTCCAGTTGGGTGGTGGATAGCTGATGATCCAACACCACCAAAGCCTTTTGTTGGTGGATCTTTGGCAGCATTAGACAATGCCTTCACTTGGGCAGAGTAAGATAGATCAGTCAAAATCTTAATCATGGCTTCTCTTTTCTTTTTAATTCATTTCCATTAGTTATTCACCAATGTTTAACTAATAATATCAATATATCTGTAGAAAACTTGGCATGGGAGTGATTGTAGACCTGCATGCACTCCCAGGTTCACAAAATGGTCAACCTCACAGTGGGACAAGAGATGGACACATAGAATGGGGAGATTCCTTCGTACCGGACACCGTTAAAGTCATAGACTTCTTAGCAAATAGGTTTTAACTCGCGAGTTTTTAGCTTACAGTTTAAATTTTTAGATTGAAAAGGTTCTTGATATTTGATATTAAGTTTGTTGCAGGTACAGTAACAGTTCAAGTCTAGCTGCGATAGAGGTGATGAATGAGCCTAAAGGGGTGGATCTAGACACCCTTAAGAAGTATTACCAAGAAGCTTATGATGCTGTGAGGAAACACACTGAGAGTGCTTATGTGATCTTTTCAAACCCACTGGATGAAGATTCAAAAGTGCTTCTCTCCTTTGCCAGAAGCTTGGACCGTGTAGTTCTTGATGTGCATTACTATAATCTTTATACAGATAGCTTCAAGAATATGAATGCGCAGCAGAATATTGATTATATAAGAAAGAAGAGAGCTTCTGATCTCCAGGGCGTGACCACAATGAATGGCCCTCTCAGTTTTGTAGGTAAGTGATTCCAAGTTGTTTTACAGTTCTTGAAATTGATATCAATTATGTGAAAGATTCACATAATGACCATTTGGACCTTAATTCATTGATGATGTGGTACAGCATAAATCATTAGATGAATGATTGCAATGTATTATTTGATCTATTCAACAATTTACATTATATTATGTCATTCATTGTGATAGTTAATGTGTAAGTTTAAGTTAGTTAATTTTTTGGCAGGGGAGTGGACTGCTGAGTGGAATTTAAAAAATGCATTGAAGGAAGAACGCCAACGCTTTGCACAAGCTCAAATTGAAGTGTACACTGGTGCAACTTTTGGATGGGCATATTGGGCATACAAATGCAGTTCGGATTATTGGAGCCTCAAGGTGATGATTGAAAATGGTTATATCAAGCTCTAGCTAGCTTCCTACATTGAAGTTTCTAGCTCCCATATATATATAGATATATATATAGTGTCTACTTTATCCACCCATGAATAATTAGTGCTAAGCTACTTATAAGCTTTGCGTTATCTTCTTCTGTATGCTGTCCAAAGTGTACTGATTAAGATTAACAAAAGCAACTCTAAAGGCTCATTTAGAAGGAGTTGTACAATTCATGTTAATCTGTCAAAGCCAATATCAGTCTTTATTTATTCATTGCTTTTAGTCAAGATCAATCTCCAACGAGATTGAAAGAAGCTAAAAGAAACCTTGTCCTAAACAAGAAGAGAAATAGAGAAGCCTCACACTGAATTGATTGATAGGAGAGAAACCTCTAAAATGCAAATTCAAATGTAAAATGTATGCGATCCAATTTGATGATGTAGAAATTATAAAAAGAACTTTTCTTAAAAAAAATTATTTTCTATAACTCAAGAATTACATTTATATAAATTTATATCTTTTTATATTTTTGTTTGGTTGAGTTCTATTTCAACCTATTCAACTGAATATGAGTATTGTTATCTTATAATTAGTGATTTAATTAAATTATGCCATTTGTATGTTATATAAGTTTAAACTTGAGATACGAGAAAGAGATAAAAAAATGATAGTAAAAAAAAAGAAGAAGAAAGAAACATATGTCACATATGATTCAACGTGAAAAATAGCCTGTTAATTATTTTTTTTTGAATCTTTACCTAACATTAATATAATTATATTGATTTTGTTTTCTTCTTATTTTTATACAATGTGTGGAGCAGTTTGGTGGCTAACTAGATTGTGCTCAATGTGCGGGTTTGAATTTTATTTTGCTTAAATTTTGACATATGAGAAAAAGAAAAAAGAAGGATAGTGAAGAAAAAAAAAGCTAAAACATATGTGTCACTTAATGAGAAAACAAACATAGTTCAATGAGAAAGAATTATGTATTAAAAAAATTCGAGTCTTTGAGGAACATTAATATTAATATAACAATGTTGATTATAGGATAGCAATGGCCTTAAAAGAATGTGAATGCTCACATGGGTGTGCTTGGAAGAGGAAACAGACCAATTCAGCTACATCCAAGGACTTCATTGTAATATTAAACATATATTTTCCAAAGTTGCAAATAAATGAAATTAATTAGATTTACATATGATATATGTCACAAGAAGACTAACCATAAGTTTTATCAAATAACTATGTTTTATTCATAATTCAATCACTTCAACGAATTTTATTTGGTTTAAGCTCTTTGTGAACTAAAATATACTTTTACTGATTGTACCTTCAATTTAGGGTCAGGAGAATAGAAGTACTAGTAAAAAATTAATATCCAAGTAAACTTTTAAGTGAAAAAAAAAAAAAATCTTAATTAATTAATGCAAAATAAATAAAAATAGCCTATTTAAAATTGAGCCTCAAAAGGCATTGGACTTGGCAGAGCCGTTTGAATACGCTATTCCTAGTTATATATTAGTAGTATTTTTCGAACTCTTTTGTTGTCTTTTTCACCACTGTTCAGTACATTTTGCCCTGATCCCGGCTGCGAAGTGGTCGAGGGTTTTAGTTCAGTCTTCAAATTTTTGAGAGGTTTCTTTCTATTCCATAACCATTGATGTGGCGGAGAGCTGGAATAAGCTCCAAATCTTGGCTCCGTCGCCTCTCGACGGCGCAGCGGCGGCATGCAGAGGACGAAGGCGACTGGCTTTACTCATCGGAGTGGTGGGGAACGGACTCCGAAGGCCATATCGTTCTCCGAGCAACATCCGGCAAAGGAAACGGCGTCGTCTCTGTCATTGCCTATCCCTCCTCTAGACCTGTTAGTCTCTCTGCCTCTCATTCATATGTCCAGTTCCAGGCAACTCTATGTGCTCATTTTGTGTATGCTGAAGTGGATTTTTCTCCCAAATCGTAGTTAAGAAATTGGGTTTTCGTGAATATAATCCAATTAATCAACAGAGCTCTTTTTGACCCTTTTATGGCAGCAGATGCTTATAACACAACATACTAGACTCAGGTGAATTAGATGAGATTAAGTATATTATACTTACATTTTTGGGTCGTTATAAAGTATATGTTTTTTTTTGGTGAAGTCATACCTATCTGTGATGTGTGGGACACTTCTAAGGTGTTTATATAACTCCCATATTGAATTTCCCATGACCCTATGGAACCTGTGAAGCTGTGATTTCTTCTCATAGCTAACTGCCGCAGCATAGAATTATCTAGGAGGGGACAGGCATGACTTAGGTTGGTTATCTTATTTTGCTTGTGTTATTCCTATGCAGAATGAATGTGTCAAACTTTTTCCTGAAATGAACTCAAACCAAGGTATATGTACGTTTATTGGCTGTGCTAATTTTGAAATTTGGGTCATCCACTCGTGTTTTATTATAAATATAAATGCCTTTATAAGCAGGTAGGTTCTTGCTCACTTCCAAGTTTGTTTTGTATCAATATGATATTTTTTTTCTGGTATAAATTAGAGTACGCCACCTAGAGTGTCTTGACCCCTGGATGTTTCAGAACTGAGAACATATAGAGACCTCAGCCCATTTTATTTATCTAAACTTAGTGAAATTATTTTGTGCACACGGAAGTTTGATATATAGGTGATCATGATTCTTGAATATTGGATATTATTAAGGGAACATTGAAACCCATGCTTATTTTACAAAAAATATTATGCCTTGTCCTGCAACGTTTTAGTTCCTGACCTGAATTCACAAACTCTTTTTCATTTACCATTTCATTTAATGCTATTTTGTTGTCCTACTTGTCTTACTGCTTGCAGAGCATAGTTCATTGGTCAGGAATGGAAAGATGGCTGCAGCATAGGTACAAGAAGATACATCCTAATTATGAACACGGGGAACGTCTCAGGATATTAGGATATCAATGGCGGGTGCTTCGTTTCAATGATGACACTAGGCAAAGTGCTGTAAAAGTAATGGCTGCTTACCTGGAAAGCAAGCCAGCTTCTATCTATTTTATGCAGCAGCCTCATTGTTTGGCTGTTCCATGTACATTTCTTAACCAATGTCTTATGTGATTAAGGGAAAAAACAAATTCTAATGGGAATATGTATTAGTTGTTAATGTCATGTGGTATTAATATTGAGTAAGCAGTTGATAGTATGGCATGCTGTATGACTATGGAAATTGAAGTGGCGTCTAGGAATAACACAAGTTTAGCATGTCGTATAGTTAAGTTTGGGGTGTTTTCAGGCTCATGTATCAAACTTGAGTGACCTTTTCTTGACTTGGAAGGACTTCAAACAACAAACAAAGTTCTATGTTGTGTTTTACTAATATTCAATTAGAAGAATTTACTTTTAGGTCTCTGTTAAGTTGTGACTGCATAGGACCAAGAGAAAGTTTATTTCATATCTGTTTGCTATTGGAAAGATCCCGTGTTCAACCCTGTGAAAACTGACTTTATCAGTTGTGTAGATGTATTCTTCAACTTCTGTCCGCTTCATATATATGCTTTTATCAAATTAACTTCATTTTGTCACTCCTTAAAAGATATTTACTTTGATTCTCTTTCCTTTTTCTGTGTTGATGTTTACTCTTGAAAAAATAAGAAGGAATATATCTAATCTGATGAAAAATAAAGTTGTTGATGCACAAAATCTCAGTTTTATGTACCCTTCGAATTCTTTGCATGGCTCTTCACTGATCTGGGCCATTGGTATTTTTATGCTGTGAAGCATTTTAGATCTTAGTGCCGTTTGCTGATTTCTCCTATAATTTACAAGTGAAATTCTTAAACTATTGATTTGCCATTATTCTTGCCTCCTTACTACTGTCCTATGCTTCAATTGATTTCCCATGATTTTTTTGTGTCTTTTTGCAGATTTGAAGAGTATGGTATCTGCTGGGCTTGCTACTATTGCATCATGTAACTATGATATTATCTATGCACTGCAGGGAAAGAAAACTATGCATATTTTATGTATTGGACATGGTGGTGGAAGTTTACCACTGTTTTTGGCTAGTAAAATTCAAGGTAAATATTTTTCCACTTTCGTCCTTTATTGATTTTGATTAGAAACTCATGCATCATTGAATTTTCTAGTGTATTTCTTCTTCGCTTATGGTTCTAGTGACAAATTTCTGACAGTAGCTAATCCTTGTACACCTTGCCTAACTTTCTTTCCAGGTGCCATTGTCCACATTGTTGAAATTGATCCCCTTGTTATCTCAGCCTCTATTCGCGCAATGGGGTTTCCAGCATTCTCAGTCATGAACCAATCAGGTGACCGGGCTTTTGCAAAACCAGATGCCATTGATGAAGTTATATGGAAAGGCATCCACGAGAGGATTCACCTGTATGAAGCAGATGCTGAAAAATTCATCAGTAATAATACCAACACGTATGACATGATCTTCATTGATGCATATGATGGTGACGATGTCTTTCCCCACAAGTTGTGGGACCCAGATGCCCCGTTCCTCAAAGCACTCCCCCATCGGCTTCATCCCAAACATGGCACCGTGGTGGTGAACCTGCATTCAGACTCTGATCTCCTGAACCATGATGGATCTGTTCCATCTGTGTTTGAGCAAATTTTGCCAACGGGTAAGTACGTGCCTAAGGTTTGCCAAGCATACAAGGATGTGCTTGTGGGAACCAGAAACTCTTGTGCAGGAAAACAAGGTTCTGGTCTTGCTTTTACTGTTGCAGCTCCTTGGGTCTGTAATACATCTCTGGTAGTTTGTAGAGGTTTTGGGATAGCTGATGAGTGTATTAGCAGAGATTTGGTGGTACACACTCTTATATCCAAATCACTTGAACTGGAGCAAGTTATGGACTTGCCATTCTCCTGCATGGAATATATAAAGAGAGGTTTTATCCTTGTTGACTAGTTTGGTTTTGCCATGACAATTGTTCTTTTCTGCATTCCATTGTCATCAGAAAAAGGATTTCAATTAAGTGCTGTTCTTTTTCTTTAGTCAGCATACTCATCACTGAGCAGGAAATTTCTGGTTGATTTGCAGAAGCAGTAATTAAACGGACTTGGGTTTTCTGCAGTCGGGCGTCTACAGTCAGTATCCGACAGCTGTCGTCGTGCCTCAGCCTGCCCTCTCTATCCTAGCCGTCCATGCCAAGACTAAGAGACAAGGTTCATTAAACACGCAGGACGGATGGACGGCTGGGATGAAGAGGGGCAAGCTGACGCGCGACGACAGCCGTCGGATGCCGACTGCAGGGGCCGACTGCAGAACATCCGAATTCGTAATTAAACTAAGTCTTCACACTAAGGTTAGGATGAATCCCAAAGATTTTACACATGACTACTGCTTTGATCAAGTTAAAACTTGATTTTCTGCATACTAAGTAATTTCCTCGTTACTAGATCACACTTAAAAGGCTTCTTTTTCCTAAGAAATTCAGGTAGCTGATAACTAGATTTGAACATATGATTAGGCATCTCACCATATTATTAAAATAGAATAACCTCCACATGTGATAATCATGGATTAACTATTACCAAATTTTCAAGCATTTACCTTTTTAAGACTTAAGTCTGAGGTTTTTAATTAAACTAGAACAGTACATTAGTAGTTGATCTGTGCATTTGGTGTTTACGTGTTGTGTCATATATTTTGATTGGTTAATAACTATGTTGTAAAATATACTGTTAGATAACAAATGTTAATTTGGTAATCATATAGTTATTATAAGATTGGTCAATACTTCTATGCATTTATTTAAGCAATACCTGATACCCTCCTTTGTTTAGGCATCTCGTATCCTTTTGTTGGACTTGAGAGGTAAGCCCCTTCTCAATAGATTTGCTCGTGTTGGTATTCATCGTATTCTGATTCTGATTATATTTATATTTAAATTGTTTATGTGTCTAAATTATTATTAAAAAAATAGATGGAGCGCATACATAATAATTAATAAATGATGCAAATCTAAAAATAGCAAATTCAAGTCCATTCCTAACCTGCAATTAACCAAAAAAAATTTTCTTAAAAGAAAATTAATTTAACTAGCTAAGCAATCAATTTTTTTCTATCATTAAAGAAATTACTTTTTTCTTAGAGATTAAAAAAATTATAATCCAAATTTAAGACTTCTTTTTAAAAATATTCTTAAAATTAATTATAATATGTACACACTTAGTAGGGATGAGCGTCGGTCGGTTACGGGATTATGGTCGGTTTTGACTATATTTTTAATCGATCGACACTAACTGATTATGTTATTTTGTCAAACCGATAACCGACCGACTATACTTTAAAACTGACGGTTCGGTTTTAGTCGGTTAAACGGTCAGTTTCGGTCAATTAATAGTTAACCGACAGTAATAATTTTGTTTTAAAAAAAAGCTTTTGTTTCTATTTTAGTGTTGTGTCTATTTGGAATATATATTTAATTATTTTATGATAAATTAAGAATGTGACTATTAGATAAGTTAAAATAAATTATTTTTTTTAAGTATCTATGACATCTTACTAAAAATCATATATGTAAAAATAAAAATACATAAATTTAAAAACCTAAAAATATATAAAGATATTTATGGAAGCTAACGTCTTTCGGTTCCAAATATATGCACAAATGCTTGGAGTAAGTAAAATTAACATAAACAAATGTCTATACATAACAAAAGTAACATTTTTTAAAAAAAAAATTTTACTAAAAAATTACTATTTTCAATAAACATATTTACATAAGACTAAAGTATATATTAAATTAGTAATATATAATTATTTTTATACTTCAAGATGACACAATATTTGAGTGATTAATCAATCAATAAAATAATTAAATCACTAATTAACATGATATATGAAAACATTAAAGTTTATAATGTTTTAGTTGGTCGGTTTGGTTTTTATCGGTTAGGAAAAATGAAAAACTGAAAACGATCGACATTAATTGATTTTTTCAAATTTCAAAACTATAACCGACCAACTAAATCGATACTAATCAACCGACACTAACCTATTATTTTCGGTTCGGTCGGTTAATTGAATTTTGCTCTTCCCTAACACTTAGGCATAATATTCATCTTTTCCCATATTTAACACTAGAAAATATTTTTGGTTAATTATTTAACATGAATGGCAACATTTAATACTTTGATTATTTATGTTATGTTGCATTTTTTTTTTTTTAACACTCATGTATCCATTAAAAGTTTATCAAAAAAAAAAATAGTAATCTCAATTCTCAATTTTACTTATACTCTAGTATATAATTATTAATTAATCTCATTTTTTTTTTCACCTTTAAACCCTTGCACAATTTGGGTATTACCTTCTACAGCCCCTACTTTACCATCCACCACCCCCAACGAACGAAATGACCATAATGCTCTTGCGGACAGAAACAATTCCTCGTGTCCTTCCCTCACCCCCGCGCGATGGCTTAGGAATGAATGAAACCTAACAATTTCTTCCCATTAACATTGATGTTTTTTTGATTTGCAAAAGTAGAAAAATTAATTTTTCAGTTTGTATTGTTTGTGCGAAGTTCAATCGCATATAAAATAAGGTTTGTATGTTGTATTTTTTGTTTCGAATAAAGTAAAATTTTATGGTGCGACAAACGCTAATGCACAGGCGTTAATAGCTCCAAAACGCCCATGCACAAGCGTTAATGTCTCAAACGCTCATACACATGCGTGAGGAGTTACCATACGCCCATGCACAAGCGTTGGGAGTAAAATATGCATATATATATTATTAAATTTAAATACATTGCTTGAGGTTAAAGAAATAAATATGTAATAATTAATAATATTTTTAAAATTATATCTATATTTTTAAAAATTAAATATATATTTTTATAATATTTTTAAAATTAAAGATATATATATTTTTATAATTTTTTAAAATTAAAGATATATATATATATATATATATATATATATATATATATATATAAATAAAAGAGAAGCGTTGAGGGGTACTCCGCTTTTCTATAACCGTATATATATATATATATATATATATATATATATATATATATATATATATATATATATATATATAATAATTTATAATTAAGAATATTTTTTTCACCTAAGTTATTTAGTTATTTAAAATTGTTAGTAAAAAAATATTTATAATTTATAATTTATGATTATTGTGATAAAGATGTATATTAATTTATTATAAAATTTTATTTAATTTTAAAAATATATATTTAATCTTAAAAATATTATAAATTATTTTATATTTAATTTTAAATATATACATATTATGAAATTTTGTTACTTAAGGCACAAGTAACATATTTTTAAAATTAAATAAATATTTAAAATATTTTTAATAAATTAATATAAATTTTATCACATAATAATTAATTTATTAAAATTTTATTTTATTAAAGAGACGTTTAGAGAGTCATCAGCGCCTCTTTAAAGACGTCACGAATCATCAACGCCTTTTCAAAGGCGTTTTCTTTATTTTTATTAGTGTAAATGGCTAAATATAAAACCCGACCTTAACGATGGATTTATATTCTCTTACCGAAAAATCTTTGTAAACCCCAAGCATTCTCTATCTCTCATGGCGAAGAAGCGAGTCTATGGCGGTGAGGATCAACGTATACTTGCTAGGGTTTCGGAGTCCGCCATTGTTCAACGTGCCAAGAGTGTAGCCGCTGACACCAAGTTCGTCGCGAAGAAGCTCCTCTACAGCACCGGACGGAAAGCATGGTACGTGGGAACCACCTTCATCGTCCTCGCCGTCCCTCTGATCATCGCGATGGACCGAGAAGCTCAACTCAATGAGCTCGAGATGCAGCAGGCCAATATTCTCGGAGCATCGCCTGCCCCGCCGTCTTTTAAGTGATTCTGTCAGGTCAGGGAGGCACCAAATTTGATTTTCCGGTGGATTTTGGGGCTTTTAGGGTTTTAGGTTGGTGGGTTTTCGATTATTCGAATGCGATTGAAAGGAACATCAGAATCAGAGTTTATTCTGTCGCTCTTTATTTCAATGTTGAATCTGTAGTACATGTTTGATTTGTCAGGTATTGGATAGTTTGGTGTTATAATTCAATGGAATTTGAAATGCTATGATTTGTATGCCATTTATGTTCATAACTTCATATTGTGGAATTTGAAGGTTAATCCCAAATCCCAGTTCCCCATGCAATAGGATTGAAGATTTTCTTGTGCTCTACACACCAGCTTATCCTTCTGCTGGGGTTGATTTCACATGCATTTGAGTTGGGGAATTTAATTGATTATTGATTTCAAATACATTTGGATTGGATTGGATTTGAATCTAGGGATTCAGATTGTAATGTTCAATAATATAGACCTGTTATATGCATCATTGTGTGAGACTCCTGAAATCCAGTGCTTATGTCCAACTCCCTATCCACCTGCACCCTGTTTGAGAATCTAAAACATAACCTACTATCCTTGGGACTGGGTTGTTGAACCTTTCTGCCATGTGGTCATTGCAGTATTTGCACCTGGGATAAAAACCAACACTAGTTGTCATCTGTTGTGTGTTTTTGCATATGCATTTGCTGGTTCTCTTGAATAGAGATGATAGATCAAAATTGGATAATGCTGCTGCACACCTCCACTGTTTTAGCATCCTTTCGCTAGCTTGGACATACTTTATGCTTAAAATTACCAACACATGATCTTCCAGGTTGAAAAATGTTAGATAGTTACTACTACAATGTAAGTTAGGTTTCTATAGATCTTAAAATTACCATCACAGAATGCGGAATGTCACCTAGTGGTTTTCAATTCCACTTGGACATACTTTATGCTTGCACATAATACATGTCTGTTTGCATAACTAATATACGTTTGCACACATGTGAAATCTGAATTTCATCAACTTTAAAGTTGGTTTCTGAATTTGTTTAAAATGTTTTTATCAAAAAGAAAATTGTGGTTAAAGTTGTTCTATTGATTCGCAAAAGTAGGCTGGCATCTGGGTTGCATTTCAGTTAACCTATTATTCCCTTCTACACTTTCTTTACTTAGCATCTGTCTTGTCTGAAGTATTGTCTCTGTCTCCTTTGCAGGTTTCAAGAACTTGCATGGGAGTTGAAAGACTTGCCAGAAACTTTAAACCCATACCAGCAGAGGGAACTCATCTCAGCTTCCTGTTTTTTTTTGGTACATTTGAAATGACTGAAATGCCCATTTTGGCATTGTTTTACACTCATTCTCTCCTTCCACATTAGCTTTAGTCATTGCAAACAGTTGAACTTAAGGAATATAGCATGATTTTCTGGTTGAAGCTGGTTTTTTCAATTACTGTTGAGGTAGTATGGTTTTAACTTCAAATTCTTTTTACCTGCACTAATAAGCCTATTACTGATTACTCCTCATCTAATGTTCTGAAAGGGGAACTTATGTTTGGGGCTACGTGATTGTTAGATATAGGCGGCTGCATTTTGTATCTATACCCATATCTTATTTCATCTTATCTAATTTAATCTAATTGGATAGAAGTGTGTAAGGTTTTGCTAAAATGCACCTTAGGATCCTAGTTCTCTTTTCTTGATATGTGCCTATTTTTACTTTGTTAAGAGCTTAATATATATATATATATATATATATATATATATATATATATATATATATATATATATATATATATATATATATGTGTGTGTGTGTGTGTGTGTGTGTGTGTGTGTGTGTGTGTGTGTGTGTGTGTGTGTTAACGTGAGTTGTTTTGTTTTATTTCTTTTTACATGGGATAAGTTTTTGGGTGAGTAGAACAAGGTTATACAGGTTTAAATTCTACTTTTAGAAAATTGTCGTTCTTGCATTTTGCACCGCACCAAAACTTGCACCTCGTAACGTAGTTGGTTCACTCTTCTCCTGCCTTGCTGCTTGTGTCATTTGCTAGCATGGAGAATAGTAGGTATGGACGCGGGTGGTATGTTCTTGTATCTCGATTGACTCGAAAATTTCAAGACAACTTTGGGATGGAATAAACCGAAACATAAGACAAGATTGGATGAAATTGTGCCAGATTAAAAACTGGGACAAAAATGGGAAGAGGGAAAAATTCTTAGTGTCCTATCTTAAATGTTCTTTATTCCTCGATTGAGTAACTGGCCTCTTTAGATAATTGTCCATGACACCTCTATGTGTTGAATTTGAGAAAGAATTTACATTTGTAATGCGGCACAATCGCCAGAAAAACTAAAACTTGAACATATATAATTTCCCCCCAAAAAAAACAAACAAACAGTCCTGATTGCAATGTAACCCTAAAGGTCTACTGGTTTGGCAAACGAGACCAATATAATTTTTTAAATCGTACAACTCAATTTATGTAAATAATTTCAAAATGACTCCATTTAGAAATAGGCAATTAACCTTGGGTCACAGATTTACAGCTCAGTTGAAACTTGCTAGGCGAGCCTTGCAAAAGAGCCTTCATTTGGGTGACGCAAAAATAATACGAATGAAAAGGAATAAAAAAGATAAATTCCGTTCCCGGGAATCGAACCCAGGTCTCTCGGGTGAGAGCCGAGTATCCTGCCCGACTAGACGACAATGGATCTGTAAGTGTTTCTCAAAGATAAATATTTATAGAATTATAAATGTCAACAAGTAAACGTGAAAATACTACGTGTTCTTCGTGCGTCATTTCATGATTTAATAACCTGTTTGGCTAGCACCTAAATTACCTGTAATCCTGAGGAAGTAATTTAGAAACATAGTGCAACCGAAAAATAAAGTTACGCCATTTTATATTTTGAGGTCAAATTTAAACTCAATTAATATTAAAAAATTTATATTTTTATTTTATTTATAAAAAAATTATCTATAATTAATCACAATGGATAAATTGACTACAATTAATACAAATTCACTTAATAAGAGAAATATTACATGAACATTTGTTGATGTACATCCTTTTACACTATTTATATATATATATATATATATATATATATATATATATATATATATATATATATATATATATATATATATATATATTTTACTTTTATGTCTAAAGTTTTATCCAATTCATATTAAGAGCGCACAAAAGTACATATAAAGAGATGGGCAACTAACATTTCTGTCATGGTTAATGGTTTTGGGGTGACCACTCAATATCCTCCTAGTTAAACACGAGTCACATCCATTAAAAGATCAAGCTTAATGAAACCATTTCATTGTCTTCTTTTTAGGCCAACCAATATAGTCGAGCAGAGCAGAATAATCAAACTAATAAAGGTTGTCCAACCAATTTAGTTACGCTGAAAAACAAACTAATTAGTTAAGTTAGAAACTTGAAAATCAAATTAAAGAAGATCTTCTGAAAACAACGTTTGAGCAACCTCAGGGTGAAGAAGCAGGGAAAACTGCAGTTACCTCAGACATCATTTTAACTCCCACATTATTAAAACAGTCAAAATCATCTTACTTAACTGGACCCACTAATTATCTTCTTCAGGACTCAAATGGTTAAGTGATCAATTGCAATTTGCAACAGAGAATCAGTAGAAATTATGTGTAATAAGTATTGTTCTTGTTGAAAAAAAAAAAAAAGAAAAAAATGTTCTTCTAATTTGAATAGTCAAAGATGAAATTTTATTTGTTTCGTTGTTATAATAAGCACCTTTGTCCAATCTTCATATCCTAATTTGTCCTATCATGTCTCATATTCTAGTTTCTCTTGTCTCTTGCTATATTTGAGATAGAGATGTTTCATTCTTTATCTCAAGTTTCTTATTAGTTACATTATTTAAATATAAAATCAAATAATCCATCAAAATTTTAATTTTATTATATACACCAATCAAAAACTTTAACACAAGAAGTTATTCCATCATATCCATTATCCCACATAAACCAAAAGAAGAAAGTGGGCAATTGAGCACCATGGATTTTTCTTTTTGAGGTGGCTAATTCATCGATTGTCCTCTCCAAGTACTATTCTAATCTAACCACCAAATCCCAAATGACAGCAATGATGGACCAAACTGTCTAACACATAGTCACTAAGAAGGAAGAAATATACTAATTGATGTCAACCCATGGACCCACAAAATTGAGGTCCTATTAACTAACTCAACTTAGCACCATCACTCATCATTGATATTAGCCTTTTGCTTTACAAAAACATCATCTTTTAACAACTCACAACTGTAAGCAGGAAACAAATTCCATCACAAAGTCTAAAATAAACAACTTTATATGGTAACATTAAAGAGAATATGAATTCTCAAAATATTTAAAAAAAATTAAATAAATAAATAACAAATGGGAAAGGGAAAGGAGAGTCTCTTTTGAAGTAGGAAGGCAAACCAACATCATAGTATTCTCACAAAAAGGTCAATTTTCATTTGTTTTATTTCCTGTGAACTTAAAGCTTACTCTTTGAGAACTGCTTTAGAATGCTATCTGATAGCTCTGAGATTCACAATACCAACCATTTATACAGGTAGCCAAGTACATTTATACCCATAAACAAAATACACAAGCTTTAGTTGGTAGAAGAATGAGTTCCAAGTGATTCCTTCCACTTAAATTTTGTCTTTTCCTTTCATCAAACTCAACCTCTGCCACATGATGGTTTGTGATTAGAGACTCATTTATTTAGGCCCTAAAATTAAACTCCAGGAAAGTATAGTCATTGTCAAGCACACAAAGCATAGTATCTACATTTAGCTCTAGACATAGAATTGGAAAGCACAGTATAATCTGAACCGAAATGTCAGGCTCTAATTATTAAGAATGGAAGCTTTATATTAAACAATAAGTGACAATAAAGAATTATGATCAAGGCAAATGTTTGAATGAAGAGAAGGAGAATGATTTTACAGTAACTACAAACAAAGATACTAAAGCAACACTTACACAGGACATGAATGCTGCCCGGCGAACACAAGAACGCACCAACTAAATATTTCACACCAAAAAACTAGAACAACTAGACAGGATAATACAAGATGAACGAAAATGAAAAGAAATTTTTAGCTACTGATGTCTGAGATTACGAAGAAAAGCATATACACTTATCTTTCATGGCTTCAGCTTCACTTCCATACTCTTTAAATTTGTATTCTTCCTGCTTAAATGTAGAAGGAACCTTTCCCTCGCTATAGCATTGACTACACAAATTAAAATGAGATTTCATCTCCTTGAAACGGGAACCAATAACTGGGTAGCGGCAAACTGAGCAAACATAGTTGCCATGACGCTTTCTGTCCCCTGTTTCAAGCTTCACTAAAATGGGCATGATACCAAAACCCCATTCTTGATCGTCAAACATGACGAGAAACTCATTGAAAGACACCATTGAATTATCTGATTCTCCATGAATTTCCAACATTTCGCTAACCCCGTGAGATGGAACATAAATAGCCCTTAACAATTTGATGTATCCGGTGGCATCAACTTTCTTAATCTGAGCACCACCTTCATTCATAGGACGCCACAAAAGTGCTTCAAAGGCAACCCTTTTACGCCTTTCTGGAGGACCACCACAAATAGGAGCAAGAACAGCATAAAATAGGCCCAGATCCACCCTGCCTGAACCAGTTTCATCCAGAACAGAAAGAATGCTTTCATTTATGGCTTTCACGGCTCCTTGAAAAGTCTCAGGCTTTAGGAAACTAAGTAACCTTCGAAGAATCTCTTCCAGATTAGGCTTTCGTATGGATTTTTCAGGAACGCCACTACCAGAATAAGACACCGGCACATCGTGTTCACTGATTTCCTTCTTCAAAAGCTCAACATTGCAGTGATTCAACCTAGTAACTCTCTGAAGGGCCCTAATTTGCAGGGCATTGGCAAGTTCCTGCCTGACAATAGTCTTGTCTCCAACTATCTTAAACCTTGAGGCTTCAAGAACTGTAAATGCGGCTTCAACAACACCCCCATTAGCTTTGGTCTTCTTTTTCTGCAGCTGCTTCAAATGTGATATTGCATCATGCAATTCAACCCTATTTGTCATTTTCAACGCTTCCTTCAAAGCTTTCTTTGCTTCATCAGTCTCCCCAGCCCCTAGCAAAGACACTGCCTTGTTTAGCTGTGCCCTCCAATGGTTTGGCCACACAGCTAAAACCCTAGTATACATCTCTGAAGCCCTCTGAAACCTACCCAAATCCATGTAAAGCCCACCTAAATTGTACAAAGCATCTACATGACCAGGTTTCAGATCAATAGCCTTCTGAAACACTTCAATCGCCCTCTCATCCTCACCCATGGCATGCAAAGCTGAAGCCAAATCACAATGTGCATCAGCATAGTCAGGTTTCATGAAAATTGCTTCCTCCAAGGCCTTTACTGCTGCCCTATATTCTCCTACACCGAAAAGGGCACTACCTAAAAGTTTCAATGCTCTAAAATGGGTTGGACAAAGAATTGCAGCTTCCCTATAATACTCACAGGCACTTAATACCATACCTTCACCTTCTAGTGCAATACCAAGATTGACATAAATTTGTGGAAGCAAATAAGCCCATTGGTTTCCCCCAGCCTCAGCTGCTTCAAGTGCCAGCAAAAACTCTTCCTTAGCCTCCTTACACTTGCCAAGAACATACAAGCAGTTCCCAGCTCTAAAATGTGACCTAACATCAACAGGTTGCAACTCACAAGCCCTTTGAAAGCTCACCAAAGCCTCCTTAAACAACTGATGCTCATACAAGACCCTACCAATTGCCATATGGCCATCAAAAGCCTCTTCCCTAGACCTTGAACCATCAGCACGACTCCTCAGTGCTGCCAATTCCTTCAGAAATACTGCATAGTCATGCCCAGACTCTTCCCAGAAAACTCTCTTCTCTGAAATCTCAGTAGAAGGTCCCAACTCCCTAGACCACCCAGCATCCGAATACGCATCAAAGTTATCTGCTTTAAGTTTCCCTTCTTTGGCCTGCTTCGTCTTCAACCTCTTCACCAGAATCTCCAAATCGTCCACAATCTTCCAGGTATCGTCAAAAACAATCCCATGGTTGGGCGACACAGCCCAAGCAGCTGTTCTCTGCTGCTTCTGCGTCTCCACCGCGACCCTTTCTTCTACAACGGACGAAGAACCCTCGGAAGCCACGGCAATCCCTTTCTCATCCAAATTGAGCTCCAAACCCAGCGCATCGAAGTCGCGGTCCACATCACCAGCACCATCATCGTAAGTCCGCAACAAACCCTCATAGGTGAGACCCTTTTCGCCATCAATGAACTCCCCGTAAGTTCGAAACACTTCGTCGAGAATGGCATTGATTTGCTCATTGCTGAATTTCACCCTAGGGTTCACAGCCACAACAAGTGCAGCCATCTCTTCCCTGTTGAGACCCGCATCACGGTTTGCGTCGAATTGCTGGAAAATTCTCCTCACTTTCTCTGATCTGCTTCCTCTAGTCGCCATTTTTCTTCAATGGGCGTCACTGGTTTCAGAGTATACTAGGGTTTGGGAAGAAGGAAGCTGATAGAAAGGAAGCACCTTTATTGAAGACGATGGTGAAGAGTTCTGATTGGGAAGTCAGGGACCAATCCAAAAAGCTGAATTATGGGTTTGAAAACCCTAAATTTGTTAAATTCATTATGGTTTTAACAATAGCTGTAAATTGCAATTACCCATTTTTTTCAAGCTGTGGTTTTTCTCTTTCAATCTCAGCTGGGTAGCATAGCAAGTTAGCAACTAGCAAATGGAAAAGGAGGAAACGAGAGAATGGACTCTCACTCTCTCTTGACCACCTGTGGTTCCGTACATCTTTTTCTTATTCATCTTTTCTTTTTTTCTTTTTTTTTGAATTTTGTGTTTACTTTGTTTTGAGACTTTGTCTAGACTACTGACTCTAATGATGAGCTGGGTGTGAGGTGGCACTGTCTGGGCCCACAACAAAATGGTCACTTGCTTTTTAAAGGGAATTAATTAATTAATAATTAATATAAATTAGGTTTGAAAAGAAGTTGATATGATTAGTGGTCCGCAGCATTAAATTAATTAATGTAGCTTTATTTGTATACAGTTGTTTGCACGACTCCTTCATTTTAAAAAAAAAAAAAACATTTGTTTTTATAACCTAAGAATAATAATCTCATTTTGGTATTAATATCAGAGTATCTTATAAAGAATGCGTATGCAACTCAAACTACCTTGTAATTATTAGAATATAATTTATAAAAGTTTATGTTAGCATCTTAAAAATAATTTTAAAAAAAATTATAATTTGTTAAGTAAATTAAAAAATTTTATTATAATTAATTTTAAAGATGTAAGATAAAATATAAAATTTATTTTAAATTTTTTTATAAAGTTACGAGAGTTGCATAAATAATAAAATATAATGTTGGTATTATGTTTATTAAAAAATTATTAAAATAAATATATGTAACTTAATAATAATTATACTATTAGAGATAGTTTTGTCATTCATTTAATAAGTAAAATTAAAAAAAAAATCATAAGAATAATAATTGTAAAGGATTAAAATAAAATATCTATTATATTTCAGAGTTTGGTACCATTAAATGTATACATTAATTTGTAAAAGTTGTTTTAATTTAATCAAAAAATTTAGGTTTGATATTTATAAATGGAGTTGTCTTAAAATTTGTTATAAAAAATAATTTCTTTTACTATTATAATTTTATTTAACTCGAATTCATATTAGTTAATATATAAAATTTTATTAGTTTTTTTTTAAAAAAAATGATAGTTTGGTAATTAAGGAATTGAATGACTTTCTAACCCGCATTGTTGTTTAATATGCAAAAGTATATGATTAAGAAATAAGAATGAAATCATATAGTATATATATAACTCGTGGAATTAAAATGAAAATGTAATAGCAATTTCCATTTTATAATTTATAGGTTTTATAGAATTAATATAAGATGAAATTTGAATACAAAAGTTGTTAAAATGATATTTTTGGAAAGTTAACTCATTATTCCAAAACCCACTCATGCAAAGCATGGTGAATGTAAACTTGCTAATTTGGTTGAAAGAGACATCCATGGGTTAGTGGTTGGCATAACAACCTTTAACAAATGGAAAAGAGTCAAAGGACAAAAATTAAAGATAAAATGAATGAATCTGAAGGAGAGAAAAACCCTAAAATTAATTTTCTAAGATCATAATAATGGGCCCATGATCTATGAGGATTGAAATTAAACATGTTCATATATTACTTCTTAGAAAGTAAGGTTGCTTTAGCTTTTCTCTTATAAAATATTTTTAAAAAAATACCGATAATACTAAATATCTATAATTTACCCAATTTATTTTGCACCAAAACATGCTCTCATATTGTGGAGGAATTATAATACCTTTTAATTTCCTTCTCCTCTAAAAAATAAAAATTAGTTGAGGTCAACTGAACTGAGTTTAAGTTAAGTTGAACTTAAACTCAGCTTAATATAAAATTTAATAAGTTTAAATTTTAATGAATAATTTGTTAATTCAAACTTTATTTTTTTAAGCTCGCAAGTTCAATTAAATTAAATAAAACTAATAATAAACATTAAGCATATTCATTACAAATTTAACAAACTAAAGAAAATAGAAATCTAAATTATTAAAAAATAAATGTAAAATAACATATAGCTTCTTATGGTTGTTCATATATATATATATATATATATATATATATATATAAACTTAAAATACTTTAACAATTAAAAATCAATAGCAAACACCCAAATATATATATATATATTGAAAAATATACAAAATCATCCCAAAAATAGTTTGCATATTTCATAAAGAATCAAATTAGTATTCTTTAAAACCTGTCTGAACCATTATAAAAAAAAAAAACCTGTTTGAACCACATAAAAAAAAAAAAAAAAAAATCTTCATCATGGTTTAGCAACCGCCGCAAACACCTCCGTCGTATCCTAATCGTTCGACGGCCCCAAACTGCGTTTAAGCATAACCAGAAAAAAAAAAAAAAAAAAAAAAAAAAAAAAAAAAAAAAAACACCCGTGCACTTTTCCTCAAAGTCACCCTCTCTGACAGCTTAGAGTTCTTCATAATACTAAGAGTGATACAGTTATATATCCTGGTTTTCCTTGTGCATAGTGCTCTATAGCTATAATTTCTGCATCCAACAATTCGGGCTTGGAGCTATTCATCCAACACTTTGGGCACCGAGGGAATAAACCCATGAACAATTGGTTGCTGAATGTGAGAATATTGAAATCCTTCAACGAAATGAGCTGGGAAAAAGCAAACTTCTGAGAACAGGGCTGAGGAAACCCAGTCCGCGACGATGAAATTGGTTCTCTGATACACCAAAATTGCACTTCATTGATGGGTATGAGTTTTTGACTCTGGTGATGGGTGATTTTTCTTTACTCCCAATCCATTATCCATTTACTAAGCGATAGTGGGACTTTATTACTGCAATTTCTAATCTTTCTGTTGCCCTTTTCGCAGTTTAATTCATCATAAATCCCCTTTATGAACTCCCCCTTTTGGCATAAGGTCTCGCCCTTTCTGTAAGCATGCTTATTGTTTGCCGAGCAAAGTTTCTAAAATGTGCTATGCTGCGGAGCCTCAATTTTGTGAGAGCCAGTTCATCTCTTTTTATGAATACGGGTAAGCTCTTTCTTTTCCTTCTAAAGGAGACTTTGTAACTGTGTCTCGCTGGACTGAAATACTCTGAGAATTAGAAAGTAGGTTCAATTTTTTGAACTCTGAATAGGAAATGCTTAGTATGTTGATAATAGACACCTTCAAACAATAGGCTTCTTTTAGTTGAAATTATTGAGTTTCCTTTTTTTGTTCACATAAGAATATCTCTACTCATATCAGGTAAACCTGTTGAAAGAATACGTGAAGGCACATATTCAACCATGCCAGCACCTAGCTATGATATAGAGAAGGAATTTGGAAACTTTAATTTGGCAAAGGACTTGGCCAGTCTTGTGGAGGAATCTTCGAAAGTTGATCAGAGAAAACCCATGAGCCGAATGGAGCTGAAGAGGTATCTTGAAAATCGTATAAAGAAGAGGGTAAAGGAGCAGCATGTGAATGGGAAATTTCAAGATTTAATGGCAAAAGTAATTTCCAATCCAGAAACTCTTCAGGACGCTTATAATTGTATTAGGCTAAACTCAAATGTTGATGCAAAATTGAATTATGATAGCTCGTTTGATACAATGGCAGAACAGCTTTGCCATGGGAGTTTTGATGTCAATGCCAACACCTTCTCTATCTCAACAAGAGGTGCAAAGAAAGAAGTCCTAGTCCTTCCAAATTTAAAATTGCAGGTTCTCCAGGAAGCCATCAGGATAGTTTTGGAAGTTGTTTACAGGCCACACTTTTCTAGGATTTCACATGGTTGTCGAAGTGGCCGTGGGCACTCCATGGCATTGAAGTACATACGCAAAGGAGTCTCAAATCCTGACTGGTGGTTTACATTGCTTGTAACCAAAAAGTTAGATGCTGCTGTCTTAGCTAAACTTATTTCAATAATGGAGGACAAGATAGAAGATCCAAGTTTATATGCCATCATCTGGAGTATGTTTGATGGCCAGGTACTAAATTTGGAGTTTGGGGGATTCCCTAAAGGCCATGGTCTTCCACAAGAAGGGGTTTTATGCCCTGTTCTAATGAATATATATCTTGACCTCTTTGACCGTGAGTTTTTCAGGTTATCAATGAAATATGAAGCTATTAATCCTGAACTTTGTCATGATCAAGATAAGTCTTCCTCCAAGTTGCGAAGTTGGTTCAGGAGACAGTTGAAAGGAAATGATCTTAAATGCTTAGGTGAAGAAAATTTTGCTGTGAAAGCTTACTCTTGTCGCTATATGGATGAAATATTTTTTGCAATTTCTGGCTCCAAAGATGTTGCTATTAAATTTAAGTCTGAGATCCAAAGTTACTTGAAGAATTGTTTGCTCTTGGATGTAGATGATCAAACAGATATATTACCTTGTGATGGGCCTCATGGAATTCGCTTTTTAGGAACCTTGGTTAGAAGAAGTGTTACAGAAAGTCCTGCTCTGAAAGCTGTGCACAAGTTAAAGGAAAAAGTGGAGTTATTTACTTTACAGAAGCAAGAAGCCTGGAATTCTGGGACAATCAGAATTGGGAAGAAATGGCTGGGTCATGGTTTGAAGAAGGTTAAGGAGTCTGAAATTAAGCATTTAGCTGATAATAGCTCTCTCCTGAACAAAATTTCCTGTTACCGTAAGTCTGGAATGGAGACTGACCATTGGTATAAGCACTTAATGAAAATATGGATGCAAGTTGTTCAAGCCAAAAATGCCAAGAGTGAGGAAGTTGTCCTATCTAAGTACGTTGCAGAACCAGCACTTCCACAAGAGCTAATAAATTCCTTTTATGAATTTAGGAAACAGGCAGAGCAGTATATCTCTTCTGAGACGGCTTCTACCCTCGAGCTCTTTCCAAATAATAACAGCTCAATAGAACTTGCAATAAAAAGCACAGAGATTATTGCCCCTATCTGTGCCATAAAAAAGCGTCTCCTAAGATATGGATTGATCACGCCTAAGGGATACCCCCGTTCTGCTGCTTTACTTATCTTGCAAGATACGGATGAAATTATTGACTGGTTTTCAGGGATTGCTCACCGCTGGCTGAGATGGTATGACAATTCTGTCAACTTTAATGAGGTAAAGCTCTTAATTACTGATCTAGTTAGGAAATCCTGCATTCGAACTTTAGCCACAAAGTATAGGGTACATGAAACTGAGATAGAAAAGAAGTTTGACTTAGAACTCAGCAGGCTTCTGTTGACTGACGATATAGAGGAGACAAATGAAAAATTTGATGTTCAAGTTTTTGATAATGATGAGGCATTAATGTATGGAATTTCGCATAGTGGTTTGTGTTTGTTGTCTCTTGCAAGAGTTGTTACCCAGTCAAGACGTTGTGACTGTTTCATTATGGGGTGCTCATCCCCAGCACCAAGTGTCTATACTCTTCATGTTATGGAAAGGCAGAAGTTTCCAGGTTGGAAGACTGGTTTCTCAACATGCATTCATCCAAGCTTAAATAAACGACGGGTTGGTTTGTGCAAGCAGCATTTAAGAGACTTGTATCTTGGTAATATATCACTTCAATCCATTGATTTTGGTGCATGGAAGTAAGTGTCAAATGACTGTCTTCCATTCCTGGAAGCGGTAATGTTTTATCCCCAAGGAAGTGTTTGAGATTTTGGGTTAGCTAGAGCAGTCTTGACCATTAAATAGACTGATGAGCAAACTATCTGGGAATTCCATACAGAATCTAAATCTGGATAATTGTAGCAAGATTTGGGATGTGGGAATTGCTTTTGCTCCAAGACCATTATATTACTAACCTTTGATTTCATTTTTATAAAATAGTATTTTGAGATATGTGGAAGTAACTTTCCTGTAATTTTTGGATGCGGATTTTGGTGGAAATGGGATTGGTTTGGTTTGCTTGGTGCTGAGCGATGGTTCGGCCTTTTTTAGGCCCTCACTCTAAAGCCTTCTGATAGAACCCTGGTTGCATCAAATCCTCTCCTAAGTTGTTATTTTGTTGCCTAGGACGAGTAGATATCTATAACTTCAACTAGACACAAGAATAACTTGCCAGGAGTGGACGTAACTTGAATGCATGGCTGGTGCAGAGATTGAGCTACTGATAAATGTGATTGCTACTTCATTATCAATTATGGCTTATGATAATTCATGTAAAGATGCTTGGTGTGTATCTAGCATATAGTGCTGGTTGGGATATTACATTCTATGCCCTGTTAGACACATTTACTTTGCTGAGCGTCTGCAATAGATTCAAGGTGGAGCCCAGGTCTGCCGCAGCTTAGTTGAATAGTAAGGATTTCTCTTCGACTACTTACCCTTATGATGCTAATCTGGCCAAAGAGCTGACTCTCTCAAGGTAATAATATTTATTACCTTATAAATTCAATGTCTATCTTTTTGATTTTGAAATGGTTACTGGGAGCGTGGGATTCCATTTCCTTATGCACAGTTGTGCCCTTTTATTTTTTAAATTTTTTTTAACAATGCATTTGCTATATAGCCACAAATATAGCTTAGAGTTTTCTGTACAATACTTACGTTCATTTGAAAATTCTTTCTACGATTATCAATCAAACTTTTTGGATAAGTTTACTTTTTCTATCAAAGGGGGTTAGTGTTGTCTTCTCTTGTCTCCATTTTTATCTTTTATGTGCTTGGCTGGTAAATTTCATTTACTGTTTCTACTAGTTTATCTGTACAAGTACTCGGTAGTGTTCTGGCCTTCTGATATGAATCCATGGCTTCTTTTCTTGTTTATGCTTTGTTCAATATCTTTCATTTGCTTCTGTACTTGTATCACCATTTGGCTTTTTCTTGTACTTTGAGTGCAGGTTTTGAGAACTTTAAAAGGGAGATGCTTATGTTTTTATTCCAAGAGTTTGTGCAAATTTTCCATTGATGAGAGGACAGCTGGTGCTCGGCAGTCTATACTATAGTGCAGTGGGAGAGAGAAAGAAAAGAGAGAGGAGCATCGATCCTCTGCAATCTCTATATCAATCTAGTACTATCTACTCTGTCAATTATATATAATAATCCTAAATCGCGAATAAAAATAATCATAATGACTTTATCAGTTGTTATATTGCAAGCATTAGGGTTATGCACAAGAAGGGACTGTAAAAAAGCTGGTGAATTGATTTTTTACTTTTTACCATGAACTGTAACGAGGTATCAAGTATCAACATCTTGCAGCAGAAGTTAAACCAGAAGACTTGGGTAAATTGTACAAAGTAACCCTAGAAATTGTGATATGGGGACCCCATAGTGCTGATATGTTTTCTGTCATTTAGGTTAAATACAGAGACAGAATACAAACCACTTCAACCAACAATGCCATGCCATGCAAGGATTCCACTGAATATGTTCATTTTTTGTCTGTGGTTTCTTCATTTGTGACCAATCATTGATGCCTTACAACTGTCACAAGCTGGTAAGGGTTACAAATTGCCATCATTGGCTTCTACACTATCTATTTTCACGTGGGGCACTCACAAGACTACACACTACACTGTTCTGTTCTTTCTATCTCATCATACTAACAAAAAAAAAAAAAAAAAGTAAAAAGGAAAAATTAGTGTAAAATTTATTGGTAGTAATTTTTTTTGTTTACATCTACAATGTCTCACGCTCGAGAACAGTAATTGATACTTCTTTTTTTATCGAATTTTAAAGGTTTGAGTAGATTAACAATCCAACTCATAAAAGATATACCAAATCTTTGTGGATGACTAAACTGAGAGTTAAAATACTGGCCAATTTGTTGATTTATTCATAATTTTTGCAAGTTAACGTTATATTAAGAAATTGAGTTGTTTTTGTTTCAATAATAATGGACAAAGAATTAGTTTGTTATAATTAAAATCTCAACGAGGAAGTAGTTTGGTGACTTCTAAAAAAAAAAATAGTATTTTCATAACTAAAAATAAAACTTTATTATTCTATTAAAGAATTTACGTCTCTAGTTTATTTATGATATAAAAAAATAAAAATCTCAATAAAAAATTGAATGTTAGAACTGAAGTGATAAGGGAGAAACAAATTGCTCCTCTAGTGAATTAAAGTATAAGCATAGAACACTTCATATTTTCTTCAGAAGAAATGAAGAATTGGTAACAACATTTGGAATTTTAAAAAATATCCCAAATTATGTAGCTATTGTGTTTATATTTGATACCTCTTTTTATTTATATATATATATATATATATATATATATATATATATATATATATATATATATATATATATATATATATATTATATGTATAGTATGGACCACTGGTTTTATATTAAGTTTTTCAACTCACAACTAATTCGGTTCAAGTCATGTAAAATTATAAGAGCGGCAAAATTATCTCTATCAAGTTGTAATACACTTGTATTTTCACGGCTTGAATTTGAGACCTCTAATTAAGTTAAAATAATTACATACTAGTTAATCTACATACTTAGTGGTACAATATAATATAATACATATATTTTTGCATTGATTGCATCATATATTTGCAATGAATGTATAGTGTTGCTCTTCTTTGCATCATCATAAATTAAATGCAGGAGTGAGGAGCACATGCTATTCTTTAATTGTGATTCCCAAGCCTAAGTCAGGTCCATTCTATTTTGCATCCCTTTTGGTATAAGCAACTTTAGGCCATTGCAATTTCAAGTTCTAATTTAGGTTGCAGCTGAAGAAACACAGCCATGTGGGGAAGGCACAACTCCACGCATGAAGTTGGTATATGTTCTTCTAGTAATAAAGTTGAGCTATTGAGGAGGGTTGTTAGTAAAATAATAATATGGGAAAAGTTTCTTCATCCATATCATTCTCATATATTTATTAGTTAGATATGCAATTTGACATAAGCAATATGTTTATTTATGTTAATAATGCACTTTATTCTCAATATCCTTTTTATTAGTAATATACCATGATTATAATAGTGTAGTTGTGTTAGTAAACAAATTAAATTTAATAGTTGAGCACTTTTTATAATGTCAAGAGTTCAAACTCGTGAAAAAACATATCTGTTAAGAAAGAAAGTAATTGTAATTATTTTATTTTTTTTAAATAAAATTAATTTTATTTTTAATTTAAGACAAAAATATTCATAAATCTCAAAAAAAAAGTATTATATTATGAAAAAATAAATAAGATACAAAATAAAGTTAAGTTGAAGTTAAAAGTGTTACAAAATAAAAATATTCTTAAAATTATTTTTATTCAATAAAATTATCAATTATTAATTTAATTTTAAACAAAAATTAGTCACATGGACAAATAAAGTGAGAAATACTTAGTTGTAAAATTTTGCAAATTTCATCACATATTTGATGAAAAGCATTTGTTGCCAAATAAAGAACCTTTCTTAAACGACTTGTAAGTACAAATGCCTAAGTTTCTTCATCACTAATAATGTATAATGACCTAAAAAGCTTCATTTGCAAACTCTAGATGGTCACAGAAAGCATTTGGTTCCAAATAAGCTAATGCCAAGAAAAAGCTTACATGCCCAAAAAAGTATGAAGAAAATTTATTTGCGAAGCAGAAATTTAAAAAAAAAAATAAATAAATAACCCTTGGACATTGTGTATCTTCAGTGGTCATTTTCCAATTTTTAAAAAGATTTTTCCTTTTATTGGGAGTGAAATTTGGATTCACTAAAATAATTAATTGTCGTGGTGTAATCACTAAAATCCATAGAATCACTGAGTATGAGTCATTCATTTGTAACCTAACTATTCGTATTCATATTAAGCTACCTCACAAAATATCATCATTAAATACGAGTCATTCAATCACATCACAAAATATAATCACCAAATGAGTCATTTGACCGTAATCCAACAATTCATATTGAAATTACAGAAAGGCCAAAAAAAAAAAACTTCTTGTCTCCATTTTTATTATTTTTATGAATTTAGTCCCTGAAATTAAATCATTTATCAAATCTACTCTTTCATTGAGAGCTCCATCAATCACCCCCTAATAGACTCTGCTAACATTTTTTTTTGTTTAACTATGGTTCTAGTGAAGATAAATTGGACAAGTGTTCTAAGTAATAAGAACAAAATTAATAAAAATAATCAACGAAGATAACCAAAAAAGAGTTTTTTATTCCCCTATGGCTCGCTTAAATTATGATCAAATGACTTACATACGCAGTCAACTTCTGCAGTCAATCCAAATTACTGTGCCAACCTTTTCTCGGAAATACAATTGTTCAGTTAAGTGATATTGACTTGATTATATCCATCTGTCGTTGTCTGTGTCTCAGTGTATGTGTGTGTAAGAAAGAGAGAAAGAAGTTGCATGCAACTTGCAGCTTTCTAAAAAGCACAAAGAAAAGAAAAATGGTGACTCAATGGCATGGAGATTAGGGAAAAAGAGAAATCACCCCACATGGCTAAAGATGAAGTAAGAAAAAAAATAATCCAAAATTTTCAACTATCCAAATTTGTCAAACATTCATTCTTCTGGGTATTTTTTTTTCACCATTGGTTAAAAATTTCTCAATTTCATGAGCTAATCAATTACACTTCTCTTCTTCCCAACAAATTCTTGGTGGAATAGTCCCCACTTTGAACCCTCTGCAATATCCTTTTCTCTATCTGCAAAGTCTATTGCTTTGCTCTATTTACCAGAAATTCTCCATCTGGATCACCCAAAAACTGAATATGAAGAAAGAATTTTAAATCGTCCATCTTCTTCTCTCAGTAATCTGCAAAGGAGGAAATTTGGTAAATGCAATATGACAGCTTTAGAAGTTCTTAAAATGACCAATAGTTCATACCATCATGTTTCTTCATCAGATTTCTAGCAAATAGCAAAAATATGACCAAAAATGCCACACCAGCTACTCCTCCCAATATAATAGCCACTGTTTTCCCTGTGCTTTGCCCTGGCATTGAATCAATTGACCAAATTTCAATTTTGATATGAATATTATCAAGCAAAAAAACCACTTTCAAACATGGGTAATTGAATAAGACCATAAAAATTGAATCTTTTTTTAATTTATTCTCCTTGTGTGTTGATTACCTGAAGATGAAGATGAAGAAGATTCAGATGCTGCAGAAGAAGATGATCTTCCTGGAACCCCATTAGGGAAATAGCTAAAGCTAACGAAGCATTTGTGCAGAAAGATTTGGGCTGAAATAGAGCGGCCACATTCAACTTGAGCTCTTTGCACAGCATTTTTCACACACTCTCCACAATCTGAATCCCCAATATCTCCCTCACATTGCCCCAACACATAGACAGATTGGTAGCTGGTTGTGTAAAAGCCATGTCCACTAACAACCCCATTTTCCAAGGCAGAAAATGCTGTGTCTCTTCTCTCTTCGAACCCAGTTCCAGCCACATTTGTAGCCCCACAAGTCTTGAATAGCAGTTGCATCCCTGAAATTTGAGCAAACCCAGAAACCTCATAAAGCATATAGCACCCTAATAGTTGAACTCTTGCAGCTATGGTTTTTCCACACAATTTATCAGACAACACAGGAAGCCTGCTCACACAGTTGTAGCAATCAGAATTGCTCAGATCCCCTCTGCATTGGAAGAGACCATTGATGCTGGTTTGGCCGCTACCAGAGGTGGCCTTGAAGAACTTGGCTTTGGTGGATTGTGAAACCAAAGACCCAAAAAGGGCAGAAAGGGCTTGTGAGTAAACGCCATTTGGATCTGTAAATGTCTCCTTTGAACAACCCTTGTAGACCAAAGTAGTGTAGTCAGAAGCAGATTCTGCAAATGGGAATGGCTCAAAATCTGTGAAAGAAAAAACTAGAAACAAAAGAAGGAAGAGGGGTTTTCTGGAAAAACCCATTTGGGATTTGGTGTTTGAGGGATCAAATCATAGCGATTTGGGGAGAAACCTTGAAGAGGGTCTTGTGGATCTTCTCGAGAGGCTTTGATTAATGGAAAAGTTTCAATCTTTCTGGTTTTTTAGCTGAATCAGGAGCTAAAAGGATTTGAGTATGTGACTGAATGGCTCAAGGTTTGGTTTTGTTATGGTCCTTGAATTTCTCTTTCCTTTGGATAGCATACAACCACCTCTGTAAATGTGCAGAGAGAGAGAGAGAGAGGAGCGGCATCTATTGTCTTCCTCTATGCACACCTGTCAAAAAGAGTACTAAAAAATTTGAAATTTTTGAAATTGGTGAACAGTATTTTAATATTTGCAGAGAATGAGAACAAAAGTGAGTTATTTAAATAACACTGTTGAAATACAGTGGGAAAAATATTCCCCATCTAGAGAGGTTTGTTTTTGCAGGGGATGAATGCAAAAGAATCTGATTTTGTGCGAGGGAACAGAGAAGAACATCAAGTTTGACTAAAGTACATCAGTTGAACTCAATTAACTTAGGTGCAACACCATCTAGATTGTATCGCGTCATTAATTTTAACTTCATAAATTATATATTTTTTTAAATAAAGTTAACTAAATATTAAAATGAGTAAATAAATTAAATAATTCTATTATTTTAAAATATAATCGTTATGTAAATATATAATTATATAAAATTGAATATGTTTAGAAGAGTGAAATATTGAGAAATTGAAAAAAATAAAATATTAATATTTTTTGTTTATCTTGGGAGTAATACAAAATTTAATTTATAATTATTTTTTATAAAAATTAAAAAATATTTGATAAAATATATTGTTGAATGATAAAATTAGTTTTTATATTTTAAATTTAAAAGTAATAAAATTATTTTAAAATAATATAATTATTTTTATTTTAATAATACATTTATCAACACTAACATTTTTTGTGATAATAAATAGAAAAGTAAGGATTTTGTGAAGGTGAAAAAGTGAGTACAAGAAGACTAATGATAAATTTACACTACTAGTTAAGGACAATTTAAAAAAATTATGATAAAAAAATATGATGTGTTAAACTGTGGTTAAAAATTAAATAATAATAAGTCTATTGATGAGAAATATATATAAGTAAGAACATAAGATTATTAATCTATTAAATCAACATAGTAGTGCGTAAATTAAGCTTCGGGGTTTGTTTGATTTGTCAAAATCTAAGGGACAACACAATAGAAAATTTTTATTCTTTATTTAATTTTTGAAAAGACTTAAATAATAAATAAAAATTTATTTATAAAATTAGACAAATCTTTGTTCCTCATTAAATTATAGAACAAATATCCGCGACATTTTTAAACGGAGGACCTTCTCTTCAGAACAATAGTTAATAACTTGCACGAAATTTTGGTGAAAAATTTATGACCGTAGAATTCAAACCTTAGTTAAATTGGAGAATCTATTATATATCTTTATCACTGGGGCAAACTCTTAGATTACTATGTGTATATGTTAGTTGATTGGTAGAACTTAAAATTATTTGTTTCAAAACTTACCTAAGGTAACTTTTGAATTTGGAGGGTTAAAAGGTATTTTTAAGAAATTTTACAGCTTAAATAAGCATAAATGTCTTTATCCAGTAATTTCCTTTCTACTGTTTTTATCCTTGTCAATAAACATCAATCCTACAATGAGCTTATCTGTCACATTGCTCTTATTAGATTGAAACAAACAAAGAGTATGAAAAAGTTAATTTTCTTCTTTCCTTTATTTTCTATGTAATAAGACAAAACTAAATGAGGTAAAATTACTTTTTTTTTATAATTTTTTTAACTTCTTATTTTTCTTTTCTTTTTCATATGATCCACCATGAATTCAACGGTTAGAATCACATTTTCTGTAATTTTTTTTTTAAATCTGATTATTTATTTATTTATTAAGGTACTGTTTCTTGTATACCACGGCATCTTCCTCATAGGTGGGGAAAATAATATAATTTGCCAAAATAATTGAAGATATTATTGTGTTGGCAGTGCTTTTTTATGTTTATTCCGCGCCGCAGGAATTGACTTATTAGTTGTTTGCCCATTGTAAAAGAGCAAAGATCCAGCAGCGCATGTTCCTGATCCATTCCTTGCGTGCTGGCAATACACATTGCATTTCCAAAATTATATTAATTATTAATTATTAATAATATAACTCATAAGGTGTTAGTTTAATGAAAGTAAACTAAATTTTAAAATATTTCAAATAAAAATTATAAATTCCTGATTAAGAGCATATAGTTGTTGGGTTTAGAAATTTATAAATGAGAATAAAAATATAAAAATAATATAAAAAAACATAAAAATATTAATAAGAATTATAATTAATATAATAATTAATGAAAGACAATTTAATATTTGAATCTCTCTCATCATTAATAGCAGTATTATTTAATCCTTATCTTCAGCACTTAAGGTTCAGTTCAACCAGATCTTTGTTTTATTTCTATCTTAAGTTTTAGAAGCATTCTGTGGTGCATTTATGCTAAAAGTAGTTTTTTTTTAAAAAAAAAAAATTATATAGGAGCCTTGAACTTTTTTTTTAAAAAAAAAAGTCAATTTAACTATTAAAAATTATACAATTTTTTTTTTCCTTTTGTAAAAGCACTTTTAACAAAAAAAAAAAATCTAATGAATCTTGAATTTAAACATTAGAGTTTCGTTTGTTTAAAAAATTTTATTAGTTACTATTTAGAAATAATGTGTTAGTGAAAGTGTAAAAATACTAATTATTGTGAAAAGAATAGTACAATAGTCATATAATTCAAACAATGTGTGCGAATCTAAAGAATATGTGTATTCAAAAAGTGAGTAAGTGGACTTTGGATTCTGGATTCTCCTTCCAGACTTCACTCTTCCGCCGTCTCCAAAATTTGACTTTCAACATGAAAAGAAAAAAGGACCAAAAAAGTTTATGTAACTTAATCAAATCTTAGTAGAGATTAAAGTACCCAAAAAAAAATCTATTTGAAGCTACAAAGTTGGGGTTGCTTATCACTTCTCAAACTTCCATTCCTCTTGTATTCAATGCTTTTTTTTTTAAAAAAAAAAAATCATGGATATTCAATATTATATTAAGTATTGATTAATTTAATTTAAATTAAATATAATTATATGGATAACAAAAAAAACCTAAAATTTTTAATTAAATTAGATCAGCCTCTATTAAAAAATTTACACTATTGGCGATTGTATTCAATGGGTTTTAAATTATCATAACTCCATGGGAAGATAGAACAAGAAGTAACGAAACAGAATAGACAGAAGGATGTATTAAAAAAAGGTATTGGCATCACAATGAGCAAAATTTGCCTAAAGAATCAGATATGTTGAAATTACATTTGGGTCCCCTTTTTAAATGATTGCATGTGTTCTTTATGCAAAGAATGATGTAATTTTACATAAAGCATGCATATAATAGTAAAAGATATGATGGCAGACACTCTAGATAAAGTTAGGCAACAAATCAACATGAAGTCTTAATGGGCATAATTTTAGTCTACCATCAATGAATTCCTAGTTGCATATTGAATCATGGCTGCTTAGAAAGTAGATAACTAAAAGCATCATTCCTAGATGGGCACCAAGTATGTATTCATTTGGAAGGCTTATGAGTAAATTTGGCTTAAAATTTAATATAATTTGAAAATTTATGATTTTTTTTTTTATCATTTAGTTCAAAAAGCATGTAACTTTAAATCTTTAGCAATTTGTATTTTATGAAATATATATATATATATATATATATATGTTAAAAAATAAAAATTGTGCTCAATTATAAATTTTGATTGTGAAATTAAAATTTAAACAACTAGCTTACTTTCTTGTATTAAAGATGGTGTCAAGCCGTAAGGAAATCAAATTTCCTACTATTATTATCTCAGGTAATACATAATGTATGAATCGATTAATACATAATTATATATTATTTAATGATTTATAATATATTACAGTGTCAATTACACGGAATATTAATTGTAGGAGATTTGAGTTTAGGAGTGACATTTTAAAAAAAAATAGGCCTAAAAATTAATGGGTAAGTTGAACATTTCTTGGGGATGAATTCTTTTGGGACGTCCTATGTTTGCTAACCATATACCAATATGGTACAAATATGGTTTCGGCCTTTAGGGTTTGGAAGAGAGAGAGCGAGAGGTGCGTGGTTAGAAATATGGGTGTGCTAAAAGAATTCACCCACTTTAGATTGGGTCCAAAGACTAAGCCTTGGGTCCAAGCCTTATTCTAACTATAAATTACTTAGTATAAGGAAAGAATTTTCTATGTGGTATTTGGTACGTGGATTATTTTTTAAAATTTTTTATATCAATTATTTGGTACGTGAATTTTCTTTTAATTACCCAACCACTCGTGGCAAGTGACATCAAAATTATTTTCAAACTACCAACAAATATTCGTTGATCTGATTAAAAAAATAGATCAAGTGAAAAATAAAATTTTAAGTTTAAGCTTATATGTATATAAAAAAAAATATTTAATAAAATTTTAATTTTATTTGAATTTATTAATTAATTTAAGTCATATTAATTATAAATTAAGTTGTATAAATTTGTATCTCACAATAATGAATAAGATAATTTTTTTTTCTATATAAGTCAAATATCTTTGTTCATAATATTAGTTTATATTCCACCCAAATATCTCATCCAATTATAATATAATTATATTTTTAGAATTTAAATTCAAAATTTTTAATTAAATTAAAATAAACTTTTATCAATTAATTTATACATACTTAGATATTGTTTATGCATATATTTGTAAACACTATTTTATTATTATTATTTATGTGGATAAAAGTATTAACAAAACAAAAAACTATAAAAAAAATTGTAAAAAGAATTAGATGTACACATATTATTATTATAACTTCAAAATCACGTTGAAACTCTAAGATCATCCTGTTTCTCCTGGAAAAGAAAAAAAAGTATGAGGGAACCGGGAGACACGCATATGATTACCCGTGTTTCATAGGATGGATAGACAATAGCCCATGAACATGCCCCAATTAATGGTAAGTGTTTCAAGGATTACCCCCAGTGTTTACGGCCAAACCTCACTTATTGCCGTTGATTACTGTTCTTGCTTTAGCCCATTAGTTTTTCTTCCCTTCTTCGGTTCTCCCATCGACTAAACTTTTTCCCTTCTATTCTTCCTTTCTTATCCACGCGCAGTAAAATTAATAAACCCATCATCGTCTCTCTGCAACGAAAAACCAAAAAAATTCGTTCATGGGGTTGATTGGATAAGAGCTTCCAAATCCTCTGCTTTCACAAGATGTATGCTTTTAAAGACAAAGTCTCAGAGAAGCTTTCTCGCCTCTTCGTGGATTCTTCCCGCTCTACTTCTTCTGAGGTAATTTTTTTTAAAAAATAAAATTGAAAAGCTTTAAATAATTACCCTTTTGTTTGTCTGATCTTCATCTGGGTATTTTGGTTGTATTCTTAATACCCAGAAAAAGTTGAGCTTGATTTCCTGGAAAGTTAGATCCGGCGTCATCAAAATCTGAATATGCTTTTCAATTATTTGGTTGATTTTTATGGTTTTGAACTTTCTGCTGAAAGAAACGAAAAGAAACTATAATAAACACAATTGCTTCATTTATTTGTATAGCTGGGAAATCAAAATTAATGTTCATTGCAGTTCTCATAAAGCATGTAACATGGCTGTCCATGGCAGTTTGAGTTTTACATTTACATGAGGAAGTTGATTTATATGACATCTCTATAACTAGGACGTAAATAATAGTGCTAATTGTGATTGTCTATGAGCATTTAATGGGGTGTCATGGTCTATTTGCATATATATATATGTGTGCGTGTGTGTGTGTGTGTGTGTATGTGGACTTTTGGACTTATAATCTTTTTACATACAAGGATTCAACTGTTAATTTCCTAGATACAATTTTTAGGTTCTCTTTTATTTACCTTAAAATTTAATTGTTTATTCTTATTTTGTTGTAAAATTTAGTTGACTATTAACATTGACATGAGATTTTTATTTTTGTAGGACGATCCCTATGCTAAAGAGAGTAAAACTTTGTCTTCATATTTTTCTCATATTATCCCCTCATTGAGCTATGATGGATCCGACACAAGCAAGCATCAACATGACTATGAATCAATTCAATCAGTCAGATATGATTATGAAAGATTTGAGCCTCAAGACGACTACTTGGATACTTTTTTAGATTTTAGTCCAATGCGTAAAAACAAGGATTCCTTGAAAGATAAAACTAATGATGAAGAAGAGGACTCTGCCAGAAGCAGCAGCAGTTCTGAAGTTTTTGAAGAAGCCAATGGGCAATATAACCCAAATACTCCAAGGAAACCTGCAATCAATCTTACAGATGACTCTTCTTTTATTTCACCTGAATTATATGAATTTTTGGAGTCATCCCTCCCTAACATAGTGAAAGGGTGTCAATGGGTCTTAATGTATAGGTAATTTTACTACCCGGTTCATAGTTTGTGCATCTAACAGTGTTGTGAAATTGCATTTAGATAATAATTCAACGCTGGTTCTTTCCAATGAAGGGCAGTACGTTAAAACACGGAATATCACTCCGTACACTTATTCGCAAGAGTGCTGAGCTTTCTGGTCCTGGTTTACTGGTGTGTTAGCCTCCCAGCATGAGCATTTAATAGATGCCTCCTGTTATGGTGTTCTTATGGGATTTATTGATTTCAAATCGAGCTATTACTCATTTGTTGACAATGGATTTACTAATTATTTTTGCACAACTTTTAGATTCTTGGAGATAAGCAAGGTGCTGTTTTCGGTGGGTTGCTAGATTGCCCTTTGAAACCTACAGCACAGCGAAAATATCAAGTATGTCAACATTTTTGTTCTGAATTCTTCTTCTTTCTCTTTTTTCTGGTGCACTTCTTACTGAACAATGATTTATTCTCTCTACTTTGCTGATAGGGAACTAACCAAACCTTTGTGTTTACAACTATATATGGCCCACCAAGGCTGTTTCGAGCTACTGGTAAGGCTACTCATCAATTAGTGTGCAAATGTATTCTCTTCATAGCAAGATGTTGGAATTAAGGCAGGAATCAGAAATTGCTGTCCAGATTTGTCAATGGCATTAAAACAGCATATTAGTATGTGTTGAGATCAAATATCTTCCTGTTTGTGTGTTGACATGATCATGATGAGAAATTATTGTTTGTATTGCTCTAGGTTAAGTAGCAAAGGCGTGGAAACACTGTACAGTAATGATTCAATATCAGCATGCAATAAATTTTATAAATATTTGCTATTCATTGTACTTCACATAATAACATGGTTATGAGTTATAATCAAATGTAAGGATTTAGCACTTTGATGTTTACATACTTAATTGCCGCATCATTTACAAGTATTTCTCTTAATGATCTTTTTCTTCTTTGCTATCATTTTAAAAACCGTAAAGGGATTCTCTGATTTCCTTTTAACTGTGCTGTCAATGTTATTTATATCATATGTAGGCGCCAATCGGTACTATTACATGTGTTTGAATGACTTGCTTGCACTTGGTGGTGGAGGTAATTTTGCTATACGCTTGGATGAAGACTTGTAAGTCTTTCAATAACGCTGCTTAATTTCTATCACTCCACTGTTTACTTGTTGCATATGACTCATTGAATCTCTTCTTTTGAATGGATCCTTCTGGTTTGAAAGGTTAACGGGGAGTAGTGGGCCTTGCGACACATTTGGAAACTTATGCTTGGCTCATAGTCCAGAGTTCGACTTAAAGAATGTGGAGGTAATTTTTTTTTTTTTTCTTCTTATCATGAACCTATATTTGCTTTTTTTTTTTTTTTTAGAAGCATCTCGTTGCATGTTTTTGCTAGAAACACCTTTTTAGCTTTTAAAGCTTTTTTTTTTTTTTGTTTTTATCTTTCCTCAACCTAGAAGCTCATTGGCATCAGATATTGAAATGTCATATGTTTGATAATTTGTTCACTATGTTTTCTCTGGTGCAGTTATGGGGTTTTACACATGCTTCTCAACTGTGATGCAAAGCTGAGATGCTTTTGTTGGCTGTCCATAATCAACTGTTACAATTCTGACCATTATCCCTTTCATTTCTTTTCATCCTTTTAGTTGGATACTAATTTATTCCCTTGGGTTTACCACCATTCTTGAGGAGTTGAGGCTCGTTGGATGTAGTGGGCTGATGCATATTTTGTTATACAAAAACGTTTTAGCAAATAGATTCTACTTGAAATTTTATTTTGCTTCATATTGCTTTTAACTTTGTAGGATAATCTATTTCCTTTACAAGACATCGACCATGAAGGCACTTTACTGCCCAGTAGCTGCATCTCTCAACTTGGGCAATAATAATTTCTCAACTGTTAAATAAAGTTATTTCAGTAGTAAGAGTCTTATCTAATAATTAAGAGATTACTATTGCTAAGCAATAATTACAATTCAAATATAATAACTATGATGTTTAGAGTCTTCAGACAATAGGGTGAGAATTAACCTGCCAAGACTAATTAAAGTTTGTTTAAATTAATTTGTTTTTAATTTAAAAAATACTTTATATAAAAGCTTCTAAAAGAGAAGCAATTTCAAAAATTAAAATCTTGTTTTTTTAAAAAATAAGTTCATGATATTTCCCTTTTTAATTTTTCTTTATCAATCAAAATAGCTCTTAATTAAAGCAGTGTGTACAGTTTAGTGGACAATATGAATTCCCTTTTCTATACCCTTGAATTGTCTTTTAACAGCACCTTTAAAAAAAAAAAAAAAAAAACTGCCTTTGAAATATATTAGAGATAGTACTAAAAATTGAAGTAGAAGTCAATTGCTGATATTTTTTTTTAAAAAAAAAACTTTAGAAATTACTTTTAACTTATTTGAGCTTATACTATCACCCCCATAAAAAGCAGTAGTTCTACCATCATCCCAAAAAAGCAGTTACTGCAATTAGCAAATACAATGGATGACAAATTTCAATTATCTCACTGGGAAGAATCACATTACAAAATTACCTGCAAATAATAATACAGTCGATTGCATATTTTAGGTTTTGATTACAAGAAAATATGAAACAGCTTTTTTTTTTTTTTTTTCCTTTCAGTTTCATCAGTTAGTAGACAAGAGTACAAAGATAATAATGTTGCTGCATCGCTTGAAAGCACAGTCCCCATCTCCCGTTACCTGAAGCAACAAACTGTAGCAATGAACGTTGAACCACTGGTTTCATTCACTTCTCAATCCATAAATGCAACTGCAGCAACAAACATTCTTCTCTAATCCGCCCTTAGGGACTTAAATGCAATTTATGATTCGGTCGAACCATCCTCGCTCGGCAAGCCGAATATTCTAAGATTCCGGTCCATCGATCCAGCCGCTATGTATTTTGCATCTGGACCAAATTTTGCACACGTGATTTTCCCTGGAAAAACAATGCAAGCAAGATATCAATAACAGTGGAACAATCAGCAGGCAAAATCTGTCCAAGGAATAAGAAAAAAGAGGGAGAACAAACCTGTCCCGGATAAATCAGGAAGAGTTTTGATACAGTTCCATTCAGATTTCACGTTTGCAACTTGGTAAATTCTGCATATATTATTAGGCAGGAGAAAAGGGTGAAAGTTGATAAATGAAACGATCCGAAGAGTATTATAGCTTTACGAGATAGCTAGGATGCTAGTGTCAAAACTATGCAATAAGAATCATAAATACTCTAATGGCCTCCTTTGGAATTTATATTAGGCTGTACAAGGGGAGTAACATGAAAAGTAAAAAAAATAAAGCATAGAAACATAGACACCCAATTACCAACACCAGTCTAAGGGAACCCTGTTTCCTCAGATGCTCTCAGATCACTTTCATATCTCTAGCTCAATACTGGTAAGGATTGTCTATGGTGATTCCAAGTGGATCATTCAATTTTAACACATCTCCAATGGATCAAAACTTTCATCTTATATGGTACGATCACACCAAATGAGAGTACACACAAGGCAAGTGCGTAAGTTTTACTCTTACATGATGTGAGGAAAAAATAACTGCTTATCTTTTTGGTTCTGCAGGTGGCACACTAATGGAAACACAGGTAAAATGTATTCTAAGTTTTCAACAGTATTAATTTACTGACCTTATATCAGAGCCTGCAACTGCAAGGTAAGATCCACTGTGGTCGAACTCCACTGCAATATTCAGTTAATGGAAATCCTTTTAAACCGGGTGAAATATTTACTCAGTGTGCATATATCAATTAACAAGGTATTGAATGAATACCTGTGTTTGTAGGGGTGTCTGGGTCATATGGACTGAAATTCCGGAAGTTTTTCAATTTTCGCAGATCCCAGAGCTTTACACCGTCACGAGCAGCAGTCTGTCAAATATAGGATTACAATAAGAACATTGTATAACCAATCATCCAACAGTTTCTTTATATTTTGTCACTTACCGCAAGGAAGTAACCGTTCTCAGAAAACGATATGGCAGTCACTGCCCCTACATGTCCATCAAACCTGGCAACATTCGCCTGCAACCAATATAAGAATGTACTGAAATCTACAAGAAATAAAAATGGAAATATCAAGGTTGAAACATGAGAAATCACAACAAAGAAATCCATACCTGACTTTTTACATCCCAGATCTTAACAAGACCTTCTGTGGTGCCTGTCCCTAGAATGAGACCATCAGGATGAAAAGCTGCAGATGCATAGCCTTCAGAAGAGCCTGGAGAGTCTGTAACCTACAAAACTCAAGATCCCTGTGTGTCAGAATTTATGTAAGGATGACCAACTTATCCACCTCTCACAAAAATCAAACCAACATTTACATGTGATTTCATAATATGGAAGTTAGAGTACTTCCAAATCCCACAAGAACCAAAGAATGCTTTTGTTGCAATTTTAATAGAAATCTGTCACCTCAAAACTATAGAAAACTGCTAGAAAAAAAGGGCTTCAGAATGAGTGTGGGCACGCACAATTGTACATTTCTAATCTTTATAGCTTGTGCTGTGACTATACAAAGAAAGGACGAGATCATACCTGTGTCATACATGTTCCTGAAGAAAGTTCATAGAAGCACCACGTGTTGTCAAGTGAAGCAGTAACAAAGTAGTTATTAGTGGCATGAACAGTGACGGCTTGCACCTGAAAAGATTGATATGCAAATCATTATTGAATCACAAATTACATAATTGAGACCCAAATAATGATGGACGAAAAATGAAGTGCGAGATTGGAGAAAAGCCTGAAACTTAAGAACATAAAAACTCATAAAATACAAGAATTGAAAAATAATGTTTCAAAATTATGAGGTCCTGTTTGACTGGTAGAGGATAAGTTATTCTATATGAAGCAATCCTTAGATTTTCATGAAGTGCAAGATTGGAGAAAATCCTGAAACTTAAGAACATAAAAACTCATAAAATACAAGAATTGAAAAATAAAGTTTTTATGAGTTCCCGTTTGACTAGTAGAGGATAAGTTATTTTATACGTAGCAATCCTTAGATTTTCATGGATGCTATAGATAAAGCTAAAAATACCAGATGAGAAACAAAGGCCCTAAAAGGTTAAAAGGAAAGTATGAGTTTGCTTTAGAGGACAAAACATCCGTAGTTTAAAATACAAAACAAAATTGATCCTTAATTTTTTTCATACGTAGGTTACAACTGGATGATATACTAAGCAGTAAGCACTAAATTTGGAAAGATCTAGCCAAAAAAAAAAGGAGTTGTTTTCAATGTTTCAAGAAATATCCAAAATGTCACTAGGCATAGACAGTGATTTCAAGACTTGATTTTATATACCTCAGCAGTATGATCCTTCACGATGTGTCTGCAGTTATAGTTGCCATCATCTGAACCTTGCCACAACCGAACTGTCTGCAACATTAAGTAAAAAATTTTAACTATTGACTAAGACACAAAGAAAACGCCAAACTAGTCATGAAAAGAAATAACTTTGCACTCAAGCAAAAGTTTTAACCACTTAATTTCAAAAAGTGCCCAAGTCTATGACAATAGTAAGTTGTCAAAAGGAGCATAATGACTTCTGTATGATATATCTAGAGTGGAGAAGTCCAATAGGAACACCACTTCAATACCTCTGATAAAATTGCAAGCAATACGATGAAATTCCAGAATTTCCAGTTGATTCCATATTTCTATGCCTAGGTGCTTTTAACCAAAGTTACCAAACAAGTCATATGCCCTATTAGTCAACCAGGCGAGACTGACAGCAACAGTGACTGACAGCTATCTATTGAGAAATTGCCAGAGACAGCAACAGTGACTTCTGGGGTTTGGCTTTTCAATGTAGTGCCAAATGTTTGAGGATTTGGAACAAACAAATTCTATGTATGCATAAATGACACCTGCGGGTGTCATTACCTAAATGCAACACACTAGAGTGAATCAGGAAGAGAGCAAAATTTTTTCTAGCCAATAGATACCTCAAGAGAAAAAAGGATAACAACTTACTTTGTCGGCTGAGGCAGTTAAGAGCAAATTTCCCTCAGCTACAAACTTTACGCTGGTAACCTACCAAAAATACATAAAATCAGCTAAATGAGCTGGGAGACAAGATAATACAGAACTCAGAGACAGAAAGGAAACCTTTTTAGAGTGACCACTGAGTGTGGACAATATCTGTCCTGATGGTCGGTCAAAAATCACAGCATTGGTATCAATGCCTCCTGTAGCAATAATGTCCTGTCAACCAAGAATTAAGGTGGCAAACAATCAAAACCCATTAGTTGTCCAGTCAAAAAAAAAAAAATGCTAAAGAGAATGTCTATTGTGAATCCAAAGAAGGTTACCAAAAGGTAACAACCAGATCGGGAGGTCATAGGGAATAAATAACTTAGCATCATTCACAGAAATGATATAGTCAACAGGGCACAATCAATGTAAAATAATAAATAAATAAAATCCAGGGCATAATTCCAAGCAGTATTATGCAAATGTCAAATGCAAAACAAAGAAAGAAGCACAAGACCTTGTTAGTTAAAACAGGCCCATTGAAGAAAATGATGGGTATGGTGTAAGAATAACTCATCTAAATAGCATTTCCCAAATTCATTATTTTTGGCTTGAGTACTTCATAGCATTTCTGTGATTAAGTTTTTGAATTTTTCACATACTCAAAATTAATAGAGATCAGATGCCATACCTTAGAATAAACAATATCAACGGATACAATGCCTGGTTTGTTTGTTTTGTGGAAGGGATGACTAGATATCTGGGTATAGCTCTCAACAGCATCAATAGGAGCCAAAGTTGCAGGAATCTGAAAGAAATCAGAGGAAAACACGCAAGAACATGTGCAAAAACCCAAAAGTAGCATCAGAAAAGAGAAATAATACAAGAATTTCATCAAATAAGTAAATAATAATCTTGGAAAGTAAAAAAAATTTAAGCAATACCAAGAGCTGACGAGGGAAAAAGAATTACAGCAATTGAGGAAGCACTACAATGGAAGTGCTTAATATATCTCTAAATATCATGAAGAATACCTGCCGTTTTTTCCTTTGCTGGGAAAGAGCAGCATTACACTCTGTGAGCTCAGAAATTATGCTAGAAGTTATGCCAGGACGCATTTTCTTCCCACCATTGGCCAGGTCCTCATCCTCAGCAGCTAAAATGCACAAAGATCAAAAAAGCTATTAAAACAATAACGAATAGAAATCAATGACATCTAAGATAAATTACCCTTAAGAAAGTGTCAAATCCAAGCCGAAAAAAGTAACAGTTCTGACCCTCTAATAATGGGCCAAACACACTTTTTATTGTTGGAAGTTTTTCCAACTCATACTAGAAAAATTGAAAGATTGCAATAAAAGGGAAAAAAACAAAAGACGGTGAAGAATAAGAATAATTAAAAAACCTCTTTTCCCATTGCTCAAGGAAGAAGCATTTACTGTAACAGCATTTGCTGCAGAAATGGGGATCTTTCTTTCTGCCTGTGCAAGTAATGACCTTGCTTCATCTCTTTCCCTTTTAAGTCTTGCAATTACTCGGCAAGCAGCATCATGCTACAAATTGAAACTACACTACATGAGAGCAACTTTGGCAGCATGAAAAAAAGACAAATAATTTTAACATTTTGCATTTAATACAATCTTCTGTTTGTTTATTTATTTTTAATAGGTTTTTAGATTTTATGAAAATTTCTCAGAAGTGACATCAACTTTGCAAATTGTTCGAATATATAGAATTGATGCTTAAGAATCTAATACTTGTAATAGGACAAAGAAGGATAACATTCAGGCCATAAATTTCTACTTGAAATCATATAAATTTGGTCATCTTACCTGATATAGAGCATGACTTAGTTCTTGCCTTGCTGTATGTAATTGTTGCTCCAATGCAAAATTAGATAGCATCAATCCATCCCATTCCTATAATTTTGGCAAATCAAACCACCATAAATGGAAGACTCCATAAGGATCCATGCTCTAAACCGTATAAGTTGCAGAGATTGATTTAGCAAACTTGTAGCACAAATCACCAAAATAAATTATGGATACTGAAAATAAAACAACGAAGCTTGTAAAAGTGTCTAAGACCTGTGGTAAGAAACAGCAAGAGCACATATGATATGAAAAAGATCGACTTGATTGCCTAAATTAAAAATGTCACCATCTAACAAAAGGAGCTGCTACAGGCATAAAAAAATTGACATGCCAAATAAGCAGTTAAATCTTACGAGGACAATATCAGTTTCACCAACCCAGTAAAAATCATACTCCACATTTAGCTTACTGAAACAAGAAGTGCAAGTGACACAAACTCAGAAAAGTGTAGTGCTTACAAATGGATCCCATATCATAGTGCAAATATTCCTTGTTTTATAGAAGAGTATGTAGTGGTCAGATGAAGATGATTAGCTTTTGTTAAATTTATAGATCTCATATAATGTATTATGGTAGTGTGCTACTGAAAAACCCCCTAGCCATTAGAATACCACTTTAGTCAGAAGTCTTTGGCCAACAAAAGCTTTTAACTCTAGCCTAAGTTCTGCTTAATTTTAGCGATGAAACGCAAGAGATCAAGTGCATTTGACAGAACTTACCATATAAACAGATATTAAAGCTTAATTCCCTTCAGAGATAAAAACAAAACCACACAACTGCAGGAAAATTGAGGCAAGTTTTACAAAGTTTCTGCAGCAAACAACTTTTTTTTTCTCTCTCTCTCTCTTTTGGGTACAACCATATACTAAAAATGTAAAAGAATGCCTCAAAAATTGAAAACATACATTTTGGAACATGGTAAGCATGCCAGGGATGCTTGCCGCTTGCACAGGTCTGGGCTTCACTATCTGCATAACGGGTGATCCAGATTTAATCAGCATATTTTACATACAGTCTTAAACAATAAAAGGCCCAAGCTGGCTTAGGTGGGATTATACCTAAATCAAGTTCTCGTTATGAAAAACTTAGAAATTAAAATTGATATCATACAATTGCCATCATACCTTGCCAGCTTTGATGGGAACAATGTCTTCTGAAGTAAGTGGCTCTCCAGTAACTGGACATTTTCCATAATCCTATTCAAAATTTTCCACACCAACAATCCATCAAAGTCAGATGTGTCATATTAATTCAGAGAACAACAATTGATGAAAATTTAAATAAGATCTTTATAGAAACAACTCAATGGTAAAAACCTCTTAACAAGGATCATAAAAGAGAACATTTTTATGCAATGTGTGCATGAGCAAATTTTTGTGCAAATACCTGGCTTTGTTTCTTCTCCGAAAAGTAAAAACTTAGAGATCCAGAACAAAGAACGGACAAGGACTACTTCACATATAACATATAACTCGAAACATCAAATCCTGCTGACCCAGAGGTGAATATATAAACATCTTGACATCCTTTCCTCCTATCAGCTTTAATCTCTAATCTCACTTATATAAATCTCAAATATGTTGCCACAAGCACCAAAACTCTAAACATAGGGAAATTCAAATTCCAAAATGACCAAAATCCAAACACAAGGAAAAACAGCTAGACAGAGAAGAAACAGTGTTTCTACTACAAGCGAAGCTTAAGTCTCAAATAAGTTAAATTGGCCTATTACTTGATGAGCTCTACATTCTAGTTCAAAATTTTACTTAATATGTTTCTTAATTACATTGCTTACGCTTGAAAAACTTAGAAACGGAAGATCCTCAGGCTCAGCTCAATTAGACAGTTAATTTTTAAAGGTAAAATTAATACTAAAAAGAAGTCCTTTTCCCAGTATCCACTGCCCATTGCTTTAGTTTATCCCTTTCTACCCTCTGCTAGTTCAATTTTCATATTATTTGAGTAAGTTGGAGTGGGGTAGCAAGAATGCAAGCAAAATCCCTAAAAAATATATTGAGAGAAAGAGAGTTACTGATATATGTCTCTCAATTAAACGCTTCTCAAAGAGCAACCCGGACTTTGTGGACACCACCGGCTCTTCCGGCACCTCGCCGGAGACTGCATAGACAGAGGAAAAGAGATCAGGAAAAATTCAAAGTTAAACCAAAATTTGCAACGGTGAAGAAACAGAGAAATAGAAGAAAGTGGTGCAAGAAGGAAGATTTACTGGAACAGTTCATGATGGCAGAGACGAGAGATAGGGTTTTGGGTCTTTGTGCAGACCGCGTTTGAAGTCGAGTGGGAAATTAAGCAAGACACCGTTCAGTCCTTGCGCTCGTTGCACTTTGTACTAGCTGGCGACCCTGCGGGACAAACGGGGACGAGAAAATGGACTGCTGTTTTTCGGGCCGGGTAAGACAAATGGACCACGAATATAGGAGATGGGTTAGATCTAATTTTTATTTTTTAAAATTTTTTGTTTGTTTTTTATACATTGATTTTAATTTTAATTTAACTAAAATATTATTTTATCCCTTTAATTATTATAAAATAATTCCTCCTAATTAGCGATCATAAAATAGTTTTTTTTTTAAATTTATATAATTTTAAAATAATTATTTTATTATAACATTGTTAAATTTATGATGATGTGATAATTTATTTTTAAGTATAGACAATATTTTTAGAGTTTTGATGACGTGGACATTTACCAGGTGTGTGACTAGGATGTTTAATTACTCTTTTATTTGCAAAATCAGTCATCCTCGCAGAGCAATCCATTTATCTCTTCCGGGAATTCATATACAAATTTTAACTTGAACCATATAAAATATCAAACCCATTATTGTCAAGTACCAAGTTGCTGTTCGAGGTTTGAATTTAAATTTTCTTTCGAATTACTTAACAACCAAACAGAATTCAGAGACTATGGAAATGAACTGCAGGGTTTCACAACGGTAACTGATTCAGCAAACGAAGGAGAGAGTGATTAAGCATCGTAGTCATATACTTAGTGTCCATGTCATAAAAAATTACCACGTGTGAAAATAAATTATTACATCAACAAAGATTTAACCGTGTTATGATAAAAGAATTATTTTAAAATTATTTAATTTTAAAAAATTATTTTGTAATTATCAATCTGATATAAATAATTTTGTAACAATTTATATATAAGAGAGATTAAAATAATATTTTAATTATTTTAATTTTTAATAATTGAAAGAAAATAATACCTGTGATACAGTCTGAAATGATTACATGTCCCTTATATTTCATGCCCTTACTGGATAGCCACTCCATAAACATCATACGATTTGATATTTTTTTAATAAAATATACATATGTTTGAAAATACCAATCTAACATTGGATTATTAAATCGTGAAATATTCTTCTTACCAATTAGTCTGATTCTCGGGACATTAATATAGATTAATCTTTAATTTTCTAGCTGATGGAACAGTGGTGGGGTTTTGGATTTTGAAATATATTAACTTCATGTCCCCTTGTTTCAGTTTCATTTAGTGTTTCCATGAAAAGATTTTCAAAACCAAGAAATGCTTGTTAATTAAACCACTAGATACAGAAGTGATTATAACACCTTTTGTAAATGAAATTGGTAAAATGTTGTGTTAATTCATGAAAATCCTGTATAATTAAAAGTTGTAATTTTTTATAAATTGATTAATTTTTAAAGGCAAAAAAGAAGACTAAGTTGGCTGTCCCACTCCTTATCACAAACCCTATTCTATAGACCTAAGATTAGGAACGTAATAAGCGAGACCCATTTTACCGTTGAACCAATCACAAGTTCATGAGACAAATAATTTTATCTTGACAAAAAGTTATGCTAGTTAGAAAAATATTTTTTTTTTGAAATGGTTATATCTCTTTGCATAGATATGTCTTTTTAATAGAGATTCATCACTAATAAAAAGTCATACTTGTTGAAAGAATATATTTTTTTATGAAGTAACACAACTTGTCTTTGTTGAAGGATTATGTCCATTTATAACATGTTTTGTCATAGTGCATGCTTTTGGATAATGAATCATGTAAACTCACATCAGAAGAAAAGTAAGACAAATTATTGATGGATAAATGATAGCAGCTTGTGAGAAGTGAGCATTCACTGATATGCTTTAATTCTAGTCAAGAACCTTAGCATGCAAAGATGCCAAGTACGAGTCTTCACACTCACGTCAATGCTGGCCATGAATTTCTTTTCTTCTAACCCAAAGGCATAAAACAGTGAAGCACTAAGCTTTATCCAAATCAAATCTAGCATATAATATATCTATGTTCGCTGTTCACTGTTCACTCTTTGGAATTTTCCGTTTGGCAAGGGAAACATTTCATGCTCTAAGACTTTTTGCTAATGGGGGCAAATTGGAGAATTAATTGCATAGCTAAATTTAAGATGGGCATGAAGAAATGGCTTTGTGTTAGTGGAAGAAAGAACTTGTCATGGAATAGCAATGGCAGTTTCACTAGCTATCAGATACGTGTGGTTTTCTAATGGTGCTTGTTTGGTTGTGGGGCTTTATTTTGCACCAACCTAGCTAGGGTTTTCTTGACCACCATTATCATAATTTTTCCTGGAAAAAAAAAAAAATCTAAAGTGGCTCTCATTTAACATTGTATACCAGCAAATCTCTGGTTTAATCCCATTTATTTAATCTGCACATGGACAACTTCAAGGACACAACTAGGAAAAATGGGTGAAGGGGACGAAACTTAGAGAGCTATTAAGTTATCTTTCATGTATACTATTCACATAACCATTTAATAGTGTTACTTAAAAATAGGTGTATAACAAAAAAAAGATGACAGTAAAAAAACTGTCTCTTTCAATGGGTGGATAGCTTTCCAAAATAATAGTTTAGAATTTGCCTGAAACTTAACAAGGATAAGAAAGGATAAACGAAAATTTAAAAAAGAGACATATACATAAAATAAATAAGTGTATAAGTATTTGAAAGAGGAACTAGCTAATAAGATAAACAATAGGTGATAAGAAATTGTTTTCCTTGTGGGAGGCGACTGCCCCAAAAATTTTTCAACAAAGGTCTGTCCCTAGACATCTTTTGAGTGTTAATTTTCCTCTATTTCCATTGAACTTTTCCACAAAATGGTAATTTTAAAACTTTTCTCATTTGTTCTTAGACAACCTCAAACACAGGCTTTGTCAACATCATCTACACATTGTGGAATGAATCTAATGATGTTTCAATAATAACATCTGAAGTTGCTTCCTGTTTTTGCACTGTTATGGCCAAGCGAGAGAAGCATGCAGTTTAGCCACTTATAATGAACGTGGCAGCAGCAAACCAGATAGAAAACACTTGTAAACCAATTATATCAATTAAATGTGACAATTCAATCAAAAATAAGAAACTTAAGCATCTATATATATATATATGATTTATTTTAACTTTTTCCTTCTCATTTTTTCTCCACTCATTTGTTTGCCAAATGGATTGAAATGTCAAAATCGGGGACATTTACAAGTACAATTAATATGTTATACCCTTTTTAGTGAAACTTGTATTTGTATGTTTCCTTTTTTACTCAATATATGCAGATATCCAAGGGAGAATTGTAATCTTTTCTCTGCTTATTGTTCCAATATTATGAAAAAATTAGGTAATCAGCAAAGAAAAATCTCTACGATAAGAGTACTTATTCCTTTCTAACATTAGGGACAACATTATCTTGAATTAGAAAAAAAAAATTAATTAGTTGGGAGATACCATTTTTCTTGTTAGGTCAAAAGTTCCTTGATAGCAATTGTGTAATTGAAAATAAAACCATTTGTGTTTGGAGAAGAAAGGAAAATATATGATATATTCGATCCTTGCTGTTGCTTCATGGATTTATTCTTTATTCATATATATCAAAAGATAAAATAGGGTTCATGAATTATATGACATAGACTTTTTGATTTCAGAGGAAATTTAACTCAGAAGATATAGCCTGTAAATCTTGTAATAGATTAATCCAAGCTAGTCTAGGCTTGAATCTTATCTTGACTCCCGAGGCTTGCACCTTGTTTCTACTAATCTAAGTGTTTGGTTGGGTTCGACTTGCAAAGAGCAAGAAAAGTTGTTTGAATATGGAATGCTCTGGGTATCTCTAATGCTTAAGTCAATAAGTGATCTCGCTAAGCATACGTAAGTTGCAAAAGTAAGAGTGAAAATAAAAAAGTACATGTATATTTAACTGCCTCACAGTTTATATGATATTTCTAGGACTATATCGATAATTTAGTTCTATTATGAGCTATCTTGTGTTAAATTAGATTTGAGTTAGACTTGATGGGTCCAGATGTAGCATATACAAAGTAATTTTTTTCTCTTAATGCATCAAATCGAAGTGAAGGGTATTCCCTTAAAATCACCAAAGAAAGAACTTAATTATTTTTATATAGAGAATGTAATGGTCTTAATTTTAATAGTAAGCAAATAGAATAGTAACAATTCTTATACTACGTATGCCTAATTTAAAACACTAAAGAAAATCTGAACAAGAGATATAACATGATTTGTGAATAATACTACAAAATGAAATTCAAGCCGCCATAATTTTAATTAGCTGAAATTAAATCAAGACAAGATACTATGCATGGTTTATCTTACATAACACACACAGCCAAATGGGGACTTTGGTTGTCCAAGAAAACTTGGTTATTAGCATAGCCACGCAGGTATCCACATAACCAATAATACAAAGTTAAATTAACTACATTTTCTATTGGTTAGAATTCTCTAGATAGTCGAATTTGAATATATTATTATTCTTAACTTTAATTAAAATTTAACTAAACATACCTCAAAATGGAACAACATAATAATGTGAAAGCATTAGAGATACCCTCTATCTATCCTTTCGGCTGAAATATATCCTCTTTTTTTTTAGAGTTAAAACTAAGTGTTTGGGAAATATAAAAAGTACGAATGCATGATTTGTTTTAACTTTATTCTACATGCCTAATATCTTAGGCAAAAACCAGGACTTGATTTGAAACCTATATCGGATAAGATAGATGATATACTATACAACTTTAATTATTTACAAATCTATTCTACTAGATTATTTACTAACTTAAGCATTATAATAGATTTAGAGTGTTCCACACCAAAATCGATTTATTTGTTTTTTCTTGCTCTTTTGTAAGTTATTTTGATACTCTCAACTTAGTAATTTGTAAACTCTCTTTTCATAAGAGACAAAAGTAAAAAAAAAGTTCCAACAGAACCTTCTCGAGCTAGATTAGGTGCATTTAATTATCTTTCAAGTGCATATGCTTCTTTATAATCATGTCAACTTACATCAAGTTCATCGAAAAGAAAGAAGAAAAATATGGATAAGGCATAATATTGTTGTAGTGAGTAGTGATGCTGCTTTCTAGTCAAGAACCTAGGCACAAACGCAACCATGTGGATGTGATAGTAGTAAGGAAAATGCTGCGCACATATATATTAATACACACTTTTTTGTACAATTTTTATTTTATTTTTGTTGATAAAAATAAAATTATAAACAAAAGTTAAAGAGATAAAAGAAAAATAAAATAAAAAAATAAGCATACACAAATAAATAAATATATATATAACACTACTGTTTTGGTCCCGTCAACCCCTAGCTGGAATCTATTTCCCTCTAGCCAATAAGCAAAGTACATTGAAGCACAACCCTTCTGAGAATCTAAATCAAATCAAGCATGTGTGTTCACTTTCCTAGAATTCCCATTAAACAAAAGGAACCTCATTTCATGATCTAAAACTTTTTGGCTAAAAGGGGCAAAGTGGAAGAGCTCTCTAGAAGGGAATTGATTTACACAGTTGATTTTAAGGCAGGCATTCTGAATTGACCTGCACAAGTGGAAGAAAGAACTTCACATTAATAGCACAAGCAGTACTGTCATCGCTGTAACCTATTTTGTTAAGACAGATACACAGTACATATGTTCAAGCTCAGCGAACGTGTCGATGCAAGGAGCAAGAGACTGAGAAATATCAGAAGTTTGATGCAAAGCAACCCTAGCTATCAGATAGGTTTTGTTTTTTTATAAGGTGCTTCTTTGGTTGGCTTGTGTTTTACACCATACTAGGGTTTTCTTGACTAACTTTTCTTTCAAATGCGAGGAAAAAAAAAATTTAAGCAAAAATTGAATCACAAGCACTCACCAAGTCAAATTAGGTTTTAAGACTCAAAGAATACTTATAAAAGGTATTTATAAATAACTTATCAAAACAGTCGTCACATCAATAATGAGATTCAAACTCATATTTTTATGAGATATGTATTGAATATAATATAAAACTTGTATTAAGCTTCCTCCTAACACTCTAAGATTTTAGATTTAATCGGTTCTTAATATGGTATCAAAACTTTTATGTTCTCACAGTTAATAAATCAAATACCTCAGCCTTTATTTTCTTAACTAAATTACAATTAATATAATTTCAACACATTGTATAGGTGGTATGTGTTGCTTTTGCATTTTTCATGTGTGATGATGTGTTGAATATAATATAAAATCTATCTTAGACTTTCTCCTAATAATTTAAACTTTTGAGTTAAATAAATTTTTGACAATATAAATTCAATCCTTATCAACTAAACCAACCTTAGTTGATTCTTTTACTAACTTTTTCTACTAGTGCTTTTTCTTGGAAAAAGCTGAAGTGATTCTCCTGTGATAATATATGTTGTTTGATCTGTAGCATCCTTTGGATTGTGATATTTATGAACATGGGGAATTTGAATTTTCTGCCTTCAATTTGATTGTGGTGTGAAGATAAACTTTGAATAAACGTGGGATTTAGGTAAGAATCTTGGGATTGATTTGCATATTGGATCAAGTGTGACAAATTTGGAAGTGGCCACTAGCAACAGAAACACATGAGCAATGGCACATGGGAAGCAAGGGGTGATGGTTAACATGTAGAGGAATCATTTTCTAACACATGCATGTATGCTCAAATTTAGCCATGCAATTTATTTAATTGGTAGAAAACTAAATCCATATTGTATATTTGACAAGGACTGAATAAAATAAATAAAATATAAAAGCAATTTAGTGGTTATTGTATATAAAGAGTGTAAAAATACTGTAAACTAAAAAAAAATAAATGGACAAATTTGCTACAATTAAAATGAATAAAACTTGTGTAATTATTTTTTTTATTTTGTGTAATTATGTGACTAAAAAATTATAAAGTTTCTTGAAATATACAATTTAATTACACTCACATAGAAGGATGGAGAGGATGATCCTATTGTAATTTTCTCCTTCACATTTGCACAAATATTAATATTTTTTGTATAATTTTTTATAATACTACATTTAAAAAAACTAATTGAGAAAATTCAAAAAATACTTTTTGTTCTTTTGAAACTAGAACTTTTAACTTATCTGCAAAAGTGCTTTTTATACAAAAGAATTCCTCTTTAAGAAAAAGCTTTTCCCCTACAAATCGTTAAAGCAGCTAATGGAATCATAATTTCACCAGAAGTCTCTATCTAAATCTGAATATCTTTCATTGCAAATAGGAGATTTATGGTGCAAGACTGTCCCTCTATGTATATAGATAACTTTCTTTAATTTCCTTCTTTGCTAAACTTCTCTATGTGACTTAATTCCAGTTCTTGAAGAATGAAGAACTAAAAGAAGGAAAAGAACATAACACGTGCCAAGAAATTAATTAAAATGTGGTCCAAAATAACAAATTAGTGTACATGGAATTATGTGATCTCCAAAGCCAAGATTAGTAAAGAATTTTTCTTATAGAATCAATAAAGATATTTTTCTTTTAATTCAGCTCAACAGTGCACATGAGGGCCATAAATTAAATTCAACTTCAGTAATTATCATATCATATTTCTTTTTCTGATAGAAGGTTTAAGAGCTGATTTAGATTTTAACTTTTAAAAAAGTGGTATAAAAATTAAAAGTAATTTTTTTTTTTCTTGAAAATGTGATATGCTTCTGTCTCTGTTTTTGTAAAAATATTTCATTTCATGTTTTTACTAGAAATACTTTTTTAACTTTTAAAGTTATTTATTTTTTTATAAATTAATTCAAATAATCTAAAATTATATAAAAACTTTTTTGTTTTTAATAGAAGAAAGTGAATTCAAACAAGGTTTAAATTAGATTAAAACCATCCTCAAAGTTAGGTATCTCAATTATTATTATTTTTTGGAAGATATAATACCACAACTTATGTGATCTCTACATATTTTTGTTTTTCCTCCTTGGAGAAATGGACAAGACAAAATTGTTGGGAATTTGTCCAACTTTTGTACAATTGGCAAAAGTGGCAAGAACTTAGTTATTAGTAATGGCCTTTCATTCAATTCATTGGATGATCTCACTATAAAATATTTTCACCATGTAAGTTAAAGGGGGAATTCCATCAAATATGGAAATGCCAAAAACTAGATGATGCATGCCAACACATGCAAGTGGTTCAATAGAAATAAAATTAAAGTTCAAAACTTTTTTTTAAAATCTTGTAATTATTTTTATTAAAAAATATTTACTAATTACTTCTCTCATTTTAAATTAATATCATTACTAAATGGTGCAAAAATACCCTAAATATAAACCCACAAAAAAAAAAGGTAATAATAAGGTCGTCTTTTTAAGTTTATGAGTTATGTGCTTGAACTGAAAGTTATAATAATAATAATAATAATAATAATAATAAATGTGCACATTTTATTAAAAGTATGAAAGAATTCAATATACATTTTGAAAGTTGTAGAAGTAAAATATATATTATTGCAAAGTTAGAGAATTTTTTTAGTTGAGTTTAGAGAGATTTTTTTAAAATTTTTCCAAATTTAAAATATTCAAAAAAATAATAAATTATAAATTTCTCTCAATAAAAAACTTAAAAAATTTAAACTTAAAACACCTAATTTATTTTTATACTAAGTTATATAAGAAAAAAGTTTTCACAAATTCCATAAAATGTATATTATGTGTCAACTATATTAATATTAATTTGATAAGATAAAGCTCAAATTCAATTGCAAAACACGTGATTACTAAAAAAGGAAACTATATAAAACGTGACATCTGGGATATAAACACCCAAATAAATACTAAAAAGGAAACAAAAGAAACATGCGATGCAATGAAAATAAATTCCTGGCCCACCGCGACTCTCGCGTTGACACCGGAGTGCCAGGTTGACGGCTACGTCCGGACACCCCATACCCTATATATACACATAACTAATTTTCGAGTCACCCCCATTACTCTCCCCTCTTGACCTCTTCTTAGCTGAACAAGTTCTGATTACTCTCTCCCTCTCCCTCTCCCTCTCCCTCTCCCTCTTCCAAAGTTTTCACCTTTCTCTATCTGTCTTCTGTTTTTTTTCTTTCTATTTTGCTTGGTTTTCTGTATATATGGAGAGCGTTATTTTGCAATATTGGTTTTCTTCAATCTCAGACTTGGTTTCTTTTTGATATTTGGGAGCTAAGGGAGATTTTAAATTGGTCTTATCAGACTCAAATTACATTATTACTATCATTATTTCTAAATAAATTGATTGATTGGTTCTTCCCTGTGACTCAATCTTGCTTTGTGTCTCGTTGTGTGCGGAGACTAGAGAAATGTTGCGGGATGTTATCCACCCTCCACAACCACAGTCGCCGCCGCCACAGGCTGAGCAACTCCCCATTGTAATGGCCCTCTCCCAAGTCTCAATCACAATGTTTGATGATGTTGTTGGATTTCTTTGTCCTTGGCCATGTGGAACCTGAATCAAATTTTCAACGTGTGATTGTTTGATGTAAAGCTTCAAGTTTGGTTGGGAAATGGGTCCATTTCTTTGTTAAAAAAAAATTACAACTTTATCTGGTATTTGTCATGAAATTGTTCTGTTCTTCATGCATGATGGTTTGTTTGTGTTTGCTTCCTGTTTGATCTTTGGCTTGAAAGTCAAAATATTGTCTCCTTTGTTAGAAGATGATCTTATTGAGTAACTTTGTTATGGGGAAACTAAAAAACCATCTTGGAATTTTTTTTCTAGGGTCTCTTCACAATTTCTAGGACAATATGTTTTCTTTCGTCTATTATTATGATTTGTATGCAACATTTTCTTTGACTGAGAATAAGAACTAATAAGAGGCTCCGTGAGAACGAGGCTTTTTCCCTTTCGGGTAGCATCCAATCAAAGAAAATATCATGCCACCAAGCTGTCATTTTCGTACGTGTAGTAAATGAAATTCTGCATTTCCGGGATAGTCAATTAAACTTTGCTTTTGATCATTGTGGAATATATATCTTTTTGTGCTTCTCTTGTAAGCTTTGCTAATTTTTATTCTTTTATTCATCAAGATAGGGGCAAAGGGGCTTAATGACAACAGTTCACATGGATAGCATTATGGGTTCTCTTAAGTGCCTTTCAATTCCATTGTGGGGGTATTACCAAATACGGAACAAAATTAACAAACCTTGAGGTTCCTTCTTTGATTGCACAATTGTCTTTCAAACTAATATTGGGTTCCTTGGCTTCTACATGTCGTGTGTGGCATAGATGCACATCCTTTTTCCATTATAACCCAAAAAAGCCTCTCATAAGATCAATCCCTTTTGGAGAATTTCTTATCTATGACCAATTGTAGACACAACTGACTGGACTATGCAACCAACAGTGTTACATGTAGAGTGTCCCATTGGATTTTTGTACATGAAATTTGTTTCTTTTTCTTCTAGACAAAGAGAGAATGATGTATTGTGTTTGGGGCAGAAACTGTTAATAAAGGGTATGTGAAATCACTTTAGAATGCCCACTATTTGATGAAGACGTCTACAAAATGAAGTTTAGACTGGTTAGAGAATATTTGCTTTTCAAACTTGTATTTTCTTCTTTGTCCTAAGTGATCCGAGCAGACTCATGTCTATCAACATAAAGAGGAATTGGATTCAGACCAATAATGAGAAAAAAAAAAAAAAAATTATGGAGAATCACGTTTCTTGTTTGGTTTAAAGTCGGGTATATGGTGAATACTATTCTCAGTATGTTTGATAAGTTTTGGTAGCCATGTGGTTCACAATTCTTTTATTTCACTTGCTGCAGGATGAAATTTCAAGCCCAATCAGTGCTCGAATTTTCGAACTTTGTGACACTGAACTTTTCCCTGAGACCCTGCAAAATTCCGAAGTTACCTCCAGCTCAAACTGTTGCTATGATGAGAACTCCTCGTATACCACAAATATATCTCTAGCTTTAGATGTAGACAATAAGTTCATTAGCAATAGTAACACAGTCACCACCCCAACTAGCACCACAGCAACCAGCACCACCACCACAAACAACAACACAACCAACAGCAGTAATCTGTCCATCATCTTTGATTCCCAAGAAGAGATTGACAATGACATTTCTGCCTCCATAGACTTCTCATCAACTGCATCTTTTTCTGTTTCTCCATTTCTCCCAGTCACAACACAACAGGAACAGTTTGATTTCTCTTCAGTGCAGCCTCAGGTAACACTGGCAGAAGCTTCAGTTGTGGAGGGCCTCTCTGAATATCCCGCTGATTCCGTTGCTCCCCTTATGGGAGTTCCATTACCATCCGTTCTTGAAGAGGATTTCTTATCTTCAATCCCTTCTTTTGTGCCTTTGAACCCTTCATCTCCTTCTTGTTCTTATCTCAGTCATGGCACAGGAGCTTACATGCCTCCTGGGTCCATTAATCCTGCTTTATCTGCTGACAATTCTGGGATGTTTGGTTGGGGAGTTCTTCTGGGTTCTGAACTGCAAACACAAGAACTGCAATACCAGGGAGAGAATGGAGGAATCTTTTGTCCGGATTCGATTCCTCGAGTATTTAACCCTCCACCAGACCTTCAGGTATTGGCAATTTTCAATCTACTCTTGTTCATATCATTTATCAAAGTTTTATTCTAGTTTAAATCAAAATTTCAGAAAAATTATATAAAGGCAGTCCAGTTGCCAAAGAGAATTTCTTCATATTTCATAGCCTGCTATTTGCAAGTCTGAAAGTTGCAGCTGTGAGGTTATTAACAATTGAGAGTCATTATCAAAGGTAGACATTTCAGGAAAGTTTATGGTCCACAAATCTTTGTGAAGCCTCATAAAACCACATCCTTCAAACAGTAGCAAGCATATGAGTCCCTTTAGAATGTCACCTGCATCAAAAAGTGGCATCCATTTGTGCTAGGAGGAAGGAATCACCATTCACTACTTTCAACAAAATAGTCAATTATGAAAAAGCATCATCATTAGAAAAGACCAAATTTATGAGTGTGTTTGTTTGTGTATCATTTTCTACAAACTCAAATCTTAGTGTCATGTCAACCTGTTAAAGTTAACAGTAGTTCACTTACAAAATTCCTTTCCCTTTGTATTGAACAAGAAGGTAACTGTTACTTATAATGTCTTTTCAAGTCACTTAGCACTGAGAGTCAGCAACTGGTAGCTGGGGCTGCAAGTTCCACCACTTTGACACCAGAAATCTCAAACCTGGAGGATTCTACCTTAAAGGTTGGAAAACTTTCTGTTGAGCAAAGGAAAGAAAAGATTCATAGATACATGAAGAAAAGGAATGAGAGAAACTTCAGCAAGAAAATCAAGGTATTTGAATTCTTAATGATATATAGGCTAATATTATAGTATATCTTATTTGTTGCGTGTATTCGTTCGAGTTCTAAACTAATGGTGTAAGCACATATGCAGTATGCCTGCAGAAAAACCTTGGCAGATAGCCGACCTCGCGTCAGAGGAAGGTTTGCGAAGAATGATGACTTTGGAGAGAATCATAGACCAGCAAGTAGCAATCATGAAGAAGATGAAGAAGAAGAAGAAGTAAGATTCTCACAGCACATATAATTCTTTCCTTAGAACTATTTAGTCCAAAACAGCATCAGGATATGATTCTGCGACTTGCCTTAGTCTAAAAATTCCCTATATCTTTTCCCTTTTTCAATAATAATTTGACGGTATAATTCTCTAATCTTATATCCTTTTACTTGTACTTGCAGGTAGTTGTGAAAGAAGAAGATGATATGATTGATTCTTCTGATATCTTTGCCCATATCAGTGGGGTGAACTCCTTCAAATGCAATTATTCAATCCAGTCATGGATTTAACTTCACTTTTCCAATACTACTTATTCACATTTAGCCTCTTTAGAATTTTGCAGGGCCCTGTTTCCATCCTGGGTTTCTCTTATTCAGGTTTGGCAAGAAAGATGAATAATTGGGGTCTTTTTTTTTTTTTTTTTCCCTTTTTTGCCCATGATTGGTGTCCTCATACTATACCAATAAGTGAGAAAGGAATATATACATAGAGAAAATGTATACATTTTTGCAGATACTACATAATTTCTTGTACCTATAAAGAGTCATAAGTTGTATAATCAATGGCATATTACAGTTGCCCCCACAAAATGGTGGAGCTCATAGATTTAGTTTATTTTATATACAGTAATAATCTTTAGGAATTGGCATTTAAGTAATTTCACAGGCTCTCTCTATGTTTCTTTCACCTGTTGCAGGAGTCCTGTGGTTGTGACAGCAAAGAAAAATGTATAAAATTCTTAGCTTCTTTTATTATTATTATTACATGATCATATATTCAAATTGAATAAAGGTAATCACAATAAAGTTTTCTACATTAAAAGAAAAAAAAAAAAAATTGCTTCAATCACAACGAAGCTCACCAGTGGTGACCACTTGGGCTGAGCCCTCGTAAGGCTATAATTTTATGGGCTAATATTTGTGATTTCTGTCATCATGGAGCTTGATCACTTTTTGGATCAAATTGATTTATCAGTCATTGACAGACCCAGATATCCAAATTTCCTTTTTTTTGGGATGCTTTCAAATTCCAAAAGTCAATGCAAGCAGGGTGTCCCAGGTTCTATAATATAATGATTTGCAAAAATATATCTTTCAATGTTTTGGTGCATATAATTTTAAGGTGAAAGCATGATGTTCTAGTTCAAAGCAAAAAAAAAAAAAAAATATCCATTTCCAATTAAAAAAAAAAACATTGAAAACAAATTTTTATAAAAAAGAGACAAAGCAAACAGGCCCTAATACAAAATTTGCCTCTTCTACCATATACATGTTTGTTTTAAGTGAGAACATTTTCTAGAAAAATGTGAGTTTTGGCAGATAATAACTTAGCATGCAGACAGAGTTCAATGCTTTAATTTCTAAGTCAAACCAAGCATCCCTTGTTGAATATTTCTTAATTAAAAGCATATTGATAAGAACATATGGGAACAGAAAAAGAGAGAGAAACAAAGCAATTGGCAAATGCACATGGATGGGAACAAGAGTTGCACATATATATAGAGAACAAATTTGTTCAAACATAATATTAAAAGACCACTTATCAATATTTTACAAAAGGAACAACATATAGATACATAATTTAATTAAAACTTCAAACAAGATTATAAAAAACATTTGATTCTCATCTTTCAAATCATGTGCAAGAATATATTTAAACAAAGTATTATAGTAGTTTTTACTTAATTTCAAGGAGATGAATGCTTAAGAGCTTCAAAATCTAACCTTTGTCAAAAAACAAAGGTCAATTAAAGTCATTGCCAATAATTTATGGGCGATTAACATCTAAGATACCTTTACACCGTTTACATATAAGATTAATCTTTATTAAAAAAATGTAATGATCAATAAATCTTACCTAATAAAAACTGACTTTAAAATTTTAATCTGATCAGAAACTTTGACCAATACCTACATTGACTCATCACATTCTTGGCAATCATAGAAATTGTAGGATTCATGTTAAGGTCCTGTTTTATCCATGATGAGAACATAGTTTTACTTTCTCATGAAATTTCATTGTCACTTTTTGCTGCTTTTTCTTATGAAATTTCATTATCTTTCCAAATGTCTCAATTTTCCCCTCTAAATATTATTTTATAGACTTAGACATGATATTTATATATAAGACTAATCTTTATTCAAAAGATAAGTAATAATTGATAAATCCAATTCGATAAGAGTCAACTTTAAAATTTTAAACTTATAATGTTTAACAAAAATAACTTAACTTACTTTTAACATTGAGTCAACACATATTTTTGGCAATCATTCAAATTAGAGGGTTATGAGTTTCTCATGAAATTTCATTAAATTTCCAAATGTCAATCTCCCCCCCCCCCCCCCCCCCCAAATAATAGTATTCTGTATAGACTTGGACTCAGCATTTAAGTCTACTAAGACAGACAAAGATGCTTGAATAAAAAAAAGTTTGACAAATAATGCCAAAAATGTTAGGTATTTAATATTCTTTACGTGTTGGAAGGTTTCAAATTTCAAAAGGGTTGTTGGTTAGACGGCTCCTACTGATAAAAACAAAGCATTTCATTGTCCATCAAGGTTTCAAACTAAGCAAACAAATGTAGACCTTGTAAAAGCATAAACCATGAATGAAAGGGTTTTAATATAATTAGAATTTTTTTAATGCTAAGATGCCTAGAATTAGGGATCTGAGTAAGAAAGTGATCTTATTTTATGCATTTATCATTAGCATGTCATGTCAATGTGTTTGCTAGGGTCCAACAACATAAAATAAAATATAAGGGGTTAGTGATATATATAAACAAAAAGATAATTAATAGAAGAATATTCAATGATTGAGTGCTAAATATTTCATCATAGAAAATTACCCAAGAAGTTTAAGCTGGGATTTAAACAATAATTAGTTTTATATGTGAAGATACTTGAATGTAAACTAACCTATACATAAATTAAGAGGAGAAGGTGATTTTATTAATTAGCAGTTCAATAATTTCTATAAGCTTTTAGTGTGTCACCCCAATTTATTCATTATTTGTAAAATAAAATAAATGTTTACCAATATAAAATGGAAATAAGTCAATTTTTTTCCTTTTATTGGGTGAAATTTATCTCATATTTAATAATATATTAAACTGATTAATTTAAATCTGAATTAGGTAAAACTATAAAAATAATAAAGCTCTCATTATTAGACTGATTTTTGTGTTTTTTTTTTTTTTTTTGAACAAGTTGTGGTTTCTTTTTACACTGTATTGATTATATACATTAAAAGATTGGCTTGAATTTAAATTTTATGTTATGTTGTTATAGTAAACTTCTTTCACTCTTTGTAATGTTATTGTTGTTGTTATTATTATTATTACAAATTATTTATATTTAATATTATACTAAACATCGACTAATTCATTTTAAGTCGAGTAAGATTACACACGTAACAACATTTTTTTAATATTATTATTTAATAATGAATTAATAATGTCTAATAATATATAATATTCATTTTATCTATTGTTTTTTTTTTTTTCCGAGATCACCCGTATGAAATGGATTCCATGTAATATGAGACCCACAAGACATGATCTTGTATCTTCATTTTTATTTAAAATGTGAGTGGAAGACTGATGAGAAAACCCAACCAAGTATAGTGGATGGAGCATATAGGTTATCACTTTTGAAAACACTGCAGCATCTTATTCCATCTATGGAACTTTAGCGTACAAGAGCTACCAATCACTTTTATGAAAAAGGAAGCCCTTCAATACATAAAGATCTTAAAATGTTTAATTATTAAAATATTTTTATATGTAAAATAAATTATATATAATAAATAGGCGCGATTTAATAATTTAATAAAAATAATTCATTTTCAAATGAAATAAAATTATATATATAGTTTGAAAAAAATTAATTTAAAATTATGATATTTATTGATTTAAATTGTAATTTTTAATTATTTATTTATATTTAATAACATTACTAATACTAGAAAATATAATATAACTTTTCTTATAAAAATTTTGCATAAATCCAATGAAGATGGAAATGTGTTTAAATATGGCATAGTTTTTTATATTCCTTCTTTCATTATATTTATTTTCACTTTCCTAAGCATAGTTCAAATTTCGACTTGTGTGCATCTAAACCCATTGATGTTCTAATTAATTAACATATCACCAAGATAAGACAATTTTTTCAATTTAATATCATATCATTGATGATGGAAACTTTTTTCATAAGAAAAAAGAAAAAAAATGAATAAGAAATGGGTCTTTATATATTCATAGACAAATTCCTTTTCAATGTGATTTTCTTTAGTAGTCCTTTTAGCTTTTGTGTGGTAGTTACGTGACTATGTGGAGAACATGTCATGCTTTACATCTATGATCAAAAAGCTAAGAAAAAAGGAATTTATTTTTTTTGAAATTAAATAAAGAGGATAATAACAATTTAAAAGTGAAAACATAAGTCAGATAATAAATAAATAAGAGTGAAAAGCTAAGGATAGAGATTCCTTCTTCTAAAAATGACTTTTTACTAAAGTTCTCCAAATGAATATTAGAAGAAGAAAACTATTTCATTTAATTTAATTAGCAAATTTATTATGAAATATGTGTCGAGGTTACATTTTTTGTCTCATTTTTTAAAAAATTTATTATTTTTTATTGGTAAATAAATTATAAAATAATACTATAAATATTACTAAAATATTGAAAATATATTATTATATAATTTTTTATCGACCAAAAGGCAAAAAAGTGACATAAAATAAGGCAGTTAATGTTAGCCAAATTCAACCTACAAACTTGAACAAATCATTTCGTTTCTGTTTTTCTCTTTCCTTTTCCCTTTTGTAGGGGAACTTGAGTTTCGTTATCTCATTGCTTATGTAAAAAGAGTTGATTTTGATTTGTTTGTAGTGTAATAGAGTTTCTTTTCTAGTAAAAGATCTTAATTACTTTTAAATATTTTCTGTTTGATTTATAAATGAGGTATTTCCTAATTCATTTAATATGATATTAAACCTCATTTGTGATGAAAGTAGTAATTATAAATCCTTTTAGTAAGAGTAATTTTAAAATTTAAACTCAATGTTAAAGTTTTTAACTTAGAATGCCTAAGAATTTACAAATACATATTTTAACTCATATTCAACTGAGTCATACATTATTAATTAGTTTATAATATGATACTATGTTGTTTAGCACTTTTATATGCTCACCATGTGATAAAATTTAAACATAATATAAAATAACGTTTGTTTTTATTAATAATGACTTAATTAGAGGATTTAACTTCAAATTTTAAAATATAATTATATTAAAATTCAATAAATTTTTTTATTATTCTTATAATTTTACTTGACTAGTCATTGGTCTTTACAATAGAGTATCATGATAAAAAAAAAATAGAGAAATTATCATGTTTCTTCAAACGATTATAATGGTAGGAATCCTTAATTTAGTGGCCTTAAAGCGATAAAAGAAAAAGAAAATTTGATTAAGAAATCAATTAACCAAAAAAGTGAAGATATCAAGTCCAAAAACGTTAAAAAAAATCTTTTAATTATTTATACACATGTTCCATATACTTTCTAAAGAATGATTGAGCTTAAAATGTTCATTATTGTCCTTGTTCTGCAACTCTAGTTATTACTTGGGTAAAGCTTGGAGAATGAAAGACATAAAATTTGTAAGGATTGACGAAGCTCTCACAATTACTTGGGTAAAGTTTGGATTTAATTTTTCTTTTAGACTTTTTAAATAGCTTAAATTTATTTAAAAATATATGTTTAATATTATTTTTAAATACTTTAAATAAATAATTGAGATATGTTTAACGATACAATAAAAAAACAAAAAGGAAACACATATTTTGCTTCTACCTTAGATACTGTGATAGTAATAATGTGGTTTTGTTTGGCATGAACGAAACGGACGTCCTAGTTCACGGGGAGCGCTTTGTGCCTGCAGCTAAGCCATATGTTATGTTGTATTATATTAACTAACTCCATCTATCTCATACAAGATTGGACACTACACCAGTTAGCTCATTGTCTGGAACAGTTGATGGATAATTTTCATGTTTCAGAATTGTCCTTCACCTTCACCTTCACTTTCCTTTTTTGTTTAACCTAGTCTTAACTCGTGTTTGGACCGGGAGAAAATAGGAAAGAAAAAAACCAGAACAAAAGCTAAATAAGAGAGCTCATTCAACATTTTCTCTTTAAATATGAAGATATTTTCAAGAGCAAAATTACTGCACCTTGCCTCAATTTCTTTATCCCATAATTATTCAATCTTTAACCAGCAAAGTTGCTTAAAATTCAAATATTATTTTCATAGTAAATTTAGTTATTGTTTCCTTCATGTTTTCCCTCTTATCTAAACATAATGAGACCAATAATTTGGATTAATTAGAATTTTTTCTAAAATACTTATTTTTATAAATAGTAATATGTTTTTTTTTTTTTTAAAAAAAACGTGAGTTGATTCTTATTTATTTATTAAAGCTAAAACATATTTGTAAACTTAAAAAATATTTACAAAATTTTTTTATAAATGATTTTTAACAAAATTTTTATATTGATAGAGGAATTTAAAATTATATTTTTAAAATATAAATCTTATATTTATTAATTTAATTAATTTTTATTGATTATAATAACATACTTTTTGCTATGCATTTGTAAAAACATTTTGGAGATCCCAAGGACGGACTCCTCACATTGGCTTAGGTTTAAGCTTTTGCTAGCATCAATGAACCTATTAATTTTTTTATCTGAAAATTTTTATTTCAACTTTTCTTTTTGTATTTATCATATTGTAATAATATACTTGTCCGATCACTGTGTCTGCTCATCCTTTATATATATATATATATATATAAATTTTATATTACCTTGTAATGTGACACTCTCTCCAATTTTAATTATATGACTTTTTCAATTAATTCACACTTCATTTATTATAATAATTAAAAATTTATTTTAATATCTATATACTAATTAAAAATAATAAAAACGTCATATTACATATTCTTTATATTATTTTATTATATTTATTTCTCATATATAACACTATAAATTCAATTTTTTTAATTTTTCAACACTGCATAATAAAATAAACTAAAATTTTCTTTTATAAGTTGCCAAACATTGAGGAGAAGGGGGAGTATAATTTTTTAGACTATTTTTTTAAATAATTTATGACTGTTAATTTTTTTTAAAGAAAGTGAAAATAGTTTAAGATATCAAAATAAATTTCTTCTATGATTCTATCTACTAAAAAAAATTTATATTTTAAAATTTTGTTTTTATTTTCATATTTATAAAGTAGTTCCTTTTTATAATCAACCCAAATAGATTCTTATTTCATCAAATAAACTTCACATTTTTTTTTTCAAATTTTAAGCAAATCCCATTGCCTAAACCCATTTTTTTTTCTTGCCTTTGTTTTTTACAATACAAGTAACGGTGTTTATTATTATTATTTACATAGTGGCAGAGAGGTCATGCAACTCCAGCTGGCAGTTGCACAGAGTTATATAATTTGAATTATGGAAGTAAAATTAATTTTAAAATAATATACTAAGAGTTTAAAATTAAGAAACATTATTTTACAATTAAAATAAAGAAGGTAACAATCCTATATAAATAGACATTATAAATATAAGAATCAAATCTATTAATTTATTTAATATTTTACACATTGTCTCACGATAATAAATTAGTAAAAATATAAAAATAAATATTAATTTAATTTTTAACTAAACATAAAAATAAAATAATAAAAAGTAAATTATAGAATATGATAGAAAATAAGAGAATTTATGTACTTCTTTACCATTTGACACGTTCCACTTTTCTCTCTCCCTCACGTGCCCTAAAACGCTATTCAATTCATCCCTCAATTTTTTTTTTTAATCAAAGTAAACATAACACAAGTAAAGTTAATGCATAACAATATGTTTTTTATAAAAAAAAAAAAATACATTGTAAATAATTTATTGATACTTATAAAAATATTTTAACATTTTCTTACTATTACAAGAAAAATGGGATTTGATTTGAAATAAATTGGGAGTGAGAGAATATTATCTTAATTATTATTTTCATTGTAAATAAAAAAAATTATACTTAAAAATATGAAAACACCTAATAAATGCTTGACTTAATGCATAAAATCAAAATTATGGAATTGAAATGAGAATGTGAACCCAACAGATAGGGTGATAAAAAGAAAAAAGAAAAAAGAAATGAGAATATAGATGAGAATAAAATGAAATAACTATTTCATTCTGTAATTTAATATTTCATAAAATTTGGATAACTTTATTTCATTGTTCAATATACCAAATTAATATTGAATAAAATCTTAATTAATTTATATGGTAAATAAAATCAATTAGTCTGAGTCAAATTAAATAAGATGCATTGAAATTTTTTTTACTAAATTTTAATTATCAAATTTTGTTGGCGCAAAGAAAAAAAAATCCCTCATTTTCTAATTAAAAATAAAGAAGAAAGAAATGGTTAAAGATGTTTAATTAACGAAATTTGGCAAGTGGCCCTCCTTTGGCTTAGTGGAGTCGCGTAGCTATCATGGAAACCAGCTCATTAACCCAGAAACTATTGTCTCTTTTTCTCTGACGCGGAATTTCTTTTTCCATGCAGGAATAGTTTGGGAACACAGGGAAAGCCAAGGCCTTGACCCAGCCGATGCTAGGACGAGCTAAGGGGTCCTACAATAGAACCCTTATTTTTGGGTGGCAAATGGCAACGGCGCCACTCTCTCTAGAAATGTAACCATTTTTCAACCAACAAACGTGGCTTACGAACCCCATTTTCACAGCCCATTACGCCACTCTTTCCTTTGTCTAGTTTGTTCGTCTTTTTCTCTCTCTCTCTCTAATGGTGTCAAATACAGTTACTCCCTTTTTATGAAGGATTATAAAACTCTGTTTTGGAACCTAGTATTATCATTATACTGGTAGTTGTGTGATGGTCGTTGTTTTACGCTCTGTTTCCATTTGAGCTTAGCTTTTCTCTTTGTCTTGGTTTTGGGGACGAAAAGCTCAGATTTTGATGTTTTAGGGAGGTTGGTGTGTGAGGAATCAGCTTCTTCTCCTCATTTTGCTTGTGGGTTTGTGTCAATTCCATTGAGGTGGTCTTTGTTTGGCTCTTATCAGATCCAATTTCTCAGGTAACAATTATTATGGTGCCCTTCTGTTTTATACTTTTCTGAATTGCATATGTATATTTATTTTTGGAGTACTTTTCGGGTATCTGCTTTGTGGCTTTTAATTCTTTTTTTTCTTTTTTCTTTTTTCCTTTTCACGATGTTGGTTGAACTCTTTTTTTGGATTTTAAGGCAGACATGTCGAAAAATCGAACCTTCTAGTCTGTTCTTCATCCTCACTTCTCACTAAGCTTCTTTGCTTTACTCAAACGGTGGAGAGTAAAGTCTTGTTCTGTTTCAATATAACTCATCTTTGTATTTGTTGAACTCATGAAAATTTTGTGTTCATTGAGTTTCATAACTCCAAGAAATTCTCCCGAATGAGAAATATGTAAGCAATTTGGTCTATTAATACTTCACTCTCTCTCTGTTCACACAATCCCAGATGCATGTTTCATTGTTTGCCATTCCTTTGAATTGAAATTCTGTCTTGATGAATAGAATAGCTTCATAATTTACTTGTCTCAGTCTGAATGTATCACTTGAACTAAATATGTAAATCAACTATAAATTCATAGTTTATTAAACTTTCAGGCTTTCTTCTTGGCATTTAACAATTCCTATTGCTCTTTAGGATATCAATCTTGAAATGCTTGATCTTTAGTTGAAGGCAAAAGATTGGAAGAGGATTTGCTTGCAACTGATGTACAATATACTGTAAGAGTTAGAAGATGGAAAATATACTTACATGTGCTCGAAAAGGAGGCCAGGAGAAAAAGGATCCAAATTCATGGCATAGCTTATGCAAGAATAGGGAATCCTCAGGTGAAGACTCATCAATTTTTTCAGAATCACAGCCAAAGAAGTTGGTTAAAAGGGAAAAATCTCATCGGGCTGTCATTGTAAATATCATCCAATCACAAGTTAGTAAGGTTTTCTTAAAGGACTTTTTCTTCCGACGCATTCATGGAGTAGACAGTAGGATACCAAAGCATGTAGTGAGTGCAGATGAGAAATCTCTTCGCCGTTACTTGGAGCTTATACACATCAGTGCTTCAAAAGCAGCTCAAGGCAACATACCTGTGAACTTTAGATCCACAAACATGGGAATTTCATCAGAAAGCTTAAATGCAGGTAAACTTATTAATGGTGATGGTTGTGGTTCAGCTCGGTTTGTCTTTGAATATCCTGTGGCATCTGGGACTGGGAGTGTAGTTATTAGTGCTAATACTGCAGCACAGTGGAATATAGGAACAGTCATGGCGAGTAAGAGTATGATAAACATATTGAATAGTTCTCTGCTAAAGCAGTTCGGGGTTTCCGATGGCAAAAACAATTTAAGCACAATGGACACAACTGATGGTCAAGGATTGATATGCTGTGGTTTCATTGATTCTCCGAGTAGTTTTAGTAGCTCTTCCTCTTCCTCATATAAACTAGAAAAGGAAACACCAATGACACAAAGCCCAAATCACAGTTCTACTTCTGCTCATAAGAGTTTTACTTCTATTTCCAGCACCACTACTAGTTATGATTTGCAGTCTTCTGCTTCCCCTACTCTGTCTCAGGGAATGCTACAGTGCACATGGAAGGAAGGAATTCCTCATTTTGTTTTTTCCGCAGATGATCAGAAGGAGGTCTATGTAGCCAAATTGATGAAGGTAGACACAACGGATAACAAGGCTTTGGACTATGTATACTTGTTTCACTTGCAAAAGGGCAGCCAAAAGGGCCATGACATTCCTGACAACAATTCACAACTTGTTGGTAAGATGAATGTATCAACAAGTTTCACCCTCTGCCCAAGCAATAACAGAATTATGGAGACCGAGTTTGTTTTATTTGGAAACAATGAATATTTTGACAAGGGTACATCAAGCCATACTCACAAGAAGAGCAAGGGCTTCTCGAGAAAGCTGTCACAAGTGTTCAGGACTAGTCCATCATCAAAACACAGAACTCTCTCAAATTTTGGTGGATCAGGTGCCATAATGGAAAGTTGTCCATGGGAGCCGTACACACGAGGTAGGGCAGATTTGTTAGAAGCTAATGTTCCATCTAATTATGAGTTGGCTGCCATTGTTGCAAAAGATCATCTTCCTTGTAAGAAGCGGGATAAAGTAGGAGGGTGGGGCTTAAAATTTCTCAACAAATCTGGAGTCAAACAAACTTCATCACAATCTGAAAGTTGTGATCGAAATACCGGAGACTGCTCAACTAGCATGAGCATTCTAATACCAGCAGGCCTTCATGGAGGGCCAAAAACCAGAAATGGTGGCCCATCCAGTCTCATAGACAGGTGGAGATCTGGTAGCTGTGACTGTGGTGGTTGGGACATGGGATGTCCTCTCACAGTACTCCAGAGAAGATCTAGCAAAGGAGAGGTTCTGTCTCAAGTGGATATGCAAGGTGATTGCCAGTCATTTGATTTTGTTATTCAGGTATGTTAATCTCCTCATATTATTTGGCTGTTCTTTCTCCAATCTCTCTAAATATCAAATATTAGCGGTCCATTTGAAACTGTTCAAATTTGTGTTTGCATTGTATGCTTCTCTTTTGCTTTTGTGTGTCTCTTCTTATAATCTTGATATTCAATCTCTTTACTGCATTTGCAATTGAAATTGCGCATGGCCAAACCAAAAAAGAATTGTGGTTAATAATACTGTGATAAATTTTTCTGATGGTTTTGCGGTGTATTATTATAAATGAAAGGAATATATCCTTGTTCATTACTTTGATTAGATAGTCACCACCATTAAGGTTCATTTTTGTTCTTGGCTTGAAATGTGAGAGTTTGGTATGCCCTGTTTGAAATGTGAGAATTATTTTTGGAATTGTCAATAATGTGAGGGAGCAAAAATGGGTTTTTATCTAATCTATAAAATATTTTCCATTTTGATTGTTAAATACTTGACATACATGCATCTATAACTTCATATATAGTTTCCTTCTTTTAACCACACTGTTAAGTAGGCAATGAGATGACCTTGCCCCTCAACTTTCAGGGTTCAAAGGATTTCAGCCCCACCCTGAGGATGGTGAATGTTCACGATGGTGTGTATTTTATTCATTATCAGCATCCCCTATCGGCGTTGCAGTGTTTCTCCATTGCAGTGGCAATAATTCACAGACAGAATCCTGCACTCCGGCCGGATAGTTCCCGGCAGCCGTGATAACAAAGTCAGAAACTGAAATTCTTCTCACAAGTCCCTTACTGTATTATAACAGAAATTTAGGCGTTTATACACAAAATGGTGTTTTTGATTGTTATTTGTCATACTAGACTCCTCTCAGATTACAATAGTTAGGAGAATTCATTCTGTAACCAGCTTGTTGTCCCTTTCTTTTTTTTATTGAAGGGAAAGAATGTGAAAGTTGTTGAGGAAGAGAATTTTGGTACTTCTACCTGTAATATTTGATTTTCTGTAGTGTTGTCTAAGTTTGATCAACGTTTAATCTGAAAGAGAATTATTTGAAGATAGCAATATAAAATGCAGTTGAATCAGTTAGAAGATTAAGTTTTTTTGTCGCCATTTTGGTGATTAAATTAAAATTTTAACACATGATGCAGTTGGATCACTGTCAATTTGGAAGTGTAAATCATAGTTTTGCTTGTAATTTTTATCTCCCTTTGTGAGAACATTTTTTAGTTTTCCTGATTATCTCATGCTTACATAAGCATGAACAAAGCATGCAATTCAGTAAGTATAAAAATAAGAATCCAAGTCTCTATCTGGGAATGTTTGTCATAATTTATCATTTGACTGTTATTTTCCCTTCTAGACGTATGCCGAGAAGTTAGTTGTGTGCAAGAATCGATAAAAGTCAAAGAAATAGGTATTAAAAAAAAGCTGCTAAATAAGGATATGAGGCCCATCTTTGCTGGTTGAAATTGGTGCCAAGTGCCAACTCCTGCAGGGTCATTAAGTCAAAAGATATCACCCTATGAAAAGCAATCCATATGCTCTCTACTGTTACGTGTACACTTTAAAATATATACTAAATTTTTTTATTTTTATAAAATAATTATAAAAAATATGTAAAAAAAATAGTGTACACTGATAAGTGTACTCATAACATTTTCTATTACAATATGCCAAATATTTTCACCCCATAACGAAAGTATGCTTGCAATTTTTTATTTTTTATTATTATTATTAATTTATACTATTTTTGCAAGCTTAAATTTATAACATTACAAATGTCTTTTGAACTCAATTTATTGTCAAAATGTGTTTGGTTTTTAAGGCTAGTTATTATTATACAAGTAGAAATATTCTAGCCACATGGCCATAAGTTGAGTCCATTCATAATTGTGTCAAAGTGGAAGGTGATTTTTAGTCAAGATAGGTTTGCAAATGGAGTATATAGATAGAGTGTGATGGGTTGGAAGAGGAAGGGAAATAATCTTGTAAAACAAAGAGCTTGCATGTGCATTTGCATATCTTTCTTGTGGAGTTAGTGTTTGATGCTGTAATGTATTTCACTTAAACATTTGATTATGAAGTCTAATTAATTTTTTTTAGCTAACACTTTGATTATTAATTCTTGTTGGAGATGTGAAGCAATTTTTTATTGTCAAGATACCGGTCTACACATGTCAAGTCGATTTTGGTCAGGTGAAGCGAATTGAGATATATGAGTTAAAGAAAAAGGTGAGATTGAAGGCAAATGCTTCGATGCTCAAGTTAGATGTGATATTTTTGTATGAAGTAAAGTCAAGAGTTTTAGGGAGATAATAAAAATACTTATCTTTAGTTATTAATGCTAAGATATTAATACTATTTGTAATTAGGCTATAATTAACTCATTTCTTAGTTATATTTTAATTGAAGTTAATTCCGTTTGAGTCCATTCTTTAAATCTTGGCTTGTATTATAATAAATTTAAAATCTCTTAAATTCAAAGAATTTAAACTTTGAATTTTTTTAATTTAAAATGCAAAGATAATAATACAAAAGCATATGTCATTGTACATACTTGTAGCTACTTGAAAGATGAAACCATTTGCCAAGTTAAACAGCATGTGACATGAAATTCTAAAAAGTTGATGTGAGGATTTCAATAAACCATATGCAGAACCATTGATATTGTGCTAAACATGATCAAATGAAAAAAATTATTTATTTTTCTAGCTGTAAATTTCACTTCAACAATCACTAGAAGGGAAAATAAAACTAATTTACTATTATAAGTTCACAGATGAGGAAGGGAAGTAAAATATAAAAGATAATTTAGTGATGATTCATATTTCTTTCCCTCAAAATCTCCGCTTTTGGAGGGGAAAGGAGAGAATATTGTTATCTCAAAAGTTTCACCTCAATATTTTTCTTTCCCTCCCTTCCAATTTCTCAATTTCTTCAACCAAACAAGTGAAAGAAAAAGTTTTGCCCTCCCTTCAGCCCCCTCAACCCAAAAGCTATGTAAAGGCAATCAAATTCCATCCTCCAAGCAACTTAGTGAAATCCTAAATTTAAAAGGGCAATTTCTTTTTTTGGTTCTGTGCTCCTTTATGCTAAAAAAAGTTTGAAAATTTAAGCTATGTTATATCTCAATTAACTATTTATAAAATGGTCTCTGATGATAGGGTTTAAGTCAAGCAATAAATCTCTTTATTCCAAGATGTATATTCCAAAGAAAAACCATACACTTGATTGTTCTTTTTTTTTTTTTTTTGGACATTCAGAATAAAAAACATGAATTTAGATTGGAAATAAGAATATAGGAATAATATGAAATGATTATTTGGTGTTTTTTTTTTTTTAAGCTACTAAACATAGAAATACTTCTTTTATGCATTAGAGTATAAAATAAATCATCGTTTTACATGGCAAACAAGCTATTAATCTAGAGATTACTAGTCTCACCGTCACCTTAGGTGTTATTATTTTAAGGTGAAAAATGCCAAATACCAAAATTGAAAAATATTATTTTTTCTTACATGTGAGCTCCCAATCAATGAGCCCAACAAGGCCATTTCTATTGGCACACCCCATACTTTTAAGCTTTTTCAGCAACTTAAAAAAATAACTCTTCTCATCTCTTTCACGCGCCCTAGATTCTAGATTCTGTCTATCCATTGTCATTGCATCTCCACCAACGCATCCTCGCTACTGGTTGGATTTTCAATTTTATGAATTTTGAAATTCGTAAAACATTTTCAATACATATAGATTTTGAAATCTAGTAAAAAAATAATAGTAGGGTGTGATAATAGTGAAGAAATTGATTTTGGGTAGGATAAATTTTTAGGGTGTGCGTCGGTGGTGGGATGCACTGGGAATGGGAATGTGTAAATGGTGGGTTGACTGTGTGGGTGGGGCGTATGGCTAGAAAAAGGGGTGTGCTGAAAGAAATGGCCCAACAGTAAATTTATTGAATCAAACTACTAACGCCCATGATCACCATTCTATAGCCCGGGTCAGATAGAGATCCAAGTTGGATTTCCAGTGCTGTTGACCAGACGAAAACCCCATCATCTCTATAAAAGCACCAAAAACCCTAATCGAGTTTGTGTTAACACAGCAAGAGAAGATGTCGAAGCGAGGTCAGTTCGCGCCTCTGGTCATTTGCGCTTTTTTTTTTTTTTTTTAAATTAATTTTTTATTGTGCAGTTTCTATGTCGTTTCTGTGTTTTGGTTACTGAGACGTTGCAGGAAAAGGATGCAAACCAATGTCTTTCTTTCCATCCGATCAAATCTGATCCCATTTTCTGCATGCTATAGCTGCATATTTCACTGTTAACTCACACTTTAGCTCTTGATCTGTTTGATTCATTTGTTTGTTAGTTGTCTAGGCAGCTGGATACTAAATTTGTTTTGAAATAGGTCTATTTCTATGTTGCTAAGACACCATGAATGCGTCTTCACAAAAAGAAATGAGGATGAATTATAGCTTTGGTGTATTAAAAACATTGTGGAAAAAAAATATGACTTTGTTGTAATATTTCTGATTTAGGACGTGGAGGTAGTGCTGGCAACAAGTTCAGGATGTCACTGGGTCTGCCAGTGGCAGCCACAGTGAACTGTGCTGACAACACGGGGGCTAAGAACCTCTACATTATATCAGTGAAGGGAATCAAGGGTCGTCTGAACAGATTGCCTTCTGCTTGTGTTGGTGACATGGTGATGGCTACCGTGAAAAAGGGAAAGCCTGATCTTAGGAAGAAGGTTTTGCCTGCTGTCATTGTGAGGCAACGTAAGCCATGGCGGAGAAAGGATGGTGTCTACATGTACTTCGAAGGTAATCCTTTGTAAAGTCCAATTTTAAAGTGATGTGAAAGTTATGATGACATGTCAGATCTGTTATACTCCTTATATGCGTTCCTTTTTGTTGCTATGTATAATGATTATAGTGAATATAGAAGATTCAAAAGATGCTGCTTAAGTGGTATCTTGATGTGTGTATAACCCATTATTGGGGTTAATGTGCGGAAATTTTTATTATGTTCCTTTTAGATTAATGATTGAATATATTCGAGTTGGACTATTGTATATGTGATGCTACTTTTTGCATTTTGATACAAAATTAATTACAAATTTTCTTGACATGGATTCCTTACTCTAAGGTTGAGTGAGGTCTCTCTCTTTCCCACTGATATTTAACTGTTCAAAAGTTTTGAATAGGGATTGCAATGGGACAGGGAGGGGAGTATGATCTCCATACTGAGCTTGATGGGAATTTGCCACTGTCCCTGATCCTTGTTTCATACAGTAGGGTAAAATCTTCCCCCAATCCTGTCCCCATGTGTGGATCCGCAGGGATTTGTGGAGTATAGGCTTTCTTCATGTTGGCCTTTTTTATGTCTAATGGGCAGATGGCTACAAAGCAATCATATCTGGTCCATGATCCATTACTCTTACCAAAGCTGTCTGAATGTTAAATTACTGATGTGATGCCATTTTCTTTAGTCTGAGTTTTACATGACGTTTTATCTTAGTTACTTTTAATTTCTCGTTTCTGGTACTCTCTAAATTCATTGCTATCCCCAGACATTAGTCAGGTATCCTTCTCAACATATTATGGTTGATACAGTTACTAGTCTAGAAAATCAACAGAGTCCTTCGTTACAGATGTGTTCTTTCAATGCTCATATCTGCTCCATTGGGGCTCCACATATATAGGGGTGAAGTCACTGAAATTGTTGATATAATACAAATTGGAAATTGCTTGGTAGGTTTTGGCCAACCTGCTATGTCTCTCATCAATTATACATTTGACATGAGTATAATTGTTATCTCCGTTTTTTAGTCTTGCAGGGATTTTTCATTATTTCATATGGCTATACATGTTAGGAAATTGTGTCCTTGAACTTTGTAACGTATCATTTTAATCTTCCTTCAGCTCTGATTTTATCAACTGTTTGGCCTAGTTTTAGTCTCCTTCCAGAAATTAGTCAGGTATCCTCCTAAACTAAAATGGTTGATACAGTTACGATTCTGGGAAATCAACTGAGTCCATCGTTACAGATGTATTGGTTCTTTTAATCCTCTCATCTGCTCCATTGGAGCTCTATATGTTCAAGGAGAGTTCTTCATACTTCTTGATAGAATACAAAATTGAAACTGCTTTTGTGTTTTTCTTGATCTGCAGTTTCTCTTGACCAATGTAATAAATTTCTTCTTGTCTGGAGTATCAGTATTTGGTAAATTTTTTCAAGTTGTACTGGTTAGTATTGGGAGTTTTAATTTGATGTATTTGGGAAATTCTTTGATTGTGGACTTTGAGAGAATAGCGTCTCATGCAATTTCTACCACATCCCAGTACACCTCTAAATTTTCATGATAAGCCTTGTTATTTACTGGGTCTGGCTTCATATGCTTCTAAGCTCCTCCCAGACATTAGTCAGGTATCCTCCTCAACATACAATGGTTGATACAGTTACGAGTCTGGAATATTAACTGAGGCCATCGTTACGGATGTGCTGGTTCATTCAATGCTCGCATTCGCTACATTGGGGCTCTACATATATCAGGATTATTTCTGTACAGTTCTTTCTACATAAAATTGCAATTGCTTTCTAGGATTTTGTCCATCAGCAATATCTCTTTATGAGATTGAATATTTGCAATTTCTCACTGACTTTTTGGTCGACTGCAATCTAACATTTGTTCTTTGTTTACGGTATGATTATTTGTTTTACCTATTGATTATTCTGTTTAATGTATCTTGTTTTTGTTGCCTCTTTGAGTTGCAATTTCCCTCAGTGTCTGATTCTAATTATTTTTCTTATTTACAGATAATGCTGGTGTTATTGTAAATCCAAAGGGAGAAATGAAAGGTATGAAATAATTCTCGACTGGTTCCTTCTGCAACCTTCTAAAAGGTTTTCACATGGTTATTTAATTTTTGACATCTGTAACCAAATTACTTAGTTGGCCTATTTTCTTTAACGATTGATGATGGAGGAAGAGAAAACTCCTTGGTATTTTGCAATTTATCGTCAAATGCTTCTTTCATTATTCCCATTGTCTATGTTCCATGATCAATGTTTTTCCTTCATTAACTTTCTTCTGAAGGTTTAGAACTGCTATGTTTATTGAACCTGTATAACCTTAGTCTTCTGACATTGCAATGTTCTTGTGCTTTCTCAGGTTCTGCCATTACTGGTCCAATTGGGAAAGAGTGCGCTGATTTGTGGCCTAGAATTGCAAGTGCGGCCAATGCCATTGTTTGAGAGCTTCAAGTTACCACTTATTTATCAAATGGATCTTGTTAAACTATCAATTTTGTCAACATCAACATTTTGGTAGGAGTAAACATGAGTTAATTGTTGAATATTGGATTGAATTTTATTATGTTATAGGTCAGATATGTGATATGAATGTGTGGTTTTCAGAGGTATGCAAATTGATCTGTACTGGTGTTTTTCCCCCTTTCTGTGCAAGGTTTATACTTTTGAGAGCTCCTATAGATTGTTTCCTTGTAACTCTTACTATATACAAGATAATCTCATTAATGAAGGTATCTCGTATTTTCTTGTATTTAGAATCCTTTTCAGATAACAATATTGTAACTGTTTGCATATATCCAGGTCCTTACAGTAATACATAGGGTATGTTCTTTAGATTGCTTCTTCATAAGTGGGTATGAAGGGATTTCAATTGACTTGTTACATGGAACATGGCAAGATGTAATTGGTTTTCAATGGGATTTAATGCGTTGAATATTTAGGTGATACAACACCACTTAGTTGACATTGTGGAATTCTATTAACCTGAGACAACTTCTCCAATGGTATTCATATTCAAAATTTAAAATTTTAAACTTAAAGATTTTCGGTGTTAGAAATCAACATTTTTTTTTGTTGAATGAATCAATATCCGGTTGATATTTATGTAAATTATGGAAATCACTAAAATTAAGTAATGGTGTGGTTGACCTAATCTATTCTTAATGAACAGCTTGTAACAAAAATAGCATGTTTTCTTTTAAAATTTTGTTAAACATGCTCCATTCAAATTTTGTCAATCCACTCTATTTCAAGATTCTATCTGAACTATTTTCAATGTGAACCCTAATGAACTTTTAGTGCACAAGAATGAGTAAGCCAACCTCCACCCACTCATTTATTTAGAAGTAAACAAAAGCAGAACGTGAATGCAAGCATATATTATTTGTCATTTTATGTGCAAATTTGTGCCCTAAAGAAGTATCTAACAGACGTGTCTCCCTCAGAAAAACGTTTCTCTTTAATTTATAGTTTTTGCCAGCCATGGCACCATGTGCTGGTCAAATTTTCTATCAAATAATTCCAATCATACCCATGTGATCCATCCTGATCATGCATCCATTTCACACATAAAAGAGGGTACTTGGGTCCATGTGTTTCCCATCCATCATTCTGCATACTCAAAATCTTTTTCCCAAAATGGGCCAAACTCTTGGGTGCTATCTGGGTTTCTTTTGCCTTGTGGTTCCATTAACAGTTGCAGATTGGAACATTCTGAACCAGAAGAGCCATAATGGGTTGAAGATCAGCTTGAAGAACTATTGCAAGAGTTGGAGACTGAATGTTGAGCTGCACAACATCAGAGACTTTGAAGTTGTGCCTGAAGAATGCTCCGAGTACATTGGGAAATATGTCAGATCCACTCAGTATCAGGTGGACTCTGAAATAGCTATAGAGGAATGCTTAGTTTATCTTAGCACCAGCTGCAATCTGAAGAAAGATGGAAGAGATGCTTGGATTTTTGACATTGATGACACTCTGCTCTCCACTGTTCCTTTCTACAAGAATTATCAATACGGGTAAGCAAAAATTTGATTTCATTTACTAATTATTTCTTGGGTTGATTAATTTCTGATTAATTAGTTTAATCTAGCTGATATTTAACTTAGTGGTACTACTCCCTAACGATGGTCTTAGTAGCTTCTTACTCTAAATTTGAATCCCCTGGGATCATGTTAAAACCAATGAAATATACCACCCCCAAATTATTTATGACAAAAAATAAAAAATTAATTTAACGTATTTTAGGAGATTTTTCAAAGAGTAAGTATAAGTAGGAAAATATAGACCCTTCTTATTAAGCCTAAAGAGACTGTATAATTAGATTTATTATCGTTGAAGTTATTGTAACAAATAACTTGATATAATATAAATTGTTAGATAAATCAAATATTATATTATAATTATTTATTTAATAATTTATATTAAACCGCATTATTAACTGTAATAATTATGTTGTTTATTATATATTTATCCAACCATGGTGAAAAGTCAAGAGGCTGTAGGTCATGTACAATTATTAATGTTCTAATGATGAGTTTTCCTTTTTTTCTTTCTCGTGACAATGCATAGAGCAAAGAGATTGAATTTGACAGCCCTAGAGGAGTGGATGGACAAGGCTAAGGCCCCTGCTCTTGACCACTCCTTGAGACTCTTCAACGATCTCAAATCTAGAGGTATTCAGATAATTCTGGTATCTTCAAGGAGGGAACATCTCAGATCCGCCACAATTGACAACCTTGTAAAGGTCGGTTATCATGGCTGGAGCAGTCTTATACTAAGGTCTGTGTAAAATCTCTCTCTACAATTTTCTAGCATTTCATGCCATCCATAATTTCCTTTGCTAATTTCTTTGATTTTCTTTTCCCTTGCAGAGACTCAGCTAATGAATTTGTATCAGTGGAGAAATACAAGTCTGATGTGAGAAGAGAATTGATTAAAGATGGATATAGAATCTGGGGCATCGTCGGAGACCAATACAGCAGCATTGAAGGGCTTCCAAGTGCCAAAAGAGTCTTTAAACTCCCAAATCCAATGTACTATGTTGCCTAATATACATTTTGTATTATCTTTTTTCTTCCCAATTTGAAACTCTGATAATTTTTCCTTCCCAATTTGAAGCTTCAACAACAATAAGTAATTAAAAAGACTGATCAATTGCTTTGAATCCCACTATAAAGATGAGCAATATTTATAAACTCAGACAATATTTATAAAAATTTATATAAATATTATTATAAACTCTTAAAATCTGTTATATGCGACTGTAAACTATTGCATGCATTAGTTTATTACATATCCTCCTTAAAATAAAGTAAGCTTTTTTCACCCTAAAATTTTTGTGAAAGAAAAATGAATAGAATGTTCATGCAAGATAGTCGTATGTTGCTATTGCATTATTGAGAAACACATACTTTATATGGGTAATTTCAAACCTAATGGTTCTGAATGTTGACCTTATTTGGCATTGGTTTATTGGAAGCAAAAGAGCATTATTTACACCTCCATACACTTAACCAAATAAAAGATTGCAACATCAAACAAGAAGAACTCAGAATGCTCAGCTCATCTTGGATTCAACACCACTCATACGCAGTTTGGCATAGTACTCGAATAAACTGCCATCGTAGCAGCGTCGCACTGCTTCTTTAGATAGGAAACCTTCTTCGTCCCTAGCCAGGATGTATAGAATGAACCATTCACCCTTTGCTGCAGTCCTGCACACCACATTTCATATATATATATATATATACACACATACTTCATTAACTATCTAATTGAATAATGAGTGATGCTGACCTTTCAACACTTCAATGCATTATTCTATGCAAACTGGAGACACTGTTATTCTTTTGAGTTTAAAAGTAATGCTACTTACACAATGCTTCAATATTTAACCAATGCCTGAGCTCGTGCTTCATAAGGATACAATAGTCATTGAACTATGATATCTAGGCTAACAAAGATATCCCCTTACCCATTGGGATATTAGGGTTGACTTTTTCCCGTTAGAAATTAGGACTATTTTGATTTTACTTTTCAATTTAGATTCATTCAACCAGCTATCTAGTTGTGTAAATTTGTGTATCTATACAAGTTTTATAACTGACATAACTAGTAAATGATGATGAACTCACCAGCCAAATGGATCAAATGCAATCCGGTTCCCCTCTGTCATATCCCATATCTCTCCAAGTGTGAGCTTGTCAGGCACTGTACGAGCATACTTGCTAAACATGTTCTCGATGTTCACCGGCACATAGCTAGGGTATAATTCATAAAAACTTGTCAAAAGGGTGATATATAACTAGAGTGTTCCAGCAATGATAAATACACAAAAGTTTATATATGCCATGATTTGTACTTAATCATTAACTTTTCTGTTTATTTTTTCTTCGAAAGAATTTTTTTTTGACCGAAAGAATGAGCCTGAAGATGAAACAAAAGATAAAGCATAGTGACATGCATACTTATCATTAGTCATAATTTTTGTAAATATAATTTAATCAATTTCTTACCGTCCTTCCGTGTCATAAACTCCAGAGTCACTCCCATGCTTTGATCTGTGTATGTTCTGTAAGTGAATGGGAAAGAAGGGAGAGGGAATCCAGCTCTGCAATTAAAATTATATGCACTTGTAAGTTAGTTTAGTACATTGTACTTAGAAAAGTTCTATGATTTTGTCAAAAAAAAAAAAAACGACCCTATCCTTTTGAACATGGGCAACAAAAATCCAAATGAGAACCCAACTCATTAAGATCACAAGGAAAACTTATTTGATGTTTGACTCCCAAAATGATTTGTTGTTTTGTGTAAGCTAGAAGCATAAAGAAAAGCTTTTTTTTTTTTTTTGTGACTCAGTTTATCTGTAAAGTATTGTTAAGTCCTTTAGATGAGAAATTAATTTTTTATTAGGAAAAAGTTGTAGCTCATAAATTTCTTTTAACAATAAGAGAATCCTCTATTTTCAATTCTATCTCAAATTGTATTTTAAGGAACAATAATTTAGTTAATGAAACAAGATTTAGAATAAGATTAAGAAAAGAAGATTTTGTCCCCTTTTAACAGGGACGATTTCAAGGTGGCTTGGAAAGCTTAAAGCTGGTGGTAGAGAAGCAAAATAAGTTATTCGAAGTTTATTAATCACTAATTGAGTTACTAATAATAGTCAATAGGTTCATGAAAATCCAAACTTTGCTTCATTTTTAGCAATTAAATTGAAGGAAGACACATACAGGTTGAGTAGGATAACTCATCCCAAAATGGATACCAAATGCCAAAATAAGAGAGCCAATGATGTTAAAACCCATTGCTCGCATCCCTGAAATTAAATTTCCAAAACCTCATTAGTTAATTAATTAATTAGCATAATGGAATTTGGATAATTAAGACATTAACCTGCAGATTAGAAGAATTAATGTTAATTAGCTAGCTACCATTGTAAGTGTCCCAAGGGTAAATGATGCCATCACCATCATGATCAAAAAAGGCACAGTGCTGCTGAAGAACAGTCAAGCTGTGTTGCCTTTGCCCAGCTGTTCCATGTGGGTGTCTTATATCTGGAGTTTTCAGTGCTCTTGGCAAATCTGAACAACATAAAATACAGCAACAAAAATAAATAAATAAATAAATAAAAATCAGAGTAGTTTGATGTAGATTTTTTTTTTTTTTAAAAAAAAAGTTTTTTATGATTTTTTTTTTTTAGCCATTACTCTAAACTGTGCCCTTGGAAAACAAAAAACTTCAACTCACCCATCATTTGAATTTTTCTATTCTACTGAAGTGTGCAAAATATTCCATGATGAGATGAGTTCCAAATCAACATTGGTAAAATTAACTTTTAATATTCTTGAGATTCTGGAATGAATTCAAAGTGTTCAGAAATTAATTTGAAGGGATGAATTAATTAAACAAATTAACTTACATGGCTTTGGCATATAGTCTTCCAAATCATCCCTGACCCTTCTCTCACCAGTAACTGGTGCATAATCAGCCTCAATTATCAGAGATTCCCTCTCTATCTCACTAGCCATAGTATTGATCTCTCTCACTCTTTCTTTCACTTGCTATGCTCTGTTGGTTTCTTCAATTTGTAGAAGAGAGGTATGAGCACTTATATTTACGTAGAAAAAGTGCTTTTGATGATGTGGAAACAAAGGCAAGAGCCAGCAAGAGAGGTGCATGGATTACGTGGCATTCATGCAAAATCTTATCGTGGCTGTTCTGTGAAAATGGGAGGTGGTGCATATGTTCAAGTTTTGTTCATTCATTCACTGGTCCTCACTAAAACTGTCTTTTATTCTCTGCTCTCCTGAATGTTAGCTTCTAACTCGGTGAGGTTTGTAGTTCAGTAATTTGCACTGAGAGCATCTGTCTCAACAGGCAGAGGTTAATCTTTTCTTTTCAAAACACCAAGATCATTAAAGTGAATTATAAATGTATATTTTTTAATAAAAATATTATATTAACTTTAATTAATATATTTATTTAATTCAACTGTTTATCAACTGAATGGATTTTTGTTGGTTAATAATAGTTTTTGTTAATTTTTCCTATAATACTATACAAACATGAAGTTAATTGTTGTAATTGGAAAGAAAAACATCAAATTTTGGTATTTGAAAATTCATGTAGTATACTTGTATTTATTGATCCTGCCCACTTGAAGGCAACCTTTGACTTTTGTTTTCTCGTAATAATTCCCAGTAGCTCATTACATTCACTCAATTCCACTTATACCTAGAGGATTATTTGTGTCATCCCATGTTTTTGAAATATAAAATTAAGTTATAAAATTAAGTTATAATAGATGCCAATTTCATGTTTAAATGTATTATAAAAAGAATTTTATATTCAAATAAAAGTACTAATCAAACTCTAAGTTTAATTCTTATCTTTAAGTGATTGAGGTAGGCCTCAATTTTTTTTAAATGTCAATAAAAATAAGTTATTTAATTGTGAATGACTACTTATATAAAAAAACTTATTTCATCTCATTAAACCAAAAAGATATAAATCAATTAATAAATAAACTTAGTTTAGTAATTGACTGATTTTTATAATGTTACAAAATCGATGTTGAAAAAAAATATGTTAAAAAGAAAAAGAAAAAAGTAGTACTAATTATTTCCTTTTGAATGATCTTAATCTAATGGGAAATCAGGTACTGGTAGGTTAAAAAAAAAGGAAAAAGTTGAATTTATCTTAGGTCCATTTCACTAAGTATACAGAAGTCCAACCCAACCCTAGCTTGGTGCCATGTCCAAATCTTCCACAGCCCACAACAAAGGTATCCAACCGGCCTCAACAAACGTAAAATCCATTTTTTCTTGAGTAGGAGAGTTGAAACGCTAGAGAGAAAATGGCGACCGAAGCACTTGTTGAAGGAACTGGAGCTGCAACTGCAGCGATAGAGGGAGAGGCGCCGCCGCCGCCGTTGGAGGCAGGCTCCAAACACAAGCTCGAGAGAAAGTGGGCCTTTTGGTTCGATAATCAATCAAAACCTAAGCAAGAAGCTGCGTGGGGAATCTCTCTTCGCAAACTTTACACCTTTGAAACCGTCGAGGAGTTCTGGTGGTAAGTTTTGCTGTATGGGTTTTTTTCCCCTCCCTCTTGATTTGTAGGAGATTTTGGTTGGTGGTTGTTTGGTTGGATTGGAATTTACAATCTTGTGTTTGAACCGTGAGAAATTAGTGGGTAATTAGTAGAAAAATTGATAAAAAGGTATATAGATCTTCCGAAGTTGTCTTGCTGGGAGAGAGACCCTTTGTTCTAAGGATGTTGTGTGACAAGTTCGCATAGATAGAGCATGGGCTTGATAATACTGTGAGCTTTATTTATTTATGTTTAATTTCGTTATTGTAGTGCTTGTACAATTAGATTTGGTATTAGATTGGCTGAAATCTGATGATTTATGACATGAAATCTTTCTCTAGTTTGTATGATCAGTTGGTCAAGCCCAGCAAATTGCCTGGCAATGCTGATTTCCACTTGTTTAAAGCTGGGATTGAACCAAAGTGGGAAGATCCTGAATGTGCTAATGGGGGAAAATGGACTGTCAACAGCAGCAGAAAGGCTAACCTTGATAACATGTGGCTTGAAACTGTAATAATATGCTCGACCATTTTGTTCTCCTCTATACAAAATTTATAAACATCTTTCATTGGTTCCTAATTTTTTGCTTCCCATGGAATAGTTGATGGCTTTGATTGGAGAGCAATTTGATGAAGCCGATGAGATATGTGGTGTGGTGGCAAGTGTGCGCCAAAAGCAGGACAGGATTTCATTATGGACGAAGACAGCAACTAACGAGGCTCTTCAGGTATGATATGCTTATAAGTTATAAATAATGATTATTATGGTTTTTCCTATCGTGTTACAAGATGATGACATTCATGTGAAAGCCTTAGAAACCAAATAGAAACAGTGATTGGGCATAGTGCTTTTGTCCTCTTCCTTTGAATCTCCCGTTACTTGGATCCCTCCATGGTGCTTTCATGATAGTTGTCATGGTATAATATTTGAAGAAAGCCAAACCATCTAAATGTGAATTTGTGTGTCCTTTGAAAGTCTTTCAGAATTGAGATTCAATGGAATGACAAATTCTTAACAACTTCTCTTTGGTGTTCCAAGTCACTAGGCATCCTTATTTTTGAAAATGTATTGCTAAGAAAACAATAATAAGCCTTCTCCCACTAAGAAAAAGAGGGGTATTGTACATTAGTGGCCTCCTCTGACAAATTTTTTTCCTTTGTGTGGGGGGGGGGGGGGGGTGGTGGAATCAAAATTTTCCTGTGTTTGTGAGCCTATTTAGTCTTTTGTTATGGGGTCTTCAACCCTGAGTGCTTGTTTGGATCAAACCAAGTTTTGTGGCTGGGCAGTTCACAATCAATGTCCAAAGAACAAAGGTTGGTGAATTGGGGTCTCCTTCTATTGGCTCTTTCAAACTTAATATAGATGGCAGTGCTCTTGGTAACCTGGCAGAGTAGGAATCGGAGGCTTCATTAGAGATTGTATGAAGTGTTGGTTGAATGGTTTTATGGGTTATGTCGTCAAACAGAAACTACTAATCTCCATGCTGACTTAAAAGCCTTGAGATGTGGTTTAGTTTTGGCTTGCCTTGAGATTTATGGCCAAGAAATCCCACAATACTAGCAATCTATGTCCCCATATTATCCCTTATGAGACCTCCAACACCTGCTCTACCTAAATTTCCAAGGGAGGGGCCATCAATATTTGATTCGAAAAAGCCCATGGGAGAAGAAATCCTCTTAAAGGGAAAATATGATCTTGAAGAATTCGATTTCATAATTTATGTCTCCCTGTTAAATTTATATCAATTATAAGTAAACTGAAACTGACTCAAAATTTTATGATTCTAAATTCTTTTGACTTATTGGCTGGATCTGTATGCTGAACTTTAGCTAGCAAAACCTTTATAGTTATAGTAGCTAGAGATCATCAAATTAAGATGTTTAATTTAGTGATGCTTCAAAATACGATGGCTTATGGCATTTGAAAATACTACACTCATGCTTACATAACATGAATGACTGTGGTCTGGTGACATGTATGATGGGTGGTGATAATGGTAGTTCTGAGTTGCTTATATGATGTCGGCGAATCAGAGGAATGGCTTGATGGTGGTTATTGTTATAATTGGTCTTTGATTCTTTTGATGCTTTTAGAAATATACACAAGATCTCTTCTCAAATAGTCCACAACTTTAGAAAAGACATACTATCGATATTGAAGTTGAAAAATAGGTAAATCTGTTTCTATCAAAATGAATTAAACTTAACTATTTAAGTTGGATCGCCTTGTGTTATTTTGCAACAGTAGTGTCCTACTCTACCACCACCAATATTTGTGTTTGCATGCAAGTTCCGTTGAACTTTGCATTTTATCGTTTTTTAATGTCTTGGGGAGTATAAGCCCTGAAATCTTTGATCAGGCTCTTAAGTTTATCCAGGGTCTATGGTGTGACCGCAGTCCCTTTTTCAATATAATTTGGTTGAGTCTTACCTTTGATGTGCCACTCCAACGAGGTTTCATGAATTTGTAAACAATGGTTCTGACCAGTTGTAACATTCCTTGTGAAAAGTCAAGTGATTTTAATATTTAAAACGTGTTCTTTTCTTTTTTGCATATAACTTTGTCATTAGAAATTAGTGGCATGATGTTTGATGTGAGCTTTTTAACTTTGCAGAGTAGCATTGGGAGGAAGTGGAAAGAGATAATCGATGTTAACGACAAGATCTCCTATAGCTTTCATGTAAACTTCTGCTAATTTACTTTGATAATCTAACGTATAATATATCTGTGATTCTCACTTTTCTTGTTACAGAATGATTCAAGAACCAGATCAACAAAGGGTCGATACAGCGTGTAAACAATGTTAGCATTTTCTGGCGCAAATGCTGGCATCTTTTACAAATGGCAGATAGATTCTATTGATCTTTCAACATATTGTCTGCTGCTTACTTCATCTTGTTGTTTGGATTTAATACTCTGTTCATTTTTGAAGTAATATGACAAAATTTCCATTAGAGTTCTTTGCATTTTGTCTTGGTCATTGTTTCTGTTGTGTAATAACTTGAAAAATTATTCAATATATGGGTATTGCTACATAGTGAATCTGGTACACATTCCTTATGTTCAAACATGGTGAGTCAAATAGAGTTGGCAAAATGGGCTGGTCTGACTAGACCAGCTGATTTTAGCCTGAAAAATAATGGGCAGGACCAAAAAAAATTAAGGGGGTTGATTTTTGCATCACCCTTTTTAGTACCATCACCACCACTTTTAAGGGTGGTGTAAATATTAATTTGGAGTGGTGTATAAATTAACCTCAAAATTAGGGCCCAAGTAGAGTTATATTTTTTGATAGATAAAAATTTAGGTTGAATTGGAGATTCATAAGGATCAAGAACACATATCTCAAGACTTAAAAGGCTAGGCATTTACAGAGATATTTATAAATAATAAAATTTGAATTTATGTTCTTTTGAAATATAAATTATATATATATATATAGCTCTTTTTGTTTCTGGTAAAACGATGTCGTATTACTGTGTTGCACTTGACATTTTTTTGGATGTCAGTCTTAATTTCACTCATGTAAAGAACAAACTAGCTATTAGAGAAGAATGAAAGTTGCATTAAGTGAAACAAGTGCCTAGTTTTACATTCCATGAGGAATGGACTAGAAACTTTGATGTGAAGCTATCAAGCAAGAAATCCAAGCCTTTCTCCATTCTTCTTGGCCAACCTGATCAGCCCTTGTCTCTGTTTTGCATCTGCTCCTATTGATTTGCAGAATTCTGTAATTACCTAATATAAACATAACAAAACCATCTTATTACTAAACATATATTCATTAGCCATGCTTTACATCTATTCCATGACTTTTCCTTAAAATTCAAAAACAATAACAATAAAAGTTGGCAATTTTGTAATAGTAATTAGAACTAAATCCATTTTTTGAAAAAATAATTTTGAATACCATTTATTTATAAGAAAAAATTCAAGAGACAATTAAATAGCCTTATTTAACTCCATAATAGGGTGCATTATAGTTGGTGGATACATATTGATAAAAATAATTAGTAGAAATTAAACTAGAGATTCTTTATATCAAATTCGCTCTATTGTTTTTTTTTTTTTCGGTTGGATGTGATAGTAGTATTCGACAAATTCCTTTTAATAAGTGTGAAATCCTTTTTAGAAAAATGTATATGAATTTTCTTTTTCCCCTCAAACATAGAAGATTTTTATTTTTTTCACAAGTTTCCAAATCTCAAATTAAAACACCCACTACCCAAATAGGACGTATTAGAGATATTAAAAAAAAATCTCAAACTATAAACCTAACTAATCTTAATGTTGATATAAAAATTTCCAAGCCCAATTAATTAACTTTTCACTCAAATAATATCCCAATTTCAATTCTCACATTCAAAATACCCATAATTCAAATTTACTACACAATCTAGCAGAGAAAAATTGATTCATATATGTTCATACCTGAGAGTGCAAAGCAATTGCTTTCCCTCTAAGCTGATTGAATCTCTTCTTGCCAATGATATTCCTTGTAACCACAACAATAGGAGCAAACAAACCTTTCCCTTCATTAACATTCTTCATCATGGGTTGGAATCTCACTGCTTTTCCCTTTCCAACACTCACTTGTGTTGGCACTGATTTCACCAGCAAGTTATAATCTTCGCCATTCATGGAACTTCCCCAGCTTCCATGGAAGGCAGAACCCACAATTCCATTAAACCCAGTTGCAGAAATTGAAGTTGCAGCCATTTTCAGAGCTCTCTCTCAAAGAAAAGAAGAAGAAGAAAGTAGATAAGAAGCTTTTCTTTCAAGTTTGCTTCTTTAGAGCTTGAGACAGATGATGTTAATGGCTTATATTTTGTTTCAGAGAGATGGGATTTTTGGGTGTAAATTTTAGAGCCTATGGCTTTCTCAAAGAAATGAAGAATTTGGAGCCACACATTCTGCTGGCGTTGATTTTTGGGTCTTCTATTCCAAATACAAAATGTGAATGTAACTTGTATTCTGTGGTCCCCAGTTATTGGGAGGACATCTGAATCTCAAATTCTAGTGGGGACATCTGTCATGTGGGACCATGTTCTAACCCTATTGTCAGCCTTGGATTGGTCAACCTGGCATGATATTGACCGTTTGATTTAAGCAAAAACTCCGAACAATTTTTTCTTTTGGAAAAATACTTGTTTTAAGTTAGTCATTTTCATACTATTAATTCCACACGGCTAAGAAGATCCAACCTAAATAAAGAATTTATTGGTTGTGGTTTTTATTTTCAACAAGAGATTATTTTTAATTTGAATTTTATCAAATTTTATTTATAAATACTTTTGTAAATATTTTATGGTTTTTCTTTCAAGTTTGATTTAAGGTGAATATTTGAGACTAAATTCATATAAATTTTATTTATAACATATATAAATATATCAACTTATACATTTTCTTCCTATCAAAAAAATAAATTATATATTTCTCACATAATATGCAAAAAGTGATTTCCAACAAAAATTATGACTAAAAATTTTGACGGTGCAAAAGAGTTTCTAGATTTTTTTTGACTTGATCGAAGTTGGTATCAAAATTGCGTCTTGCATTCCTAACATCCAAAGCAACCACAGGTTCATGTGAACCTCAAGGGATGTTGGACTGTGGACTTACCTTAACATTGTGAGGTGGCAACGCAACAAACATCCAACATGTTTACATTTCAACCTCACATTCTCGAGCTTTTAAGTATCTTAAGTATTTTACGGATTTTCTCTCACCAGATAAAAAGTATATATCTATACCTAGTCACATTTGGATACTTTAATTAAAAAAAAATTCAAATATATTTCAATTTTGCCAATTTCAAGGTTTAAATATGAATATTTCTTTATTTAAATAAAATTTTTTATTATATGTTACGTGATATGGACCAAAGTTATTGAGTTTAGCCTATATTATATAAATCTACACTTATATGATTTGAGTAAATTACGAAAAAAATCTCATGATAAAAAACACTATAAATAGAAACTTTTATTAATGAGGTACATAACTGAAAAATTAAAAATTACTATAATACTATTATTAATTTTTAACTAAAAAGACCATTGTGTTGACTTGAGCATTGAAGTGTTTGCACTTGACCAATCTTCTTTTCTTCTTGCAAGTAACTCACGACTTACTTAAAAGCCCAAGACCCAACCAACCTCTCTCGAGACCCAATCCATCATTCTTTTGTTGACCTAACAACGTTATGCTAATTTTGTATAAGAAAAAAATAGTTAAGATATGAAAATATAGAAGCTGTTAATTAAATATTGATTAACTAAAATGTTTTGCTAATATAATTAATCAAAATGTACAAATAAAATAAATGAAAGTAAAAGCACCAATTTTCATTTAGTCTAAGTATTATTTCTTTGGGGTCAATTTTGTGGTTGAAAACATTATCAGCCAATTGAGGCATTCAAGTTTGAGTTGCTTAGTCATGGTGTGCAACAATGAGTACTCTTGCTTGAAAAAACATGAATTAGTTTGCAGGCTCCATTGATACTAAAATGCATTTTTTTTTTATAAAGTTAAATATATATTAAAAAAATTATATAAATTTCCCTCATAATTTCTTTTAGTTAATTAACACACACACCCACTTTATTTAATATATATCTTAGATTATTGAAATTACCTAATTAACCCTTATTAAAATGATACACTCTCAACTATTTCATGATTCAAACAAGAGTCATAATTAAAAAAGTTTTGAAAAAAAACCTTAAAGAGCCGTTTAGAGGATTTGTTTAGTTCTTATGACTCAAATAATTGTATATAGCCGTTTGTCACTATAAGTAGTGATAAAAGACTGTACAACTGTTTGAGTCATAAGAAAGACTGAACAAACCTCTAAACGTTGTTTATATCCACCAAGAGCAAAAAACAAACAAACATATAACCTTGATGAGGAATGCAAATGGGAGAGGTGCTCAGTGCCAAGGGTGTAGAGGGGAAATGAAAGAAGGAGGCGTTGGTGAAGAAATGGAGGAGCACGATGCTGTCGGTGATGCTAAACCTGCCATCGGTGAAGAAGGGAAGAAGAAGTGGAGGATGCAGCCACCGTCAATGTGCTTGGCGTGGAAGAGGGGTATGCTGGAAATTTTTATTTTAAAACTTATTAAGGAGAGTGGATTAATTAAAGAGTGTTGTATTAATTAACTCCTTTTTTATTTTCACCTATCTCACGTTTATTTTAAAAATAATAAAACAAATTTTAGAAATTTTGATAATCATTAAAAGAAGATTTTTTATAAAATTTTAGAAGTATTTATTTATTTTTATATTTACTTTTCATGACCAGTGACCTTTTTATAGTTGTTAGGTTTTGGTTAACATAGAGATTAATTTTAAATATGAGTAAATTTGTAACATAGTGATATTTTTTTTAAAAAAAAACTAATATATCAACTAAATTTGTGTGATTTAGTTGAAGGACTATACTTATGGTCATTAATTATGCTATGCCTCCCTTAATTAACAACTCACAATTTAATAAATTTGTAATAATAAGATTCAGTGACTAGTTAGTCACCTTTTTGTAATAAAATAAAAGTGATCGGTACTTAAGTATACAACTTTATTCTATCAAATTATATAATCATCCTCACATAAAAAAAATTATATAACCATCCCTATAATTATGTCACTAAAACAAAAATTTAGTGGATAAATATATCAGATTTGATTTTACCGACTGAGATTAATCAACACTTACGCGAAAATATTAATCCATATTAGATTTGATTCTAACAAGGACTGAGATAATCAACAGTTACGGGTTTTCTACCAAACTGTGGTGTTTTTCCTTAAAACTGCGTGAGCAGTACTGCAAAAATATAGATTTCGTCTTCTTCATACAAAGAGTAAACAACGCCATGGATGCGGTTCATATAGCTAGAGCAACTATTATAAGTAGAGAAGAAGAATCCGTGGGGGTCATAGTTTTAGTAGCACAGGCGTATATATTGAGGTTCCAGTTCAAGGACACCTGGGACAACAACTCAAAGAGCTATTAGGGTTCTAGTTGAAAGGCCCGTTGGGACTCTAGTTCAAAGACTTATTGGGACAACAATTCAAAGAGCTATTGGGATTTTAGTTGAAAGAGCTCTTGGGGTTCTAGTTCAAAGACTTATTGGGACAACAATTGAAAAATCTGTTGGGACAACAATTCACAGAGCTATTGAGGTTCCAGTTGAAAGACCTATTGGGACAATAGTTGAAAAGCCTATAGACATTACAAAAAAGGCGAAAGCTTAGATATATTTTTCTCTTTTTTCTTTAAATTAACTTGTAAACACATCCTAAGTGTGTTTGTAAAATGTACTTTATAAGGATGATGACAATTTCCTCTATTAAGGATTCGTTAAGGATTCTCCGATGGAAACAGAGATGGAGATCACTCTCCCCACCTCACCAGGATCTTCAAAATATCAAATTACTAAAATATTCTTACGTATAAATAAATCATGATGTTATTTTCTCATTTAATTCTCATATTCAAATTTATAAAAGTTCCATTGCATGGGGTGAAAGTGAAACTAATGGAGAATCTAAAAAGATATCAAATCAACCTGACATTTGTTTTAGAATTTATGAAGAACAAACACACTTAAAAAATGGAACCATCAAATGGCAAGGAAAAGAAAGAAAGAAATAAATAAATGGAGAAACTTAAGAAAAGCTATATGGCAGTATTTATGTTACCAAAATGATTTGATGGTCTACGATATTTTTGCATTAATACCTTATAATATATAGATGTTTGAGACTTACAGATGTTATGTTGCAATAATTTGCTGTTTTCTCTATCCCAAAATTATAATTTGCTAATATAAAATGTATTTCATTAGTGTTGAATCCTTTTCTTGGAGACACTATCAATCAGAGGCCTACTTCTTGGCAATACAATTGATATGTTTAGAATTTATTTTGTCATTTTAATCTCCAAGTAGCATTTATTATTTTACAAAGATTTTGCACACAAACATGAAATATGTGTATACAAATTATTTTATCTGCCCAATGCTGCAGGTTGCATGCTACTCTAATTTGTCATATCCCTTTGAAGAGAATTTTGGCAGCCTCAACCATCGGCGACGAAATCGTCCAATCCCATGAATCTTTAGTCGGAAATGGATCCTCTTTATCTGTCTGCTTAATTTTCCACATCTTTGTTTTAGGATTTTATATTTAGATGACCTTATCAGTTTCTTCACGTACTTAAATCCTGCAATTTTAAAAAAAAAGAATTGTAAATGAATTTTAACCAATTGCTGTACTATAGGCCATGGTATTACTTCCTATATTCTTTTGTACAATGTCCTAAACTAGTTATTTCTTAATTTACAGTTATCTAAAATTTACTTCCTTATCTAGTAACTCTAAAAGCTTGATTTTATATGTGCAAAGTATTAAGCCCGTTTGAATTAGTTTTTGTCAATTTGTTTTTATTTTTAATTTGAAAAAGAAGATTTTATACAAAAAATTTATTGTTCTGATTAACTTTTTATAAAAAGAAAAATACTTCTATAAACAAAAATCTTACTATTTTTTAGAAGTAGGTGGAGAAATACTTCTCTTTTTAACTTTTGTTTCTATTTTTTCTTTTTTAAAAGACTAATAATAAAAACTCTAACAAAAATTTGTTGGTAAATATGCTTCTAAAACATGTAGGCCATCTCCTTCCTTAATTTGTCTAATTATCACATATTAAAGCTAAAAGTTGAGATCAGACCTTGATCCTGTTTAGTTTGTTCATCTTCTTCTGAATTTGTCTTGTGCAGTGCCTGCATATCAGATGGAGATAATCAGAATCTGTCTAACATGGGATGTGTCTCTTATGCCTCAAAGGGTAAACTCAATATTGCTCTTTAAGTGTATCTGTAGACTGTACCTCAACTAAACTTTCCAAACGCTTTCTCATCCTTCTTTGAATAAAACCTTTTGTGATCTGAATTAAATATGATAGGAATCAAGTGATTTAAAATCAGAAAAAATAATGATGAAGGCATATTAATCTAGATATTACCTTAACATGGTATCTAACATAGGCATTAAAATTCAGTAGATTCCAAACTGTCTTGTCCAATCTTTTGCCTTCAACATGGCGCGAAGAGATATCTGGTAATAATCAAAACAATGTTATTCACTAATGTCTTAGAATATGTGTCTTACCTTATAATTAATTCTTTTGTTGTTGAATTTGATTTGATTTGAATTTAGAGTAGAGAATTTTCTTTCAATGTCATAAGAAATATAGCTCATAGACAATTCAATTGAGTTGATCTTGAGTTGAATTGTTAGACGATAAGAGTATACCGAAAGAGACAAACCCCCCATTGGTACTCAAATCTTCCAAAGCTTCTCCTACCAACTCTGGAGGAGGAATGGGTGACCAGGTACAGGCTGGTGCTTTAGTCCATGTTTCTGAGCTTGCCACATCCATGAGTTCCTATGACAAATTAAATGAATGAATCAAAACATATTCGGTTAAAAATGTGTTACTTTGTTACTCTTGTCAGCTGCAGACCTGAAAGAATGTTGTTGCAATAATCACATCTGATTTTTCTCTGAAACGCATTGGGAACACGGCTATGATTCTTTGTGGCTGCATAAGAACATGGGCATTTAGTCAAGATAGAGAAGCACTAGACCTGAAAATGGCTGCATAAGTTTTATCTTTGGTAACTTGGCTGTTGATTTCCTTTCTTATTGAGAATACATCTAAATATGGAAAAGTTTTAAACTGAGATTATGTGATGTGGCTCTTACAGCATAAGGTGCTACATGGTATATTATGGCATAATATTTTTTTGGTGCAAACCACCAATATCTAACACTACATGAACACATGGGTGGCAAAGCTCTCCCTACTAAATTTTATTGTTAATTTTTTCTTAGTTGCATGTTATGGTAGTCTTGTTTATTTATTAAGCAGGTCATGTTAGGAAAGCTATTCTTGAATTTTGTTGTTCTTTTATGGAATTTGATAGAAGAATATTTGGACTGATCACCGGGGAATTACCTGCCTGATGACAAAGAAAGGTTCTCTTGGATGATAGAAAATTTTGATGGGTTTGTATATCCCTTCAATTGCATCATGGGAGTTAACATTCTGCAACATTTCCTTCAGCTGAGAACTCAGTATTACTGATTGCACTGTGGAAATCTCTCCAATAACCTTAACATAGTCTGAAACAGGAATTTTGCATCTTTAGTAATATACAAAACACAAGTTTAAGTTAGATTATCAGAGATTCAGAATGCATAATTTGGCAACATGTAACTTTTTTTGGACTATTATGACTGTTTCAACTTGATACTATATAAAGTGTTATGATGGATCCCATCTTTTGTTTTTCATAAAGTGTTAGAGATCGCTAATGACCATAATATAATTAGGTTGAAGGGTCTGCGAACCTTTGCCACGGGGAATTTGATCTAGATTAAGCCTCAAAGTAAGCTGGAATCCTTCTTTGGCAGGTTCAACAATCTCCACAAGTTGAGGACAGAGCTGCTTTATCTTTTCAATGGTGTGTGATGAAAGTTTGTATGGTAGAACTCCAGGGCAGAGAAGTGGTGTTGATATGGACAAGTTGATTGCAAGTGGATTAGAGGCCTGAGACTGTAAAGCACAACACAAAAATAATCAATCTTTTGTTTGTTTCAACTTAAATATTGCGGTGATTTTACCTTAATATGGTACTCAGCAGATCCAAATTCATACAAGTGATGGTCAATTTGCAAGGGCTTCTCAGCACTGTCATTAAATGGAAAGACAATAAATTATTACCAACCCAATTTAAGTTAAATTAGCCTTCTTCAATTTTTGGTTATATTCTATGGTTTCCTAATTAATATGAAACTTTATTCTATAGTGAAAGCAAAGAAACTGACACATTTTTATGAAACTTTACTTTTTTAGACAAGTTTCCTAATTAATCAACCAAAGCAATTATTTCAAAATATTCCTAGCCACCAAATTTTGCAGAATATTGCCACATCTTCTTGTCTGCCAAGATCACAACAAAGACAAGTGCTTCCATGAGGCAACACATTCTGAAGCAGCTTCTTGGCATAAATAGATTTCTACTATACAATACGCTGCCTATAGTTTCTTGAATTTACTGTCCAATCTGATCAAAGGAACTAATTTCTTTTATTTTCCATTTTTTTTCAGCTGTGTTCATGTAATATCTAGATTTATTTCTTCTCAGAAACCATATTGAATTTATTTTTGCTGGTATAAAATTTCAAGATTTCTCTTTAAAAAATAAAAGGAATGAAATTGCCTATACCTAATCTCTGAACTTGAATTTTCATGCAGAAACAGATGAAGAGATGAACTATTCTTACCAGTACTGTTTGAGAAGAATTTCTTTCAGAGCAGGAGATGCTCTCTCTATGCATGCCATTCTGATAAAAACCCTTTTGTTATCTCTTCTCAAAGTGGGTGAATGGAAATTGGATAATGGGTTTGCAAAAGTGAAGTGAAATATAGAATCTGAGTCTCTCTTTCTTTCTTAACTGTGTGTGGATTTTTCAACTTTGAGTAAAATGCAAGTTCAACGTTGCAATCATGTTTGGTGGCCTTTGAAGCAAATCTGCATTGATTCATTCCCACTCTCCCTCTCTACCCAACTATATATCTCTTTCATTTTCTTCCTTTTTCTTTTTCCCTTTCTGTTTGAGCACTTCTTCTTCTGATACTGAAATATAGCTTGCTTGATAGCCCACAACGATAATTTCTTCTCCTCTGTCCTGATAATCACTGATTCAAACCCTGTTTGGTTTCACCAGAAAATCTTCAATTATTCATTTTTCTTTTTTGGGTTTGGGTGTTTTGATTGGAATTATATCATTTAACATGTACAGTTCAAAAAAAAAAAAAAAATTGTTAGGACAATTTATATAGAGGTGTAATTAAGTAGGTAAAAATATGATCAAGTTATTTGAATATCATTTTTGTATAATAATAATTATGATTTGTTGTGATCAAATAATTATTTTATAATTAATAATATAATCATTTTCAACGTTTTAAAAATATCTTCTAATATGTTAAAAGGACTTGACATTTTTTTGTCTTACTTAACCCTTTTTGAAAATTGTTTGAAACAAAAATTTTCGTTTAGTTCTATTTTAAAAATTTAAGTTGTTGTCTTAGTTTTATTCTTAATATTATTGTCTTGTCTTGTCTTAATAATAAATATTTAAAATGATGTTGTTTTGATTAATTTATTTATATATATTTTAAAAATATCTATTAAGATGGAAAAAAAAAATATTTTCACTGAAAAGGTTGAAACATGGACTAACCGTCAAGATGAGATTATCTGAGTCCCATCTTAAAATTTATTATATACACAAAATTTTATTTTAATCTCATTTAGATTATCAATTTATCCTATCATAAAATCGTTTCAAATCTTTCAATTTAAGATGGAACACCGTCTTATCTTATGCCCATCTTGTATAACCCATTTCCAATTTCCTTTTATTTGTGTTTGGTAAAAATTATAAAATAATATATTTTAACAATTTAATTAATAATACTTGAAGATTTATCTTATAATTTCTTTTTGCCAAATGTCATAATATGGGATAAGACACAAAAATCAAACTATATATATCTAGGTATACAAGTACTAATTTAAATAGTAATTGATTATAGTAATTAGACGTGTGGGCACTTACTGCCAAGTGCCAAATATTAAAGTGGATGGAGTTTAGATATGTGCTAAGCTATCTAGTGGTCCAGAGTCAAATCATACTTGTCTACTTGTTTAACACTTTAATTTGAAGACAAATCATAGGCTTAACCTTTGTAACAAGTATAGATGTTGTCTGTCTACCTGTTTAACACTATATTAAGACTTTAATATGAAGAGAAATAATTGGTTTAACCTTTTTAACTTAACTGCTATACACGTGGCGTAGAAATAGGTTGAAAAAGACATATTAGTAAAACAAAAATAAAAGAAATAAATATAACAATAAAGTTATTATTTATCCTTAGCTTTGCAGCCCATACCACACAATCAACCATGCTTTATTCCGAATGGACTTAACCAACAAACAGTATTCGTGTGACGCAATGGATACTGTGTTCAATGAGGCAAAGGCTGCACTAAAATTAATTATCTTCTCTTCCAATTTCAACCGTCCAATCCGAATCTCACTAATTTAAATAAAATAACAAATTAAGAAAGTATTATTATTATTATAACGGGACAAATATAATCATAACGAAGATGGTTCAGCTAAAACAAAAACGAAAAAGTAAACGTACTTGGTCGATTCATTCACGATTTCGCCTTCTCTCTCTGTTTGCCCCTTTCTTTGTATCATCTTTGCCCATTTTTCACTTCATTGTGTGATAAGTTTCCTTTTTTTCTAAAAAAAAAAAAAAAATCAACTCTCTGATCTGTTCTCTGAATGGGAGCCGTTTTCTGTTCAAGCTTTCTCAACTGACTAGCTGTCTTGCATCAATTCCGCTACTGTGAGAAAATTCCCGTCATTTTCTTAGGAATTTTTTTTTTTTTCTTCACACTGATCCTCTCAGAAACTGATGCATTATCTTGGGTGGGATTTGTGATACCCTCTTCTCTAAATAGCTTGGTCTTTGAGATAGCGTTGACTTCTGGGACATGATTTTCTTGGGGTGCCTCCAAAATTTTGAATTTTGCTGGATTTGGGACGTGATTTTCAGGTAACTGGGTGAATCGGGTTTCTTTCAAAATCCAAGATTTTTTGTGAATTTTCAGCTGGTTATTTTTTTTTTTTTGTGGCTGTTTCTTTGACGGAACCGGGAGAGTAGATTGAATAGAGTCTCTGTTGATGGTCATGGATAAGGATGTTAAGGATACTAATGGCAGCATCAATAAGCCTGCAGCTACTTTATGTACTCCAAAGGTTGAAAATCCTGTCAACGGAGAGTATGATAACGATTCCAATTCGTTATTGCCGCCAAGGAGAGGAGGGATGTCAAGGAACTCAGATAATACAAGAAGAAAAGTGCAGTGGAATGATAAAAATGGAAATAAGCTTGCTGAGGTGTTGGAATTTGAACCAAGGTAAACTGGTTTTCTATTTTCGTCACTATCCTTTATTTCATTGCCAATTTGAACTTTAGCTCTTACAATCATCATGGCCACTGCATTTATAGATGTATTTTGATGTGATTCCTTGTGTAATTCACCTCTATCTTTTTGTCAATCGTGGATTAGATTACTTTATTAGATTCACTTCATAATGGCTTTCCTTCTATTCCTGTAAATTCCTTGGAAATTCCCTTCTAGACAAAAATAGTTTGTAGATTTACTTTTATTCCTGCACTGGGAGCTAAACAGTCATATGGCAATTCGAAATGTCCTCGGAAGAATGACTGTCTCTTGGGGTGGAATACACCTTGGCAAGTGATACAGGGAGAGCCATGTGACCCAGACTTGTGATAATACAGCTTAGTTTTAGACTAGTTTTCTCAATGTTAAGGTCATACTGGTTCTGCATTTATTAAGATTAATCACTGTTTGCTGTTTGCTGTTTGATGCTAGAAGAGAAATAAGCTGAAACTAGATAGATCCAAATTATTTGAAGGTTTATGGCATTTGATTTGTAAAAGTTCTGGGAAGTGTTAGTAGTGATTCACTCTTTGACAATTTTGGGATCCCAAAATTGAGAATTTGTTGTGAGTTTGCACTTTACCCATAAGTATGAGCCAAGCCAGTTGAAATGATCACTTTGATGTGTGCTCCATCACACACTTGAAACTGCTATTGTTTTATGAGTAGTGCAGTATAGTAGTACAGTGTCTTTGTTACGTCTGGTTTACACAATTTTCTCCTCAAAATTTTATATGCCAATGCATGAAGTGTTGAAACATCCATTACTTTTGAAGATTTTAGTATCCTAAAAGGAAAAGTTGCAGGGTATGGAAAGCAGGTGCATTTGGCTCTTTCTGGTCTTGTTTGTTTTTTTTATTATCATAACAATCAACTATGCAATCACCGTGTCCTTTAATATTGGAGTTTCTAGGACGGACAAGAAGTATCTCGAATTTCAAGCTGGTGCAAACCTAATATTTTAGCGTACTGTGTTGGACTTAGTTATGTCTCGAATTCCTGTCTGACCATTAGAGACTCTAAAGCTTAAGCATAGAGCATTCACATTAGACCACAATCTCTTTATAGTTTATACAAAGGTTATTTGGCAGGTTGAAATAATAGGAGGCACTCATAACTGTAGCATGCTTATTCTAATTTCTACCCTAATGAATAAAGGAAAGGAAAAGGAAAAATGATTTTCAATCGAAATTTTCTTGCCTACAAGGCTTACAAGTTCAAAGCATTTGCTCATGCAAATTCAAAGAGCAAAACAACCTTAGAATTATGATATATTCAAAACTATCTCACATCTGACCTCTCAATTATGTCTCAGTGATGTTAGTGACTCGGAGGAAGAAGATAATGAAGATTCTTGCATCTGCACAATAATGTAGAGATCATTCAGACAAACTTTCTGCTGGATTAACTGAGGAAGCTTTCTTGACAACATGGTTTTGGCATAAAAGTTATAACTAAACCTGTTTTATCTTCCTTACGAGGTGGTCGGGCCAAGGATTCAATAACCAAGATAAGCGCCTCCTTGTGTTTATTGATATCTGGATCTGTTCATCTCACTGGAATTTCAAGAGGATTTTTTAGGTGGGCTTTCGGTGAGTTCTTATATGAAAATCAAAGTATACACACATTACTTCCAACACTTCGATTGCCATGACAATAATGATAGCAGAACAGCTTCCATGTAAACGATCCACGTATTCTGATTATGTAAGATTTGTACACGTGTTTTAATCATCATCACCTTTCTGACTAGTTAGAAGATAGATCAGTACTATTTGCTTTTGTTTTCCCATTTCCTCGATACATGGAACTGATGTTCATGAAGCTAGTATACATTCTCATGTAATTATGCTGAAACGTGGTTCCTTTGCAATGCAAGTGACATTTTGTCTCCTGGCTGCTTGCTAGTTACTAACTTACTCTCGTTTCATTTTCCATTTAAGAATCAGCATTTGCTCATAGACTTTATATTCAGTTCTTACATTGATGGAGTTAGAAACTTCAATGATTCATATAATTAATGTATATGCCTCGATGAAATTCAATCGTTACATCATGGGACATCCTATTTTTCAATGTGTCAAATAATTGAAATTCTTGGAACTTAATTTTTGCAACCGGTTCATCTCACATCCAAAGACCCAGACAAGAATCTGACACTCCATTCACAAAAACAAAGCAAATGATAAAGAATGAGACACACAATTACAATGAAATCACCCCAACTGGCTTAGACCAACATGCTGAATGGATAAACAACAGATGTATCAAAACTTTGATGTTGTCCTTGGCCTCCACAAATGTTTTCCAAACCTTTTCTCTTAAATGTCATGGCTTCATTGACAATGAATTGCAGTGGCAGACCCATAAGAATTAGATGATATCAACCAGTTTGAAAGACTGGCATCAACTGCAATCTCTGGCAATAGAGGCCTGGATTGAACTGGTTCTAACCCAAAAGGTGAGAGCTTTAAATCGGGTTCCGGCAACAATGGAACATTTTCTTTCCTCCTGTGCTTACTTGTTGCTGCTACTTTTGCTTTGATTGCTTTCCATTGAGTGAGATTCTCCACAGGGTGAAGCACAGAAAGCATGTATTGGCCACTTAAACTTGTCCCTATTGGTTTCAGCTCATTATCATTTGAAGTAAGTGGAATCCATTTACTCTCTTCTGCCTCTGGAGAACAGAAATTGTCACTGATCTCTTTCTTTCTTGTGTTTTCATCATCAACTTCAATCTCATCATCCCAATCATCATCCTCATCAAACTCATCATCATCATAACTGATATCGGATTCCACATCCTCCTCATCGTAGTCATCTTTACAGTTGTAATATCTGTGATTAGATGGGTATTGGATTGCAGAAGTTGCAGATTCATCTCCATTACTCTCTTCATTTTCGTCCTCCTCCTCGCCACTATCTAAAATCTGATATGCAGTAGGGTTTGGTTCATATATCTGTACATTCAAATTAAAGGTAACTTTCTTCTTCCTGCTTTTCCCACCGGTCTTCTCCTTAAATTCATCTCTTACAAAATAAAACATTCAAAAAAATATCAAATTTACATGCAATATAGATTAAGAAAGAGGAAGAGGGAAGCGAGGTAAGTTCTGACCTGATATCAGAAACTGGATTAATGGGGTTCTCTTTGATAGCTCGATTTACAGTAACATAACAGTCCAGAGCTTCATAATTCCCATGCTTCTGCAACACCAAAGAAAACCCAATTCTTTTAACCAATCAATCAACAAAAGCACAAACAAAAGACAGCATCTTTGTGCCAATTAACAACAAAAGAAGAATCAAAAGCCATCATCTGATGAAAAATTGAAGGTGGGTTTACTTGGTCTGCTGCTGCCAGAAGTTTATATGGAGTTTTTCGACGCTTTCTCTTCTTGGATAAACCAAAACACTGAAGAAAGCAACCCATAGTTAGAGTCTTACAGAGAGAGAGGGGGAAGTGTTTCAATGAGAAGAGAGGAGGGAGAAATGGATTGGCAGTGACAAAGTTATAATAGTTGTTTGGCTCCAAAGAATTTCAAAAATAATAACGTTGGACTTTTAATGATTGTAAGATGCAGTCGGTGCACATAGGTTAGGAGCTTTTGATAATGTCAGTGGGGACAGATACATAACACCTTTGGTCTGCTATTTCAACTGCGAATTGCGGCTCTCATTCTTTCTTATCCTTCCCGCCTGATCTTTCTCTTGTCTCTTTCTTTTATTTCTTTTTCTTTTTCTTTTGCTTTTTTTTTTTTTTTTTTTTCTTTATAAGATTCTCACAGTGGTTTGTAACTTACGCTCAATTTGAACTTTGAATTGATAACAAACTGAACTAGAAAAGATACAAGTTTTATTTTATTTTTTTGTTAAAATATATATTTAGAAGTTTTAAATAAAAAATTGAAGTAATTAATAATACTACTAGTCTACCACTACAATTACATGACAAAATATAGTTTGAAGTGAAATTATATTTTAAGGATGTACAAGCTTTTTAGTTGTGACCATGTGAAGCATAAATTTATTATTAAATTTTTTAATTTATAATTAATTTTATTCAAATTAATTGAGAACCTAAATTAGAATAAAATTTTTTTAAAAATATTTTTTACATACATATAAATTTAAATTTAGATTAATATATTTAAATATTTTTAACTCTTTTTCTCTACTACTAACACATGTTAGTAAAAAAATGTGGAGGTTGGGTTAGTGTCTCAATAGCATTCATTACCTTTTTTTTTTATAATGAGAAAAAAACTGCAAATATAGTCGTAGCAAAGTCTGCTTCTAACTCAAGCCAGGATTAGGAATCTCCATCAAAATGCTTCCTCATGTTCCACAAGTTTGTGCACATTGGTTTGCTTCCTTAAGTATGAATTGACATTCATTACCATTTTCTGTTAAATTTATTATTTATTATACTACTCCTACGTATCTTTTAAGTAAAACAAATTATATAAATTTCCATTGTCAATTTTATTTATGGTACTAATATCCCCTATGATATAACCAGATAAACATCACCTATAATATTGCATAATTAATCATATATGTATGTTTTAACAATTTTATCAACAAGGACGAATCTAAAAGAAGCAAATAAGATCATCAAGTATGTGAATTAAATAATAAAGGATATTTTAGTTTAATCAAAAGTCTCGAGTTTAAACTTTTAAAATGTAATTATATTAAAATTTAATAAAAAAATTTGTGGCAATTGTGATTATGCTAACTTAAATCACCTAATGCAATATTAGATATCAAATGAGACAAATGAAAACTTAATCCACCTCCTTCAAAATTTGTGTATACGTAGAACTTTTTTATCTTTCAATTTTGTTAGTTTTGTGTAAAATTTGCATTGATAGTTAATCTTAACTGCTCTAATATTTTTCTGAATATTTTCTTTCAGCTTTCTCATCCCTTCTTATTAATTAATTTTTCAGTGATGTATAAACTCCATTAAATTTAATTATTTAAACAAATAATTTCTTCTAGTACACCTCCCATGGGGTGTGTATCCAGAAAAAGTTGGGATATGCTAGAAGAAATGACCAACCCATAATTTGGGATCACATTATTTGCAAGTGAGCGGCAATAAAATCTTGGCCCACTATAATCTTAACTCTGATCCAAATTAGAGTCCATTTCGTTGGCACCACGGCAATAGCCACTCGCCTCCAGATAATGGAATAGCTGAAGGGCTATTCTACTTTCCAGTTCAAGTGGGTATACAGTTTTTCATTTGCACCCAGAATCGCCATTGTAGATGGCTGTTGCTGCTGCTGCTTCTACATTCTCTTTTGTGCTAACTTTGGAAGAAAAGTGATGACTTTATTAACTTTAGAACGAAGGACGCCAGCAACAATTTCGTTACACATCTTTATGTTGATCTATGTCTTAAAAAAAAAAAAAAACAGAAAAAGCGAAACTTGCATAGATTTGTGATGATCTTCTCACAGAATAGAAAGTTAGAACTGTACTTTCTCGACGTGCTGCTCGAATGAGCTCACCATGGAATGGAAAGCAGAGATCAAAGGGGGAAAAATCAAGAAAGGTAGCTTTTTGATTCATGCCTGACAGACCCAACACACGAAAAAGACGATTTTTTCAGTGATCCCTCAAATTTTTAGTACCTTGACGATGATTGTAAGAAACGGCGAGATTCTTTCTATTCTAAGTTGCTGATGTGGCAAAAGGAAAACCATAGATAGATAGGGGTTGAATTAAAATGGAGGGCTGAGATCTGATCTCTTACGTGTCCTTTCCAAATAAGAGCAGTAGCAGGGAGAAAAAGACTAAAACCCCAACTTGTGTTTCTCCATCGGTTCTTCCTCCCAGTTGTCTTCAGCAAAGGCAGAGGAGAACCAAAAAATGCATTCTTTTGGTTATAGAGCCAATGCTTTGCTTACTTTTGCAATCACCATTCTTGCCGTTTTGTGCGGCCTTGCCTCTTTATCAGACAACTTCAACTTCCCTTCTCCTTCAGCAGAAGTCCAGGTATCCCTCTCTCTGGTTTTTCAGTAATTTCTCTGTCTTTGTATAGATCTGCAAATTGTAATTTACTGAAGGTTCGATTGATCTTCTGGAGATCACCCTCTGGCAAACATTCTACCCATTTTCTGTACTTTGGAGTTAACAATGAAGGAACATTTAAATAGGAAAACAGAAAATGGTCAATGATTGATGTATGTTTGTATATGCATTTTAGGTGCTGAACATTAACTGGTTTCAGAAGCAGCCAAATGGGAACGACGAGGTAATTGCTGATTTTTATTGGTTAATTGTGAATGGATATTTGGATTTCCTCTCTTGATGAAAAGTATTGAATAAATCATTTTTCTGTCTAAATTCCATTGAATAAGAATTATTTGTTTAAAGTATTTCACAATCATCTATATGCTTAGGCCTTGACTATCAATAGGAATATGTTTGCCAATAATATTTTCTGGATGAATCTTCCTTGCAATATCTCAACAGATTTTGATCTAACCTGAAATAGCTAAAATGTTTCAGTTGGGTAAAACATATGTACCAAAAAAGATCCCAAAATTCTCTTATGCGACTTGGTGGTAGAGTGAAAAGACTTGCATGTGTGAATATGATGCTTTATGATGGACTTCTAATCCTTGGTTAACTATATAATTAATAAGTTTTATTGGGCAGTTGCTTTGATATGCCATTATCTTGATATATCTCAAACTGACCTTTTGTTTTGTGACTTAGTTTATGAGTATTATTAAGTAAATTTGATGAAGGAACACATATCGAAGTCACCAAGTTCCTTTTTTTTTTAGTTCTTCTAATTGTTGCATATACATACATTTACATACAAGTTATTATAAGTGATACTTTTGGATAATCAACACTAAACCAAAATGAAAAGTTTTTCTCTCTTGTTTTCATGGCCATATGAAGATGTATTTTCAAGACACCTCACCTTACGAAAGAAAAGTTGCTAATTTATCATAATGGTTCTAGTCCTTAGGAAAGCAACTATATTATATGCTAGCAAGGCAAATCTATCATTGCTAACATTACTTTGTTTGCTGCAGAAAGGACTTAAGTTTTCCCATGTATTATATATATGTATATTTTCAGCTTCCTATCTTGGTAAATTAGATCCAAATGCTGGGAATCAGCTATAGTTAATTGCATATTATGTGAATTACGCATTGCTCATGTGATCTATACAATATGAAATTGTGTTATCAATCACCTCATATGATGCATTGCCCTCTAATATTCAAATGTTGTCTTTTTACCAAGTCCAAGCCGTAGTGAAAAGCCTTCCTATTCATGCAGGTCAGCATGACACTGAATATATCAGCAGATTTACGGTCTCTTTTCACATGGAACACAAAACAGGTTTTGACTTGAACTCAAGTAACACACAGTAATCAACAGTGCTTCTTTGTTTGTTTTCTTTTCCCCTATTTGCTTCCTGAAATGTAAGGGTGCAGTTGGTTTGAAGGAAAATGGTAAAATGGTAGGGGAAATTGATTGTTAACAATGTACTGACTACTGAGATGTGATACATATCTTCATGCATTGTCCAATTTTCACTGCCCTCCCTTTGTTCTCCCATTTCATCTCAACCGAGCTCATCCAAAGTATTTGACATTTGATATGTCCCGATGTCCAGAACTATTAGGTGGCAATAGGCCCAAGGTTTGGAGGGTCTATCACCAAAGAAGAAAGAGATCCAAGGAGAGCATTAGGTAACTTCCCACCAAGGAAGTTTGAGGCCAGGCTGAGCTGGCAAATTTGTTATGCTGTTTTGTTTGGTAGTACAGGGCCTATAGGCTGTCTCGGCGGGGAAGGGATATGGGGGGAGGCAGGTCACATTGTGGCCACTATGGAGTGAGACAGACGAATGCCTCTGTGGAAGCCATTGGCTCTGGGCCTTTATGAATCTGTAACAATACTTGAATATTTTCTTTCATTTTCTGGGCTTCTACTTTCTATCTAGGATTTATTCTTTTCTGGTTTCGATTACATAACAACATTCAATTAGTGATTGTATGTCATGTCTTGTTTTGGTTCATGAAAAGGATTTTCTATTGTCGTTCTCCACACTGTTATCTACAAAATTACAGATCATGTTTTTCTATTCTTGCTATGACCATGCAGGTTTTTGTTTTTTTAGCAGCAGAGTACGAAACCCCGAAATACTCATTGAATCAGGTAAATATTTGATCAATCTGGATGTAATTCTATTTAGAAACATCTCCATTTAAATTGCAAGTTGTGAGGTCATGGAGCTACAAGTTGGTTGATCTTTGATTTTACTACTTTCTTTTACAATGTTGTATGTAACATAGGTTGGTTAAACTTTTGAGATGCCATTTTACAGATATCCCTGTGGGACGGCATTGTAACTTCTAAAGAGCATGCAAAGTTCTTGATTCATACATCAAATAAATACCGCTTCATTGATCAAGTAACACAACGCTTCGAAGTTGTATTAATTCCAGTTTCCTTAGGCCTTACTCAAGGGTTAAATTAACTCACCATTTTCTTTTTTCATATTCAGGGAAGCAACTTGCTCGGTAAAGAATTTAACTTGACATTGCACTGGCATGTTATGCCTAAGACTGGGAAGATGTTTGCAGACAGAATGGTGATGCCAGGATACCGTTTGCCACAGGATTATAGATAAGAGTTTCTTGTGTAGTTTTTGATGTTGTGGCTGTGGCTTCAGCCTTTCTTTCTCCGTTAAAACATAAAACTTAGACACAGATATAGAAACGAGGATCTGGGAAAAGGGATTCATGTTTGTGAAAATGGAAAGAGTTTGAATACTGACATAGAAACTTTATTGTTTTATTGGAAGGAACACTACGTTACATCTTTTTCACTTCCATTCAGCTGTAGGTTTGCAGTTCATGATTCCCAGGAATGAAAGAAGAATTTCTTTGATTTTTGGATTCCTTATGGTAAGTGGATCTTGATGCTCTATCATATGAAAATAAGCTTATGAATTCATTTAGCACATTCAATACTGTTAACGTAGTCAACTAACGTTATACAAACCCATGAACTGGGAAATGTTCCAAAGAATATTTGTTTATTCAAATTGACTTATGAATTCATATCTACAAACCCAATGAACATAAAGGCTTTATCTTCATCTTATATGCACCCATTCTAAATTGCTCTATTTTAAATTTGATTTTAATCCAATTTTTGCAAAATTTGACTCTAATAAGGAAGTTTTTAGAACCTGTTATTGACTTTTTAAAAAAATATTTTTAAATAGAAGCAAAAGGAGAAAACAAAAAGTATTATTTTAAAGGTGCTTTAAATTTTTAGGCGCACACTAATGTGACAAGAATCCACTATATTAAGACATAGTTTCTTATATTTTATTAAATGCAAAAAAAATTAATTTATTCTCTAAAATGAAGTAAGAGATCATCCAACAAATTTATTCTTATTTACATGAATAGTTATCATTTAAAATCATTTAGAAAACTACACAAGCTTAAGAAAATACTATAAAAAATAAAAAATATGTATACAAAATAGTTTAAAAAATTCAAACAAAATAGTAAAATATATTTTTCTAAAAAATTATAAAAAAATACTAATAGTAATAGGCATAGGCATTGTCCTCTAAAAGCAAAATATTTGTTATATAAAAAAGAAAATATTTAAATACTCATTTGTCAGATCTCTACATCTTGTGCCAGCCGCTCATCTTACCGTCGGCGATAAGCATCTAAGCAAACGAATCTCATCCGATCCAGTGGCAAAGCACACAAATTTTGGATTTGCTGGGAACGGTGCACGAATGCACTCCGTTGATTTTATTTTAACGGTTCCAATTCAGTCAAAGTTTTATGATTTAATTCAATCTGAGCCGTGAAATAATCTGACGGTACACATTTATTGACTGGACTAACTGCACGTGTTCCCCGCAAATCCGAATTCGAACACACACTGCTTAGTTTCGCACTTGACCATCGAATCCCTTTGTCTTTGACAAGTGACATACACGCACGCTCCTTAGCTCGCTCTCTTTCTTTCTCTGTTCCTAATTCAAGACGGCCACAAAACCCTCTCTTTCTCTTCGTTTTTGCTCCTACTAGAAAACTCAAAACCTTCACAAAATCTCTGCTTCGAATTGCAGCTGAAATCCAGCTTCGGAAGGGGGAGGAGAGAAAAAGGTTTGCAGAGGAGGAGGAGAGAGGAAGAGGGGTTGACATGGATTCGGATCAAGGTAAGCTTTTTATTGGTGGGATTTCGTGGGAAACAACAGAGGATAAGCTGAAGGAGCATTTCAGCAACTATGGTGATATCTTGCACGCTTCGGTTATGAGGGAGAAGACCACCGGAAAGCCCAGAGGCTTTGGCTTTGTGGTGTTTGCAGATCCTTCGATTCTTGATAGGGTTCTTGAGGAAAAACACGTAATTGATGGAAGAACGGTGAGAGGATTTAAATTTTATTTTTTTGAAAAAACTTTCGGTTCCTTCTTTTTTCTTGCTGTCAGCTGGAGTAATTTTGTGGTAGTAATTCTGATTGATAGGGCTCGTTTGGGATTATGGTCTTTTGTTTATTTTTGGGACCTTACCGTTTTCTTCTTTGGGAGATTTGGTGTTATTTCTTGCTGGTGCTGCTTCCAACTGCACTTGGTGTTTTCCAATTTATTTATTTTTTATTTTTAAGTTGATAACTTTAGACATTTCCATGCTTGCTCCTTTAGCTTGATGCATTTCTTATTGCTGTTAGTTCAAATGGGTCACCTCTGGATTAGTAATATTCCCCAAATTATACTTCTTTGTTTCCTTCGTCTACTTATAAAAAATTGGGCCGAATTGTTTACTGAACTTTTGGTGGTTTGTTTGTGTCTTTTTTTTTCCCCCTTCCTGTTCATTATAATGTTTTATTTATTTATTTTTTTATGGAATAATGTCTGTCATGCAAGTTTTTTTTTTCCTTCTTCCTTATGTTAACTTGTTACTGGGGATAACATGTCTTTAATTGATTACAGTACAAGCAATGATGCTTAATGGATGCAATGATAGGCTTTTATCTTTCTCTCATTTTGTAATGATTGTGGATACGAATGAATAACTCGGAACATCACGTGAATAGTCTTAGAACATGCAGAACATCTCAATTATTAATCTGGATTTTTTAAATTTGATTTTGTTGTAAAAATTTCTTGTTTGTGGACTTCTAGATATTAAATTATGACATGTATATGCTTTCTTTCTTATTGGGCTGATTAAATACTTGTTTTATTATTCAGGTGGATGCCAAGAGGGCCTTCTCTAGGGAGGACCAACAAATTACTGGCACTATCAGAGCTGGAAACCCTAATTCTGCTAGGAATGCTGGAAATGGCGGAAATATAAGAACCAAAAAAATATTTGTTGGAGGATTACCTGCTACCTTGACTGAGGAAAAATTTCGTGAGTATTTTGAAGCTTATGGCCATGTAACTGATGTAGTAGTTATGTATGATCAGAATACAGGGCGGCCACGAGGATTTGGGTTCATTTCCTTTGACACTGAAGAGGCAGTTGACAGGGTTTTGCATAAATCATTTCATGATTTAAATGGCAAGCAAGTAGAAGTGAAGCGCGCACTACCCAAGGATGCAAATCCTGGTGCAAGTGGCCGTACAATGGGTGGAGGTGGTGGTGCTGGACTTGGTGGCTATCAGGGGTATGGGGTGTCTGGTGGTAACCAAAATGCTTATGATGGTCGGATGGATTCTGGTAGGTATATGCAGCCTCAAAGCACTGGGGGTGGCTTTCCACCTTATGGTTCTTCTGGTTATGGTGCTCCTGGCTATGGGTATGGTCCGGGTAATAATGGCATGGGTTATGGTGGATATGGAAGTTATGGTGGTGCCAGTGCAGGGTATGGTGGGCATGCCGGTGCAACCTATGGGAACCCAAATGTCCCTAATGCTGCTTATGCTGGTGCTCCACCAGGTGCTCCAAGGAGTTCGTGGCCTGCTCAAGCTCCCTCTGGTTATGGTTCTATGGGTTATGGGAATGCTGCTCCTTGGGGCGCTCCAAGTAGTGGTACTGGCTCTGGTGCTGGTGGCCCTGGTTCAGCTCCTACAGGTCAATCTCCGAGTGGAGCTGCTGGATATGGGAACCAAGGATATGGATATGGTGGGTATGGTGGATATGGTGGAAATGAAAGTTCTTATGGAAATCCAGGTGTATATGGCGCTGTGGGTGGTCGATCGGGGAGTGCCCCACTTAGTAATGCTAGTGGTTCAGGAGGAAGTGAGCTACAAGGGAGTGGCGGCAGCTATATGGGGAGTGGCTATGGTGATCCAAGTGGAAATTCAGGGTATGGAAATGCAGCATGGAGATCTGAACAAACACAAGCATCTGGAAATTATGGGACTCCTCAGGGAAATGGTTCACATGGTAGTCAAGTTGGTTATGGTGGAGGCTATGGTGGTGGTCAGGCCCGGCAACCCCAACAGCAGTAATTCAGACTGTTAGATTTCCAACTGGATCGTCAACTTTATCTTGCAGATCCTTCTTTTTGAATGTTAAGCGTGAGCTGACAATGAATTCTTCTTCCCAGCTGCAAAGGAGTGGCTCAAATTCGATGTCAATACACTGTGGGACTGGTTGAGTTGCTTGAATCCCAGTAGTTTGCAGTATATGTTTCCTTAGTCTATAATAAGTAGTATTTTTCAAGAGATACTAGATGATCCTTTCTATATAGTATTTTCACTTGCATGTAGCTTTTAATTTGTGTGGTTATGATTCACTTCTAGTTAATTTGGAATTGTGAGTTCTTGTAGCTATACTGCTATAGTAACTTATTTCACTTAATATGTTGGTTTGATGCAGTTAATTATTTGTTGTCAGATTGTTAATTTTGTGTGACATTCTTATTTTGTTTTCTACCCGTTAAGTGGTAGGAATGTTAGTTTGTAGACACTACTACTTTTATGATGACTAGTAGAAATAAGGAGATATAGTGAAGCTATTTACTGATAGCAGTGGACACTTGGATTGATCTCTCGTAATGGGTAGGGATAATGGTAGTGGTAGTTGAAACTTTGAGGTTGGCATAATCATTTTCCCCCTGTATTTGCACTTGTGTTGTACAGGAGGAGGTGCACGAGTATTGAAGTGGAGCCAAGTGTCCACTCATGGCTGAACACGAGCTTCATAATGGGCTTGGTCTGGGGTGTTCAACAGCAATGAACTTTGTTCAGTCATATTGTGTTTTTCTGGCCAATGCAGCTTCAAATTCTTAGCCTTTGGTCTGAGTTTGTGGTGACCGTCAGAAATTGAGGTGAATGGTCTGAGGTATGTTGACATAGGTAGTCATAGCTGACTGATTGTAAAATTTTGGCTTGAATTCTAGGAGGCCTGTTGATGGCTACACTAGATTGTGGCCTGTGCCTTCTTATACTAGAGCACTCTGTATAATAATAATGTTGGCTAAGTTCCTAAATTAGAGCGACTCTTTTGTGTGGATTCTGTTCTCTTGATGTACTATATTAAATAACCTGTAATGGACAAGATTTCTTCAAGTAGGACTACTCATTACCTTTCTGTTTCCCAACTGTTTTTCAGTTTTAATGTACCTTGTTTCACCTCTCATGGAGTAGAGTTAGAATTTCTCTGTGGAGTGTTTTGTTCTATCTGTTGTCATTTGATGGGACTATAGTTGTGGTCTGTTTTTCTTGTTAGGAGTCTAATAACATTGTCTGGTGACATAATGCATATTTATTTTATTTGTTGATAGTTTTGGATTTGAAATAACATTCTAGTGTGCTTTTTTGCTCAACCATGAGTTAAATGCCATTCATGTTTCGAGTGTAGAACCACATAAAGAAGGTGCTAGAATAATGCGGGTGGTAACAGACACTACTAACATTGCTGCTGGGATATTCCAATACTCTCTGCATCTCAACTTGCATTGCTTTCCAACCATGTCTTCAAGTGGACCGAAAGCATTCTTGGTTTGTTTTTATATATTTTTTTTATTATAAATAAAATGAAACCGTAAATTTTTTAATATTAATTCAATTTGTTTATTTTTTATTTTTATTTTTTACATTTGCTCAATAAAAGTTTGTTGTAAAGGGGATGCTGACATGTGTGATGCCTTCCTCTTGATGACGTGTTAATTATTGATGTAAATAACTTAGATATCAATTTCGGGCCGGTCAAGCCTGATTATATTTATATTTTTTGAATATCAACGTTTTTTGGAAATAATCTTTTTTAATTTCATACATTTGAATTTTTTTTTCTGTTTTTAACTTTTATTTATTAAATCAAAGTTATTAAAATGAAAAACAAAAAATAAAAAAAATAATCTGATCAGCCTACCAAAAGGTCCAAAAGGCATGCCAAGTTTGGCTAGCTTGTTGGGCCAGCTCAATAATTTTTCAAAAAAAAAAAATTAAAAACTAACTACCAAATTATCACACATTCAAAATTACTAAGAAAAGCATTTTTAAATTAATTACCAAATTACTCTTTTTAAACTTCATACAAAACGCCAAATTAAATGTCATTTTCAAGATAATACTCTCCAATAAAAGACATGTTAAAAACGAATCCATCAGTAATTTGTGTCTTATCTGTATATTTTTTGATATAATATTTTATGATTAACCATATTAGTTGCATGAGTAGTCTGTTATTATAAATAGGGACGTATAGATTTTCTGAATTTGTCCTGAAAACTTATACATATTAGAATTATAAAGTAATTGATGTCTTTGAATATTTCAAAATTTATTATTGAAAGGTAACTAACTATTAACAATCATAGGCTGAGAATTGCTACTAAATTCCACTGGTTTGCACAGCAGAAAAGGCAAGAAAGACAGAGCATGAATAAAACTCAATGCAGTCTATAAATAAATTCATCACCTATGTTGCACTTTGCCATGTGATTCAGGAAGCAGCAAATAATGTAAGCTCAATTCTCTGATTAAACAATAAAGAAATGATTGGGGACCAAAAAAAAAATAATAATAACTATTTTCAATTCTGTTCATCAATAGGAAATTTACTTGGTTTGAATATGGAAATTTGGCTTTGCTCAACATGAAGAAGGCCAGCTTTTATAGGGATTGCTGAGTGCAGATAAGTTGCCAGGTCGTGAGAAAACCACCTACATTAAGTAACACAATTTCAGTTAGTTTTAGCACTGCTCAATGATGTATCTGTCACCATGCCACTTAAAAATGTAAGAAACTCAAATTGCAGTCCATGTCACAAAAAAATGCATGTGACAATTTTACTTGTCTCAGTCCCATTGATTTTGCGATAGGATAGAAAATTTTATGTTAGTCTCATCTAAAGGTCAAACAACATTGAAATGAGATGGGACAAGACAAATTGTCCTAAACATAAAAAAAAGAAAACATTTAACTTTGTTTAACTCTGTTATGTTTTTATCATGTTCATATATTGATCATTTATTAATTTGAAACATAATAGAAGCCGTAAGTGAAACACATATATGATAAGTGAACAAATCTAAATCTTAATATGACCGGATGGGACATGAGAAATTTTTCTTTATTCTAATCTTATCCTAATTTGTAATTAAAACACTATTTAGTTTCAATATAATCTAATATTTTGATGGCTTTTGTCCCAACTCCGTCTTGAGTTGCTCAGGCAAGGTTAAGATTTCAGGAGGTCTGTCCCATGCCCACTTTTAATTTAATGGTCCAAAATATATTCCATATTTGGTTTAGATTGAGTATAACTATATACAAATTGTCAGAATAAGAAATTTGAAGTTACTCTTTGTTTTGTTGTGCAAAACCTACAAATAAGTGGTTGAAGTTTATTTATCTCAGCAAAGCATACCTACAATCTTCTCCAAATTTCATATAGGATACATTTGTCCGTTACCTGATAATTTCCAAGTGTACGTGACTTGAAACCAGCTGCACAATAATCAAAATAGTATTCCCATGTCCGGATGAACTTTTCATTAAATCCGAGAGCCATGATTTCACTGACGGCAAGAAAAGAGCTTTTCCCCAGAATAAGTTACTGCAGTAACTTTAAAAGAAAGTACTACTAAATGGCTGTAACTTAGCTAATATCATACCTTTGCTTCTCCAGGAAATTCTTTCTCCACCACCTTAGCGTTTGGTAGTAATGAATTCCTAAGTTTTCTATGTGCTCCACACTGCATTTGAAGTAATTTCTTAGAGTGAAAGAGTAAAAAAAAAAAAAAAAAAAAGGGTAAATGCCCACTTTGTAGAAATCTGCAGTCAAATCTAGTTTTTACCAGAGTCTAGATGCAGCTGCCATGGCTGATGTTATCCTACTTAGAGAAGGTAGGCAACCACCAGGAAAGATATATTCTTTTATGAAATCAGAACTGCGTCTGTACTCATCATATCGCTCATCTGGTATTGATATGAACTGATGGAAGTAATAATCAAGGTAGAAAGTTAGCAACAATATTAACACCAAAAAAAAATATATATTATTGTAAAGACATGGACCCAAATTGCCACTGCATTGCAGCTATTGATGTGTCAATCTGTTAACTGTTGTATTGCCACATCAATGTCTGTACTACAGGCAATCCACTCACTAAAAACATTTGAACATAGAACATGACATGGTTCACGAAATGAAAACCTCAGAATCAGAATGAGAGTAGAATTAGGAAAGAAATGAAATGATTATTCCATTCCATAATTTGGTAGCTCATGGAATGGAATGGCTTTTCGAGCCATTCCATTGTTTGATACACATAACTAACATGGAATGGAATCATAATTGTTTCCCAAGAACTCTTCCATATCCTGTGTTATATTATACCTGAAGAACAAGAAGTCCATCATCTGCCAATACTGATTCACAACAACCAAAGAACTCTTCCATATATTCATGACCAACAGCTTCTATCATCTCACTGAAATATAGCAATTAATATCACATGTCATGCAATGGCTAGCAACATGCTGGAAATCTTGCTATAAGAGTTAGAGGGAGAAAATCTCACCATGATATAATCCTATCATATTTGTGCGTCTTTGGTAATTGGCGATAATCGCAGAGAAGAAATTTGATATGGTCCTGTTAACAAGGTTAACACTCGAAAATTAAAGTAACTTGAGAAACTTTAATTTCATAATACAAATTAGATTACAGGAATGCTGAAACTTTAATGTGAAACATAGAGGTTTAACTTAAACAAGGATAATAAATAGTATGCAATTTTAATAAGCTTCCAAGGTATCTGCGATCTTTTATATCATGAAATTCATGAACCCTATTGAAAATAGCCTAATTTTCCCCCCTATATTATAGTTTTCATCACCTTTTGAAATATACATAATTTAACGACGAGAACTGATTTAAGAAGTTAACAAGTTTAACACCTGAAACCCAGCATCATTGACTCTCTTTTCTGCAAATTTTAGTTGCTCTTTGGACAAAGTGAGGCCAGTGTATTTGCATCCAGTTTGTTTGACAACTTCAATGGCTAAGCTTCCCCATCCACATCCAATTTCAAGAACTTCATGGTTCTTACCTATTCTAGCCTTGATTTATTAAAAAAAAAAGGAGAAAAATTGTTAGAAACCTCAAGCAATATAAGAACTAAACAAGTAATAAATATGTAATAAAAGAAACTCACTTTTTCAATCAGAAGAGAGATTTTTCTCATCTGTGCATCTTTCAAATCTTCTGCTTCATTCTGTTACATAGTTCAACAAAGAAAGAAAAGAAAGCATCTTTATAAACCAGTGCCAATGAAAAACTTGAAGGAAAAAAAAAGATCACTTTCAGGTGTAATTTAATCCTGACCTTGAACACTGCACATGAGTATGTCATTGTTTCATCCAAAAAGAGAGCAAATAGTTCATTGCTCTGAAAAAAAAAAAAAAAGAAAACACCAAAAATGAACAATTAGCTTTTGCTTATACTATCATTGATCATGGAACATAGGGGATTCCAAATCATTTTATTCTCATACCAGATCATAATGTCTAGAGATGTTCCGGCGAGCTTGGGTAATAGTATTTTGCCTTGAGACATGCTCCATGAAATACCTTGCAGAAGCTAAACCAGCTGTGAAGAAAACTGGTGTCCACCAACCCCTAAAGGCATCAAAAGGAGAAAGCTTGGTGTGCAAATATGAGCACTTGAATCTCAGAATCCATACACTTGCACAATCAACATACCTGGCCTTCTTCAATTTTGAACTGGCAGCATAAGAATCTCTGTTGGCTATGAGAATCTGTGATAAAAGTCAGCAAGCTGTGTACATAGAAGACCAAAAGAGATATTTTTTTTTTTTGTTATGAATTGGATTATTGTGCCTACCAAGAAAAGATTTAAAAGACCGTCATCTTTATCAACAAAAGAAAAGTCCCCATTGATATATGCATCTGCAATGCCTAAATCAGCTTGTGTCATAACCTGACCAAAAAATGAAAAAGAATTTCAGTTGATTTGATAAAATGCATCTGCAAGGCCTAGGAACGGTTTGATATTAACACACCTTGCTCATAAAAACCCTTTGGGCTTAAAGCATAGATTCACTTATACCTTATGAATTCTGATACCAAGCCTATAATTGACTCAACTTAAAAACTTAAGCTATTAGATCGAAATCCAAGAACGTAATTGCATGTTTTAGACTTAGAATAACATCAATCTTTCTGGTTCTTATGTAAGTTAAGATTATATACCTTCCAATAGAATTGTGGATTGTGGATTCTCATTACACATCTTAGGAGACACTTTTTTCCTCTTCCTTCAAAGGTAAACATTGTTCCTCCCTCCTCCAATAAACTATAAATGTAAAGTTCAACCATCTCAGTTATTTGCAAAACTTGCAACATATATATCATATCAGTGACTTGAAAGAGTGAAATAGGTCCATGTTGCTGTCACAGAGAAAAATGAGCCAATGACTCTTAGCCATGAGGAAGCTCACTGTTTGACTTAAATCATCTTGATAGAGCTTGGAAGCATGAAAGAAAAACATGTATATCAGCAGATAAATGAAGGTTATTATATGAAAATGGTATCTTTGTTGCTGAAAGTGAACTCACATTAAACATCCAGTGGAAATATAAAAATTTAGGAATCTGGTAACAAAAAGGCGCGCTCCCAGCTCAGTCCAAGAAGGCACCATGTGTTTTGGATTGCTTAGAAGAACACAGTTACTTCCAAGAATACCATGCGCTGCAATCTTGCCAGCCTGAGACATGAAACTTAATGTTTAGCCCATCACTTTCAACGAAATTTCATGACATAAATTGATTGCCTAAACATATATTACTTAGGGCTACTCATTGAAGAATCTTTTAACTTATGTTGGTAGTTCATACAAGAAAACAGGTTTGACTAGTTTCATTCTTCAATATTACAAGTCATTTACGTTTCTTATTAAGTTAGCTCATCTTACCTTTAATCCATCCTCATGAAATCCGTAACCTGAAAAGCACAAAGATTCAGATCAGTGGTGAAGCTGAAGTGGGCCTGAGCTTCAATGCAAAGCCGTGTTTTTGTTCAAAGCCATTCTAGTATTTGAGTATTGGAGTAATGTATATATTTACAAACAATAATTATACGAAGAATGTTTCTTCTGGTTCAAGAAATTATGTTATTTTTCAGAGTTAAAAGAAACATCATTTAAAGCTGAAGAAGTTAAGAACACTAGCAGTAAGAAGAAGCTAACCTGTATAAGCCCCACAAAACCAGATTCTCCTTTTCCCTTGAATGTGGCCTAGCTCATACGAAGCTTTTGTAGCGGCAACAGATGGAACTGGATGGCCTGTTGTCCACTTAAGCGAAGTATCTTTCGGTATATAATCCGGATTGAGAGTTACAAGAAATGGAACGTTTGTATCTCCAAGATTCTGCAAGTTCACACATTCAATGCTAAATATATTTACTCATCAAATAAATGAGCTCATGAAACAATACTTTAGCAGCATGCATGCAAGCAATTCAACTTTGCTCTTGTGAAACAATATATTTATGTGTTTCTGAATTCAGGTTTGAGGTGATTTCTGATATAATGTGAAGGGAAATTAACTAGCTTTTTACTAAGAGAACTGATACTGACCTGAAGAGTATTGAGCCAGTATGTTACACACACTTTGTTGTCTGTGTTTCCAAGAAAATTCCATGCACTCCATGCTGCTGGGTTTTGGGGCATTAAATTTTTGTCACGATGTAGAAAAATATCACTGCCAATACACAGTTAAAGAATAATTCTGCATTTGGACTTCCTTGAATGTAGGCAACAAAAATGATTCTCAATTTGAATTAGCACCATACATTTAGCACACTTACATGCATTTAACCACCCATCCAAACAGTGACTAATCCAGAAACAACTCAATGGAGGGAGGGGGAACAATGATAATTTGGGGGGGGGGGGGGGGGGGGGGGGGCGCGCGCCTAAACTAAAAAACATGAGAATCCTAACATTTCTGACAAGAGCCTCAAATCTTATGTAATTCCCAAAAGAATCTTATGAATGCTACCTTCTTATTGGCATAGGGGAGGCCAAAAAAGACATTGAAAGAAGTTGTAAAAAAGGACGTTGTTTTGAATCACAATCACGAATATTTTTTTTTTGATAGAACTCAATGACATTGTGCGGTCACTATGCAAACATTTGACATGAATTCTATCTTTCTATTTTATGAATTTTATTCTTTATCTAATTTATTTACCTGTACACATATTGAAAAGCACCAAGTATCCTTCGCTCGTCTGGCGTTGCATGGTCTCCTAATATTCTTAGAGCATCAGGAGCATGTAATGCCATTATGCATCCATCATACATTTCTTGAGAACCATCTTTACAATGCACAACACATCCTGCAAAGATTACTTCCAAATTCTGTTACTGAAACAATATTTGGAAAACGAAAACTCCTTTGCTGTTGTGAGTTCACTTATTGCATTTCCAAGTATTTATTGAAAGGAAAGTTTAAGAAGCCCATTATTGGCCTTTTTTTTTCAGATCAGAAGCTCTTCTAATTAAAAAAAAAAAAAAACACTTTTATATAATTTTTTAGAGTTCAAATTTTAGTTTCTACTTATACTTCTCAAAAGCACTTTTTTTAAGACAATCCAAATGGGGTTTTATCTGCATGAATCATTTATAGCAAAGAAGGATTCAAAAAGTAGAAGGAAAATTGTTGATCATTCACCTTTATCAGATGTTGAAACTGAGTGTACCTCACAGCTAGTTTTTATTTGACAACTTCTACTCTCAAGCTCTTCTCTAACCTGATTTTACCAACAAAGAATCAGCAAGCAATTCAGTTCACTTTGTAATTAAGTGACACCAAAAAAAAGCTCTAATAATGTAAAGAACTAAGGTTTACTATCTTAATGGAAACATGGCACCTTCTTAACATAGTTTTGTGAGCGCCATCTAACGGTGAGCCATTGTGGGCGGCCAAAGAGCTGAAATGAAAACCATGTGAATTATAAGTACTCTTTTGGATTATTTGGACAGTAAAACTATCAAGAAATTATTCAACTCAAAAGGGTAAGCTTACGTCCTTTGGTCATGAAGCATGGATAAAACACACGCCCACTTATATTTTACGCTTAAATTGTAATTTAAATAAAAGCTTAAGAATAATTTTATATGGAATATGTCACCGCATATAAAAACCAAGCCACTTTAGCTTGAAGCAAGAAGAAAGAGATGCCCATTTATAATGTAAAATGATTTGATCTCTTGACTGCTAGATCAAATAGACTCAAATACCATATCAAGATGTTTAAATCTACCAAAGACACTGTTACCGTGTAAGTTCAGAAAAAGGTCAATTACAGTAGTACCTGAAGTAAATGGTGATTGCGGCAAAATGAGAGAACTGAGAAAGCAGAAAAGCTCAAGACTCCATCAGAAGTGCAGGACCAAATAGAACCACAAACTGGAACCTAAAGTTACTTAAAATGTTACTATATCAACTAATCAAAGACTATACTTTTATGGAACAGGCAGGAAATTAGATGTAACGTGTCTCACAAGGTAAGCTTTCTGAAACAATTCAGAGTAACCCCTCGACTTGATGAACTTCCCCAAAGTCTCATTGCGATCAATATCTGGGTTCTTCTCAAGCACATCAAGATAACTGCAATCAACAATTTGGTTTATCATTATATAAACACTTGGACAGAAAACCAATTGTTAAACCTATACTGCCAGTTAATTAGTCTTCTGAATTTTCATTTTCATGCATTTGAACACGTGAATAAAGCATAGAGAGTGGCTCATATGCTTATGCTATTGAACTTTCAGCATTCTATGAGCAAAAATAAGTGAAGAATTTTCTGCTATATCCGTAAATAACTTCATAGTATTTGTTGTGTCCAAGCAAAGCCAGTATCTACAAGAGAGGCACTAGAGCCCAAGCGAGCTCTCATGATCTCTCTGTTACTTAAGTCAATAACAACTTTGCAGTTACTAGCTCAACTTGAATGCATAAGAATTTATGAGTAAACCATTAATTAAAATATAAGGAGAAGCAATGACTTGCCTTAAAACGTCATCTTTGAACTTGATGATTTCCCTAATCATTTGCCAAAAGTAGGGATTCAAGACATTAGTCTTCTGAGAAAACAAGCCGGACAAACCATTGCGGCTACCCCACTCATAGCCCTTGCCTTTGTCTAGGCTGACAGAGAACGACATGTCTGATAATTCCATATCAATTCCTAGACTCTCAAACAATTCCATCATATTTGGATAAGTCACCTGTAAACTAAATAATTCATTATTAAATAACTCTCAAACTATTTCTCTCAATATTGTTTTGAAACTATTAGCCTAAGTGCTGATATTCTTTATTTTAATTTTTCTCAAAGAATTTATTTTTATTTTTTTGGAAATTCCCACAATGCCTTTATTTAGGAAAATTATTATTTTTTGAGTATCTAACATGATTTTTATTTGTTTTAAATTTTTTTTGGAATATTTTAATTTTGTCTAAATAGATAACAATAAATATTTTCATTAAAGTTATTTGAAAATATTTTAAATAGATAAAACTTTTTGGCAAAAGTTTATTATTTCTCTTTCTGAAGACATCAGCATTCAGAAACATCCCGCTTGTGGGTTCCACAAAGTTGGACATTTTTCTCTTTCGAATACTCGGATGTTCTCAAGAAAAAGCAAAAGTCCAAGACAAGGACAAGTCATTTTCCCAGTCTCTTTCATTTCATAAGAAAAAACAATTATTGTATTTAATTATTTTTAAACATTTAAAATAATCATTATAAAATAGAATATTAACCAAATAATTTATTTACATCATCATGGTTTTCAATGCATCAACTTATAATATTGGATGTTTTTTACTTAAAACCAGAAAGGTTCTTGATGGACTAGGATTTTAATTTGAGAAATTCTGGACGTTTGTGGATTGGACACGTCATAAATATTTAATCAATATCATAATTTAATATATGGCTAATCATTTGCCTGGAGATGCTAAATTATCGTAAAATCCCTAAACTACAAAACCTAACAACTCATGACGTAAGTTACTTAGCAAAAGATACGTAATTAAAAGTTCAGGTCTTTAGAATAATCTAAACCTATTTTTATATTTTTTAATTTTTTTATTTGTTACTCTTTTATTTTATGATTTTATCCTTATAAATTCCGTCTACGGTAACTCATTTACAAAATTGGGTCACTTTTCTCGTTTTTAAAAAAATATATTATTTCAGTCAAAGGATAATTTTCCTATTTTTAACTTAAATTCTCTAATTCCAAGAGACAATTCTCCATTTAAGAATGGAAAATTGCCAAATTGATACCACATTAACAACCAAACATGAAGGAGAATTCTGCATTTCAACTTCAAAAAACCCCATTTCAATGGATAATTCTCCATTTTGCAATGAAGAATTATCTGTATCAACTAAAATTGTAAGCTCAATTCTGTCTTTCAATTCAAAATGGAGAATCAAGCTATGAATTGGTGTCCTTTGGGAGGGAGAAATGAAAATAATCCAATTTGACAATTTCCCATTTTGAAATGGTGAATTTGAGTTAGAAATGAGGAATAATTTTTGGCACCCAAAAAATAGTTTTTTTTTTTTTAATAAAAAGATTGAACTATTGTGTAAATAACTTGTAATTTCAAATCAAACTCAACATTGCTTTTTGCAGAAGACTGAAAATTTATTTGTCTAAAAAGAAAAGGAAAATGAACAAAAATGTGAGTTTCCTTTACTATGCATAAAACTGCTCTTGGGCTTGTACCAAATCTCAGATTCTCATCTTTGCTTTAATTGAAACACACACCAACTAGGAGAGATTTCTCTTCACATTAACACAAACTTCAAAAAGAAAACTTCCATAAAAATGGAGACAGAGAAACCCAGTTGAACAATGCAAATATTAATATACAGATCTTGAAGTATTATTCTTACTAAAATTATCATCGTTCTCTGTAATTAATCATAACCCATTTGAGTACTATGTGAGAAGAAAATAGAAGAAGAAGAAGAAGAAAAATAAAAAATGAATGCATATGAATTTACCCGGTTGAAGACCATGAAACCCAGGTCCAAATCAACTCCATCAAAGCTAACAGTCTTGGCATGGCCTCCCAAGTAGTCCTCTTTCTCATACAGCACCACATTTACTCCTTCTTTGCCCAGAAAATATGCAGAAACCAGTCCACTAATCCCAGCCCCAACCACTGCCACTCTCATCTTTGCCCTTCTCTCAGTTACAGCAATTAATCTGCACAGATAATAACATGCAAAACCAAAATGGTAATTTTAAGACTTGATAAGAGCATTTTGGGGATAGAAAACAGATACGTGGAGCTTCACAGTCCACACATCAGAGTGTCCAGAAAGACGTAACAGTGATAATACAAGAAATTTCCAAATTGATTTCAGCACATTATGTGTAACTTACCTGTGATTGGAAGACTAAAACGACATGAAAACTCAAAGAGAGAAAAATATTTTTCTCTAGAGCCCAGACGGAATTTTCCAGCAGTCAGAATGCCTTATCTACTCTTGGGAGAGAGAGAGAAGAAGAAGGGAAGAAAATAATGCAGATGCCTTGGAGAGAGAGAGAAAAACAGTGGAAAGGACATGGGAGAAAAGGGTTAGAGAGAGGGGAAAGTCTTGGTCAGCCAAACAAAACTGTCAAACAAGATAAGTAACATAAGGTCTTCAGGCGGGTACCAGTTTTGTATTTTATATATGCATTAATGTATATAGCTAGTTTATTATGTATTTTAAATGCATATATAAATAAATGGTTTTATATGAATGCCCTTCTTGATTTTTCTTTTTACATACTTGGCATTCTGCTAGAAATATAAACATCTCTTGATTTTATTCAACACATTTCTAATATTAACACAACACTTATAGAATATGTGCCAAACACCTCTTTAAATAGTATTTAATTAAGAATTCCACGTTGTGGCCTTAGAGACCTAGATCCCAGCAGCCACACTCAATCCTTTGGTCGCTTATTCTAATACGACAGGTCGAAAATAAATTTTTTAAATATATTATATTATAATAACGATTATGAATCCATAAAAATTATTAAAAGAAATACGTTTGACTAAAACTTACTAGGCGAATGCCTCACTTTATATATTCAGTTTTTGCCCCTTTACTGCTCACATGGCCCACTTAGGCACATGCATATATTTGGTGGCTGTCCCCCAATCGGACCTCAACAATGGTCTGCCTCAACGGCAACCCCTTGTAAAGCTTGTATCAGTTTTTTCCTAACCATTGGGACTCACTCCTGCTGAAAATAATTGATTTCAATAAGATAATATGACTTAGGGTTACATCCACCCATTAAATTCTTTCTCTGTAATTATTTAATCATTTTTTTTTGAAATTATACAGCTTTATTCTTGTATATTAATAGTAAACGCTGCCAACATGATAAGCTTGTTGATCTTCTTTTCATATTTTAGTAAAAAAAATTTCGAAGTGTTGGGGAAAATTTTAAGTAGATATATAAAAGATTTTAGATCAACTTGAGATAATTTTTTTATGGTATACGTCCAGAGTATCTCATATTTGCATTGTATATATGTACTTTGTCAAACTAAAATAAGCTTCATTTATTTTAGATTTTTTTTTTAATAATTTAAATTTTTGAGATAAATTAATTCTTAATATGATATAAGATTCTTTATAACATCATCATCAAGGGTTCTACTCACATATAATGGCGAAAAATATATAGTACAACCAAGAAGAAACATAAAAAAACATAGCATTGCCTACAACTGAGTCAGACCATACACAAATTCTTTACAAAAGCACAACATAAATCTACTCACATATCACGTTATGTTAATAACAGGAAGACCTGCCGGTACAGATCTTTGTCGCTTGCGAGTCTTTAACATCCTCATCTTTAGAATCATGAATCTAATAATCTCCTTTAGATTGGCTTTTCTTGCCTCTCTGAAGTTCCAAAGTTCAGGAACCACGTACCTTCCGCTTGGATTGTACTCGTTTATTTCCAGAAGTGCTGCAGATACAGCATTGAATGCTGCATTACCATAAATATTTTTCAATTCTTTCATCTTACTGTCCTCTTCATCAATCACTTCCTGAAAGTTGAAACAACACAAAGTTATATGAGGAATGTAGACTCGTGAGATAAGAAGCAGATTTCTACAAATATTCAGCCAGCTCAAGATTGAAATAGCTAATGTTCCCTTTTGAAGAATCAAATATATGAAGAAAGAAGTGTATAAAAAGAGTACTTGGAGTTTTCCATTTATGTGTTCCCTTTTGAAAGGATGCCAATTTGGATCGGTCAGGATTGATTGCCAGTGCGAACTCAGCTCTGCAGATTTCAGCTCCCAATCTTCCGGAAATCTCCTCAAGCATATTTCTTTGAAAGATCCCGGATCAACCTCTCCCATCCTTTTAATTCCAAAAGTGTTTTTTCCATCACAGATATCACCCACACCCTGTACAGAAAAAATGAGACGTTTTCCATAGAGATTATAGAAAACGTGAGTGTTTGTAACATGAGAATATAAGATGAAGAGAAAGGCTAGATTCTTACATTTAACAATTCTTTCCGAGCTTCATGGAGCTCAAGGTTAGTTCCATGTTCTTTAAGTATCAGTGTTTGATTAAGAGCTTCCATGGCTTGGAATTCTTCGACTTTCTCAGCCAACTCATTTTGCAGGGTTTCGATCTGGATGATGAGCGTGGAGGCATTTTCTATGGACTTTTGGGCATTCAACTGTAAAATTATTTTCACATCTTATATCAGCTTTAGTATATATCTATCAAGATTCAAGATCCAATACTTGGAACAAGGTTTAGGAATAGCAGTAATGATATTGACACGTTGAAAATTAATCAAGAAAACTCTAGGTAATTGTGTGCATACAAATGTTTATGAAAGACAATAAATTATGCAGAAATATCTCTAGTATTTGGTGTAACGATTGAATATCTTTAGAAAATTGTAAAGTCAGTCAAAGAAAAATGAATATGTGAAGTGAGAATTAAAAGCAACCAAAAAGTCTAGTTAAAATATCAGAAGTGTGCAGAACATCTTAGAGAAACCAAGAACTGACATTCTAGGTCTATTAATAGAAGGCATCAAAAATTTGCTTGTAACTTGAGAGTGAATAAGTAAACCTAAAGCATATCTATTACTTTCACTCTCCAATATCCAATATCCTTCTCTACCCTACGTCACTTCTTTTATGCAACATAAAACCACTTTGTCCATTAGAAAATCTAAAGCTAAAAGCAGCATTTAGCTTCTTTTCCAAGATTACGAACCATACCCACGTCCTTCATAAACAAAAGTAAGCATCAAATATATTTTTCTTACTCCCCAAAACCTAACAGTTTACGCATTTTCGATCCAAGCATTCTCAAGCTATATATTCCACATCAAGATGGACCAAGCCCACTCTCCATACATCAAGATGGATCAGGCCCACCCACAAAATTCCGACATGATACACAAATATATCATTGAATGTCCAGACAAATACAAACAAAAGAAAAGGAAGATGAGATTGCCTACATTCCTTTCCAACTAAATATCAATTGCTTCATTTCTAAGCAAGTACATATGAGAGGAACCATTAACATAAAACAGCAGCTACACATTGATATAAGGCAACGTCAATTCATCACGCAAATCATTTTAATGTATCAATATACCATTAGTCTACTACATCTTCACAATAAAAGCACCTTTACCTTTTCGATCTCAACAATTAAAGTCTTCCGCTCATGGTCATTTTCAAGTTCCCTTTTCTCCAACTCTTCAACTCTCTTTTGCAATCTTTCATTCTTAATATTCAAGATCTGCATATTCCTCGTCTCTGGAAAATAAAAACTCAGATAAGGAAGCTGCCTTATTTAACAGATATAAGTGCAGTTTACAACTCTCAAGTTGTGAAGATTAGAAAAACAAAAATTACAGCAGAAGAAAGTAATAAATGTTTTATATGCCATCTGCAGTTTAAGCCTTAAGCAAAGATTCTGCAACTTCTTTAAATTAGCCCAGACCAAGACATAGAAAAATAAAAGTAAACAGACTATAAGTGATGCGCCAAATAACTGACTGTAGAACCAATAACACTGTTGAAAAAATGATTCAGTTTAATTATATTAGAAGCTCAAATAAAGGTTACACAAAAGATTTGCTCATAATCATTTTAAAGGGAAAAAAAAAAAAATTACTATGTCATTATATGTTTGTTCCAGCTACTTGAAAATTAACAAAGGACAGAGAAAATTATGAACAAAAGACATGTCTACACTGGTGCACTTTAGTGCTGACATTAGGTTGGCAACATGAAGCATTTAAAGGCTTAGGAAAAAAACTACAATGTCGAGAGAAGTTCCCTGATTGTTCTCCTTGCATCATTAAGCTCCTGATGGCACAAAATGATATCCATTATAAACATATAAAGATGCCCAAACACCAAAAATAAAAAGAAAACATGAATGAATACACAATTAAACATTAAGCAAATGATCTCATGCACAATAAAGTACATCTGTTCTGCAGATATTAGGCTAAATCATATTGTCAGTTACTCAGTTATAATGAAGATATTAGGTTAAAATTAAATCATGTTGTCCTCATGCACAAGAAGCTTGTCCTTTGTGCTGGAAAGCCAACAATTATATGAATTTTTAATTTGTAAAGGGTCACAACACCTCGGTCATGGGCTTGTTGCAAGCCATCTTTTTCCACTGTCATGATGCTTAGAGATGTAGAGATTGCATCAATCTGCTGCTCCATTTCCAATAACCTTTGGTTTTTGACATCAATTTCCTTGGCAAGTTTCAAAACAAGATTGTGGGCCTTGTGTAACTCTTCAAGGATAGGATTTTCCATTTGAACCTGTAAGACAAGAGGTGCCAGCAGTCCAGTAAACAACTGATAAATCGAGAGAAGGGAGGGAGGATGGGAATATATGTGTATGGATATGTACTCAAATACTTTGAATCTTTTGTATCATAGACAAATCTACTGGGAGAATTTGTTAACGGGTTGAAGGGAAAACACTTCTAACAAACACGTTACAAACAATTCAACAGTTTCTCAGTACAAATTTCAGAAAAGCTTCAGGTTAGTTACAAACCCATTGTTCAGTTTGTTTATATGTCATATCTATGAATAAGCAAACTAGAAATCAATTGACAAGAGCAAAATCTGTTTTCTGATAATTTGTTGCCTCACAATAAAGGTAAACTTCAATGCCTCCACTCTACATTCCCCAACTACTTCTCTTATATGGCATATCTCCTTATCATCTAAAAACTTCATATAAAGTCTATGGAGTCAATGTATATTGATCTTATCACCTCCGTGAGTTTAGTATGGAGGTAAAGACAGGAAAACCTTGGTAATTGAATAAATCAAATGCAATCAGGCACAGCATAATCAAATAAATTAGAATGCATTCCTCTGCCCACAATACAACAACCAGTTACCCTCTTATGGATTTTTTCTTAAACCACTATAGCTCGACCAAAAATATTTACATTTTTTCAACCCTATTTTGACAAACAAGAAAGGAAAAAAAAAAAGAAAGAGACTTTCCATTTTCTCGGCAACCAACCAGCAAACTGACAACAGGAACAAGCTAAAGTATGAACTTGGCGTTGTTTAAAAAAAAAAAAAAAACAACCGAGAAAAACTGATAGTTGCAGAGAGGGGAAAAGGGGAAATCTGGTCCCCAAGCCAACTTATTCATAGAGCGACAGAACAAGGCAGGAATTACCTTACCTTAAGGACTTGGTTCGTTCATTTGAGAGCTTAGTTCCTATTTCCTAACCCGCTTCACATTGCATTTTCCTAGAATGTGATTCACCTTCTCCATTCTCACTGGGAGGAAATTTTACCCTACAAGTGAAAGTGTGATTCTCTCGTCAAAAGAGAAGAAACAACTCAGTTTGGGCGAGCTTTAAGCTCAGTTCTCTCTTTTTCAACTGTATGTGCAGTTTTCATGTCGCTAGCGTGAGCTTCGAAGGGATGTGATAGACCGGTGGTTATTGTTACCAATTTTCTTTTATTTTTTTAAAATTAATATGACTTCTAATTGTTTTTTAATCTTTAAGAGGGTTCCAACCATGTAATTTTATTGTTACTATATTCATCTTTAAAAATTAATCACCTTATATGTTTCAAAACAATTTTTTTAGTTTTTGTTTTAAAATTCACAAATAGCATAATATAAAAATGTGCTATAAAGTATAGTTAAAAACAATTGCTTTTTGGTATGTTTTTAAATACTAGCATATTTACACTTTTTCTTTAACATTATAATGGTATTGGCCTCTAAGATTCTTTTGTAAAATTTACATTTGTTACGATCCTAAATTTAATAGAATGAGAGTAGAAATTAGAGATTTTTCTTAGCTTTTTTATTAGAACAATATATGGTTTTAATAACTTAATTTTTAGTTTTGTTGATATTAGGGTGTCCTGACTATTATGTGTCTTCGTATATAATAGTCATTAATGAGGTTGCACACTTGAATTATTAATGAGGTTGATATTTATAATAGGTGATGACTGAGATGATTGTAATTTTAAAATTTAGTCCTGTAATAAGTTAAATGGACTAAATCACATGGGTTTAGCTCATTAATAACAACTAGGTTCACATGAAATTTAATAGCTTTTGAGTTAGGCATTCTTCTAGTTAAAGATTACAATAGAATTAGAAAATTTTCTATTTTTATAACTTATTGTGTTAATATATATATATAAAAAAAATGGGATTTCAAAACTACATATAAATTTTGAAAAAAATTCATTTTAATTTATTGATTTTGTAGTGGACCTTGTTTTATGATTAAAGCATTTTGTAGATGATTATATAATTTTAAGTATGTTTTTATGTTTCTATTTATTTTTGGTACAATATGAGAAGAAAGCAGAAACAAAAACTAGAAAACAGAAGGACTAAGGTCTTGGGAAAGCATTAGTTCCTGAGGAGGCGAAAAGATGTTTAAAAAAACATTATTGACTCAATTTTCAAGAGAAAAGAAAGAAATAATGAAGAAACATAATCTAGATTATATTTAGTACATGAAATGTACCTTCAAACTTGGAGATTAATATTAAACAGTTTACTTAATGTAATTGAATAATATTTTTATTGAATTTTTTAAGAAAAAAGACAAAAATATAATTGCTTTCACATAATTTAATTAGGAGATTTACTTAAATCACTCCACATTAGAAAAAGTGTTTGTTAAAAAAGAGCTGAGCAAGGGGAGTGTTTAAGAGGCACTCCCCTTTATTAGTTTGGTTTTATTGGGTTCAAACTAAGAGAAAAAATTGATGGAGTATGGGGGAAACACAAACAAACACAAGTGTGGCAAAAGGCTTTAAGCCTTAAGACTCATTTCACTGTTATAAAACGAAATCCCACATCGAGCAAGGCTGAAACTGCACTAGATGTTGAGTTTATAAAATAGGACAAATTCTATGATTATAAGTCACGGAGCCGTGTGATACACACAAAGCGAACTATTCTTTCGCCTTTTACTAAAGAATACCGTGTGTGTGTCACTTAAAGCGGCAAACGCTTATTTTTGGAGGGGCTTTCTCTTGGAAAGCTCCGCACAATTCATAGTTCGAAACATTTTTATATTTTTGTTCTGGTTCAGGTCATCAACGTCCAGGTTGTGTTGGTGGGGTTTCTTTCTACTTTGTTATATTGTTTTACTAAGACTTTCAATTTTATCTTTAACAGAATTTCATATAGAATGTTTGTAGTGATGCGTTGCTTAAGCAAAACAATTTTCTCAGTTTATAAACTCAAGTCACTTTAAAACTTAACTTAAAAACTTGAGAAAAAAATATATTTATGTCTTTATAGATATGTAACATATTATAAAATAAAATTTATATATATATATAGACAGACACACACGCACGCAAAGTGAGCTAATTGGTTAAATTTATAAAAATTTAGGTTTAACTTATTTAATAAACGAGTTAAAATTATTATTTTAAAGTTTAAACTCAGCCAAATTAATTTAGTTCATGAGTAAACTCAGGTTATTTCTATCTTTACACGTGTTTTGTTGAAAGCTTATAATACAACTCACTATATTTGCTCTAGTAGTGAGGGTAGGGATGGCAATGGGACAGGATCTCACCCAACCGAGGGTTTAGTTTTTCTTGGTATGACGACTGGTGTTCCACACCATGCATTAGACATTAGTTTTAATTACGCAAGACTACAAAAGAAATAATTTTTTTAAAATTTTTAATTAAATTAAAATAACTCGTATCAATTAATCTTTGTGCTTATGGTGGGGTTTAAGTAGTTTTAAATGACTATGGGTTTCAAATTTCATTCTGTAAATATTAAAAAAAAAAAAAAAACTTACAATACAAATTACTTATGTATCAAACAAGATTTTTTTAAGTAGTTTTATCTATGCGCTTATGGCAAGTCAATTCTTTACTGTAAGAGTGATTTTAAGATTTCAAACATAACACCTTGTGACCCAACATTCTACCACTCAACTATTACTGCCTTAAAGAGATACTATTAATTAGTAAAAACTTTATCATGTTTAAAATGGATAAAGTGTTGAATAGCAATATTCTAATAACAATATCATGAGGTGTTTAACTTCTAAACAACTTTTATTTTACGTAGAGAAAAATTAGTTATACATTCGATTATATACATGTTTGTGTTTTTTTTTTTTTTTTTTAAATTTATCATTATTTAAAAAAGTAAAACGATAAACAAAATAAGTAAAAAAAAATTAAAAAATATATAGAAAGAGAAAAGAAATATAAAAAATAAGTATACTTAAATAAATGATTTAGGACACCTGACGTAGCTCTTTGGTGTACGAGTGTAACTTTTTTTTTTTTCTTTTCTCAAATATAAAAAAAAGAAACATAAAGACAAAAAGATAACACAAAGTTGCATCAAGATAAAGCCATCGGACTGGAATTGTCCAAGCTAAGTCCCTATTCACTTTGAAAAAATAAACCCTAATTTTTTCCTCTATTTCCGAGAAAAACGTATTCAAATCAAAAACATGTCTTCCTATTTTGTCTCGCTTTCTTTCTCGCTTTCTTCGCAAATAACAGCGTTGTTGGCAAATCCATCGTCATCCATCTTTCTCTCTCTCTTACCTTCGCATGAAACTATTGTCATTAACTAACAAAACGACCACAGCGCCCTCTCTTTTCTTATTTTCTTTCATTTTTTTTCTCCTCATTTTAAGTTCAATGCGCCTCTTCTCCCTCCGGCTCTCTCCCACCACATATTAGACGTCAAAGATCCATACCAGCTGGTGTTGTCTCCGCCGCTGCCACCGCCGCCGCTGCTCTCTGACCCACCACCATTTTTTCTAGATGGGTCAGCATAGCCGCCGTGAGTCCTGCCCCTTCCCTTCCACTACCTCGTCACTGCTAGATTACGAGCCCAGCACCATCCCCGACCACCACCACCACCGTCGCCACCGTTACGACGACAATGACAGCGATCTTGTTTGGCCGTTTGGCAAGTTTGAGTGTTTAGACAGCGATGACCTCCGGGAAACTGCCTATGAGATCTTCTTCACGTCGTGCCGGTCGTCACCGGGGTTCGGGGGCCGGAACGCGCTGAATTTTTATTCTAACCATGATAATGAGAATGGTGGGTCGAAGTCGGGCAATTTGGTAATGTCGCAGACGAGTAGCGTGAAGAGGGCTCTTGGGTTGAAGATGTTGAAGAGATCGCCGCCGTCAAGGAGGATGTCGTCCGGAGGGAGCAGTGGAGGCTCGTCACCGGTGGGACATGGACATAGTGAGAGTATTAGCGAAGTGAATATTTCACTCACGATGCCTAGACCGAGGCGGCCGATGACATCGGCGGAGATCATGAGACAGCAGATGCGGGTGACGGAACAAAGCGATAACCGGCTAAGGAAGACCCTCATGAGGTCCCTCGTTGGCCAAGTAAGTAGATGTTTTTCCTTCCTTTGTTTCATAGTCAGCCACTCCAGACTAATTTCTATTCTGCATAAAAACAATATTTTAATAAATATATATAACTTTAAAATTTAAACATTTAGCCAATAATATTAGCGAGAATTCCAATCTCAAAACCTTATAAGAAAATATCTAATGAAGAATCCCATGACCAACCTCATTATTTTCTTCTATAAAAAAATGTGCATGAAAATGGTTTTTGTTTTTTCTATGTTGTTTAATGTGTTTGCTTTTGATTGTTTAGACCTAACTTTGGCATTGTCGTCAATTTCTTCTTGTTCCATATATTGCATTGACAAATCCATTTAGGTGTAGGTGAAATGGCAATCACCGTTAAAGAGAAGCGTGCTCATGAGAGATTATTGTTTCCATATTTTGACTCTACATAGAAAATGTTAATATAACGAGAGTTGCTATTAGAATGGTGTGCACTTACAATGGATAGTTGAGAAAAAAATCAACTATATTATTTAATGCCTCACTATTATTCTATTGATTTTGATTAGTCTTATGATTATAAAATAATATTTTAACTCCATAATTATGTGTACATATGATAAATTAAAATGCAATAACATAGAAAATGAGATACTAAGTGAAATAACATATTTTGTTTTTGGATAAATATGTTAATTTTACTATTTTATTTCATTTTATAAACATATTTGAAGTTTGGTAGACAAATAACATTACTCACCTATGTCATATATCAATTATTTATTTATTTATTTATTTTTTTTAAAGTTTACACTCAAGAACATTTTTTTGGATATGAGATTATATGGTGGAGACTTGCATATATTGCTTTGTCATATATCAACTTATTGCCGCTTGATCTTATGCTTTTTCTTCCTAGCTTATGAATATAACTTTTGTGAATGCTCGTGTACAGCAGATAGGCAGGAGAGCAGAGACTATTATCCTCCCCTTAGAACTTTTGAGGCACCTAAAGCCTTCAGAATTCAATGATTCCCATGAGTACCATTTATGGCAAAGGAGGCAGTTGAAGATCCTTGAAGTAGGACTCTTGCAATACCCTTCAATCCCTCTAGAAAAGGGCAACACATTCGCCATGCGTCTAAAGGACATTATAATATCTGCAGAGTCAACTCCATTTGACACTGGAAAGAACTCAGACGCCATGAGAACCCTTACCAACTCTGTAGTTTCCTTGTCATGGAGAACAACCAATGGCACTCCCACTGATGTTTGCCACTGGGTTGATGGGTTCCCTTTTAACATTAACATCTACATTACTCTCCTTCAAGCCATTTTCGACGTTAGAGATGACACATTAGTCCTTGATGAGGTTGATGAGCTACTAGAGCTTATGAAGAAGACATGGTCAACATTGGGGATAAATAAGGCAATTCACAATATGTCCTTCACTTGGGTTTTGTTCCGACAATACGTAATCACAGGGCAGATAGAATCTGATCTTCTTTGTGCCTCGTATACTATGTTAACTGAGGTGGCAACTGATGCTAAGAGAGAAAAGGATTATTTTTATGTGAAGATTTTGACATCTGTGCTGAGTTCAATGCGACAGTGGGCAGAGAAGAGATTGCTTAATTACCATGAGCATTTCCATAGGGGCAATCTGAGCCAAGTTGAAAACCTTCTTCCAATGGTGTTGTCAGCCTCTAAGATTTTGGGTGAAGATGGTACATTCTCAGACGCGGAAGGAAGAGAGAAAGGAGAATTCAGCGTTGATAATTCATCTGAGGATTGTGTTGATCGTTATATTCGATCTTCTATAAAACATGCATTTGAGAAGGTATGAATATTCTTAACTTATGTTTTGCTTAGTAATATGAATTACTCATGTCACCTTTGATGTAAGACTAATCTCTGCATGGCTTTGATGTGCCCGGGCTACTAGTGATTCCAGTAGGGCTAAAACTCTTGACATTACTCAGAATTCGCCTCATATGAAGCTTAGTTTGCCGACAAGCCACACCTAGTGTTTTCATATTACACATCTTTGATCATAATGTGTAAGTCTTTTTTCTTGTGACTATAGATGGTAGAGGCAGCCAGTGCCAAATCTGCTGAATCAGACCAAAAAGGAGAATTAAGTGAAGTTCTGCTTCAATTTGCTCAAGAAACCGAAAATTTGGCAATGAAGGAGAAGGAAATTTACAGTCCAATACTAAAGAAATGGCACGCAAATTCAGATGCAATTGCTGCGTTGACACTGCACAACTGCTACGGGACGGCGCTGAGACAATATCTAAGTCACATGGGTTCACTGACTAGAGAGACAGTTGATGTGGTGCATAGAGCTGCAAAGCTAGAAAAGTATTTGGTCCAAATGATTGTTGAAGACTCTGCTGAGTGTGAGGATGGTGGGGCAACAGTAGTTAAAGAGATGGTTCCCTATGAAGTTGACACAATCATATTGAACCTTCTGAGAAAATGGATAGATGAAAGACTTGAAAGAGGCAGAGAGTGCCTTCAAAGAGCAAGAGAAACTGAAGTGAGTTTCCTCCCTCTCCAGAAGAAGAAGAAAAACTTGATTACTAGTGTTTTTCTTGAACATATATTATGATTTATGACTAATGCTGTTTGTATCTTGCTTTGTTTTTCTTTTATTCTAGACATGGAATCCAAAGTCCAAGTCTGAGCCCATTGCACAATCAGTTGTGGAGCTAATGAAAATGGCCAAGACCACTGTGGAAGAATTCTTTCAAATTCCTATTGGAATTACAGAAGATTCAGTCCAAGATCTTGCTGAAGGGCTGCAAGATCTCTTCCGGGAGTACATGGTGTTTGTTGCATCATGTGGTAAGCACAATGATCAAATAAAAGCAAGCAAAAGATAGTTAACAAGTTGATACAAGGTTTGGATTGCTTCTGAAAAAAAGAAGCCAAAGAGAAGTAGAAGTAAAAGTTAAAAAAGAGAAACATCCTCCGCTTGCTTTTAAAAGTAGAATTTTAGTTTAGAGGCGCTTTTCCTTTTGCAAAAAAAATCAAAACAATGAATTTTTATACAAAGTGCTTCTTTTTCAAACTAAAAGCAGAAAAAGGTGGGCAAAAGCCAATTCAAACGGACTCTAACTAGCAAATTGTGCAGCATTTTTCTGGGTTACTTTGTTTTAACTTTTGTTCTCTTTCAGGTGCAAAACAAAGCTATATTCCCTCTCTTCCCCCACTTACCAGATGCAACAGTGCTTCAAAGTTTGGCAAGCTATGGAAGATAGCAACTCCCTGCGGTCTTGTGGACGAGAACCATGTAAGAATAATAAACATAAATGAAGGTCACCATGCTCGTCCATGTACTAGCCGAGGGACACAACGGCTCTACATTCGTCTCAACACCTTACACCATCTCCTTACTCAAATCCAGTCCCTTGACAAATCACTGTCTGTGACCCCTGGTGTAGTTCCTTTAGATCGCCATCGTGCCAAAGAAAATACTCAAAGCAACAGCACTTCATACTTTGAGATAGTTAACTCATCCATCCAATCAGCCTGCCAAAATGTATCAGAAGTTGCTGCTTTTAGGCTTATATTCCTTGACTCAAACTCTGTCTTCTATGATAGACTATATGTTGGTGATGTAACCAATTCTAGGATTCGCCCCGTGGTGCAAATCCTCAAGAGGAATCTCACTCTCATGTGTTCAATTCTTAATGATAGAGCTCAAGCCATGGCATTGAAGGAAGTTATGAGAGCCTCCTATGATGCATTCCTTATGGTTTTGCTTGCTGGTGGAATCTCCAGGGTTTTTAACAGGACCGATCAACAGATGATCCAAGAGGATTTTGAGAGCTTGAAGAAGGTTTTCGGCTCCATTGGAGAAGGACTAATAGCAGAAGAAGTGGTGGAGAAAGAGGCTGACGTAGTGGAGGGAGTATTAATATTAATGGGACAAAGTACTGAGCAATTGATGGAGGATTTCAGTGTATTGACTTGTGAGAAAAGTGGGATGGGAGTCATGGGTAATGGACAGAAGTTGCCAATGCCTCCAACGACGGGAAGGTGGAATAGAACAGACCCCAACACTATATTGAGGGTGTTGTGCTATAGAAATGACAGATCTGCTAATCAGTTCTTAAAAAGAACATTCCAATTAGCAAAGAGGAGATAATAAAAAAAAGAGGAAGGCTTTCATTTCTCTTGGTAGGATTCGATGCTATAGTACTTTTGCTGCTATGCCAAAAGCACTTTTTCTGCAGAATCACTTCCAGGAAGGAATCGATGGAAATCTTGCAGATTGTGAATTTGTAGAACTCACAGCTTCTGAGGTGGAGAGAGCGTTGTACATTTTTTTGTTATTCGTCATTAGACAATTTTTGAGACTCAGAAACATCTGCAGATTGCAGAATTACAATCCATTGTAAATCTATCCAAAGAAACTTTTCTGGAAAACGACGGAGAAATAGACAGTTTCTTCTGTAATTTTAGTCTAAGAGTATCTTGTAATGATGCTACATTTATCTACAGGGTTCAGAAAACAAACTACTTGAGCCTATGCTTACAGATAATGAAATTGGTGCTTGCAACTAAAAATGGTAAAAAAGGCCAAATAAATGCAATTCCATGCTGGCAGACAATAAAATTTCTGTTAGCAACCTAAAATAGTTGAAAAATAACATAACAAAATTGCATTTTATCTTCCAATTTCAGTGTTTACTTCTAGTCTGATACACTTCATGGACCAGTAAAAAGTAACAACTAATCAATTTGCAACATGTAATATGCAAATAAACACAAGAAGAAAAGTAAATGGAAACCAGTATCTACTTAGCAGATATAAAGGCTAAAGATAAAGAAATGGGATAGATATGAAGTCTTCACTACTCCTTGATTACTCCTGGTTTTGTAAAAATTAGAAATATTATCTAGTTTTATTTGTTTTGTTTATGTTGGTTACAGCACTATTTGCTTCTAGCCATTCTAACCCTCTTTTAAGAGAATCTATGTTAGCCGTGTTAAATTGCACACCCTGATCCACACTCTATTTGCTGGGTGAACATAGCACCTGTCATGACACATAGACTAACTTGCACACTTTTGCCCACTTGCTTTTGTTTGCACATGAGATTATACCTTAAACTTTATATTACTTTATACATGGGTAGATGTTTTATTCTTGTAACATGGTTGAAACCAATTTGTTCTGTCCACCTAAATATTTATCTAATTATTTATCTAGTGCATGCACGTATTTAAAACTCTAATCGTGCATTGATATATAATCTTTTGCAGCATCAAATTGCTTCAGATTATTTTGAGAACATGTATATCTGACTACTTTTGCTGTGAAATCAATCAGCATAAGAAGGAATCCTTTGTAATCTAATAGTATATTACACCAATATATTGTGCAAATCTGTCTACTTCTGCCAGTCCTCATTTGTCTGAACCAGAAAATCTCTTGAGAATGTCTTACTCTGATCATATTTGCTGTCAAAATAGCTATTCCAATAGAAGATAACTATTGTACAAGCCACATAAAGAATGTGGACCATAGAGTAAGTGAAACTGTGGCAAAGGCATAAGTTGCTAGCATGATAACTGAGCATTCTCCCTCACCAGCTCCAAATAACTGAGTAAACGTACCTGGAAGATTCATGAACAAACATGTTTTCGACTGCGGACCATGTAAGAAATGCATCAAAATTTTCTGCATGAAGTGCTATAAATGGCAATACTAGCAACCTTTGTTAAGAGTAGTTCTTTTTATTGTCTAATCAATGCAGTATAACTGTGAATTTTAACACCGGTACTTTTGCTTGATTCTTCCAATTCATTTCAAAGATGGAATTAGTTCGCTATAGCACTATACATCATGAAACAGCAACACCAGTATTCTGATCAACTTACTTATGGCTACGGCAGGTGGAAGGGCAAATTGAAGCAGCAAAGCAAACTGATATAGTGGATTATGGTGGATCAAGCCAAAGTGTGCTGCACCTCTAATTATGCCTACACCCGCCATTGGCGAGGCGATATTTCTTATTACAATGATCCCAACAATTGACCTGAGCCGTATGCCTGAACCTTTTAAACCTGAAGAAAATCCAAGATATTGTTAAACTCGTCTTCATTTTCAAGTGTCTACAAAAGGAACTCAAGACAACATTGAAAAACAAGTGAGAAAAATTCATGTGTAATTACTTTACCCTTAAGAAGGTTGGCACCTACTAATAAAGTCATTACTGAAATGGCGGCATCCCTGCAAACCAGGAAAAGAAAATATGTGAGATCTTTCTCTTGACAAAATTAAAATCCAACCAATCATCAATATAGCAATGGTTACTCACCCCACCATGGTTGTAGAGTCTTGAACCACGCGGAGAGGAGCTCCATCTCCAACTAATACCTTTCGAAATGGAGGAGTTATGCCAATTATCATACCAATGATCTGCATATCAAAAAGGAAAGAAAAAGTATCCTTTTGAAGAATGAATAATGATATTTCAGCATAAATTAGCATGCTTAGAGAATAATCTCTCCTTCCTTTCTCGCTTTCATAAGACTATCATAAATGAAGAAAAAGATGCCAGCTTTGAGATTCAATGTTGCACTTGATTGTTGATTTCAGCTATGTTTTTCAGAAACTGTCTTTTTTTTTTCTTTTTTCTTTTTTTTTTTTCCTTTTAATATTTAGCATGTTGCATAATCAAAGGTTTGCTGCATGCTTTATGAATGGAGATTCCATCAATAATTTGCACCATTTAGATTTGATTCAAATTTTACATCAGCACTCATTTTAAAGAATCTCTTGGAAATTACCCTAATTCTTCTTGTAACTTGCATTCTCATTCTAGAAATTATACTATCTTCAAATATATTATCAATAGAAAAACACTAAGAAGATGAGAGTTGAGTTGTATGACATACTGTTCCAACCGTGGAAGGCGTTAGTACTTTCTTCAGATTGAGCTTTGCCGCAAATGTTCTTAAACATTTCATAAACTTTTCCGTTTCTGCTACCTGCAAAAATCAGGAAAAGCTTAAACACAATTTCTATTTAATGCCTTTTATATCTAAAATTTCTATTTAAACATACACATGCAATACAAAATTATGCAAATAATGTTAATAAAAATGTCTTAGAAGATTTTAGAACAACCTTTTCTTTCCCATCCGACATTGTATATTCGATATCAAGTGTATGAGCATTATCTTTATTCTGATTCTTGTCTCCGGCAACAACCAATGGTCCTGTGGAGCATTTTGAAATGTCTTCAGGATCTGATTTTGGTGCAGAAAGTGGATTTTCTGTGGAGTCATCAACTTTGTTTACAATGGAACTATTGCAAGAATAAATGCGTATAAGGTTGTACGTATAAGTCCATGTATAGATAGTTCCTATCTGAAAATGCAGATTCAGAAAGTGAACGTTTTGTTCAGTGATTCAAAAATCTCAAGTTATTCTCACTATGATGAACATATTTGCATGAAAATGCCTTCAGAGAAAATCATACTGCTATAGACAGGGAAGCATATGCCATTGCATTTCTGTAGCAAACATCAGCTGCTCCAAAAAGATTGCCGCTTTCTTTACACACAGCTGGGACAATGACAAGGGGCAATAAACCTAGATTTCCTGTTTAGTGTTGACATCAAACCACAAAATAGTCATAGACTGATTCATTTTTCATTCCTGGGAACCATGAATTCTGGAATGATGATTCTTGGGAATGTCAAGATTGCTAAAAGGACACTTTAAAAGTTGTAAACATGCCTGTGGAACAGCATCCCAACACAAGACCATGGAGCTTGTGAGGAATTTTAGTTATCTTAATAAGTAACCATCCAAGTGCTGTCCCAATGATTAATGTGAGAAGTGCATTTATGGGCATGAACCATCTGCGTAATTCATGTTAGCAGGAAAAAAGAGAGAGAGAGAGAAATGAACTAAAAAAATTGGGAAAGAAACATACAACATAAGCATGCTTTTAAATGTTAATGTCTCAGCCAAGTTGCTATACACAAGTGCTGGAGTGAAGACGAAAAATACCATCTGCAAAGAAAACAAATCCTTGGATTAGTTCTAAGTCACCAAATGATCATATACTCTGGTATTTCTTTTGTTCCTTAATGGGCAAGAAAAATATAAAATTTCAAGCTAATACAAAATTCTTTGATGTATAGCATGACAGAGTTAACTATACTCAGTCCATTTCATCTCTTCAAAACAATCAGCATATATTGGGAAAAAAAATAGAAGTTTCTTACTTTATTCTTAAATTTCATGATAATCGACTGCTAAATTCATCAGATTCATGTGATTTCAGCAAGCTTACCTAAGGGATCCTATTAAATCATGTCAGAATATGCGCATTGAAATTCAAGAAAATAAGTATGCAGAAAACTAGAAACAGATTAGAAAAAGAACAAAATGAAACTTACAGTATTCAAGTGCTTCCTAGCATCCTCCCCCAGTATATCAAAGCGTTCCATTGCAAGAAATGACCCGACACCAGTAATCAACAGTAGCTTTAGAACTGGCATTAATGCCGTAACGAAGAGCTCTAAGAAGTGCATCTTGTCTTCTTTCTCTTCAATGATGAATATCAAATTCTTCCTCTTCTACTCTCTCCGCTGCAATTTTAATTGCATTGCTCACAAAAATGCCATATAGAGATTTTCAGGAACATTTCAGAAGCATGTTGTGACTTGTTAATATATAGGTGTAGAGTTGGTAACATGCATACATGTTTACAGATATTTTTCGGTGCCAAGAAAGAAGAAATGCTTTCAGCTGGAAAGTGAAAAGAAATCAGCTTATACAAAATGCTAGAACCTGATGCTTAATCTTGGTTTTGGGAAAGCGGTGGGCTGCACTTGCACTTGGGTTATTATTTAAAATATATAAAGATTTTCTTGTGTAAGTGTATCTTGAGCATGGAGAGAAATATACTCTAAGCCACAAACTCAAAGGTGCACGAGGAATTCAAATTGTTCTCAAATACAACTTTTTCAAAACCAAAATGAATATCTATGTATGCAGTTTTGCACTATATTTAATTTAAGGTGACTAGCTCCATAGCACTGATTATCATATCTAATTAAATAATCATGATGAAAAAGCTGAATAAAAAAATTGGTAAAGAAACATGTTTCCCATAAGGTTTTGAAATATAATTAACACATCACGTGGAAGGCAGTAGAAAATTTCACTATAAACAAAATATAATATATAATGGCTTAAGTGCTTAACTATCTCCAAAATCTGTACCTCAAGCTCACTTAGGGAGTGTAACAGGAGGAGTCTCTCGTTATTTGGTTTATAAGTGAAGGGAAGGGAATAAGAAGAGAGAAAATGTATAAAATTATTATTATAGCTTTATAAATGATAAAAGAGTATAAGTTATAGGATATTTTTGTCGAAATATTACAATTGTTTCTTTCTTCTTCAAAACCCTCCAATTTTGGGGTGAAGGGATGGAGGGAAAATGGGAGATAAAAATCCCTCCCCTCTCCTTCAAATTCCTTCAACCAAACACTGCCTTAAAGGCTTTTTAATATTTTTCTTATTTGTGCATATACTCTAGAAGCCACCTCACTTCACAAACATAGCACAGCACAAATGAGGTGCTCTATGCAAGTGGTTAGAAGAATCAGTATCTATATAGTATACAGGAATTGCATTTGCGCATGCTCCATGTACTAATGCTTTTTTCTTGCTACTAGTACATTTTGGAGTGGTCGAACACCATGAGAGGTTGAGATCAACTTTATTTTTAATTTTTAGCTTTTTTGAAATGTTCTAACGAATAACTTCTATATTATTGAGAGAATTATATAAAGTTAACTAGAACATCATGATTGTAGAATATTATTTTATAAGTCCAACATGAAATTCTTTTAAAATTCTTTTTGTTATTTGGTCCTATCATTTGATCTAAAATTAAAAAAAAGATAATATTTATTTAAATTTTTCACTTATAAGTAATCTATAAGTATCTTTTTATTAAAGATACAAAATTAATAAGAATTTGAATCTTGATTTGCCGTAATTAAAAGTGGGTATAAGGCATGATGTCTCAGTGTCTTGTAAAACAATTTCTAGATGAGACAATGAAATTTAAGACAAACTTGAATTTTGAAACAAGACCACGGCTTTACTCTGTTCCAAGAATACCATTTCTTTTTTGTCTCGTCATCCCATCTTGGTATATATTCTTAAAAAATACAAACAAATTAGTCAAAAGAGCTGTCATTTTTTATTTTAGAACTTGACAATGGAGAATATATTTTGAACATATTTTATAATTGAGATGAGATGACATGAGACGAAGTGAAACTTTGAGAGGAGATTTCTTCTCTTAACTAATTTCTAAGATAGGATCAAGATAAGAAAAAAATTGTGTTATCTTGTTCTATGTCTTAATCATTTCGTAGAGAATTAGCTTCGTTAAACTAATCTTATTGATAATTTTTCATTTATTTCTATGCATATACTTTATGAGTTTTTATACTTTAACTGGAACTCTAAATTTTATAAAACTTCAAAATTGAGTCTCAACATAGTTTATGACTATGCACATAGTTTACTTAAGTTCAAGCCATAAAGTAAGAAAGGAGAAAGCAAAAATGTTGAGGGATGCACATGAAGCTTAGGCATGCCTCTGTTTAATCACTTAATTAATCTATGCCAAAACGTCATGCTTTCCTTTCTCTAAAGTATGCTTATATATGTAATCACAGGAATGAAAGTACTATTTTTAGTAATTAATTATTCTCTCCATTCCCCACCACCAATATTGCTAGATCAGTGGGGAGAGGGTATGAATTGGTCAAAGCAATATGCACTAAGCAAAGAAAATGTGAAGCACTATAAAAGTAGCCATCCCAAGCCATAAGAATTAATGTGATTTACAAGTCATCAAACATGGTTTCACCTAATCTAGCACCCATGGAATATATAGTAGGGTTCAAAGGGAAATAATTGATAGGTAGAAAGAGATTATCCAAATCCAAATTCTTCTGAATTCCTTGTTTCAGTCATCTAACAAGTTGCAGATGTAGAAGTATTATTTCTTCCTTTAAGTTGCAATCTAAAGGATTTAGAGTCCAGTGAAATTTTTTTTAAAGAGTCCTTAAAAAAAAGTAATAAACTACTACATTAAACCTCACTTTTTAAATAGGATCATTATTTTTCTATGTCAACTTTAAAGAAAAAATTCATACACAAGAAAATAACATGAACAAAAGAGAAACACGAGGATCTCTAAAACAAGTGGATAGAATTGTTGCAATATCAAGAACTTAAAATAAAAATATAATATAGATTTTGATAAGTCTTAGTAATTTTAAATAGTAGCTAATGGATGCTAGCTAGGATACTATGCTCAGTTATATCATAGCTATAGTTAGGAGACAAGAATAATTTAACATCAGCATATATAGCGGATGCTGTTCATAAGAACAAAATTCTATTTTGCTATATTCTGCATGCCACTATGTTTAGCCCAGTAAGAGAATTTATACTTCTTACACTTCTTGGTTTGGCAGCTTCCTCTGTCATATTCTTCCCATTTGGTTGGCAAAATGATTGCTTTCCACATATTCGAAAATTTCAACATAATATCAGTATATCACTATTTTGTAACTCAGTTTTTTTTTTACAAACTATATAATATTTAGTATTATATTAGATACCAATTAATTTGATTCGACACAAGCAAAATTACAAATTAAAAAACTCTTTTTACTAAAATTTAAATCAGTAATATAACTAAAACTTGAATTTACAAAATCTATTTTTCAACTCATTTAAATTTAAATTATATTTGTTGTTTGAGACACATTGCATTGCTTAATTTAAAAAGGATTTACATGAGCAATTATGGGTTAACATCACATTCATAAAAGATTAATCATACACATTCAATCAATGGTGGGAAAAATATACATACTATAGAAACTGAATTTTCTAAAATCGTAAGGGGCTTAAGGATTGAGCCAGTTACCTTCTCAATATACTTGATAAAACTCTTCCTTCCTTTGGAGCTTTATACAGCATCAACTGTGATTCAACCTAGGCAATACGAAATACACACATTTGAACGTATATGTACATATAATAGAGGCATTACAGGTAAATTTCTTATTAAGTCTCTATACTCTACAATTATCCCAATACCTATCTACTCCCTATGACTAACTTGTTTTGTAAACTATTATAGCAATTTTTGTATAAAGCCAATTCATCTCTTTCTTGTATCTCCATTTACAATGCCATCTAAGTTTAATCCAAGATTACAAGTTATTAAAATCCTAAATAATAGAATAGCATAAGTACCTCAATATTTTCTTCTCTAAATTCCGAAGTCAACCCACCTCCATAAAAATCAAACCCAATTAATTAGGCAGAGAGTTATCATTGAAAAGCTTCAAGTTTCTGGATAATATTTCTCTTATATGGCATTTCAAGAAAATCACTAGAATTATCCCATGCAAGCTAGCTCTTCTTCCTCTCACCACCAAAGCTCTCTTATCATAGCTAAATTTCAAAACGCTCTCTCCTCTCTTATTGCTTTGTTCTCGGCTTACTAGGAGAGAAAGAAATGGCCTAATGCTATTAGTATGGGATGGCCGAATGAAGATGTGGCACTGGCAAATGAAAAAGAAAAAAGAAAAGAAAAGAAAAGAAAAGAAAAGAAAACATGCTAACTTGGTAGGACTTGTAATAAGGACGGGTGGCATTGACCGAAGGTCATGTGGCAATTTAGAAGAGCCTCGTTAACTTAGATAGGATAGTTGGCAATTGGGATTTTGTGACACCTAAATAGAATGGTGGCAAATGCACAAAACTATCGGTGGCAAGGTTTGTATCTAGCAGAAAAAACTTCATGTGATAATTGAAACATCTCTTAAGTAATTCAAGACTTCATGTTTGTTAGGAACTCATAACAATGGTTAATGGATTCTAGTTTTCTCCTCATGAAAGCAAATACAGTGACCAATCTTATGCAAACCATAGGTGCCATTACTAATATAAAATCAAGCTCAAAGGCATTAGTCTGCAGATGTATTAAATATAATATAAAATTAATCTTGAATTTTTTTTTAATAATTTAAGTTTTTGATATAAATTGGTTTTTGAGGATAGGTGCTAGCTTGGCACAGACTAGAGAGTGCTTGTTGTTCATCCATTGCTGAGTGCTGCTAGTGCTGGGTGTGTTGGAAGAGTAGTCCAGGATTCCTGAGGCAGATACCAAGAAGATTCAAGCGACGTCCTCACACCCTCCTCCAATGATCTAACAAAGAATAATGGGAATGCAATAAATTGAGTAATAATGTCACTTTCACACCATGCCAATATCAAAATTGCACTATTCTTTTGTCATGTTTCCTCTATGAAGCAACTGAGGTAGGTGGAAAATACCCTCTTTCAGATCTTTCCGCGCTTGTAATTAGGATCCTGTTTTCTTCTGTTACTAAGAATCAAGCTTTGTTCTTCTGCTTTCATTTCCATCTACTGCTGAGAAGGGTTGGTTTATATTGGAGCAGTAAAGAACAATTACCATTAGATTTATTCTCTGGCAACTGCCAAGAATGTTTTATGGAGATTACGATTTTCAAATTAAACATCCTTAAATTTCATGTTAGTTCTACAGTTTTGAGGAGGTTGGTGTTTTTAATAGATAAAATATTTAACAATACCAGTAGTTAACTGATGAATGTTTAATTTTGCTGTGAAACCAGTCAGCATAAAAAGGAACCCTTTGCAAGATAGATCACTCATTTCTTTTACAATATATATATATATACACACAGTATGCAGCGTTTGGAGAACCGGATCAGACCGGCTGGTCAAACTGATCGGGCCATGAACCAGTCCTTGGAACGGTCCGGTCATAGTTATATGTTACCCAATGTATATGATTTTCTCCACTTATTCCCTGTACAATTCTTTGTTTATTTCTGCTATTCCTTATTTGTCTGAACTAGAGAATCTATTGAAGTAGAACTGTTCTGATCCATTTGCTGTCAGAATAGGAATTGCAAAGAGAACAATAACTATTTTACAAGCCACATAAAGAATGTGGACCACAGAGTCAGTGAAATAGCAGCAAAGGCATAAGTTGCTAGCATGATAACTGAGCATTCACCCACACCAGCTCCAAATAACTGAGTAATTGTACCTGGAAGATTAATAAATAAACAAGTTTTCAGCTATAGCCCAAGTAAAAATTGCTTCAGAATTTGCTGCCTGAAGTGCTGTAAATTGCTACATTGACAAGTTTTTTTAGTTCTTTTTTATTATCTGATCTATGCAGTGTAACTGTGACTTATAACACCATAACTCTTGCTTTGTTCTTTCATTTCCTTTCAAAGATGGAATTAGTTTGTTGTAGTAATATGCACCATGAAACAGTAAATCCTTATATTGAAGTATCCTAATCAACTTACTCATGGCTACTGCAGGTGGAAGGACGAACTGAAGCAGCAAAGCAAACTGATATAATGGATTATGGTGGATCAAGCTGAAATGTGCTGCACCTTTAATAATACCTACACCTAAAATTGGCAAGGCTATATTTCTAACCATAATAATCCCAACAAGTGTCCTAAGTCGAATACATGAGCCTTTTAAACCTGAAGAAAATCGAGTATTTATCATTAAACTCATAATTTTCATCGAGACAATATGGAGAAGCAATTTAGAAAACTCATAACTTTACCCTTAAGAAGGTTGCCCCCTACTAATAAAGTGATTATTGGAATGGCTGCATCCCTGAAAACCAGGAAAAGATAACGTGAGATCACAAAATTAAAATCCACCCAGTCATCAAGATATCAAAGGCTACTCACCCCATCATGGATATAGAGTCTTGAACCACGCGGAGAGGAGCCCGGTCTCCTATTAATGCCTTCCGAAATGGAGGAGTTACGCCAATTATTAAACCAATGATCTACATATCAAAAAGGGGAAGATACGTATCCTTGTGAGCATTGAACAATGAAACTTCTGCACAAATTAGCCTAACTGATAAACTCTCCTTCCTTTCCTGCTGTCACAAGACAATTATGAATCAAGAGAAAGATGCCAGCTTTAAAATTCAATGTTTCCACTTGATTTCTGATATCTGCTATGTTTCTCAGAAACTTCTCTTTTCTTTAATTTTAATTATGTAGTATATGAAAGGTTTGCTACATGCTTTATGAATGGAGATTCCACCATAATTTGCACCAGTTTGATTTGATTCAACTTTTACATCAGCACATTTATTTGTGTATCTTCTTTCTAAAGATCATACCCTTACCTTCAACTCTATTATCAATAGAAAAACCCTAAACTTCTGAGAGATTCGTTGGCATACCGTTCCAATTGTTGAAGGCGATAATACTTTCTTCAGATTGAGCTTTTCTGCAAATGTTCTTAAATGTTCTATAATCTTTCGCTTTTCTGCTACCTGTAAATTTTGAAAAAAACTTAATACGCTAGTTAATACTTTTTATATCTAAAATACTAGGCCTATTGTTGACTCCTGATTACAGAAAAAGAATGCAATAGTATTTTACTTAGGCATGTAAAATTGCACTTTAATCTTATTTTGCCTACACATACAAAAAAAAAAAAAAAATAGAGTGCAGATATTGAAATCATTTAGCCACATGATTCATGATAATATAAGACAATGAACGACAAATGCCAGCAAATTTATTAGAAGGCAGCATCTTATGCTGATAATGAAGTCACACGTGAAATTAATCAGAATATGCATGCAATGCACAAATGTGCAAAAATTGTTAATAAAAACGTATTTGAACATAGAACAACCGTTTCATTTCCATCTGACTTTGCAAATTCGATATCAAGTTGATGTACAGGATCATTATTCTGTGTTTTGTCCCCTTCAACAACCAATGGTCCTACGGAGCATTTTGAAATGTCTTCAGGATCTGATTTTGGAGCAGAAAGTGGATTAACTGTAGAGTCTTCAACTTTGTTTGCATTGGAACTCTTGCATGAATAAATGCGTACTAGGTTGTATGAATAAGTCCATATAAAGATAGTTCCTATCTGAAAATGCAGAATCAGATAGTGAAACTTTTTAAAAATGATTCAGAACTCTTAAGTTATTGCCACTCTGATGAACATATTTGCATGCAAACACCTTAGTGAAAGTGTCATACCGCTGCAGATAGAGAAGCATATGCCATTGCATTCTTGTGGCAAATATCAACTGCTCCAAAAAAACGGTTGCTTTCTTTGCACACTGCTGGAACTATGACAAGGGGCAAGAAGCCTAGATTTCCTGTTTAGTGTTAACATCAAAACTCAAAAGAGTCATAGAGAGAACTACGATTCCCAGGAATGATTATTCTTGGGAATGTTGAGACTATCAAAAGGGACAATTTGAAAGTTGTAAGTGAACATGCCTGAAGAACAGCACCCCAACACTAAACCTTGGAGCTTATCAGGAATTTTAGTTATCTTAACAAGCAGCCATCCAAGCGCTGTTCCAATGATAAATGTGAAGAGCACATTTAATGGCATGTACCATCTGCATAATTCATGTTAGTGTCTCTATTAAACCAGATATGAGAAGGGCGAACTAGGAGAGAAATGAATTTGAAAAAATAAGCGAGAAAGAAACATACAACATTAGCATGCTCTTAAAGGTTATTGTGTTAGCCAGGCTGCTATAGACAAGTGAAGGAGTGAAGACAAAAAATACCATCTGCAAAAAAGATACAAGTCCTTGGATTAGATGTGAGTCTGCATATGCTCTAGTATTTCTTTTGTTCATTAATGGGGAAGAAATCTGAAATTTTAATCTAAGATATTAGTTTTTTATGCTAAATTCTTTGATTTATATACTGCAAAAAGTTCTTCCCTTTATTCTTAAATTTCATGGTAATCAAATGCTAATGAATCCTATTAAATCATATCAGAATATGCACTTTGAAATTCAAGAGAATAAGTATACAGTCAACTAGTAACAGATTAGAATAGTATTCTTAATCCGGAACAAAGACGAAGTAGAAAAATATTGGAAACTTTTGAGCATCAAAGGAAACAGTAAAAGAACACAGTGGAACTTACAATATTCAAGTTCTTCCTAGCATCCTTCCCTAGTATATTAAAGCGTTCCATTGCAAGAAAAGAACCAACACCAATAATCAAGAGTAACTTTAGAACTGGCAATAATGCTGTAATGAAGAGCTCCAAGAAGTGCATCTTGCCTTTCTTTCTCTCTTCAATGATGAATATCAAAGTCTTTCTCTTCTACTCTCTTTGCTACAATTTAAAGACAGCAAGAAGAAATGCTTTATCTAGAAAGTGACAAGGAAAGCAGCATATACAAAACAAAATGCTAGAACCCGATTCTGAATATTGGTTTTGGGTAAATGGTGGACTGCACTTGTACTTGGAAATTATTAAATATATAGAGTGGCGTGAGTTAGTGTGGCATGAGATTGGACAGCATAAATTACCAGCTACAAACCCAAAAGTGCATGAGCAATTCAAATTGTTTTCAAATACAACATTTTCTGTAGAACATACGGAGACGTCCACAACCAAAACACTGAGCACAGCACCCTGCCTCTGCCCATAGTAACGCTTTTTTGGTTACCATCCAATTGTTAGGCATAGCTGTAAAAGCTGTCACTTCTGCATTAATTTCCTTGCTAATATAAAGGAGCATTTTTTATGGAAAATGAATGCTTGCAAAGGGATGAGATGAGATGCTTCTTTTTAATGTCTTCACCCCTCTTCCCACCAATCCAGATTTATTGTAGTCACTATTATCAAAATTTGATGTAGTTAGCAATGTAGTGTGATAGGATTCATTGATTGAATGGTGTATTGATCTATTTATTTAATTGCTTATATTATGCCACATTATTAACTGCGGTGATTACATTAAAAACTTAATTGCAATAAATTTATTTTCTTTTTCCACTTAAAAAACTATTCTCATGGCCTCATTTCAAGTGACCCCTACCTGTTGTGATCAAGTTTCTGTGGGTGCGTTTTCTTATAGATTTTAGGATTACATCTTTAAGATCACCTCTAGTGGATGTTTCTAAAGTCCCTTTTTCTTATTAAAGAAGGATTGCAAGTGGCTTGAATGTCAACCGTAAAAAGTAGTTCTCTAATAAGAGAGTCGTACTAACACCAAAAGGGGGCCATGCTGTTGGTGAAGTTTTTAAGTAAGCAAGAAATTCAATAAAAAAAATAATGGGAGTAATATTTTAATTTCAATCACAAGAATGAGTTTCATAATGTGATCATACTTTAAATGTAAATAAAATAATAAAAAAGGAGTTAAAATTCCAGAACCACCATTAAAAAAATTAGAGTTTAATTTAATGATGATAAATGTCTATGCCTAGTATTAAAAAGACTTCAATGGAATTTAAATTGCTGACTTTTGTATGTGGCTTTAATTTCAGTGGTTATAGCTCATGTTATTAGGCACGTAACTTTGGGCGTTTAATTTTAGCCCAATTTTTTTTTTGTGCTTTCTTTATGCAATGCCTCTCTACCAAGAAAAAAAAAATAGTTTATCTTCACATTAAAAAAAAAAAAAGAGAGAATAGTTTAAATAGTCTAATTCCAAGTTCATTTAACTGTGAAAAGTAATGATAAAGTATATAATCATGGAAATGAGACTACTATAGTTTTAGTCATGAATTATTGTCCCCATTGCCCGCCACCAATGTTTATTGCTTCATGAGTAGGAGATACATGTACATCTCTTTAGTCCATCTTCTATTTCATTCCCTTTCTTAGTTAGTTAAAAGACAGTAAAATAAAGAAATAAAACAAAAATTGTAAGCTCACGAGAGAGTATAAATCAATTAAGAAAGCACTAAGCAAAGCAAAATTAAAAGCAACAATCCTGAGCCTGCACTTAGAATTAATGTGATTGACAAGTCATCAAATTTGTTTTCATTCTTCCACTAGAAGTTGCCTAATTAATGAAAAAGACATTTCCCATATCCAAATTCTTCTTCAATTTTAGTTTTCAACGATTGAACAAGCTACAGACGTAGTATTTTTGTTTCTTTATACCAATTACCAATGTATTTCCACACTTTTTTGGAAATATGTAAGACTTGCAATAATTAGCAAATTTCTTTCAACTTAATGTAGCTTAAGTTTTAAACTCATAATCTTTAGCTATGAACATCTTAAGAATTAGCTTGCTTTTATTGAACTAGCACTATTTTCTATATCAATTTTTAGTACTTCAATTGAAACTTTTACTCATGACTAAAAGTACGTGGATGAAACAGGAGGTATTTCCAAAATAAGAACTATTGAATATTTCAGAATTCTTGCTATAATAAGATTAAAACACATAACATAGCTCTTGAGATGACTAAGAGTATCTTATATACTATATGCACTTATAATTTACCTAAAGTTAGGAAGAAGAAGAATGATAATTTAACATCAGCATATATATACCAGATGCTGTTAATAGGAATAAATTCGATATGGCTATGTTCTGCATGCCACCAAGTTCAGCCAAATATATGAGATTCTATTCTTGTTACACTTCCTGGTCTAGTCAAATCACAGCTCCTCCACATCTCTTCCTATATTCTGAAATTTGAACATATCACTATTTTGCAACTCAGTTAAATTTAAATTATATTTATTGTTTGACACCTTTTGCATTGCTTAATTTTAAAGGGATTTGCATTAACAAAATCTGGGTTAATAATTCACAAAAGAGTACTCAAACTAGTAGTCTTGTTTAGTAGAATATTATTTCATCGTGGCATATGTAAGACACAGAAATGACTTATATATATATATATATATATGAAATATAATGTTCTATATGAAATTATCTATGTTTCGCTCTGTTGTGAAGAATGGATTGAGAAATATAAAACAAACACGAAAATAATACAAAACAATTTATGTGATTCACCTAATTTAAGTTCATCTATTTGAGGTATTTTAAAAAAATTTCTAATTTTTTAAATTTTATTACAAAATTATCTCATAATAATAATAATATTATAGTTATTATAAAATTAGTTACTTTTATATACTCTATCTCCATCCATTCTTCCAAACACAGAAAAAAGATTTTCTCTCAACTTTTCTATTCTTAATTTTCTCTCCATTTTCTTTTTTCTCATTTTCTCTCCTTACCCAAACATTTGATAAATCTATCCCTTATAGCAGTATCATATATTAAGAACATGCATAAATGACTAGTTTTTCTGTGAAGTCAGCCAGCATAAAAAGGAACCCTTTGTACTATAGACCAGTACTTATTGCTTTTACAACAAAATATATATAGTAATATGTTACACGATATATAAGCTTTTATGCATTTTTGCATTGTGCAAATCTCTGTCTACATCTGCCAGTGCTAATTTGTTTGTAATAAGGGATCTCTTGAGAATGTCTTACCCTGATCATATTTGCTGTCAAAATAGCTATTCCAATGGAAGAAAACTATTGTACAAGCCACATAAAGAATGTCGACCACAAAGTAAGCGAAACTGTGGCAAAGGCATAAGTTGCTAGCATGATGACGGAGCATTCTCCCTCACCAGCTCCAAATAACTGAGTAAATGTACCTGGCAGGTTCATAATAAATAGATATGATTTCGACTACGTACATTTTTTTTTTTTTTTTATTTTTGAGCAAACTACTTATATTTAATATTATAATGTATATTGATTAATGGAATTTAGGATTTAGAAATAAAGCTTCTTTTGTCTAATCTATGCAGCATTAATATTACTTATCAAAGATGGAATGGTTGCCTATGGTAAAATACCGTGAAACAGTAAATACTCATGTTGAAGTATCCTAATCAACTTACTTATGGCTACTGAAGGTGGAACGGCAAATTGAAACAGCAAAGCAAACTGATATAATGGATTATGGTGGATCAAGCCAAAATGGCTGCACCTTTAATAATACCTACGCCTACTATTGGCAAAGCGATATTTCTAACCACAATGATTCCAATGATCGACTTAAACTGTATACCTGAGCCTTTTAAACCTGAAAAAAAAATCCAATATCTGTCATTATTATCATCTTCATTTTGTATTTGTGCAAAAAGAAACTCGAGACAAAATGGGCAAACAAGTTAGAAGATTCATGTGTTATTACTTTACCCTTAAGAAGGTTGGCCCCTACTAATAAAGTCATTACTGGAATGGCTGCATCACTGCAAACCAGGAAAAGATAACATGTGGCATGCATCTTTCACTTGACAAAAGTAAAATTCACCCAATCATCATTATTCTAAGGATGCTCACCCCACCATCGATGCAGAGTCTTGAACCACGCGGAGGGGAGCTCTATCTCCAACTAATACCTTTCGAAATGGAGGAGTTATGCCAATTATTAAACCAATGATCTGCATATCAAAAAGGGAAAGAAACGTGTTTATTCTTTCCTTTCTTGCTATCATAAGACTATCATAAATGAAGAAAAGATGCCAGCTTTGAGATGTCACCCTGGAATGCTGATGTCTGCTATGCTTTTCAGAAACATTTTTTCTTTAATATTTAGCATGTTGCATATTAGAGGTTTGCTGCATGCTTTATGAAAAGAAATTCCATCATAATTTGCTCTATTTGGATTTGATTCAACATTTACATAGGCACTTATTTTAAAGAATCTCTTGGTAATTACCATAATTCTTGTCGTAACTTGTATCCTCATTCTCCTTACCATAAGCTATACTATCAATAGAAAGTCATTAATCAGATGAGAGTTTTATTGGCATACCGTTCCAATTGTTGAAGGCGTTATTACTGCCTTCAGATTGAGCTTTTCTGCAAATGTTCTTAGATGTTTCCTGTTCTTTTCCTTTTCTGCTACCTGTATAAAAATCTGAAAAAAACTTGATACACTTTAAGTTTTTTATATCTGAAATAGTAGCTAGACTATTGATTACTCCTCTTCACAGAAAATGAAAATGCAATGGCATACATGGGCATGTAAATTGCAGTTCTAATCTTATTTTGCCTACCCACAACAAAAATTTTGTTTGAAGATATGGACAATCAAGATAAACTTATGAGAATGAACTAAAAATACTAGCAAAGGGAAGAAGAACACATGCAATGCACAAATGTGAAAACAATGACAATAAAATTGTATTAGAACATAAAAACAACCTTTTCTTTCCCATCCGACATTGTGTATACATCATCATCTGTATTCTGACGTTCATCACCTTCAACAATTGGTGATCCTGTGGAGCATTTTGAAATGTCTTCAAGTTCTGATTTTGGTGCTGAAAGTGGATTTTCTGTGGAGTCATCAACTTTGTTTGCATTGGAACTAGTCTTGCATGAATAAATCCGTACAAGGTTGTATGTATAAGTCGATAAATAGATAGATCCTGTCTGAAAATGAAGAATCGGAAAGTGAAAATTCTGTTAAGTGATTCTTAAACTTGCATGAAAATGCCCTCAGAGAAAGAGTCATACTGCTGCAGAAAAAGTAGCATAAGCCATGGCATTTTTGTGGCAAACATCAACTGCTCCAAATAGATTGCTACTTCCTTTACACACTGCTGGAATTATGAGAAGGGGCAAGATGGCTAGATTTCCTGTTTAGTATTGACATCAAAACATGAAATAGTCATAGAGAGAAAACTTCTATATCTTTGAGATTGATTTAAATTAAGGGTCATTTGGCAGACAGATTCTGTTTTCATTCCTGGGAATCATGATTTTCTGGAATGATGATTCTTGGGAATGCTAAGATTGCTAAAGGGGCAGTTTAGAAGTTGTAAATGAACTTGCCTGAGGAACAGCACCCCAAAACAAGACCTTGGAGCTTATCAGGAGTTTTAGTTATCTTAATAAGTAACCATCCAAGTGCTGTCCCAATGATAAATGTGAGAAGAGCATTTATAGGCATGTACCATCTACATAATTCATGTTTAGCAGTCACTAAACCAGATAGTAAGAAGGGAGAAAAAAAAAAATGGGAGAAAGAAACATACAACATGAGCATGCTCTTAAATGTTAGTGTTTCAGCCATGTTGCTATACACAAGTGCAGGAAAAAAGACAAAAAATACCATCTGCAAAAAAAAAAAAAATCCTTGGATTAGTTGTAAGCCATCAAATGATTCATATGCTATAGTATTTCGTTTGTTATTTAATGGGAAAGAAATATATAAAATTTTAAGCTAATATTTTGGTTGTTTATGCTAAATTCTTTGAAGTACTGCAAGACAAGAGTTAACTATATGCAGTCATATGTTGAAATGGCAATCCAATTCTATTCATATTATTTGAGTAAGCTTCTCTAATGAATCCTATTAAATCATATCAGAATTTGCACCATGAAATTAAAGAAAATAAGTACACATAAAACTTGAGACAGGTTAGAATAAAGTCTTTTTAACAAGGAACAAAGACAAAATACCAATTGATTATTGGAAACTTTGGAGCATCATAAAATTTTTTGAAGGAAACTTACAGTATTCAAGTGCTTCCTAGCACCCTTCCCTAGTGTATCAAGGCGTTCCATTGCAAGAAAAGAGCCAACACTAATAATCAAGAGTAACTTTAGAACTGGTAACAATGCTGTAATGAACAGCTCCAAGAAGTGCATCTTGTCTTCTTTCTCTTCTATAGTACTGCTACAATTTAAATTGTATTGCTCATCAAAATCTTGATATTGTGAACAAAAAATTTCACATAGAGATTTTGAGGAATCTCCTGAAAATGCATAAACGCTTACAGATGTTTTGAGCTAAGAAAGATAGAAGGAAGAAATGGTTTTAGATAGAACGTGAAAATATCTTGATTTTGGGTAAGTGGTTGCCTGCACTTATTCAAATATCTTGAGTGTCTTGAGTTAGTGTGGCATGAGAATGGAAAACATATATTACCAGCCACAAACCCAAAAGTGCATGTGGAATTCATACTGTTTTCAAATACAGCATTTTCTGTAGAACATATAGGGACATCCAACAACCAAAACACACTTAATTCAAAGACTTGGAGCTCATTTAGATTGACTTTTGTCAATCTGCTTCTACTTTTAATTTAAAAAAGAAGCACTTTACATAATAAATTTTGCTTTTAGAAGCAATCTCACTTCATAACACAAAGCACAGCACATTGCCGCTGCCCATTAGCTAACTGAAGTTCTCTCTGCAAGTGGTTGGAAGAGCCAGTGTCTATGTAGCATACAAGCATTGCACTTGTGGATGAACTATTGGTTGGTTACTGTCCAATGCTTAGGCATAGCTGTAAAAGCTGGCACTTCTGGATTAATTTGCTAGCTAATATATAGGTACATGTTGGAGGGAATATAAATGCTAGCAAAAGGATGAGATGCTTCTTTTTAGTGGCTTCACCCCATTCCCCGTCAATCCAAACTCGTTGCAATCAAAATTTGACATAATTGATGATGTAGCATAATAGAAGTTATATGGTGCACTAATCAATTCATTTAATGACTTATGTTGTACAACATCATTAATTATTGTAATTGGATAAAAAATCATCCACAGTGAATCTGTTTTCTCTTCCCACTAAAAAGACCCTTCTCATGGCCTCCTTTCAAGTAACCCCCGCCTAGCCAACCCTCATGGGAGGGATGGAATGGGATTTTTCTTTTTTATTTTTTTCTCTAAAAGGGTTTACATTTAAGATTGGGCACGAGACGTAATATCCTATTACTTTATTCCTATTTGAAGGGTTTGAGATAAAGCAAACTGAAAAATAAGATAAGACTGACGTAAAATTGTCTCCTAAATTAAAATCAAGACAATACTGAAGCAATAGGAGTATGGTCCTAAATGTTGTCCTAACTCAGTCTGGTCTCATCCAAAACTTTGAATTTTGTGGTTACATTCTTTAAGAAGATAAAGAAAGAAAATTATACGAGTCTTATATTCAATTCAAGTACATATCTCTCTTAATAACTTATTGAGGGAGCTATATAATTTAGTAGAATATCATGATTGTAAAAAATTATTTTATTTGCCCCAAAAATTCTTTTAAAATATTTCATAGTTTATACCTATCATTTCATAATAAGTAAATAAAAATTATTCTTTATTTTGTTTATAATTTATGATTTTATTTTTTGATATTTTGACTATGATTCAAAGTTAGAATTTTTTATCAATTTTTTTTTTTTTTTGATAAAAAGTTAATATTTTGGTAAAATAAAAAAATGGAACAGAAGATAAAAAGATAAGGACTTAGTGACAAGAAGGCATGAATTGGTAAAGGAAGCACTATGAAAGTAGCAATCCCAAGCCATAGAAAAGAGTAAGATAAATGGAATAGAAGATATGAACTTATAGTGACAAGATGGTATGAATTGATTAAGCAAGCACTAAGCAAGGTAAAATTAAAAGCACTATAAAAGTAGGCCAGCGCTAAGAATTAATGTGATTTACAAGTGAACAAATTTGTTTTCACTCCCACTAAATTTACCTAATCAAGCACCCATGGTATAGCAGGGTTCAAAGGAAAATAATTGAGAGGTTTAACTTAAGCAATGATAAAAGAGACTTCCCATATCCAAATTCTTAATTCCATTTCTCTTGGTTGCGTTGAAGACTTTGCCAAATCCACTTTTGCTGCAGAATCACTACCAAGAAGAACTAGATGGAAATGTTGAAGATTTTGAGATTTTAGAATTCAAAAGCTTCTGAAATGGAGAGCACTGTACGTTTTGTTATTCATCGTTAGACAATTTTCAAGACTCGTGCATAGAATATACGTGTTGGCATGACATATAAAACTTAAGTATGAAAGAAGTCTGAAAATAAAAATTTGTGAAGGATATATAAATAAATAAATAAAAAAACTCACACACTAATTTAAATTTTTGGGTCGAAAAGTGATGTCCTGTTTTTGCACATAACTAACTAAGGCACTAATACATCTAAGCCATTCATTTTTATCACGGTTACCCTTGTAGCAGCATCCAATTTCTTCGTATTATAATTTTATCACGTTTAAATATAGCCTTTGTACTAACATTGAATTTCTTTATATTATAATAATATATCATGTATAAATTTTATCATGTTTAAGTATAATCCTTGTAGCAGCATCGGATTTCTTCATATTATAATTTTATCACATATAAATATGACCCTTGTAGCATCATCAAATTTCTTTATATTATAATAATATCATGTACAAATTACTAGTTTTGCTGTGAAGTCAGCCAGCATTAACAGGAATCCTTTTTAATATAGATCACTTACTGCTTTTACAACAAAATATATATTGTAGTATGTTTACACTATATATATATATATATTCCTCCACTTCTTGTGTAAATCTTTGTCTTCTTCTGCCAGAATAAGTATCGCAAAGAAAACAACTATTGTACAAGCCACATAAAGAATGCGGACCATAGAGTAAGTGAAACTGTGGCAAAGGCATAAGTTGCTAGCATGATAACTGAGCATTCTTCCTCACCAGCTTCAAATAACTGAGTATACGTACCTGGCAGATTCATAAATAAACATGTTTTCAACTACAGTGCACGTAAGAAAAGCTTCAAAAATTTTCATTGTCTAATCTAAGCAGTATAACTCTGACTTACCAAGCCACTACTTTAAGTTGATTCTTTCAATCATTTCAAAGATGGAATAAGTTTGCTATAGTAATATACCACTTGAAACAGTAAATCCTTATGTTGAACTGTTGAAGTATCCTAATCAACTTACTCAAGGCTACTGCAGGTGGAAGGGCAAATTGAAGCAGCAATGCAAACTGATATAATGGATTATGGTAGATCAAGCCAAAATGTGCTACACCTTTGATAATGCCTATACCTACTATTGGCAAGGCGATATTTCTAACCACAATGATCCCAACAATTGACCTGAGTTGTACACCCGAGCCTTTTAAACCTGAAGAAAATCCAATATCTACCATTAAAATCATCTTCATGTTCAAGTGTCTACAAAAAGGAACTCAAGACAACATTGAAAAACAAGTTATAAAAATTCGTCTGTAATTACTTTACCCTTAAGAAGGTTGGCCCCTACTAATAAAGTCATCATTGGAATGGCTGCATCCCTGCAAACCAAGAAAAGATAATATGTGAGATCTTTCACTTGACAAAATTAAAATCCGCCCAATCATCAATATATCAAAGGCTACTCACCCCACCATGGACGCAGAGTCTTGAACCACGCGGAGAGGAGCTCTATCGCCAACTAATACCTTTCGAAATGGAGGAGTTACGCCAATTATTAAACCAATGATCTGCTTGTCAAAAAGAGAAAGAAAAAGTATCCCTGTGAGGAATGAATAATGATATTTCAGCACAAATTAGCCTAACTGATAAGGTGTTTGGAGAATAATCTCGCCTTCCTTTCTTGCTATCATAAGACTATCATAAATGAAGGAAAAGATGTCAGCTATGTTTTTTCAGAAATTGTCTTCTTTTTTTATTTTTGTCCTTCCCTTTTATATTTAACATGTTGCATGTCAAAGGTTTGCTGCATGCTTTATGAATAGAGATTCCATCATAATTTTCACCATTTGGATTGATTCAACATTTACATCAGCGCTCAGTTTAAAGAATCTCTTGGTAGTTAAAAAAATTCTTCTTGTAACTTCTATAACTATTCTCCTTACCTTCAGCTATATTATCAATAGAAAGTCACTAATCAGATGACAGATTTATTGGCATACCGTTCCAATTGTTGCAGGTGCTATTACTGCCTTCAGATCGAGCTTTTCTCCAAATGTTTTTGAATGTTTCCTAATCTTTTGCTTTTCTGCTACCTGTAAATGTTAAAAAAATTGATACAATTGTGCAAATAATGTGAATAAAATTGTATTAGGAATATAAAACAACCTTTTCTTTTCCATTTGACGATTTATTTTCAATATCAACCTGATATACTAGATTTTTATTCTGACTCTCATTGCCTTCAACAATCGATGGTCCTGTCGAGCATTTTGAAATGTCTTCAGGATCTGATTGTGGTGCAGAAAGTGGATTTTCTGAGGAGTCATCAACTTTGTTTACATTGGAACTCTTGCGTGAATAAATACGTACAAGGTTGTATGTATAAGTCGACATATAGATAGATGATGTCTGAAAATGAAGAATCAGAAAGTGAAATTTCTGTTAAATGACTCTTAAACTTGCATGCAAATGCCATAAGAGAAATAGTCATACTGCCATAGAAAGAGAAGCATATGCCATTGCGTTTTTTTGGCAAACATCAATTGCTCCAAATAGATTGCTGCTTCCTTTACACACAGCTGGATATATGACAAGGGGCAAGATGCCTAGATTTCCTGTTTAGTATTGACATCAAAACTTGAAATAGTCATAGAGAGAACTTCTATATCTTTGAAATTGATTTAACCTTAGGGTCATTTGGCAGACAGATTCTTTCTTCATTCCTAGGAATCATGATTTCTGGAATGATGATTCTTGGGAATGTTAAGATTGCTAAAAGGACAGTTTATAAGTTGTGAGTGAACATGCCTGAAGAACAGCACCCCAACACAAGGCCTTGGAGCTTATCAGGAGTTTTAGCTATCTTAATAAGTAACCATCCAAATGCTGTCCCAATGATAAATGTGAGAAGTATATTTAAAGGCATGTACCATCTGCATAATTCATGTTTAGCATCTTTACTAGACCAGATAATGAAATGGGCCCAAAGAAAAAATTATGGGAGAAATGAATTATCAAAAAAAAAAAAAAAGTGAGAAAGAAACATACAACATGAGCATGCTCTTAAATGTTGATGTTTCAGCCATGTTGCTATACATAAGTGCAGGAATGAAGACAAAAAATACCATCTGCAAAAAAGAAAATGTCCTTGGCTTAGTTGTAAGTCATCAAATGATTCATATGCTAAACTATTTCTTTTGTTCTATAATGGGCAAGAAGTATATAAAATTTTAAGCTAATATTTTAGTTGTTTATGCTAAATTCTTTGATGTACTGCAAGACAAAGTCAACTATATGCAGTCATATATTGAAATGGCAATCAAAGCTAAAATCATCATATTCAAATTATTGCAGTAAACTTTTTTAATGAATTCTATTACATCATATCAGAATTTGCAACATGAAATTAAAGAAAATAAGCTTACAGAAAACTTGAGACTGACTAGAATAAAGTCTTTTTTACCAAGAACAAAGACAAAATAACAATTGAATAGTGGAAACTTTGGGGGCATCATAAAAATTTGTAAAGGAAACTTACAGTATTCAAGTGCTTCCTAGCATCCTTCCCTAGTATACCAAAGCGTTCCATTGCAAGAAAAGAGCCAACACTAACAATCAAGAGTAACTTTAGAACTGGCAATAATGCTGTAATGAACAGCTCTAAAAAGCGCATCTTGTCCTCTTTCTTTTCTAAAGTACTCCTACAATTTAAATTGCATTGCGCATCAAATTTTGATATTACCAAACGAAAAATTCATATAGAGATTTTCAGGAATTGTTTAGACTCATGTACTTATGAATGAGTTGGTCTCACTTAACGTGCATAAACGTTAACAGATGTTTTGAGCAAAGAAAGACAGCGAGAAGAAATGCTTTAACTAGAAAGTGAAAAGAAAGCATTTTATAATTCTAGAACATGATCTTTAATCTTGACTTGGGGTGAGAATGGAAAGGCTATGTCACCAGCCACAAACTCAAAAGTGAATGAGGAATTCAAACTGTTCTCAATACAAAAACTTTATCTGTAGAACATGTATAGACTTCCAACAACCAAAATGTGTTCGAATTCTGTCCTGCGCTATTTGATTGAAGGTGAAATGTTCTCAAATAATCATCATCAAACAACTGAATAAACAATTAGGGAGAGAAAACAGAGTTCAGCAATTAAGGAGCTTCTACAATATTAGAGTTTAAGCTTACAGAAAAATACATGTTCGGAAAGAAAATAATTGGAGTTACTTTATTGCCAAAACAAGATAACTCCTGTAAGCCTTACAAATTTTGCTTATTTGTGTATATGTTCTAGAAGCAAACTCACTTCATAACACAAAACACAGCACACTGCCTCTGCCCATTAACTAATGAAGTGCTCTCTGCAATTGGTTGGAAGAATCAATGTCTATGTAGTATATAGGCAAAAGGCATTACACTTGTGGATGAACTATATATTGCCATAGTAATGCTTTTTTCGGTTACAACTCAATGCTTAGGCACTTCTGCTTTAATTTACTTGCTAATATAAAGATACATTTTGGAAGGAAAATAAATGCTTGCAAGAGGATGGGATGCTTCTTTTAATGGCTTCAGTCCTCTTCACCAATCCTGATTCATTGTAGTCAAAATTTGACATAGTTGATGACATGATATAATAGGAATTGTTGGATAGACTAGATAGTGCATTAATCTATCCATCTAATAGCACGTCATGCCACAACATCAGCTACAATGACTGTGGCAAAAATCAGTAAATCTATCTTCTGTTCTCTCTAGAAAGCCCTTTTTTAGTCTCATTTTCTTCTTTTAATACCAACTCAAGTATTTAGGAAGGAATAAAAGTGCAAGACCTTATCTTTAAGAGTTAAGCTACTAAATCAAAACTACTTTCTCACTCTATTGGGAGTTGAGATTAACTTTTTGTAGGTTTTTCGTGGATTTTGGGGTTACATCCTTTAAGAAGAAAAATTAGACTAGTCTTTTGTTCAATTCAAGTGCATAACACTCTTTTCAAAAAGGACATAAATTTTTCTCTGACAATGGGAATAATTTTTGGTTTTCCTTATTCTCATCTTGGTGTCAATGTGCATGAGTAGACATTACTGAATATTAAATGTGGAAGTCTCTCTTACCTTGTTGAAGTCAATTCTCTTTGAAGTATATATTTTTTGGTTAATTGGATAGCAAGTTGAACCCTAAAACATTATAAATCAAAGTTCAAGTTTAAAGCATTGAAATTAAAATATTGAAAAAGATTGTCATTTGCTGCTCTTGTTTCAATCACAAGGATTAATTACAAGACATTATGAATGTAAATTTTTTAAAAAATAATAATAATAAGAGAGTTGAAATTCTAGTACCACTATTAAAAAAGAAATATGATTTTTTTTTTTTTTGGTTATGTGAAAGAATTAAGCTCTAAATTTTTTTTTATACTATTCAAACCTCTCATTATTAAATTACATCTAGTGGTTTAAAAGAAAGAAATGAGAGTTTAATTCTGTGATTATAAGTCTTACCATTAAAAAAAGAGTATTAAAAGAGTTTAATGAACTTTAAATTGTAGACTCTGGCATGTTAGGCTTTAATTTAAGTGGTTATTGGTTAGGCATAAAAGTTGGGAGATTTAATCTTTTCTTCTTTGTTTTTTTTTCTTAAATGTGCTTTCCCTTTCCTTATCTTTTCTTGTAGCAATGCTCTCTTTCTTTCCCACAAGAAAACAGAATAGTTTAACGAGTCCAATTCTAAATTCATTTGACTGTGAAAAGTAATGATAAGATATGTAATCATAGAATTGAGACTATTATTCTTAGTCATGAATTATTCTCCCCATTTCCTACCATCAAGGCTTAATGCTTCATGAGTGGAAGATCCATGTACATATATTATCTCATTTCCTTTGATTAGAAGAGAGTGAAACAAAGAAATGTGAACTTAGTGAATAGCACTAGGCGAAGCAAAATTGAAAGCACTATCAAAGAAAGCAATCCCAAGCCGGCACTAAGAATTCATGTGATTTACAAGTCTTCAAATTTCTTTTCATTCTCCCACTAGAATTTACCTAATAAAGCACCAAAATAATTGAGAGGTTTAATTTAAGTAATGAAGAAAGAGACTTTTCATATCCAAATTCTTCTTAATTCCTCGTTTCAATGATCTAACAAGCTACAAATGTAGGATCCATATTTCTTTATACCAACTTTTTTTTTATACTCATGTATGTCCATGCACTTTAGATATATATGAGACTAACAACAATCAGTAAAATCTCGTTCAATAAATGTGGCTTAAGATTTTAAACCCATCATCTTTTTCCATTATAAATATTTCAAACTTAATTTATTTTCATTGAACCAACATTTGATTCTCTATACCAACTTTTAGTAATTCAATTGGAACTTAAGCAAAATGATGTCAAACACGAGATATTTCCAAAACAATAACTAGAGAAGATGTTAGAAGAAGTCTTGCTATAATATAAAACAATATAATATAGCTTTTGAAAAGTCTTACTAGTTTTAAATTATGATTAAAAGTAGCTTCCTATACATATACACACACTAAATGCTATTAATCAATATAATTAATAATAATTTTAGTGTGAGTAGAAAACTTACACAATGCACTACTTATATTGAGCGAGCCACGTTGAAGAAAAATTAAGCAAGCCATATAATAGGCTAACATGATATAGAAGGAAAAATAAAAGTCGAACTCTCTTTATCAGTTAATCGTAGTTGCTTATTTAAAAATAAAAAAATAAAAAACAAGAATTGTGCATACAACCATATGTGTACATCTATTTTTTTAATATATATTTCTCTTATTTTTTTTATTTACAACTTTATTTCTACAATATAACTAAAAATAAGAAATATACATGTGTATAAAAAAATAAGTGTATAACTATCAATTTCTTATAAAATAATGGTAATTAGCCGTGGATCTCTCCCGAAGAGATTTTATTCTTCACGGCTTCTCTGTCTCTCCTATCTTCTAATTTGGTTGGAAAATGGTTGTTTGACACCTTATTGACATAAAAGAAAAGTGGGATAGGAATCATGAGTGATGAACAGAAGTTGCCACTGCCTCCAACTACAGCAAGGTGGAATGATTAGAGCAGACCCCAAGGTATTGTGCCATAAAAATGACATTCCAACTAGCAAAATGGAGATAAGAACAAAGAGGAAGGCTTCCATTTCTCTGGTTGGGTTGAAAACTTTTCTTGGAAAACAAGGGATGGAGAAAAGAAATAGACAGTTTTCCTGTGTAGTTTTGGTGACAATAATTCAATTAGTCTAAGAGTAGTTTGCAATTATGCTACATGCAATTTGTTTATAGGGTTCATAAAACAAATTGTTTAGGCCTTGTATAATAATAGTTACTGTTTGTGGAAAACACTGTACTAGCTGTGCAGGAAACATTCATTTTGATAATACTAAAATCTTCTAAGCTACAAGGAGTTCACTGATAATTTATCCCATATAGCAGCAACAAATTTCTTCATATTCTAATCAGAACATGTATAATTGTAGTACGTTACGCGATATACATGCTTCTCTACACTTATGCATTGTGCAAATCTTTGGCTACTTCTGCCAGTCCTAATTTCTCTGAGCTCTAGAGAATCTCTAGAGTCTGTCTTGTTCTGATCCTTTGCTATCAGAATTTGTATTGCAGAGAAAACAACTATTGTACAAGCCACAAGAAGAATGTGCACCACAGAGTAAGTGAAATTGTGGCAAAGGAATTAGTTGCTGGCATGATGACTGAGCATTCACCCTCACCAACTCCAAATAACTGAGTAATTGTACCTGGAAGATTCATAAATAAACGTGTTTTCAACCATAGCCCAAGTAAGAAATGCTTCAAAAATTGCTGCCTAAAGTGCTATAAATGGCAACACTGACTAGTTTTGTTAAAAACAGTTCTTTTTTATTGTCTAATTTATGCAGTATAACTGTGATTTATCACACCAAAACTCATGCTTGATTCCTTCAATTCCTTTCAAAGATGGAACTACTTCGCTATAGTAATATATCCTAATCAACTTACTTATGGCAACTGAAGGTGGAAGGGCAAATTGAAGCAGCAGAACAAACTGATATAATGGATTATGGTGGATCAAGTAACAATGCCTACAGCAGAAAAACACTGAGAGGAGGAGAGATTGATTTGGCATACCGTTCCAATTGTTGAAGGCGTTAGTACTACCTTTATATTGATATTTTCTGCACATGTTTTTAAATGTTTCTTAATCTTTTCCTTTCCTGCTACCTGTAAAAATCCGAAAAAAAAAATTAAATACAGTTTCTATTTGAGTCTCTTTATATCTAAAATACTAGGCTTACTGTTAACTCCTCATAACAGAAAAAGTTCTTGCGCTGATAATGGAATCACACCTTGAAAATTAAGTATACGAATCACATCCAAAGGGGACAAGAATTCATGAAATGCAAATTTGCCAAGAATGTTTAGAAAAATTGATTAGAAAATAGAACAACCTTTTCTTTTCCATCCGATGTTGTATATTCGAGATCAAGTCGATATACATGATCAATATTCTGACTCTTGTCCCCTTCGAAAACCAATGATCCTATGGAGCATTTCGAAATGTCTTCAGTATCTGATTTTGGTTCAGAAAGTGGATTATCAGCGCAGTCCTCAACTTTGTTTACATTAGAACTCTTGCATGAATAAGTTTGCACAAGGATGTATGTGAAAGTACATACAAAGATAGTTCCTATCTGAAAATGCAGAATCAAAATTGAAATTTTTATTTGGAGTTATTAAGAACTCTCAAGTTATTCTTGATGAACATATTTGCATAAAAAGTGTCATGCCGCTGCTGATAGAGAAGCATATGCCATTGCATTTTTGTGGCAAATATCAACTACTCCCAAAAAAAAAAAAAAAACCGTTGCTTTCTTTACACATCGCTGGAACTATGACGAGGGGCAAGATGCCTAGATTTCCTGTTTAGTGTTTACATCAAAACTCAAAACAGTCGTATAGAGAACTTCTATTGCTTTGACGTTAACTTAACCTAAGGGGCATTTGGTAGACGGATTATAATTTCCGAAAATGATTCCTGGAATGTTAAGATCGCCAAAGGGACAATTTAAAGTTGTAAGTTGACATGCCTGAAGAACAACATCCCATGACAAGACTTTTCAGCTTATCAGAAGTTTTGGTTATCATAATAAGTAACCATCCAAGTGCTGTCCCAATGATAAGTGTGAGGAGTGCATTTAAAGGCAAGTACAATCTGCATTTAAACACATTTTGGAGAAGCACTCTTGTTATTTTCTAAATTGTGATTTAGAGTAGCTAATTAGTGGCATGCAGAACATAGCCAAATAGAATGTTATTCTTATATTTAACTGCATCTAGTGTGTGTGTGTGTATATATATATATATATATATATATATGATTGATGTTAAATTATCATTATGTGGTTGATGTTAAATTGTCTATGTTCTTCTTTTCTTACTATATATAGCTAAGTTATAGTACTGGGTGTAGTTTAGCTCTGTAAGAGATTTTATTCTTCTTAGTTACACTCACTCGTCTAATCAAATCACATATAGTTTCTCAACTCTTCTTTTTTTAGTACTTGACTATCAATGTTTATAAGATACAAATTTATTACAAAGTTTTTTAACTCTACAAGGCTCAAATTAGTTGGAGGACCCAAAAAGTGATAGGATTACTCCATCTCTTTGGCTCTTCCTATCAAATATTCTTCTCATTTTGGTTGGCAAAATGATTTTCCCTTCCACATATTCTGAAATTCCAACAATATACTTTCTATTTTGCAACTCAGTTAAATTCAAACTATATTTATTGTTTTGACACACATTGCATTGCTTAATTTGAAGAGAATTTCATTAGCAAAATTAGGGTTAATATCTACTGCATAAAGTATACTTGAACTAGTCAATTAAATTCACATAGATTTGATATATTAAATATATAAAATTTAATATAATAAAACATAAGCTAGTTGTGTGAGATTTTAAGCAGGTCTTATTAAATTCACATGCCTTCCAATTTTTATATATGTTGTTTAAAATTGTTGTACATAAATTAAGAAATATAATTGATGTAATAGAATTATTTTCAAATTTTTTAATATACTCTTATTTTTTTATTTATTCTTCCCATAATAATTTCTATACACACAACATAAGATAAAATTATAATTAAAAATATATAAGTAATGTTAACTTGAAGTTTTAAAATGAGAGATAAATAGGGACAAAAATTCTCCAAAAGCTGACAAATTAAAAGAAACAAAGAAATTACTCAATATTAATATAGAAAATGTCATGTATTTGATAACTTCTTATGTCTTGTTTCCTAATTATTTTATTCTTTTTGTTATTACATTTTCATTAATTAAATTATAAAATAATACTATAAGCATTATTTACTTGTTGAAAATAAATTTCTTGATAGTTACAATACAAAAAATAAGAAAGAAGATATTATTGGTATGCTTTTATGTTGATGTAGTTTTATTAATTTGGTTTCAATGAGAGCGCTTTCGCTATTAATGCACTATACAACTAGAAAAAATCTGGTTGATATCCTAAGTTGTTGCTTGTGGCTTTGATGTATGCCAAAGGGCGGTTCTTCAATAATTCCAGTTTTTAAAATGCAAAAAATGAGAAGTTAGATTAATTTAGTGGGATATACACGTATTATTATTTTTTTAGTTTTGTATCTCTATGAATTTTTTTTTTTTTTTAGAGTTTTTATCCGAAAATTAATTATAAAACATGAGATATTTCCATAAAAAAAATTATAAAATATGGGATAGTTTATGATGTTGTGTACAGACAAATGTTCTTAAGGGCTTCTTATTTGAATAAATGGTGTATGCCGGAAATATACGAGCCAGAGAAGGGCCCGATTATGTCATGGTGGGAGTTGAATTGGAATTAAGCAAAATATGGAAACGGAAGCAAACAATCACTCTCCTTTTGAAGCGTTGCCGGAAGAATGCATGGCTAACATAATCTCATTCACCACTCCTCGGGATGCATGTGAGTTGTCCTTCGTTTCCAAGGTTTTCTGTTCAGCCTCCAAATCCGACATCGTTTGGGAGCGCTTCCTCCCCTCCGATCCTCACTCTATAATCTCCCAGTGCCCTTCATCTTCATCTCTGTTGGCTTCTTCTTCGAAGAAGGACCTCTACTTCACTCTATGTGATAACCCCATCAACATCCATGGCGGCAAAAAGGTGTTTTTTTTAATTATTTTTTTCAATCTTAATTTCATGTTCTATTACTTTTGTATCAGTACTGTATCTCTTTTCTCAGTGACTGATTGAATTTTTTAGCTGAAATTATGGGTTTTAAAGTTGAATTGGAACATCAAATAGAGAACAGGACAGTAGGTGCTGGAATGAGGTTTTGCTTGCACAAAAACAAGTTCTTAGTGGGTTTTACTGTGTTTATTGTAAGTTCCCTTATTCTTGGAATTAAATTGAGAATAGGACACTGGGTGCTGGAATGAGGGAAAAGACCTTGAGGTTTGTGTATCTCAAAAGGTTTAAAATATCCTTCAGGCTATGTGATTATTATATGATTGTTTAATTTAATATATGTATATATACACTTATTATATTTAAGTACAAACGGAATAATAAATTAACTATATAAGTCAAGAGATATTACAAATTTTTGAGATACTACCTACAAATTGTGCTATCTTTTCTTCACTGGTAATTTTGATTTTGCTATGATATATCCTTGCTCGCTCTTGAGCTTTAGAGCAATGAAACACGTTTGCACAGCTTTGAAAGGTGTAGTCTTTTGTTGGATGCAGTTCTGATGATAGGTTTGAGCATGGTATCATGCGTTATTTAAGTTGGATTTCGTGAGAACAAAAGTTGCAGAAGTATTAATGCATTCTCTCTGTGACTAAATCGAAAATTAAAGGATGTGGTTCATTTCAAAGGTGTTGCTGTTGGTTTTGATGTGTGGCAAATGTTTCTGGTTTAACCAGAGTTTTATCTTGATCGGTATTTATTCTTAGGCAGTTCTTCAATAATTTGAGTCATTGAAATGCAGAGCTTTCAATTGGACAAACGCAGTGGGAAAAAGTGTTACATGCTTGCTTCAAGAGATCTTTCTATTTGTTACAGTGATTCTCCTTTGTATTGGAATTGGACAACCTTGCCTGAATCGAGGTTAGTTCTTCTATATGCTTATAATGTCTAATCTCCAATAGTGTCTGTTCATGATACATGGCTTTTCCCCACTCCTATCCTATCCTATGTTTATGTTCAACCATTGGGCAGATTTGAAGAGGTAGCTAAGCTTGTTGGTATATGTTGCCTGGAGATTCATGGCAGGATAAGTTCCCGTTTGCTATCCTTGAAAACACATTATTCAGCTTATCTTGTGTTCAAGATAATTGGCGGGTTTTGTGTTGGCCACCATCCAGCAGAGGTCTCAGTAGGAATTGTTGGAGTTTACAGTTCTACAAGAAATGTCTATTTGGACCCTACAATGACAGACGAGCAGCGGCGTCATTTGGGGTTGCCATGTCCGGAAGTGAGAAATGATGGGTGGTTGGAGATTAAGATGGGGGACTTCTTCAATTTGGGAGTGGAAGATTACCAAGTGAATATGAGTGTTGTTGATAAGGAAGCTGGTATTTGGAAGACTGGTTTAGTTCTACAAGGAATAGAAGTAAGGCCCAGGAAAGACAATTAAGCAAACTGTTTTGTTTTCCTCACATTCTGTCATAGATTTTGGTTTGTTGTTGTTGGAGCACAATGGCATCATGTATCTAAGTAGCCAATCTTACTTAGTGAAATAAGGCTTCTTGTTGTTGCCTTTGCTTCTGAGGTTGCAAATGCAGATGAAAACTGTGTTATGAAGAATTATTGGGAATACATTACTTATTTCATGACAGTATGCAGGTGAAAACTGCTATCAGATGATTTTTTTTTTATGCTTTTGAATTTATATTCTTGTCAAGTTGATATGTATTAGCTAGTCTTAAAGAATGGATATGATTTTGTCTCTGTAATCTCAAATGAAGGAGAGAATAATTTTAAGTTATGGATTGTATTGCTTTTCAATTATTTTGTGCACATGTATTATCAGATAAGATATATGGCAAAATGGGACTGTAGTTTATGTTAGTTCATTTTAGCCTGAAAAGGGGGTCTTAATGTTGCTCAATTAGATGAAGTTCGCAAGCAATTATCTAATTAAAAATAAATAAATAAAACTAATAATTAATAATTATAACGTCATTAATTGTGTAATAAGAGCATGAATGAAAGTATCTATAAAATAAATAAGAATTAATAGGCCAGAACGTAAAGAGACATTATTTCTCCCATTAATGAAATATATTTTGAATTGGTGGGAAATTTATAGCAACATTTTAAATTAATTAGCAATATAATTTACTTACGTGAGTCTTATTTATTTGTCTTATTTATATGATTTACTATACTATAATTTATTTTGTTGTTTTAATTAGTCATTTATTTGGTTGATGAATGGTGTTCCATTCTTAATTTGTATTTAATTGACATTATTTTGTTAGTTATTTAGGAGTTATATGTTTATTTGGTTGATGATTGGAGTTCCATTATTAATTTGTATTTAATTGATAGGAGTTATATGCCCGTTGTTCCCATTTGGGAATAACAATTTTTTTTTTTTTTTTAATAATTTAGTGGCAATTTGCTAGAGATTCCTTAATGAGTACGGGAATAGAAATCACTTTCCTTATCTTATGAAAAATTCGAAATGTCAAATTATTAAAATATTTTTATATAAAATAAAACATATATGATAAAAAAGAGTAATTTAGTAATTTAATATATAAAAAAAATTTATATAAAATAAGGTGATATATTTATAATTCTTCTAAAAAATAATTCAAATGTATGATTATTTGTTAATTTAAATTGTAATTTTAGATTGTATTTAATATTATAAATAATCAAAATATAATATATTTGTATTCAAAAAAAAAAAAAAATAGCAGTGGAATCCCTAGCTGAGATGGGAATTGCGATTATACTCCCCACCCCCTACCCTTCCCCATTGCCATTCCTCCCATCCATGTTAACTGTTCAAGTTCTACTCCTTTGTTTGTCTTCTATAAATGGAAACACGTTCTTATGGTTTATTAGGCTTTACTTCTTACCGGTGAAATAGGATATTAGGGCTATTTCGTTTTTATTATATTCTGTCAATTGGTCAACTTTCCTTACATTTGTTTGTTTTTTTATTTTTATTTGGGTGAGCATGATATTTAGTGGTTGGCTTCTTCGTTGCATTTTTTCTGATATTTACTCAGGTTTCATACTCAGATCATTTACTCCTTTCTATGTTTTTGAGTATATTATGTTTTTTTCTTCACATCAATTATATTTGTTTTTATTCATATAAACTACACTTTTCAATTATCAAAATATGTTATAAAAAAATTATAACTTGTAAACATAGCGCGTTGAAATCTAGTTATGAACATTGTTAAGAAAAAGAAAAACACAAGATTCTCAACCGTTAAGAAAAAATTTGTGTTTTCTAGACTCGAGACTATCATCCCATAAATATCATTTCAGTGTGGGGGTGGAGTGTCAGCGAGATCCGTTTGTGAGTTATCCCCTTACGCGCATTTGACTCTCTGGGTTTTCCCCTTCGCCTGCTTTCAGCTCTTTCCTTCCAGCTAAGAGGATGGAAACGGAAGCAAACAATCACTCTCCCTTCGATGCTTTGCCAGAAGCATGCATCGCTCACATAATCTCATTCACCACTCCTCAGGATGCCTGCAGATTGTCCCTCGTTTCCAAGATTTTCCGTTCCGCCGCCGCATCCGACACCGTTTGGGAGCGATTCGTCCCCTCCGATTATGGTTCTCTAGTCTCCCAGTCCCCTTCATCGACATCTCTGCTAGCTTCTTCTTCTAAGAAGAATCTCTATTTCACTCTCTCTGACAATCCCATCATCATCGATGACGGCAAAAAGGTTTCTTTCTTTTTTATTTTAAATTCGTATTTCTTGTCTATTACTTAGTATCATTACTGAATCTGTATATGGATGTGTCTGTTCCCAATGGCTGAGTTGCGTTGTTGCCCAAGCATCGTTAGAATTTGGAGCTTGATGTTTTATCTAGATTACTGTGTAGGACAGCTTTGAAATTTAAATCCATGTTTCTATTACTTTGTATCGTAGCTCTTATGTTTGAACTAACTGATTTTACTGTGTTTAGTTGTGAGATATCATATTCGTAGAAAGGAGGAACCAAACGCATTTGATCTATTATTTGTATGATTTTGTTTAATTGAGTAGTTATCACGTTAGAACATAAAAGAATCATATTTAAGAAAAATTCCAAAATTTTCAAATGGGAAGTATCTAATTGTTTCTCCTCTTCTTCCCTGATTGTCTTAATTGTTGTTGTTGTATGTCCATGCTTACTTACTCTCTGATTTTAGAGGATTAAGTTTATTAATACACTCTATCTATATAACTAAGTGTGAAAGATGTAGTTCGTATCCAAAGGTGTTGCTGTTGGTTTTTTTTGTGTGATAAATTTGTCTAGTTTAAATACAGTTTTTGGTCTAAATTTGATAATTTCTGTCCTTGAAATGCAGAGCTTTCAATTGGACAGACGGAGTGGGAAAAAGTGTTACATGCTTGCTTCCGGAGATCTTTCCATTATTTGGGGTGACACTCCTGTGTATTGGGAATGGAAACCTCTGCCGGAGTCCAGGTTAGTTCTTTTTTATGATAAACGATCTCTGCTGAGGATGTTCTATTTTTCTACCATGTTCATGATAAATGGCTTTTCCCTACTTTAATGATTGCGAACATTTTGTGCAACTGTGTTGGACAGATTTGAATCGGTGGCTGAGCTTCTTCATGTCTGTTGGCTTGAGATTCGTGGCAAGATAAGTACGCGTATGCTGTCCTCCAAGACTCATTATACAGCTTTTCTTGTGTTCAAGTTAGTGGATGTATGCTGGCTTGGTAAACGTCCTACGGAGGTCTCAGTAGGAATTCTTGGGGGTCATAGCTCTACAGAAATTGTTTGTTTGGACCCTAATATGGAACATGACAGGCGATTTTTGGGGTTGCAATGTCCTAGAGAAAGAAATGATGGGTGGCTGGAGATCAAGATGGGGGAGTTCTTCAACTTGGGAGAGGAAGATGAAGATGAACAAGTGGAAATGAGTGTTCTAGAGACAAGAGGCGGTGATTGGAAGAATGGACTTGTTGTAGAAGGAATTGAAGTAAGGCCCAAGGAAGACAATTGAGCAGAACAAGTCCCTGTTTTATTTCCCTCATGTTATGTCATAGGTTTTGCTTCTTAGGTTGCAAATGCAGAGGGAAGCAGTGTTCTAAAGAATTACTCGTAATGTCCATGTTAAACTGTTACTCGTTTCAAGAAACTATGTTGTTCAGTAGAATTCTCAGCATGTTGGCTTTTCTTTGAAGGATACCTCTCAGATGAATTTTAGTGCTTTTGAATTGTTTCCATAGCTCTTTAATTTTGACATGATAGACATTACATTCTTAAATTTTTCATGGGTTTCAAGTGGGTCTAATTACCTTAAAGTTATAAGGTAACAGTGCAATTCTATTAGAACAAAATTGCTTTTGCATTTTGTGATGACTGGTAATGATGATGGCGGGAAATTACTGTATGTATCCTTTGTTTCATTTGGACATTCTGAAACTCATCGTATTCTGAAGTTGTGCCAAATAAAATGTGCCACAACTTCCAACTTCACATTAAGAGAATAACGCGAAGAGTTGTTCAGGTTATGAAATGTATTTTTATTAGGTAATCAACTATTTTAATTCATAATTAATTTAATTTAATTTAATTAAAAAATAATTAATTTTAATTAGAGGATAGTTCCCTCTCAATCTATCTAGTCAAAATAATGGAAATGGAAGCAAACAATTTCCCTCCTTTGTAGGCGTTGCCGGAAGGATGCATCGCTAACATTCTCTCTCATTCACTCTTCTTGGGATGCGTGCCGGTTGTCCCTTGTTTCCAAGACTTTCCGTTCCACCGCCGCATCCGACACCATTTGGTAACGCTTCCTCCCCTCCAATTATGTTTCCATATTCTCACAGTCCCCTTCATCGACATCTCCACTAGTTTCTTCGTCTAAGAAGAATCTCTATTTCATTCTCGGTGACAATCCCGTCATTATCGGTGATGGCAAAAAGTTTTTTTTTAATTTGAAATTCACATTTCTTTTTTAAATTTAATTAAAACACTCATTTTTATTTAAGTTATCTCTTATTCTCAAAATACTCTTTCATAAAATAATTGTATAAAATTATTTAACCAAAAAACTCTAGAGTTAATTTAGTGAATGTCAATTTCTTTAAAAATCTCAAATACCAAAAAAAAGTAAAATATCCAAACAATTCAATATCTAAACTTTGATTCAGCTCAACAAAATAAAATTTAAGGAGAATACAGAATATAAAATTAAACGTTATTATTGACTCATTTTTTAATATTGACAACATTAACTCATTTCAATTTCACCAAACAATCAAAAATAGAACACAAAACACATAAAATCCGCTTACAGATGAAATGGCTCTAGTGAGTTGTTTGATGTGTATTAAACAACTTGTAAATATTTTTTATCAAACAACTTTATAGAACTATTTTATAAAAACAAGTATTTTAGGAATAGTGTCTTAATTAATTCCCTTCTTTTCTATTACTTAGGGTGTGTTTGATACACAGTACAGGATAATACAAGCAAAACAACACAGCACAAGTAATTAAGTTACAAGATAATTTTTTGTTATGTTCACTATTTGTTAATTCATGCACAGGACAAAAATTTTGTATTGTTTACTGTTTGATTAACATAAGTACTGGATAAAATAATATAAATTTTACTATAATACCCTCTATATTGTACAATATTTGTTATTTTAAAGAAAAAAAATATTAGACAAGATTTTGACATATAAAAAAATATAATAATTAATAAAAATATGAAAATTATAATAAAAGCATACAAATAAAATATTATGAAAAGACTAAAATTTGAGATCTATTTAAAAATTTACAATTTTGGATTTGTTTATTAAAAAATTATATTTTTGAATTTTACAAAATTAGAATTGTAAAAAAAAAAAAATCCAAATATTGCATAAGTTTATGTTACACAATAAAAAAAAATCGATTATTTTGAAAGGCTTGGATAGAGAAAATAAGGTTAAATTTGTTTTTTTTAAGTTTTTGTACTATAGATAAAATTTTTGTCCTCTGGTTTTCTGAGGGACAAAAAATAGAAGATTTATCCAGTACCTCAGAATATTTTTGTTCAATACCATTGTCTTTTTCAAAATCAAACAGAATATAAATTTTTTTGTCATGTCCAGTCCATTATTTTAAAGCGAATCAAACGGACCCTTAGTATCATTACTGAATCTATATCGCAAGCAAGGTTAGAATTTGGAGCTGCATGTTTTAACTAGTTTTATTGTGATTAGGACAGCTTTGAAATTTTAAATTCACGTTTCCATTACTTTGTATCATAGCTCAATGATTGAACTAATTTTACTGAGTTTAGTTGTGAGATATGATATTCATAGAAAGGAGGAACCAAATGTCATTTTGTTTAATTGAGTAATTTTCATGCCAGAACATAAAAGAATCATATATGTAAATAGAATAATTACATCATATGAGAAAAAATCTAAAATTTCAATTGGGGAAGTATCAAATGGTCTTTCCTCATCTTCCCTGATGGTTTTGCTTTTTATTCAATATATAATTGCTTACACTGTCAGCTGTATTCTAGTGCTTTTGATATGTATATTCAATGTAAGTTTTTTTTTTCCTTTTTTCTCAATTATTGTTGTTTGAATTGGTTACGTTGACGAAAAAATGGTGTAAAAACACCATGCATGCTGGTTTATGGAAGTGGGAAAGCCAAACGGCTCTATAGGTTTGTTTGGAGTGCCAAATGACTGTAGAGAGTATTTGTCACTTCAAATGGACTTGTAAAGCCGTTTGACACTCTAAATGAACTTGTAAAGCCGTTTGGCCTTCTCAAAAAACACCCAACAACTCTCCACATTTGTTTAGCCTTGATTTCTACATCTTTTCTTTCATTATTCGATAAATTAACTTCCTAAAAGAATAAACAACTCAGATGCAACACCTTTTATTAAATTGATCAGCCCTCACGATTAAGGTCTCAAAGAAAAATGTGAATGTGGAATAGAGAGAGAGTGGTCGTGGGAGAAAAGGAACTTTGGGGGAGTGGTTTAGATTTGGGAGTGGTCCTTTTTTATTAAAAGAGTATTTAAGTAATTTTATGAGAATGAATGGTTATATTAAAGAGGAGAGATAGTATAATTAATACCCAAATCAATTCGCTCGCTTCCTTGATTTTACAAACATGGTATTTGAGCATGATATATTAGGCTCTTGGTAATCATATATATATATATATATATATATATATATATTCCCATATGGCTGCTGGTTGTGTGAAACTGTCAAGTGTCTTTTATATGAAGTTCATGTACCAGCTTAAACCTAATACCATGTTAAGCCCTTGTCCTCAAGAATTCAGGAAGGCAAAGGGCTACTTACCCCAGCATGGATGCTGAGTCTAGACCACATGGAGAGGACCATCGTTGCCAATTAATCCCTTTTTTAACAGAGGGATTACACCAATTATTAAACCTATAGTCTGCATACATGAAAGGATAAGCATATCCTATTGAAAGTAAAAGTACTAACAAATAGTATTAAATGAGAGTATTATAGAAATTAAGAGGATCATTGACATACCGATCCTATTGTTGCAGGTGCAGGTGCCGATAGGAACTTCAGATTGAGCTTTGCTGCTAATGATCTTAGTTGTTTCATAATCTTTGTCTTTTCTGGTTCCTGTAACACTGGAGAAATGCAGATATAAATTGCATATGATGTTTTTGTTTACATTAATACACAGAACTACCTTGTCTTGTACATCAGGCGTTGTGCATTCCTCGTCCAATCGACTGAAATTATTGTTAGTCTCTCAGCTCTCATCTATCTTAACCAATGATTCTGTTGAGCATTCTGAATCATTTTCAGGTTTCGTTTCTGGTGCAGAGGCTGGATTTACTGTGGAATAATCAACTTTGCTGACATTAGAACTGTTGCATGAGTACACGCGGACTATGTTGTATACATAAGTCCATATGTAAATGTTTGCTATCTGCAAAACCAGAATCACAAAGAAAATTTTAAATGATTCAGAATCACACAGAAAATTTTCCAAGTTTATTTGTCAAGTTCTCATACTGCCATGGACAGCGAAGCATATACCAATCCGTTTCTGGAACAAACATCCATAGCTCCAAAAGGATGGCTGCTTTCTTTACAGACAGCTGGAACTATGATCATAGGCAAATTTTCCAGATTTCCTGAGAGTAAAAAAAAATTAGTCACAAAACAGTTTCTCAAAACACACAAATTACAAAGTGATGTCATGTATACACTTATTTATGTACACTTTATTTTTTACATCATTTCTTTTTTTCTTTTTCTCTTTCTGCATATCTTTTATTTTTTATTTCTCTTACTTACAAATAAACTAAAAACAAAAGGTGTACATAAGGGTGTGCGTAAAGGAGTGTGTTTCCAATTACACACTACGTATGTCATATGCTACCAAAGTTTGCTTGTGTGAAGTAATTCAAAAGAAGAGATTATGCAAGTAGGATGTTTGTTTCACTGTCTCAAACCGTGTTAGTTTCCCTTTGTTGATATATATCTCAAAGGAGTTGTACACCATTTTACACTTTACTCAATACTATAAGATAGTTCAAAATCTTTAAGTAAACCTGCCTTCAGCACAGCACCCAATCACAAGACCTTTAAGATTAGAAGGAGCTCTGGTTAATTTCATCAGTAGCCATCCAAGTACTGATCCAATGATAAATGTGAGAAGAACATTCAGTGGCATGAACCACCTACATAAATCATGGAAGAATCTTTCCTAAACCAAACAATGAAAGAAACCAATAGAGAAACAAATATAGATATCTCAAACTTAAGAAGGAGAGAAATGAAGAGATGATAAGGATCACATACAGCATAATCAAGCTCTTTAATGTTATGGTTTTGGCCAAGATGCTGGAAACAAGAGCTGGCATGAAGACATAATATACCATCTGTAAAAGAGAAACTGTTAGATTAGTTGCAAGTCGCCAAATTTTTCTTTGATTCTCCTATTTCCATTTGTTCAATAAGTGGAAATAAGCAGAAAACAAGCAACAGTCACTTCCAATTAGATTAGTAACATTTGGAAATTATGGGAAAGCTTAAGAGAATTATTATGAAGCTATGCGGCTAGAAATTAATCTCTATGATCGAAGTTATGTATTTTATAATATAGGTCAAGTCCACACAAGTAACAGGACAAACAAAAGCTTTGGATGCAAAACCTATGCTTACCGCAAGCTTTTAATAGTATGACCGTGATCTATCATTATTTGCGACTATCTTCACTATAGAAAGAAAAAAATAAATAACAAATTCACTAATAACTACTAAATAATAGGCTATATATATATATATATATATATATATATATAGTCCAAAAAACAATTTTGATCAGTGGTAGCAAAGAAAGAAATTTTATAGATAACTTACGGTATTCAAGTGCTTCTTGGCACTTCCCATGAGTATATCAATGCGGTCCAGTGCAAGAAATGCCCCAACAGAGGTAAGCAAGAATACCTTGAGAACTGGCATTAATGCTGTAATGAAAAGCTTCCAGAAGTCCATAGTGTCCTCTTCTTTCTTTCCTATGATCAGAATGAAAGACTCACTATTCTACTCTTCCAGTTAAACTCTGTGTTGTTCCTCAAAACATTCTTGTGAATCAAGGAAACTCAAATAAAACATCATGACATGCTGAATTATGATATATCTGTAGAAAACAAGGAAAAAAAAAAAAAATTAAGAGCAGCAAAGGAATACCAGAATTACCTGAGGCTCCGTGCTTGGGATTGGGAAAGTGGAAGAGCCTATTCTATAGAGTTATGTTATAAACTTACATATATAGTTATTTGTGTATATTAATTTTTTATTTTTTACAATTTTACATATATAAATAACTCCAAAACAGAAAATATACACACAGATATATAAATATATGGTTTTCATAAAAGAGAAGAACATATATATTATATAATATTATTATGCTGGAATCCATAAATGCTTGGATTGTTGGAATCAATTTGACCACAAATTCTATTAGTAGATGACAGAAATGTCCACAAAGACAAAAGTGAATAGGGGCCAAGCAAATCTCAGAGCACTGAGTAGAAATTTTGTTTCAACCTTAGTCGTCATAACAGTTAAATTTATAAAATGCACTGAAAAAGAGGAAGAAAACTTTTGCAGAAAGGATGAAAGTGGTTGGTGTTGAAAATGAAATACAAGTTTGGTTATGGTAATGGAATATGGATAGGTAGATTTAGAGATAAGTACAGATTATCCTTGTTTTTATTTCATAACTAGGAGAACAATGAAGATATATAAAAAAATTTAATTTGTGATGTTAAGAAATTTAAACTTAATACCAAGCAGTTGTGTTGAGTAGTCGATGGCCAATTTAACTAAAACTTTGATTACAAATTATTTTTGTTTGCAGAAAAAAATTTAAAAAATAAAAGAGGTAGAAGGATTAATTGCATACCACACAAAAAAGGTCTTTTGTTGAATCAGGTTCCCTAAGCATGCAACCTACTAAAGTTGCTGAAGTCCATTCTTCATTATATTATTTTATTTATTTATTTTTTTTCTTCTAATCATGCATGCCAACATGGTAAAAAGTCAAAATTATGCACACTCCTCCTCTTGACACATCATATTAGTGAGACAAACTTTATAATCTTACACATTTTTTTATAAATTTTGTCCTAAAATATAATAAAATAATACTACATAGTGTATTAGTTAAATCTGTTTGATGAATTAAAATATTATAAAAAATGTTATAAAATAAAATTAAGGTGCGTGGAGGACAGATGATTTTGTTCCCACTTAAACCACTAAGTTGCAATAGTCTTAAAATCAACACTCCCCAAACCCAAAAGTGAACGCAATAAGCCAACACTAATTGATAAAACGTTTGTTTACCCTATGAATTCAAGCAACAGCGAAATATAACGAAGTAGTGGGAATTTTAATTCAATAATGGGAATCAAAAGCTGAGCTAAGTAAAATTCAACAGGATTACAATTTTACATACTCTTACTCCTTCCTAAGATCAATTCCAGCTTTCTTGGCAACTGCATCAAGTCCATTCTTCTCTATGGTCTTCAATGCCTTGGTAGACAAACGAAGCTTTACGTAGCGCTTCCCGGCTTCCCACCATACTTTCTTGTACTGTAAGTTCACAAACTGCAACTTCTTTGTCTTGTGGTTTGAGAAAGAAACTTTGTTTGCCTTGTTTGCTTTCTTTCCAGTGAAGGGACAGACTCTACCTGAAAACACAACCAAGAGCACAAGAACAATAGATTCATTGTCCATCACGAGCAGTTTTGGCATAATCACCATTATGGTCACAACTGGACTACTCAGAAATCATAGCTTGCCATCAACAGATTAAAACAATTTAGCCATTGCCATATTATCAACTAAAAGAAAATTATGAATTTCATGAAGCAAACAACAATTTCTAGTCTGTCACTCTAAACATGAAGTGGCAACCTGAGTAAGAGCCCGTCTGAATTGGCTTTTGTTAACCTGCTTTTGTTTTTAATTTTTTTTAAAAAAAAATACTTTATACAAAAATTTATTGTTTGAATTAGCTTTTCTATAAAAGGAGAAACACCTTTAGAAGACAAAATTCTATTTTTTTTTAGAAGTAGATAGGGGTGCTTCTCCTTTTAACTTTTACTTCTACTTCTTTTTTAGAAGCTGATTCTCACGGGCTTTAAATACCAATATAAGCCTTTCAGTGCAAGCAGGCAAACACAAAAAGATCAGCCAACCATAAATACATAAACCTACATGCATAAAATGGAAGCAGCCATCTCCTCAAAGAGTGAGGGAAGCTTTGCTAGTGTTAATCATAGCACCCTATTTGCTTTTAAATCATTTAAAACTCACTTCAGCACAGAAATTTTTTCCTTCAACAGACATTGACTCTTATTCACATAGGACTTTGAAAACCTTCTTCATGGCTTTGTTCCACATTCTGCTTTCAAGCATCAAATATGCATTAAATAGTCTTTAACTCTTGATTACAAACCAAATATCATCACCTAAGAATCCTAACACCTATGTCTGAAATTTCTATGTAATCCCTTTGGCACAATTGCAAGCAAATTAAAGTCTAAAACGAAACCGACCAACATATTGAGCTTAATTGGATCTTGCCTATCAAGCAAGATACTCATTCATTTGCAATGCAAACAAGAACCAATCCTGAGGAAAAGAAAAGTAAAAAAGCCAAGATTGATGCCATTCAAATTAGGAAACATCAGTTATGAGATTTTAAATGCTTAGTAAAATCCATGCAATTCCAACCATCAGCCAGCCCCCAACCCCCACTTCACTCCCCCTTTCCAAATAATCAACAAAAATTAAATAAAAATCTACTAGTTCCCTGTACCTACTTGGTGATTGGCCAAGTCTATTATATGCCACATATAAAAATGAAGTTATGACAACAAATGCTCCACGTTAGCAAAAGAGGAAAACACAGGAAAGTTCATTTTAGTAGCATAACCACATCTATGTAGAAAGCAGGGGAAAAGAGGAATTATTATACATCTCAGTGCTAATTTTTGGATTCTAAAAGGAATTTTAAGAAATTGGAAAAATAAAAATAAAATTGAAAAGTTAAAGTAACAATGAACTTCCACCACACCATCAATACCGAGTATAACTCTTGGCAAAAAGATAACGCTGAGAAAATAAAGGTCGCAATGTGCCCACTATGCAGAATTTCAAGTTTCAGGCATACAGATGGAAGAAATCCGAGGCCTTTGTCCCTTTTAATGTTTTCAGAGTAGATATTCAACTTACAAATATCGTCAAAGCATAGACATTAGAGCAGAACATAGAAGTAAAACCAGAAGGGTCTTCACTAAATACCATGAAAAATTATATCTTCCCAGAAAGTCAAGGTTTACAAAACGAAATTCCAAACAAAAATTAAAACTTTTTTCCTTTCTGAGAGGAGAAATTACGTGCAACAGGTTGAAAATCAGGGAACAATGGAGCAGCAACTAGCGGTTTGGCCAAAAAAGGTGAAGGATCAGAGATTTTGATGCCACTCAACTGTGAAGCGACGAACCCAAGCACTGAAACCGCACTGAACCTTGTTGATAGAGCCTTCGAAGTCTTCGTTTTTAGAAAGCTGAGATTGAAATTGTTGTTTAATAATACTCCCGAAGTAGCTGAAGTTGCCATTGTTGCTGCTTTCTACGTTATCTGCTTCCCGTTGAAGAGTTTCCGGGAAAAACAAGGTGGTCTGGTTGGATATCCTTCGCTCCACCCCGTTTTGGGCTTTAATTTCTCTCTTTTTTCAAAAAAACCATTTCTTTTGGCACACCCCATATTTTCTAGAAGCACACCAATTGCCCTATGAAAAGGTTGATCATTTGGCATTGACGAGTTTCAAGTTTCGGCTATCGGCTATCGGCTTGAACGTAACACGTTAAATGTCAATATCGAAGAGATTACAATCTTTGGTATTAATATCTTAAAATTTTTATAACTGAGGTGTCATTAAATCTATTTGTCTTTTGTCCTACTACTCTAACAATTGCTATATAACCTGTCCTCTTTCGGTTGAAAACTTAACCTAATAAATTTTAATATTGTTTTTGGGAGAACAAATAAATTAATAGAATAACACAAATATCTTTTATAGGAAAAAAAAATGTTACCCTTTCATTTTAACCTTAAGTCAACATAATTATAAACCATAAACATTTCTGCCTTTCATAATTTGCCGTTTTCGTTTCTCTTTTTGAAAGAATTTAAATAAATTTTCTGTTTTTGTAGTTTTCTAATTTTTAATCCTTTATGTGTTAGCACAAGCAGCAATTAATTTTCTATTGTTTAAATTTTTTTGTTCCACAATGAAATGGGATTTCATCTGACATAATTTTGTGCCTGCTATAAGAACTTGAACCTAAACTAACTTCAATTTCAATATTTTCAGTTTGCTTTTACACAAGTTGAAGATAGAAGCTTCAAAGTCTGATATCACTAGGCTATAATATTCCCTTATGTTCTCTCAAGGATGTGTATATGTGCTATTTCTCCATGATTAATTGGTCAGGGTAAAGCAAAATCAACACATGCCCTAAAACTTTTAACCTTCCCCACTTTCACATTGAATCAACTATTCTCTAGGGTTCACTTGTATATTCACATGCAGTGTCTTCTCCTTCAGTTCCTCAGCAAGCACTTTTATGGAATCCGAAACCTCAGCCCTATATACATAGAATTTATTGACCAACATGAAGAGGAGGAAGTTCAAGATGTTCAGAACCACGAAAAACGCATAGTAGTAATCAAGATGAGAAGCATTGAGGTTGTTCATGATCCATCCCTGGTGACCATGTTCCTTGGTGATGTGTGAAACTGTTGAAAGAAGGAAAGTGCTAAGGAAATTTCCAATCCCTAAGGTTGTCATGGCATAGGAAGTTCCAAGGCTCTTCATGCTTTCTGGGGCTTGATCATAGAAGAACTCGATTTTCGCAACATCTAAGAAAGCATCAGCAGCTCCCATGAGCACAAATTGAGGAAGCAAAATGAATATGGTCAATGGAACTTGTCCTCCATTTTCTACTAACCCATGATCCTTAGCCACTTTAAGTCTATACCTTTCAGTTAGAGAAGCAGTTACCATGATCACTATGTGGATGATGAGGCCAATTCCCATTCTTTGAAGAAGGGTGATGCCTCTAGGGTTCTTGGTGAATCTCTGCATGATCTTGACAAAGAAACGATCATAGAGCACAACACAGATGAGCATGGAGATAGTTACAAATGCACCTAAACTTGCTGGGGGGATCTTGAAGTTTCCCATGGCTCTATCAAGAGTGGTTCCTTGTTTCACGAAAAGTGTATTTACCTGAGCAGCCATTGTGCTTGGCACAAATGTGGCAATCAAAATCGGGATCATTCTTAGCATTTGCTTTGTTTCCTCTACTTGAGTGACTAAGCATAGCTTCCATGGACTAGTTCCTGAACTTGTTTTCACACTGGCCTTGTTGAGAAACCTGCATATATATGTATTTGGTTTAGTGGTGGGATGCTCTGAAACCAACATTTTATACCCAAATTTAGTATTAGATATATATATATATATATATATATATATATATATATATATTATATATATATATATATATTATGTCATTTTAACAACTGTCTTCACTATACTAATTTTGGATTATGCCAAATCCAATTTCACTTTTTTGAAACCAAATGCAATGCTTTTAGGAAGTATTCACACCAAATATTACACAATTTTTAAAGGAGTCGTAATTTCTATGAGAAATCAAGATAGAAGAACTTTTATACCTCAACGTTGAGGTGGAATCAATCCTGAACTTCTCTTTCTTTGCATACTCTTCCAAATCAAGCTCATATAACTCTTTAGGGTCACTAGGGATAGGCACACTCCATTTCCTCAAAGCAGCCACAATGACCCTAGACATTCTAGTGAAGGGACTCCCATTGGGCAACTTGTGTCTGTAGAATGGTGTGCCCACCAAGAAGATGACAATTGAAATTGCAAGGCCAAGAGTTGGAAGAGCATAGCCAAGAGTCCAACCCACATTGTCTTGGATGTAGACTAGAACAGTGTTTGCAAAGAGTGACCCAAAGAAGATGCTAAACATCCACCAATTGAAGAAAGAGAGCTTATGACCCTTCTCTTTGGGATCAAAATCATCAAATTGGTCAGCACCAATGGTGGAAATATTAGGCTTGGTTCCACCAGTTCCCACAGCTAAAGTGTAGAGTGCACCATAGAACACAGCCAGTTGTAATGTGGAGGCTTTCTCGCACTTTGTCAAATCAGTTTCAAAGCATTTGGGTGGCTTTAGGCTGGGAAGAGAAACTGATAAGGTGAGTAGAGACATGCCCTGCAAGCCGAATACCACGAGTGTTGAATTTTAGTTGAATAAAAAACCAAAGAAGAAGAAATTAAAAGAAATATATATATATATATATATATATATATATATATATATATATATATATATATATACACACATATATATAGTTCATGGAAAATAAGATGATTAATGTTAGTAATAAATTTGCATGACACTGCTAATTAATAATCCTAGTGATATATATTCTGATTTTCTTTCTGAATGAAAATAAACTTTTAACATAACCAACATAAATACACAGTAAAGATATATTAATAAATATTTAGAGAATAATTAACTTTTAACATATTTTAAGTTAAAAATTTTATTTTATATTAAAAAATATTATTCCCTCAAGATTCATCAATATGCCAAACTTAATGACAAAATATTTTTAATCACTAAGTGTACTGAATTTTATATTAAAGATTGTGATTGATTAAATTGATACTACATGTTGTATTAATTTATTAAAATTAATTTTTTTAGACTAATAATACCTCTTTAATATAGGATTTAACACATTTAACGAGACAAAAAAATTCTATGAGTTAGATTGACTAGAGTCTCAAATTGTGTACTACAATAGCTGCTCTAGGTTAGACCTAAAAAATGAAAGAAGAAGAAAAATACACACATGCTATTTAATTCAAGCTGGGAACTTAAACAAAGTTCCACTTGGGTCTCCGCGGAGAATATTATATATAAGTATGAAAAGTATGTCACATGCTTAAGACAAAAAAGAGAATAAGACATTTTCCTACTACGTTCATAGTTTCTTCATAGACAGTCTGTATATTGATTCATGGGTCAAACTTCAAATACATGATTGCCCATATTCGCGCTCTTTGAAAAAAGAAACCCTAAAATGTCACGTTGCGCTGTATGATCCTCTCAAAGCTTATCTTAATCCAATTCTTGAATATTGGTGCATACTATTTGTCTAGTTTTGGCAGTTACTAGCTAGCAAGCTACTTAGCCTACTTTCGTACAAGTAAAACTGCAAATTGATTACGTAGGCAATGGGAGTCAATAGTTAATGAATGGTTGGACCACCAAGTTGCTTGTGACTTGCTATATTGGATGATGAGACCTACTCAATGTGCAGAAATATCTATAACGTTCCTTTTTCTTTTTCTTTTTTTATTTACCCAAAAGGATCTTAATATCCTTTAAACATGAGACAATAGATAAATCTCGTGATAAAGATAATTTTAAAGTTTTAAATTTAGAATCATGTCCTCAACTTCAATCAATATGCATTGAATCATTACTTTATGGGGAAATAAGTTATTAATTTTCGTTTAATGATTTAACCTTACTCTATGATATAATATAGTCTTTTAATTATTAACTTTTTAAATTGTTTGGGTAAGTTCTAATTGAATTAAAATTGCAACTTAATAAGATAAATCCTATTTCTATTATCATATGAAATAAAAAAAAATACTTTTAACAAAATCAAGTCAAAAATCATTATGTGAATGGTTTAGGAATCAAATTCGTATCTTGTTACTATTTTATCATCATGAAAGCAATGAAATGTTCCAAAATCTTATCATTACTACTGCGTTAAGGCATAAGGATCTAGAGTGAAATATGTCCTCTTTCGTTTTCAATTTGACTTGTCAAAACCAATCCTTTTAACTTTTTGTGTACAAGATACCTTGAATTCAAACTTCACATCAATTTTAATTCTTTTTTTTTCTTATGAGATAATTCTTATAACAACAGGAGGAGCGTTAAGAGCAAGGGTTAAATATAAATAGGTATAAATAATAGCATTTGACAATGTCAAAAGAGAAAGGATAAATATTATTCCCTCCCTTCCAAAACTTTTATTGTTTAAGTTTCTTTTTTCCCTAAAACTCTTGTTATTTTAGAAATTTAAGACTTGGTCAAATTTATTTATTAATTGTCACATTTTTTTAGCTATCATCTTTCATACACACTCTATTAAATGAGTGTATTTTAATTAAGAGAAAAAATATTTTACTTTAATTAATTTCTTAATATGCATGTATTAACCTCAAATAGCAAGAGTAGGGACAAAATCATCGATCTCAGTCCTAATCTTAAACATTGTCGTAAAACTCTATTTATTAATTTGTTTGTTTATTATTAAATTTATTTTTGATTAATTTACTAATAGTTATTAACTATTTAGCATAAATAGAATATATAATGGTCCACGTAAATAGGATAAAATATTTGGTGCCAAATTAACAACATCATTTTTTTGGCTACGACTCTGAATTAAAACACAGAAATCTTTAGCTATTATCACTCCACAATAAATGAGTAATCAGTCGTGAAAGACACATATACATACCAAGAGGTAAATGGTGGAGGCAATAACGAAAGTCCAATAACGGCCGAGGTGAGCGTCGGCAACGTAGGCACCGAGGATGGGCGTAATCCAAATGGTGCCAACCCAGTTGGTGACATTGTTGGAGGCGGTGACGGTGCCTTGGTGAAGCTTCTTTGTCAAATACAGGATCAGATTTGATGATATCCCATAATATGCCATTCTTTCAAAAACCTCGTACACTGCCAACACACTCGAACCATTAAAGTTTTATATATAAGAGAAATATACTTGTTTGTGAATGTGCAATGATGTGCAAATAAATATACACACTAACTATAAGTAAACCTCTTATGAACACTTGTCTACACCAGTTAATACAAGTTGATCATGAAGTTTTAGTAACAAGGTCGTATGAATTCTAGGATCCAATCATGCTGAAATATTATTATTTTTATGTGTATAAAATGTGAAGAATTAAGAAATACTAAAAAATAAGTGCATGTGTGTCTGGATAACATTTATTGTCTAGTATTATATTTCATTTATTGTTTTAAAAGTTTATGATTGTTTATTTTATTTAAAAAATTAATTAATTTTTTTTTGACTATTTAAAAACCCTAACATATGAAACAAAACAAGCCTTCAAGGCATGAGATATTAATCATATTATCTCATAATATTAGTGTGAGAGAATGGAGAAGAGGAGTCTATAGGTTAGTGCAGTGATACCCTCAAGAGCCTGAAAACTCATTAGTTTATTGGTCTCAAGATTAAACCCGGGTATGCCTCCTTATGCAGTAAGTTGAAATTGTTATATCCTATCTATTATGGTAAAACAAAATGGAGATACAAGAGAGACTGCAAGTATGGAAATTGGTAGCATAGCCTTAAAGAGAAGTGTAACAGGGGCCCATCCCATGGCTGTACTAAGTTACAGAAATATATTTACTGCTCATTTAATGCTGAGCACAGGATGATGGAGAAGAAAACCAGCAAGGACCGAATAATTAATTGAAGTCCAAATATTATCTTGCAAATGTAAATTAATGCAGTAGCAGTTCTAAAAAGAGTTTGAAAGAAAAAAAGGAAAAAGGAAACCTTGAAATATAAATTTGATGATCTATTTCTTCGGCAAAATGACATGTCTGCTACTGAGATTTTTTGCCAGTTACGTGTTCTAACTTCAAACAACAACTAAAATACCAAAAGAAATTTATCCTTCTTCTAGTGGGCTTTGAAGAATAAGCAGTAGCAGAAGGAGCCAAGAAAAATAGCAGTTAAACGAGACAGACACAAGCAGATTTGGATCCAATGCATTTATTGCAGTGCAGCAACTTTTCAGTTATTAATAGCTGAGAAGCCATTGCTGTACTGCAGAAATTACAGCATATCCAGATTTAACTTATATAAACATGTGCATGTTTGGATAGAAAAAGTGGAAGAGGAACACTTAAGTGCATCCAGCTCCAACATTTTAGGAGGAAAAGACAGAATAGGTCTCCATGGCCTGTGGAGGAAACTGAAGGGTAATGGTGAAGTGTGCCTTTATTACGAAGACAGCTTCCACATGGAACATCCTAGATTTTATCGAAAAATGGAAAATCATGGGCAAGAAAATGACACATTTTACAGAGAGAGAGTACCGACAACAAAGGAGCAGGCTTTCCATCCACCTCTTTTGGATCTGAGAACAGGGTTTCCTTTCAGATCCACAGTTCCATCTTGGGTATACTCACTGACTCTGTCTTCTTCTTCTTGCAGAGCCATGTTTTTTTTTTTCTTTTTCTTTGATCTTTGGCGGAGAAAACGAGCAAGCTGAAGGCTTTTACTTTGAGGCCCTTTAGCAAAGAAGTCTGTTGATTTGCTCTCTTGAAAATATCCAACTCTGAGTTCCCTTTTATAGAACTTGTTCACTCTGTAGATGTATTATGACCAATATGCCACTAACTTCTGCTTTATATCTTTGATTAGATTGTAATCATATCTTCTATCCCCATATATTCATATATATTGAAAATGATAGCAAAACAGGATTCCACATGTATAATTTTGTATTCTTGTTAGGAACACTTGCACATAAAGGGGTAGTACGCACAAAGTTAATTTACGAAAAAATATATAAATTGACTGACACTATATACTAATTCAAAATTATAAGACATTTAGTTTATGATTTTTTTATTTATATATTTTTTAATGTACGTAAGACTTTTCAATTTTTATTTCAACTCTAATTTATATTTGCATATTCATCAATTTTTAATTATTTTCTCCTCTTATTTAGAAGTTAATGATTCATTGTTCATGCACATCACATAAAAGTAATGTATATATGTACAGTAAATACGATAGCTTTTATATTTTATCTTTTATATCTTATATTTTTTAGCTTATCTAATTTTTTTTGTGAAATAAAAAAATTATAAAATAATATTATAAAGAACGAATATGTTATTCCACTGCAAACTTTTACACTTGAAGTTTATTATTAGAATGCAACACATGAGGGAGAATTGCATTTACTGAAAATGATTAGATTAGAAGATAGTTAATTTAAATATCTTTTAGACTGGGAGAAAATCATTAATAATATAATCTTCCTTCTGAAATTGACATTAGAGTCAGATCAGTGATCTATTTTTTAACTATTAAAAACATAAGTGATACCAAAAATATCTTTTAAAATATTTTTTTTTTTTCATTTTTTAAGGACTAAAGGACTCTTCTACTCTAATTTTCAACCACTCTTACTACTTTCTTTTCTGGAGTTTCGTTTTTTAGTTTTCTTATGTTCCTTTATTTTCTACCGATAGAAGAAAGTTTGCCCTAGTGAACAATCACGAGCTAGCACCACTTTTCCAATTTCTCTAGAAGTTTATTTTTAAAAAATTAAAAATAATAAATATCAATTTTTTAAAATAATTATTTTTCTAATATTTCAAACTCAATATTTTTACTTTTGTATAAAATATTTTTAAATTTAACCTATTTTTATACTGATTTGACACCTTATTAATATCTCATGCCAATTGGATCCCTATCTTGTTCATTTCCCCAACGCCGATTTTTTGACTTTGAAAATAAGAATTTTATATACAAGTCACTTTCCTTGCCCTATCTTCTAAATATGCAGTCCAAGGGAAAAGTGACAAAGCAAGAAGTCTTATGCTATCATTATTTAGTTTTGGTATCAAGGGAGACGAAGACTTCCAAAATACATGCATGCATCTAATTGGAATTTCTAGAAAGATTCCGAAGATAGTATTCGATGTACTATAGTCATTTCACTCTCTCAAAGAGTAAATGCTTGGATATTAAGGATTGTCAAGAAGCTAATTAATTTGTTCTAAAGTCTAAATTGTTAGGTGAAATTTAATCATAATTTTAAATTAATTAATTCTCACATGAAAAAGGCTGAGCTTGATTGAAGTCTGAATTTGAAGTGTGAATAAAATAAAAATTTGCAAAACTTTCCATTTCAATTAAGAAAGTAGGACCAAAGGCTTGATTTCATTAACCAATTAATTCAACCTAAACAAGTAAAAGTTAGGAAGAATTTTATATCTAATAAAAATATCAGAAAATTATAATTTTGTTCGGGTGAGGAGAAAATTATAATTTTAGTTATACTATAAAGATGTATCCTTTATCAACTTATTATTTTTGGTGAAAATTATATTAATTATACAACGATTAACCTAAATTTAAATAAAATATCAACTTAATATTTAGCTAAATAGATGAATTAACTACTTTTTTTTTTTTTTACACCTGAAGGTAAAAAGTTCAAATCTCTAACTTTTTAAAAAAACTACCTAAATTCTTTATCATTATATCATTCTTAGTGATTTAATTAACTACTTAATTGTTTAAAAAGAGTTTATTATAAAAGAAAAATTAATAAAAATAAATTATTTATAAACCTAATCTATGACCCAATTAAATTGAGTTATAACCGATATCTAGTCTTAACTGGTGTCATCTACCTCTTACCAAAATTTGGAGAGTTTTCATTAGCAAAATTAGGGTTAATATCTACTGCATAAAAAATACTTGAACGAGTCAATTAAATTCACATAGATTGGATAAAGTACATATATAAAATTTAATATAATAAAACATAAGCTAGTTGTGTGAGATTTTAAGCAGATCTTATTAAATTCACATGCCTTCCAATTTTTATATATGTTGTTTAAAATTGTTGTACATAAATTAAGAAATATAATTGATGTAATAGAATTATTTTCAAATTTTTTAATATACTCTTATTTTTTTATTTATTCTTCCCATAATAATTTCTATACACACAACATAAGATAAAATTATAATTAAAAATATATAAGTAATGTTAACTTGAAGTTTTAAAATGAGAGATAAATAGGGACAAAAATTCTCCAAAAGCTGATAAATTAAAAGAAACAAGGAAATTACTCAATATTAATATAGAAAATGTCATGTATTTGATAACTTCATATGTCTCGTTTCTTAACTATTTTATTCTTTTTGTTATTACATTTTCATTAATTAAATTATAAAATAATACTTTACTTGTTGAAAATAAATTTCTTGATAGTTACAATACAAAAAATAAGAAAGAAGATATTATTGCTATGCTTTTATGTTGATGCAGTTTTATTAATTTGGCTTCAGTGAGAGCGCTTTCGCTATTAATGCACTATACAACCAGAAAACAATCTGGTTGATATCCAAAGTTGTTGCTTGTGGCTTTGATGTGTGCCAAAGGGCAGTTCTTCAATGATTCCAGTTTTTAAAATGCAAAAAAATGAGAATTTAGTTAGTTTAATTTAGTGGGATATATATGTATTTCTTTTTTTTTTTTTTAGTATCTCTATGATTTTTTTTGTTTAGAGTTTTTATCAGAAAATTAATTATAAAACATGAGATATTTCCATAAAAAAATTATAAAATATGGGATAGTATATTATATTGTGTACAGACAAATGTTCTTAAGGGCTTCTTACTTGAATAAATGGTGTATACCGGAAATATACGAGCCGGAGAAGGGCCCGATTATGTCATGGTGGGACTTGAATTGGAATTAAGCAAAATATGGAAACGGAAGCAAACAATCACTCTCCTTTTGAAGCGTTGCCGGAAGAATGCATTGCTAACATAATCTCATTCACCACTCCTCGGGATGCATGTGAGTTGTCCCTCGTTTCCAAGGTTTTCCGTTCAGCCGCCAAATCCGACATCGTTTGGGAGCGCTTCCTCCCCTCCGATCCTCACTCTATAATCTCCCAGTGCCCTTCATCTTCATCTCTGTTGGCTTCTTCTTCGAAGAAGGACCTCTACTTCACTCTATGTGATAACCCCATCAACATCCATGGTGGCAAAAAGGTTTTTTTTTTTTTTTTTTTTTTTCAATTTTATATAAAATAAAATATATATAATAAAAAAGAGTAATTTAGTGATTTAATTTATAAATAATTTTTTATATAAAATAAGATAATATATTTATAATTTTTTAAAAAATAATTCAAATGTATGATTATTTATTAGTTTAAATTGTAATTTTAGTTTGTATTTAATATTATAAATAATAAAAATATAATATATTTGTATTAAAAAAAACTAGCAGTGGAATCCCTAGCTGAGATGGGAATTGCGATTATACTCCCCACCCCACCCTTCCCCATTGCCATTCCTCCGATCCGTGTTAATTGTTCAAGTTCTACTCCTATGTTTGTCTTCTATAAATAGCAATACGTTCTTATGGTTTATTAGGCTTTACTTCTTATCGGTGAAATAGGATATTAGGGCTATTTCGTTTTTATTATATTCTGTCAATTGGTCAATTTTCTTCACATTTGTTTGTTTTTTTATTTTTATTTGGGTGAGCATGATATTTAGTTGTTGGCTTCTTCGTTGTGTTTTACTAAGGTTTCATAGTCAGATCATTTACTCCTTTCTATGTTTTTGTATATATATATATTTTTTTTTTCTCACATCAATTATATTCATATCAACTACACTTTTCAATTATCAAAATATGTTATAAAAAAAATATAAGTTGTAAAACATAGCGCGTTGAAATATCATCCCATAAAATATCATTTGACTGTGGGGGTCGAGTGTCAGCGAGATCCGTTTGTGAGTTATCCCCTTACGCGCATTTGACAGTGTGGGTTTTCCACTTCGCCTGCTTTCAGCTCTTTACTTACAGCTGAGAGGATGGAAACGGAAGCAAACAGTCACTCTCCCTTCGATGCGTTGCCAGAAGCATGCATCGCTCACATAATCTCATTCACCACTCCTCAGGATGCCTGCAAATTATTCCTCGTTTCCAAGATTTTCCGTTCCGTCGCCGCATCCGACGCCGTTTGGGAGCGATTCGTCCCCTCCGATTATGATTCTCTAGTCTCCCAGTCCCCTTCATCGACATCTCTGCTAGCTTCTTCTTCTAAGAAGAATCTCTATTTCACTCTCTGTGACAATCCCATCATCATCGATGACGGCAAAAAGGTTTCTTTCTTTTTTCCTTTTTATTTTAAATTCGTATTTCTTTTCTATTACTTAGTATCATTACTGAATCTATATATGGATGTGTCTGTTCCCAATGGCTGAGTTGCGTTGTTGCCCAAGCATCGTTAGAATTTGGAGCTTGATGTTTTATCTAGATTACTGTGTAGGACAGCTTTGAAATTCAAATCCATGTTTCTATTACTCTGTATCGTAGCTCTTATGTTTGAACTAACTGATTTTACTGTGTTTAGTTGTGAGATATCATATTCGTAGAAAGGAGGAACCAAACGCGTTTGATCTATTATTTGTATGATTTTGTTTAATTGAGTAGTTATCACGTTAGAACATAAAAGAATCATATTTAAGAAAAATTTCAAAATTTTCAAATGGGAAGTATCTAATGATCTTTCCTCATCTTCCCTGATTGTCTTAATTGTTGTTGTTGTATGTCTATGCTTACTTACTCTCTGATTTTAGTTCATTAATACTCTCTTTCTATATAACTAAGTTGGTTAAAGATGTAGTTCGTATCAAAAGGTGTTGCTGTTGGTTTTTTTGTGTGATAAATTTGTCTAGTTTAAATACAGTTTTTGGTCTAAATTTGATAATTTCTGTCCTTGAAATGCAGAGCTTTCAATTGGACAGACGGAGTGGGAAAAAGTGTTACATGCTTGCTTCCAGAGATCTTTCCATTAGTTGGGGTGACACTCCTAGGTATTGGGAATGGAAACCTCTGCCTGAGTCCAGGTTAGTGCTCTTTTATGATAAATGATCTCTGCTGAGGATGTTCTATTTTTCTACCATGTTCATGATAAATGGCTTTTCCCCACTTTAATGATTGCGAACATTTTGTGCAACTGTGTTGGACAGATTTGAATCGGTGGCTGAGCTTCTTCATGTCTGTTGGCTTGAGATTCGTGGCAAGATAAGTACCCGTATGCTGTCCTCCAAGACTCATTATGCAGCTTATCTTGTGTTCAAGTTAGAGGATGCATGCTGGCTTGGTCGCCGTCCTACGGAGGTCTCAGTAGGAATTCCTGGGGGTCATAGCTCTACAGAAATTGTTTGTTTGGACCCTAATATGGAAGATGACCGGCTATTTTTGGGTTTGCAACGTCCTAGAGAAAGAAATGATGGGTGGCTGGAGATCAAGATGGGGTACTTCTTCAATTTGGGAGAGGAAGATGAACAAGTGGAAATGAGTGTTCTAGAGACCAGAGGCGCTGATTGGAAGAATGGACTTGTTCTAGAAGGAATTGAAGTAAGGGCCAAGGAAGACAATTGAGCAGAACAAGTCCCTGTTTTATTCCCCTTATGTTATGTCATAGGTTTTGCTTCTTAGGTTGCAAATGCAGAGGGAAGCAGTGTTCTAAAGAATTACCTGGAATGTCCATGTTAAACTGTTACTCATTTCATGAAACTATGTTGTTTAGTAGAATTCTCAGCATGTTGGCTTTTCTTTGAAGCATACCTTTCAGATGAATTTTAGTGCTTTTTATATGTATATTCATGTCAAGTTGATATCTGATAGATTAAATATAAAATTATTAAATGTTTAATTTTGAATTGTTTCCATAGCTCGTTAATTTTGACATGATAGACATTACATTCTTAAATTTTTCATGGGTTTCAAGTGGGTCTAATTACCTTGGAAGTTACAAGGTAACAGTGATGACTGGTAATGATGATGGCAGGAAATTACTGTATGTATCCTTTGTTTCATTTGGACATTCTGAAACTCGTCGTATTCCTGTTTGGCTAGAATTTGGGAATCTTAATATGTTGTGCTTTGATGGTGAGATATCATAAAAGATATTGCTATAGAATAGTATTATGGGAAAAGCCTAAAGTCTAGTCACCTTTTAATCTAAAGTTGTGCCAAATAAAATGTGCCGGAATTTCACATCAAGAGAATAACGCTAAGAGTTGTTCAGGTCATGAAATGTTTTTTTATTAGATAATTAACTCTTTTAATTCATAATTAATTTAGTTTAAATTAATTAAAAATAATTATTTTAATTTTAATTAAAAAATAAAGGACAACCGCTGCATCCCACACCGTTTGGTAGCGCTTCCTCCCCTCCGAATATGTTTCCATACTCTCACAATCCCCTTCATCCACATCTCTGCTAGTTTCTTTGTTTAAGAAGAATCTCTATTTCACTCGCGGTGACAATTCCATCGTTATCGATGACGGCGCAAAGTTTTTTTTTTTAATTCACATTTCTTTTTTAAATTTATTTAAAACACTCATTTTTAATTAAGCTATCTTTTATTCTCAAAATACTTTTTCATGAAATAGTTGTATAAAATTATTTAATAAAAAAACTCTAAAAAGTTAATTCAGTAAATATCAGTTTACTATCAACGTCAATTTCATTAAAAATTTTAAATACAAAAAAAAAAAAATCCAAACAATTCAATATCTAAGTTTTGATTCAACTCCACAAAATAAAATTTAAAAAGAATACAAAACATCAAATCGAATGTTATTATTAATTCATTTTTAAAAATTGACAAGATAAACTCGTTTTAACCACACCAAACAATAAAAAATAAAACACAAAAATTTTGCTTATAGATAGAGAGCCATTTGATGTGTATTAAATAGCCTGTGAAATTTTTTTATTAAACAACTTTATAGGACAATTTTATAAAAAAGTATTTTGGGAATAAATATCTTAATTAATTCCCTTCTTTTCTATTACTTGGTGTCATTACTGAATCTATATTGCAAGCAAGGTTAGAATTTGGAGCTGCATGTTTTAACTAGTTTTACTGTGATTAGGACAACTTTGAAATTTTAAATTCATGTTTCTATTACTTTGTATCATAGCTCAATGATTGAACTAATTTGTGAGATATGATATTTATAGAAAGGAGGAACCAAACGCCATTTTGTTTAATTGAGTAATTTTCATACTAGAACATAAAAGAATCATATATGTAAATAGAATAATTACATCATATGAGAAAAAATCTAAAATTTTCAATTGGGGAAGTATCAAATGGTCTTTCCTCATCTTCCCTGATGGTTTTGCTTTTTATTCAATATACCCTTGCTTACTCTGTCAGATGTATTTTAGTGCTTTTGATATGTATGTTCATGTCAACTTGATATACTATAAGATTAAATAAAATCATGAAAAATTTTGAGTTGTTACCATAGCTCTTTTATTTTAACATGATAGTTTCGAAGTGGGTGTAATTACATTAAATTTATAAGGTAACAGTGCAATTCTTTTAGGACAAAAATTGTGTTTGCATTTTATGAGCACTGATAATAATGATAGCAGGAAGTTACTCTATATATGCTTTCTTTTCACTTGTACATTCTGAAACTCATCTTATTCCTATCTGGCTAGAATTTGGGAATCTCTATGGGCCTTAATATGCTGTATGCTTTGATAGTGCAATATCACAAGAGATATTGCTGTAGAAAAGTATTATAGTACAAGCCACATAAAGAATGTAGACCATAGAGTAAGCGAAACCGAGGCACAAGCATAAGTGGCTAGGATGATAATTGAGAATTCACTCTCACCAGCTCCAAATAACTGAGTAATTGTACCTGGAAGAGTTACACAACAGTCCAGTTTCAGCATATTACAGATTGAAATGCATCAAGAAAGCAAAACTGGCAGGTAAAACAACAGAACTTCGACTTGTTATGTTCTTAGCACCATTGGAATCAAATCAGGCATGGCTGATTTATCATGTGCTTCAGTTACAAAGTGTATTCTAAACTCAAGACCTCATCATCTGTGCTGTAAACTCTGATATGTTCTTCCAATCCTTTTAATAGTGTTACTTTCTTCTTCGGAGTTCTCTAAGAAGAACTAATTTACTTAGAGTAAACAATGAATTCTCTCATTAAGTCTCAGAAAAAACTTACTTATGCTTATTGCAGGTGGAACAGCGAATTGAAGCAGTAAAACAAACTGATATAACGGATCGGGGTGGATCAATCTGAAGTGGACTGCACCTTTAACAATGGCTACACCTAAGACAAGCAAAGGCAATATATCTTACCACAATGATCCCTGCAATAAGTGGAAGCTGCACACCTGAACCTTTCAAACCTGAAGAATAATCGATAACTTGCATTAAAATTCTTGTTCATTTTCAAATGTGCCTACTTAACCCAAGATTGAAATGAGAAAAATGAGGAGTTCATCTTAATTAATACCCTTAAGAAGATTTGCCCCTACTAACAATGTCATTGCTGGAATTGCTGCATCCCTGCATATGAGAAAAAAAGAATTTAATTTAGAACATGTTATAGTTGATTAAAATTAATGGCTATTAATTACACCACCCCTCCTCTATAATACAACCACTCCCTCATAAATTTTTCTTAAAATATACCACAACTGCCCTTAGCCGACCTCCCCTCTTCAACATCCCCTTGCGCTGCAAACTCCCCCTTCACTATCTCTTCTTCTTCTTCTTAGCCGAACCTCAACCACCCCCCAAACCTCCATTGCAACGAAGCTCTCTAAACTCAAGTTTTCTTCCATTTTTTCAGAGAAAGCAAGTGGTTCTCCATTAAGTGCTGCTCTAATCATCAACGTAAGTTCTTTACACTTTTTTTTTTCTTTATTCTCAATTATTGTTGTTTGAATTGGTTACGTTGACATAAAAATGGTGTAAAAACACCATGCGTGCTGATTTATGGAAGTGGAAAAGCCAAACGGCTCTATAGGTCTGTTTGGAGTGCCAAATAACTGTATAGAGTGTTTGTCACTCCAAATGGACCTTTAGAGCCGTTTGGCACTCCAAACAAACTTGTAGAGCTATTTGGCACTCCAAACAGATTTGTAGATCCGTTTGGCTTCCCACAAAGCACCCAATGACTCTCCATAGTCGTTTAGCCTTGATTTCTACATCTTTTCTTTCATTATTTGATAAATTAACTTCCCAAAAGAATAAACAACCTAGATGCAACACCTTTTATTAAATTGATCAACCATCATGGTTAAGGTTTCAAAGTAAAATGTGAGTGTGGAATAGAAGGAGAGTGGTCGTGGGAGAAAAGGAACTTTGGGGGAGTGGTTTAGATTTGGGAGAGTGGTGTCATGTATTACAAAGTTTTTTACACCGTATTAAAATTAGTCACAACAGTTTCTCAAAACACACAAATTACAAAGTGATGTCATGTATACATTATTTTTTATACCGTTTCTTTTTTGATGTCATGTATACACTTATTTATGTACAGTTATTTTTTACACCATTTTTTTTTGTTTCTTTCCGCATTTCTTTTATTTTTTATTTCTCTTACTTTTCTGTTTCCAATTTTACTATTGCAAATAAACTAAAAACAAAAGGTATACATAAGGATGTGCATAAAGGAGTGTGTTTCCAATTACACACTATGTATGTCATATGCTACCAAAGTTTGCTTGTGTGAAGTAATTCAAAAGAAGAGAGTATGCAAATAGGATGTTTGTTTCACTGTCTCAAACCGTGTTAGTTTCCCTTTGTTGATATATATCTCAAAGGAGTTGTACACCATTTTACACTTTACTCAATACGATAAGATAGTTCAAAATCTTTAGGGAAACCTGCCTGCAGCGCAGCACCCAATCACAAGACCTTTAAGATTAGAAGGAGCTCTGGTTAATTTCATCAGTAGCCATCCAATTACTGATCCAATGATAAATGTGAGAAGAACATTCAATGGCATGAACCACCTACATAAATCATGGAAGAATCTTTCCTAAACCAAACAATGAAAGAAACCAATAGAAAAACAAATATAGATATCTCAAACTTAAGAAGGAGAGAAATGAAGAGATGATAAGGATCACATACAGCATAATCAAGCTCTTAAATGTTATGGTTTTGGCCAAGATGCTCGAAACAAGAACTGGCATGAAGACATAATATACCATCCGTAAAAGAGAAACTGTTAGATTAGTTGCAACTCGCCAATTTTTGCTTTTATTCTCCTATTTCCATTTGTTCAATAAGTGGAAATATGCAGAAAACAAGCAACAGTCACTTCCAATTAGATTAGTAACATTTGGAAATTATGAGAAAGCTTTAGAGAATTATTATGAAGCTATGCGACTAGAAATTAATCTCTATGGTCGAAGTTATGTACTTTATAATATAGGTCTTGTCCACACAAGTTAGAGGAACAAACAAAAGCTTTGGATGTGAAACCCATGCTTACCACGAGCTTTTAATAGTATGATTGTGATCTATCATTATTTGCGACTATCTTCACTATAGAAAGAAAAAAAAAATAGCAAATTCACTAATAACTACTAAAAAATAGGCTTTCTACACACACACACACACACACATATATATATATATATATATATATATATATATATATATATAGTCCAAAATACAATTTTGATTAGTTGTAGCAAAGAAAGAAATTTTATAGATAACTTATGGTATTCAAGTGTGTTATGGACCGACTTGGGGGGCTTTGGAGTAGGCCCAAAGGCCCACACCCTCACCCGCACAGCATAAGAGAGAGGAAGGCTTATAGGGCTCTATCATCTCATGAGACAGACACACACACGCGAGAACCCCTAGACGACCCTCACAACATTGGTGCGGTGAGCGTGGACACATGCGACCTATAGATCTCCAAACTCATTTGCAGAGGCAGCCATGAACATGGCCCTTCACTGCCGTATAGGATGGAGATCTCCAAGCTCTGCAAACTCTGTTCCAAAGAGACCCAACTCTCGTGCACCACACCACTACCTACGATCGCCATTCTACCCTTCATATAGCTGCTGCTAATGGCCAGATCAAGATTTTGTCTATGCTTTTAGATGGATCTATGGATCTATCCTCACCTATTAGTCCATGGAGATCTTGTTTGTGCTCCAACAAGTGGATATGGCTATCTTGGGAGCACTCCATTTCATCTTGCAGTCAGAGATCTATGGATTGTATCTGTGAATTGTTGGCATGGAATGCAGATCGTCTTCAATGGGATGCAACGAGGCGGATACCATAAGCGGTTGTTCTATAACACAAGGTCAGGATTATTTTTTTTTTTATTAAAATGCATATTTTAGTTTGTTTTAAATATCCTTTGCCAACCAAGCATCACCAAGCCGACCTTAGCCCAGTATGTAGAGCGGGCCGCACCAAACCTTTAAGTCGCACATTCGATTTCGTGCAAAAGCAGGTCGGTATGTTTTATTATTTAAAGTTCTCGTTTAGTTCTGTTACAACCTTTATCCTTCCACTAATCATCATTGAACTGACCTTAGCTCAATTGGTCAAACGGAGTGCCCAATCCTTAGGTAGGGGGTTTGAACCTCCCTTGGGTCAAAAATTTTATTTAAGCTATTTGATTTCGTTTTAATATTTATTACTTGTCAAATATTACCAAGTTCGATCTTAGCTCGGTTGGGTGAGCGGCGGTCATCATTTGGTCAGGGGTTCGAATCCAAACCTGGTCGGTAAGTTAGCTATTTATCTAAAGTACTTGTTTAATATTTATTTTCGAACTACTAATCACCAAATGATCTTTAGCTCGGTTCGTTGAGCGGCGATCATCATTTGGTTAGGGGTTCGAATCCAAACCTAGTCAGTAAGTTACTTATTTATCTAAACCTTGTTTAATATTTATTCTCGAAACAATTATCACCAAACCGACCTGAGCCCAAGTTATGGGGCAGAGGCCATCATCAGGTTGTAGGTTCGAATCCGTGCATAGGTCGGTAAGTTTTATTAAGTGTGCTCGTTTGACTGTTTTAATATTTATTTCTGACCTAAAATAACACCAAACGGACCTTAGCTCAGTTGATAGAGCGGAGGTCATCCTTGAGGTCGGAGGTTCGAACCTTCCATTAGGCACATCGGTAAGCTTTTTATTTAAATGACTTATTTAATTTTGCATTAATTCTTATTCTCTCACCAAATGTCAATAAGTCTGACCTTAGCTCGGTTGGTTGAGCGAAAGACCACCTCTTATATCTCGAGTTCGAATCTGTGCTAAGGTCGGTGGGTTTTATTTTCTAAAGTGCTTGTGTTGATATTTTTTTAATATTTATTCCCGATCGAAAATATCATAAGTCTGACCTTAGCTCGATTGGTCGAGCGGAAGACCACCTCTTAGGTCCCGAGTTTGAATCTATATTCATCATTTAAAGTACATATTTAGTTGTTTTAACTATTCTTCTCCCACCAAATATCATCAAGCCGTCTTAGCTCAGTTGGCAAAGCGGATGGCAAACTTTGGGTCCTTGGTTCGAATCCTTGCTGGGTTCAAATGCATAGGTTGGAAGGTTTTGTCTAAAAATGCTTATTTGATTTTGTTTTAGCCATTATTCTCATATCGAATATCATCACGACTACCTTGGCCCGATTAGTAGAACGGAGCACAAGTTTTTAGGTCAGTGGTGCTCATCTTTGCTCAAGCAAGTTTGAAATTTATATTATTTAAAACAACTAGGCTCCGTTCTCGATACACCATGTATTAATTTAAATATTATTTGTTACATATAATCTTTTGTACCAGGTATTAACTAAAATATTATTTGTTGCACATTATATTTCCTACCAAGATTTTACTTCATACCAAGAACATACTTTGCAGCTCAAAGAAGCATACTACTCGAACTTGAGCACTGAGCTATTGTTAGAAGAATGCTTGGCAATACTCTTAAGCTTTGCAACACCCCGCTTCAGGGCACACGCTCCATCGAGCCCTGCAATACACCTTACCTCAATACACCTTTGCAACACCTCGGGAATACACTCCCTCGAGCTCTTGCAACACCCTGCCTCGGGGACACACTCTAGCAAGCTTTGTAACACCCCAACTCGAGGATATGCTCTCTATCGATCTTTGCAACACCCCAACTCGGGGACACATTACATCAAGTCTGGTGACTCCCCAGCTTGGGCATACTACATATTCTTGACAACCATTATTGGCATAGCCTCAAAAAGGTTTCTCCACAAAAAAAAAAAAAAAAACCCATTACGGGGGGAAGTGCACCAATGGGCATGACCCATAACATATTAAAAAACAAAATCAATTAATGACTTGCCGATTTTCCTGCAAAAATCCAAAAGAAAGAAAATAGCAAGTTGCAAGTACATACAGAATAATTGAGAAGGAAATGACATTCACACCAATAAGTCGTATATATATGAGTCAAATTAAAACCCTTGGCACTGCACAAATAGATCGAGCTCACAGCAAAGCAATCTAATTGATTTCCACAGCTAATCACCTCGGCGACCCACTTGACCAACAATTTCTGCATCTTGAACCCACTCAAGCATAGCTCACATCACACAGAATAAAACAAAGAACAATATAAACATAAACAAGAAGATAGAGAGAAATGTTATGTTGTGAGATAAATATTCAGTAAAAGTGTGTGTGTGTGTATATATATATATATATATATATATATTCTACAAATCAAATCAAAGAAACGTTGATGCGTGCATTTAAGGAAGTTAGGTGCGGGCAAGTAATGTATATATTGTGTAATGTTGGATTGACGTGGGGAGAAGGGTCCCACTTTGTCTTTTTGGTGGTGGCACGTATTGGCATAGCTAAACCTTCTCTGGATCCCACACTAGTCTGCTCTCGCGAAAGATAACAAAAGATGCCTACAATACATCCTCATGTCATTATTTAGTTGTAGTGAAAAATAAATTAACTTCGGTTCTAGCATGCGGCTAAATTTTCTTAGCTATGGGGTTAAGCCTAGATAACCCATTTAATCAGCAATAATCCAAGTCATCATTCTTAAAAATCCAGCAGCAAACACCGATCCAGCTCGGACCTAACCGAAGAGCTGGGAAAGCTCCATGAGTTGGCCTCCAAGCTACTGTGACCAACTGACATATGGCGACACCATGGTTAATCTTGGCCTTACCATTTGGGTCCAATAAATCCGCTTCATAGCCTAAACCATTGGGACGGAGTGGCAGTATTAAAGCAAGAAATTGATTGTGTAACTTTTCCACCATTGACTACTTTGACCGAACCCACCATCACGTTCTTCTTTAACCCGTTTACTTTCTCGGTAGTGCCAACGACAATGTTCGGACCCATAATTGAAGTGGCAAAGTCGATCACACCCTAAAATAAGCCCACGCACCGCTTGGTCTAGCCCGGCCTTGGTACTTTCTCACAGTCACTCATTGATTCCTTTATGAAGTTACCCATATATGAGTTATCAAAGACCTTGGACGTTTGCTCTAGCTCAGTCGGTAGCCATCCCAGCAGGTGATCCTTAGGTCGCTGGTCCAAATCTGGCAGGTTGGATACATTTTGCTTTACTGCCAAGTAAGTGGGCCTTCGAGGTATACTTAGATGGTGGACCAGTCCACTGCCTAAGCCTTTGGAAACCACGAGAGATTAATTACCATTTCAAAAAGATAACCGAGCTATATTGGAAGGCGATCAAGGCTCTCGGCTACACAAAAAGGCGATCATATATATATATATATATATATATATATATATATTCTAGTACAAAGTTTTAGTTCGAAAATACCTTTTAACTTGGGAGGCTTATGTTATAGATGGATCTAGAGAGGCTTTGGAGCAGGCTCAAAAGTCCACACCCTCACTCTCTCACAGCATAAGAGAGAGGAAGGCATCTAGGGCTCTATCATCTCATGAGACACACACGCGAGAACCCCTAGACCACCCTCACAACAAAGTGCTTCTTGGCACTTCCCATGAGTATATCAATGCGGTCCAGTGCAAGAAATGCCCCAACAAAAGTAAGCAAGAGGACCTTGAGAACTGGCATTAATGCTGTAATGAAAAGCTTCCAGAAGTCCATAGTGTCCTCTTCTTTCTTTCCTATGATCAGAATGAAAGACTCTCCGTTCTACTCTTCCAGTTAAACTTTGTGTTGTTCCTCAAAACATTCTTTTGAATCAAGCAAACTCAAATAAAACATCATGCTATGCTTCTGTAGAAAACAAGGAAAAAAAAAATTAAGAGCAGCAAAGGAATACCAGAATTACCTGAGGCTCAGTGCTTGGGATTGGGAAAGTGGAAGAGCATATTCTATATAGAGTTATGTTATAAACTTACATATATAGTTATTTGTGTATATTATTTTTATATTTTTTTTTACAATTTTACATATATAAATAATTCCAAAACAGAAAATATACACTCAGATATATAAATATATGGTTTTCATAAAAGAGAAGAACATATATATTATATAATATTATTATGCTGGAATCCATAAATGCTTGGATTGTTGGAATCAATTTGACCACAAATTCTATTAGTAGATGACAGAAACGTCCACAAAGACTACAGTGAATAGGGGCCAAGCAAATCTCAGAGCACTGGGTAGAATCTTTGTTTTAACATGAGTCGTCATAACAGTTGAATTTATAAAATGCACTGGAAAAAAGGGAGAAAACTTTTGCAGAAGGATAAAAGTGGTTGGCGTTGAAAATGAAATACAAGTTTGGTTATGGCAATGGAATATGGATAGGTAGGTTTGGAGATAAGTACAGATTATCCTTGTTTTTATTTCATAATTAGGAGAAGAACGAAGATATATACAAAAATTTTAATCTGTGATGTTAAGAAATTTGAATTTGATATCAAACAGTTGTATTGAGAAGTCGGTGTGACCAATTTAACTAAAACTCTGATGACATATTATTTTTGTTTGGAGAAAATAAAATTTAAAAAAAAAAAGAAAAAGAAAGAGGTAGAAGGATTAATTGCATACCACACAAAAACGGTCATTTGTTGAATTAGGTTCCCTAAGCATGCAACCTACTAAAGTTGCTGAAGTCGATTCTTTATTATATGATATTTTTTCTTCCTTAATCATACATGCCAACATGGTAAAAAGTAAAAATTATGCACGCTCCTCCTCTTGGCACATTATATTAGTGAGACAAAATTTATAGTCTTACACATTATTTTATAAATTTTGTCTATTTATAATAAAATAATATTCCATATTAGTTAAATTTTTTATGAATTAAAATATTATAAAATTGTTATAAAATAAAATTAAGGAGCGTGGAGGACAAATGATTTTGCTCCGACTTAAACCACTAAATTGCAATAGTCTTAAAATCAACACTCCCCAAACCCAAAAGTGAATGCAGTAAGCCAAATTCCAATAAAAAGCACTAATTAATAAAACGTTTGTTTACCTTATGATAATTCATATATATATATATATATATATATATATATATATATTGGAAATCTTTTGAGTGGGAGACAGAACCATGTTCGTTAAACTATAAAAGTGAAAGCACATAATACAATTTCATATTATATTATACATGCAACAAGACTTTGCTTTGGTCCTTTGGAGGTTCCATCGATCCTAAAATATTTATTCATTCATTGCCAATTGAAATAATGAGTTTGATACATTCATTGTCCATCACGAGCAGTTTTGGCATAATCAACATTATGGTCACAACTGGACTACTCAGAAATCATAGCTTGCCATCAACAGATTAAAAACATTTAGCCATTGCCATATCATCAACTAAATGAAAATTATGAATTTCATGAAGCATACGACAACATCTAGTCTGTCACTCTAAACATGAAGTGGCAACTTGAGTAAGAGCCCGTTTGAATTGACTTTTGTTAATTTGCTTTTGCTTTTAATTTTTTTTTTAAAATACTTCATACAAAAAATTAATTGTTTGAATTAGTTTTTTTATAAAAAGAAAAGACAAAATTCTCTTTTTTTAGAAATAGATGGGGGTGCTTCTTCTTTTTAACTTTTACTTCTGTTTCTATTTTTAGAAGCCGATTCTCACGGGCTTTAAATACCAATATAAGCCTTTCAGTGCAAGTAGGCTAGCACAAAAAGATCAGCCAACCATAAATACATAAAGCTACATGCATAAAATGGAAGCAGCCATCTCCTCAAAAGAGTGAGGGAAGCTTTGCCGGTGTTAATCACAGCACCCTGTTTACTTTTAAATCATTTAAAACTCACTTCAGCAGAGAAACTTTTTCCTTCAACAGACATTGACTCTTATTCACATAGGACTTTGAAAACCTTCTTCATGGCTTTGTTCCACATTCTTTAACTCGTGATTACACACCAATTATCATCACCTAACAATCCTAACACCTATGCCTGAAATTTCTATGTAATCCCTTAGGCACAATTGCAAGCAAATTAAAGTCTAAAGTGAAACCGACCAACATATTGAGCTTAATTGGATCTTGCTTATCAAGCAAGATACTCTCTCATTTGCAATGCAAAAAAGAACCAATCCTGAGGAAAAGAAAAGTAAAAAAGCCAAGATTGATGCCATTCAAATTAGGAAACATCAGTTATGAGATTTTAAATGCTTAGTAAAATCCTTGCAATTCCAACCATCAGTCAACCCCCAACCCCCACCTTCACTCCCCCTTCCCAAATAATCACAAAAATTAAATAAAAATCTACTAGTTCCCTGTACCTGCTTGGTGATTGGCCAAGTCTATTATGTGCCACATATAAAAATGAAGTTATGACAACAAATGCTCCACGTTAATAAAAGAGGGAAAACACAGGAAAGTTCATTTTAGTAGCATAACCACATCTATGTAGAAAGCAGGGGAAAAGAGGAATTATTATACATCTCAGTGCTAATTTTTGGATTCTAAAAGGAATTTTAAGAAATTGAAAAAATAAAAATAAAATTGAAAAGCTGAAGTAACAATGAACTTTCACCGCACCATCAATACCGAGTATAACTCTTGGCAAAAAGATAACGTTGAGAAAGTAAAGGTCGCAATATGCCCACTATGCAGAATTTCAAGTTTCAGGCACACAGATGGAAGAAATCCGAGGCCTTTGTCCCTTTTAATGTTTTCAGAGTAGATATTCAACTTACAAATATCGTCAAAGCATAGACATTAGAGCAAAACATAGAAGTAAAACCAGAAGGGTCTTCACTAAATACCATGAAAAATTATATCTTCCCAGAAAGTCAAGGTTTACAAAACGAAATTCCAAACAAAAGTTAAAACTTTTTTCCTTTCTGAGAGGAGAAATTATGTGCAACAGGTTGAAAAGCAGGGAACAATGGAGCAGCAACTAGCGGTTTGGCCAAATAAGGTGAAGGATCAGAGATTTTGATGCCACTCAACTGTGAAGCGACGAACCCAAGCTCTGAAACGGCACTGAACCTTGTTGATAGAGCCTTCGAAGTCTTCGTTTCTAGAAAGCTTAGATTGAAATTGAAGTTTAATAATACTCCCGAAGTAGCTGAAGTTGCCATTGTTGCTGCTTTCTACGTTATCTGTTTCCCGTTGAAGAGTTTCCGGGAAAAAGAATGAGGTGGTCAGGTTGGATATCCTTGCTACACACCGTTTTGGGCTTTTGGGCTGTAATTTCTCTCTTTTTCAAAAAAGCTATTTCTTTTGGCACACCCCATATTTTCTAGAGGCACACCAATTGCCCTACTAAAAGGTTGATCATTTGGCATTGACTAGTTTCAAGTTTCGGCGATCGGCTAGAACGTAACACGTTAAATGTAAATATCGAAGAGATTTGAATCTTTGGTATTAATATCTTAATTTTTTTTATAACTGAGGTGTCATTAAATCTATTTGTCTTTTGTCCAACTACTCTAACAATTGCTATATAAACCTGTCCTCTTTCGGTTGAAAACTTAACCTAATAAATTTTAATATTGTTTTTGGGAGAACAAATAAATTAATAGAATAACACAAATATCTTTTATAGGAAAAAAAATATGTTACCCTTTCATTTTAACCTTAAGTCAACATAATTATAAACCATACACATTTCTGCCTTTCATAATTTGCCATTTTCGTTTCTCTTTTTGAAAGAATTTAAATAAATTTTCTGTTTTTGTAGTTTTCTAATTTTTAATCCTTTATGTGTTAACACAAGCAGCAATTAATTTTCTATTGTTTAAATTTTTTTGTTCCACAATGAAATGGGATTTCATCTGACATATTTTTGTGCCTGCTATAAAAACTTGAACCTAAACTAACTTCAATTTCAATATTTTCAGTTTGCTTTTACACAAGTTGAAGATAGAAGCTTCAAAGTCTGATATCACTAAGCTATAATATTCCCTTATGTTCTCTCAAGGATGTGTATATGTGCTATTTCTCCATGATTAATTGGTCAGGGTAAAGCAAAATGAACACATGCCCTAAAACTTTTAACCTTCCCCACTTTCACATTGAATCAACTATTCTCTAGGGTTCACTTGTATATTCACATGCAGTGTCTTCTCCTTCAGTTCCTCAGCAAGCACTTTTATGGAATCCGAAACCTCAGCCCTATATACATAGAATTTAGTGACCAACATGAAGAGGAGGAAGTTCAAGATGTTCAGAACCACGAAAAACGCATAGTAGTAATCAAGATGAGAAGCATTGAGGTTGTTCAAAATCCATCCCTGGTGACCATGTTCCTTGGTGATGTGTGAAATTGTTGAAAGAAGGAAAGTGCTAAGGAAATTTCCAATCCCTAAGGTTGTCATGGCATAGGAAGTTCCAAGGCTCTTCATGCTTTCTGGGGCTTGATCATAGAAGAACTCGATTTTCGCAACCTCTAAGAAAGCATCAGCAGCTCCCATGAGCACAAATTGAGGAAGCAAAATGAATATGGTCAATGGAACTTGTCCTCCATTTTCTACTAACCCATGATCCTTAGCCACTTTAAGTCTATACCTTTCAGTTAGAGAAGCAATTATCATGATCACTATGTGGATGATGAGGCCAATTCCCATTCTTTGAAGAAGGGTGATGCCTCTAGGGTTCTTGGTGAATCTCTGCATGATCTTGACAAAGAAACGATCATAGAGCACAACACAGATGAGCATGGAGATAGTTACAAATGCACCTAAACTTGCTGGGGGGATCCTGAAGTTTCCCATGGCTCTATCAAGAGTGGTTCCTTGTTTCACGAAAAGTGTATTTACCTGAGCAGCCATTGTGCTTGGCACAAATGTGGCAATCAAAATCGGGATCATTCTTAGCATTTGCTTTGTTTCCTCTACTTGAGTGACTGAGCATAGCTTCCATGGACTAGTTCCTGAACTTGTTTTCACACTGGCCTTGTTGAGAGACCTGCATAAATATGTATTTGGTTTAGTGGTGGGATGCTCTGAAACCAACATTTTATACCCAAATTTAGTATTAGATAAATAGATTATATATATATTGGCAACGACTTATATTGTATCGTGTTAACAATTGTATTGACTATACTAATTTTGAATTATGCCAAATCCAATTTTCACTTTTTTGAAACCAAATGCAATGCTTTTAGGAAGTATTCACACCAAATATTACACAATTTTCAAAGGAGTCGTAATTTCTATGAGAAATCAAGATAGAAGAACTTTTATACCTCAATGTTGAGGTGGAATCAATCCTGAACTTCTCTTTCTTTGCATACTCTTCCAAATCAAGCTCATATAACTCTTTAGGGTCACTAGGGATAGGCACACTCCATTTCCTCAAAGCAGCCACAATGACCCTAGCCATTCTAGTGAAGGGACTCCCATTGGGCAACTTGTGTCTATAGAATGGTGTGCCCACCAAGAAGATGACAATTGAAATTGCAAGGCCAAGGGTTGGAAGAGCATAGCCAAGAGTCCAACCCACATTGTCTTGGATGTAGACTAGAACAGTGTTTGCAAAGAGTGTCCCAAAGAAGATGCTAAACATCCACCAATTGAAGAAAGAGAGCTTATGAGCCTTCTCTTTGGGATCAAAATCATCAAATTGGTCAGCACCAATGGTGGAAATATTAGGCTTGGTTCCACCAGTTCCCACAGCTAAAGTGTAGAGTGCACCATAGAACACAGCCAGTTGTAATGTAGAGGCTTTCTCGCACTTTGTCAAATCAGTTTCAAAGCATTTGGGTGGCTTTAGGCTGGGAAGAGAAACTGATAAGGTGAGTAGAGACATGCCCTGCAAGCCGAATACCACGAGTGTTGAATTTTAGTTGAATAAAAAACCAAAAAAGAAGAAATTAAAAGAATTATAAATATATAGTTCATGGAAAATAAGATGATTAATGTTAGTAAAGTGAATCTATAAATTTGCGTGACACTGCTAATTAATAATCCTAGTGATGGATATTCTGATTTTCTTTCTGAATGAAAATAAACTTTTAACATAACCAACATGAATACACAGTAAAGATATATTAATAAATATTTAGAGAATAATTAACTTTTAACATATTTTGTGTTAAAAATTTTATTATATATTAAAAAATATTATTCCCTCAAGATTCATCAATCCCTACTCATGCATGCCAAACTTAACGACAAAATACTTTTAATCACTAAGTGTGCTGAATCTTATATTAAAGATTGTAATTGGTTAAATTAATACTACAAGTTGTATTAATTTATCAAAATTAATTTTTTTAGACTAATGACGCCCCTTTAATATAGGATTTAACACAGACAAAAGATTCTATCGGTTAGATTGACTAGAGTCTCAAAGTATGTACTACAATAACTGCTCCAACTTAGACCTAAAAAATGAAAGCAGAAGATAAATACACACATGCTATTTAATTCAAGCTGGGAACTTAAACACAGTTCCATTTGGGTCTCCATGGAGAATATTATATATAAGTATGAAAAGTATGTCACATGCTTAAGACAAAAAAGAGAATAAGACATTTTCCTACTACGTTCATTGTTTCTTCATAGACAGTCTGCATATTGATTCATGGGTCAAACTTCAAATACATGATTGCCCATATTCGTGCTCTTTGAAAAAAGAAACCCTAAAATGTCACGTTGTGCTGTATGATCCTCTCATAGCTTATCTTAATCCAATTCTTGAATATTGGTGCATACTATTTGTCTAGTTTTGGTAGTTACTAGCTAGCAAGCTACTTAGCCTACTTTCGTACAAGTAAAACTGCAAATTGATTACGTAGGCAATGGGAGTCATAGTTAATGAATGGTTGGACCACCAAGTTGCTTGTGACTTGCTATATTGGATGATGAGACCTACTCAATGTGTAGAAATATCTATAACGTTCTTTTTTTTTCTATTTGCCCAAAAATATCTTAATATTCTTTAAACATAAAATATAAGTATAATAATAGATAAATCTCTCGTGATAAAGATAATTCTAAATTTTTAAATTTAGAATCGATGTCCTCAACTTCAATCAATATGCATTGAATCATTACTTTATGGGGAAATAAGTTATTAATTTTCGTTTAATGATTTAACCTTACTTTATGATATAATATAGTCTTTTAATTATTAACTTTTTAAATTGTTTGGGTAAGTTCTAATTGAATTAAAATTACAACTTAATAAGATAAATCCTATTTCTATTATCATATGAAATAAAAAAAAATACTTTTAATAAAATCAAGTCAAAAACCATTATGTGAATGGTTTAGGAATCAAATTCGTATCTTGTTTCTATTTTATATCATGAAAGCAATGAAATGTTCCAAAATCTTATCATTACTACTGCGTTAAGGAATAGGGATCTAGAGTGAAATATGTCCTCTTTCGTTTTCAATTTGACTTGTCAAAACCAATCCTTTTAACTTTTTTGGTACAAGATACCTTGAATTCAAACTTCACATCAATTTTAATTCTTTTTTTTCTCATGAGATAATTCTTATAACAACATCAGGTGCGTTAAGAGCAAGGGTTAAATATAAATAGGTATAAATAATAGCATTTGACAATGTCAAAAGAGAAAGGATAAATATTATTCCCTCCCTTCCAAACTCTTATTGTTTAAGTTTCTTTTTTCCCTAAAACTATTGTTATTTTAGAAATTTAAGACTTGGTCAAAATTATTTATTAATTATCACATTTTTTTAGCTATCATCTTTCATACACACTCTATTAAATGAGTGTATTTTAATTAAGAGAAAAATATTTATTTTAATTAACTTCTTAATATGCATGTATTAACCTCAAATAGCAAGAGTTTTGGAACACGAAAAGTAACAGGGACAAAATCATCAATCTCTCTCCTAATCTTAAACATTATCGTAAAACTCTATTTATTAATTTGTTTGTTTATTATTAAATTGATTTTTGATTAATTTACTAATAGTTATTAACTATTTAGCATAAATAGAATATATAATGGTCCACGTAAATAGGATAAAAAATTTGGTGCCAAATTAATAACATCATTTTTTTGGCTACGACTCTGAATTAAAACACAGAACTCTTTAGCTATTATCACTCCACAATAAATGAGTAATCAGTAGTGAAAGACACATATACATACCAAGAGGTAAATGGTGGAGGCAATAACGAAAGTCCAATAACGACCGAGGTGAGCGTCGGCAACGTAGGCACCGAGGATGGGCGTAATCCAAATGGTGCCAACCCAGTTGGTGACATTGTTGGAGGCGGTGACGGTGCCTTGGTGAAGCTTCTTTGTCAAATACAGGATCAGATTTGATGATATCCCATAATATGCCATTCTTTCAAAAACCTCGTACACTGCAACACACTCGAACCATTAAAGTTTTATATATAAGAGAAATATACTTGTTTGTGAATGTGTAATGATGTGCAAATAAATATACACACTAACTACAAGTAAACCTCTTATGAACACTTGTCTACACCAGTTAATACAAGTTGATCATGAAGTTTTAGAAACAAGGTCGTATGAATTCTAGGATCCAATTATGCTGAAAAATCATTTTTTTTTATGTGTATAAAATGTGAAGAATTAAGAAATGCTAGGAAATAATCGCATACTATTTAAAAACCCTAATATGAAACCAAACAAGCTTTTAAGGCATGAGATATTAATCATATTATCCCATAATATTAGTGTGAGAGAATGGAGAAGAGGAGTCTATAGGTTAGTGCAGTAATACCCTCGAGCCTGAAAACTCGTTAGTTTATTAGTCTCAAGATTAAACCCGGGTATGCCTCCTTATGCAGTAGGTTGAAATTGTTATTTCCTATCTATTTATCTTTCATGGTAAAACAAAATGGAGATACAAGAGAGACTGCAAGTATGGAAATTGGTATCACAGCCTTAAAGAGAAGTGTATACAGGGGCCCATCCCATGGCTGTACTAAGTTACAGAAATATATTTACTGCTCATTTAATGCTGAGCACAGGATGATGGAGAAGAAAACCAGCAAAGACCGAATACTTAATTGAAGTCCAAATATTATCTTGCAAATGTAAATTAATGCAGTAGCAGTTCTAAAACGAGTTTGAAAGAAAAAAAAGGAAAAAGGAAACCTTGAAATATAAATTTGATGATCTATTTCTTCTGCAAAATGACATGTCTGCTACTGAGATTTTTGGCCAGTTACGTGTTCTAACTTCAAACAACAACTAAAATACCAAAAGAAATTTATCCCTCTTTCTTCTAGTGGGCTTTGAAGAACAAGCAGCAGCAGAACGAGCCAAGAAAAATAGCAGTTAAACGAGACAGACATAAGCAGATTTGGATCCAATGCATTTATTGCAGTGCAGCAACTTTTCAGTCATTAATAGCTGAAAAGCCATTGCTGTACTGCAGAAATTACAGCATATCCAGATTTAACTTATATAAACATGTGCATGTTCGGATAGAAAAAGTGGAAGAGGAAAACTAAGTGCATCCAGCTCCAACATTTTAGGAGGAAAAGACAGAGTAGGTCTCCATGGCCTGTGGAGGAAACTGAAGGGTAATGGTGAAGTGCGCCTTTATTATAAAGACAGCTTCCACATGGAACATTCTAGATTTTATCGAAAAATGGAAAATCATGGGCAAGAAAATGACACATTTTACAGAGAGAGAGTACCGACAACAAAGGAGCAGGCTCTCCATCCACCTCTTTTGGATCTGAGAACAGGGTTTCCTTTCAGATCCACAGTTCCATCTTGGGTATACTCTCTGACTCTGTCTTCTTCTTGCAGAGCCATGTTTTCTTTTCTTTTTTCTTTGATCTTTGGCGGAGAAAACGAGCAAGCTGAAGGCTTTTACTTTGAGGCCCTTTAGCAAAGAAGTCTGCTGATTTGCTCTCTTGAAAATATCCAACTCTCAAGAGTTCCCTTTTATAGAACTTGTTCACTCTGTAGATGTATTATGACCAATATGCCCCTAACTTCTGCTTTATATCTTTGATTAGGTTGGGATCATATCTTCTATCCCCATATATTCATATATATTGAAAATGATAGCAAAACAGGATTCCACATGTATAATCTTATATTCTTGTTAGGAACACTTACACATAAAGGAGAAGTAGTACGCACAAAGCTAATTTACGAAAAATATATATAAATTGACTGACACTATATAGTAATTCAAAATTATAAGATGTTTAGTTTATGATTTTTTTTTTTTAATGTACGCTAACACTTTTTAATTTTTATTTCAACTCTTTATATTTGCATATTCAACGATTTTTAATTATTTTCTCCTTCTCTTATTTAGAAGTTAATGATTCATTGTTCTTGCACATCACATAGAAGTAATGTATATACGTACAGTAAATACGATAGCTTTTATATTTTATCTTTTATATCTTATATTTTTTAGCTTATCTAATTTTTTTTGTCTTAATTTTGTGTGAAATAAAAAATTATAAAATAATATTATAAAGAACGAATATATTATTCCATTGCAAACTTTTACATTTGAAGTTTATTATTAGAATGCAACAGACGTGGGAGAATTGCATTTACTGAAAATGATTAGATTAGAAGATAGTTAATTTAAATATCTTTTAGACTGGGAGAAAATCATTAATAATATAATCTTCCTTCTGAAATTGACATTAGAGTCAGATCAGTGATCCATTTTTTAACTATTAAAAACTTAAGTGATACCAAAAATATCTTTTAAATTTTTTTTTTTATTTTTTAAGGACTAAAAGACCCTTTCTACTCTAATGTTCAGCCACTCTTACTACTTTCTTTTATGGAGTTTCATTTTTTAGGGCCCATTTGGTACGCAGGAAAGAAAAAGGAGGGAAAAGAATATACTCTACTTTATCTCATTTTGTACTATTTGGTAGCTCTAAGGTAAAAGAAAGCTCATTCCTTTAGAATACAACTTTCTATCACTTGAAAGTTATAACTTTCTTTTTAAATTGGAAGGAAAGTCAGAGAAAGTAAAGTAAAGAAATTTTTATTTATAAAAAAGTCTAAATTATAAAATTAAAATTATATTATATAAATTTACATATTAATCAAGTTTAATTTTTTATATTATAAATTAAAATTAAATTTGTATATAAATTATAAACTTATATTATAAGATTAAAAATTATAATCATAATTATAAAATTACATTATAAAAGTTATAAAATTATAAAATTAAAATTAAAATTATATTAAAGTTTGTGTATCAATCTAAGTTATAAAATTAAAATTATATTATAAAAATTTAAATTTATCTTTTTATTATCAACTATAAATTTTATGGTAATTAAATTAAAAATAAAGACATTTTTATTATATATATAAGTTTTAATGAAAGGGTAAATTTGTACTTATACAAAAATATATATTTTATTCCTTTAATTTTTTATGCAAACTAAACATTACAAAAGAAAGGAAATCTTTTCTTTTCTATTACATACTAAACAAACTCAAGGACTATCATTTTTCTTTTTTTGGCTCATTTTCTTTCCTACTTTTTTTTTTTCCTTTTCAACGTACCAAACGGAGTCTTAGTTTTCTTATGTTCTTTTATTTTCTACCGATAGAAGAAAGTTTGCCCTAGTGAACAATCACGAGCTAGCATCACTTTTCCAATTTCTCTAGAAGTTTTATTTTTTAAAAATAAAAAATAAAAAGATAATTTTTTAAATAATTATTATTCTAATATTTCAAACTCAAAATTTTTACTTTTGTATAAAATAATTTTAAATTTAACCTATTTTATACTGATTTGACACCTTATTAATATCTCATGCGAATTGGATCCCGATCTTGTTCATTTCTCCAACACCGATTTTTTTACTTTGAAAATAAGAACAAGTCACTTTCCTTCCCCTATCTTCTAAATATGCAGTCCAAGGGAAAAGTGACAAAGCAAGAAGTGTTATGCTATCATTGTTTAGTTTTGGTATCAAGGGAGACGAAGACTTCCAAGATACATGCATTCATCAAATTGGAATTTCTAGAATGATTCCAAAGATAGTATTCCATGTATTATAGTCATTTCACTCTCTCAAAGAGCACCCTTGCTTCAATGCTTGGATGTTAAGGATTGTCAAGAAGCTAATTCATTTGTTCTAAAGTCTAAATTGTTAGGTGAAAATTTAATGATAATTTTAAATTAATTCATTCTCACATGAAAAAGGCTGAGCTTGATTGAAGTTTGAATTTGAAGTGTGAACAAAATAAAAATTTGCAAAACTTTTCAGTTCAATTAAAAAAGTAGGACCAAAGGCTTGATTTCATGAACCAATTAATTCAACCTAAACAAGTAAAAGTTTAGGAAGAATTTTATATCTAATAAAAATATCAGAAAATTATAATTTTGTTTTGGTGAGGAGAAAATTATAATTTTAATTATACTATAAAAGATGTATCCTTTATCAATTTATTATTTTTGGCGAAAATTATATTAATTATACATCGATTAATCTAAATTTAAATAAAATATCAACTTAATATTTAGCTAAATATATGAATTAATTACTACACCTGAAGACAAAAAATTCAAATCTCTAATTTTTTAAAAACTACCTAAATTCTTTACCACTAACTATATCATTCTTAGTGACTTAATTAACTACTTAATTGTTTTAAAAGAGTTTATTGTAAAAGAAAAATTAATAAAATAAATTATTTATAAACCTAATCTATGACCCAATTAAATTAAGTTATAACCGATATCTCGTCTTAATTGGAGTCATCTACCTCTTACCAAAATTTCCAACTCTGACAAACAAACAGCATAGAATTCCCTATGAGGGTCCAAATTGAAATCATAGAAATAATATTGAAGAATCAATTCAAGATATCGTCCTATATGCATACGAGTCTTTGGGCTGTCATAAAATTAATGCAGCCATAAAATTAATGCAGCTGCATGCTTTCTTATGATGAATGCTTCCACAAACATAGTTGGTAGAAAAAGAAATTAGATTTTTTTTTTCTTTTTTATGAGGTGACTTTTACATATTTGATGTGTGATTATTTTTCGATAAAGTTTCAACATATATGCTTTGCCCTAAAAATAATTAAATTAGTTTAATTGTCAATTTCTTTTTTTTTTTTTTTTGCACTCAAGATATTCTCAATTTTTTTTTTTTTGCTATAAAATTGTTTTTTATTTAGAACAAAAGATGATAAGTAATAAATTTCTACAATTTTAAAGTTTTAAACTTACATTAACGTAAAACTTTTAACCTAAACCTCTTTAAGCAAATAAAACAAGTTTTCCTTTTAAAACAAACAATATTAATAAGAATTTTTATCTTTTATAAGAATAATTAATTAAAAAAAAAACTCTTGACTTATTGAACAAGACTCTGGATAGTATCTTGACATTAGAAAAGCTTGAAATATAGTAAATATCTATTTTGATCTCTCACACTTAAAACTCTTATTAATTTGGTATCAATTTAATTTTTTACACTTCAAGTTTATCAATTTGATCCCTCACACTTAAAACCCTAATCAATTTAGTTCCTCACACTTAAAATCTTAATTAATTTAGTCTTTTAAACTTATAAAACTTATCAATTTAATCCTTCATACTTAAAAAATATTAATAAATTTAAGGGACGAAATTGATAAAAAAAAATTAAAGTGTGAAGGATTAAATTGATAAATTTAAAGTGTGAGAGACTAAATTAATAAAAGTTTCAAGTGTGAGTTACCGAAAAGGTATTTACTCTAATATATAAGAGAGGCCTTATCTACTAACATCTAGAAGTTGCTAGCTAGCAGCTGGATGATGATAATATTCCTTGGTCATCTATTCTAGAAGTTTAGATAGAAATTAGCAGCCAAGAATCTTTAATAGAATAAAGGAGTTGTTCAACAATGATATATCATTGTTAATTAGTCCCTTTTTCTAATGTCAATATCATTTCACTGGCACTGTTCACTAATTTTTTATAAATTAAGAGCGTAGATTTAAATAGTCAGATATTTCTATATGGTCCTTCGGTTTATGTATCGCTCCAATCTTATGTCTACTTATTTAAATTCCATTACGAAATCGTGCGGTTAATTTTAATATTGATTAGAAAGTATAGATATCACTGAAAAATTATTTGAAAAATAAGTTATCTCTCACATATGTAGACGTACATTATACATTTATATAAGGGTTATTACTATGTAAATTCAATTCAATTTACTAGCTTTTTTTTTTTGTTTTATCATCAATCTACTACAAAATTTGATTCAATAGACTTGAAAATAACTTAGTTTTTTTTGTAATTTTTTTTAAAAAAATATTATGCATTACCATCATATAAGAATTTAAACTTATTGTCCATAAAAAAATGAATATAATCTTAATTAGTGCATTTTAAAATTTGTGCTAAATCAGGTTTTGAGCATGAACATTTTTTTCATCAAGTTGGTTGGAATCAACAAGTCATTGATGAATTATTATGCTCACATTCTTTTTGTCTAGATAGAGGTCCAACACCTAAAACCTCTAATAATTCATAATTAGTTGCTTGCATTTTAATCACAAATTAGATTATTAGTCGTTATGTTTGAATATCGGTAACTTGATACATACTCAAAGTAAGGTTGTGTCAAATCTATATTTAATTAAAATGCTTATTTTCAAATCAAGTTCAAACATATCTGTTAGTTTGACAAAATTCAAGCCTAATCTAATCATTTAGTGGAAGAAATGACGCACATTAATTTATTTTTCTCCAACATACTTGACTACACTGTATTAAAGAAAAAAAAATTGACACAAGAAATTAGTACTTACGTGAGAACTCACCTTGCCAAACTCTTAATGAAACAATTGAACACACGTACCAAAATCTCATTTGTCATTTATTCTGTTAAATTATTTGTTGACTTAAGCATTAGAGCAGGTGAATTAGGGTGCTCTATCAAATTTACTTTCTTTCTTGTTATTTCACAAATTTTTTCAACTTGATTCTCAACTCGATAACAATAAGACTCTAACTTAAAAAAAGTCTTACATATATATTTGTATCTATTTATCATTATTTTCTCCATTTAATTAATTTGTTGGTTGCATTTTACACATTAATTTGGCTTTCTTAGCTATCTTCTTACCAACCTACAATAATGCCATTGAATAAAAAGCAAGAGTGCCAGAACAAGTGGTAGTACATAGTACCCAACAATGCGGCCTCCATGGTGAGGAATATTCAACCCAAGACAGTGGCTTCCTCAAATTTCTCGATGTAATCATACTTCAATTCACATAGAACTTACACAAACATTAATTGTTTGGTGTACCTTTTTACAATATGAGAATGTGTGAGTTCAAAATTTTTCCAAGTTAATGAGATGAAACATGCGATGTGTGTATAGTTTCATAGTTGAAAATTTGATGTCATTCATATATATGCATATGTTCAATTTCTCAGTTAATGTTGAGAGCAAAGAGACTTTTTATACATTATTCAAAACTCAAAACCTTATAGCATATTAAGTTAATAACTCTTTTCCATTCATATATCTATTGTTGTGTTTGTGTTGCTCTCAGAATACTGAGAAGGGTTTGTTTAGGTTGTTAGTGATTAAGTTGTCTTTTCCAGAGGCTTCTTGCCTCTTATATGCGATCAACAACATTGTAGTCAATGACTGTGAGCTCTTGAGTTTTTAAGTTTATGTTTGGGCCCATAAGTATAATTTGATTGAGAGTGTTGGTCCACATCATTTATTATAATTAAGTCTTATATTTTTTTTTTATTTCAACTCAAACTTGTATGTCTATAATGTTATACATACACCGAAGCTATCAAGTCAGTAATCTAAATTTCTCAACAAATTACCAATGCACAAGCACCTATGGGGTTGTTGACTTATATATATGTAATATGTGTGTGTATAAATGAACTATAAATGTGGTTTGGTAATGTACAAGTAGGAACAATAAAACTTTAATTGGATTGATCAAAGTGTCAAAATGTCATTTTAGCTGGCTGCATCCTATATGGTCAAAAAAGCCAAAATAATTACACAACGCCAAATTTTTCATTCAAAAAGGCCATTTCACATAGTCAAAGAGCCAATTAGAATGGCTTTTTAATGGGGCAATTTAGTGTTTTGGAGTGTCAGCCAAACTCTAATTGAAATGCTGTTTTGATCAAAAAAGATACTCAAATAATTTTGAACTAAACCTATTTAATAAATAATTTTATAATAAATGGTAAGGACACTCCTATGTTCTCATAAATCATAACTTTTGTGTTTCCCTATCACATTTTCTAACTTTTGTTTCTTCAATTGAATATGCTTACATCCCATTTTGTCTACAATTTTGTATGTGAGAGGTGTGCTTGCAAGTAGGAATCATCACACATGTACACTAATCACTATTCTGCATTAGCTCCCTATCCTCAAGTGGCTAAACTTGAATGCTTTACCAACAAAGTCTCACATGGGTAGTTTGGGTATTAAAATTTTGAGGTGTTAGAAAAGTTGAAATGGGAGTTGGAAAAGAATGCCCCAAATAAATGGCCCATGTTTAATTAACGTTTGAGGCCCAGTTTAGTAACAAAAACCTAATCCAGGCCCAAAAGAAAAGTTCAAATGTATTATAATTACTTTTTTTTAAAATGGCTGAACCTTTCGAACCTCTGACTGCTAAGTTTAACTTGTTTACCAAAGTACATCATGTTAGTTATATTAGTCATTTATTTATTTTATGAGAACATTTATTTAGGCATAACATTATTGCAATTATTTTTTAGTGATTTCAATATATCTTAAAACTTTTATGTAGACACGTGAACTTGTTTTATTTAAATATTACATATGCATATAGAAATATCTAAGGAAAGGTGGGAAAATCAGATTGTCTACGCAACTACATCGCTTCATCCTCAATTACAGAAATGGCGGAGGACAAAGCCAAGTTAATCAGTATTCTTCAGGGTGTGAAGCTCAAGTCCGGCAAGTCCTACAACGAAATAGCAGAGCAAACTGGACTCACCAACGTCTATGTTGCCCAGCTTCTCCGCCGACAAGCTCAGCTCAAGCCCGACACCGCCGTTAAACTGAAGGCGGCGCTGCCTGAGCTCTCCGATCACCTTCTCAATGAAATGATGAAACCCCCAGTGAGGTCTTACGACCCAAATCTCATCCAAGATCCCACTGTTTATAGGTGGCTTCTCTCATCTCTCCCTCTTAATCTATATCCAAATTTCATACTTTATATGATTCTTCTCCTTTTCTCTTTGATCAAGTAGTTATCTTCTATTTTCTTGTAAAGGTTATTTAGTGGTAAATTGTAAGCGGAAGCTGTCAGATTGGCCTTAATGTGTTGAAGTGAAATTAATTTCTGGGTATGGCAGATTGTGTCAGTATTTTTTTATGTGATTCTGAAATCCTGCAATTTTATGGGTATTGTGAATTGTGATAGTTTGGATTGTGAAATTGATGTGCTTTATTGTTGCTGAGGATAGCAGAGAACAATGCAAGACTTATTCTGAAGCCATTGGCATATTCATGGTAGTTCAGTATTAATGCATTTCGGTGATTCTAATGTTGAGAATCTACTGTATATAAGATGAACTGCAATTTTCTAATTGCTTTGTTTGTTGGGTTTTGCTGACATTCTATTTTGATAGACTGAATGAAGCCGTTATGCATTTTGGGGAGAGCATCAAGGAAATCATCAATGAGGAGTTTGGTGATGGGATGTAAGTTTTGATTTTATGTCATAATGGATTTACATATTTGGCCAACGAGTTTATACTCCATCCTACCGTCTTGTCCTAATCTCTGTCCATTATAATGGAAAATGACCACCTTTATGATCTTAAACTATCTCAACAACAAAATTGTAGCATTTTGTGCAAAATGATATTGACATATCATTGCTTTGGATTAATCTATTTTATTTGTGGGGTTTTGCTGGTATTCTTTGTAAATAGTGTTTTGAAAATATATCCTTTCTGATCTCATTCATTTTTCATCTTATGTTTAGAATGTCAGCTATAGACTTCTACTGCTCAGTGGACAAAGTTACAGGAGTAGATGGGAAGGACCGTGTGGTAGTGACATTTGATGGGAAATATTTGCCGCATACTGAGCAGGTCAGTTGCTTCTTATGCCTTTTTTATTATGGGATCTTGTTGCGGCAGGCAATCATCTATGAAAAGAAAGAAAAAGAAAAAAAGCATCCTATAATTGACAGCACTTAGTAGCTGATGTAGATTAGCAAAAAGTTGCATAATTCTGTACTGCAGTCATATTGTTTGAAAAATCTCAATGTCAATCATTTGATATGCTAATATTCATCATTAATTTCACTTTTTCTTTAAACATTTGTAATCCTCAGCATCCTGGTATAATTTTGGTAAGCATTTGGCCTATAAGAAAACTCTTTGGCTTCTGTCACTCATAAGTTTAGTTTACCTATAAAATTTTGATTAAAGCAATACATTTTTGCCCTTTTTCTTTAATTCTATTTAACGTATGTGATTTCTTTTTTCATTATATGGACAGAAATCAGAGCACATGGTCTCGAAAAAAAAGCTGCCAGGAAGTCAGTGAGTGTCTTCGTGCTCAGTCTGGTGATAAGCATATTCTTTATCTGACATGTTGAGAAAAACATGTGCTACTGGATGCTGTATTTGGTAAGTCAACTGTCATTCAGTTGTATTACCTACAGACATTAGAAAAGAATAATTGAATTATCACTATATGCTAGTATCCTGCCATGGCCATTAGGTTATGGCTTTGTTGTTTTCATCACTATTTGATCATATAATAAAATGTGAGATCCTTTTAGTCGATACAGTGTCTGCTATAAAATGTAGAGAAAACTTGTAAATATTATTACTTGTATCAAAAAAGAGCAAGCACATAACAAGATATTATGGTGGTGTCCAAGTTTCCCTGACTCCATTAGGACTGTTCCTGGTATAGATTCCTGAGAGGTTATAGGCAAGCACATATCAGTATCATTCAAACATTGTGAAGCAATTAAGTCATTAGCTCTCTCAGTAAGATGAAGTTTATCCCAAAACAGAAACTGATCTGTTCTTTTGCATGGTTTCATGTATGGAGTACAATATATCTCTTCACTTTTATTGACTAAACAACATGGGTTTTTTGTATCTTCTAGCCCTACAATGATCACAATGAAAAGGTTAGAAAACATCAAGAATTAAAGTTTGCTTTGCAATCAATATGTAGAGTTCTGTATAAACTATGAATCATATACTGCAATGTACTGAAAAGTTTGATGGGAAGAATCAAATTAGAACTCTTTTAGTAATTGGAAAATGCTATGAGTACACTTGTTAGTGTACACCACTTTTTTACACCGCTTTGTAGTTATTTTGTAGAGATAAAACTGTAAATAAAAAAGCAAGAGAGATACAAAGAGAAAAACATAAGTATAAAAATAGGTTTTCACTTTTAGGTGTACGCATAGCATTACTCTTAGTAATTTGGTACTTTATGTGATGGAGGTCTTACCATGCTTATCAGGGTATTCCACGATATCATAGATTTGTTTGTAAATTTTGGCCAGAATGAAAGTTGACCCCTCAAGTGTGGATGCTAATTCTGTAAGCTTGTGGTAGAGTTTTCCATTGAATGTGCAAATTATGTCATTTAGCTCATCTAAACACCATCCTGGTGGTTTATCACTGCCAACTATTATTGGGTAGCAGCCAATTGGACCTATTTCAAACACAAGGATCATCCTTGCACCCAATTCATATAACTCCTGCAACAATGGCCATTCTATGTCATGAAGCAGAAGATTTTGTGAGAAGTTATAGTTTTTCTGCATATTAGTTAGACCCATAGTGGTCAAGGACAAAATGCGGAGCGGAGCAGCTAGCCCATAGCGGGATAGCGAATTACTGAGCGAACCGCTACTCTGAAGTGAGAGAAATAAAAATAAATAAAATAAAAACATATAATAGGGAAGAGGGATGACCAAAGGCATTGCTATTTGTTTTGGAACAGAATAGAAGAAAGAAGGGAAGACAGAACAAAATAGAAGAAAAGACAGAGAAGGGGAAGATAAACAGAAGAAGCTGGGTGGTGTAAAGGCATGATTTCTGCCTTCAAACTTTTGTGTGCTAGGCCACGGTGTTGTCACTCCTGAATATAACTAGTTTGCAAGTAATATTATTCTGTTAAAGTATATAACAATAGAAAGGTTGGAAATGGAGCAATACCGTCAAGTATTTTTGAAGCTCTGATATGAGGAGATCACTGAATTCACTCTTGCTTATCTTTCCACTGGCGTTGAGGTATTTGTTTCCATCAAAGTAATAATCCAAAATGTCACGGGTGCCAATAGAAATGACAAATATGGATTTTGACAAGTAATTAGAGACTTCATTTGCAGATGGCCAGAACTTTGGCGAGTATTCTTTTATATGCTCTTCAAAATGCTTAATCTGGATTTTCATGGTTTGCTGCACAACATCATTGCAGAAAAATCATTGTTTATTGATAGCAAATATGGGAAAAAGAAATAATCAACTTAATATTAATTTCATGCAAGTTCTATAACTCATTCCTTGTATAGGAACAATATTTTTTTGACAGATGGTGTTCACATCACCACCTGATGTGTGCGCGTATTTGTAGTTAGAAAAAGTTATTTATATATTTATTAATGAACATTTTTATGTTTATTTTGTATTTTATAATTAATTGTAAAGATAAAATTTTAAATAAAAATAAAAAGATATTAAAAAAATTTAAATAAATAGATGTGTACAAATGAGTGTATTGGAGTAAGTAAATAATTCTTACATTTATGGATACTGTAGAAAGGATGGCAGTAGGTGCATCAGCATAATCAAAGCTCCAAGTACGGATAGAATTTGGATCTTTATCATTTTCCCAGAATGGCATAGAGACTGTTAAATTTAGTGCCAAACCTGCATATGTATATAAATAAAGATGAAACAAATTCATTTAAAAATAATGTATTTATAATCTTATTAGGAGTAATAAATGTATAAATTATCATATATCACATGTAATTTTACTTTTTTCACAAATACAGAAAGAAATTTTTATGGTTAATAACTTACTAATCCAGTGTCACTTCCTTTAGATATTGCGGATTTTATTTCCAAATTTCTACAATTTTAATTATTCTAAACATTAATAATAGAGGATTCATTAAGAAATTTCTCATGGTGAATCCTATATGAGTTAGGTTTATTCTAAGTTTACAGTAACAATTACTTAAACAAAAGAGTATAGAGAAAGTGATTTGACGTAATAACATGACTTTTAGAAATAAAACTTTAAAATTATCATATTTCATATCAAACTCAATTTCTTCTCATATATTTAAGTTAGTATCAAAAAAATTATTAGTATCAAAAAAATTATGTGTCTGACTTATTTAGGACAAAAATCCTATTGGGATGACTGGTTAAATCTAAATAAACCATTTAACTTGCCATAAGAGATTATCCGAATGAATTCATTTAAAATTATTTTGTAATCTTATCAAATGGTAAGTAAATTATCACCTATGATTCTAAACGAGATTCAAACCTAATAAAACAGAAGAAAATAAATGCATATTGAAATCTATAATAATATTACCCAATAAATCTACAACTGTATAGCCATTTGAGAATCTTCCTCGCAGTGGAGAGTCACAAGCATAAGGCCGATGATACGAGGGACCACTCGTGTTGAGGCCACAATCAACCGTTGAGTCTCCGAATACATACAAAGCCCGCGGATGAGAAGCAACCGACAGCAGATTCGGAACCTGAGCTTCACATTTCAGCAGCAGAACGATGAATAAACAAGAGAAAAAATTCAACATTATTATTATTATTAATAGCAAAAAGGGCAAAAATGAAAAAAATGCTGACTCTTTTTTTTTTTTTGGTTCTTATTCAGTTATTTTTAGCTTAAATGGTTTCTTTTTCTCTTTTCTATTTTCCGGATAATTTGGAAGGTCCTAAAATTAGAAGTAATGCTGTTTGCATATTAATTATTCCGGTAGCTTTTTCACATTTTATGTACATGGCATAATCTAAATTTAACTGTGCTATCGGGATTTTTGATTATAATGAGTTTTAGTACAAAATTATTACCAAAAGAAAATCTATTATTAAGAAGCCCTAAATTTTGAGGTCAATTCCAATACTAAATAAGAGACACATCCAACTAAATACCATCTTATACATAATAAATTCATCTATTTATATATTATTTATTTATTTATTTATCCATTGAACAGCAACCTCCAAAGTTTTGGTCATTAAACACATTAAAGCCCAATATCTGTGTTAGGCCCAAATCCCAGAGCCCATAGCCTTGTCTCACCTCAGATAGAATGATGATAAATACCCCATGTATCCCCTAAACCATTTCCATCCTATCTGTAGTGTAGTGAGTGGCGTCTACACTCTAAAACCCTCGTGTCTATTCCCATCATCGCCTGAAAATCGCCAATGGCGTTAACCCTAGCACGAGCTGTTACCAGCTCCTCTGCTCGTCTTTCTACGCTCTCTCTTCTGCTTCCCAAGCGCCTTGTCTCCTCCACATCCATAACCAAAGCTCCTTCTGTCCCATCTTTCTTCTTCAGCCGGCGTTCTCTGGCACCTACTTCCTATGCCGTCGGATCGGTTGCTGCCACCCGGTTCACGGCAATCCGTTGCCGAGTCAACCGGGCAGGTAACTCGGCCTACTCGCCACTCGACTCGAGGTCCAACTTCAGTGACCGACCACCTACGGAGATGGCCCCGCTCTTCCCTGGCTGTGACTATGAGCACTGGCTCATAGTCATGGACAAGCCTGGGGGTGAGGGTGCTACAAAGCAGCAGATGATTGATTGTTATATTCAAACCCTGGCTAAAGTTGTTGGAAGGTAATCATTTCCGCTTTTCTTTGTTTCGATATGTGAGCAAATGCAATGATTTCGCTTTTCTCATTCTGGGTGTTTGAAAAAGTGTTAAGTTTTGATTTTATTGATTTTGAGATTCTGTTGGTATTCACTCTCGAACGCATTACAGTTATGGTGAATCCGTTTTGAGCATATCCTTCAATTCTCTTCTCGTTTTTAAGACTTTGTTGAATTATTATATCATGCATTTACCATTTATGATTGTAATTTATTTTATCTGACCTTTGTTGTTACTTGTTATCAGTGAGGAGGAAGCTAAGAAGAAGATTTACAATGTTTCATGTGAGAGGTATTTTGGATTTGGCTGTGAGATTGACGAGGAGACATCGAACAAGCTGGAAGGTCTGTTATAGAATTACTACTTTGGATGCTTGGCTGCCTGATTATTTCATTGGTTACAATTTGTAAAATCTTTCCCTCATATGTCTATATTCTTTTCCTGTTTCTTTGAATAGGCTTGCCTGGAGTTCTGTTTGTTCTACCCGACTCATACGTTGATCCTGAATATAAGGACTACGGTGGTGAGTATTCCAGGCCACCAAGAACTAAAAATTTCTTTAAATCATTTTCTTATCATGCAATGTATGATCACCATAGATTTTACTTAAAACTGATCTTAACATTTTACTTGGAAATTGTTAGTTCATTAATTTTATTTTATATGAATTTTGTCCTTTTTTTATTGTTACTTATTATTGTCATTATAATCTGTCTTAGGAATGCTAGTCCATTTACATCTTGAACAAGCTAAGTTGCCTTGGGGACAAGGTTTAGCTTCTAATGTATGGACTAACGTCAAATGTCTCTCTCAACTGTTCTGCGCTTCATATATTTTGTGGAGATGCAGATCAGGGGAGATGAAACACATATCTGTTGTCAGCCTTTCATATAAATGTTCATTATTTTGGTCTATTGGGATCATTTATACTTAATGGAGATTGTTTATGGGATGAAACATTATAGGCCGCCACATCCTTTTTAGCTTGTCCTGGAAAATCAATTTACCATTCTATCAGACAAGTTGCTTGATTGTTTTAACAATCTTTAAAATAATTATCTATTATCTATGATCATTCTGAATTAAAGCAGTGGGATTAATCCAGCTAATAATTTACATAGTTGACCACAATGTGGGCTCTTTTCTGTTCATGTCTCATTTTGTCAGCACTCAGCAGTCCATCTTGGCAAAGCTAATAACTCTGACTGGGTCATGTCTAGCTTTGAATGCTAATGGACTTACATAAAATGTCTCTCTTAACTGTTCTGTGCTTTATTACTTGGTAGAGATGCGGATCAGTATAGATGAAACATTTATCTATTGTTAGCCTTACAGTGTATTATATGTCTCCTATTCAATGTATGGGGTTTATTTGGTACTTTCTGGAGATTGCTTGTCATTTATACATAACATATGCATGCATTTTAGTTTGTCTGGATCAATCTGTTTTCTGTTGTGTTATGATGCTATCAACAGTCCATCTTGGCAAAGCTAATAACTCTCATTGGGTAATGTCTGGCTTTGAATGCTAATGGACTTACATAAAATGTCTCTCTTAACTGTTCTGTGCTTTATGTACTTGGTAGAGATGCAGATCAGTAGAGATGAAACATTTATGTATTCTTAGCCTTACAGTGTATTTTATGTCTCCTTTTCATTGTTATTGGGCAGGCCTATTTTGTACTTTCTGGAGATTGCTTCTTGTTTGTACGTAACATATGTTTCTTGCATGCATGTTAGTTTGTCTGGATCAGTCTGTTTTGTGCTGTGTTATAATGTTGTCAACAGTCCATCTTGGCAAAGCTAATAACTCCCATCGGGTAATGTCTAGCTTTGAATGCTAGTGGACTTACATAAATGTCTCTCTTAACTGTTCTGTGCTTTATGTACTTGGTAGAGATGCAGATCGGTAGAGATGAAACATTTATCTATTGTTAGCCTTACAGTGTATTTTATGTCTCCTATTCAATGTATTGGGCTTATTTGGTACTTTCTGGAGATTTCTTGTCATTTGTTCGTAACATATGCATGCATTTTAGTTTGTCTGGATCAATCTGTTTTCTATTGTGTTATGATGTTATCAAAGTCCATCTTGGCAAAGCTATTAACTCACCGGGTGATGCTTAGCTTTGAATGCTTATGGACTTGCATAAAATATCTCTTATCCTGTTCTGTTGCTTCACTGTTTGATGGAGTTGCAGAATCATTCGAGTTGATACATCCAATCACTCGACGTATCTTCAACCATACTAAGGCTTCAAATATTTAGAAAGTTTACTCATTGCTGCCCATGTTATTCTGGGTCTCTGTTTCGTTTCTCTCCTTTTTTCTACCATAATTGAGCATTTTACAATTTGCTCACCTTTTCCCTTTTTCTTTTTAGCAAGGGAGTGCAAAATAATTCAGAGCGTATCTTTATATTTTGTTTAGTCGGTTAATAATCCAAAGAACATAAGTTTTGTAGTGGATAGCGAGGTGTTACAATGTTAATAACTCTTACTGGGTAATGTCTAGCTATGAATACTGGTTGACTCGCATAACCTTTTCCTCTTTCCCTGATCTATTGCTTCATCGTTTCCCCCTTTTTCTCAACATTTACCATTACTTATCTGAGTTTTTCAAAACCATCTTTGGTGCAGCGGAGTTATTTGTGAATGGGGAGATTGTCCAGAGGCCACCTGAGAGGCAGAGAAGAGTAGAGCCACAGCCACAAAGGTATCAGGACAGACCAAGATACAATGATAGAACCAGATATGTCCGGCGCAGAGAAAATATGCGGTGAAGGGCAGATGTCGGTATATAAATATGCATTTAGTCGAGCTCTTGGGGTGCATTTGGTCAGAAAGTTATGTTGGAAACTGAAGATTTACTTGAACTTCTGAACATCCTGTGAAGCTGATTTATAATTGTTCATTTTTTATTCTTAAATGACAAATGATGTTGAACGTGAAGTATGTCTTCAATGAGTATCAGTCTATCTACCTCTGTTCCGTAGATATGTTGGTCTTCGGCGCAGATGATTGAGGGAGTGATAGAGATGTGATTAGAGGGTGTTTGATTTTCAAGATGTCAAACGGAAGAAAAAAGTAGAACGAGAAAAATTGTCATTTCTGTCGTGTATCAATCTTGTTCAATGATTTGCCAAACTTCATATCTTGGACTAGAAAATTTTCAGCTTTGATCAGCCTGTTTATGATGGAAAATTTATAGTGAGATTTTTACTTGTGTCTCAAATGTGCAATTGTTTTTAGGACATGAATAAAATCAGTCATTTTCTCATATAGGTTAAAGTAAATGCATTCTAACAAAGTGTTCCCACCTTCTTCCTAGGAGAAAATGAATTATTACCCAATCGGCAATTCAAGTCCTGTTTGCTGGAATAAAATTTTTCTGCAAAAGAAATGAGTAACTATAGGGGAGAGGTGGGAAAAACAGAAAAAGGTGAATGAGAAATTTTTATTGTGCTTTGTCTCTATTTTGTTCAATGGTTTGCTAAATTCTTTCATATCCGAGATTGTTATGATAAAAGTTAATAAGTATGTGGGTCTTTTTTATTTATATATTTTTTAAAAGTCCTTAATTCTATCATTATAAAATTTCACTTATACTTGAGTTATGCCAACAATTGTTTCTGTTGCATCATCTGAAAAGATCATCATTTCAGATATTGGGTGTAAATACAACATGGGAAATGGTGCGGAGGTTCGACACTCGAATTTTGATGCACAAGGTTATCGTCACACAATTGTCTCGAAAAGAACAGCATTTGACATATTGGATCGTGTTTTTGTTTGGTACGATAGTTAGATCAGTCTAAGGTTTTATTTGAGTTAATTGTTAAACATGTTGAGATGATGGATGGAGTTGCACTTTCAATAAAAGGGTGTGGGGTGCAGCCTATGTATGACGCCAAAAATGAACATGTTATTGCTTCTTCTTCTACTCGCAGCAGAAATGAAAAAGAATTGGAAGCATTAGTTATCCCTCCAATCAAGAAATATATGTTTTCTACCGTTTCCCTAACAACTTCAACCAACTGGAAGAATCAAGGGAAGGACTTGATTGATATACTCTCTCTTCAATTGCTTGATAGGATATCAAATTCTCATCTTTCTCTATGTTCACACTGCTTGACAAGTAATGCAAATGGGGATTTTATTGTTTGAGAGACATAACTAGATGTATATTTGTTGAAAAAGTTTTCAATGAATTCTGATCTTTTTTTTATATATTTATTAAAATCTATATATAAAAAATTCCATCGGTATAGTTTTAGTTTGTATGCATTCATGTAATGGAAGTTACATTTTTAACATTACTCATCTTGGGGGTTATTCTTCTGGTCAAGCGTATATTTTTGACATAGCAAGATAAAACTGGTTTTCAACATTCTTGGCAGCTACCACTACCACTATCCAAGTATGTTGTCTTTGTCTCTCTTGTGGATGTCCCAATCAAGAAGTACCATTAATTTCTCCAAATTCCAAAAAGTGCTGGTTAATAAACAATAAGCACCAGTTTATCCCACAAAATCTTAGTGTTGTGAAAAATTTCTTATGCTCTTAAGCATATGATTGGGCTATTATAGCTCATCCTCTATGCTCCACAGATAAAATACGTATATCAAATTCAACGATACTATTATTTCCTAAAAATATAGAATAAATACGTTAAGGTTATATATATGTATATATAAAATTTCATAATATACGTCAAAAATATAATTGCAAAAGGAACATACTAATAAGTTATAATAATTATTAATAATACTAAATACTAATCAAAACATATAACTCTAAGAGATTAGTTGAGTAGAATAAGATATAAGGTGAGATAAATATAAATCATTTGCAAAAGGATACGAGAGTCTTAAATCTTTTAAGAAACTAAAAAATGATAGTTTTTTGAAATTTTACTTTTTATGATAAAAAAAAGTTAATTTTAAATATTTTTAGTAGTAAGTAAATATTATATTTATTTATTTTAATTACTAAAAAAATATTTTTAAGTGCCGGTTAAAGTATTAAAGTGTAATACAAAAGTAATTGATATATATTGAAAATCAAATATTTTTTTTAAAAATAATTTTAATACTTATCGAATATGTATCCAAGAAATATTAGTATTTAAAAAGTATCCGGTATGGATACGTTAAGCAATTTGAAGTATTGGTGGTTCATAACTCATCCTTCATGGCTAAATTTTTGATGTTCTTAATAAAGACAGATTATTTGATTTGATTAAAATTATTGGCTCAATTTTGCCTCCTAGTGACTGGCGTACCCATGCACATTACGTGTACGTATGGTTGTTTAAATTTGAAACTTCGAAGATAAGATTTTGTGTTGTCACTGCAAAGGGGAAGGAAGATGGGGCTTACTGGCACAAATGAAGTTGGAGGAACAATGAAGCCAGAATCTGATAGAGTAGGTGAACTCAAAGCATTTGATGACACTAAAGCTGGTGTTAAAGGGCTTGTTGATGCAGGGATATCAAAGATCCCTCACTTGTTCTACCACCCACCTGATAAATTTGAGAAAGCCTCAAACTTTGGCCCTTCACAGCACATTGTTCCTGTTATAGACCTTGCAGACATTGATAAAGATCCAAGCAAACAGAGAGAGATTGTTGACAAGGTTAAAGAAGCATCTGAGAAATGGGGTTTCTTTCAATTGATCAATCATGGCATCCCTGTGGTTGTTCTGGAAGAAATGAAAGATGGGGTAAGAAGGTTTTATGAGCAAGATGAAGAGGCAAAGATGAAACTCTACACAAGAGAGAATTTGAGACCCTTTGTGTACAATAGCAACTTTGATCTCCATAGTCCAACCCCACTTAATTGGAGGGACACTTTAGTTTGTGACCTGGCTCCTAAACCCCCCAAGCCCGAAGACTTGCCACAAGTATGCAGGTATGTGCTAACAGTTCAAGATTAAGCTAGTTAACTTTGAAGTGTGTATTTATTGAATTACTGACCAGGTAGAATTTGTTGATAAAACCCATAAAGGATCAAACACAGTTTAATGAATAGAGCCACGCTATTTGTACATTCATTCATGGACACTTATATTTTACATCTTTTTTTTATTTTTTGCTTCTTTTTTACTTTGCTGTTTACAGTTTTATCTCTGCAACATAATTAAAAAAATGAAGTGTATATCTGGGATGTACAATATTGAGTGTGGAACTATCATTTATCTAATGAATATATTTTTCTAAGAGACTTTAAATAGGAGGACAGGCTACGAGTTGTGTTACTCTATGTTCACAGAACCACTTAAATGTGGCTTCGTGATACTTCATCAGTTGGAATTCTTGAAAACTTCTTGCAGTAGAAGAAGTTTCTTAAGCAAGCCTGATTCTTTTTTATTTTCCTGCATTTGTCTGCAGAGACATACTGCTGGAATATGGGAAACACATAATTAAACTGGGGATTTTTCTGTTTGCAAACCATTTAAAAGATATGAGTTGTGCTGAGGGTCTTCTGTGCCTTGGTCAGTACTATCCTGCTTGCCCTGAACCAGATTTAACTTTGGGAACCAGCAAGCATTCTGATAATGATTTTCTCACGGTGCTTCTGCAAGACCATATTGGAGGCCTCCAGGTTCTTTATGAGGACAAGTGGACTGATATTCCTCCTCTGCCTGGGGCATTAGTGATTAACATCGGTGATTTTCTACAGGTAAGTTTTTTGATTTTCTCCTCTACTTGTTCATGCATATGTCTTTAGAGCAATATTGTGTATATTTAAAGTTCGTATAAATTAGCTCTTGCTAACATGCTTCTCTTTTATAATTTGAAAAAGAAATGTTTCTGTATAAAATTCACTTTTTGGATTAGTTTTGTGTAGAAGGAGAAGCATTTCACAAGCCAAAATTCTTTTGTTTTTTAGAAGTAGGTAGGAAGATATTTCACTTTTTAACTTCTACTTCTATTTCTCCTTTTGGCTTCTCCTTTAATTAGAAGTCAATCTAAACAAACTCTTATTGTATCTGCTACTTCTTTGCCTAGAAAATACCAAAGGAAGAGAATAATAAACAACTCAATGAAACTATGAAATAATGTGTAAGATGAGTTGTTATATAAAAAAAAAAAATTAAAGTAAGTTCATTTAGATTTAAATACTGTCAAGCTAAAGGAAAAATCTGTTTACAAAGGTGAGAGATATGCATAGAGAAAAGTTAAAGGTAGGTTTAAATCAACTCACATGTTATATTTGCAGAGTGTTAAACAATATAAAGGTAATATTTGTTGCATTTTCATTTTAGTTGTGATACTCAGATCCATGAACGAAGTCTATAATAGTTGTTATGTTGTTATTCTCATCACATCTGAAATGGTTTTTGATAAATTTAGCTAACAAAGCAGTTTTCTACTTTTCATGAATTCCAGCTCATAACAAATGACAAATTCAAGAGTGTTGAACACAGAGTGCTGGCGAATCTCAAAGGTCCAAGAATATCAGTTGCAAGCTTTTTCTGCACAGGACTTAAGTCCTTCTCGAAGCCATATGGACCTATTAAGGAACTATTGTCAGAAGATAATCCTCCCAAGTACAAGGAAATCACAATTGCAGGTTATGTAGCTTTCTATCATGCAAAAGGCCTCGATGGCACTTCTACTTTGCTGCACTTTAGGGTTTGAGTTGCAGTGTGCTGTAGACCAAAGTGGTTTAGCATGAATATGCAATAATTGAGTGGAGATAACATGTACCCTATCTAAGTTTGTATTGCATTGGATGCATTACAAATACACATCATAATTTATGTATGTAATTACAATTTAATATATAATTTTGTTGGTATAATAGATTAATAACAAATAATATGAACATTGAAAAGTTTTTTTTTTAAAAAAAAATTAAGCAAGAGAAGTTGAATATCGTTATCTAAATCTATTTAATAAATGGTTTAATATGAATTTAAGTGGTTTCTCACCTAAAAATGTATTTATATTCTTTTAACTTTTGTATGGATAACATTGCTCTCATTTTACATCATAAGAAGATTACGTCATATTCAATAACTAAATATAACTTTATGTGTAATGAGGCAATGAAAAATTCATTATCAAACCTAATGCACAGATAGGGGTGTATGTTCAAATTGCATTGAATAGACTTAGTTGTTTTGAAAAATTTATAAATTGAGATGTTAGTTTATTAAAATTTATAATTTTTTTTTTAAATTTTTTTTGAGTGATTTGAAGGCAATTTTGGCTGGTTGAGTTAGATTGGTTTGAGTTAATTTGAGATAATTTGAAAATACAATTTATGATACAAAATAAATAGTTGTTTTGACTTAAAGTAGTTTAAAAATTTTCAAATTAATAAATTAAATCGACGTTTTAAACATATTTAAAATTGATTCACACCCCCTTTCACTATTGATTAATTTTAGTGTGATTTAATTTGATTTGGTTAATTTAGTGTAGTTTTGAGTTAGTTTGTCAACACCCTAATATTTACTTAGCAAAATAAATATAAAATGTGCGAGTAAATTAGCAATTTCCAAATAAAGGCAAAGCAATTAGAATAACATCCACAATACTAAAATGATTTAAGTTTGAAACTGTCACAATAATTGCATTTATTAATGAAAAAACATATGCATTCTAAATTGTTCCAACCTCTTCCTCGGAGAAAAAGACTTGTTTGCAGGAATAAAACTTGTCTGCCAAAGAAATGAGTAACTTTAAGATTGAACAATATAAATGGCCTCAAAATGGAACGCCAAAACAACATCAGGGTAATATGAGGCGGTAAAACGATAAGGCTTTCTAACAGCAATATCTCAGTAGAATCACTCTCCAGGGTTCCTACAATGATCTATTTCTGGGCCTCCTGCTTGATAATATCAGAAAATGAGTCCACCAGTTGTCCTGCTAAACTGCTAGGATCATCGATCAAAGTCTGAATGAAGGTATTAACCACCCTACGTTCCTGCTTTGTTGCTCTCAAACTAAACCATGTCAGAAATTTCAATCTAAATCCCTTTTTTATATGACCCTCGCGTTCTAGCCAACAAATTGATTTCACGCAATCCTCCAAGTTTTTATCCAAGGAACATAAACCATCAGATATCAACAAAGGAGAGCCACTTGCAAGAGCGCTACCATGATCATGTACCTCCTCATTTGTGCTTACTGCCCTTTTTCCACAGTTATCTGCAAACGAATCAGCAGCTGGGATTTCCTCAGTTGGCCCATTGGTGCCGGTTTTCGAGTCTTGGCCACCATTAGATTTCACAGAACCTGCTTTCTCCTCGGCTTTAAGAGCGACATTGTGATCCGCAGCCTCTGGAAAAGCACTATTACCATCTTCAACCTTAGGAGGCTCAGAAGGATGCATCAGTTCTTCATTCAAGTCAGGCACTGAAACAACATTTAAATCAAGGCCACCAGAAAGTGTGGGCTTTTGCTCTTCTGCTGACGTTTCATTCAAGACCATATTGCTTGGCTCAGAACAATTTTTCACGTCAACAGAGCTAGCTTTCTCTTGAGCCACATCAAGACATAAAACTGTTTCAAGCTTTTGAATCTTAAATCCAGAATCTGTCAATGTGGGTTTGGACTGCATTTGGGAGTCAGAAGGACTGCCTCCCATATGCTGCTTCTCTTTGTTGCCGCGTTTTCTAAATATTTCTACACTCTCGGTGAAACAATCAGCCTGGGAATATCCCAGGTCACCAGTATCGGTATAAGACATAACCCGGAATGTATATTTTGTGCAAGGCTGCAGGTGGGTTATCAAAAATTTCCGCTGAGATCTTGGAAACACACAAACAGGATCTTTTGTGGGTGGCTCCTCCTTACTCTTATAGTACCAGAACTTGTAGCCTTGGATGTTGTCAGACGATGCATTAGGCATTTCAATCAATAAGACAACAATAGATGATGATTTTACTTCTTGAAAAACAAATTTGCAGGCAGCAGGGAGTAAACATTCTGTAAGGTACATAAAATTATCAGAAACCATGTAATGATGTTTGCTTAAAAAGCAAATAGAAGGATAAAACAGATGAGAAGTATTAGTTCCAACCTCTGGGTTCTGGATCCACAAAGGAAATGGTAGACAGCCAATTATCAGCTTTCTCAATTGCTATAGAGCAGAGTCTCTGGACATCCTTAGCGACAGAGAGTCTACTGACAATGCCTCGTGCAATCTTCCGAGAAGCTCGATTCACTGGACCTACTTCTGTTTCCAGTTTAGACTTTGCATCTTTTACAATTTCATGCAGGTCCTTAAACCTTGAAGTCCCATTGAGAAGCCTGTAGCTCAAATAAATCCTAAAACAAAGTGCATCTACACGACGAGCATCTTTCGCTACACTTAGCTGCTTCTTCCAGCATCTGCCAAGATTAAAGGAAAATGAAACATTGTCATTAATGTAGGGTTGAAAAATTGGTTCACCAATTCCCAGCCACACATCAGAAAGGATGCAAATGGGGCATACAAGAAGAAAACTCATTTTCCTGTTTCACCATCAAAACAAAGGGACCACGCAAAGCCATAGTGGAATTCATTTCTCAGCAAAAAGCCACGTCAAAGGTAGCATATACTGTAACTATTTCATGCTTGTTTTACTGCTGCAGCTCTTCAGTCAGCTTGTGAGTATATCAGAGACAGGACATAAAAGTAAATGTTTCCTAATTCATTTCATTCAACAGTATGGACACAATTTTTGTCTAAAACAATTATTATTACTGTAACCCAAAATCGGCGAGGATTCAACAAAAGCTTCAATAGATCATAATTGGTTCCTGATGGGAGGGGGGCATTGTCTTCAAGACAAACTTTATTTTCCATGGCAAAGTAAGGCAAAATATAATGACAAGAAGAAAACAACAGAATAGAAAATAGAACTTCATATGAGCAATTGAGCATTATAGCATTTTTATATCAGCAAGATACTCACCCAATTATCCCTGTAACTTCACCACAAATTTTACACAAATAGCTACCATCAAGTTGTAACAGCTGGCCGTGGTCAACAACTCCCACTTTATCATGTTTAAGGGCACACTCAATATGACAAGATGACCCACAGGGGTTCCCACGAGGAGATTCGGATGTGCATAACAACCAGAGACTGGGATCCTTGTTATCATCAAAACGATGACAAATACAGCAAGTGCACCTTCGACAAAATGTGCCACCAACAGGTAGAAGGGCTTTACAAGCAGGATTTTCACAGATACGGGAGTTTGAATGTCCAAGACTGGAAGACTGGTCAGGAGTTGGCCTGACTCTGGTTGGGTTTCTCCCTTTTCTTTGTTTCTTCCTAGGGGGATTACTGCTGAGTTTAGCAGCTTTTTCTGAGTCTCGTTTCTTCACTGTCTTGTATGCTGACTTAGTTTCTGACATCCTGCTTTTTGTGAAATGTTCGGGAAATTTTCTTCTTACAACTAGATTTCAGAAAGACCTCATGGAGTTCTAAGCTTCTTGAATCATCATCCCAACGACCATTTTTCTCTGGAGTTCTTGGCATCCAGGAAGGTAGGCTTTGAACACCATAACCTAGACAGCAGTAACCGGTTGCCAAAGTAAGTGTCGATAGAAACATAAAGAAAACTGAACTAACAAAAGAGGAAGACTCAGACACACAACTTGATCAACCAAAGAGAAACAGCATAGGCTACAATGCATACAGTCAAAAGACATCACCAAAGATCATGTCCCACCGTACCACAAAAGGAGATACATGGGTGGGTAATCTTGATTGCAGCTATACTTTGCTTCCCCACATCACACGAGAAGAAATACTTGTGATGCAATAGAAATAGAGAACAAAAGCTACCTGTGGCTGAATAATGTGGGGAAAAAAAATTGACAATGGAAAGAGTTTTAGGGTTTTAAATCAGCTCAAATCTGAAAATAGCATATCCAGGTAAGCCATCTTCATTTTACATCAAAGAGGCATATTTATACCCATAGCAAAAAATCAAATCAGGAGATATGCATTCATAATATATTAAAAAAGAAAACTCAAAGAAAGTTCAGAAAAATATAGACATATTTCCAAATATTGAGAGATAAAACCTGCTATGGCTCTTTCTCTTTGTATATCAAAATCATTTGATTAGGAAAGAACATCCTACTGTTAACCACCAGATAAAGTATAATCATTACTTTTGAACACAACTGGTTTTCCAAGAAAAAATAAAAAAATAAAAGAAGAATGCATTGAAAGAAAAAAAAAAAATGATTGCAATAGATGAGGATCAGGAACCTTCCTAGAGCAGTGGAAAGGAAACAAGAATAGGAGAAGAAAAGTAAAAATAATATAACTTATTAGACAAAGAAATGACCTTAAAATATCCATCAGCTGACAATCACACAGAAGCTAGCAAGACAAGCTTATCACATAAGAGATGACGAAAAAGAGATTTCTCACCGTAGAAGTTCTAGCATTGTGATCTAATCAAATACACCATACTACAGGAGAAAAAAAAGGTATTAATCATCTTATTCTCCTGCTCTCCAAAGTCCCACAACCAGACTATAAAAATGAGATCCAAGTTAGGCGTTTTGGACAAATTATTCTTTCTGTCAGTAACAATGACATCAAAACATCTAGTGTAATTTCCAAGCATCTTTTTATCTAAAAAGAATTCCAATATCAATTTCCATAACAGTAGACATACATTAGGTTCTAATGTCATACATATTTATCATGGAAAAGAAACCCCCCCACCTTCCCCGGGACAAAACTGAATTACATGATTCGTAAACTAAACAGCCATATTATAATTGAATCCTAAAATAATAATATTGGAGTCATAAACCATCTTGGATCGATTAGCTATAAAGAAAACAGTAATCAACAAAATTCATTACAAATATGATTGCACAGTACATAAAGATCAGATCTGTTCACCTAGAACATAAGCACTAGTACCAGTAGAGATGGGATTGTAGAGGAAGCAAACAAGTATGGTTGCACAGTGTTGTTTCAAAAAGAAGAAAAAAAACTTAAAAACCCAAATTACAGAGAAGAGGAAATATTGCTCAGGAAAATTTGAGATTGTGAGAACTCATACCTTATAAACACTATTTCCACCGAACCAGGAAATGAAAAGAATAGATATATTGAAAGATCTAACAATGGTGAAGAATATTCATAGGAAATTTTAGACTTCGCGTGACTCTTAGCAGAGAACCCAGAACTGAAGCGCGGCGGCTAGGGTTTGGTAAACACAGAATTGTTTGATAAATTTAAATCCAACAACCCCATTCAACAAGTCTTTAAAAGTTACCAATTAAAGTAATTGTGGCGATATTACGATAATTTGTGAAAATATCCTACTCAATTAATGCATCCACATTGTTTTTGGCCAGGCAAGGGTGAGGCAATATTAGTTATACCACCAGGAGGTTGTGATGGTGCTTGTGGCAGCGTGATAGACCCCAAGAATGGGCCCAAGCTGGGCATATGAGGGAAACAAGTCTAGGCCCCTTTGAGTGCTAGTTATGCTGCAGGAATAAGCTCCAATAGTACCACCCAGGGCAACCACATAGACAACAAGTGGGACGGAAGACTAATTTGCTATAAAATCTACTCAATTAATGCAATTGTTAAAATGCCTTAAGAGAGTGCTTGAGGTCATCATGATTGTCCCCTATGGAAGTGACCCAGCGGTAAATATAAGGGATGCTCGTTAGGCCCCTGTTAGAAGAAGTTTTATTACAGGCAAACGCTTCAACCGTAACACAGAGAACCTCCACAGTCTGAAAATCTCTATACCGGTTTCATTTGGCTAATAGAAAAGCAATCACATTCAAAAATGGTGAGATGAAGTAGCTCTTTTTCATTCCACACAAAATCTAATATGTATTAAAATAAATTCATAAGGTAAAGAGAGACCTTATTGTAATATACAACAACTAAGCTATATTATTTCCTAACCTGATAACTGCTCAGTTTAACAATCTCACTGTTAGCATTAATAACATGTAAAATTCAACAATTTCTACTACGTGAAGGAGATAAATGTCTTTCCAATTTTTAATAGAAGAATATAAATGCATTAAGGCCTCATTTGGTGCGTCCTATAGGAAAAAATACGAGGATAAAGGACAAGATATAAGAAGATTAAAGCATTTTTTGTGCAAAAGTATAAACAACATAATAGTGTTTTTCAACCTAAGGATACTTTTTAATAATAAAGTAGTCAATTTGGATGACACTAACCTTTTGCATTTTTTTTTTTTTAAAAAAATCTACATTAACTGGTTTTACTTTCTTACTTTTCAATTATAGACTTATAGTTTGTTCAAAATTATAAGGCTATCTTTATCACTATCAATTTCTGCATGACATAAAAATACACAGAAAACGCCATATAAGTTTCTAATTAGAATTACTAGAACACTTGTATCTTGACATTGGATTGGACAGAATGATCAAAATGTACAGGATTTCATCTAGAGTAAGAATTGCGCTGAATCTTGAAGAGAGAGCAAAAAAAAAAAAAAAAAAAAACTTAGATCTACGGTTTGGTTTTACATTAAAATAAATAGAATAAGGAAAATAAAACATTTTGCTTTCCAGTATTTATGGTCACCAGGTTTCTCAATGCTCATACACTCAATTAAGCCACATAGCCAAACAAAGAAGAAAACTAAAATCTTACCTACAAAAAGTGGCAAGGGAAGAGAGAGAGAGGAGATGATCACTGAGCAAAGTTTGGAGATTTTGGTCATCTGCAGGTTCAGAAACCCATAGCCTTGGTGCAGCAGATTGGCCATAAATATCATCCTCTGATTCTTGAACCACCCACTCAAGCTGCATTCCTAATAGTGAAGACAGGAAAAGCCCATCTTTTTAGTTATTTGATTACCGAATTTCAAATAAATTTTTATCTCCAAATAGTACTAGCAACAAGTCATGAGGTTACAAAAAAAACACCATCAAATGAGATTAAAGATCTTAAGAACCACTTTTATTGTTACGCTGAACAAAAGAGTGAAATTGGGGCCAAGCTAGAATCTGCGAGGCAAGAAACTTTTGAATCCACTAGAAAGAGAATGATCCTTGAAATAATATTCACAAGGGAGAAAATAAGCTCGTTTCATTTTATATGTACTAGTCCCATTTATACCCATGCTATAACCAATTTATTTTTCTATTATGAATTTAATTCGTCCTAAAATTACCTAAAATAACCAAGTAAGATTGCTATGAATAATGCCCATCAAAATTACATAAAAATATAAAAGGCAATAAAAAAAGGTAATTGACTCGTCTCACTTAATAAGTAATAGCATGTACATCATCAGTCAAACACTAGTGCAATAATACATCTGCAAATTCATTAATATGAAGAGAAGACACTAAAAATCAGCTGTTCATATTTCCAAAATTCTGATTTCAGCTATGTTCTCTACTACACCCCAACTTTTACTTAAATTAACATACTATAGCTATATCATGAATTTCACCATTATGGATTAAACAAAAAGAAAAGAAAAAAGATAGTTATACCAACAAAAGGACAAGGTAAGGAAGACAATCAACACCATACCTTTCGCAAGCAATTTCCCCTTGTAGCTCATTTATGAAAGCTCAAAACAATATATCAATGGCCCTTGTCTGACAGGAAATGGATATTACTGTGACAATGTTGGCATGTCAGCAAGAATATCAATCAGAAGTGCCACAGAAATGATGATTCCACTCCAAAATGTATACATAAAGGAAACTAGCAATAAAATTGGCTTTATTGCCGTAAACATCCAAGAAAGCTTTTTTTTTTTCTCTTACAAAAGGAATTATCTATTAATTTGAACATAACTACCCTGCTTGTTTAAGGTAAAATATCAATGAGAAAACAAAAACAATTAATGATATTTACATTTAATATCTAAAATAGAATGTACCTTCCCACAACAAACAAAATATTATTGACTTTTTATAGCACCACAGCAATTCAGATATTTATATGACGCAATGGCACAATATGGTTCATAAATTTATAATGATGATACAAGCAAACATATGAAATTATAATGTCTGATATGAAAACTAAAGTAAAAATTTTCTACCAAAATATAACCATGGATTCTAAAGAATTTTCACAAAAGGATGCCACAAAGTTTTAAGAATTCAGATGGGTAACCATGAGCATTCTTCCTCATTATATCCAACTCAAAATGCAAATGACTGTAATAAAAAGTAAAAAATGTGTTTCAAGTCTTATTCAAGTCAGACTTGAATAAGAAAAACAATGTTATCTTTATATAAACAACGAATACTTTCTGAGACAAAAGATTTACTTATGATGACAAATCTATGACAAACTTAATATAAAGTGACAATAGAAACATAACAAAGGCACACGTATTATGACTAACAAATACTACAATATGCATTATTAGAATTAAAAGATGAGAATCGAGAGTGTTCTGAAACAAGGACGACTTTTGCATGGGGATAGGAACATGGATTTTTTTTTTTTTGCTTAGGCTGAAAAAGGAAAATAAAATAGAATCATAATGCGAAGATACAAAATCAAAAGGTAAAGAAAACAAAGAAAATGAGGTTGAATCCACAAATAGTTGAAAATACACAAAAGAACAAATATATTTTGGAAAAAAAAAAAATGGAAGTTACAAAGAGAATCTATATGAAGTACCTCCAGAAAATGGGGACAACTCTAAGGGCTTTAATGTACCGAAATTGAAAAGTTTGCTTTGGAGGAGGTTGAATATTAATGGAAACTTCTCCATAATTACTTGGTTTAAAAGAGAGGACTTGTACAAATTGTTCACATTGAGAAACATATGTATGGTGGTACCATTTAGCAAAATGACATGAAATATATGCAGTAAGGAAACAAATTCAAATGTTTTGTTACAATAATTTTAAGTTATTGTAAGTTTTTAAACAACCAACGAAGTTATTAATGTCACTGATGTATAATACCTTCTATAGCAAATCCTTCCTTTCATGTCAAAGACATAGCAATCAATTTAAGTGCTTGATACTAATATCATTTAGTAATATAATGAAACACTACTTCTCACAAATTTGATTGTATGTGATATAAATAATTCTCTTTTGCAGAGTTTACATTGTATAAATAGGACAAAGGGCACCGAAGGCTCTTTCTATTTTGTTTTACTACACTCCAAGAATACAGCAGAGATAGCACTTCGAACCATTTTAGATCACAGTTAAGATATTTTCCATTAATATAATATAATATAATATAATATAATATATTTTCAATTTTAACTGTCAAATAAAGTGCCTAACATACCTTCCCATATGAAAGGGTATCTTATTCTGCAAAGAAGTTTGAAATCTTTAGGTAATCATGGTCATTCATCAACTCACCTGCAAAATAATTAAATCGTTTGCAGAGTGCATCAATTCCATCTCTAACTAATGATATTGATTACAACAGAATGTTTCATCTACAACAGGCTCCACCAGTAGAATGTTATATGCATGAAAAAATGGAGAGAACGATCCGACCAAAACTTTCTCTAGGGATCAAGTTTAACCTCTCAGTCAACTGGCCTACATCAACCTAGGGCCTAACCTTTTTTTATTGATGCTAGATCTATAAACACGTTTAACCTGTGTCCCGTCCTTTCTGTATCCTTTTCTCTGTTACTAGTGAATCAAGTGTGATTAGAACTGTTGCAAATCTGGAACATCATAGACTTTTGAAGGAATCTTTATTAGTGTTCAGCTAAGACGCCTATCCAGTCACTACATAATTCTTCTTCATAGGGTTCTGCAAACAATTACTTCTTAAAATCTAAAGCTTACATCGTTATGCAATAGTTGTGAAATATGTCTAGACAGTGTCTAAATCTGCTGCAGCCAGTGTCTCTTCTACTACCAAAGAAGAATGGTTTTGATCAAAGCACATAAGTCAAACCATCTTTTCTCGTTTTCTTGGTTGTGAGTATTTCAATTTAAGTAGCTTAAGTAACCGGTAACATCCAAAGGAGCATGTGGTACCAAAGCAAATAAGAATGCATCTTTCACCCGAAAACACAAACTTGGTAACCGAGCTTGAGCTCAAATTACAGACCAATTAAAATAAAAAAATTGGGCAAACCCAAACAAATACCAATCAACAAAAAACGCAAGGGAATTGTCAATTGGGTAAAAATGGTAACTCCTCAAGAGAGTGTTAGAGTCTAAGATAAAAAATTTAACTAAATGCAACTCAATTTGTCAATGATTCTGTAATTTCTATTCCGTACCTATATATATCAGTCTCTGCTGAGTTAAGCTGGATGACAGAGCAGTTGAAGACTCTATAAGTTTCAACAACCAAATCTATTACGAGGTAGAAACAACTAGACAAGAGAAAGACCGAATCCATTTGATTCTCCGTATTCAAAATGGGAACCTTCAGTTCTTCTGCGCTCTCTTCTAACCAGATCACCCAATCCAAACAGCGTGCAAGGTGAGGACTTTCGTCACTTATCTTCAGAGACTCCATCCAAACTGTGATCGTTTGTCACGGTCGCAGCTGAATCAACGGTTAGATAATAAGAAAATAGTTTTGGATGAGTGTAATTAAATTACGAGATAATTATTTTTAAATCACATGAATTTCTAGAAAAAAAAAAACTTCATAAAATAAATAATTTAAGTTTTTTTTTTTTTTATTTTAAGTATAAATTATAATTGATATCATTCTTTTAATTATTCGCACTTTAAATTATTCGCGTCATTACAAACTTATTTTTGAATTTTATTTTTTTATTTATTAAAATTAATCTATTTACATATTTTATTTATAATATAATTATCACAAAATCTTTCACACTTTTAAATTGTTCACGTCGACACAAACTTATTTTTTGAATTTCAACTAAGTTGCTATGATAAACTTAAAATGTAACTTTAGAATTATTTTAAAATAAATACAGAATTTATTTCTTAAAACTTGTCATAGGAGATTTTAGTTTTGTGCATTTGTAAAGAATCCGAATTAATACTTACCAAAAAAAGAAAGAATAAAACAAATAACTTATTATTTTATTTCAGAATAAATAGACAGATAAAAAAGAATTTCTCTGATTTATTTTTGTTGTATGATCGATTATCATTTTATATAGCCTAGCCTTCCTCCAGGTAACAACAGGTCGTGACTCGCGCCTCCGCCACTCGCAATTCGCTTGCCAGTGCTATATTCTCCCTTCAATCAAAGGGCTTCTCCCAATCAGCGATTGCGCCATTTTCACTTCCTTTTCTACTCTATCGAATTTATACTTATTTTTTAATGCTTTCTTTCTAAGTCGCTTTCGCATCTGCCCCATATTACCCTGCTTTCTCTTCTCTTCTTCAGCTGCCAACTATACCTCGAGCTTCTGCTTTTCTCAGGTTCTTTCTCTTCTATGTATTAGCTGCTTGAATTAGCTTACTTTGCTTCGGATAGGTTTTGGGCTTGTGGGTTTTTTTCTTTATCATCTATTAGCTGTGGCAGCCATTATCGTTTGGAAAAGCTCCCTTGTGTTTTTTGTGTATGTTGTTGATACAGTACAGTGAGTTTTAGAGGGCAACAAATGGTCATGATGATTAGAGAGGAATGCAATTGGGATTTTGTATGTTAGGAGTATAGGTATTGAAATGGTTAATGTACCATCAATTTTGAAGTTCATCAGAAGGATATGGGACCCCATTTTGATTTACTATCAGTTGTACAGAGTTTGGGCCGGATTTGGTATTTGCGAACCTTGGTCAGTGGTAGCCTTTGGCTCTCTGCATTTCAAGAGATTTGCTTCATGCACTAGTGGCAATATGTCTCCTTGACTTTATTGCTTGTTTAAATAGACCTAGAAGGACATGTAAAAGCAACTCATACACACCTAGATAGATGAAGATGGAAGAAAGGAGAGATTGTCAACATGAAGGTAGAGAGATAATAAGAAAGTTTCTTCTCTAGGTGTTAAAGATAAGACCCATTCTTGGGTTTGCATCTAATGGATTAAGCTTGTAGGATGGGGAGTTCTTTGACATGTGGTCATAGCCCTTGGAGATGGTTAGGAGTATGATCCTTGCACTTCAAGTCTAAATGGCTTTTGTATGAGCAGGCATGCTAAAAGTAGATTCCATTCCTGATATTAGCCACCTAATGGCTTAAACATTTTGGATGACTGATTCTTTGACAATAGGATTAATCACTTGGTCTCAATTATTAAGGTGATCAAGGACTTCTTTTCTTAAGTTCAAACTATGATTTATATCTGATGCCAGCTAAGCTAATGACTGTATTAAAATTTTTAATAACTTGGATAAAATAATAGGATTATTAATTAAATAATGAGCGATACATGGGATTTCTATTTGATTATCTTATCTATGTAGAAGGAACTAATCTTGAGGTCTCTGGATTGATGAATTCAATTTTTAAAATATTACATGTGAACAAATTTTCAGATATAGTTTGCGAATATTTTGTAGAAGCAATTTACTTACAAGTTGGAAGTTTGAAATGTATACAATATAAAATAGAAAATAATTATTTTTAGCTCTTAGGTGAAGGCCTAGGAATTACTTTATATTATATCCAACACTTCTATATTTCTATTTTGTGATTTGACAAAATTATCTGGATTTTTGATATGTTAATTAATCTATTTGCTGAGTTTGCTAAGTACACCTTTTTGGAGACTGGTGGCTTGTGAGGGACATATCTATTTATGGATTCATAGTGATTCATGTTTCTTCATGACATTTTACTTTGAATTTATCAATAGACTTATTATTGTCAAAATGGTATCTTCAACATTCCTTTAATTCTGTGTATGGATTGTTGCTTATTGTGGTTGACAGTGTAATTTTTTTAATTCCTTCTCAGGATATGGTAAAATTAATTTACAGATAGCTTGAGAAACTCTCAAAATGCGGCCATTTTGCTGATGTTCTCCTTAATCTGAGGAGGACATTATTTTTCTTGTAATTAGTTTACATCATACAAGATGAGCAGATCTGGTCGATTGAAAGAGAAGTATGAAAGGACCAATAGGCTTTCAGTGGATAAATATGATGAGGGAAGTTCAGCTCGGACAAGGCCGTTCAGCCTTGAGGAGATTATGCATAGAAGGAAAAACAAGTTGTCTGAAAATGTTAAGGAACCTGCCAAGGAAGCATATAATATATCACCTGGTGATTCTTCTAAAAATATTTCTGATCATTTTGACTCTGGAAGGGTCCATGGACGTATAAAAAGTTTAGCCTATGTTGTAGAAAAGCATATCCCAGAGGAAACAGTCAAGGTAAGTTCCAGAACGAAAGTTGAAAACACTTATATAAAAGATGACAATTCAATTAAGGCTAAAGATAGAGAAAATCATTATTCGGAAAGTGGTGGATTAAATAATATGGGCAGGATAGGAAAAGGAAGTAAGGGTGACAAAGAGGCAAGTAGTCGGAGAAAAAATGATGGACGGTTGAGTGATAGTTCAGAATATAAAGTTGAAGATAAGCATTCAAGAGGTTCTAGATATGAAGAAACTAACAGAGAAAAATATGAAAAGAAAAGATGGAAAAAGTATGAAAATGGAGATGATGAGAATCTTGGTGAATATAATACTGAAAGGAAGCATGACAAAGATAGGCATGGTGCGGGGAAAAGGAAAAAATGGACTAGTGATGATACTGAACGAGGAGCTGAAAAGAAGCATCAGTTAGATCCAGCTGGTAAGGGTAGGCAACCAGACAGTAGAGGAAAGTATGAAAGAGAAATAAGGAGAAAATATCAGAATGATGATGATGATTATACTCAAAACAGGAGTGTAGCCAGGAAAAAAGATCCAGAGAATCATCGTGATCCAGGGACTTTTGATAGAAAGGAGAGACGGGAAACAGCAAAATCACGTCATGATGAATCAAGGGAAGAGAGAAGACGTTCCAGAAGTCGGGAGCATGGGAGCAGAAGAAGGTCACCATCACTTTCACCCAGGAAACCAAAGCATAATTATTATGATGAAGAACATAAAGAGTTGTCCATCCATTCTCTAAAAGAGAGTTCTCAAAAGCAGACTTCTGATGTTGATAGAAGAAGGATATCAACTAATGGATCAAGTAGTCACCATCATCGACATGGTGCCTCTACAAGTGGGCTTGGTGGTTATTCACCAAGGAAGAGAAAATCAGAGGCTGCTGTTAAGACTCCTTCCCCATCCAAGAACTCTGTAGAGAAGAAAAGAGTTGGGTGGGATCTTCCTCCTGAAGGAGCAGACGATTCTTCCCTGGCTCTTGTTTCTTCTAGCTGTCAATTGGTAAGCCCTAGTGTATTGTCAAGCATACATGATCTGGCTACTGCTAAGTCTGTCGATCTAGCCATTGTGAAGCCTCTTTCAGTATCCACCCTGAATGATTCAATAAAGAATGCCAACATTGATTATGTTCAACTGACCCAAGCTACCCGACCAAAGAGAAGGCTTTATCTAGAGAATCTACCAGCTTCAGCCTCTGAGAAAGCTGTGATGGATAGTCTCAACAGCCTTTTACTCTCTGCTGGTCTTAGTCATGTCCAAGGAGCCCAACCATGTATCAGCTGCATTGTGAGTTCCTGATTGCCAAATGTTGATTATTTTTTCTTTATTATTTATATATTTTTATTGTTATCTTTATCATTTCGTTTCATGCATGAAGCAATGGGTGTGAGCTTGTTTTTTGCATTTCTTAACTGCAGTTGCACCAAGAGAGGGGCCAAGCACTTGTAGAATTTCTCACCTCTGAGGATGCCACATCAGCTCTTTCTTTTGATGGCAGTAAACTTTTTGGCTCCATTGTCAAAATTAGACGCCCCAAGGACTACATTGAAGTTGCTGTAAGAATGAAATCTTATCCATCTGTCTGTTATTTCTTCTTCTTTGCTTATATTTGTTGCTCATATGATTGGCCTGTTGATTCTTCTATATGAAACATGCACTATTTGAATAAGAATGACCGGGATACTTGGGAGAAAAATGAGCGGGTTAGGTATTGAATTGTCCATAGTCCATATGGCTGTTCACTCTGTTGAAGTTTTAGTAAAACATTTTGCCTATTTTGACCTATCTGGTTAATTAATTTATGTTAAGTTTTACTTATGTTAAATCTTTATATGTGATATCAATATTGAATGCCTTGATTTTTCATATTTATGTAATGAAATTAGAGCTTCAATTGATTTTCTTGGGAAGGTTTAGAATTTAGAGACACATTATTCTTTATCATTATAAAATAATTTAAATTGTGAAAATGAGCAGGTTAAGTGTTTATTTTTTATTCAATTTCAAAATAATGTTACAATATCATATACTAATATTTCCTCTACCAAAATTTGAAATGATTTTACCAAAATCTTTGTACTCATGCGGGGAATAAATTTTTAGATGAACATTGTTTTTCCATCAGTTCCACATCGAAATATAGGTAGACTTGATTTTATTTTGGTCCCAATTTTAAATTGAATAAATTGTTTATTCATAAATGGGTTTGCTTTTTGTCGTAGCGACATATTTCACTTTAGCAAGATGTTGTGGATTACTTAGAGAAAGCTCTACTCTTTTCAGAATCAATGACAATTTTAGGGCAATACAAATTGGTCAAAAGTTTTCTGTGGTGGTGTCAAAAGCCATTAAAATAATAAGCATCCTGCACTTCCTGTGCTCAAAGTTGTATGATTAATGGAATTTGAATGTGTGGTTGAGTGCTATAATTATTGTTTTAGAAGGATTGTTAAACCAACTGGAGTGAAGTCTTTGGAGCCTAACAGAACTCTCTTTTTCTCCTTTTTTCCTCTTCATGGGTTATTAATCATTTTCTGACTTTTTCACTCTTTAATGTATGTTAAAGTGGCTGATTCCTATCTGATGGAAGCTACTGCTGAATGGAGAGTTGTCATTTTCTCAGATGACTTTCTCCTTTGTCTTGCAAACAATTATTTTTACTTTGAGGTCTGATAATTTATTTTGGGTTAATTTTACTTGCAATCTATGGAAACTTGGCATGTCTTTCGTAAAAATGAGTTTTATCATGTTGCACACCTGCTTTACGTTGGTTCATTTTCCCACTATAAACTACTATTTTAGTCACTGAGCTTTATGTATATTGGAAAGTAATTACTTTGATCTCAGACTCAGTTATTTGAACCCCTGGCCTCCATTGCAGAAAGTCTCACAACTAAACTATAGTTGCTTTTAGTGATTTTGGAAGTTCAAATTTTGTAAATGATTGTTTCAGAGCAAAGGGGATTAAGATGGATATTTATTGCATGATTATGATTATGAGTCAACTGTTAAAATTCCATAAGCAAGTCACATTTGAGAATTGCGCAGTTTTGAGAAAAGCTAGCGGCTCTCTGCTTAATTGGTAAGCATTGTCCTATGGTTAAGTTTGTTAGTGATTATGGATCCTTAAAGTACCATTTGGCATGCTGGGTTTCTGGGCTGACAGGATAATTATGTTGCTGTCTCCCAAATTTGTTAGGTGTTAGGATAGGGCAATAACCCCATTTGATCTTTTGGCACCCCTATGTACTTGTATAAAAATTTGACTCGTTAGGAAGTTGGGATAAGGAAGTGGCATTAAATAGTTGATACCAGCCAAAAATATTTATCATACATCAAACACTTGACTAGAAAGTTATCATCATAGGAATGCCCTCTTACAATACTGTCCTGTTCCAGACGAATCCAGTGTGCTAAATGAGGTTTAATTTTAGAGACTATGTTGTTCTAAACTCTACTGAGCCTTGAGCTTGATGTTCTGGGTTATCATTCTAAGGGTGCCTGCTCGAACATTATATGTATCACAGGATTTTCCAGTTATAGGTTTTTCTAAAGATTGTTTATGATCAAATGCTAGAAACTGCTTCTGTAGCTTGAAGAGCTTTATGTTACACGTGGAATGATATGCTTGTTCCATTATGTGAGATATTTTCTGACCCTAGCATTCAAATCTTTTAAATAGGATGTTTATATGGTGTATATCATAATACACGTTCTCGATGGTGATGAAGCTGACTCGTAAATAAGAAGATTTCCAGATGTAATGACAAGTTTGATGCGTTAGCAGGCTTTTATCTGGCAATGTTTCTGGGTTATTGTTCTAGGCTGCTCTGACACTGCTATTTATGATCTCATGCTTTGTTTGTTATGTCGAGTTCAGCATGTAAGTGCGATGGGATGTAACTTATTTCTGAGTTTCTTCTGGCACTTTGGTACTAGTGAGTGCTGTCTATTTTTCCTTGTAATCCCGCATGATCTTCATATCCTACTTCCCTTGTCTTGAACATTTGGACTATGTTGCATGAAGAAAACTTATCATTATAAAGGAACTGTGTTTAATTAGGAGTAGGTCTGTGTATTCACCTGAATGGTTCTTTTTCTTCCAGTAATTTATTTGGACATAGTGATGGTGTAAGCTAAAAGGAATTATACCTTATTATGCAGTCCGTTAGTGATTAATTCTAACTTGGCATCCCTTTTGTGCTTATATATACTAGTGTAATTTCCTTTTTCATGATGGCTTCCTTTCTTTTTTGATTTTGTACTGGAAACCCATATGCTCTTTTGCAACTAGATGCCAAATACCTTACAGAAAATAAGAATCATTTCGTTTAAGCAGCTGGAAGGGCCTCAGTTTTATTTCTTGAAATTTCTTCTTTTTAATGACCTATGGGTTTTAGGCAGGGGATCTTCACATCTTACCTACACTAAATCAAAGTAATTAGGAAATTTAAGTGTTTGATTTTTTTAATCTTTTAACTGAATATTATGTTAGTTGGTAAGTTTGAAACTACTTGTGGCATGAGAAATTTGGACTGCAGATGACACTGTTTAGTTTATACCTGATCCAAGAGAAGCCATTTTTTTGTCGCATCAATATTATTTTGCTTGTTGACTTAATCAACTTTTGGAAAATACTATAGAAATTATTTGAATGCATAACATAAGGACTTCTTTATATGCGTTGATACAATTTGGTTCTGATATCTGAAAGAAAAGCTTAGTTGGTTACTCATTTTTGTGTGTTTGCACAATTTTAATATAATAGAGAAGTTGTCTGAAGGGTTTTGAGTTTGAGGGTCAGTGTTGTTCTTGCGGCTGAAAGCTTGTGAGAAATTACTGTGTTAATTGAAGTATATAAAATAAAATGATTTGAAGTACGGAAGATCTTTCATTATTTATCAAAACATTTGGTTTTTATCATGCTTTTTATGCACATCTTCCTCTGTTTTGAAATATGGGTTTGATGGCATGATTTCCTTATTGCACTTGTATAATAAATGATGACATGCTCAAAGGTCATTTCAGGGTTCTGACGAACAGACTTCAAACAAAATCTTCAGTGTGATTTTTCACAATAGAAATTTTAGTCATTTCAGTGTCCAAGATAATAACTCTTTTGGTAGTAGGAATTTCAGCCTTTTCAATTGTCCATAACAATATATTCTTTTGTTATAATCCATGTGCATATATGGTTGCTACAAATTGTAAGCAAGTTATATTCAAGATGTTGAAACCAATTTGCTTTGCCTCAACCTTTATCTTCTACTCATCTTTAAAGGAAAGCTTATTATAGGCATATGTTATATTGCCAAGAGAATTTGGTGACCTGTACAATAAACACTTAGTCATGGGTTGGATCTCATTATAAGAATATGTGCTTTCTTTGTGACTATTCTTTTATTACATTATATATATATATATTTGAGTTTCTATGTTGAATTTCTAAGTTTCAACGTTTCCTGCTGTCTTCAAGACTGGGTTAATGCCCATTTATTTGCTTCAGTTCTTTATTCTAGGTGAACTTATTCTTGGTTCAACTAATGCCTTTCCTTAAGTTTTGCAATTCTAAGGTATATTGTGATTACCATTCATGTAGCAGGTTTTCAGACAGTTGCTATTTTCATGCAGACTGGTGACATAGAGAGTTCAATGGATGCTGCTGTTACAACAAGTGATGTTGTAATTGATTCACCTGACAAGGTATGCATGTGGTTCAAGTTAAATTTAATGAGGTAGAGTTTTGTTTTTGGACATTTCAGGAAGGGGGATAAAAAATAGATTTTATTGATGTGGAAGGATTTTATGAGTTAGTTCTTTATCCCAGTTGGATTTGCTCAGCCTCTTATACGCACAACTTCATCTTTTCATAACATAATGAAATAGTAGCATGCTTTACCATGCTGTGCGGTGTTTGTGTGTGAATCTTGTAGACGCTGGATGGTAATAGAATATTTGATGTTGTCGGTTACAATAAGTCTTATCCCACTAAAATGAGGTCAGCTACATAGATTGCAAGATGTCAGTGGGCTCTGTTAGAAATTAGATTTTCAAGAATATTATTCACCATCAGTTCCCTTTTTTAATAATTTCCTTAAGTGTCCTTTGGTTTCCCTCTACACGTTTTCATAGTGCTACTCTTCTCACCAATGTCTCTAGCAGCCTTCTATGCACGTGTTTGAACTATCTTAAGAAATCTTTTGTCATTTTCTCTTTCATAGATGCTGTGCCAATTTTTCCTTCTGTACAATCATTCTAAATCTTGTCCTTTCTTGTGTGACTACACATTCGTCTTAGCATTTTTATTTCTGCTACTTGAACAATTACTTTAATATGATTCCCTCAAACTTTAACTTAACTAAGGGAAGAAAAAGAGAATATGGGCCTGCATGATTGATTTTATCTTTTCTGTTGTGTAGCATGGGAAATGTGGTTGATGGATTTGTATGAAATTGTTGAATTTACTATTCTCCCGGAATGAAAAGGTTGGTCATGTTAAGAGTATCTTAATGGCAAGGATTGTTCCACAGTCTTATGCGGAGTCTATTTTGAAAGCATATAAGAGAGGTTATTGTGATCAATATAATACCTTGGATAATCTGAAAGGAAATTTTAAAGACATTGTTTTGCTTGTTGGATTGCCTACAACTTTTGTTATAACTTATGAGTGTCTTTAGCTTTTACACAAAATAAAATTTGTGTTGAGTTTATCGTTATTTCCCTTGATTTTTCATACTTAGTGATTCTTCCTGTTACATCTTTTATTCCTTTTGTGTGCCTCTTTTAACAATCCTAACTAAAAGGGGGGAAAAAAACAAAGGACTGTTTTAAATACATTTGAAATTATGGGCTTTACTGCTTATCATGGGAGCAAGAGTAGACTGCTGTGAGCCCTTTGGCAGAGCATAACCAATCAGAATTTTAGAAGTGCTGACTATATCTTTTTTTTTTGAAGTATCAGGAGAATTATTCTTACAACAATTCTAAAGAATTCTTTTATATAAATTATACATAACATGACTCTATGTTCAAGCGTCTTGTATACTACACTAGCCATGCTCGTTGTATCTCCATTTAACTTCTTTTTACTAGTTTATCTGCTAAAGGTTCATATTTTCTTCATGAACAAACGATTCTTCTTCAACTTAGGATGTATTAACTACCTTTGTCATTGAAGAAAGACTTGGACATTTCAGCAAAAATAACAAATTCTCTACAAAAAAAATTATCATCTCGCTGTTTCTTATTTTATTTTGATGAGGACATCTGAATTATTTGACTTTTTATGTCTTGTTACTTGCTTTAAATGAATTGCCTTCATCATATATTGCTGTGTAATACTTTTTATCTTTTTATTTTATTTCTGAGTTTAAATATTTGGGTTGTGATTTTATCTCCCATTGTTGTTGCAGATTTTCATTGGTGGAATTTCGAAGGAACTTTCCTCGGAAATGGTAATTGTTTATAATTTAAAAAGAAAATCTTTTAATAAGTTATATTTACAAGGACCTCTGGGATTTTGTTTTTAATCTATTTCTATTCTCTTATTCCTCCAAGTAATCAAATCTACCTCCTTAGCCATTCTTGTGAATATGATTACTTTTCTTTTTTTTTTAAAAAAACTTATCCAGCTTATGGAGATTGTCGGGGCCTTTGGATCTTTGAAGGCTTACCATTTTCAGAATGATGACCCGAATGGAACATGCGCTTTTCTAGAGGTAATGGTGCTGATGGTGAATTTCTGATGCTGGGTTGTTATGGACTGAAAATATTGTCATAGCACAATCATAAGGATGTTAGCATGATTATGGGGTTTAGATTCTATAGCATATTCTTACTAGCTTCGTATGTATATAGGGAAATTCTCCATGAATAACATTTTTCCAGCAACTTTGTCTCTAAGTCCATGGTATTAGGAGCAAGGCTGAAAATTTGACATGCTAGGGTTAAGTTTGCAAGTGAGTGAGTTTGGGTCACCTACAAGGGTTTGCTTATTGGTGACCTTGCCCACTCTAGGAAGTTCAGAACCCTCCGATGGTGCCATTTAGGAGGAAGTTTATATGTAGCAACCACCTGGGGTTGTTGCTTTGGGGGAGTATGGCAAAGTATGTTGGCTTCAAAAATCTCTGTATGGTTTGAGACAAAGCTCTCAGGCTTGGTCTGGTTCATTAAGATTGGCTTTGAGCTCTCACTACTAGCAAAGCTATGATGTGACAACCAAGCTATGTTTCATGAATGAACCAAGCACATTGAGATTGATTGTCATCTTGTTTGTGAAAAGATTGAAGAGAAGTTTATTATAGGTTAGATTAGAATTGAAGACAAGTTGGGAGACATCTTTACAAAAGCTTTAAATGGAGCCTGCATTGATTACAATTGTAACAAGCTAGGCATAATTAATATGGATTTGGATTCAGTGACATTGGGAAAAGTCACTGACTTTGAGTGAATTTGGACCATTGATTTCAAATTCAATGGTCTAGATTTCACCATAGACTATTGAATTTAAAATCAATAATTCAAATTCACCCAATGTTGGTGACTTTTTCTGCCACAAAATTACAGAATATAAATCCATTTAATATATATGCTCCTACATGAGGGGGAGTGTTATGGACTGTAATATTGCAATTGCACGTTCATAGGGATCTTAGCATATGATTATAGGGATTGGATTCTATAGTATATTCTTACTAGTTTTGTATGTAAATAGGACAAACACTTTTTTCCCACAACTTCGTCTTTAATCATGTTAGGATAATGAAAAACTATAGGAAGGATGGGCCTTGTAGTAATAAATAGCCCATTGACATGGAGATCATATGAAAAAGAGAAAGAAAATAGTTATCTCTGGGAATTAAGGAGACAGCTAGAATTGCCACTAAGGCAAGGGGGAGTGAATTGAGTATAAACAAGGGCTAGTTCGGAGGGTGAGAGTATTGTGTGAATTCTGTTGAGTGTTGATTGGATGCTTGCTTCCTTTGGCAGGGATCAGGCCCTGTGAAGGACTTTTGTCCTTGGCCCTTTTGGGGGGTGTGATGTGATTGTGTTTCTTTTCCAGGTTCATTGCTCTGATTTCATTCATCACTGTAATCCTTTTATGTTCAGTAGAAGCTGCTGATTTTCTGTAATAGAAGTAATATTTCTGTGGCGTATTTCTTTAGCTTCTTGAGTTCATCAATCTGACTCCTAACAGATTACATGGGCGAACTCTGTTGTGTCACATGCCAATGCGGTCTCCACCTATTTGTGCTATTTTTAATTTTTTTTTTTTTTTTTTCCCTTTACGAATTCCCCTGTTATGCTCCTGCCATCAATGTTCTGCAAATGGAGTCTCTTAATATTTTTCTTTTAAGATATGTATTTGTTATTTTTAAAAAAAAAAAAAAAAAAAATCTGATAAAAGTAGTTGCATGTAGGGAAAGTATACAAACCAGCCTAGATTATAAGTCTAAACTAAGAAATTAAATAAGGCTCCATGAGAGCGCTAGAATCCCCATTGCATGACAGCCAAAAGATGTTCCGTTATTTAATTTTGTTGGATTTGGGTAACTCTATATTCCATTATTTCATTTTACTCTGTAGAGTCTAAGCTTTCATGTTTGTTTACATTATTGCTTTTCTCATATGAACTCGAGTTTTACAACCTCTTTCAGTATGCGGACCACTCTGTTACTCTTAAAGCTTGTGCGGGTCTGAATGGCATGAAGTTGGCAGGGGAAGTGCTCACAGTCGTTCAAGCAATGCCTTGTGCACCATCTTTGGTAATCTGACTTGATCACCCACCTTTATTTCTTGGAACCTTGATGAACCATGGATGTGACTCCACGATTGAATATATCCATAATGTTTTGCTATACCTGAAGATGTATATTGAGAAAAGTTAAATTATCCCAGGAAAATGGTAGAATAGCAGCATCCTATGGAATTCCGGATCATGCAAAGCCATTGCTTAGAAAACCAACAGAAATTTTAAAGATTAAAAATGTGGTATGAAATTTTATATTCCAGTTGGGTTTCAGTGTAAATTGTGTTATTCCCCATTTTTCTTTTCAAGTACTTTTGTAGGCTAAAAAAATGCTTTATTTTTTGATAGATCTATATTTGATCACTTTGATGATTAATTTCTGCTTGTGCCATATGAACTAGTTTACTGCAGAGGCCCTTTCTTCTCTGTCTGACATGGAAATTGAAGAAGTTTTGGAGGATGTACGATTGGAATGTGCAAGGTCCTAGAAATTTTGTATTTTACTTCCTTGGATTTACTCATGGTATTAAATTTTAAAAATATTGATTGTATTTAATCCTTGCAATGTTGCAGATTCGGAACTATTAAATCAATTAATGTAGTCAAGTATAGCAGTGACAGGAATGACACAACCAAATCAGGAAAACTTGGAGTTACAAAGGACATGCAATCTAAAGGAGCTCCTCAAGACTCCGAGCGTGACAATAGCAATGCAGAATCAAGCTTTTCTGAAATGACTACTAACCACGAGTCCAAAGGAACCAGTAAAATGGAGGTCCGTTATGACAGAGAGGAGATGAAAGAAGATAAAGTTGATAAGGACAGTAGTGTTGATGTTGATAAAGTTGGTGGTGAATCCCTTGCCAGCGAATCAAGTCAAGGAGAAGAGCATGTTAGTGATACAACATTTCAAGATATGGGCAATAGGAGCATACCAAGTAGTACCAGTCAAGAAGCCGAACACCAGAATACCTGCAAAGATCAATCAGAATTGCCTGATGATGTTGTTGCTGATGGTGTTGGAGTGCATGGAAAAAACAAGACGGTGGCTGGCGACAATGACTCAAAAGATGCTGATTGCAAGTTTCATGAAGGCTTTTCTGAAGTTGATGAAGGTATAGGAACCGAACCAGTTCATATCAAGAAGGGCATTGATGAGGAAGATGATATTTCTGATCATGAATTTGAATTAGGTTCTGTTCTAGTTGAATATGGAAGAACTGAAGCATGTTGTGCAGCAGCACATTGTTTGCATGGACGTTTATTTGACGATAGAATTGTAACACTGGAGTATGTTGCTCTTAATCCATATAGAGCAAGGTTCAAAAGCTGAGCACTTGGGTGTCAGGAATGGTGATTCATGGTTTTATGATGGGCATAATCCAGTGTTTGGTAATGTCAAAAAAAGAAGACAAAAAAAAAAAAAAAAAGGGATTGCTTAATCTGAGTGATTGTGCCAGCTTGGTTCCTGGTGTAAACTTTCTCGAAATAGGGTTTCGGATAGCCGATCTCCATGGCAATTTCCTGTAACCCTGAATTTTAGAATTGCATAATAGAAAAGCTTAGTTGAGGAGTCAATCTGAGAAAACAGAAGAGTATATAGCAAGCTTGGATCAGCCTGTGAGAGGGTGAAGGATTATGAGCTTGCGCGTTTTAAATTGCTGAGGTTAGCCTGTGACCTGGTAGCCAAATGCCGTTTGGAAGTAATCTCTCTGGGGCTTGTACTTATGTTGCATTACATACTGGTTATATTTTACTTTCAATTTAGGTGTTGGAACTGTAATGACTATCAAATTTTTAGCTTATACTTAATCATGACAGTTTAATTGCGGAAGTTTTGATGGTGAACTTAGTTTGTCCCATGCCAATGTTTGGATATCGGGCAAAGCTATCATCTGTTCTATTTCTTATGTCAAATACTGCTTGATAAGTTTAAGATTGATCGAAAAATGAGATATAAAATTAAGATTGATCGAAAAATGAGATATAAAATTTTGTTTTAGCGTATGATTAACAAGCTAGTAGCAATTTCATCTTCATATTGTCTAATCAATGGATAGGTTGACTATTAATTAATTGAATTAATGAAATATTAACAAGTAACACTATTATTATATTTTCTTATCTATCTTGTGAAGTGCATCGTTGATGGCATATTGCCTAGGAGTGGGCACGGGTCGGGATGGCCCGGTGTCTCGGCCCGACCTTAAGGGTTCAGGACACAATCGGGACTCGGGATGGGATCGGGATGCAATTTGTGTCCCAATGAATTTTCTGGACGGGACGGGACTGGGACAAGCAAAATTTCGTCTTGGTCTCGTCTCGAATTTTGTGTAAACATGTCTCGTTCTGTCTCGTCCCTTCCTAAAATTGCCCCGATAAGTATATATATTTGTCTCGTCTATTACTTTTTATATCTTTTTTTTTATTGTTTACGCCACACGTTCTTCTTTTTCTACATACTTTTAACACCTTTCTTATTATTTTATACATTTATTTTATTTTTAAATTTAATCGGGACGGGCCGGGACAAATGGATCTGGACAAAACCAGTACAATGTTATATAAAATCGAGACGGGACAAAAAAAAAATAAAATTTCGGGACGGGTCTTATCCTGTCCCGTCCCAAAATTGTCTCGATAAGTATATATATTTGTCTTGTCTATTACTTTTTACACCTCACTTTCTTCTTTTTTTACATGCTTTCAACACCTCTCTTATTACTTTATATACCTATTTTATTTTATTTTTTAAATTTAACCGGGGCGGGCCCGAGACAAACGGATCTGGATAAAACCGAGACAAGGTTATATAAAATCGGGACGAGACAAAAAAAATTCAGAACAGAACAGGACAAAAAAAAAAAAATTCGGGACGGCCTAATTCCCGACCGTGCCCACCCCTAATACTGCTAGTATGACCAACAGTATAAAGCAAGAACCCATGGTAGATATTTACTGCTATAAAGTGTTACCACAGTTGAAGCCTGAGTTTTACAAATGAGATATTTTTAAGTTTAAAATTTTAGATTTGCTTGTGGGGGAAATTTATTGCTTTCATGCTAAAGAGTTTAAAATTAGATATTCTAAAGAGTTCTTGCCGAATGGGGATATATTAGTGTCGTACCCCAAAATGTTAATATCCTAGTTGTAAACTATATAAGTAAAAAAAAAAAAAAAAATCATGGCAGATTTTGACCAAAAAATTTGGAGCAAAAAGGCCATGGTAGACTTGATCCATCATGAATTTCTGATGTTTTTCTAGTACACCTTTGGCTGAAGCCATCGTATTGATTTGATGCATGAAAACTCGAAGTTAAATTTTACGAAAATTGTTGTAGAGCAAAATCTGTAGTTTGACATCTTATTCCTTAACATGTTATATTTTTATATTTTAATTGGTCAATTATATATATAATTATAAAATTTAAATATTATTTTTTTAATTTTAAGGCTAATAAAAAAATTAATAAAATAAAAAGTGAGACATTAAATGGGATAATTGATTTTGTTTTTTCAAAAAGGATTCCACAGAAATCACTATGCAAATATAAAATTGGCTCAGGTTAAAATATAAATTAACTATGTAATAATAGAGTATGGTTATTTCCACAACTTAGGTTCTTGCTATTACCTTATTATTATTATTATTGTTCATTTTTTATTTTACATTATGTATTATCTCTTTATTATTAGTATTATTATACCTTTCGAATATAATATTTATTTGAAATAAGAGCAATAATCAATGAATCTCTCTTAAAACTTTTAATTTAAAAAGTTTTGAAACTTACTACATTATTACATAGCCAAAAACTTGAAGTACTAAATTTTGATGTTTTGGTGATCTTGTTTCAATTATGTCTTCCTAATTTCTTTTTTAGGGTTATAATGTAGTTAAAATTTGAAGTATTGAAAATTTATTTGACTTGATTTAATTTTAATTTTAATTTTAATCAATTGAGTTTTATTTTTTTGTACTTATATTTCTTATTGATCTAATCCACTGATAAGAAGATTTGTGAGATTCTACAACTTTAAGAAAGAGTAAACAACCTAATGATTTCACAATATAGCTTGAGATAGAGATGTTTTTAAGAACTTGTGCAACAATAAAATACAAAAAAATTAGATGTGAATATAACTACCACTCTATCGTTTATTATATTGTGTGCTGCTGCAGTTTGCATTAGCTCCGTTTGATGGGCCTATTTTTGGTTTACTCTATGGCTGTTTTGCTTTATAGTATGTTTAGACGTTAATTGTTAAATTTTGTTTCATCACTCAAATAACTACCAACTTGCTGCATGAAATCTAGCTAGGTTTCAGAAGCAGCCACTTAGACAGTGCAGCGAAAAAGCATAAGCAAAATTTGTAACAAAAGAAACGTTTAATTTATTTAACTTGTAGAGTCGAAATTGTATTTATATTTGTTTCATGTTTTGGGGATTCTAATGCACATTACTAGCTTAGGAAATTTGCAAGAAAAATATTATCAACAGGAAGAAACTAAGGCTCCACAAACTTGAGGCAGCAGTAAGAGAGAGTGAGAAATGAAAATAACTATCTATCATTTTGAATTTTTTTTGTATCTATCTATCATTATGTTTCATTTTACATAACCAGGGACGAATCCAGAGAGGTATAGGTAGGGCCTTCTCCCTCTCTTGTAATAACATTTATATATTTCTCTCATGTCCTTTTAGATAAACTCTTAATTTATCACTGTATATATGTAATATAAGTGGAAATTTGGCATCGAGGTTGTGGAATTTTAAGTTAATTGACGTGATTATATGCCTTTAATGTAGGAGAAAATTGAAGAAGTCTTGAGTCAAACACCTGCCCCATGATCTTTCAAAGCAGGATCTGGGTGAAGTGTTAGGAAAAGAGCATCTAGGTAAAGTGAGAGGTTTGGTATTTGAACCTACTCCTTCTCAAGTTTCCAGAGGAGCCTCTAATCGCTTCTGTAGTCGGAGCTTTAATCTTGAAGGTGGCAACAATTGCAACTATGTTGCAAAGCAACAATAGTTAATAGGTTGCAAATAAAGGTCCTAGTGTTTAGGCAAGCATAGGAAACACTGCTTCAAGTATAGTTCTTAGTGAAGCTTTGGTTTCTAGGAATATTATAATTTATTTAAAGTTGGTTATAATTTATCATGATAAATTTAAAATGAAGTCTATACTTAAGATTAAAATTTTTAACTCTTTGTTCATAAAAAAAAAAAAAAAAAAGTTTGGGAAGAAAAATACTCCCTCCTCTTTTACATTTTATATGTCGTTTTTAATAATTTTTTTTGTTATTATTTATTTGTTATTTTAAAATTTTACAACAATATTTATTATTAATTTTTTACTCTTATCCTTTATCTATACATTAATTTGTAATCTATTTAGCCACGCAATGCACGCGGGGTCTGTGAACTCAACTAATCAGGTGCAGGGCTAGCTAGCCCTTCACAGCTGTGGCCCTCGGCCGGTGGAAGTTACAGATAACATTTTTCACCTCCTTCTTTTTTATTAATATTAATCCTTTTTTATCATTTTATGCATTAATGAACTGTTGAAAATTTTCAGAAAAAAAAAATAACACTAGTTGGGTAATTAATAAAAGTAAATTATTCCTTTGTTAATTGACAATGACACTACAATTGAATAATTTATAAAATTTCATCGTAACTTTTAATCAAATCAACTTTTTTTCTCAGTAAGAATTATAATTATAATTGAGCACTTATTTCCTGATAAATATGCACCAATACATGAACCAAATCTCAGGATGTATCGTTGTCCTTTTCTGCACAATACAGAACTTGCATGGATCACTGGAGGCTTTCCATGTCAAAACACAGTTGATACAACTGGCGCTGGTGACGCCTTTGATGGTGTCTTATTGTCCAAGATTATTAATGGTGTCTTTTGAAATAATATTAAAACAATAAATAATTATTATTTTTACATGATATTTTACCCTTAGAATTATCTCAAAAAACCTAATCTGTGAGAAGTTTTTTTTTTCTTTCATATGGAAGTTTTCTTGCAGACTACTTTTGCAGAATTCTAAAATTTTCATGACATTGTTTTTTTTTTTAACAAAGTCTCACGAACTTTCTTACGAAATCTTCTATCTGAATTTCTTAAAAAGTTAATTATAGTGTGTTTGCTTGAGTAATACGATTTTTCATGATAGTTATTTTCTTGGCATTGTTTTCAAAGACTAAATTCTATCAAATTTTCTTAGAATTTCTCTCTTTATTCCGTGTGTAAACCATCATTTTCTTGAAATTTGAGCTGCGTCAAATGCTTACATAATCTATGGAAAAAAGTCAACCGGACACCCAATTTTCACGGGACAAAATATAATGTTTTATTTGGTTTTTTATTTTTTATATAATTATGTTTTGATGATTCAATTTCTTATATAGCTGTGAAATTAAAATATTATTTTATAATTTTAAAATTAATTAAAGTTAGTGAGATAAGAATAAGATACAAAATGAGATATTTGATTTGGTTTCTTAATGCTTGTAATAGAGTTATGTAATTTTGGGGGAATGGTCTTCTATATGATTATCTAAAATATAGCTTAGTTGGAAATAGAGAGAATATCACATGAGCATGTTCAAAGTTTGGGTGCTAGACTTTATGTTCTTTTTTCTTTTTGGGTTTTATCATCTATCGTTCTTACAAAGACATGAGGGTTAAAATTCTATTACAGGATTTTGATCCACGTGGTTTAGTATTACAGAGATTGATGATCGATGACTATAGTCTTCAATTTGTAAAATTGTTTTGCTTGTTACAAGAATGGATTCCGGCCACACATACTATTTAAATATTGGCAAAAAAGTGGCATTGAAGGATTTAGATTATTGGTATAAGGTCTTTTCCCCTTTACTTGCCAATCAAGCTGCATCATGTCTTTAGAAATATGTTGAATATTTTTTTATATTTAACAAATATTGATAATACACATTTATGAAAAAACACTAAATACGAGAAAATGTGAACAAGTACATGAAAAAAAAGGAGTAAGTACAAAATTATTTGTAAAATTGTTTTGTTTGTTAAAAGAATATTTTTTTTATGATACAAGAGTGTAATTTTATATGTCCAACTTTATAAAATTATTTTCAATTCAACCAGTTAACCTGAGAATCAGCCAAGTAACCGATTTGGGTCATAATACGATACCATTTTATATTAGAAACGATCAAAACTTGGTCAAATCTCAATTGAACCATGTTACACTAAGACTCAATTAGCCAAACCAATTTAACCAGCTACACATATTATCTAAATATTAACAAAAAAAAGGTGGCATTGAAGGATTTAAGCTCCTTGTATAAGGTTTTTTCTCTTTAGTCCTTGCCAATCAAGCTACACCATTTCCTTAGAAATATATTGAATATTTCTTATATTTGAAAAATATTCATAATATACATATATAAAAAAAACCTTAAATAAAAATAAATGAGAACAGGTACAAGAAAAAAAAATAGGAGTAAGTACAAAATTTAGCATGTAATTTTAAATTAATTTCTAAAATCATCTTTTAATATGATAAATTAAGTTAGTTTATAAAATAAAATGTATAAATTTAAATAATACATTTGAATTATTTTTAAAACAATCTAAGATTTATATTATATATTTGAATTATTTTAATTTTGGTAAGTTTATATATGAATTTTTCATAAATTAATTGAATTTATATTTACATTATATAAAATTGTATATTTATACATTATAAATTTATTTTAAAAATATTTTTAAATTTCCCCAGATCAATTAGTGACACTGTAGTTGAACTAACAAATTAGTAAACGGATGGTCTTTTCGTGTCAATATCCGATCTGCTTTGTAAAATTATATTCTAAACCTTTAATCTTCAATATATTAAAATAATAATAATAATAATAATAACAATGATGGGAGAGGAAGTGGTACTCTGTAAAACTGTTTTGGAGAGCTTTGAAGCTACGTTTGTTTAGGCTCATCCATCTCGGGTACCCATGAAGGGAAGAGGAAATGGAAGTTTTAAATAATATATATAAGTCCACAGCAAGATCTAGCCGTTGATGTAGATCCTAGGGCTGAGGAGCTTGAAACTTCAGCTCATTTTCCCGCCGAGATTGGAGAGGATCCGCCTCCCATCATCACAGAAATACTTAAACTGATCAAAAAAACCAAAAAACCTCATAAGGGAGATATATAGTAGAAGCTTATAATTTCTTTAAATCACGGTTACAAAGTTGAGATAGTTAAAGGACTGAAATTATTAGGGTCTATTTGATTAATTTGTTATTTTAAAAAAAAAATTAAGGTGTAAAGGTAAAAAAATAACTTTATTAGCTTATAGAGATTTTTTTTTTATTAGAATTATGACCTATTTATGTTTTTTAAAATTATCTCACCATATGTTTTTATTAAAAATACTCTTTTTTATATTTTTTAAAAACCAATCTAATCAATCAAAAATTACACAAAAACAAACTAATCAAACTCTTAACTTGTCATCGTTATTGTCTTCCCTGCTCAATATTTGGTGTATGATTTTTCCTGTGCGTTCTTAGATCAAATATTGAATATAAAGAAGTTGACAATTATTTAGTTGTTTGATAAGTATACATGCTAAAAAACTAAATGTAAGATTCTTTTATCAATATAGTAAATTCTATTGATGTCAACAGTTGCATTATAAGCTGACAATGAGTCTAGTAAAACAATATCTTCCGCTGAATCATTACCTTAAAAAAGTAGATTTCTTGAGACACAATGACCAAACTTTGGTGGCACATGCATTTATTTAAGATTGAGCTATATGCTATTAGCATCTCGAGTCGAGGCCATTGTACACACACGTTCTGTTGCAACTCTTTGCAATGTTTTATTGGTAAACCTTTAGCAAAATGTTGCAAATGGTTAATGCGAAGTGTGCGTTCAAGATTGCTTCGACAAAAGATGCTAATAATTAATAGATCAATGTCAAGTGTTGGTGCTATCAAGGTTTATTCTTTGCTCTTTAATGTCCACTTTTTCCTTTTAATTAGATGATGATTAAGCAAATGACATCAACTTATTAGACCAGTCATCAACTTATGATGTAAATAGATTTATTTTATTGGTAAAAAAAAGTTTACATTGAATTTTTAGTATGTAACCTTATAAAATAATTAGATTAAATTTTTTTCCCTTTTTAAAATTATCTCCCTAAAACTTCTTTTTGAGAAGATTCTCTTTTCCTTTCCGATAAAAGTTTCCTTGCAGTTTAAAATTTTCATGGCATTTTCTTTTACAGAATCTCACCAACTTTTTCACTAGATCTTCACTCAGAATTTCTAAATTTCTGAATAGTTTCTCTAATAACATTTGTTTGAGTAATGAGGTTTTCCAAGAGAGTTATTCTCTCTAATGTTTTCAGGAGAAAGACTAATTCTCACAAAATTTCTTAAAATTTCTCCCAATTTGTTTCTAAGAGAAAACTACAATTTTCTCGTACTTTGAGCTGCGTCAAATGGTTAAGTATCTAAGTTCTAATAACACGTGTTTTTTTGGTGTAAAGATAAATAGAAGATATTGGCAAGATAGAGGGTATATAGATGAATAAATGGACACATAGATAGATAGACAGTGATTTATCTGATGATACTGTTTATAATACAATCCCCTGATCTCTTAATGTCTTGTCCTCACACCCAGACAGTTTTTAGATATGCTTTCTGCTGTTATATAGGTCTATTTGATAGAAATATTATAAAGGGCTTATTCGTCGGACATATGTTACATTCTAACAAATATTAAAACGTTAAATAAGTTCAAATTAATACAAAAGGTTATTTACTTTCGCCAGCAGTTTTTTGATAACCTCTGATCTGCTCATTATTAGAATCGCCTATACCTTATCTTTTACTGCCATATTTTTATTTCCTTGACATGCATAAAGTGTTTTTCTATCAAAAGAAAAAGAAAGCAGTTAGAAATGGCATGATCTAATTGCGAAGGAAACATGTTTGCACTTCATATATTCAATTTGCATACCCTCAAGTATTCATGGTCGTCTGTGCTACTTATTCGAAATGGTGATCGTTGTGGAACGAAATTGAGCTTCAGGCAAACCGAGAACAACCACGGAAAGTTTTTCTATTTTTTCACCTAGTTGTTTTGCTTCCTCCCCAAATGCTTTTGGCAGCTTTATTACTTGCATCACACGGAAATTGTTCAACTCACTGAAGTACTGAGGAAGGTGGGTAAGTTTGGGGCATCTTTCAATAATCAACTTCTCCAGGTTTTTCAGTGCACCATCATCTATGTGCCATTGACTTAGTGCTTGGAAGTGTGCAATGGATAGCTTCTTCAGACTAGGAAAGCAATCCTTCGGAAATCGAATGCTTTCTCCAACATAAGCATTTTGTACTGAGAGACAGACCAAGTTGATCATATTTCCAAGTTCTACAAATGGATCATGCGTAAGAACACAATCCTTCAATTTTAAATGTGTCAAGCCCTTCAGATTCTTAACCCAGCTGTACAAATCTAAAACTTCTCCTTCAACTCGCAATGTCAGTATCTTAGTAAGAGATCCAGATAATCCAGCATGAATTTGTTCTCCCAAATCACACTTTATTGTTAAGGAATGTAGACTTTCCATGTTTTCAATGGAATCGGCAAGCTGGGTTATCAGGTTCCTCTTAACCTTACCCACGGATAATTTCTGTAGTTGAGGAAGTTCCTTAAGCTGCTTTGCAATTCCTTCTGTTAGCTTCACTCCTGCTAGGGTTTGCAGGTCTTTAAAGCTTGCAATATCTGTAGGCACGTTCACCACGTTATCATCAAACCATGATGCCAGAAGAAGATGCCTTAGCTTGTTGAGTTGCTCCAAGTCTTTTGACAAATCTCTCATGAACGTTTCCCTGATATCCAAGGTCTCCAGTCTTATCAGTCCCCGGATGGACCTCGGTAATTCTATGAGCTGTGTCCGCCTTAGACCTAGATAATGCAGAAGGCAAAGGTTTCCCACTGAAGCAGGCAATATCTTAATGGGAACACCTTCAAGATCCAAAACAGTTAATAGTTTGAATCTAGAAAGTGAAAAATATTTCATCTGAGAAGCTTGTACATTTTCTCCCTTCAACAAAAGTAAGGAACGAAGTTGAGATTGATAGGTCTTGTCAGTAGTGGTGTTACTGTTGCAATCTCTGGCTGTGAAAGAAACACGAAGACTCCTCTTAGTCTTCTCCGATGGTAAGCTTGCTTCGATTTCAAATGTACTGCAGAACCTATCATCTTGTGCTCTTGTTTTGGCAAATTCCTGCAAGGGTCTTAGCACCCGGCAAAATTTTGGTTTTCCATCTGTGCCCATCTTTGCCATCTGAAACATGTTTCGCCCCAAGAGCTCTTGCAACCGAAGTTCACCTGCTTCTTCCATTGTCATGTCATTCTTTTCATCTATAAATCCCTCAGCTATCCACAATCGAATCAGCTTTCTGCAAAGGATTTTACTACGAGGAGGAAATAATGCACCATAAAGGAAGCAGCTCTATAGCATTGGCTGCAGAGTAGAATAGCATAATGAGATGACATCGTTTACAATATCTCCTCTTTGCTTTTTATTGGTAGAGCTGGCATTGTTTTTTCTGTTAGTAGACTTTCTTTTACTTACATTGTTTAGGTTTTCTTGCAGTTCCTCTAATGTAGAGGGCTTCTCTGCTGAAAGCATGGAACGGACAACTATGATTGCAAGTGGGTTACCTTCACATAGTTTGGAAATCTTCTCTGCAACTGATTTCTCAGAAGAGCTTAACTTGGAAGTCTCTTCTTCAGTGAAAAGCAGGTTGCAAGAATCTTCTACGTTGAGTCCTTCCAGCTTGATATTTCTACAACCTGAAAAGTCTAATTTGCGAGACGTCATTACCACCTTTCCATTGCAGTTATTCTGAGGCAATGCTGTTTTAAAAGAGGTCCAATCAGCCTCTGAGGTAATATCATCCAACACCAGAAGAAACTTCTTCTCAGTCAAGAACGAGGAGTGCGTCTTTCTCAAAGAACCCTCGTCCATTGTACTTGCATAGCATAGTGGACAGGACACTGGCTGCTTTTTGGAGAACAAGGTCAACATGTCTCGGACAGCATCCGAGGTTGACTTTCCAAACATGTCAACCCAAGCGTAGCAGTCAAACTGCCTTTTCACTTTCCTGTAAACAGCTCCAACAAGAGAGGTTTTCCCAATCCCTGCAACTCCAGTGACCGCAACAGCCAAGGAATGAGATTTCTTTTGAACCCCAAAAAATTCATTCAGCTCATTCAGCTTGTTTTCTCTTCCTACCAGTCTTCGAAGCTCTTCCCACCATTCGTCTGATAATTTGACAGTAATATTATTACGCTCTGAAGGCAATTTCTCGATGTCAACCTTACTTGCATTTGATTGGGAAAGTTTAGCTACTTGTTTTCTTGAACTTCTCTTCCTAGCTATATGGTTTTGCTCACGTCTTGGTTTTGCAGATTTTCTACTTACTTCCACTCTGTTATCCATTTGCTCAGCTTCGGACCTGGCGTTTCCGTAAGGATCCATCTTCAGTTCCTCCAACTCATTACACACTTTCTCAGAGAACTTCTTTAATAAATCGGGGAAATGTGCCGTCATCCCTGGAAAAATAAGAGAATTCTTGATAAGATTTGTTGTTCTTTATAGAGGAACTGATGCATATTGGCTGAAATTTCCCAAAACTCAATTTTGGAGGAAGCAGTTTTCCCATATTTTCGCTCTGGCATTACGCGAGAATACGAGTCTATGACATCTTCTACCTCTTCGATGAGATCTATGATGCTGGAGTATAATTCGGCCGCAGAATCATCAGAGTCACGCTTCCATTCAGTGTCACCAGACAAGGGATCCAGCACATTATCCAGTGCACTCTTCATTTTACCCAGACATTGTGATATTTCTTCATCAGATCCTTCTTTGACACATTTATCCAATTTTCCGACAAGGATTTGCAGCCGTTCAGCCATAATTCTTTATGGGCTACTTTTAGACTGTCCCTCCTGCTTCTGTAGAATAATATAGGAGTTACTATTTATTGTTGTTATGAAATCAGGAAAATCTTAATGGGCGGTCCAATGTATATATAGGCATAAGGCCAACTCTAAGATAAGGCCTCCAAGACAATTACATTAATAAGGAAGAACATAAGAACAGAGGACAATTATATATGATCCTGTCAGAAGAAGCAATAATTTATTCTCTCTGTTAATGCATAAAATAGAAGTTAGTAGAAAGACGCCAATGGGTCGAAAAAGAGCTGGAGTATTTCTTTGTATTGGTAAGGAAGCAAATCCTTTCTGTTGTACAAAACCTATTTTGTACAGCTCTTAATTCAGATTGTCACGTACAATCTCTAAGTCATAGACCTTATATAGAGCCCATTGATTATATTTTAAAATTATCCTAAAAAACTTAAAACTCAAAACACTTGGAAAAGCATAATCTCGTTCGTATAACTACAATTCCACCTTAGGATATCCTTTGAAAAGTTTTTTTAGCTTATTTTGTAAAAACTTTTTTTAAGAGTTTGTTAAAAAAAAAAAAAAATCTGATTCTGATGATGTCAATATAGAAAAATTTGTATCGGTAGTCCAACAAGACGTTATAATTAGATTTTTAATTGCTCTAGCGGCCTAAGAGAAGTGGAAGATCTATGGACTAGACATGAAGTCAATTCCTAAATAGGGTTCTGGAAGAAGATATCTCTGTAGAGCATAAGGGTTTAGCAGTACTGTTTAGCAGAAAAATTAAGAGCAATATTAGAAGTTTATGAAACTGTAAAAGTATCTTTCTTGTGCAATAAAAATCACAAGGGTTTAGCAGTAGCGTCAAAATATATAAAAATAAAAATAAACTCTTGTAGCAATATTTTGTGCTTTAATATATAATATAAAATGGGATAATTTAAAAATTTACAATTAAAATTTTGCCAAAAAACTGACTGCAAAAATAACAAATTGAGGAACGTTTGTACTTTAGTATATACTAGCTATTAATCTCACGTTTGGTACGGGTGAGTTATGTTTATTTTATAACACATTTTTATTGATTTTGTAGTTGGAACAACGAAAAAAAAAATAAGCAAAAAAATATGTAGTTCAAAAAAAAATTGAATATATTTTTTATAAGATATGATTTATTTGTATTTATCATTCCAATAGAGTCATTTTGTTTATTATAAGGTATATTAAAAAATAAAAGCTAATTTCAAAATGTATTTTAAAAAAATTATTCTAATAGATAATTACTTTAAGAAAATAAAAAATAAAAACTTGATTATATATGATAACTACTTTTAAAATAAAAATAAATTAAAAAGATAACTATTTAAAAAATTTAGATGAGAAGACAATTGTTTTTAAAATTAAAATTAAAAATAAAAAGAATAATAAAAGATAAAATTTTTAGAATATAACATAAATAGTCTATCTATCAAACAAATTCCTGACAATTAATATATATATATATATATATAGGTTTCTTTCATATATTAAAATATCCTTGTTTTCTATATTTTACTATTATATAACCTCGTTACTTGCATATATTGATATGTCCTATTTTATATTAGATTATTCTATCTCATTTGTCTCATTTTGTTTTTTTTTCTCGATGATAAGTGAATTATTAACTAGCTCTATTTGTTTCTAAAGTCAACAATCTTGAAACTTCAAAAGAACCAAAACCATTACAATAATAATAATAAAAAAAAATCAATGTGGTTAAGCAAAGAAAAAATAAAAGAAGCTTTCATGGTGGGAAGAAAAGGAAGAGCAAGGCGCCCAATTTTCCGGCTCATACAAATGCGGTAACAATTTTCCAGCTCATACAAATACTGTAATTATATAACTTCAATTATTGAGAAAGAATTCAACAACTTATATTTACTTTCTATAAAAAAAAAAATTATATCTACCAACACCTTTCCTAGTATATCTATATATATTATATATATTTATTAAAATGAAACAGCTAAATTATAGAAAGTGAGAAAATCACGACCTGAAGAATATGTACAACTAAAATATATTTAATAAACGAAATATATTGCAATTTGATTTAGATGTTATATCTTAACCAGTCATATATGTCAAAAATTAAAAAGATTCTTGAACGTAGCATTGTAATCATACAGACTATTTTGATATATACTACTAATATTCATTATCACATTAAATATTAATTAATTCAGTCTAAGTCAAATATAATTATATATAATGACAATAAAACTCTCTCTACCACTCTAGCAGTTTGTTTTAAATATTATATACTCGTATTGTACCATATATTGTCCAATGCCTAGTTGGAGTCATAGGCCTCAGAGAGGGCCAAGTGATGCTGTAAGGACATGTTTGACTCTATTTTTAAAATTGTTATTTTGTTTTAGGAAACAATAAAACCAAATCTTTTTTGGTGTGTTTTATATCAATTGTTTTAAAAAAAAATAAAAGAATTGAAAAGTGTTTTAAAAAATAAAAACAAGAAAACAACTTTTAAATGTTTTGTAGTTTCTGAGAACATACGAAGAGCCAAGTATTTTCATTAATAGTATCGTAATTTCATGAATTTTGAGAACATCATTTTTTGACTTTTGTTCGATGTGGGCTTCCCAGATCTTTGTTTGTCATCACCTTAAAATCTTCCCGGCTCAAACCAAATAGTCGATGTATAATATAATTCCGGATATTGTTGCTTCATTTAAAAAGAAAAAAAAATCATGGCTTCACCATTGATTGGTTGGAGTTAAGATTCATACAAGGTCTTCAAACGAGATAATAAAACTATTTGGTTTTCCAAACAAGAAATGCATGTTTGAATCCAACATAAATCACAAGTTATGTATTTATAGTGAAAGAAAGGCATGTTGAAAAAATAGCTCTTACAGTGATTTAGAGCTACTGCAGAAAGGAAAAGCTGTGAAATGAAGGCGCCATGATTCTGACTCAGGATATTAATCCTGAGATGAAACCTTAAACAAGATGATGCTCTTGCCTTAGGATGTGATGGGGTCCTTTGATGAGGAGAATACACAAGTAATAAAGATCTTGGGGATTCAACGGAGCCAAAGCATTAGCAGCTTTAAGGACAAACTGAATTTACTAATGAAGGTTAGATACAACAACCCCACATTAAAGAATTGAATATTCCACGAATAAAACGTTCAATAGGCTTACGAATAATACTCAGCTAATAAAACGTCTCATATATTTCCCTAATTTAATGCGTGAGTTTGGAGGGCAAAAGGGCGGGAATTATAGGGGAAGTAAAAGACCTCTATACCCTCACGTTTAATAAAGGTTTAGTACGTTGGAAAGAAGAAAAAAGAAAAGAGTGGACACAATAGAGTCTAATTCTCATAATATCACTTTCTTTCAAATTAAGTATCCAACTTTTCAGGGAGGGAGTTAAAAGGGGAGGCAAAAGACCTCTATACCCTCACGTACAATAAAGGTTTAGCACGTTGGAAAGAAGAAAAAAGAAAAGGAGTGGACACAATAAAGTCTAATTTTCATGATATCACTTTCTTTTAAATTAAGTATGCAACTTTTCTTTAAAGTTAGAAGGAAAGCAAGAGAAAGAAGTGGAAAGAATTTTGATCTTTCAAAAAAACCTAACTTTTATTTTCCTTTTAGTGTTTTTGTTAAATACTGTTGTAGTTTTTTTTATTCAATTAAGGTGGAGATTTTTTTTGGAAGTATTTTTATTTTTTATAGATTTCTATGTTATTTCTTTCTGTTGATTTTCTTTTGTTGATTCTGACAATGTTGGCAAATAAATTTGTTATTATTATGTAGTTTTATTGTATTCATGTGTTAACTTGTATAATAATTTAAATTTAAATGACTATCATATAAAATAAAAGTGATATATTAAATTGCACAATACTAGTATAATTTTTTTAAAAAAAATTGTGTAAATAGTAATCATAAAATCTTATGATAATAAGTTAAGAAATTAAGAAGTTTTAAAATAAAAATAATTTCATACTTATATAAAAACATATATTTTATTCCTTCAATTTTTTTCACAAGAAAAAATTATTTTCATTATATACTAAATAAATTAAAAAATTATTACTTTTTTCCATTCTTTTAACCCATTTTCATTCTTACTTCATACCAAAGAGAAACCCCTAGTTATTGGAAAAAGGCTGTTTCCGTGTAAGTGTGTATATCACATCATCCTCGTTTTGTTCGTCGAATGGTCCTACAGTACGTCAAATGATCTTTCTTCCTCAAAATTCAATAAATTTATGCACATGTACCACTTAAGAAAATTATTATTAATATGTATTATTTTTAAAAATATTTATTAATATATATTAATTTTTTATATTACTTAAATAATATTATATTATAATAATATAATATTTATTTAAAAAATTAATAATATTCAAATATCAAAATATAATATTCAAAAATATCATAATATAAAAATATTTGAATATCATATTATTAATGTAATATTAATTAAAAATTAATTTTTATATTTTTATAAATAAAATATAAAAAAATTATAAAAAATTCAAAACACATATATAACATCCTTAAAATTATTATTAATATATATTATTTTTAATAAAATTACATCATACTTCTACAAATTTTTTTGATTAATTTAAATTTATTATACTTTATAATTTAATTATATAAATAATTAAAATAAAATAAAATAAAATACATAATAAAATAAAAATTAAAAATAAATTATTTAAATTTTTGTTTTCTTTTTTATTTTGCTTCACTTTCATAAAATTTTTTTTATTATATATTTATTTTATTTAATGCTAAGTGAACTGTAGAATACAGCTGGTCTAATAAAAAGAGTTTTTGGTGGGCAACGAGTCCCACTGCCCTTTCCAAAGGTCCATCCACATTTTTGGTGGGCACTTCCTCCCTCCTATGGAGGCTATGACACGTTCAAAGGACGAAGAGTGAGCATCTTTTGTCTTCCCCTGGTTTTATTGGTGTCTGCAACTGAAAGTTGAAGAAGAAAAGTGAATATCAACATGCATGTGAATGTGTACTTTTGTTTTCTAAGTTTGAATATTTATGGATTTTTATATGTATAGGCTTTATAAATTCGTAAGTCAAAAACAAAAATTGAAAAACTTGATTAAGGTTGTTATTCGTGCAGATTTTTAAATCTGTATTTAAATGTTCTTTTCAGACTAATTTTAATGGTGTACAATAGAGTGTGAAATGGATGGATTTTCTTCCTTATAGAATTTTGGGAAGAGGGAGGGTCTAGGATGGATTTAGGGATGTCCATGTCTGAACTGAACTTAGTAAAACTAAATCCACTCAGTCGACAGGACTATTGGTTTGGTTCTATTTATTGCTTTCAAAAATTTCCAAACCAACAGAACCCAACCACATTGGCATATATATATATATATATATATATATATATATATATATATATATTAAAAAATAAAATTCAAAACAACACAGCCCTTGTACTCTTAAGAAATAAAATTAAGTAGTTTAAATAAATAAATAAATTTGATGATATACTTATTTAATATTTTAACTTTTAAATTAAATACATAGAAAATTGTCAAAACAACATTTTAAGTAAATGTATTTTAAAAAAATATTATTAATTACTCTAAAAAAATCAAATAAATACTTTATATTTTAAAATAAAAAACTTTTTAAATAATACATTATAATTTTAAACTTATATAGACTTAGTTTTATAAATATTTACCAATATATCATTTTACTCAAAAAATCACAATACCAACACAACTTTCACTGAAAAGTTGATGCAATATTCCCAAATGGATCTAGATTCAGCAATTTTGTGGTAGAAAAGTCACTGACATAAATTTTGAGCTATTGATTTCAAATTTAATAATATAGATTATATTATATATTTAGGATAATTTTTAAAAAAAATAAAAAGTGAATTTTAAATAAATAATCTACGTTTGCTGAAACGTAATAATTTTTTCAACCATAATTTCTGCACTTATTAAATTTTTTTAATTTAAATAAATTTGACATTTGTTTTTTTTTCTTTGGTTATTTAAACAACAAGATAGATATTTTTATTTAATTTGAGTATTAACATTTAATATTGTTTTCATATTGGATATCATTTTAAATTAAAATTATTTAGTTGTATTATTTTATTTTTAATATTATTTACATTAGCATTACTATTACTATCCAAAGGATTAGAGTAATCCTTATCTATCCTCATCATTGTTACTCATGTGGGGACGCTATAAATTAATTACACGCTAGTTCATTCCCTTCCAAAGTGCTCGCAAGCTTTTGCTTTCCATTGATCTTCTCTAACTTGCTCAGCTGTTGGTGTCAAGTTCGTATAATACTTTTGAGGTCTTCATTGGAGCAAGGCTTCGGACTAGGACGCCAAAAGATATTGATTCTGCTTATTCTGCCTGTTTTGAAGAACAGCAATATCAGGTACGCCATTTTCTACTTTTCTCGTCAATTCTCGAGCAACAATTTGCTGGATACTAATTTCACATACTGAATTTGGCCGGACTCAACTCTGTCCATAGATAGTCTCAGCCCTTCTTCATGTCTCGTGTTCTGTTATATAAAACTATTCTAACTGAGAAATCTTTTCCTCCCTCTCCAGATTTGAAGAATATATTTCCAACATAAAAAGAAAGGAAGACTTGAAAAATATTCTTAAATTAATTATCTAGAAATCAAGAGTTTTTATTTTTTTTAAAAAAAGAAAGATATTTTTATACTTTTCTAGAATCTGTTAAGTAGAGGAAACCCAGCTGTTGTAACGCAATGGATGGGAAGTTCTCCAGTAGCAGGAAAGTGAAGGGTAAAGAAAAAAACAGCCAGGAGAAAGGGAATAATAGTGGGGATGCCAGTGGGGCTCCTCCCCCACTCCAGCCACGAAGTTAAAGATTTAGCCTAATCCATGGACCTATAATTAGATAAATTAAAACAACAATATTAAGTCTCGAATAATAACAATGAGAGAAATCTCAAACAATAATTAGAATTATAATAATTAAGAATTGCTGAGCTTTGATTCAGTCTCAATCTTTTGCAGAATAAAAAAAAAAAAACAAAAAAAAAAAAGGGGGAAGGGTTAGTGCTGCCGATGAGAAATATGGAAAGGAGAGGAAGTAATTGGGATTTGGAAATTTGGGTAAAGGTGAATGCCCGAAAGGCCAATGTTTCTAAATGTTAATGTTCGGTCTTTTATTTTTAATTTTTCATGTCATATATTTGTAGTATAAATTATATAATTATTTTTTTAATATACTCAAAGATAATATATTATCTCTAGGGCATGAATACTTTAATATTTATTCTAAATTTAGATCTGTAATATTACCCATTAAAATTTTTAATTCTTCATCGTCATTCTTATATTTTTTTTTTTGTCCCACCCCAGACCAAATAAAAATGATGGGACTCCTTGAGTTTGGGTCAAAATTTATGCTAAAAGGGTTATGTGATCATGACACGATATTTTTATTGAATAAATAGAAATCATTTGGTATAAATAAATATACAGATGTGATTAGGAGTAAGTTTTATGTGGATTCCTCCTCTGTATATATATACGATAGTTTGGTGTCACTCCTATAAGCATTCTCTTAATAAATGAACCATGGAAATTTGTCTGTATTGACGTAATATTGTGGGAATTCGTTGAGATAATATTTTTCTATCAAAAACTACCAAAGCCTTATTTTTAAAATAAAAAAAAGATCTTTTTTTTTTAAGTGAATCATGATATATTGCATCATATTTTTTTAAAAAAAATACCTTTATATTAATATTAATCAGTGAGAAATTGTTGTAGAAATTATTACATAGATGTTTATAGGTTATTTAATTTTAATAGAACGTTTTTCACTGATCCAATAACAATGCATTACAAATTCACGACTAATTACCATCCATAAATTTCAGTTTCATATTATTATTTCCACGTGAGTAAAAAGTCATTGGCATACTACAGCCATAAATTTATGGGAGGGACTGGGCAATTCTGGTGGATCTCATCAACTAGTAAATTTGGTGTTGAAATGTGAAGATTTTGAAAAACTAAGTGTATATTTAGTTTATCAAATTTTTATTTCCGGTTTTAATTTTTTAAATGTGTTTTCCCTTTCAGATTTTTATTTTTCAAAAATATTTTGCAAAAATTTTCTATTTTCATTTTCATTTCATTTGACTTGTTTACATATTTATTAAGTATGAAAAGGCATCTTCAATGAAATTTATCAAACCACTAGTCATTTTTTGTCAAAATAAAAGAAAAGACTTCAATAAAATTACAAGAATATCACAACCATGTTTTAAACGCTAAAAACAACCTTTTTCTATGTACTTTTAGTTTTTTTTATCAATCATTCAATTGAGATTTTAAATAAATGGAATTAACACGATAATGCATTCGTCCATATAGAACCGTGACACGATCATATATTATTTTGCTTGATTTCCAAATGGATTGCATTCCAGTTATTATAAATGAAATAAAGCTTCATTTTTCTTTTTGTTTTTAATTGCGATTTTGTGCATATATTGAACTTCAAACACCATTAGAGATGTGGATTTAGTTTTTTTCTTGATTGGATGGATTTAGTTAGCTTTGAATCTTCTCTTCGGCGTGCTTGAAGATATTTTCTAAACTTTTAATGATTATTTTTTCAAAATTATGAATAAAAATTTATTAAGGTTAATCAATTATTAATCATGTCTAAACTGATTCAGTACCTTTATTTGGGGAATTATTTTTCTGTTATTATACAGTAAAATAGCTTTTTCGAAAAATAAAAATTACCAATATTTCAAAAGAAGGGACCACAAAGAATACATTTATTTCTTCTTTAAAAATTATTTATGTGTCTGTATTAGAGTAATCTTCCTATTTATCTTTTATAATTATGTCTAATGAAACGTTTCTTCATTAAAAATTAAAAAATAACGTCACGATCACATCCTCGTTTTCCTTTTATTTTTATTTTCTACCAATGAATGGGAAGTTCTATGACGGAAGGAAAGGGAAAGACCAAATAGAGAACAGTGAGAAAGAGAGTAATGTGATAATGACATAATGTTTTAATGAATAAATATGAGTCATCAAATATAATTACAATATATGCATAGAAAACAAATTTATTGCATTTAGAGGTTTATTTCATGCATCACTAATTGTAAATCATTAAAATAAGTAAGTCCACTTATTATATAGCATTTATTTCATGAATTTTCACTAATTAAATGAGATATCAAATAGAATAACTAATTTTTCATTAGATATAATTACAATACATATACAAGAAGTAAATTTATTATCTTGTCCCACTCATTATGACGAAGTATAATAATTAAAAATATTATTTAATAATTTTTAATCAATTGAAATAAATGTGATTAGAAATGAGACATTGAAGTAGAATAATAAATTTTATTAAAGTGAGATCACTTTATTATATAATATTATTTTATGTTATCCCACTTTGCTATCTCATTCCATGTCCCATTCATTATGACTATTCAAAATGAGTGAAACCAGTAATTGTGTAATATTATTTGAGTTTTGTTAACATTAGCTCTTGAAAGACGAGAGCATTAAATATGGGCTTATTAATTATAAAATATTTAAATGATAATGTATCTTATATTAAATATTATAATTAATTACTAGTTTTATTTGCCTCTTTATTTTTTTCATGTAACTTTTATACCCACATATTCATTCTCTTTTATGAATCTCTACGTTCTAATATAAACCTTAAATTTAAGGTTCATACTTTAGGGAAAAAAGTTTATGTCTAGGGTTTATATTTTAAGATTTTTACTTTAGTATTAGGATTTAAAGTTTAAAGTTGAGGGTCTATGTTTTAAGGTTTAGAGTTCATATTTTAAAATTTGAGTTTATATTTTAGAGTTGACGGTTTATGTTTTAAAATTTAGCGTTTATATTATGGGGTTTAAAGTTTATGCTTTTAGGATTTAGAGATTTATGGAAGAGAACAAATGTATTAAAGTTATATAAATAATAAAAATAAAAACATAAATAAAGTTAATAATTAATTATTACATTTAATGGAAGATACATTATTATTTAAATTTTTTACAATTAATCAGAAAAAACATATTTTATTTTTTTATAAAAATAAAATTTATTGTCTTATTTAGTATCTTATTTTTATCTTATTTATTTTGTAAGATGATTCATTTCATGTTTTACTAATTGTGATCGGTGAAGATGAGTAAGCGCACTTATTGTATAATTTTTTTTTTATGATTTTTAACTAATTCATGATGAATGAAAAATAATAGTGGAACAATTGATTTTTCAGTACTTATAATTACAATAAACATACAGGAAGTAAATTTATCTTCATTTCTTGGCCAACTCATTGTAATTGGTCAAAATGAATAGTACGACTCGCTCTAAACTTATTCGAGGAACTTAGCCATTGCGTAGACTTTACTAGTTGACATTTTTTAAATGCATTTCATGCAGCTGCAATCCATGGATATAGAAGACATAAAGAAGATATATACGGTTTTCATACTTCGAGGTATGATCTCCGTGAGCATATTGACACAACTCATTCTCTTCTTATGGATTTTCTTCCGCAAGGGAATTCCCATAGTATCTATAAGAAGAAACCTCTGGTTTGTCGTACATCTAGTGGGCGATTATATTGCATCATGTTCTCTAGGAAATATCTTCCAAACCAGTATGACTCCGGATGCAGGTTCCCAGGAAAGTGTGGATTTCCAAATCAACTTATTGGCCCTTTGGGCAACTTTTATTCTTTTGCACCTTGGGGGTCACAATACAATTACTGCCTTCACTTTGGAGGACGATCAGTATTGGTGGATTCATTTGCTCAAATTCTTACTCTACGTGGGGAAAACAATTATCATTTTCTCGCTTTCAGTGATAAAAGAACGAATCAGTTTTTGTGTCCTACTCTTGCTTTTTGCTGGTATCTCCAAATCTTGTGAGCGTATTTTAGTAATCAACCGTGGGAGCATTAGCAGACGAAGGCGATCAGCTAGGAAAAACTCACATTCTAGTCCACGCTGTTTGCATGCCCATAGAATGGATATAGAAGGTGAGCAGCAAGATCCGGACACTGAAGCCACATTGCTTGAAGCCCATCAATGCTTTGAAAGTCACATAAATATTTACATTGATCACACAACAGATGTGAATGTGAATGTGAATGGATTCAACGGCTTAACCACCGAAAAATCCATTCAGTTTCTGGAAATGGAGCTCAGTTTTGCCTATAACATGTTCTACAGCAAGAATGTTGTGATTGACAAGTTCTGGCGTATAGTAAGTTGGCTCTTTAGATTCATAAGCTTTTTTTTTATTATCACTGCGGGTATTTTGTTTTTCTATGTTGAAAGGCACAAACCTGTGAAGATTGATAAAGCTATAACGATTACTTTGCTGCTAAAGGCGGTAGTCTTGGAATGTGGAAGTTTTGTTGTCTCTCTCTTGTCAATTGATACACTTGTGATGGTTGCACATCCAGATGGATGGATAAGGAGAAAGCTTGTATCAATGATTATAACCTGTCAGAATTATCTAACACCTTGCACTAAAGTTGGGCAATTCAACTTACTATCATACAGCATAAGAGACGGGAAATCTTGTAAATTGGTCAAGTCCTTTCTCCAGCTATTTGATTTCAAAGAGTTTAGTGACAACTACAGGTATAGTAAACATGATTTGTTGGATAATGAGCAGAGAGATCTCCTTTTTAAAGAAGTGAGATCAATAAAAACACGTGAACAAGAAAGGGGTGGGATGCCTGCAGAAGTCAAACAACTCAACCCTGTAGGCTATGACATAATCCAACAACTAATAACAGGAGGCCCTACTAGTTCTCCTATGGGCAGAGACACTTTGATTGAAAGCAGTGAAAGAAGTTTTGAAGAGCGTCTTCTAATTTACCATGTGGCTACAGAATTATATTATGCCAAGAAGACAAATCATCCAGAAGAGGCACAAGAGAACTCATCGCCAGAACATGGAAATGCTTCTGAACAAAACATGCGTTATCTGGAAGCATCCAAGATCCTGTCTGATTACATGTTGTACTTGCTTGTGGCGCACCCTTCCCTATTATTGCCGGTGTTGACACCTGAATTGAGGAGCTACCGAGATACCCGAGCCGCAATAGTGAGGTTTTTCCAGTTTTTCCAGGACAATGATCCGTATGAAACAATGTGGACCGAGTATACTAGGTTTTCTGAAACAGACAGAGTAAAATATAAAAATTCGGTAGTGCTAGATGGAATAAAGGTGTCAAAATATCTCACATCCAAAAGACAAGATGATACTGGGAGATTACTGTGTCAACTCTGGCTTGAGATGCTGTGTTTTGCTGCTTCTCAGTGTAAGGGACAAAGCCATGCCAAGCAGCTTGGTAAAGGTAGAGAACTTTTCACCATCATTTGGCTCTATATGATTCATTTAGGCATCAGTTATCAGTATGTCGTGCAAAAAACTGGAAACATATTTTTTGTCCCCTGTAACCGAACAGCTGTGGCTCCACAAGAAGGGCAGAGCAGCAATAAGGATTCGACAGATGTGACTTCACAAAGAAGGGCAGAACAACAATGAGGATTCGACAGCTGTGACCCCACAAGAAGGCCAGAACAACAATGAGGATTCAACAGGTGTGGCTCCACAAAAAAGGCAGAACGACATTAATGAGATTCAAATCGAGAGCAGTATAGGTATACAACCATAACAATACTAGCACTGCCGCGTTCTGATATATACCATATTTACCAGATTTTATGTTAGCTCAAGGGTCTCTTAAAATATTTTTTTATTAATTTTAATAATAAAAATAATTTTTAAGTGTGTTTAATTTTAATTATTCATTGTGTATCATATTTTTGTTTAGAAAAAAATTTTTTTTTTAACCATATTTGATTAGAAACGTGTTCTCAATAAATATATATTAACCCAAAATTTTCATTTTTAAAAAAATTTTAAAAATAATATTTTCTTGGTCTTTCAAAATTTTCTTTTACACGTCTAAGGTTATACAATGGTGCATGAGTTCCCAGAAATATGATTCATATCAACTATATTATTTTATATTCAAAGTCAAAGGAAAAGAACCTTTGTGGCAGCAGCTTTCTAAAAGCAAAATATTGGGCTTACGTGATGACAATATGACAAATTGCAAATCTCCAAAATATTGAGGTCCTCGACACAAAGAAGGAGCCACAGGCTTTTATCAAATCTCTGCCTCCTATGCAAAAGTGAAAGCCCGAAGTCAACATGATATTGGAAAGCATACAAGCAGAAAAGAAAAGATACATTCTTTGGCCTCTTGTGATAGCAAAAAGAACGTATCTTGAAAGTCTCAAATAAGCAAACAAAAGATACATTTCTTCTTTGCAGCTTGGGTAACTTAAATCAGCAAAGGGAAAGAGACGTTGGGTTCTTTCTTTTTTGACAATCCAATCCTACCATTTTTATGTTGTATCAGATATCAAGTTTAAACTGGCATGCTGCATCTGCTCAGCTTACTCAAGCCTTCCATGCATGAAAATAACAAGACATGTAGCTGCAATTAATAAGTTTCAACAGCTATATTATGAGACCATTATAAAAGGAGGAAGAAGACTCAAAGGGGAAGAAGGAGAGAAAAAATATCAAAAGATTCATTTGCTTACAATTAAAAGAGTTCTCACATATTCATCTCGTTCTCTTTTCATTCGCGCACCTCACCTTCCACTGGAATATTTGTTGTGCACTTGAAGCCTACTAGAATATCCGTTGAATCAAGCAACAATTTCTATGCTAGATTTCTTCATCTCCTACAATCTTTGTAAGAAGACTGTTTAGCCTTTCTTCGTGTATTGCAACTTTGTATAAGGGAAAGACATAGCCTATTTAGACATAGTCTGTTTTGTGAAGGATTCTTGGTGCTTCTAGTAAAACCAAGCTTTAGCTTTTATGCTTGATTCCTGTTCGGTTGTGTGCACATTTGTAGAAGATAGATGGAAGCCAGTAAACCAGTTTGAATAGTGAAAGTAACTCTCTTAAGAATATTTGAGAGGAGTGAACATAGGTCTTTGATAGACCGAATCACTATAAATCACTGTATATTTTCTTCTCCTTATCCTCTTTGATTTTAGCATATTTATCTTCCAATATCTAAATTTCACATATTGTGCTTCATTGCATTTTAAACTCTGAGTTTTCTGAAATCAAGCTTTCGTTGCATATAATCAAGCTTATCTTTTTATGCTTAATTCGAAAAATATAAATTTTATTGCAAAAATTTTTAATATCCTATTTAGCCCCTCTAGGATTTATCTATTTGCACTTTCAATTTATTATTCCTTTTGCAGGTCCAGAAATTTCAATTGTGGTGCAATTACAGTAATCGCATGTGTATGTGCGTGCGTGTCTTTGTAAGACCACATACAGTGTTTTTGTTCAAGTGTGCGATGAACTTCCATCTTGTGAGTGGTGGCATTTTCTGAGACTATCAATTGTAACCAGTATTTGTAAATGTTGTCTTCTTATAAAGCATATGTGACATATTGATAATAGTACTGGGGTCATAAGTACTTATACATGTTGTGTTTTACTCAAAACATTTACCAAATTAACTCAAATTTCCTAAGATTAGTATTGAGTTAATTTCATTTATATAAACTTCAAGGATTGTTTTAGAAAATCAGTATTAATCTCCTACGTAGCTCAGTTGATACGTAAATAAAACCTGATCACAAGTAAACTGTATGATTGAAAGCCTTAATTAAGGGCCAGGAATAAAATGTTTGGGAGGACAAATTCCTAATATATAGGAATTCTCAATTTTTGATAGAATTAATCAAGCATACGGAGGGAGGGGGAAGAGTTTAGATTTTAGCCTTCTAAAAGGAGTTCATTAGACTAGAGTTAAAATTAATCTAGAAAGTTTAAGAAAATTTAGTCGATAAAAACAAGAAATTGTGTAGAAATGTCTCTAGTATTTGGCCAGTCAAATAGTGAACCAACCCTAACATGGTGAACTGGCAGCTCTCGAAACAAGTCAGTCATGACTCGGCCAATAAAAGACCGGTTTAAGCAGAACAAAACCATGAAAATAAGCCCGCGCAACCAAAAAGTAATTATACAATAAATTAATCGGCTCTTCTATCCTGTCTTATGTTAATACTCATTAAATGACTGTATTACTTAAACCAAAAATCATTGATAATAATGATTATAAAACAAAAAATTTAAGGAATTTCTTAGTGTTATTAGAAGTTTTGGCGGGACATATAAAAGTCCCTGTTAATGAAACCACAACCAATACTCAAAATTATTTTTCAAATTATCTATCTCAACTTTAAGCGTGATTTTTGCTTTAACAATCAATCCTTCAGTTACATTTTCTAGTTTAATTTCTTTAAACCTTTTCATGATATGGAATGATTGCCAATAGGGTTTTATTAAAATTCACCATGATGATGGTGATATTTTGATATTTCGTAGGTGAAGAAAATATCTTTTGGTTTGTTAGAAGTCGTTGCTAGGCTTCAAGAATTTTTAAAAGAATAAAATAAAATATTTTCTTACTCATGAAGATATATTATATATTATTTCAGTGAAATAAATCATTTTCCCTGTAACCCAAAATCATTTTTTATTTATTTGACACCTTGCAATTTGGTGTTAGCAAAATAAATTACAAGTTTATGGCAGAAATTGGGAAGGATTAAAACGTTGATCATTATCCTTGGCCAATAATCTTGAGATAACTTTCAGATTTTGTTGGAAGCCCTAACTATGTTTAATAATAATAAAATAACAAAGTTTAAACAAAGCATAAGGACTATCTTAATTCATTCTAAAGATAATAATAATATCAATGGGTAACCGTTCGAGGAATGGATGTTATATGGTATTAATACGAATCTAAATTTCTTGCAGTCGACCGCACTATGCAGTCGACTGCTGGCCGTCCGATCAACGTGAAGTTGCACAGTCAGCACAACACAATGTAGATCTGATGGCCTACAGTTGACTTTATTGTGCAGTCACTGTAAGTAATCCATTTCCATACTAATACCTTCCTATTTGTAATCAACCTTGAATCAAAATCTCAATGCGCATACCAAAATTTTTGCTGTCCAATTGTTCCATTTCGCTTGTTGAAATTGAGATTACATGCATTTCATTGTATCACCACATAATTTTCATTATAATAAACCTGTAAACTTAAATCATTTTCATTTTTGTGGGGATCTGCTATTTCGTATCACGTGCCCGAAGGAACCTTGTGACACTAGTGTATTACTTTGATGTTAAATTAGCTTTCTTGAATGGAGAATTGTAAGAAGTTTATGTTCAACAACCAAAGAGATTTAAAGTTGAAGCCAAGGAAATAAAAGTGTATAAGTTGCGAAAAACTCTTTTTGAGTTGAAGCAAGCTCGAAGAACTTGGTACAATAAGATATGCTCTTGCTTTCATGAAAATAGGTTTGAAAGAAGTATGAATGAGCTCAATTTTTATTTAAAGAGACATGGTAATGATTTTCTTATCATTTGTCTTATATTGATGACTTAATTTTCATGAGTTCTACTACAGCTATGATTAATGAATTTAAAGCTTGGATGAAGAAAAAGTTTGAGATGATAGATTTAAGAAAGTTGCAGTACTTTCTTGGGCTTACAGTGAAGCAATGTGAAGATGGAATCTTTTCAACATGTTGGGCTGCAAACAAATAGTTCTTCCAATGAATTTGAATGAAAATCTACATAATGAGGATGGCATAGGAAGGGCAAATGAAAAGCATTTCAGAAGCTTAGTTGGGGGCCTTATTTATCTAACTCATACAAGGCCGAATATAGCTTTTGTTGTTGAAGTTAATATCTAAGTTCATGCACAAACCTTCAAAGCGTCACTTAGGAGCTACAAAAAGGGTGTTGAGATATATTGCAAGAATTGTTGACTAGACGTATGGACAGATTTTTAGAGCTGTTGAGCTCAAATTGGCTAGATATATAGACGATGATTAGGCTAGATGTTTAGAAGATCACAAGAGCATTATTGCTGATATGTTTAATCTGAGAAAAGTTATAGTTTTGTGGAGTTCTAAGAATGAAGCATCACTAGTTTTATTAACATTTGAATCTAAGTATATAGCTGCAACTATAATAGCTTGTCAAGTAGTTTGACTAAGGTGTGAAAGTGCAAGTAAATAAATCCTAGAAGGGGTGAATAGGATTATAAAAATTTTCATGGAATTAAATGCTTGTTTCCAGAATCAAGCACATATTTATAAACTTGATTTTAAACAGTATAAGCTTGATTTTGAAAACACAGTTTTAGCGTGATAATGCAGAGTAAAATTATAAGCTTGATTATGATGCTAGAAGTTAGAAATATGCTGAAACTAAAGATAGTAGGGATGAGAAGTTTGCACAGTGATTTATAGTAGTTTGGTCTATCAAAGACCTACGTCCACTCCTCTCAAATACCCTTGAGAGAGTTAGCTTCACTATCTAGGCTGATTTACTGGCTTCTACAAATGTGTAGAAATCAAGCACAACGGCTTAAGCTTAGTTTTACCAAGAGCACCAAGAACCCTTTATAACAGACTATGTCTTTAAAGACTATGTCTATGCTAGTTTACAGGATGCCAATAACCTATTGCTTGGTTTTCATGGCTAACCAAAAACTTTTATAATAAAGTTTGAAGTTGTAGAGATCTAGCTTAACATATGCTGCTTGATTCAACTAATATACCAATAAGCTTGATGCACTTAAACAATATTCTAAGTGAGAATAAAGTGCACAAAAATGAGAAGAGGAAGATGAAATTGTGAGAGCTCTTGAAGAATAAGAAAATCAACATTTTACTCTCTCTTCCCTCTTATTTCACTTAGTGTGGCTACTGGCCAAAACCTGGTCAAAATCAAGTTTTGGCTGATAAACCTGGTTAAAACCAAGCTTTAAATGATATGCTTAATTCACATCAGAACACCGAAGTTGATCAAGTCTCGAAACAAATTGAAGAACATCCAAACAGAGACAATGCACCATATAAACAACAAGTTCAACGTGACCACAAGCTTGATGACGTGATTGGAGATGTGAATAAAGGGTTGAAAACAAGAGCTTCAATCAGAAATCAAGTATCAGAATCCTACTTCATTTCATTGATTGAACCTAAGAAAATTGATTATGTTCTGGAAGATGAGTCATGGATTATGGCCATGCAAGAAGAGCTTAACCAATTTGAAAGAAATGAAGTTTGGAAGCTAGTTCCACCAGATGTTTTTGGAACAAAATGGATATTCCGAAACAAACTTGATGAGCAAGGTAAGGTGATAAGAAACAAAGCAAGATTGGTAGCTCAAAGGTACTGTCAGCAAGAAGGTATTGATTTTGATAAAACCTTTGCTCTTGTAGCTAGGCTTGAAGCTATTCGCATTATGCTTGCTTTTGCATGTTTCAAAAATTTTTAAGATTTATAAAATGGATGTGAAAAGTGCCTTCTTAAATGGTTTTATAAATGAGGAAGTGTATGTTAAACAACCTCCAAGCTTTGAAAATGAAAAGTTTCCAAATTATGTTTACAAATTTTCTAAAGAGCTTTATGGCCTTAAACAAGCTTCAAGAGCTTAGTGTGATAGACTAAGCACATTTCTATTGAAAAATGGTTTTACAAAAGGGAAGATTGACACTACTCTCTTTGTCAAATCTCTTGATAAAGATATCTTGGTAGTACAAATATATGTAGATGATATTATCTTTGGTGCTACTAATGAGGTTTTGTGCAAGGATTTCGAAAAGTTGTTGAAAGGAAAAATAGAACATTAGTTGAAATGGCAAGAACAATGCTTTGTGAAAATAATGTTGCAAAACACTTTTGGGCTGAAGCTGTAAATATAGTTTGTTATATCTTAAATAGATGCTTGATTCAGTCCCTCTTAAAGAAAACTCCATTTGAGCTTTGAAAGGGCAGAAAACCAAATGTAAGCTATTTCTGCGCATTTGGTTGTACCTGTTTTATCCACAATAATGGCAAATACACTTTAGGCAAATTTGATGCAAAATTAAATGAAGGCATATTTTTAGGATACTCCTTCACTGGTCAAGCTTAGAGAGTCTTCAATAAGCAAATGAAATTTGTGGAAGAAAGTATGCATGTAGTTTTTGATGAATCTAACCATACTCCTTTAAGCAAAATTGCTTTTAAGGAAAATAATGATATGCAAGAACCAAGCTTACCTGACAAAAATCAAACTTTAAATAACATGCTTGATTCTCAAAACAAGGAAGCTGAACAAGTCTCAGAAAAAAATATGTTTTCGAAATCTAACTTATTCTGTTAAACTGTTTTATCACGATCTTTACTCTATGAAGTTTCTGGAATCAAGCTTATCTTGGCTAAACCAAGCTTATCTACTTAAGCTTGATTTTTATAACAAACAGTTTATTGCAAAAAAAATTATAATCCTATTCACCCCCTTTAGGACATTACACTTGCACTTCCAAGGTGAATTCTTGCAAACATTAAGAGCAGAGGGAAGCAACAAAGCATCCAGCTTGATGAAATAAGAGTTCACTTTGTTTGAGATTTTTTTGAGGAAAGTTTGGTAAATTTGAAGTATTATGCTACAAATAAGCAAGTAGTAGACATTCTTACAAAGTCCATCTCAAGAGACAAGCATGCCTATTTTAAGTAAAGCCTGGTGTATGCAACTTAGAATCAAGGGGGAATGTTGGAGAATGATTCAAAGTTTACATGGAGGATTTTGTGTAATATGTGATTTAACTTGGAGCTAAAGTTTAGCTATTGATGGAGTGAGATTTTTTAGGGATTAAATTTTCTTGACTGTTGGCATATTTTTATTTTTTTTGTTAATTTGCTGATTTTTTGTTATTAGAGTATGCTTGGTTCCTACTTTTTCTTGTGAGTTTAGCCTACAAAATTATTCAGGTATCCATTATCTCCTGTTTTTATTATATCCAGTACATACAGTTATTGAGTTCGTTTTCTGAGCTCTTCTTATCCAGTTTCCCAACATCTTGATGTCGCAGTTAAAGATGCTTTCAGCTGTTACATAACTCCAGAATTCAAATCATGTATATTATAACATGCATTTCCAAGCATGTAGACACGCTATTTAGCAGCAATACCAAGGGGATTATTCTTCAGATATATGCTGTATTCTTTCAAATATTAAAACATTAAACAAAAAGTTCAAAATTATACAAATGATTAGTATTAAATCAATCTCTACTGCTTGGTTTTTGACTGCCATATTTTCAGTTCCTTGAGATGCAAAAATGTGGCTTCTATTAAAACAAAAAGAAAAGCAATGAGAAATGACATGAATTAATTGCCAAGGAAACGTAATTTTAAAAGAGGTTTGGGAAGTTTAGAGAACAAGTGTGTTAAGTACTATAAATAATTAAATGATTGTTTAAAGTAATTATAATATATATATCCATTACACTGAAAACAACATCTTGAAAGAGTATGTGGTGATGGTGTTTCAATGGTAAAATTGCCATTGTGAAGGAGAACCAACTTTTAGGCACGTTTGAAATTGAATTGTTATGTCTCTTTACTTTATAAATGAAATTACAAATCTAACTTGATATGACTCAGTGTCCGAACAGTTCATACCCTTAAACTATAAGCAGGCTCAAAAGCTCATATCCCACCAACTCTATATAAGAGATAGAATACTCAATAAACCTCTCAGACATAAGAAAGAGATACTAACAGACCACCGTCTTAACCCACAAAATTCCTTGAGCTAAAGGGAAAACCTTGTTGACCCATCAACATAACTGAATTGCAGACTGCGTCTACTAATTTTGAACTTAGCCTATAGTTACCAGGATCTTGATACAAATTCAAGAATGTGGTATGTTAATTATATATGTGGTACCAAAAAGTAGCTTCATTGGTATGCTATTTTGGAATGTGTTAGTACATTTAAAGTTTTGGTTCAATTCATTCTTTTGTGTGTATCACCTTTTTTTTTCAACAGGTTCAATAAAAATTTAGATTTTTATACAAAATGCTGCATAAAAGTTCAATAGAAATTCATATTCCTTCACCCTTTTCTTTTCTCAATTTCTATTTGAAGCTGTAGTTATGGCATTTGTGGGATCAAATAAAGAAGCATTACATTTCTATTACTGGAATGAATGTTTTACTTTTTCTATCATTATCTCTATGATTTATATCTTCTACCAAAACTTTACACTTTTATTATTAAAGTTTTGAATTTACTCTTGCTTTCACCCTTTAGAATTCCGGTTCGGTGATTCTGGTGTGCCGGTTTGCATACCATTGTGAAGCAGAATGAAAAATGTCCCATGAACTAAGATGAATGAACCAACTTGTGAGATGAAATCACTTTTAACGAAACAGATAAGAATGCTTTCACCTAAGAATCTAAAAAGGAAAGGTAATGATAAGAAGGCACAGCCAAGGATTACAGGACACATGGGTCATGTGACTCATCCTCAGATGTCTCTTCAATGCCAATTGAAGAAAGTAGCAATAAATAAAATCTAATTTTAATTGTTTCATTTTTTTTTACTTTTGATATCATGTACCAATTAATAAAAATCAAAATCTTCCTGTATTCTTTATTTTTTTTTAATTTTTTAATTTTTTGTCAGCATCTTGGGAAATCGGGTCTACTATTAGTTCTAAACTTTATTCAGTTGATTTTGTTATGTAATATGTAAGAGCATTTGTTTCTGATTAGTCTAAAGTTGACTAAGGGCTTACTATTACAATAGCAATGTACCTTATTTGCAGCTCATGGGTAATGTTTACATTCCAGCCATTCTCGAAAGTCGCACTCTCTGTTCAATTGTAAGCAAAATCCTTATTTGCAATGATCATACTTAGGGGTGGGCACGGCCAGGGCAGGCCGAGATTTGGGCTGTCCCGGTCCTGTCCCGAAAACACCTCAGGATAAGAATTCTTGTCCCGGTTCGGTCCTGATTCACTTATTTTTCTAGCTCATCCTGTCCTAGTTGTTAACATGCTTGTCCCGGTTCCGTCCCGGTTATGTCCCGAGTCCCCTCCCGACTTATCCCAAGTCATGTCCAGAATATGTCCTGTCCCAATTTATCCTATAGTTTGTCCCGGTTTACTGGAGTTTAAACACAACATCTTTAGCTTCAATTAACCTATAAGTATAAAATGTTAAAACTGGCATCAACCTATACCCAAAAGCAACAACAACAAAGAATTCTAGCAAACAACATTTTATCAAAGCTTTTCAGAAAGCTATTTTTAACCTGCCACCATCACAAGACACATAGGGAAAATCAGAGCCATTACGTAAAGCACAAAAAATTTGGACTATCCACAACAGATATTCTGCAATGTGTTATTCATGTTTGAAATTTTGATTTACAATACAATTTATATATACTGGATTGTGGTGCAGCAATTTTTTACATAAATCTTTGCAGTCAGAACTCAGATCCAGGTTATCCGATGGGACAGTAAGCAGGATTAGAGTACAAGATTAGAGTACAGGAAGCAAACAATTATAATAATACCCAGTTTGGGGACTGCCATTACATTTATGTTCCAAAAATGTAGAAGAATATTGAGCAGTAATAAACTATCCCATTTTCGGTAAAAGGAAGAACCACAAAGGGGCATTAATACTAATCAAATACCTGTATTGATTGTTTTCGGTAAAAGGTATTCTTCCTGTAACAAGCTGAAATAAAATTGCACCAACACTCCAGAGATCTGCCTGTGTGTTCTGTTCAAGGTTAATGGGAAGAAACACCAGGACACAATTTGACATGCCCAAGATAATAGAGCAAAAAGCACCTTCGCATCATACTTTTGTAGTTGCATGATTTCTAGAGCGATGTAAAGTGGTGAACCACACAGGGTTTTTGCAAGCCCCCTGGGCTGAAGAGATCTGCCAAAGGAGAACATTTTATTTAGACATCTAGTTTACAGAAAGGGATTATGAGAATGTCTGCACTATGAATGTCTTCATGCATTAAGCCAACTTGCCTAGCTAAATCAGCAGACATGTGAACAAGCCTTTGCATATATTTCTCTTGAGCTGTTTTAAGAATCCACATAGGCTGAGACTTATCATATATCAAAGAACTTCACCGTGATATACTATTAGTAAATACAGTCTAGCTCTCCAAGGTGTATAAAAGCACATTAATGTCTGGCAGAAATGCATAGAAAAACATACTGATATAGTTAAAAAGAACAATATAATGAGACAGCAAGCAGTTTGAGCATCATGAAACTTTACACCTCCAAACCACATTCTCAATTTCCTGGTAAACATAAGAATGCAATGCAGAAACACTTACTGTAATGAGATTATTCGAGTATCCAAGACAACACAAGGATTAAAGTATGACTACCAACAAATTGACCAAATTCCAAAACAAGTCAGTGAAAAAGCTTTACATGTAGTTCAAAGAACAATAAGGAGTAGTTCAAAATGTGAAAAAAAAAAAAAAAAAAAGCACATGTAAAAGGTGGAATAGAAAATGCCACTGTCTTTTATGAGACAGATCAAAGAACCGAGAATGGCTTTGCCTCAATTTATTGCATATCGAAGAACTGTATTGTGTGGGCCACATTGGCTGACGATCAATTCCATACTATTAAGAACAAAAGCTAAGGTTTTCTAATAATTTCAAGTGCATGCACACACAACTGACTAACTTGTCATAAGATTCAGCTCTAGTATATGCTTGAATAACCCAATTATATGTCTCTGTATCAGGTTTCATGTAATCTGTTATCCAAAGACAATTCATTTTACATAGATTCAGTAACTTATAAAGGGACTTGGCTGAATTTATGCAATTTGATAAACATGCACTTAGTTCACATCAATCATTAGAATTGCAGTTCAAGACACAAAACAAGACTCTAAGAGACCAAATTTGTCAACAAATGATAAACGAAGTTTTGAGAACAAGCATATATAAACACCAAAAGAAAAGTAGGGGAGAGAAGCAAGGAGGAATAGAAGCAAACCTTCGCCGTATTCCATGTTCTCAAATGTTGCAAAAGCTATTTCAGGTATTCCGCAGGTAGCCTAATGGAAAGACTATATAAGTCTGGAGCAAGATTCTTAATAGATAACATAAAAGCCAAAATCAAACTAGCTCGAAATTCGAAAACTCAAAATCTCACAATTAGACATTAGATGAGCTAACACTAGAAAGGATGAGACTACATAACTAAAACCTCGAAGAACCTGTTAGCAAATTGAACAAACCCACATTGTTTCCCAGCTGGGATCTTAACATGTACTAACTCTCCATGCTGACCAAAAACTTGCCTTAGATGATCATCAGTGACATTAGCATCCAAATTACCAACAAATATCTACTACGAAAAAATTTAGTCAGAAACATGCAGAGGAAAAAGCAACCTCGTATTGCAAAAGAGTATGCATAGTTGTGTTATTTGGATCATTCTCGTTCTGTGTCCCTTGAGGATTCTGATTAGAAGCTGCACGTTCAAAATAGAAGTAAAGTAAAACATGTAATATATTTTGCACTAAAAGCACAGCTTATATTATAATATACCCATATATCAAAACAGAATAGTTAATCAGACAAATTTGAAATAATACACTTTGCTTCATATAATATTCAGAAAACATGTACAGAATACAAATCGAACGAGAAATTTGACATAAACCTCTTGACCGAAAAGAGGTCACATATGCAAAACATACCATATATCCAGTTATCTTACAGAGTAAATTCATCAGACATAGTTGCGCAAGGATCTCTCACGTCATATAAATTACAGGAACAAAATGGTCACAACAGGCGTAAACATGATTAAAATAACACTTAATCACCTATAGCATAAATTAATGTATGACAAACAGAAAAGTTGAAAATTACTTAAAGAAAAAATAGCATAAGACTTGTACCTTTTTAGCGGTGTCAAGCTAGTTTAAATCGGCATGAGTGAGCACCTTTGCTAAAATCAAAAATTAAAAAACATCATAAGACTTGTACCCTTTTTAGCATGTAAGAGTCCACATATATAGATATCTATACCTAACATTCTATCTGATTAAACCAAATCATCAACAATCACAGCATGCCTCCATTTGCCTCTACTTGCCATTGTTTACTCACTCCGGCTAGATTTAGAAAATCTTACAAGTAATATAGATTCTATAGAAACTAAGGGAGAAGTAAATATTGATCTACATGAAACATTAATATGAATACATGAAACATAACAATTTGTAGTGTCTTTAGTGTTACAATATAGATGAAACTAAAAAATTAAGATAGTCTTAAAATAAACACATAACATGATACATAGAAAACCAATTAATGCAAACATAATAAAATGATTTAAATCATTAGACAACCTTCCTTCTAGCAATAGACTTCAAGAGGCGTTGCTAATCTCTAGCTGCCAAATATGGAAAAAAAAATGAACTTATATAAGACTTGTACCCAAGTTTATGGAACATTTATTTCTAAACATAAGAAAAGACTAGTACCCAAATATATATACATATAAGACTTACACATTCTATTACCCTCTTGAATTGCTTGGTTGGTCATTGAGGTCATGGCACCACTAATTTCTATAAAATTGGAAAAGTAACATATGAAGAATTAGTAAATATTAACTAAAGAGCAAAAATACATACAATGAAAAAGTTATAGAGTTAGAATAAAAGCTTACCATTAATAACAGCATCATTTGCTTGAAACTCATCAAAGACTTCTTGTATCTTGTACTCATTAGGATTCAACCAATTTTGAGTGCATTTCAACCATCTTTGGTGACAAAGAACCTCGAAAAACATCAAGGACTCATCCCCCAGTGCTGAAGCAAGACTCGGACGCAACAGTAGAAACTGGAATGGCCAATACATTACGTGCTAGATGTGAAAGTACACTATACTTCATGGAATTCTCCTTTCACCAAGACAAGATATTAAAATCATCTATACCATCATCTACTACATCATGTGCCAGATATTTCTCCAAATCATTTTTCTTGTCTGGACATTCTTGAGCTAACTTTAATCTTTTTCATTGGTTTTTTCTTTCTTTTTTATGTGTTGTTGTTACCCATCCCATGTCTGCTAAACCTTCCTTGGTAATAATTGACTCTTCATGGCTTTCACATACTCAAGTTTATACCGTGGATCCAACACAATGCCAATATAAATTAATGGATTAATATTTTCTATCTTCCCCCAATATTTATCAAACTTATTTCTCATATTACATGCCATAGTCCCCAAAACAGAATCAGCTTCATTCTCACTCCACTTTACCAATAGTTCATTTATTGTTTGAATTTCATCAAAAGCACAATTTGCTGTGACATGTAAAGAACCAGAATGTGCTAAGGTCACCTCATAAAACAACTTCAAAAATTAAATAAATGCTCTAGCATTATCCCAATCTAAACTAGATGGTTGTCTATCATCTTTAAACCAAGTGACATAACCCTCATCTTCATCCTCAAGTCTCTCAAGTGCTTTTTGAAATGGTATAGTGTGTTCCAACATAATGTAGGTGGAATTCCACCTAATTGGAACATCAAAGCAAAGGGAGGCTCCACTACTAATTTTTTCTGCATGTGCAGCTTGTTTGAATTTTTGGAGGCGTTGGGGAGAAGACCTAACATACCGAATGGCATTTTGGATAGGAACAATGGATGGATTCAAGTCTTTCAACCCATCATTCACAATTAAATTCAAAATGGGAGCAGTACACCTCATATGCATGTACTCTCGTTCACATACCAAATCATTCCAATTCTTCAATTTCCTTTTCAAGTAAGAAATGGCCACATCATTAGAGGAAGCATTATCCATAGTTATTGTAAATACATTTTCAATTCCCCATTCCCTCAAACACCTATCAATTTCTTTTCCTATAGTCTCACCCTTATGGTTGTCAATTTGTGAGAAATTTAAAATTTTCTTTTGAAGTCTCTAGTGTTCATCAATAAAATGAGTTGTGAGACACATATAGGAAATATTTTAAATAGATGTCCAACAATCTGTAGTCAAGCAAGCCCTCACACATGACTTCTTAAGAAACTCTTTTAACCTACTTTTTTCATTTAGAAAAAGTTGGTAACAATCTCTTGTAATAGTCCTCCTAGATGGCACTTTAAACCTAGGTTCCAACTGATTCACAAAATAACGAAACCCATGCCCTTCAACAACACTAAATGCCATCTCATCTTCTATAACAAAAATAGCAAATGCTTTCCTAATTCCCTCTGTATTATAGGAAATAGAAACTGTTGTTTTTCTCCCTCCTGCATTTTCCTCACCCTTTGTAACCCCTATAAGTGATTGATTCTTCTCAACAAAAATCCACTTATGATACCTTTTCAAGTGTTTTAGCATTCCATTTGTCCCATGACTAGTTAAGTTACAAAGAAATTCACTTTTATAGTGATGACACTTGGCTTTTTCCTCTCCATTAGTCTGTTCTATTAACAACTTTGTAAAATGGTCCCACACTATTGACCTAGCCTTAAGATAGAAATTTTGGAACTTGCTGTGGTGTGAGCAGTTGCACTAGTGGAGGATTGAGAAATGCCTACCCCTAATTGATGCTCTTGTCGGACTTGCTCATTCGAACCTGCTACATGTGCTCCTGTTTGGATTTGCTCTGCCATTTTATATCTTCTTAATTTTCTAAACCATAAATAAAAAAGTTAGCTATGTGATTTTTTTAATATTCAAGAAAGATGTTTAAAATAGTAATTCAAATGGTGTCCATTCTATGCATTAAGAGTTTAATACATGCCATTATAATATATAGATAATAGAACTATAAAAGGAGCAAAACACTAGAGGTGCTATGCATACAAAGGACGCCTATATTCATCAAAGTATGAAAGTGAAACTAAAGTCTCAATGCACATGCAGGGCAACCAACACCAGAAGACTCCTGCTCTAAGAGGATAATGATGATATAGAAAATTGAAAAAGAAAAGAATGTCATCATCAAAGTATATTTAGCAAATATGTCGTTCTCAGAGGAAAAAAAATAGTCAAACTTGTCTAGATCATTTGAAACCAAGAAACCGAGAAGCCAAAAAAGGTTTTTTGGTCAAAAAACCATAATGAATTTGCATTAAATTTGAAAATGACAAAAATATATAAAGTATTATCATAGTAAACATATAATAATATGGATAGACGAAGCACTTAGGCCATTGGATAGGAAAAAAGTTCTTTAATTTTAAAAAAAAAAGTGTTTTTACAAAAATATTATTATTCAGACTAGCCTTTCATAAAAAGCTAAATTACCAGAAAAAAATTAAAATAGTATTTTTCTTGTAACATGTTGTTTGTAATTTTAGAAAAAAAAAGTTAATAATTTAAACATATTGCGTCCAAACAAAAATTAATTTCTATTTCACATAAAAGCAATTTTAAAAGCTAAAAAAAAAATAATGATGAGAATGTTTAAGGAAGAGTAAACAATACAGGAAGAAGTGGAGACATTGACTGCACAATATTAATGCTAGATCAATTTGTTAAACATCTTACTCCCTTATTCCTTTCAACAGTATAATAGAAATAGCGTCAGGGTCATCTCTGAATGCTTACCAATACTCTTTGAGCTCTTTCACTTTCCGATTTTTCAGAACTTCAATTGAGACCAAAAGTAAAAACATCATGTTAACTTCAATAAGAAAAAGTAACAAAAATGAAAATTTTGGCAAATTAATTTTTCGCGTTATGAGAGAAAGCTCCAAAAAAAAAAAAAAACCTGATCGTCCAAAATTCTCATAATTTTATTTTTCGATACATGAAATCAAAACCTCAGTATTGGCAAAAAGAAATAGGAGAATTAAATGGACGAGAATTTGATATTAGAGAGTAAACTAAGATCGAGGAAACAATACCTTACTGACTTCACAGAATCACAAGGATGAGAATGTAGATCGTGATATGAAATAAGCTTCTCGGGTTCTTCGAAGAAGTGAAATCTGAACTCAAGAGAAGGGCTTAAAGGCAGAGTGAGAGAGCTTTGGAGGGAGGGGATGACCTGACGAGGGAGCTTAGGGTTAGAATTAGAAATGTGATTTTGGATTCGGGGTGGATGACAAATGAAAAAGAGGTCGGGACACTAGGGCTATGCAAGTAGGGACTGCGTACGGGACGGGCCGGGACAACACTGCATTTCTACACAAACGGGTTGGGCCAGGACGGAACCGGGGATGGAATGAGGCTTGTCCCGGTCCCATCCCAAAATTAGCTGAGACACTAAAAAATTGTCCCAGTTCTGTCCCGAGTCCCGGTTTGTCCCATCCCGACTATGTCCCGAACTCATCGGGCAAGGCCAGGCCACCGGGACTACCCGACCCGTGCCCACCCCTGATCATACTTCTAGAGATATATATTATCTTGGGAAGAACATATTCCTCTTCAGGTTACGAAGAATGTAATTGTTGATATCACTCCAATACACATGTGCAAGCAGATATCTATTTTCAGCATGGAGCTTGAAGGATGTTTGGTTCTCCCAAACAGTCATATCATCTTTTTATGATATCATTGCAAGAAGGTTTCTGTCAATTACCAAACTACTTAGCTCGATTTAGGCATTGTTGAGCTTGCAGTGGTTATCTCTTTTTGAAGAAATTGTAAATAAATATTGAACTTAAATGCTGATATTTTTCTTGTAGAGGAAATCCTCGTGAAGTTTGTCGTAGAATGATTTGAGGGTGTTGATCTTTCGTATCTCCTATCAATTTTTATTAGGCTCTACATTATTTTAAACTTGTATAAGTTTTCATTCTAATCTTTAAAGCCAAGAAAATTGTTCGAATGGTACATTATAAGTTTTCATTCAACTTTAGAACTTTGTGGATGTGCATTAGACCAATTGCTCAGGTGTGATCTCAAGTAAAATCTTTGTTAGAAGCACTTGTTTTATCCTGGTTTAGCTAAAAGGCAAGTGGATTATGTAAAAATTTCTCTGATGTGAATTAGAAAACATCTTTATTAATTATTTCCCCTTCTTTTTCTTTCCCCAACTTTTGGTATTGACTGTTTCCATCTCTTTCTTCGTTTACTTCATATGTATACATGGCTAACAAAATGTTTTGATGGCATGGTGATATTGCATACATAAACCCAAGATTTAATTATACTATATTCATTTTCAAACTATATAAATATTTATAAATCAGTTTTGTCATTTAACTCTATCAATTAATTCCCGTTATTTGATAATGGAATGCTAACATGACAATCTATTAGTTACATATATAAATAATGGGAATTAATTGATGAAGTATGAATGAAGTTTCACATTTAAAAAAATTTAAAATTCGTGAAAAATATATAAATAACTTAATAAAAAAAACTTACACACGAAGTAACTTAAGCTTTTCTGGTTAGAATGTATTGTCGTGCCCACAAAATATGTGCTAATAAGTGGTATTTGTGCTGATGGTTTGATAGTTCCTTTTGGTTGCCTAGTGAGCTCACAAGACCTGGGCGAGTTATTGACTGCCGATAAGCTCATGGCTAAAACCAAGTTTCTTGTTATTATCGTTTATATAGTTTAGAGACGAAATTTTAGTGTTTTTAATATATAAGCACTTTTTTTTTTTATAAGACAACAAGAAGTAGTAGTATGATTAAATCTTATGCAAAGTTAGTTGATAGAGTTTAATATCAAGAATTAATTTATAAATATTCAAAAAGTTTAGAGATAAATTTTAAACATTTTAAATTACATAAATATTTTGGAGATTTATGTAAGATCACGTGGAGTAATAATATGACTTCTTTTTTTTTTTTTTTTGGTTTTTCTCTCCCTTCCAATCCATGAAGGGAAGAAAATTTATTTAGAAGACAACATCATCGTCGGTTAAATGCAATCACGAACCTCTCCTTTTTGATGAGATGAGTACAATGCGAACGAACGCCCAGCAGGGAGAAGAACTCAATCATTTTACTCCTATAGGCGACAAAATAATCAAAGAACTAACAGAAGAAATCACAACAGATGCTGTTGGCCGTCAGGATTTGACTCCATTCAGCAAAAGAATGTTTTGAAGAGCGTCTTCTAATTTACCATGTCGCTACAGAATTATATTATGACCGGAAGGCAAATCAGGGAAATGAAATTCAACCAGAAGAAGGAAATCCTTCATTACCAGTACAAGGAAATGTTTCTGTAGAAGACAAGAGGTTTCTAAAAGCATCTAAGATCCAGTCTGATTACATTTTGTACCTGCTTGTGGCGCACCCTTCCCTCTTATTGCCGGTGTTGACGCCTGAATTGAGGAGCTACCGAGATACCCGAGCCGCAACGGTGAGGTTTTTCCAGCACCCCAGCAATTCGTATGAAGCAATGAGGACCAAAACGTATACTAGTTTTTCTCAAAAAGGCGACGGAGTAAAATATAAAAATTCGGTGGTACTAGATAGAATAAAGGTGGCAGAATATCTCATATCCAAAAGAAATGATGATACTGGGAGATTCTTGCGTCAACTATGGCTTGAGATGCTGTGTTTTGCTGCCTTTCAATGTAAGGGACAAAGCCATGCCAAGCAGCTTGGTAAAGGAAGAGAACTTTTCACCATCATTTGGCTCTATATGATTCATTTAGGCATCAGTTATCAGTACGTCGTGAAAAAAACTTGAAACATATTTTTTGTCCCCTGTAACCAGACAGCTATGGCTCCTAAAGAAGGGCAGAACAACAATGAGGATTCGACAGCTGTGACTCCACAAGAAGGCCAGAACAACAATAAGGATTCAACAGGTAAGGGCAGAACAACATTAATGAGGATTCAAATCAAGAGCAGTAGAGGTATACAACCTTAGATACCTTTTGATAAGTGCCCTACTTAACCATATCTACCAGATTAATTGTACCTTTCGCAGGCGCGGAACTTTCAATCTTGGTGACGTACCCACACCACATAGTGATTTTGTTCGAGTATGCAAGGAAATTTCATCTTGTAAGGATGAAATTTTTTGGGCTTATCAAATTGCAGTAACCAATGTTCGTAAATGATGTCTTCTTCTTGAACATGTGGGGCAATCATAACAATACTGGGATCATAACTATTTGTACAGGTTTCTGTTTTACCCAAGGACATATTACCAAATTAACTGTAATTTCCTAAGATGAGATATTGAGCTAATTCTAGGATGCATATATACCTCTGAATTTAGCAATATATCAGTTTAGATATGTTTTCAGCACCAACAATGACATCATATATATCAAACATATTTAAAAAAATCCACGCCGATACCTTAAAATAATTCAGACTTTATATAGGGCACATTTATCTTAAAAACAAAGAGCTAGTTACCAAAATAAAAAGACAAAGGAAGATTAGAAGTTAAAACTATAAAACTTCAAAGACAAATGAAACTTTCACAAACACATTCATCCACGACCAAGCACATAATCCTTGTTTTGGATTTTTTTTTTTTTTTTTTTTTTTGGGTGAAGAGCCAAAGAGCATGCAATGTAAAATAATGTATTTTAGTTTTCTTATGAGGCGCATCGTCATAGAAAAAATTATAAAGCTTGTTAAGTTTCCATAGAAAGGTAAATACATAAATTTTGAATCTTAATATAGAATTATTTAGATATTTTAACATTAATGTTATATCATAATATACTCATATGCATATCTAATTGAATAAAAGTCGATTAGGTTTTTGCTAAAAGGTACGTCTAGAGCTACATTCTCTTTTTTTGACACATGTCTATTTCTACCGTAATGGGTCTTGTGGCCGTTAAAAATAATTTTTTTATTTTTAAATTTATAGGTTGTAGATAAAAAAAAAAAAAAAAAAAAGGAAGTAAGATCATATTTCACAAGAGATTGGTGGATTAAATATGAACTTAAAAACAACTCTAAAATGGGAAAAAAGGATTTGAAAATTCAGGAAGAGTGCACAAATAAAATTGTAATAAATAAAAAACAGCAATGAATTAAAATTTGTAGAAGCATAGTGAATTGAACTCTAGTTAATGCATCCTCGTATATTGGTTGATCAAACCAATCATTGAACACCAAGGAAGATACACTACAAGAAATTTGGTTATTAGCTATGGTCAAAAGCCCACATAACGCCCAAAAAGCCAATGCTAATTTTGAGTCCACACTAATTATCCTTGACCAAACTGATGCAAAGTCACTACTACTATCGACAATTTGAGTCTGAATAGTTGACGCTAGCATTAGTGTTGGCAAAAAACGAACGCTAATCTTAGTGTGTGCTTGGTTGACGCAAAGTAGTGGCAAAGGCAAAAAATAATTTATTTGTAGATTAAATTATTAAATTTGTATATTTAACTATCAATTTATAATATTAAATTATTAATTATTAAAATAATAATTTGTATATTAAATAATTACATTTATTGAATATAAATGGATAATTGCAAAATAAAAATGTATAGCAGAAAGAGTAACACACACACACACACACATATATATATATATATATATGAATGCAATAGAAGAACCCATATGTGTAAAAGTCAATATAATACATATGAAAAAATGTGTAATAAAAGGTGTCATGTAAAATAACACTGTGAATATAAGCAAATCAATGACGGCAGTGGCGATGATCTGAAGAGGGGTGCTCATCGAGTGTCTAATTGTCGAGGTCATCGTCGTAATTCGGATGGGCACAAGAAGACTCACGCAAGTTAGAACGACTACCAGACTAGCATGAAATGCTAGTCATCCGTGTCATCATTTGTTCCATATTAGTCCGTGGGGACTGGAACAACTCTCATGTTAGAGCTATAGCTGCATTCTTTGCGGCTCTAGTTGCTATCAGGAAGCTTCTTGACCTCAACAAAGTCATGTGCCACTCAAGCTCTAGAAGGTGCCCGAGACTCTTGAGTGAGTGTCATGGAACCTAACAACTCTCGTTATAAGTTTATATTTGATGTCAAAATGTCCTCAAATAATATAAAAAATTTAATAAATAATCTGTTTATTTGACAAGTACTAAAAACATATTTACTCTAGAATTAATTAAACAAATGGAACTGTGAAAGCTAGATAAGAAGCTATGACAACCCATATATATATGCAGCCATAAAATTAAGGCTCATGTCATGGCATGTCTACCTATTCAACGATCTATCCCACTAAAAAGAAAAGAGTTATGTCATTTCTACATATATTTCTGTAAAAAATAAATTTATTATCTCTTTTTTATCTAATATAGTGTCTCACTTATTATGATTAACCTAAAAGTTATAAAATAATAATATTTACTAAGTTGTCTTTATGAGATAAGAAATGATAAAAAATTTACTCCTATTTGTAGATTCATGATTTACATCTTTTCTTTTTCTTTATATTTCTTTTTTTTTACTCTTACTTTTTTGTTTATAATTTTATCTTGTAAATAATTATAAAATATATTTACACAAAAAATTATGTAACTATTCTTAATTTTTATCATAAAAATAAATATTTATTTTAGTCCTTCAAACTTAAAATCATCAATTTAATCTCCACACTTCAAGTTTATTAATTTGGTCATTTATACTTAAAATTTTTATTAATTTTATTCTCACCACTCAAACTTAACAATTTATTCCCTTATATTTCAAATTTATATCAATTTTATCACTTAAATTTATCAATATGGCCTCAAAATACTAGTCAAAATTATATAAATTTTAAAATGTAAGAAATCAAATTAAATAGAATCTCAAATATAAAAAATTGAAATAAATATTTACTTTTAAAAAATTATCTAAAATAGCTTCTCTTCCTCATTGGGATTTAGAGACCTTATTTAATAGAATGAGTTGGAATTTAGAGACATTATTTAATAGAATGAATACTATAAGTATACCTATAACTTTACACTTTTTTATACTTTTTTATTTTTATTTTATTATTTCATTGTTTATAATTTAACTAAATCTTAAATATATACAAAAGCTTAAAACTTCAGCCTAAAATCTTAAATCCTTAAATTTTAAAACTCTATATATTATTAAATGCCCTTTAACAATTTTTATTAATTGCAAAAATCATTAATTATTCATTGACATGATTAATGAGAACATACTTAATAAATAATTGATATTTATCATTAACTAGTAGTAGTAAGGCATTTAATAAGGTGCAAATTCTTGACTAAGGGCTGAGGTTAGCATTTTTTCTTATATTATGGTCTTTCTAATTTATGTAACATGTGCATAAGATAAGCAATAAATAGGTACATTAAATTTGTATCTCTTCCCTCACATTTTTAAAGTTACTTTATTTATCTCATTAATTATATTAATCATACATTCTAAACTTTAAATAAATCCAAACCCTAACTTTAAATCCTAAAAAATCAAGCTTCAAACCCTAAAATCATAATCCCTAGGTCTTAAACTTTGAACCTACAACCTTAAAACCTAAACTCCAAAACCTTAAACCATAACAAGACCCTAAACTCTAAAAATTATGAACCATAAACTTTAGTACAAAACCTAAATTTTACTCTAAACCTTAAATTATAAATCTTAAATCTTAAATCATAAATTTTAAACTTTAGTGCTAGCTCTAATCCAAACACCTTAAATCTTAAAACATAAGCTCTAAACTTTAAATTTTAATCCCTAAATTAGTATGATAAATAAAAATGTAATTAATACAATTAACTAATAGGAGAGAGAAAAAATTAATAATAAGTATGAGAAAAAAAAAAGAGAGAAATTACTTTAAATTCTAATGCACATCACTTTCAATAAAAATTGTCTAATTTAAAAGTGTGATCCTTAACTTATGCGTGTTGTGTATACTTCCTCTGATATTAAATATAGAACATACTTAACTAATTTATGTATCTTAAAATAAATTATGACTAGTTTTCACAAAAAATACTATATATCTTTAATTTTATCTTTATTTATTACAATAATTCAATAATTAATTTCTCTAGATTGATTGAAAATAATAAAGGTGTCATATTACATATTCTTCATATTCTATTGTGTTTATTCCTCATATACAACAACTAATATAAAATAACAAATATGGGAAATTTTTATTCTTTCAACATATCATTTTATAAAATAGACTAAAATTTTCTTCTAGAAGCTACTCTATATTTAGGACCAAAAGTAGGTTAAAAAACCTTATATTATATACTTACTATTCCTTCAATTCCATAATTTGTGTTGTTTAAGGTTTTCTCACATGTATTAAGAAATCATTAACACGTTTAAAATTTATATTAATTTGACTAAATTACTCTTATTTAATTTCTTCATTAACTGCACCATTAACTTTCTTTATCTTATTCCATTTGTTTCATAGTATAGGATCCCTCCTAAAAGTTTTAGGTGTTTCTTAATATAAGACTATTTACAAAGTTTAAATCTATTTATTATTATTTTTTCATATTTACCCCTAATTAGTTGATTTTTTCAATTCTCATATTTTAATTAATGTGAAAATTAAAATATTACTGCATTAATCAATTAGAGTCTAACATTAAATAAGAGTATATTTAGAATGTTATATTTTATTTTAAAAATTAATAAATTAATTATTTTTAATTATTTTTTCAACTCTCATATTTAAATATGAGAATATTTAGAATGTTATATTTTATTTTTAAAAAATTAATAAATTAATTATTTTTCTGCCATATAACATAAAATAGAAAAGTATTACATAAGAGTAAAAAAAATAAAATTGACAAAGCTTCGTAATTTTAAAATAACACATTTAAAAAAAAAAAATAGCAAACAACATTGGGCCTTTTTGCGCACCTTTCTTAATTTTTAACACGTTTCCTCTCTAATGTGCACATCCCATTCATTTGCTTACACGTGGTCTCCATTTTTTTAACTTCTTTATTGTTTAAGCCATTTTAGCCGTTGCACGATAGGGAGTTTGGTTTGAATCTTGAATTACCTTTCTTTTCTCACCCGTGCACACACAGATTTTCTCGCTTTTCCCCATCAAAACAGCATTTTCCCACCTTCTTATCACTTTCGCTCTGTTTCTAGAACAATTTTTACACCTTTGTTCTCTTGGAGATTTGGGGTTTATAAAAATTGTTTACTTTCGGCTCTATGATGAAGGATAACTTTACCACGTAGATAGCATTTTGCCATTATTTGAAGCTCTCATTCAAGTGTTCATGTCTCTTCTATTTTTGCATTAGTACCTGCTTTTTGGTTTCTGATTTGGAAACTTTCCCAGCTACACCAAAAAGGATTCTGCAACAGCCTCAACTATTGTTTTGTTTTCTGCAAATTCGAATCAACAAAAACGAAGTCTCAAAATGACTATCAATAACTGATACTTTTTCAATCAAGTTTCAAGCTATCAATTTTCAGGTATCTTCCAAATCCTAATCATTTATTCAATTTTCCTTTCAGTATATTGCTTCTAAATCATGGGTTTTATTTAAAGTTGATGAGATTAAATTTCTGAATTTTTTTTCATTGCGTTGATGATTATATAAAGGATTTTCCATAAAGCTGCGAAATTTCAATCAAATTCTGTCCCAGGCTAATGGTTTATAAACTTTGAAAAAGAGAATTATTTATGTCACATCCAATCATACTCTCAAACTCAAGGGACGTTGTATCGTCAAAACATAGGAATGAAATATTACATTAAACCTCGATGTCAAGAAATTCAGTGATCTCTCCCTCGCTTCCTGTGAGGCTTGTAATCTCAGAATCCTCATCGAGGTCAAACTCCATATTCTCCCACACATCTAATTCGTCAGTGGATGTGAGGCTTGAATCCTCAAACTCCACATTCTCCCACACATCCAATTCGTCAGTGGATGTGAGGCTTGACTCCTCACCTCCGAGGTCAAACTCTATATTCACCCATCCATCCGATTCTTTTATGAATTGCACCAAAGGGTTGAAATCAGAACGGCCAATTGCCAGAGTAATCTGCATATGCCAAAGCAGTTTCTCCAAGTGATTGCGAACTTGGTCGGAGAAATTCTTCAGCATATCTTGGAAAGATGGCCCTGTAAACAGCTCAATAACCCTGCTCATTTGACTCAAGGCAAAGGCCAAAACTTTTCCAGCACTTGGGTCTTTGTGCGGGAACAGACGCATCTTGGAAGAGATTTCTGACCTTCTTTTAATAGAAATAGATTGACCCGAGTCCAAAAACAAATCAGCAACTTCTTCTACATCTTCCACCACGTCCAGGATCCTGGAAATTGCTCCTTCCAGTGCATCATTACCATTCCGTCTCCAGTCAGTATCGCCGGACAGAAGTTCCCTTGCCTTTTCAAACTCAAGTGCCAATTCAAATAGATGCTGTGATATTTCCTGCTCGGATACCTCTCTGGTCAATTTCTTCAACTTTTAATGCAGAATAGCAACCCGTTCAGCCATAGATCTCTCTCTGCAAAGAGCTGTGAAACACAGATTAGTCTGGATAGAATGCATGGAAAAATAAAATCTGCTGAAGCTTACTATGTGTTACTGCATTTTCTATTGGTCAAAAAAAAATTAACCAAGAAATATTTCTTCCCTTAATGAAAGGAAACACCAATCCGAAAACAAAACTCCACAAACATCACAATTTCAATGAGTCTCGAACGAAAAGATAAAAATGATGATTGAAGCACAGAAAAACCATGTGCAGTAAGAAAAAGAATATAACCAATAGTATTTAAGCATATACATGATAAGAGAGGTGGTCTATTTAGGAAGCTGCGTGAACAAAACAACCAAAATCAAAATGACAGCCCATTAAAGTATCTTAAAAACAATCTCAATCTAATAAACATGTGAACCCAAATTAAAAGAAAAATTGAAAGGCTTATTCCGAAAAACATCAAACTCAGTTTAATCAATCAGTTACTTTAATATGAGCTGATGAACAGGATCCACAGATACCACAGAGATAACCACGGTAACAGGAGAACAACATTTATAGCACCATAAGACCAATCCGAATAGCGGCTATATTCGGTTCAAGTGGTTCAACAAAACAAATGCCCAACAGCAAAATCGAAATCATCTAAACCCCTAACCCAGTTCATTGCAGAACAGATCACATCAAGTTAAAATCAAAGGACATTCGGAGCAATGAATCCCCCAAAATAATGTCTCAGTTCACACAAAGAAGAAAAATGATAAAATGGCATTCAAGAAATACCCAGTCAACATTCTATGGAAATTAGTTGACCGGTCTATTCAAGTAATCAAATTCCATACAAAAGAAATCCAACACAGAATCTAAATCCAACATTCATCAAACATCTTATAAGCAAACCAGATAATCCCCAATTGTCATGTATAAGCAAAATAGAGGACCCGTACCAATACCATCAATCAAGAAATATGAACACAAAGCAACTCAAATTAAAATTGACCATGTTGATGGTGATATTTTGATATTTCGTAGGTGAAGAGAATATCTTTTGTTTTGCTGGAAGTCGTTGCTAGGCTTCAAGACTTTTTTTTAAAAAAAAAATTTTTTACGCATGAAGTTATATTATATATTATTTCAATGAAATAAATCATTTTCCCTGTATCTCAAAATCATTTTTTATTTATTTGACACCTTGAAATTTGGTGTTAGCAAAATAAATTACAAGTTTATGACAGAAATCGAGAAGATTAAAACGTTGATCATTATCCTTGGCCAATAATCTTGAGGTAACTTTCAGATTTTGTTGGAAGCCCTAACAATGTTTAATAATAATAAAATAACAAAGTTTAGTCAAAGCATAAGGACCATCTTAATTCATTCTAAGGATAATAATAATAATATCAATAGGTAACTGTTCGAGGAACGGACTTTGCATGGTACTAATAGCTTCCTATTCGTAATCAACCCCTGAATCAAAATCTCAATGTGCATACCAAAATTTCTTGTGTCCAATTGTACCATTTCATTTGTTGAAATTGAGAGAAATCAATTGATGACGGCTCTATTACATGCATTTCATTGTATCACCACGTTATTTTCATTATAATAAACCTGTAAACTTAAATCATTTTCATTTTTGTGGGTATCTACTGTTTCGTGTCACGTGCCCGAAGGGACCTTGTGACACTAGTGTATTAATTTGATGTTTAATCAGTCTCTTTTAAGGGAGAATTGCAAGAAGTTTATGTTCAACAACCAAAGAGATTTAAAGTTGAAGACAAGGAAATAAAAGTGTACATGTTGCCAAAAACTATTTTTGAGTTGAAGCAAGCTCGATGAGCTTGGTACAATAAGAGAGGCTCTTCCTTTCATGAATATAGGTTTGAAAGAAGTATGAATGAGCCCAATTTTTATTTGAAGAGACAGGGTAATGATTTTCTTATCATTTATTTTATGTTGATGACTTAATTTTCATGAGTTATTCTACATCTATGATTAATGAACTTAAAGCTTGGATGAAAAAAAGTTTGAGACAATAGATTTAAGAAAGTTGCAGTACTTTCTTGGCCTTAAAGTGAAGCAATGTGAAGATGGAATCTTTTCAACATGTTGGGCTGCAAACAACTAGTTCTTCCAATGAATTTGAATGAAAATCTGCATAATGATGATGGCATATAAAGGGCAAATGAAAAGCATTTCAGAAGCTTAGTTGGGGGCCTTATTTATCTAACTCATGCAAGGCTGAATATAGCTTTTGTTGTTGAAGTTAATATCTAAGTTCATGCACAAACCTTCAAAGCATCACTTAGGAGCTACAAAAAGGGTGCTGAGATATATTGCAAGAATTGTTGACTAGATATACAGACAGATTGGTAGAGCTGTTGAGTTCAAATTGGCTAGATATATAGACAACGATTAGGCTAGTGTTTAGAAGATTACAAGAGCATTATTGCTTATATGTCTAATCTGAGAAAAGCTATAGTTTTGTGGAGTTCTAAGAAGTGAGCATCAATAGTTTTATTAACATTTGAATCTAAGTATATAGCTGCAACTAGAATAGCTTGTCAAGTAGTTTGACTAAGGTGAATACTAGCAAACATTAAGAGCAGAGGGAAGCAACAAAGAATGCAGCTTGACGAATTAAGAGTTCACTTTATTTGAGACTTTGTTGAGGAAGGTTTTGTAAATTTGAAGTATTGTGCCACAAATGAGCAAGTAGTAGACATTCTTACAAAGTCCCTCTCAAGTGACAAGCATGCCTATTTTAAGTAAAGCCTGGTGTATGCAACTTAGACTCAAAGGGGAATGTTGGAGAATGATTCAAAGTTTACATGGAGGATTTTGTGTAATATGTGATTTAACTTGGAGCTAAAGTTTAGCTCTTGATGGAGTGAGATTTTTAGGGATTAGATTTTCTAGACTGTTAGCGTGATTTTATTTTATTTTTTGTTAATTTCCTGATTTTTTGTTATTAGAGTATGTTTGGTTCCTACTTTTTCTTGTGAGTTTAGCCTATAAAATTATTCAGGTATCCATTATCTCCTGTTTTTATTATGTTCAGTCCATACAGTTATTGAGTTCGTTTTCTGAGCTCTTCTTATCCAGTTTCCCAACATCTTGATGTCCCAGTTAAAGATGCTTTCAGCTGTTACATAACTCCAAAACTCAAATCATGCATATTATAACATGCATTTCCAAGGATGTAGACACGCTATTTGGCAGCAATACCAAAGGGATTATTCTTCAGATATATGCTATATATTCTTTCAAATATTAAAACATTAAATAAAAAGTTCAAAATTATACAAGTGATTAGTATTAAATCAATCTCTACTGCTTGATTTTTGACTGCCATATTTTCAGATGCAGAAATGTGGCTTCTATTAAAACAAAAAGAAAAGCAATGAGAAATGACATGAATTAATTGCAAAGGAAACGTAATTTTAAAAGAGGTTTGGGAAGTTTAGAGAACAAGTGTGTTAAGTAATATAAATAATTAAATGATTGTTTAAAGTAATTATAATATATATATTCATACTTTTAATGGTGGTATGCTCTGTTTTTGATTTTACAAACTTATATATATATATATTGTCCCTACAACCTGAAATTTTTGGACCCATGCTCCAACTAATTGTCCAACTAGTCTTTATGGAGATAATCAAAGTACTATCCAGCTTGCCACCAATCCAGTTTATCATGCAAGTACAAAACACATTGAGGTGAAACATCATTTTATTCATGAGAAAGTTTTGGAAAGATTCATCAGTGCTTTTGACTTGAGAAGTCAAGATATTGTTGCTGGCATATTTATCAAATCACTCTCCAAAAGATCTTTTGAAATGCTGCTTATCTAAGCTTGGAATTATTTCCAAAAAATCACTTCCCGGGGGGGGGGGGGGGGGGGGGGAGGGGAAGTGATGAAATTAAAGTAATTTTGCGGTGATTCTTCATTCCTCAAGAAGCAACTTAATTATTTCTTAGATTTCAAGAAAGTTGACTACACATAATTCATGTATTATATTTTCTATGCTTGTAGTTTATTGGGTAGTCCATAATTTAAAGCGTAGTTCCTAGTTGATTGTGAGGTTCATGTATAAGACTTTTCGTGTTCATGTATTATCTTTCACGTTTCTAATTTTTATGGATTAGGAGTTAATTAGGGAGATGAATATATTTCTTTTAAAGTCCTATAAATGCCTATGTAATCCATCATTTGTCAAGAAAGCAAAGTTAATAATACAAATCTTCTCTCATCCATTTTGGAGTTCTATTCTATTTTTTGGTTTATTTTTCTTTACCAAGGTTTTCGATCTTGGAATAGTGTAACTTAGTTGCACTACGTTCCTTGTCTCTTTACACCATGGCCTTATTGCAGCACCCTTCATTTTTCTGGGTTTCAATGCTTTTTCCATTACATTGAAAACAACATCTTGAAAGAGTCTGTGGTGATGGTTTTTCAACGGTAAAATTGCCATTGTGAAGTTGAACCAACCTTTAGGCACATTTGAAAGTTAATCGTTATGTCTCTTTTCCTTATTGATGAATTACAAATCTAACTTGATATGACTTAGTGCCCAAACAATTCATACCCTTAGACCTGAACGGCTTGGCCCAAAGACCCATATCCCACCAACTCTATATAAGAGATAAAATACTCAATAAACTTCAGTCACAAAAGAGAGATACTAACATACCACCGTCTTAACCCATAAAATTCCCTGAGCTAAAGGGTTTCAAACCTTGTTGACCCATCAACATAACTGAATTGCAGACTGCATCTATAATTTTGAACTTAGCCTATAGTTACCAGGATCGTGATACAAATTGAAGAATGTGTTATGTTAATTATATAAGTGGAACCAAAAAGTAGCTTCATTGGTATGCTGTTTTGGAATGTGGTAGTACATTTAAAATTTTGGTTCAATTTATTCTTTTGTGTGTATCACGTTTTTCTTTTTTTCAACAAGTTCAATAAAAATTTAGATTTTTGTACAAAATGCCGCATAAAAGTTCAATAGAAATTCATATTTCTTCTCAATTTCTATTTGGAATGAATGTTTTACTTTTTCTATCATAATCTCTATGATTTATATCTTCTACCAAAACTTTACACCTTTATTATTGAAGTTTTGAATTTACTCTTGCTTTCACCCCTTTAGAATTCCGGTTCGATGATTCTGGTGTACCAGTTTGCATACCATTGTGAAGCAGAATGAAAAATGTCCCATGAACTAAGATGAATGAACCAATTTGTGAGACGATATCACTTTTAACGCAACAGGTAACAATGTTTTAGCCTAAGAATCTAAAAAGGAAAGGCAATGATAAGAGGGCACAGCCAAGGATTACAGGACACATGGGTCATGTGACTCATCGTCACATGTCTCTTCAATGCCATTTGAAGAAAATACCAATCAATAAAATCTAATTTTAATTCTTTCTTTTTCTTTTTTCTTTTTTTTTTTTTACTTTTGATATCACGTACCAATTAACAAAAATCAAAATCTTCCTGTATTCTCCATTTTTTTTTTTAACTTTTTAATTTTTTGTCAGCATCTTGGGAAATCGGGTCTACTGTTAGTTCTAAACTTTATTCAGTTGATTTTGTTGTGTAATATGTAAGGTCAGTTGTTTCTGATTAGTCTAAAGTTGACAACGGGCTTACTTTTACAATAGCAATGTACCTTATTTGCAGCTCATAAGTACTGTTTACATTCCAGCCTTCTCAAAAGTCGCACACTCTCTCTGTTCAATTGTAAACAAAATCCTTATTTGCAGTGGTCATACTTCTAGAGATACGTATTATCGGGGGAAGAACATATTCCTCTTCAGGTTACGAAGAATGTAATTGTTGATATCACTCCAATACACATGTGCAAGCAGACATCTATTTTCAGCGTGGAGCTTGAAGGATGTTTGATTTTCCCAAACAGTCATATCATCTTTTTATTATGTCATTGCAAGAAGGTTTCTGTCAATTACCAAACTACTTAACTCGATTTAGGCATTGTTGAGCTTGCAGTTGGTATCTCTTTATGAAGAAACTGTAAATAAACGTTGAACATAAATGCTGATCTTTTTCTTGTAGGGGAAATCCTCGTGGAGTTTGACGTAGAATGATTTGAGGGTGTTGATCTTTCTTGTCTCCTATCAATTTTTTTATTAGGGTCTACGTCATTCTCAACTTGTATAAGTTTTCATTCTGTTGTGAGGGTTAACTCCCTCTTGGGTCAGATGTTCTTGGGTCTTTATAGAGAGGATGAGATGCAGGCCTACTTGGGTCTTGTTGTGTTATGATCCATAACACATTCTAATCTTTAAAGCCAAGAAAATTGTTCAAATGGTACATTATAAGTTTTCATTCAACTTTACAAGTTTGTTGATATGGATTAGACCAATTGCTCAGGTGTGATCTCAAGTAAAATTTTTGTTAGCAGCACTTGTTTTATCCTAGTTTAGCTAGAAGGCAAGTGGATTATGTAAAAATTTCTCTGATGTGAATTGGAAATCATCTTTATTAATTATTTCCACTTCTTTTTCTTTCCCCAACTTTTGGTATTGACTGTTTCCATCTCTTTCTTTGTTTACTTCCGTTATATGTATACGTGGCTGACAAAATGCTTTGATGGCATGGTGATATTGCATACATAAACTTAAGGTTTAATTATACTACATTTATTTTTAAACTATACAAATGCTTATAAATCAGTTTTGTCATCTAACTCTATTAATTAACTCCCGTTTTTTATGAAGTATGAATGAAGTTTCACATTTAAAAAATTTAAAATTCGTGAAAAATATATAAATAAAAAAAAAAACTTACACATGAAGTAACTTAAGCTTTTCAGGTTGGAATGTACTATTGTGCCCACAAAATATGTGCTAATAAGTTGTATTTGGGCTGATTGTCACGGCGTTGGTGCTCCCGACCTTAAACCGTGCCCGCCTTAGCGTGATCAACCCCTTGATCCTTGCTAAGTCACCGGAATCCTCCGAAGAAGTAGGCAAGACAACTAAGAGATGTATGAAGAGCTTGAGAGAGAACTCAAGTATTGCTCTAGAGAAGGAGACTTGATTACTCTTCAAGTTGTGTACAAATGAGGGTGGGGAGAGGTTTATATATAGTCTCCCTTACATCTAGAAGTTTCCCACCTCCTTCATGGACGGTGGAGATTTAATCCATCTAACGGTTATGATTGAGTCTCTAGACTTTTCTATACTCTTCTAGCCTAAATATCTAGATATTTTCATACATATCTCTAGGGTGTTCTAGAATACTCTATAATACTCCAGGTAAGTCTACAAATATCTACAAGCTTCCACAATGTTCTATAAGCCTCTAGAATCTTTCGGAGAACTCATGTGTCTTCCATAAGGTTCTAGAGAATTTTAAGATATTCTAGAGACTTCTAGATAATTCCGATGTCCTCTAGAATTTTCTAGAGTCATCTAGACTATTCTAGGAAGTTCTGGAGAAATCTAGTAAATTCTATGAAGCTTTAGAATATACCTCAACAATATACATTTGTCGTAAGCATTATGAGCGGGACGTGACATGATGGTTTGATAGTTCCTTTTGGTTGCTTGGTGAGCTCACCAGACCAGGGCGAGTATTGACTACCGAAGAGCCCATGGCTGAAACCAAGTTTCTCGTTATTGTCGTTCATCTAGTTTAGAGACGAAATTTTAGTGTTTTTAATATATAACCACTTTTTTTTTTTTTTTTTTTTATAAAAGTACAAGAAGTAGTAGTATGATTAAATCTTATGCAAAGTTAGTTGATAGAGTTTAATATCAAGAATTAATTTATAAATATTCAAAAAGTTTAGAGATAAATTTTAAATATTTTAAATTATATAAACATTTTGGAGATTTATGTAAAATCACATGGACTAATAATATGATTAATTTTTTTGTTCTCTCCTTTCCAATCCATGAAGAGAAGAAAATTTATTTCAAAGACAACATCATCTTCGGTTAATATGAAACCATGAACCACGTTCCGTTCCCCTTCATCTATATGATCAAAGCTTTCTTCACCTCTCTCTAAATCCCATGATGAGAAACATTAACCCACCTAAAATGTAACCATTGCCCTCGTATTATTGTCCAATTTAGAGCAAGAAACTTTATATGGAAGTACTTTACATTTTAAGTCTCACAAATTAATAATACAAAGAACAACTATGTATGTTCTTTCTTCTTTTCCTCTTTCCTTTTACCTGTCTTCCTATCCATGTGCACAGAAGGAGTCCAGTCAAAAAGTTTTAACTTCACAAACCAACTCATAACTTAATATATGAGAGTGTGGAAAAATAGATAAAGACCTGTCCTTTAATGAGACGTGGCCTCATCTAGTTGGTTGGAAGTGATGATGTGACGATGATGTTAATTGCTGATGTGTTTGTGAATGGCGATGATGTGTTTAGGGCTGACGTTGCAACGGTGTGCAATGATGGTGGCACGTCATGTGGAGCGCTTGCGTTGCATAAAGCCCACACAGAAAAAAAAAAACTTTAAGCGCGTGAAGGAGTATCTGTGGGCTAATTGCGGAGATTTTTTGGGCCCCTGGCCAATCTGACAATGCCAAACAGCACTATGATGGGGGTTTCGCAAAAAAGTGGTTGGAAGTAGGTGAACTTAGGGATGCGACTTGAACTTTCCAGCCAGTGTTTTTGCAGTTTGTGGGAGCTTGAAGTGTTGACACCGGATCTAGGGGTTCTTGACATTCTAAATTTGATAGTCGTCTCAAAGTGGCTTTTTGGGTAGGGGAGGGACAAAAATTTAACTTTAGCATTTGATTCTAAATTGTTGTAAAAGGGTTAAAAAAAAAAAGAAAAAGGATGGAACAAAAATCTTAAAGTACTTTTTAAGGTGATCACATTAATGAAAAATGACCTAAAAATATATATATTTTTATAGGGCAAAATATTTCTTCAACTTAAAGCTCAAATGTAATATAAAAATAATATGATATCTCAACTCATCAAAAGATTTTGAATGTTTACAGAACATGGTTATTTATAAGCAAAATAAACAAACCAACCAACTAAATATATACTATAAAATAAAAAATTATATGTGATGTTTATAAAATATATATATTGAAATAAAATATAAGTATACACTATTAATGTAGCTGACAAAATATTTTAGAATTATCGTATCCTACTAATTACTAAAATAATATACTCTGAAATATTATTTGAGTAATCAAAAGCAATAACTCATACTAAAAAAATATTAAGAAAGAAGGCAAAACATGCATAAAAGAAAAACACTTAATATATAAAAACTCAAGGGTTTCAAATTCACCTCATCCTTCCATATTGAGAACCTATTTTTCTTAATTCAGATTAATTATATCAATTGTCAATCAAGATTTTTAACGTGTCAATAACTCTTTCCCAAGGTCAAATTAATCTAACTTAAATTACTAATTTAATTATGTCCTTATGTGAATTATAGTAACCTAAGTTGCATTAAGATATATGAATTCTCTTTTAAATTAATTATATCAATTGCCAATTAGGATTCCTAATGTGTGAACAAGCCTTTTCCAAGGTCAAATTAACCTAACTTAAACTGTTAATTCAATCATATTCCTACGTGAATGGTAGTATTCTAAGTTGCATTAAGGTTTGTGAATTTCCTTTTTATGATTGCATAGGGTCTTACAATATCCCTATCCTAAGCTTTTCTATAGAATTATTTCTCGTGGTCTAAGTTATTTAATCCCTTCTCAATTCATAAACGCACAAATCTCTCTACTAATTGGCCAAATCAAGGGAAATAATGAGAAAATATAACTCAATTGAATATAATAAAACTGAATTAGTTCATATAAGTATTTAACACCTCAAGTTTTGGCTAGATCAATAAGAAGTTAAAGAACAAGGAAATAAAACTCAATTGAATATAATAAAACTGAATTAACCCATATAAGTAGCCAATGCTACAAGTTTTGGTTACATCGTAATCCTAGAAAAAAAAAATTAGAACATAAAAGAACATGATGATGAAGAAGAAGAATAAATTAAACCCGTAAAGTCATCTTTGTGCCTCCTTTTCTCTTCTTTCCTCTTCCTCTCTCCAAAAGTTTCCCCTCAACCTAATTCTAAAAGAGTTATTTATAACTAGAAGAAATCTAATGAAATTAGAAAACCTCATAAATTTACAAACCCTAGTTACATAAAATAAAAAAGTTTAGTGAACTAAGAAATATAATTACATTAGGAAAACTTAAGGTCTAAAATATTTTCATTAATTGTAATACGACTCTAAAATATGGAAATATTTTCTTTTTTTGCTTTAATTCTCCAAATTATTCTCTAGTTGCAAAAAAAAAAAAAAAAAAACTTAACTTAGAGCTAAATATATATTAATAGAACCAAAAATACTAAGAAATGGAATTACAAAAATAGATATAAAATGCAATTATCAATACACAGAGAAGCTCTAAATAAAAAATATAATAGAAACTCTAATATTTTACTACCCATTTTACATCAATTTCTCTTTCTCAATGAAAGTTCTCCTTGGATTTATTGGCTGAGCATGGCTCTCTAGGTTGTCAACCTTGTTCTGTTCCTAGTGATGCCTCCGTGCATCTTGTTCATACTTCTAAGAATTTGTTGCCTGAGCAACTGGTGTATAGAAAATTAGTCAGCAAGCTCATATATCTCTCTTACCAGACCAAACATTAGTTATGCTATACAATTACTGTCCCGTTTTATGGATAAGCCTGCATTAGTTCATCTGAATGCTGCTTTTCAAGTCTTGAAGTACTTGAAGAATGTCTGCTGTTACATGCCAAGTTACTTGGTTGTACAATATTTTGAAGGATTTCTCAGTTTCTATATCGACTCCTATTCCTCTTCACTGTGATAGTATCTCTGCCATTCATATATATGTTGATAGTATTTCTTTACCAAAGCCCTCTTGCCCAATAGGTTTCATGAATTGCTATACAAGCTAAGCTTAGTTGATGTGTCTGCTAGGGGTGGGCACGGAACGGGACATCCCGGTGTTCCGTCCCGGCCCGAAGCGTTCAAAACAAATTCGGGACGGGACAAATCGTAACTCGGGACGAAATCGGAATAAATTTTTAGTATCCCAACAATTTTTGGGACGGGACCGGGACAGGCTTAATTCCGTCCCATGTCCCATCCCGGCCCGGCCCGATCTACTATATTTTCAAGCCCGTCCCGGCCCGGCCCGTATTGAATCATGCATGCCTAACTTATACTATCCCGACTTGTCCCAGTTTGTGACCTCACCTCCCTATAGACATTCATATCTGTTGATTCTGAGTTTCTAGCTAGAAGATGCTTCATAAGAGACCTTGCTTTCCTTCGATTTGGCACCTTCTTCAGAGGACACTACTGGCATTGGCAAATCAAGTAGCACTTCTGTGAATCATTTCGATTCCTAGGTTTTGTATGCTTCGGCAGCTAATTCCGATGAGGCAGAGATTGCATTTAGTTTTCTCAAAAAGCTCAAGCAGCACTTTGATTATGGTTTCCCTCTTCCAACCTAGTCGATCACCTGCTGTGTCTAAGATATTTGTCGCCTCCATCCATACTCGGGTAAAACCCTGTTTTATCTTCCCTCTCTGTCACACTGATGTTGAAAGTCACACACTATTTCACGAAGATGGGCATAGTTTTTGTTTCGACTTCCTTTTGATCACACCCATTAGCAAAAAGACAATTTTATTTTATTTTTACATGTCTATTCTTTAGTAATGGAGGAATCGATGGTGTGAAATTTCTTTTGTAACTGTGAATGTTCAATTCATGCTTATGATTTTTTGTTTTGCGATGTTATTGTGGATTTCTTATAGATAAAGATGTTAAAACTTAAACTTTTGTCTGGTTAGCATTGTTGAATACTTTTCTATCTCCTGAGTGTGCCTTGGACTTGTGCAAATGCAAACCAGGAAATTAAGAGAATTAAATATTTTGAATTATTTCGCTGGTTTTTTTCTTAAGAGATTGGAAATTTTATGTTTTGTTTGAAACTGGTAAATCTTTATGCACTTCAGTTTAGCCATCTATTTAGGATATTTCCACAAAAGCTTAGGTGTATATGTTATCTTTTTCATTGAGATGACTAAATTTTCTTTCTTGAACTATTTCAAACTTCTGATTCATTTTATCACCCTTCTGGCAGCAAGGAGCAAACTCTTCACATTATAGGTAGCAGAAAAATGTCAGGGTATGTCTACATTTGTCATACAGAGAAGAAGCGGTTGTTGCACCTGTTGAGACTTCAGCACCTTTAGGTGAGGATATGGACATCATGACAGCATTACAGCTTGTATTGAAGAAGTCATAAGCCCACGGTGGGCTTCCCCAAGGAATCCATGAAGGTGCCAAGGTGATTGAAAAGCATGCTGCACATATCTGTGTGTTAGATGAGGACTGTGATCAACTAGATTATGTTAAATTGATCAAGGGACTTTGTGCTAATCACAATGTCAAGTTGATAACTGTGGCTAAAGCTAAAACTCTTGGTGAATGGGCTGGGGTAAGTAAACCTGTTCATTTTCTATTTTCTTTCATTTCAATTGGCTGACTCATTAAATCAAAATGGAACTTGCCTCAGTCCATTATTTGGCGATTATTAACAGCATAAGTCAATTCATTAGTTTATTAACCACACATCAATGATTTTAATCATATATCTGATCATACAATCAAGATGTAGTCGAAGAGTGAATAGACTAAAAGAGTCAATATGATTATCTCCATGCTTCTGACTAAAAGTGAGGGTTTTTACCAATTATTTCTGTTCCAATAATCCAAATTTATCTGCTGCTGATTATAGCTTATTCCAGGCAGTTTAATTTCTATATTTTGTTTCATCTTCATATGCAGTTGTGCAAGATTGATTCTGAGGGAAAAGCAAGGAAAGTAATCGATTGCTTTTGTGTTGTTGTCAAGGTATAGACTATTATTGGGAGTGATTAATCATATATCATGCAGTATTATACGAAATTATCTTAAAATTGGTTATGCCATTAAAACTTTTTTTTTAAAAAAATTTCCTATGCTTCCATATTTTGTTGTTTTAGAACTATAAGTTGATCACACAAGACTGGTTTTTGCAAGACTTCAGAGAGGAGTCACCAGCATTAGATGTTCAGCAATATATTAAGCCCCAATAAGTTGGCTGAAAGGAAAATTAGAAGTACATGAGGTCTTCAGCTACACTTTAAATTCTTTGCTTAAGTTCCATCTTTTAGGGTGTATATGTTTAAATGAATCTATAACAGAGATACTTCTTGTCCTTAAACAAGATTTTTGTCTATTTGGATGAATGCATGTGTATACATGAAGCTCTAATTTATGCTATATCTAGAGCAAATTATTTATAGCAATTGATAATTGTGGAGTATATTATAGTGTTTAGCAAGGTAGTGTAACGTTGTTCCTAGTTTCACTTGAATTATATGGCATGCCTTGATCTATGTGAGTTGCAATTGTTGACTCATTAGATGCCTTATTGGATTTGGTTCATTTGGAATTCTAGAACAGTTTTTGAATGGATTCATCTTCCACTTTATTCATGTTGCTTGTTTTCAGTTTCTCAAAGTATAAAGGAAATATTTCTTGAGTCTTTTAGTGCTAATGTTGAGGACATCTTATAAAACAAAAATGACTATAACTTCATATATGTTATTGATCCAGATGGAATGTCCTGGGCTTGGGAATAGGATCCAAAAGAAAGCAGCCTATCTGCAAGAGCTGGAGAAGCAAGTAAGCATATCTCCCTCCATCCTTTTTCTCACTGTGTATCTCAGCATTAGCTTTAGGAATGAAACCTTTTTTTTGTGATTCGGGACGGGACATGATCCGGGACATAACCGGGACATGATTCGGGACACAACCAGGACGGGTCTCGGGATAAAACCGGGACGGAACCGGGATTTGCATGTTTATTAACGGGACGGGACGGGTCGGGACAATTTTATGGTTCGGGACGGGACCGGGACAGGGATTTTTGTCTCGGCCTATTTTCGGGACGGGACCGGGACAGGCAAAAACCTGGCCTGTCCCGGCCCGTGCCCACCCCTAGTGTCTGGCTTAGCTTGCGACGCCGTGGGGGATGGTTTAATTGTATACTGGTGTGTTTGTGTTGACAACCTAAACTAGTTAGGCATAGTTAGTTTGTAGTTAGTCAGAATGCATAGTTTGTTATGGCACATCTCGTATAATCTGTATATATTCAGACTCAGTAATAACAATAGATGCTTTTCCGCTTTCTTCTCTCTCAATTAACAGAGCTTGCAAAATTGCAGAAGTTATCCAGTGACCAAATATTGGTTGGAAGTAATCTCTGTGTTTGCATTACATACTGATTGCACTTTACTTTCAACTTGGGTGTTAGTTACACTGCGTAATGACTCTAGGACTAAATATTACGTTAAATTCATACTCAATTATTTTACAGTTTTATTACGAAGATTTTTGTTTTTTGATGGAAGTTTTATTCCAAAGTTCTGATGGTATTCTACTATCCTCTCTTCTCTTTCTTTGGGAGAACATAACAGGTTCAAAGTCCGAATTCGTTTGTTCCAAAGCCGTCCCTGATATCATATCATGATTCATATTGTACAATGGAATTTTTGATAAAAAGACTCCAAGGTTCTATCTACTACGTTTAGCAAAAGATATAAATATATATACTAAAGACATTTTATTTTTCAAGCTTTCCATATGCGTGATGTGAAAAGTTTTGTATTTGTTTAGATGTTTGGTGGTTATAACTTTTGAGAACATGTCCGTCAAGGAACTACAGCGTCGTTATGCTTTTACATTGCCTTCAACTTTAAATTCAACTCAAGCTGCACTTCAGTCTTCATTCCATAAATTAAGAAGCAAAAATATAATATCACTGCACTTTTGAATGGGCAAAACTAGTATCTAGTCTGTTTTTTTTTTTTGGGGGGTGGGGGGGTGGTTTCTTACATGGAAATGGAGCTCAGTTTTGCCTATAACATGTTCTACAGCAAGAATGTTGTGATTGACAAGTTATGGTGTATAGCAAGTTGGCTCCTTAGATTCATAAGCCTTTTTCTCGATTATCACTGCAAGTGTTTTGTTTGTCTGTGTTGAAAGGCACAAACCTGTGAAAATTGATAAGGCTGTAACGATTACTTTGCTGCTAAAGGCGGTAGTCTTGGAATGTGGAAGTTTTGTTGTCTCTTTCTTGTCAATTGATACACTTGTGATGGTTGCACATCGACCTGTATGGATATGGAGAAAGCTTGTATCAATGATTATAGCGTGTCAGAATTATCTAGCACCTCCACTGAAGTTGGGCAATTCAACTTGCTTTCATACAGTTCCACAGACAGTAAATCTTGGAGTTTCATTAAGTCCCTTCTCGAGATATTTGACTTCAAAGAGTTTAGTGACAACTACAGGTATAATAAGTATGTTTCGTTGGATATTAACCAGATAACTTTCCTTTTTGATGAGGTGAGTACAAAGCGAACAAACGCCCCGCAGGTAGAAAAACTCAATCATTTTACTCCTATAGGCGACAAAATAATCAAAGAACTAACAGAAGAAATCACTACAGATGCTGTTGGCAGTGAGGATTTGACTCGATTCAGCAAAAGAAGTTTTGAAGAGCGTCTTCTAATTTAGCATGTCGCTACAGAATAATATTATGACAGGAAGGCAAATCAGGGAAATGAAATTCAACCAGAAGAGGGAAATCCTTCATCACCAGAACAAGGAAATGTTTCTGTAGAAGACAAGACGTTTGTAAGAGCATCTAAGATCCTGTCTGATTACATGTTGTACCTGCTTGTGGCGCACCCTTCCCTATTATTGCCCGCGTTGACACCTGAATTGAGGAGCTAACGAGATACCCGAGCCGCATCAGTGAGGTTTTTCCAGGATTGCTGCAGCCAAGATGAGGATAATCCATATGAAGCAATGAGGACCAACTATACTAGGTTTTCTGAAACAGCCGACGGAGTAAAATATAAACATTCGGTGGTGCTAGAAGGAATAAAGGTGTCAAATTATCTCATATCCAGAAGGAATAATGATAATGGGAGATTACTGCGTCAACTCTGGCTTGAGATGCTGTGTTTTGCTGCTTCTTAGTGTAAGAGCTAAAGCCATGCCAAGCACCTTGGTAAAGGAAGAGAACTTTTCACCATCATTTGGCTCTATATGATTCCTTTAGGCATCAGTTATCAGTACGTCGTGAAAAAAACTAGAAACATATTTTTCGTCCCCTGTAACCAAACAGCTGTGGCTTCTCAAGAAGGGCAGAACAACAATGAGGATTCGGCAGCTGTGACTCCACAAGAAGGCCAGAACAACAATGAGGGTTCAACAGGTGTGGCTCCACAAGAAGGGCAGAACAACATTAATGAGGATTCAAATCAAGAGCAGTGGAGGTATACAACCTTGGATACCTTTTGATATGTGCCTTATTTATTTACAAGATTAATTATACCTTTTGCAGGCACGCAACTTTCAATCTTGGTGACGTGCCCACACCACAGTGATTTTGTTCGAGTAAGCAAGGAACTTTCATCTTGTAAGGATGAAATTTTTTCGGATTATCAAATTTCAGTAACCAGTGTTCGTAAATGATGTCTTCTTCTTGAGCATGTGTGGCATAATCATAACAATACTGGGATCATAATTATTTATACAGGTTTCTGTTTTACCCAAAGACATATTACCGAATTAACTCTAATTTCCTAAGATGAGATATTGAGTTAATTTCAGGATACATATATACCTCTTAATTTAGCAATATATCAGAGTTTAGATATGTTATTCAGCACCAACAATGACATCATATATATCAAACTTTAAAAAAATTCAAGCCAATACCTTAAAATAATTCAAAGATTATATAGGGAACATTTATCTTAAAAACAAAGAGCTAGTTACCAAAATAAAAAGACAAAGGAAGATTCGAAGTTAAAACTATAAAACTTCAAAGACAAATGAAATTTTCACAAACACATTCATCCACGACCAAGCAAATAATCGTTGTTTTGGATTTTTTTTTTTTTTAGGTGAAGAGCCAAAGTGCATGCAATGTAAAATAATGCCTTTTAGTTTTCTTATGAGGCGCATTGTCATAGAAAAAATTATAAAGCTTGTTAAGTCTCCATAGAAAGGTAAATATATAAATTTTGAATCTTAATATAGAATTATTTAAATATTTTATTATTAATAATCTCTTTTTTCGACATATGTCCATTTCTACCGTAAAAGTCTTGAGGTCATTAAAAATAAATTTTTTAACTTTAAATTTATAGATTTTAAATTAAAAAAATAAAATTATATTTCACAAGAGATCGATGGATTAAATATGAACTTAAAAATAATACTAAAATAAAAAAAAAAAGATTTAAAAATTTAGAAAGAGTGCACAAATAAAATTGTAATAAACAAAAAACAACAATGAATTAAAATTTGTAGAAGCATAGTGAATTGAACTCTAGTCAATGCATCCTTGCATATTGGTTGATCAAACTAATCATTGAACACCAAGGAAGATACACTACAAGAAATTTGGTTATTAGCTATGGTCAAAAGCCTACATAACGCCCAAAAAGCCAATGCTAATTTTGAGTCCACACTAATTATCATTGACCAAACTGATGCAAAGTCACTACTAATATCGACAATTTGAGTCTGAATAGTTGACGCTAGCATTAGTGTTGGCAAAAAGCCAACGCTAATCTTAATGTGTGCTCGGTTGACGCAAAGTAGTGGCAAAAGCAAAAAATAATTTATTATTATATGAGTGCAATAAAAGAAATATAATACACATGAAAAAATGTGTAATAAAAGGTGTCATGGAAAAAATGTAAAATAACAATGTGAATATAAGCAAATCAATGACAGTAGTGGCGATGATCTGAAGAGGAGCGCTCATCGAGTGTCTAATTGTCGAGGTTATCGTTGTAATTCGGATAGGCACAACCAGACTCGCACAAGTATAACCACTACCGGACTAGCTGTCATCATTTGTTCCATGGTAGTCCGTAGGGACTGCAACAACTCTCATACCTCAGCTGCCTCCAAAAGAGCTACAGCTGCATGCTATGCGGCTCTAGTTGCTATTAGAAGGTGCCCGAGACTCTTGAGTGAGTGACATAGAACCTAGCAACTCTAGTTATAAGTTTATATTTGATGTCAAAATGTCCTCAAATAATATTAAAAAAATTAATAAATAATCAGTTGATAGCAATTTATTTGACAAGTACTAAAAAATATTTACTCTACAATTAATTAAACAAATGGAACTGTGAAAGCTAGATAAGAAGCTATGACAGCCCATATATATGCAGCCGTAAAATTATGGCTCATGCCATGGCATGTCTACTTATTCAACGATCTATCCCACTAAAAGGAAGAGTTATGTCATTTCTACGTATATTTGTGTCAAAAATAAATTTGTTATTTTTTTTTATTTAATATAGTGTCTGACTTATTATGATTAATCTAAATGTTATAAAATAATAATATCTATTAAGATATCTTAGTTATTTAGATAAGTTATGATAAGTGAGATACTATACGAGATAAAAAATTTATTCTTATTTAAATATTCACGATTTATATTTTTTTCTTTATATTTCTTTTATTTTTTTACTCTTATTTTTATATTTATAATTTTATTTTATAAATAATTATAAAATATACGTACACAAAAAATTATGTAACTATTTTAAATTTTTTTATCATAAAAATAAATAAATAATAAAAATAAAATATTTATTTTAATTATTTAAACTTAAAATCATCAATTTAATCCTCACACTTCAAGTTTATTAATTTAGTCATTTATACTTAAAAATTTTATTAATTTTATTCTCACCACTTAAACTTAATAATTTAATCCCTTACATTTTAAATTTATATCAATTTTATTATTTAAATTTATCAATATAGCCTCAATATACTAGTCAAAATTATATAAATTTTGAAGCATAAGAAATTACATTAATTAAAATTTTAAGTATGAAAGATTAAAATCAGTATTTATTTTTAAAAAATTATCTAAAATAGCTTATCTTCCTCGTTGGGATTTAGAGACCTTATTTATTAGAATGAGTTGGAATTTAGAGACATTATTTAATAGAATGAATACTATAAGTGTACCTATAACTTTACACTTATTTTTATATTTTTTATTTTTATTTTATTATTTCATTGTTTATAATTTAACTAAATCTTAAATTTAAATCTTAAATATATACAAAACCTTAAAACTTCAAACTAAAATCTATATATTATTAAATGCCTTTAACAATTTTTATTAATTGCATAAAAATCATTAATTATTCATTGATATGATTAATAAGAACATACTTAATAAATAATTAATATTTATCATTAACCAATAGTAGTAAGGCATTTAATAAGGTGCAAATTCTTGACTAAGGGCTAAGGTTAGCATTTCCTGTTATATTATGGGTCTTTCTAATTTATGTAACATGTACATAAGATAAGCAATAAATAAGTACATTAAATAAGAGAGATAATAGACAAAACTCATTCAATTTTTATCTCTTCCCTCACATTTTAAAAGTTACATTATTTCTCTCATTAATTATAAATCAAACATTCTAAACTTTAAATAAATCCAAAGCCTAACTTTAAATCCTAAAAAATCAAGCTTCAAACCCTAAAACTATAATCCTTATATCTTAAACTTTGAACCTACAAGCTTAAAATCTAAACTCTAAAACCTTAAACCATAATAAAACCTTAAATTACCATAAACCATAATAAAACCCTAAACCTTAAACTCTAAAAATTATGAACCATAAACTTTAATACAAAATCTAAATTTTACTCCAAACCTTAAATTATAAATCTTAAATCTTAAACCATAAATTTTAAACTTTAATGTTAGCTCTATCCGAAAAATCTAAAATCTTAAAACATAAGCTCTAAACTTTAAATTTTAATCCCTAAATTAGTAAGATAAATAAAATGTAATTAATACAATTAATTAATAGGAGAGAGAAAAAAATTAATAATAAGTGTGAGAAAAAAAAGAAGAGAGAATTTAATTGAAATTTTAATGCACATCATTTTCAATAAAAATTGTCTAATTTAAAAGTGTGATCCTTAACTTATGCGTGTTGTGTATACTTCGTCTGATATTGAATATAGAACATACTTAACTAATTTATGTTTCTTAAAATAAATTATGTCTAGTTTTTACAAAAAAAATACCATATATTTTTTATCTTATCCTTATTTGTTACAATAATTAAACAATTTATTTTAATTTCTCTAGACTGATTAAAAATAATAAGGATATCATATTACATATTCTCCATACTCTATTGTGCTTATTCCTTATATACAACAACTAATATAAAATAACAAATATGGAATATTTTTATTCTTTCAGCATATCATTTTATAAAATACACTAAAATTTTCTTCTAGAAGCTACTCTATATTTAGGACCGAAAGGAGTAGGTTAGAAAACCTTATATTATATACTTACTATTCCTTCAATTCCATAATTTGTGTTGTTTAAGTTTTTCTCACGTGTATTAAGAAATCATTAATATATTTAAAATTTATATCAATTTGACTAAATTACTCTTATTTAATTTCTTCACCATTAAGTTTCTTTGTCTTATTCCATTTGTTTCATAGTATAGGATCCCTCCTAAAAGTTTTAGGTGTTTCTTAATATAAGACTATTTACAAAGTTTAAATCTATTTATTATTATTTTTTCATGTTTACCTCTAATTAGTTTTTTTTTTCAATTCTCATATTTTAATTAATGTGAAAATTAAAGTGCTACCGCAGTAATCAATTAGAGTCCAACATTAAATAAGAGTATATTTAAAATATTTTATTTTATTTTAAAAAACTTAAAAATTTTGATTATTTTTCTGCCATATAACATAGAATAGAAAAGTATTACATAAGAGTAAAAAAAAAATTGACAAAGCTTTGTAATTTTAAAATAACACATTTAAAAAAAAATAGCAAAGAACATTGAGCCTTTTTGCGCACTTTTCTTAATTTTTAACACGTGCCCTCTCTAACGTGCACATCCCATTCATTTGCTTACACGTGGTCTCCATTTTTTTGTTTAACTTGTTTATTGTTTAAGCTATTCTAGCTGTTGCACGATAGGAAGTTGGTTTGAATCTTAAATTACCTTTCTTTTCTCACCCCTGCACACACAGATTTTCTCACTTTTCCCCTTCAAACCAGCATTTTCTCACCTTCTTATCACTTTCGCTCTTTGTTTCTGGAACAATTTTTACACCTTTGTTCTCTTGGAGATTTGGGGTTTATAAAAATTGTTTACTTTTGGCTCGATGATGAAGGATAACTTCACCACGTAGATAGCATTTTGCCATTCTTTGAAGCTCTCATTCAAGTGTTCATGTCTCTGCTGTTTTTGCACTAGTAGCTGCTTTTTGGTTTCTGATTTGGAAACTTTCTCAGCTACACCCAAAAGGATTCTGCAACAACCTCAACTTTCGTTTTGTTTTCTTCAAATCCGAATCAACAAAAACGAATGACTCTTAATAACTGATACTTTCTTAATCAAGTTTCAAGCTATTAATTTTCAAGTATCTTTCAAATCCTAATCATTAATTCAATTTTCCTTTCATTATATTGCTTCTAAATCATGGATTTTATTTAAAGTTGATCAGATTGAATTTCTGAAATTTTTTCATTGCGTTGATGATTATATAAAAGGATTTTTCCATAAAGCTACGAAATTTCAATCAAATTCTGCCCCAGGTTAATGATCTATAAACTTTGAAAAAGAAAATTATTTATATCACATCCAATCATACTCTCAAACTCAAGGGATGTTGTATCATCAAAACATAGGAATGATATATTACATTAAACCTTGACGTCAAGAAATTCAGTGATCTCTCCCTCGCTTCCTGTGAGGCTTGTAACCTCGCAATCCTCATCGAGGTCAAACTCCATATTCTCCCACACATCCAATTCGTCAGTGGATATGAGGCTTGACTCCTCACCTCCGAGGTCAAACTCTATATTCACCCATCCATCCGATTCTTTTATGAATTGCACCAAAGGGTTGAAATCAGAACGGCCAATTGCCAGAGTAATCTGCATATGCCAAAGCAGTTTCTCCAAGTGATTGCGAACTTGGTCGGAGAAATTCTTCGGCATATCTTGGAAAGATGGCCCTGTAAACAGCTCAACAACCCTGCTCATTTGACTCAAGGCAAAGGCCAAAACTTTTCCAGCACTTGGGTCTTTGTGCGGGAACAGACGCATCTTGGAAGAGATTTCTGACCTTCTTTTAATAGAAATAGATTGACCCGAGTCCAAAAACAAATCAGCGACTTCTTCTACATCTTCCACCACGTCCAGGATCCGGGAAATTGCTCCTTCCAGTGCATCATTACCATTCCGTCTCCAGTCAGTATCGCCGGACAGAAGTTCCCTTGCCTTTTCAAACTCAAGTGCCAATTCAAATAGATGCTGTGATATTTCCTGCTCGGATACCTCTCTGGTCAATTTCTTCAACTTTTTATGCAGAATAGCAGCCCGTTCAGCCATAGATCTCTCTCTGCAAAGAGCTGTGAAACACAGATTAGTCTGGATAGAATGCATGGAAAAATAAAATCTGCTGAAGCTTACTATGTGTTACTGCATTTTCTATTGGTCAAAAAAAAATTAACCAAGAAATATTTCTTCCCTTAATGAAAGGAAACATCAATCCAAAAACAAAACTCCACAAACATCACAATTTCAATGAGTCTCGAACGAAAAGATAAAAATGATGATTGAAGCACAGAAAAACCATGTGCAGTAAGAAAAAGAATATAACCAATAGTATTCAAGCATATACATGATAAGAGAGGTGGTCTATTTAGGAAGCTGCGTGAACAAAACAACCAAAATCAAAATGACAGCCCATTAAAGTATCTTAAAAACAATCTCAATCTAATAAACATGTGAACCCAAATTAAAAGAAAAATTGAAAGTCTTACTCCGAAAAACATCAAACTCAGTTTAATCAATCAGTTACTTTAACTCCAACACACACGTTAAAACAGAAGGAAAAGAAACATACACCTGCAGAGCATAAGCACAGGCAGGAGAGAGAGAGGGGGGGGGGCGGCAATGTTCTCATTATAAACAACCAAATGTGGGATGCATCATCAAGACACATAATCCAATGACCAGATAATGATGAACCGAAAACAAAGAATCAATGAAGCACCAAAAACCAGCACAGATACATGACCCAAGCAAACAAAATAATACCCAATCAAACTTGGAAACATTACCAGCTAACCAGATGAGTCCAACAAAGAATACAGCTAAAATAAAATTCCCAAATCCAGAAGCTAACAGGATCACACCAAATAACTCCATGTAGAACCAATAAGCACACTACGCCAATCCCAAGTCAGCCATGAGCTGATGAACAGGATCCACAGATACCACAGAGATAACCACGGTAACAGGAGAACAACATTTATAGCACCATAAGACCAATCAGAATAGCGGCTGTATCCGGTTCAAGTGGTTCAACAAAACAAATGCCCAACAGCAAAATCAAAATCATCTAAACCCCTAACCCAGTTCATTGCAGAACAGATCACATCAAGTTAAAATCAAAGGACATTCGGAGCAATGAATCCCCCAAAATAATGTCTCAGTTCACACAAAGAAGAAAAATGATAAAATGGCATTCAAGAAATACCCAGTCAACATTCTATGAAAATTAGTTGACCGGTCTATTCAAGTAATCAAATTCCATACAAAAGAAATCCAACACAGAATCTAAATCCAACATTCATCAAACATCTTATAAGCAAACCAGATAATCCCCAATCGTCATGTATAAGCAAAATAGTGGACCCGTACCAATCCCATCAATCAAGAAATATGAACACAAAGCAACTCAAATTATTTCCAACAACACCATCATAAATTTATGATCCCCGACCCACAAATTGAAACACGATGGAGAGAAAAACAGAGACCCAAAGAAGATAATTCAACTAAGCACTTAAGTCACAGACTCATATTCCCTGACAAACAATCACCAAATGTAGAAGAAGCAGTGACGGAACAATGTTCCCTTATAAAGGGCTGTTGCCCCCCTACTTAGAAAGGAATTCTTATTACATATAATTGATATAAATATATTCGTCCCCCAAGGAATTTGGAAGCTATTAGATTGTTTTCTGGGAGTAACATGGCAACTCAAAGAACTCTTTCTTTATTCTTTAATGATATTACTTGGAAGCTATTAAAATAGACTATGATGCAAAGAAATTAAGGAAGAGTTATATCAAATCACGCCAACATCATAATCTCTATGACTGAAATGAAGTGCATCCTTTATATATATATATATATAGAGAGAGAGAGAGAGGAAAACAGAATCAGAAAAAGAATATAACAAATAGTATCAAGTGTATATATGATAAGAGAAGCAGTACCTCCCATTAAGTGAACCCAAATTAAATAAAACCTAATTCAAAGGCTTATCTCCAATACCCAATACCTATAACTTACCTCCCAAAAAACATCAAACCTCAGTTTGAAAAAAGAAAACAACCTTACACCTACAGAGCATGAGCACGGACAGGGAGACAACAATGTTCTCATTATAAACAACTAAACTTGGGACATCTAGTATATTCCAATACCAATCTATTGTTAGTGTCAATTATATTAGAAATCTCAAAAAAAAAAAAAAGCAAAATTCTTTATAATTCATCTAAAAGAAAAATACCCATAAGAACAAACAGTTGAATATCTAAACTTTAATTCAACCCAACAAAATAATTTAAAGAGAATATAAAACATCAAATCAAATGATATTGTTAATTCAATTTTTAAAATTAAAAAAAGAAAACTCCTTTTTATTCCTTTACACTAACTTCGTAGACAAGTACTCTTGACACTTTAAGTTTCTTAATTTAAACCCTAGAACTTTAAACGTTTACCAAATCGAACCTCTATCCACCTCCGTCACTTCCCACTAACAGTTTTCGCCTATGTGATACGTTAAGTACTGACGTGGCCGTTAATAGGTGATATGACCAGTATGAGTTATCTGATGTAGCCACATTAGCTCCAAAACGGCGTCATCATTTCAGCACATCACAACTTTTTTCTTTTTTCTTTTTTCTTTTTCTCCCTTCTCTTCCATTTGGGTTCTTGGTCTTTTCTGCCATGGAGACCAGACCCATCAATGCTGGAAATGGGAAAAAGGTGAAGCCTTTGTAGAAAAAACCTAAATGGGTTTAGCACATCACAGCTTTTTTTTTCCCCCCCTTCTCTTCCATTTGGGTTCTTGGTATTTTTTGTGAGAGATCTGGGATTATATGTTACTTGGAACAATTTGTTCATTCGAGCTTGTGCTCACCCATTTGTAACCTTTCTATACTACGTGATTTGAGTAAAATCATGACTATTCATGAGGAAGAAGTCAAGTTTGCTATGTTTGGTGTGGATCTAGTCTAGACATGTTATTCTCTCTATCTCTATTTAGATTCATCTATTTATCTTTATTGTTGAGTTATTTCATTAAGCATTAAACTATTCAACTAAACTGTTAATTTAAGCTCTTTTGATAACTTTGGATTATTGTTGAAATTAATTATTTGTAAAGTATCTGAATTAAATGTTTCTAAAACTAAATAATTATATTTTTAAAACAATCCTATTCACTCCTCTTTATTACTTACTTGCTACGCTCACGAAAGCTAAATGTAAGATTCTTTTACTTATATAGTAAGTTCTATGGATTTCAACAGTTGCAATGTAAGTTGACAATGAGTCTTGTAAAACAATATCTTCCGCTTACATTAAAAAAGTAGATTTCTTGAGACACAGTGAACAAACTTTAGTGGCAAATTTATTTAAGATTAAGTTATATGATATTATCATCTCAAGTCTAGGCCATTTTACACACATTCTGTTTCAAACTCTTAATGTTGTAAATGGTTAACGTAAAGTGTGTGTTAACGTAAATGACAAATAGATCATTCTCAAGTATTAGTGTAATGAAGGTTTGTTCTTTGCTCTTTAATGTCTACTTTTTTTTTTTTTTCTTTTAATTAGGTGATTAAGCGAAAGATATCAAGTTATTATACCAGTCATGTAAAGAGATTTATTTTATTGATAAAAGATTTTACATTGAATTTTTAATATGTATGCTTATAAAATAATTAAATTAAAATTATTTTTCCCCCGTTTTAGAATTATCTTCCTTTCGGATAAAAGTAATTTTCGGCCACTTCTACAAGAATTTTAAAATTTTCATGACATTTTCTTTTAAAGAGTCTCACCAACTCTCTCTCTAGATCTTCCTTCAAAATTTCTCTGCTTAAGTAATGAGATTTTCCACGAGAGTTATTCTCTCACTAACGTTTTTGCAAGAAAGACTAATTCTCTGAATTTCTTTCTATTTGTTCCGAAAGAAAACTACAATCAGACCAGGAAACGTCAACTAACTTTGCTTCATTTGGTCCGTTGGGTTCATTCAACATTCCAAATCTTGCCACGTGTCTCACACATTTCTTTTATTTTTTTAATATAAGAACCATATCTAAGCGAGCTGCGAGTGTGGCAGTAAACCAACGGGAGTCCCAGATGGCCATCATCGCCGGCGGCACTAAGATCACTGGCACGTTGTTCGGTTACCGGAAGGGGCGGGTTTCCATTTCATTGCAAGAGAAGCCGAGGTCTTTTCTTCTGGCCCCAGTGGGTATTTACGGAAAGTCTCACCTCTTTACCTTAAGCTTCACCTGCTATCTCGTTCAACCAGAAATATAGTAGCGACCAGTGGCGAAGCTTTCAGTAAAATCGTAGTTTCAATATGACTCTGCAAAGATACCTATTATTGTGTTCAATCTCCCTTTTATTTCTGGTATTACCACCACCATTACAAAGTTGGCTTCTGACATTTCTTTCTCCCTCTACACTAATTCCTCATCTAGTCGATTTTTCAAGCTTTCAGTAACGGTGCAGTGCATTTTGAGGCATACTCACCTTGTAAAAACGAAATTGGAAATGGTTTTGTAGGTGGTGGGGATTCTTCAATGTCGATATCGGTTTGGCTCAAAAGTTCAAATTGGAGCTTTTTTCTTTTAAAAATGTGGGACATGTGGTGAGATCATAAATGTTAGATGAATCTGACGGACAAAATGAATCCAAAGTTAGGTGACGTTTCCTACTATATCGTGACTTGATCCTGATCTAATTTTCTTGTAGTTTGAGCTGCATCAAATGGCTACATAATAATAAGTCCTAATAATACTTGTTTTTTTTATGTAAAGACATAGATAGATTCAGATATTGATAAGATAGATAGATAGATTGAGATATTAATAAATAATTTATATTAAGGCATACTTTAATCTTATAAGCTCTTAAGTATATTTCATTTGAAGATTTTTTTTTTACCAGAATAAGAAAAAAAAAAAAGCAAAAGAGAAAAAAAGAAAAAGGAAACACTAGCCTTAGCAAATGTAGACACTGTCTAATTTTTGTGGTGGGTACGTACTCTCGATCTATTCATGACGTTTTTGAATTCCAATTTTTTTCTAAGTACAAAATCTAACCAGCGATGTGAGACGTGAATTTTAACTCGAGCTCAGGTGCCACACAAAATACAAAATCTAAGTAAAAAAGCTAACCCTATGTGCCTTGTTTTGGTGAGCTTCCACTTTTATTTAGTCCAATTTTGTAACATCTCCTAATTGCATCACCTAATTGAACCATATATATAATTTTATGTGCATCATCCATATTTATATGCATGTTCAAAGCACTCCCTAATTGAATCTCTTGAATTGAATAGCTTATATGCATGTGATTATATTAGTTATGTTTTACAACTTCATGTGAATAAACATGTGTGCATGTTTATGGTAAGTAGGAATTAAATACTTGCATGAATATGTGTAATTAAAATTTATGTTATTTCATTCATAAAAACTAAATTTAATAAGATTTTTATAAGTGGTGGCACATCCATAAATAACCAAAAGTAAGAACAATTAGTTTAAATGGAATGAGGGAACTAGTGGCGCTAGACGGACCTAGTCCTAAAGGAACCAAGAAGGCAACAGCTGCCTCTCCAAGGACTCACGTACCCATCAGCAAATTGGCTTCCAAAAGTTTGTAATTGTTGGTCAAACAATCCACCAATAGGAGCATGTCACTAGTAGCCATACAACTATGTAAAATCATGATATTTATGAGACAATTAAATACAATAAAAGGGTTAGAATAAAAGAAAAAAAAAATTAGAGGACTCTAGAGAAAGGAAAGTCAGCAAGTGGGAGCTGAAGAGGGGAGAAAAGAAAAACAAAAAGAGAAAGGAAGAAGGAGGAAACCGTGAAAGAGAGAAGAGAAGAAACAAAAGAGGAAAAGAGCTTGTCTTGTGTGTTGCAGCCTCATCCACTTGAATAACCCATTAGAGAGCATCAAATAGAAGGAGAAGCTGCTATAAAGATCATAGAAGAGAAGGTTAGGAGTTGTACAAGGAGGAACTAAAGATACAAGGTAGTTGGTTTAATTCAAGCATAGGTTATGTGGTTTCTTTGTATGCTGAAATTTCTATACTTTTGCTATTGCTAATTCTTGTCACATATGTACTATGATTTAATGTCATTTTTGTGTGTGTTAATGGACGCTGGATTGCTATTCTTATGATGGTTTAGTGCCATATATGTTCTGCCATAAAAAGAAGCATGCAAACTCACAAAGTGTTATGAGAAGAGTATGAAAAAAGTTGTGTAACCATAGGATATGGGGTATGCCAAATGAATCCAAAAAGTGGCATTTATGGACTGAATGATGTACGAATACCTCATACGGGTAAGTAGTGCCAATTATGTATGCTGTCCATAAAGACCCCTATACTTGGTTATGCCTCTTTCTTTGTAATTTCTTCTAATCACTTTCAATTATGTCATCCTTTAACCTTGTTGAATGACCTAACTACTGAGAAATCAATGGTTTCTCATATTATTAGTGTTAATAATTTTATACAAGTGACAAGCTAAAAGAGGTAACTCAAGATTAAATATGGATGCTGGCTGTTTTCTGTTATGATTAGAACTGATCCTTGTGTAATGAATTTTTGAGGATTATATGATGTAAATTGAATCATATCTAGAGCACTTTGAAGTGGATACTTGTCTCTTGTATATTGTATACTTATGTGAATTCTAATAATAACAAATTTTAGACTAGTACACCTTGTGCTGGAACTCTGTTTTCTGGACAGTTTGAAATAATAAATTATTAGTACTTTCAAATCACGAGATAATTATATAAAATTATTTTCTGAAACTCATGAAACATTTTAATTCATGCGTACAAATTTTTAGAATTTTTGGCTTAGCCAATTGATACAGAAAATTCTTCAAAATTACACCTCATGATTTTATCGATAAACAGGACAGTTTTCATTCTTTGCTTAGTTGACCTATCAAACCGACAAAATTTTGTACAAAACTTTTTCCACCTACTCTGGATACATTAAACTTGAATTCTGGAGATTTTCATAATTTTTGGATATTTATACACCATGTTTCCATATTAAGGAAAAACAGGGCAGCAAGCAGTCAAAGCCTGAAAGCGACACACTTGAAGCCAAAACTTTTTATTTTCAATTTCCTTAGTGAATTGATATCAATGGAAGGTGTTTTCATAAATTTGAAAGTTAAAATTGGGTGTTACATTTTTGGTATCAGAGCACAAGGTTTAGGGACCATTACTTGAGGAAAAACTTGAAAGAGTTGTTGTGTGGTTATTCTTTCCTTGATGCTTGTAATGCAACTTGGGATGTTATGACATGCATTGTTGTGTATATGTTTATGTGGTTTCCTCTTGATTGAAAGATTTGTGATGTTGATTATGAGTTGTTTATTAAAAGTTCTTAAGATGGATGAACTTATAGGCCATGGTATTTAGTAAATAACATGGGCATAGGAGGATTTAGTAAGAGGGGAATTTTCTAGTGGCATAAGTAATAATCGAATTTCTTGTGTGCCCAGGAATAAAAATGCCTGCTTCTAGAGAGAGTACCTCCTCTGATTCTGTAAGAGAACTTGCTAGAGTAGTTGAGGGACTGGTTTCAAACCAAGCTGCCACTACTCAATTACTTCAGCAACTCTTGCAAGGAAACCATTAAACTAATGGGGGTGAGAGTGTCAATCAGCAAGGGAATCAACTTAATAGGTTGATGACCCAATTTAGAAAGGCAAATCCCCCATCCTTCTTTGGAGGAGTTGACCGGATAGAGCTGAAAAATGATTAACTCAAATCCAGAAAATATTAAGCATCTTTGAATGTATTAGTGAACAAAAGGTGATAATGGCTACATACATATTTGAAGGGGAAGCAGAATATTAGTGGAGAGGAACTAAGATGCTACTGGAGAACAAGGGAGAAGTGATAGATTGGGAAAGATTTGAAGCAGCTTATATGGAAAAGTATTTTCTGGAGAACATTAGAATTCAGAAAGAGACCGAATTTCTTACCTTGCAACAAGGAGATATGACCGTGGCACAATACAGAGCTAAATTTGAGAAGTTAGCTAAATTCTCTAAATATGCTAAAGAGAATATGAATGAAGAATGGAAGTGCATTCATTTGCAAAGGGGGTTGAAGTCGGAACTAAAAGACAGGGTGGCTGTCCTAGAGATTAGGGAATATCCCAATTTAGTTAATATGCTTGGGATAGTTGAAGAAAATTATAATGCCTGCTGGGTGGAGATGAGAAAGAGAACTGAAAAGAGGAGCCAACTTCCCTTTGATAGGAGTAAAACTAAAGGGAAAAGGCCAAAGATTCCCAAGGCTCCACAACCTTCTATCACTTCCAAGGGTAATCAACCCTTGGTGGAGCTGGGAAACTATCCAACATGTGGCAAGAACCATGGGAGCAGACCTTGTAGAGTTGGAACCGGATTATGCTATACTTATGGCAAGCCCGGTCACATAGCTAAGTATTGCTCCTACAAGAAAAATAATGAAAAGACTTCAAAGCCTCAGCGCCAAGGAAGGGTGTTTGCTCTCACCCAAAAGGAAGCATCTGAATCCCCTAACCTGATTACAGGTATGATTGCCCTGAATGATTCTACTGTGAATGCAATGTTTGATTCTGGTGCATCTCATTCTTTTGTTTCTTATACATGTGCAAGATGTCTGGGTATAAATGTGTTTGAATTACCATATAACTTATGTGTTTCTACCCCGACTAGTAATTTTGTAAATGCCACCAAAGTTTGTTTAAATTGTAAAATCTAGTTTGGGGATACCTTTAGTACCTTGAATTTGGTATGTTTGCCTTTGGAAGGAATTGATGTAATTATTGGCATGAATTGGTTGTCCACCAATCATGCAATTTTAAATTGTTTCAATAAGACCATATCCTTACCCTTGAACCTACTCTCTTCTAAGCCAAATGAAGAGATCTCCCATTTAAATGCCATGCATCTTGAGGTGCGTGAATGTAAGGGATATATGATCTTCTTCTCCATTCAAGTGGGAATTAAAGAAAGTTTGGAAAGGATTCTAGTGGTTAAGGAATTTCCTGAAGTTTTTCCTAAGGATTTTAAAGGGCTGCCCCTAGATAGAGAAGTAGAGTTTGCCATAGATTTAGTACCTGGAGCTAAACCAGTATCTAAGACTCCTTATAGAATTAATGGAATTAAAGAAGCAAATAGAAGAACTACTGAACAAGGGGTTTATAAGATCAAGTGTTTCTCCTTAAGGAGCTTCAGTTTTATTTGTTAAGAAGAAAGATGGTAGCCTTAGGTTGTGTATAGACTATAGGCAATTAAATAAGATGACCATCAAGAACAAGTATCCCTTACCAAGAGTAGATGATCTCTTAGATCAATTAGAAGGAGCGTCAATATTTTCTAAGACTGATCTTAGGTCAAGATACCATCAATTAAAGGTTAAGGATATTGATGTACCTAAAACTGCTTTTTGGACTAGATATGGACATTATGAATTCCTTGTTATGCCTTTTGGATTGACTAATGCTCCTGCTGTATTTATGGATTATATGAATAGAATTTTTCGGCCATTTTTGGATAAATTTATTGTAGTATTTATAGATGATATATTAGTATATTCTAAATCTCCTCAAGAACATGAAAACATTTACGTATTGTACTCCAAATTCTTAAGGAAAAGGAATTATATGCTAAGCTTAGTAAGTGTGAGTTTTGGTTGACTGAAGTTACCTTTTTAGGCCATGTAGTGTCTAAAGAAGGTACATTAGTAGATCCCCATAAGGTTGAAGTCGTTTTAAGTTAGAAAAAGCCTGCAACCATCACGAAAGTTCGGAGTTTTCTAGGTCTGGCAGGTTATTACAGGAAGTTTATTCAAGGATTTTCACAAATTGCCCTACCCCTAACAAGATTGACTAGGAAAGATCATCCTTTTGAATGGACTAAAGTTTGTGAAAAGAGCTTCCAAGAATTAAAGACTAAGTTGACTTCTACTCCAGTACTAGTAATACCAAACCCTCACCAACTATTTACTGTATATAATGATGCTTCTAAGAAGGGGCTAGGATGTGTGCTTATGCAGCAATGAAAAGTAATAGCCTAAGCCTTGAGACAACTTAGACCACATGAGGAAAATTACCCCACACATGATTTAGAATTAGCAGCTGTGGTTTTTGCCCTTAAGATTTGGAGACATTACCTATATGGGGCAAAATTTGAGGTATATACAAATCATAAGAGTTTGAAATACTTGTTTGATAAAAAAGAATTAAACATGAGGCAAAGAAGATGGATTGAATTCCTTAAAGATTATGATATAACCTTGAAGTATCAACCAGGGAAAGCAAATGTAGTAGCGGATGCCCTTAGTAGGAAATCTTCCCATATTGCCTATCTGATGCTTAAGGAACACAAGTTATTAGAGGAAATAAGGGATTTAAACCTAGCTACTACGACATTTAACCTTGGATGCTTAATGATGAGTGAGATTAGGGTACATCAAAACCTGAAAGAAAAATTGACAGAAGTTTAACAATTCGACCCTTTTGCCCAAAGGATCAAAGACTAACTAAAAGCAGGCAATTTCAAGGAATTTACATTGAGTGATGAAGGGATATTGAAATTTAGAGATAGGACATATGTGCCCCCAAATGAGAACCTAAGGAGACAAATTCTTGAAGAAGCATATAAGAGTAAATATACAATTCATCCATAAATTGTTAAGATATATAAAGATTTAAAGAAGGATTTTTGGTGGCCAAAAATGAAAAAAAGACATAACGGAATTTGTAAATAAATATCTAGTGTGTCAACAAGTAAAAGTAGAACACCAAAAATCGACGGGACTGTTACAACCCTTGGAGGTACCTTTATGGAAATGGGATAGCATATCCATGGATTTTATACAAGGGTTGCCTCGAACTCCCTCTAGATATGATAGTATTTGGGTGGTAGTAGACAGATTAACTAAATCTACACACTTTTTGGCTGTAAAGACTAATGGGACAATAGATAGGTTAGCAAAACAATATATTAAGGAGATTGTAAGACTGCACGGGATCCCAAAATAGCATAGTTTCTGATAGAGATCCTAGATTTACATATAGATTTTGGAAATCTCTACAGAATGCATTGGGAACTAAATTAAATTTTAGCACAACATATCATCCGCAAAAAGATGGATAAACTGAAAGAACGATGCAAATTTTAGAAGATATGCTTAGGGCCTGTGTATTAGATTTTAAAGGAAATTGGAATGATTATCTCCCTTTAGCAAAATTTGCTTATAATAATAGTTATCATTCTAGTGTTCAAATGGCACCTTTTGAAGCTTTGTATGGAAGGAAATGTAGGTCCCTAATTTGTTGAATAGAATTAAAAGAAAGAAGTATGTTGGGACTGCATCTTGTAGATGAGACTAAAGAGCAAATTAAATTAATTATAAGTATGTTACAAATAGCCCAAAGTAGACAAAAGAGCTATGCGAATAAACGCAGAAAACCACTAGAATTCAAAGAAGGGGGTCATGTATTTCTTAAAGTCACACCCACCACAGGAGTGGGAAGATCTCTAAAGACCAAGAAACTACATCCCAGGTACATTAGCCCCTTCCAAATTTTGAACAGAATTGGTCATGTTGCTTACCAATTAGCACTTCCTTCGAACCTATCCTACCTTCATAATGTTTTCTATGTTTCTTAACTTAAAAAGTATTACCCAGACCCTTCATATGTAATAAGTCCTGAAAGAATAGTTTTGCAATACAACTTGCATTATATAGTAGAACCTGAAGAGATTCTGTATAGAAAATCTAAAAAGCTGAGGAAAAAGGAAATCCAATTAGTTAAAGTGCTATGGAAAGGTGCCACGGAGGAGGAAGCTACATGGAAGTAGAAGATCAAATGAAAACAGATTATCCTCACATCTTTGCTTAAGGTAAGCCAAATTTTGAGGACAAAATTTCTTTTAAGAGGGGGAGAATTGTAACATCCCCTAATTGCATCACCTAATGGAACCATATGTATAATTTTATGTGCATCATCCATATTTATATACATGTTCAAAGAACTCCCTAATTGAACCTCTTGAATTGAATAGCTTATATGCATGTGATTATATTAATTACGTTTACAACTTCATGTGAACAAGCATATGTGCATATTTATGGCAAGTAGGAATTGAATACTTGCATGAATATGCGTAATTAAAATTTGTTATTTCATTCATAAAAACTAAATTTAATAAGATTTTTAAAAGTGGTGGAACATCCATAAATAACCAAAAGTAGGAACAATTAGTTTAAATGGAATGAGGGAACTAGTGGCACTAGAGGGACCTAGTCCTAAAGGAACCAAGAAGGCAACAGCTGCCTCTCCAAGGACTCACGCACCCATGAGCAAATTGGCTTACAAAAGTTTGCAATTGTTGGCCAAACAATCCACCAATAGGAGCATGCCACTAGTAGCCATACAACTCCATAAAATCATGATATTTATGAGACAATTAAATACAATAAAAGGGTTGGAATAAAAGAAAAAATAAATTAGAGGACTATAGAGAAAGGAAAGTCGGCAAGTGGGAGCTGAAGAGGGGAGAAAAGAAAAATAAAAAGAGAAAGGAAGAAGGAGGAAACCGTGAAAGAGAGAAGAGAAGAAACAAAAGAGGAGAAGAGCTTGTCTTTTGTGTTGCAGCCTCATCCACTTGAATAACCCATTAGAGAGCATCAAATAGAAGGAGAAGCTGCTATAAAGATCATAGAAGAGAAGGTTAGGAGTTGTACAAGGAGGAATTAAAGATACAAGGTAGTTGGTTTAATTCAAGCATAGGTTATGTGGTTTCTTTGTATGCTGAAATTTCTGTACTCTTGCTATTGCTAATTCTTGTCACATATGTACTATGATTTAATGTCATTTTTGTGTGTGTGAATGGATGCTGGATTGCTATTCTTATGATGGTTTAGTGCTATATATATGTTCTGCCATAAAAAGAAGCATGCAAACTCACAAAGTGTTATGAGAAGAGTATGAAGAAAGTTGTGTAACCATGGGATATGGGGTATGCCAAATGAATCCAAAAAGTGACATCTATGGACTGAATGATGTATGAATACCTCATAGGAGTAAGTAGTGCCAAAAAGAAAGCACTAAACAGACCTCACCCTATGAGCAAGAAATGGTGCAAGAAGGGAGCACCAAATCTATGTATGCTGTTCATAAAGACCCCTATACTTGGTTATGCCTCTTTCTTTGTAATTTCTTCTAATCACTTTCAATTATGTCATCCTTTAACCTTATTTGAATGAGGTAACTACTGAGAAATCATTGGTTTCTTATATTATTAGTGTTAATGATTTTATACAGGTGACAAGCTAAAAGAGGTAACTCAAGATTGAATATGGATACTGACTGTTTTCTGTTATGATTAGAACTGATCCTTGTGTAATGAATTTTTGAGGATTATATGATGTAAATTGAATCATATCTAGAGTACTTTGAAGTGGATACTTGTCTCTTGTATATTGTATACTTATGTGAATTCTAATAATAACAAATTTTAGACTAGTATACCTTGTGCTAGAACTCTGTTTTTTGGACAGTTTGAAACAATGAATTATTAGTACTTTTAAACCATGAGATAATTACATAAAATTATTTTTCAAAAGTCATGAAACACTATAATTCATGCATACAAATTTTCAGAATTTTTGGCTTAACCAATTGATACAGAAAATTCTTCAAAGTTACACCTCATGATTTTATCGGTAAACAGGACAGTTTTCATACTTTGCTTAATTGACCTATCAAACCAATGAAATTTTGTACAAAACTTTTTCCACCTACTCTGGATATATTAAACTTGAATTTTGGAGATTTTAATAATTTTTAGATATTTATACACCAAATTTCCATATTAAGGAAAAACAGGACAACAAGTAGTCAAAGCATGAAAGCTGTCCACTTAAAACCAAAACTTTTTATTTTCAATTTCCTTAGTGAATTGATATCAATGGAAGGTGTTTCATAAATTTGAAAGTTAAAATTGGGTGTTATAAATTTCAATTCCAATTTTTTTCTTTCATATATATACAATTTCCACTATTTATATAAATATACATACAAAATCATTTACCCATTATCATTATTGACTTTTTTTAATTCTGATGCTATGATTAAAATAAAGTTTAATTTTGAATAAAGATAAAGTTAAAGTTTAATTTTAAATAAAGATAAAATTAAAGTGTTATGATAATTTTTAAAAATTAATAAATCAAAATTAATTTTAACAATTTTTTAATTAGTAAGACCTTACAACACAAAATTTTCCTTTAAATAATTAATGAGATGCGTTAGACCTATATATATATATATAATCATTTTTGCACATGTTTTTGTATATTGTTATTTTTATTTATAATTTTATCATTATAAATATACTAGAACTCTATACACATGATATACACGCAAAGTGGTGTATGCACAACTTTTCAATAATTGATGTAGGGCATGATCAAATGGTGAGATGGGTCACTTTATCATCATCGAGTCAACAAATGCCAGCTATTTAAAACATGTTCAAGCTACACCATATCTTCAGAAATATATTAAATATTTTTTTATATTTAACAAATATTCATAATACACATATATGAAAAAAGCTTAAATAGGAACAAATGTGAACAAGTACAAGAAAAAAAAAAAAGGAGTAAGAACAAAATTTAGCATGTAATTTTAAATTATTTTCTAAAATCATCTTTTAATATGATCAATTAAGTTAGTTTATAAAATAAAATGTATAAATTTAAATAATACATTTGAATTATTTTTAAAACAATCTAAGATTAATATTATATATTTTAATTATTTTAATTTTGGTAAGTTATATATGAATTTTTTATATTATATATATTAATTGAGTTTATATTTATATTATATAAAATTGTATCTTATACGTTATAATTTTATTTTAAAAATATTTTAAAATTTTCAATTCAACACCGACAACTTAATAAATAGATAGTCTTTCTGTGTCAATATTTGGTATAATTTTTAAAATTGTTCATAACCACAGGCCCAAATGCAATCATTTCAGCCCGACATGAGGCTCATACCCAAAGTCAAACCCACCATAATATATATACCCAAAAAGGACCATCATCCTGGACAAGATAGAAAGAACAAACTTAATCTACTACACTGGTGCGGTGAGCGTGGACGGAGGAAGGTGATTTTCAAATTTAGTCGCATGCATGGTGTAACATCCCATTTTATTTGTCAAATTTATGAATACACCTTTCATTGATATCAGTTCATTAAGAAAATTGAAAATAAAAAGTTTGTTTCAAGTGGATAGCTTTTAGGCTTTGACTGCTTGCTGCCCTATTTTTACAAAATATGGAAACGTAGTATATAAATATCCAAAAATCATGAAAATCTCTAGAAATCAAGTTTAATGTATCCAAAGTAGGTGAAAAAAATTTTATACAAAATTTCATTGGTTAGATAGGTCAATTAAGCAAAGTATGAAAACTATCCTGTTTATCGATAAAATCATGAGATGTAACTTTGAAGAATTTTCTGTATCAATTGGCTGAGCCAAAAATTCTGAAAATTTGTATGCGTGAAGTATAGTGTTTCATGAGTTTATCTCATAATTTGAAGGTATTAATAATTCATGATCTCAAGCTGGCCAGAAAAACATAATTTCATCACAAGGTGTACTAGTCTATATTTATCATTTCTATGAGTCACATGAGTACATGATGTACATGAATTAAATGTCCATTATAAAGTGCTCTAGATATGATTCAAATTACATCACATAACCTCAAACATTTATTACATAAGGTCATCAATAATTACATGAAAAAAACAGCCAGCAACACAAGCTATTCTTGATTTACCTCTTTTGAATCTTTACCTGCATAAAATCACCACATTGATAATATGAGAAATCAAGGATTTTCCAGTAGTTAGTCCATCCAAACAAGGCTCAAGGATGCCATAAACTGAGGTTAATTCGAAGAAATTACAAAGAAAGAGGCATAACCAAGTTTAGGGATCATTATGGACATCATACATGGGTTGGTGCGCCCTTTTGGCACCACTGCTTGTTGAAGCATGATTAGTGCCCCCTTTTGGCACTAATCACCCATATGAAGCTTGTTTAGTGAGCCCTTTTGGCACTAATCATTCATTATATCCATAGATGCGACCTTTACTTTTATTTTTGGCACACCCCTACCTCAAGGTTACACAACTTTTTTCATACTCTTCTCATAACACTTTGTGAGTTTGCATACTTCTTTTTAGAGCAGAACACATATAGCACTAAACCATCATAAGAATAGCAATCCAACATCCATTCACACACATAAAAGGACATTAAATTATAGTACATAAGTGACAAGAATTAGCAACAGCAAGAGTGCAGAAATTTCAGCACACAAGTACACCATAACCTATGCTTGAATGAAACCAACTACCTTGTATCTCTAATTCCTCCTTGTACAACTCCTAACTTTCTCTTCTATGATCTTTATAGCAGCTTCTCCTTCTATTTGATGCTCTCTAATGGCTTATTCAAGTGGATGAGGCTGCAACACACAAAACAAGCTCTTCTCCTCTTTTGTTTCTTATCTTCTCTCTTTCATGCCTTCCTCCTTCTTCCTTTCTCTTTTTATTTTTCTTTTCTTCCCTCTTCAACTCCCACTTGCCGACTTTCCCCTTCTCTAGAGTCCTCTAATTTTTTTTTTATTCCAAGCCTTTTTATTGTATTTAATTGTCTCATAAATATCATGATTTTATAGAGTTATATGGCTACTAGTGGCATGCTCCTATTGGTGGATTGTTTGACCAACTAATGTAAACTTTTGGAAGCCAATTTGCTAATGGGTGCATGAGTCCTTCGAGAGGTAGCTGTTGCCTTCTTGGTTCCCTTAGGATTAGGTCCTTCTAGTGCCACTAATTTAGTATAGTTCCCTCATTTCATTTAAACTAGTTGTTTCCTACTTTTGGTTATTTATGGATGTGCCACCACTTATAAAAATCTTGTTCAATTTAGTCTTTATGAATGAAATAACATAATTTTAATTACACATGTTCATGCAAGTTATTCAATTCCTACTTGCCATAAACATGCACACATGCTTGTTTACATGAAGTTGTAAACATAACTAATATAATCACATGCATATAAGACATTCAATTCAAGAGGTTCAATTAGGGAATACTTTGAACATGCATATGAATATGAATGATGTACATAAAATCATACATATGGTTCAATTAGGTGATGCCATTAGGGGATGTTACACATGGCGAGCTTAGATCCTTCAACACCGCAGAATGAAACACTAAGGGCAACCAACTTCCCTCCCAGCATATCTGCACAACCGATAGCAGTCCTGGTAGCTGAACCAAGCGTCCCAGTTCCCCTCCCGAAAGCTCCAACATCCCAAGCCACTACTCCTTTAGCCGATATGAATCATACCCTGCTCACTACAATGTTGACGCATTTAGAAGACATGAGGAGAGAGGTCAAAGAGCTAAAACAACAACGAGAACACGACATGCAAGAGATCCATCGGTTGCATATGGAACGTGATCACACCTATACACCACCGACAATAGAAGCGATTGATGATTCCCTAGATTTCCCACTCACAAACTCCACATGCAGAGCCAGAAGCACCCAGTGTTGCAGAGTTCGCCCCCTCCGGCGGTGCACGCGATGCATCTACATTTCATGCAACATCCACCAAATCCAAACACCCTTTCACCCCCGAGATAATGTCTTTCCCCCTACCAACCCACTTCAAACAACCCACCCTGGACTCTTATGACGGTTTCACAGATCCAGTTGAACACATTTCTAGTTTTGAGAATGTCATGCTGATTTCGGGAGTTAGAGATCCGATAAAATGCCAGACTTTTCCGACCTCGCTATAAAAAGTGGCTTTACAATGGTTCAACGGCCTACCCCTAGGATCTATCCACAACTTTGACCAACTAGCGGAGCAGTTTGTTGCGCGATTTTTGACGAGTATAACTCTGCAAAAGACATCTGCTGTTCTCGTTACCCTACGACAAGAGGAATGTGAGTCTTTACGTTCGTATATTTAACGATTCACATCATTATCTTTGCAGATAAAAGACCTGAAGGATGAAGTGGCGATGCACATGCTCATAGCGGGACTCAAACGCGGACAATTTCGAGAGAATATAACCTTCAATCCTCCGAAAAATTTAAAGGGCCTCCTTAATCAAGCAGGAAGATGCATGAATTTGGAAGATGTAGAATTGGCCGCCTCAAAGACGAAGTGAAACCATGATTCACCATGTGAGCACGAAGGCAAGCCTCGATCTATACCACACTATAATCATTATTCTCCCCTTAACAAGCTAAGGTCACACATTCTCTGAGAGGTCTAGGCCCGAGATAACCAATTAGACTTATTGCGAATATCACCGCGGCACTGGACATGACACAGAGGATTGTCAAGCTCTATGGGATTTGATTGAAGACCTCATTAAATGAGGACAATTAAAGTAATTTAGACCACAGGCAGGTCCAGGTAGGCCGGGACCCCCGTGGGGTCAAAGGCAATATTCCCAAAGGCAGCGAGAGAGGTTTGAGGAGAGAATGCGAGATAGGTCTGAGGAGAGAATGCGGGAGAGCGAGAACAATGAAGACGGGCCTTCTGGTGAACCTTCCGATGTTATTAACACAATCTTCAGAGGGTTCTGGTCTGGAGGCACTTCAGCCTCCGAGCAGAAAAGACATTACATAGCAGGTAAAAGGCACTACCACCAGATACATAGTGTTGATTACGATCGACCAACGAAGTATTTGAAGCCAAACCCTCCAATAGTATTTACTAACGAAGATTACGGAGACATCTAAAGAGAACACGATGACCTGGTGGTTATTGAGACAATGATTGCTAATTTTCGAATGAAAAAGACGCTCATGGATCAGGGAAGCTCTGCTGAGATTCTCTTTCTGAAAGCATTTCAACAAATGGCTATAAACCGATCCGAGTTAACCTCCTACTAAGGTACATTAATTAGATTTGCAGGGCTCGAGACTCTAGTGACAGGCATTATATCCCTCCAGATTACATTCGACGAAGGGCTCGGACAGGTGACAAAAAAAGCTAACTTTTTGGTCGTGGAGTGCCATTCCCCGTATAACGCTATCCTCGGCAGACAAATTCTCAACCAGCTCAGGGCGTTGGTGTCCACCCGCCACTTGGCAATCAAATACCCGACCAATGAAGGAAAGGTAGGCACAATACGGGGAAATCAAATGAAAGCCAGGGAGTTGTATCGGAGAAGCTTGTCACTTGCACCTACCATCACAAGGAGAAAAACTTTACTAGACCCATCAACTTATATAGTGCAGCCTACTGAGGAAGGAGAGATTGTTGTAACTGATCTAGACGCCCGAGCAGATTTGGGGGAAGGACAACCTACCCCGATAGGTGAATTTGTAAAAAGTCTAGGTCGAAAAACCCGACCAAAGAGTGTGTATATCCACCCAGTTGTCTGAAGAACAACATCAACAACTACATGATTTGCTGAGATAGAATGATGAAGTTTTTGCGTGGTTGCTTCCGACATGACAGGTATTGACCCAAACTTCATTTCTCATAAATTATGCATTAGACTTGATGCCAAACCTATTATTCAAAAGAAAAGGTTATTTAGCCCGAAGAGACAAGCAACCATCAAAGAAGAAGTACAAAAATTGCTTAGGGCGGGGGTTTATTAGAGAAGTCTCATATTCGTCTTGGATATTTAACGTAGTCATGGTTAAGAAGTTTAATGGTAAATGGAGAATGTGTGTCGATTTCACTAATTTAAATAAAGCATGTCCAAAAGATCCTTACCCCTTACAGAACATAGATTGTCTAGTAGACCCAGCAGTAGGACACCAATTATTGAGCTTCATGGATGCATACTCAGGATACAATCAAATCAGAATAGATCCTCAGGATGAAGACAAAATCACATTCATAACCGATGAAGGGTGTTATTGCTACAAAGTAATGCCCTTTGGCCTAAAGAATGCTAGAGCTACGTACCAACAACTGATGGATAAAATGTTTAAAGACTAAATTGATAGGAACCTGGTGGTGTACGTCAATGATATCCTCACGAAATCCGTTGGTTTCGAACAACATCTAGCCAACTTAAACGAAACATTCCAAACTCTGAAGAGATATGGAACAAAGATCAGTCCTGAAAAATGTGCATTCGGTGCATCTACTGGAAAGTTCCTCGGTTTCCTCATAGCTCAAAGGGGAATTGAAGCAAACTCTGACAAATGTTAGGTCATTCGCATCATGCAACCCCCAAAAAATATCACCAAGGTGAGAAAACTAACTGGGCGAATAGCCGCGCTAACCCGCTTTATATCTTAGGCCGCACGATGATCCCTACCATTTTTCCCAGTGCTAAAAAAAGCCAGAGAATTTCAGTGGAACGATGAATGCCAACGAGCATTCGATTAACTCAAAGAATATTTGTCGTCACAGCCAATACTGGTAACACCCCGATCAGGGGACACGCTCTACATTTACCTATCAACCTATAACCAGGCCATTAGCTCTGTGCTAATAAGAGAAGAGAATGGAGTTCAAACTCTTATCTACTTCATAAGTAAAGCCCTGAGCAGCCTTGAGCTAAATTATCAGTGCATAAAGAAAGTCGCATACGCACTAGTACACTCTGCTCGTCGCTTTAAGGCCATATTTTTATGGACATGAAGTTGTTGTTCTAACAAACTAACCACTGAAACAAATTCTCCAAAAGCCCGACCTGTCGGGGCAAATGTTAGCCTGGCCAATAGAACTATTAGAGCATGGCATCATTTTTGCACCCAGGGGATCAATAACGGCACAAGCTTTAGCTGATTTTGTGGTGGAATTCACACCCAAAGAACAGGAACAATCGAAAATGATTAAAGACTTAACGTGGACGCTCTATGCAGATGGATTGTCCAACTAAGGAAGGTCGGGCGCGGGAATCATAATTGAAATGCCAGATGGTGTCACGATTGAATGCACCCTCAAATTCAATTTCCCGACAGTTAACAATCAAGTAGAGTACGAGGCTATGATTGTTGGCCTTACCATGGCTAAAGAAATGGGAGCCGACAAGCTTACTGTCAGAATGGACTCCAAACTCGTAGCAAGCAAAATCACAGGCACATATCAAGCAAAAGAGATATGCATGCAAAAATCCCTAGATCTGGTCAGAAATATTGTCAAGAAATTCCAAAGAGTAGAGATACAACATATCCCCAGAGAACAAAACACCCAGGCTGATATACTCTCCAAACTAGCGGGAAGCAGGTCAGTCCAGAACCAATACAAAAAACACTGAGCACACCAAGCATAACAGAGAATACTGACATTAATGTACTGACTCAACGTCCAATGAATGATTGGAGAACCCCTATTGAAAGGTACCTCCTCTTTGGCGAGCTACCTCAAGACAAGTCTGAAATAAGAAGGATAGCTTGGGTTTCTGTGGTTTATTGTATATATGGAGACGAGATATATATAAAAGGGTATTTCCAAACCTTGTTGAAGTATATAGGCCCCAACCAATCAACATATATACTACGAGAAGTTCACGAAGGTATATGCGGACATCACATTGGGGCACGGACCCTAGCCTCCAAAGTTATGAGGTTAGGATACTTTAGGCCAACTTTGAAAGAAGACTCCACAAAATTAGTGTGAGCATGCGATAAATGTCAAAAATTTGCCACAAACATACTAGTCCTGACTACGGAGCTCCACAACGTGGTCGAACCATGGCCTTTCTCGAAATAGGGACTTGATATCATGGGGCCCCTACCCCAAGCCACAGGGCAAATGCGCTTTGTTGTAATAGCCATTGATTATTTCTCTAAGTGAGTAGAAGCGTAACCGCTATCATTTATTTCCTTTAATTATATACAGAAATTTGTCATTAATTGCATACTCTCTAGGTCGAATATCCTCACACATGTTGATTATTAATCTTTTTCTCGTTTAAATACTCAAACTAACTTATATGATGCAAGTTCGGTGTCCCATACACCATAGTGGCGGACAACAGATGCCAATATGTAGACAGACGGTTTCAAACTTTTTGTGCCGAGCTAGGCATCAGACTAACTTTTGCATCCGTAGAACATCCACAGGCAAATGGACAGGTGGAAGCTATCAACAAGACTATTTTGTAGGGACTACAGAAAAGATTGAGTGATAGAAAGGGACTTTGGGCAGACGAATTGCCATGGATATTGTGGTCTTACCGAACTACCCTTCACACTACGATCGGTCACACTCCTTTCAACTTAACTTATAGGGCAGAAGCCATGATCCCAGTCGAAGTAGGAGAGCCAACATTAAGGAGGACCTCTTTCGATGAAGTAAGAAACAATATGGCGGAGGCACTGGATTTGTTAGAAGAAAAGAGGTTAAAAGTGTAAGAGCAAACCATAATGGCAAAAAGAGCCTTGTCGAAAAAATACAATCGAAGCGTACAATGCAGTTTCAAGTTGGCGATCTAATACTTCGATTTGTATCGCAAGCCAGAAAAAAACCATAAGAGAAAAAATTAGCGCCTACATGAGAGGGGCCATACGTCGTAACCGAGGCGTTAGATAAGGGTACATACAAAATAGCCCACATTCTAAGCAATGAACTGCCCAACACTTGGCACATTAGTAAGTTAAAAAAATATTATCCCGAGTTGTAAATTCAATTAGTCCTGACTAGTCGAAATTAAATGCAGTTTCTACCTTAGGCTTATATCTTAGATTACGTTGCATTGCACTTCCCACGACATAGTCAATGATGACAACATGGAAATAACGCTAGACGCTTACATAACTACAAGAAAACTGAAACGAAAGGCACACCGAGCTATGAAAGCCAAACACCGGGCTACCAAACATTATATTATAAAAACGTTTCAAAATGTACAAAACGGCCAAAATTGACACAAAAAGAAATTTACATAGCGCCATCCCCTTTCTCATCACCCAAGCCTATATCTAAATCCGAAAGCTCCAATGATATGTCTGGTTCTTCCTCGTCATCAGGGGTAACGATTGCACCATTCCGCACGACCTTCAGATAGCTCGTAGCTGCTACTAATTCCTCGTATGATGGCACCCCCGGACAAAGACTAACATGCTCCAAACAATTATTAAAACTATCATTTGAAGCATTCACTAATACATCGACAATTTTATTCTCAGCACGGGCAACAAGTCTTTTTCGGGAGGCGATAGCTCAGTCCCTTTGTTCCTTTCGGTGATTTGACAATGCGACTTGCTCTCGAACTAATATCTTTATTTTGGCCACGTTTTCCTCTGACTTTGACCTCAGAGTCCTTACTTCTTTCTCCAGAAAATTAGTGCGGTTTATTTTGGAGACCAAGTTGGAGTCCTTCTTGGCCAAATCACGTTCCAAGGTTTGCAGAGTCGCCGTTGCCTCGCCTAGTTGTCGCTCAAAAGACCGAGCTTTAGCGGATGATGCCTCCTCTTGACGACGAGCCCCTGTTAACTCTGACTCCATGAATTGTAATCGAGTGCCCGTTTTGACCCACTTCGAGACGATCAGGCTAACCTTGTGCTCAACCTCCGTTATTTTATGCTTGGCAGCATCAGCTATCGATCAGGCTTCCTGAAGCTCGGCCTCCAATTACTGAATCTTCTTTTTCGCTTCGGCTGTGTCATTCTCAGCTACCTCCTTAGCTGCTCGCAACCCGTCCGCTTCAATAGTCGACTGAAAGTTGCCCTTAGCCCAGTCATGAATTATATGAATCATCCCGTAATGTCGATGAATTGCCTACACTTGGTCCCCAAATTCTTTTGCAATTTGATACAGCATGGCCTCCGAACTGACTTCCCGGAATTCAGCAACCATAGCTTCAGGATCGAAGCCCAAAAGCAGTTCATTCTGCTGACATAATAACGAATATTAAGACCTGCACACAATGATATAGAATCAAGAGTTAACTTACCGATGGCTCGAAGCCGACCCCTCCCTGGGTCACGTCATCACCACCCCGAGCACTTGTACCACCCTGAGCGTTTTGCCCGGTTGTCCCCTCGGGCGTTTACCCATGTTGATTGGAACCTCGGGAGTCTCGTCTACTAAAGCAAAAATGGGCAGAGTAGGCAAACCTGCAAAGGTACGAGCACACTTAAAATTTCACAAAGAACGTGTGAACATCAAAGTATGAACGAATGGTTATTACCCTCGGGAGAACCAACGTAAGTGTGACTTGGACTAAGCCCCTCCGTCTCTTTTTTCTTCCCAATCTTCCTCACCAGAGGCGGGCACCACTCTTTATGCTCTTCATGGTGGCTCTGCTGGGTTGGCTCGAGTCCAGCCACTGGGGACAACTCCTTGGACTGCCCCCTCAGATCGGGAAAACTCCTAGCCTGAACATTGCTCGACATGTCGGGCTAGATAACCAGCTGCTCCAACCCTTGTCTCGCCTTTTTCTGAGAGACGTCCTTGAGTTGAGAGGAAGGTTCCCCCAAGTTCTTCTTCCTCTTTTTCAAACTGTCAGTTCGGCAGCCAACACGATCGATAAGTTTTTGCAAGTTCAGCATTGTCTTACGATCTGCAACAAAATCAAAATAAACTTGGACTAAGTGATAACTTAATTCAAAACACATAAGAAAAATTGGTACACACCGATATAATGAACTGCTCGATAAAAAGCCTCCTTCAGGTCGGTATATATCTTTGACTCCAACTCTTTTATAAGATATAGGGTGGCAGGACCAAGATCCGCCCTTTTAATTTCCTCAATCCTGCTGAATTCCCTTTTCCACCTCAATTAAAACCTCAGCTCCCCTGATTCATCCAAAAAGAATGAATGCCAGACCGAGGCTCAACTACCCAGAAAAACCATTGCTTAAAGTGCTTCGTAGACTCCTCACCAGGAAAGATCAAGGACCTACCCTTCTTTGCCGCGAAGTAAAAGTAACCGACATCTCGCTTTCTCGAGTTTTTCAACATATAAAAAAGGAAGAAGACATCCATATGCGGCGGCCGATTTAAGCCCCCGCAAATTTTTTAGAACGTATGTAAGGTTGCCCACGCATTAGGATGAAGCTGCGACGGTGTGACCTAAAGCGTTTTCAACATCTTCATCTCAAAAGAAGAAAATGGTAGACATACTCTGCACTGATACGAATAGTATAAGTTCCAGGTAAAGAACCTATCCCCATATCGCCCTTCGCACACTCCTACACCTGGCGGATTAGGCTCCACATCAAAACCTCCCGACAACCCAGCAGCCCCGCAAATGGATTTCTTAACAAACTTGATATTCTTTTCTAACAAAATAGACTATGTCGTAACCACCTCCTGAGTAATCCATCGCGCATCCTTTAAATCGAAAGGATGAGGCACATCCTCTGTTATCAGGTTGTTCATCCTCGTGAACCCCAAGGCATACGTCACTCCAACGTCATCCAATTCATGAGCCACCCGGGGCATGGCTACTGTCACACCTACACCCGACCTACCAGAAATGCTCTCAGATAGCGGTGCATCCCCCTGGACCCCACTACCGGCCTCTTGTCTAACCCTTGTTTAGATACCCCAACAAAACTAGAGACCCCAAACTCTATGCTACCCTCAACAGACTGGCTCGCCATATCAAAGTTAAAACAAATCCTTCTCGTTTCACACTTCCGTGGCCCACGGACCCAGATGAAGAACCAAACAACACTATTATAAAACCTGACAAAAGTGAAAAGAGTAGGCAAACCTAATATGAAACAAGAAGTCGCGTTGTGAGTAGTCATAGAGGAGATACATGAAGGAAGAACGCAACAAACAAATGAAAACTCAAAGGCAAAAAAGTTAAACGCAAAAATGGAGTCAGTCCCCGAAGAAGCCTTATATATATATATATATATATATATATATATATATATATATATATATATATATATATATGTATACACACATAAATAATGAGAATAGGGCATAGTGGGGTATAGCTATCGATGAATCGAAACGACAGTTGACAGTACGGCTACTGCGTGAATGACAGTACAACACAGTGATAAATAGTGGTTAATGCGACAACAATGTCTATTTTGAAAAGCGGAACAGTTAGAAACCGAAAAGGTAATCAAATGGCACAAAAAATTAACACCAAGAGTTAATATAAATTCGAACGTTTAAAAACTCAAAATAATATTTAATATCAAACACACTCGAAACAAGTAAACCGATAAAACATTTAATATAAAGGCAATCACTCCAACTGAATTGTCCACGCCCAGCCAACCATTGGTACGACCTTGCAAATCCCTGACATAATCTAACACGAGTATGACAATAACTTCAACCATGGGCCCAAGCTTCCGTTGGGGGGGGGGGGCAAGTGTTCATAACCACGGGCCCAAATCCAGGCATTTCAGCCTAACCTGAGGCCCATACCTAAAGTCAAACCCACCATTTATAAGACCCAAAAAAAGATTAGTTCACTTATACTACAAAAACTATATTCTAAACATTAATCTTCAATTCCATAGATAATTAAAAAAAATTAATAATGATGAGGAGAGGAAGTGGTACTTTGTAAAACTGTTTTTTAGAGCTTTGAAGCTATATTTGTTTATCTCGGGTACCAATGGAGGGAAGAGGAAACGGAAGTTTCAGTTTTTTTTTTTTAGATAATATATATATATATATATAAGTCAATAACAAGGTCTGGCCATTGATCTAGATCCTAGGGCTGAGGAGCGTGAAACCTCAGCTCATTTTCCCGCCTAGATTGGAGAGGATCCGCCTCCGTTCATCACAGAAATACTTAAACTGATCAAAAGAAAAAAGCTCGTAAGGGTGACATATAGTAGAAGCTTATAATTTCTTTAAATCACGGTTATAAAGTTGAGATAGTTAAAAGAACTGAAATTATTAGGGTCTATTTGATAATTTTTTTTTAAAAAAAATTAAGGTGTAAAAGTCAAAAATAACTTTATTAGCTTATAGAGATTTTTTTTATTAAAATTATGACCTATTTATATTTTTTAAAATTGTCTCACTATATGTTTTTATTAAGAAAACTGCTTTTTTATATTTTTTAAAAAACAATCTAATCAATCAAAAATTACACAAAAGCAAACTAAACAAACACTTAACTTGTCATAATTATTGTCTTCCCTGCTCAATATTTGGTGTATGATTTTTCTGGTGCGTTCTTACATCAAATATTGAATACAAAGAATTTGACAATTATTTAGCTGTTTGATAAGTATACATGCTAAAAGAACTAAATATAAGATTCTTTTACCCACATAGTAAATTCTATTGATTTCAACAATTGCATTATAAGCTGACAATGAGTCTAGTAAAACAATATCTTCCGTTGAATCATTACCTTAAAAAAGTAGATTTCTTGAGACACAATGAACAAACTTTGGTGGCACATGCATTTATTTAAGATTGAGTTATATGCTATTAGCATCTCAAGTCTAGGCCATTGTACACACACGTTCTGTTGCAACTCTTTGCAATGTTTTGTTGGTAAACATTTAGCAAAATATTGCAAATGGTTCATGCAAAGTGCGTGTTCAAGATTGCTTCGACAAAAGATGATAATAACTGATAGATCAATATCAAGTGTTGGCGCAATCAAGGTTTATTATTTGCTGTTTAATGTCCATTTTTTTTTTAATTAGGTGATGATTAAGCAAATGACACCAACTTATTAGACGAGTTATCAACTTACTAGTCATCAACTTACGATGTATATAGATTTATTTTATTGGTAAAAAAAATTTACATCGAATTTTTAGTATATACGCTTATAAAATAATTAAATTAAATTTTTTTCCTTTTTAAAATTATCTCCCTAAAACTTCTTTGTGAGAAGATTCTCTTTTCCTTTCCGATAAAAGTTTCCTTGCAGTTTAAAATTTTCATGGCATGTTCTTTTACAGAGTCTCACCAACTTGTTCACTAGATCTTCACTCAGAATCTCTAAATTTCTGAATAGTTTCTCTAATAACATTTGTTTGAGTAATGTGATTTTCCAAGAGAGTTATTCTCTCGAATGTTTTCAAGAGAAGACTAATTCTCATAAAATTTCTTAGAATTTCTCTCGGTTTGTTCTATGAGAAAACTACAATTTTCTCATACTTTGAGCTGCGTCGAATGGTTACATAATCTAAGTTCTAATAACACATGTTTTTTTGGTGTAAAGATAAATAGAAGATATTGACAAGATAAAGGGTATCTAGATGAATAAATAGACACATAGATAGATAGACAGGGATTTATCTGATGATACTCTTTATGATACAATCCCCTGATCTCTTAATGTCTTGTCCTCACACCCAATTAGTTTTTAAATATGCTTTCCGCTGTTCTATAGGTCTATTTGATAGAAATATTACAAAGGGCTTATTCATTGGACATATGTTACATTCTAGCAAATATTAAAACGTTAAATAATTTTAAATTAATACAAAAGGTTACTTACCATCGCCAGCAACTTTTTGATAACCTCTGATCTGCTCATCATTAGAATCGCCTATGCTTTATCTTTAATTGCCATATTTTTATTTCCTTGACATGCATAAATGTTTTTCTATCAAAAGAAAAAGAAAGCAGTTAGAAATGGCATGATCTAACTGCAAAGGAAACATGTTTACACTTCATATATACAATTTGAATACCTTCATGGTCGTCTGCTCTAATTATTCCAAATGGTGATCGTTGTGGAACGAAATTGAGCTTCAGACAAACCGAGAACAACCACGGAAAGTTTTTCTATTTTTTCACCTAGTTGTTTTGCTTCCTCCCCAAATGCTTTTGGCATCTTTATTACTTGCATCACACGGAAATTGTTCAACTCACTGAAGTACCGAGGAAGGTGGATAAGTTTGGGGCAGCTTTCAATAATCAACTTCTCCAGGTTTTTCAGTGCACCATCATCTATGTACCATTGACTTAGTGCTTGGAAGTGTGCAATGGATAGCTTCTTCAGACTAGGAAAGCAATCCTTCTGAAATCGAATGCTTTCTCCAACATAAGCATTTTGTACTGAGAGATAGACCAAGTTGATCATATTTCCAAGTTCTACAAATGGGTCATGAGTAAGAACACAATCCTTCAAGTTTAAATGTGTCAAGGCCTTCAGATTCTTAACCCAGCTGTACAAATCTAAAACTTCTCCTTCAACTCGCAATGTTGTTATCTTAGTAAGGGATCCAGACAATCTAGCGTGAATTTGCTCTCCCAAATCACACTTTATTGTTAAGGAACGTAGACTTTCCATTTTATTAATGGAAGTGGCAAGCAGGTTTTGCAAGTTGCTCTTAACTTTACCCACGGATAATTTCTGTAGTTGTCGAAGTTCCTCGAGATTCTCTCCAATTTCTTTTGTTAGCTTCACTCCTGCTAGGGTTTGCAGGTCTTTAAAGCTTGCAATATCTATAGGGACCGTCACCACGTTATCATCAAACGACGACGCCAGAAGAAGATGCCTTAGCTTGTTGAGTTGCTCCAAGTCTTGCGGCAAATCTCTCATGAACGTATCCCTGACATCCAAGGTCTCTAGTCGTATCAGTCTACGGATGGACCTAGGTAATTCACTGAGATGAGTGCGCCTTAGACCTAGATAATGCAGAAGGCAAAGGTTTCCCACTGAATCAGGCAATATCTTAATGGGAAGACCTTCGAGATCCAAAACAGTTAATAGTTTGAATCTAGAAAGTGAAAAATATTTCATCTGAGAAGCTTGTACATTTTCTCCTTTCAACAAAAGTAATGTACGAAGTTGAGATTGATAGGTCTTGTCAATATTCGTGTTACTGTTGCAATCTCTGGCTGTGAAAGAAACACGAAGACTCCTCTTAGTCTTCTCCGATGGTAAGCTTGCTCCGATTTCAAATGCACTGCAGAACCTATCATCTTGTGCTCTTGTTTTGGCAAATTCCTGCAAGGGTCTTAGCATCCGGCAACATTTTGGTTTTCCATCTGTGCCCATCTTTGCCATCTGAAACATGTTTCGCCACAAGAGCTCTTGCAACCGAAGTTCACCTGCTTCTTCCATTGTCATGTCATTCTTTTCATCTATAAATCCCTCGGCTATCCACAATCGAATCAGCTTTCTGCAAAGGATTTTACTGCGACGAGGAAATAATGCACCATAAAGGAAGCAGCCCTTTAGCATTGGCTGCAGAGTAGAATAGCTTAATGAAATGACATCGTTTACAATATCCCCCCTAATGCACCTGCTTCTTTCACTTACGTTGTTTAGCTTCTCTAGCAGTTCCCCTAATGTAGAGGGCTTCTCTGGTGAAAGCATGGAACGGACAATTATGATTGCAAGTGGGATACCTTCACATAGTTTGGAAATATTCACGGCATCTGATTTCTCATCAGAGCTTAACTTGGAAGCCTTTTCTTCAGGGAAAAGCAGGCTGCAAGAATCGTCTACGTTGAGTCCTTCCAGCTTGATATTTCCACAACCTGAAAAGTCTAATTTGCGAGACGTCATTACCACCTTTCCATTGCAGTTATTCTGAGGCAATGCTGTCTTAAAAGAGGTCCAATCAGCCTCTGAGGTAATATCATCCAACACCAGAAGAAACTTCTTCTCAGTCAAGAACGAGGAGAGCGTCTTTCTCAAAGAACCCTCGTCCATTGTACTTGCATTGCACGGTGGACAGGACACTGGCTGCTTTTTGGAGAACAAGGTCAACGTGTCTCGGACAGCATCCGAGGTTGACTTTCCAAACATGTCAACCCAAGCGTAGCAGTCAAACTCTCTTTTCACTTTCTTGTAAACAGCTCGAACAAGAGAGGTTTTCCCAATCCCTGCAACTCCAGTGACCGCAACAGCCAAGGAATGAGATTTCTTTTGAGCACCCAAAAACTCATTCAGCTCATTCAGCTTGTTTTCCCTTCCTACCAGTCTTTGAAGCTCTTCCCACCATTCGTCAGATAATTTGACAGTAATATTATTAAGCTTTGAAGGCAATTTCTCGATGTCAACCTTAATTGCTTTTGATTGGGAAAGTTTAGCTGCTTGTTGTCTTGAAGTACTTCTCTTACTAGCTATATGGTTTTGCCCACGTCTTGATTTTGCAGATTTTCTACTTACTCCCTCTCTGTTATCCATTTGCTCAGCTTCGGACCCAGGTTGCTTGGAGTTTTCGTCAAGATTCTTCTTCAGTTTCTTGAACTCATTACACGCTTTCTCAGAGAATTTGTTTAATAAATTGGGGAAATGTGCCGTCAAACCCTGGAAAAATACGATAATCTTATCAAAGATTTGTCGTTCTTTATAGAGGAACTGAAGCATATTGGCTGAAATTTCCCGCAACTCAATTTTGGAGGAAGCAGTTTTCCCATATGTTTGCTCTGGCATTACGCGAGAATATGAGTCTATGACATCTTCTACCTTTTCGACGAGATCTATGATGCTGGAGTATAATTCGGCCGCAGAATCATCAGAGTCACGCCTCCATTCAGTGTCACCAAACACGGGATCCTCCTGCACATTATCAAATGCACTTTTCATTTTACCCAGAGACTGTGATACTTCTTCATCAGATACTTCTTTGAAACATTTATCCAATTTTCCGACAAGGATTTGCAGCCGTTCAGCCATAATTCTTTATGGGCTAATTTTAGACTGTCCCTCCTGCTTCTGTAGAATAATATATGAGTTACTATTTATTGTTGTTATGAAATCAAGCAAATCTTAATGGGCGGTCCAATGTATATATAGGCATAAAGCCAACTCTAAGATAAGGCCTCCAAGACAATTACATTAATACAGAAGAACATAAGAACAGAGGACAATTATATATGATCCTGTCAGAAGAAGCAATAATTTATTCTCTGTGTTAATCCATAAAATAGAAGTTAGACGCCAATGGGTCAAAAAAGAGCTGGAGTATTTCTTCGTATTGGTAAGGAAGCAAATCCTTTCTGTTGTACAAAACCTATTTTGTACAACTCTCAATTAAGATTGTCACGTACAATCTCTAGATCATAGACCTTATATAAAGCCCATTGATTATATTTTTCAATTATCCTAAAAAACTTGAAACTCAAAACACTTGGAAAAGCATAATCTCGTTTGTATAACGACAACTCCACCTTAGGATATCCTTTGAAAAGTTCTTTTTAGCTTATTTTGTAAAAACTCTTTTTAAGAGTTTGTTCCAAAAAAAAAAAATCTGTTCTGATGAGTCAATATATAAACATTTGGATCGGTGGTCCAACTAGACGTTATAATTAGATTTTTAATTGCTCTAAAGGCCTAAGAGAAATGGAAGATCTGTGGACTAGACATGAAGTCAGCATTCCTAAATAGGGTTCTGGAAGAAGATATCTCTGTATAGCACAAGGGTTGAGCAGTAGTGTTTAGCAGCAAAATTAAGAGCAATATTAGAAGTTTATGAAACTGTAAAGGTATCTTCCTTGTGCAATAAAAATCACAAGGGTTTAGCAGTAGAGTCAAAATATATAAAAATAAAAATAAACTCTTGTAGCAATATTTTGTGCTTTAATATATAATATAAAATGGGATAATTTAAAATTTTGCAATTAAAATTTTGGCAAAAAACTGACTGCAAAAATAACAAATTGAGGAACGTTTGTACTTTAGTATATACTAGCTATTAATCTCACGTTTGGTACGGGTGAGTTATATTTATTTTATAACACATTTTCATTTGATTTTTTAGTTGGAACAATGAAAAAAAATAATAAGCAAAAAAATAGGTAGTTCAAAAAAAATTGAATATATTTTTTATAAGATATGATTTATTTGCATTTATCATTCCAATAGAGTAGTTTTGTTTATTATAAGGTATATTAAAAAAAATATAAAAATAATTGCAAAATATATATATATTTTTTAATTTGGAGAAGTTGTTCTAAGAATTGATTTTATAAAATTGTTTAAAGGGATAAAATAAACAAGAATAGAATCAAACAAGCCCATAGCTTTTGCAGTTTTTAATTTTTAGTATAATACTAGTAAAACACCCATGCTATGTACACGTCACATTTTGCGTCATTTGATTATAAATTAGATACTAAATAAATAAGAAAGTTTTAAAGTTAATAATAAAAATGAGAAGGGAGTTTCAGCCTAAAAAAATTTGAAGAAAAAAAAATATAAGTGATGAAATGAGATGTAATCAAGATAATAGAGAGGAGGAGATAAATCAATTATGAGCTAGAAGATTTTAAATTTCAAATGAATAAAAAATGAGAAATCATGACTTTGTGCATATTATATAGATAGTTAAAGTTATAGTGATAATAAAAACTTGGTATAGAGGGTAAGAAATTGAATATAGTTATATTCATTTGAAATTTAAAATACTCATTTGAAATTTAGATTTAACAATTTCAAATATGCATTACTACGAATATATCACATTTTAAATTTCATTTTGGTTCAATAAAAGAAATTTAGTTTGTTATATAGATAGTTATAGTTGTAATATATCTTAAACTGTAAAATTTGCTTTTAACCTCACAAGACTTTTAAATTTTAATCTCAGACTCTACTTAAATTATAATTATTTTTTTATTATCAAGCACGTAAATCAATTGAAATAAAATTATTTTAATTTAATTAGATATTTTGAGTTTAAATTTATTATAAGAATATAATTATATTAAAACTTGTTTTATTATCCTTAAAATCGTCCTAGCTCAAACCAAATAGCCTGTGCCCAATTGCTTCATAAAGAAAAACAAATCATGGCTTCACCATTAATTGGTTGGAGTTAAGATTCATACAAGGTCTTCAAACGAGATAATAAAGCTATTTGGTTTTCCAAACAAGAAGTGCATGTTTGAATCCAACATAAATGGCAAGAGTTATGTATTTATGGTAAAAGAAAGGTATATTGAAGAAATAGCATTCACAGTGATTTAGAGCCTTCTGCAGAAAAGAAAAGCTGTGAAATGAAAGCAGGATGATTCTGAATCAGGAAGCTAACCTTAAACAAGATGATGCTCTTGCCTTAGGATGTGATGGGATCCTTTGATGAGGATAATACGCAGATCTTGGGGATTCAACGGAGCCAAGGCATTAGAAGTTTTAAAGACAAACTGAATTTACTAAGGAAGGTTGGATATTTAAATCTGCTTTCCCGCGAAAAAAACGTTTTATTCGCAGAATAATGCTCTGTTAATAAAACGTTTAAAACGCTAACGAATAATACGTCAAATCATCTTTCAATTTTCGGCCCAAAAAATGTCTTGACGTATGATGCGCTTATACTGAATAATGGGGTATTAATTTTCTTCTTCCCCCACTTTAACACTGGTTCTCCCTCCTCAATTAAAATTTTTTTTCCACAATACCCTTGAGCTTATACGCCTCCCCCCATCCTCTTCCTCTTCTCTCGTTTTCTTCTTTTAGCTCTCTATTTTTTTACACCTAAAGTAAATAGATAAATTATATTTAATTATTTAATTTTATTTGATGTTAAATATTGTATTTGAATATATTTGATATTAAATGATACATTTAACACATAATTTTATTTGATGTTAACTTACGTGTTTAATAGTTGAATTAAATTTTTTGAATTTATTTGATATTAAATGTTATGTTTAATAGCTGATTTTAATTGTTTAATTTTGTACACTTGAATTGAATTTTTTGAATTTATTTGATGTAAAATATCTGTTAAATGCCTGATCTTAATTATTTTATTTTATTTGATATTAAATGATGTGTTTACCACTTAAACTAAATTTTATTTGAAAAAACAGCTTTAGAAAGCCAAAAGAAGAAAAGAAAATGAGAGAAGAGGAAGAGCTAGTTTGAGAAAAAAAAAATTAATTGAGAAGGAGCCAATGTTAAAGTGGGGGAGAGAAAAAGTTAATACCGAAGGTATGTTGAAAAATAGCAGTTACACTGATTTGGAGCTACTGCAGAAAGGAAAAGGTGTGAAATGAAAGCAGGATGATTCTTAATCAGGAAACTATCGTTGAGATGAGACCTTAAACAAGATGATGCTCTTGCCTTAGGATGTGATGGGATCCTTTGATGAGGAGAATACACAGATCTTGGGGATTCAACGGAGCCAAGGCATTAGCCGATTTATAAACAAACTGTGAATATACTAAGGTTGGATACAGCAATCTTAGATTTAAAGAATTGAATGGCAGATCTGCTGCGCCATGAATAAAACGTCTTCTCTTTCCAGAAATTTCACTAAGTCTGTGTTTGGGAGTTTGAAGGGAAAAGAGAGAGAATTAAAAGGGGAAGCAAGAGTCATCTAAACCCTCACGTATAATACTTACTCGAAGAAGCATTTTTCTCTGGGTTTATATATCACATCATCTTTGTTTTCTTCGCTGGGTGCTCCTACGTTACGTCGAATCATCTTCGAATTTTCTCCCTCAAATTTCCTCAATTATAATACTTTATATTGAATACTTCAAAGAAACGTTACGTGTATGTGTTATCTTCAAGTCAACAACCATCATTTTATATTTGCATATAGATGGCAGTTGTCGAGTTGGCTGTAAGTTTTTTATTTTTTTCTCACCAAAATAGAGTTTTCGATTTTGTAAAATAAAAAAAAAAAAACAATTCAACTACTACCATCTATTTTTAATTGAGTTATGAGAGATGATATGTGTACGTCTATATATACACACGCTTTAGTATATTATTTGTTTTTAATTGAGTTATAAGAGTAAAAATGTAAATAAAAAAATGTATGGGCAGACATATATGCTCATAGTATCACGCCTATTTTTTTTCTTTTTATCATAATTAAGAAGAAAAGAAAATATATGATATAAGGATTTTAACATATAATTCTAAAAAAATTTAAACTCTGTGTCAAACAATTTTACTGGATCAGTGACTAACTTATTCAAAACTCACTCGCTTGTTTATCCCATGCTTGGCTTCTAATATTTTAATAATATATTTTGAAATAATATTAAAATAATAAATAATCATTATTTTTACATTATATTTTACCCTCAGAATTATCTCAAAAACACTGACCTGTGCAAAGATTTACCTTTTTTTTTTTGCTTTCATAAGGAAGTTTTCTTGCATACTAGTTTTGCAGAATTTTAAAATTTTCATGACATTTTTATTTTTTTACAAAGTCTCACCAACTTTCTTACTAAATCTTCTATCTGAATTTCTAAATTTCTCAAAAGTTGAATATTGCTTGAGTAATACAATTTTTTATGATAGTTATTTTCTTGGCAATGTTTTTATGAGAGAGACTAAATTATATCAATTTTTTTTTAGAATTTCTGTGTGAGAAAAGGGAAATTTACATATTTATATTACAAAAAAAATTATTACTAATATATATCACTTTTAAAAATATTTACTAATGTATATCACTTTTTCAGATATTGCATTACAATAATATGATATCTAAATAATATTACATCATCGTAATATAATTTTTTACCAAAAAGCTGACGACTCACGAATATCGCATTAAAGTAATGCGATATTCTGTAATGTGATATTAATAATATTGCAAATAAAAAATGTGAATTAGATTATCTATTTTTTTACAAATAAAACATAAAAAGGAATATTTGTGTAGTTTTTTAAACACATATACAACATATCAAAAATTATCACTAATACATATCACTTTTATAAATTATCATCAAATTTTTTATTCTCAACATGTATTATTTTTTAATTTTTTCTAAATGAATGGTATAATTATCATTTATCCTCATCATTGCAGTAACATGACACGCCACAATTTTCTAAGTTTGCTATGACTATTGGGACTCCAATCTCAGCTTAATTTGAGTTTAGAGATTCTATAGACATAAAGTTTTACATGAGTAGATAACAAAGTTTACAATATCAAAATGTGGAAGAAAATGAAGAAGAAGATTATGAACAACCTCCTTCACTAATGCAACATCTTAAATAGTCGTCTTAAATATCAAAAGGAAAAAATAAAAGTGTAAATGTGTAAAATATAATAAAAAATAAAAAATTTATGAAAGTAAATAAAAAAGTAAAAACAAAAATTAAATTATTTTTTATTTTTTATTACATTAATATTTAATTATGTATTTTATTTTATTTTAATTATTTATTTATTTAATTAAATTATAAAGTATAATAAATTTAAATTAAACAAAGTAAATTTATAAGAGGGTGATGCAATTTTATTAAAATTAATATATATTAGTAAATATTTATATAAGTGGTATGTATTGATAATAATTTTTGAAATGTTGTATATGTGTCTAAAAAAACTATATAAATATTATTTTTTATGTTTTATTTATAAAAAAGATAAAAATAGATCATCTGATTCACTGTTTTTTATTTGTGATATTTTTAATATCGCATTACGATAATACGATATTTAAATATTATATTATCATATTGCAATATTTGTGAGTTATCAACTTTTTGGTAAAATATCATATTACGGTGATGCCATATTATTCAAACGTAATGTGATATTTGAAAAAATGATATATATTAATAAATATTTTTAAAAGTGATATATTAATAATTTTTTTTTTTGGTGGCATATGTATGTAAATTTCCCACGAAAAAACTACCATTCTCTTAAATTTGAACGCGTCAAATAGTTACATAATCTATGAAAAAAAGTCAATTGGACACTTGATTTTCATATGATAAAATTTGATGTCTTATTTTTATTTAATTATATTTTAATTGATCAATTATATAAATAGTTGTGAAGTTAAAATATAATTATATAATTTTAAAATGAATCAAAATCAGTGGGACAAAGGTGGAACACTAAATGATTCTTCACACCTCATTAAATACCTTTTTGTTTTTAATGTATTTACAAGAGCAGAGCAGTAAACAAAAAATAAGAAATGTAAAAAAATTATAAAAAAGATTGTAAAAGAAAGTGTGAATATATATCTGCGCATGTAGCATAACTCTAATCTATGTCCTAATAATTTTTATTGTGAATTGATATTAACAAGATAGTAAATATGAGTGTTCATAAATCGACCCAAACCTACTAAATAGAATGGTACCGAAATGAACAAAAACCAACTATGAGCAGTTTGAATCAATTCCAAATACGCAAAAACCATCAATTAGGTTTGGTTTGTCTGTTTAAAAAGTATTTCAAACTGCCACAAATCATTTCAAACCGACGTAAAATCACCTTAAATCACTTTAAAATTGTTACAAATTACCTCTAAATTGACTTAAAATTACTTGAAACCACAAAAAAAGTTACAAATTTTAACAAAATTAATAATTTTAGACGAACTTTTAAACCAAACCAAATTGCATCAAACCACTTTCTCTAAAGAGTTACAACTTTTCAATTGAGTATGATTTCCATGAACCAATACAAGCTTTCACTAATAATATTTTTAAAAGATATTATAACTATTTTTGTGTCTTTTGGTTTAAATTACTAAAATAACTATCGTTGTGATTTTTTGTGTTGTATCCATATAAAAGGGATAAAAACTTTCTAATTAGGAATTATTATGATTTAAAAGATTTGACTTTTATAAAAAAAAAAAATATCTCTCAATGTTGAGCTCCTACAAACATCTCACAAAAATTAAACGACTTTCTCTCTTTCCCTCGTGCCTGTGGTTATTTTGTCCATCCATTTTGCATTTATTCCTCCTTTTTTTTAAAGGTCTCGCAAGACTCTTACTTCAAGATAAAGATAAAATAGAGTCTAGGATAAAGAAATGAAATAAAAAATTTTGTTTCACGCGACAGCAAAAGATAGAAACTGTTTTTGCTACTGGAGGGTCAATCGATCAATCTAATGATTTGAACATGGCCTCACAAATAATGATTATGTTTGTGTTATGGTCAAGTCAACATCAACCATTCTATATGTACAAAAGTATTTGGTTAAAAACGTGTGACAACTAACATAAAAAGAGAGCTTAGGCTGAGCTGTATTCCTGTTTTTGCTTTGTTTTATTATATGAAAAATGTTAAGAGTATCTTTAAATATACTTATATATTTTAATTATTTATATTATTTTTATAAATTTTACGATGATACGTTATTTTATATAATTTATATAATTTTATTTACTCATATAATTTTTAAAAAAAATTTACATAAATTTCACAAATTATTTTATATTTGTATTTTTAACTAATTTATTTTATAATTCTTCTCATTTTTTTCTATACAATAATTATAAAACTAAACAACTCTCAAATTTCTCTCTTCTCCACTTCATCACTTTCTACATATAGTACTTCTCCACAGCGCTATGCAACACCATACCACCCACCAATGGCCTAAGCCGACAATTCTTAATTTACGCCTCTATACAAATTCATTGATTTGTAATGTAAAGATATAATTATAAATTAAAAATAAAAAATAATTGTCAACATAGCATTACTCTCTTTTTCTTTTTTTGTTTTTTATACTACCAATAAGGAATTGACTAAGTAAGGTTGGATATAACAATCTTATATTTAAAAAATGAATGGCAGATCTGCTACGCCATGAATAAAACGTCTTCTCTTTCCAGAAATTTCACTAAGTCTGTGTTTGTGAGTTTGAAGGGAAAAGAGGGAGAATTAAAAGGAGAAGTAAGAGTCATCTAAACACTCACGTCTAATACTTTATATATTACTTCCTCGAAGAAGCATTTTTCTCTTGGTTTATATATCAATCATATCATCTTTGTTTGCTTCGCTGGCTGGTCCTACGTTGCATCGAATCATCTTTGAATTTTCCCTGAAATTTCCTCACGTATAGTACGTTATTTTGAATACTTCAAAGAAACGTTACGCGTATGTGTTATCTTCGAGTCAACAACTATCATTTTATATTTTTAAAGAGTGCATATAGATGGCAGTTGTCGAGTTGGCTGTGAGAACTTTCTAACTGGGAATTAGTATGATTTAAAAGATTTGACTTTTACAAAAAAAAAAATCTCTTTATTTTAAAAACCTCCTGGCAATTCTTCATTATTGAGCTCCTACAAACATCTCACAAAAATGAAACAACTTCCTCTCTTTCCCTTGTTCATGTGGTTATTTTGTCCATCCATTTTTCATTTATTCCTCCTTTTTTTTAAAGGATCTCGTAAGACTCTTACTTCAAGAGAAAGATAAACTATATATAACTTTTAAGCTTTCTCAGTAATTATATATATATAAATATCTTAGAGAGTTATTGAAAAAAAATATTTACTAAAATAGTTCTTAAAAGTTATTTTGTAAAAATGTTTTGTTAAATAATTTTATAAAACTGTGTCATATCTTAAATATAGGTGCCTTGATTAGAAATAAAGAGTATCTTAATTCCCGTTCACGCGTATCCCCGAGATCACAATTTCCTAGCTCCGTGACAAAGCGGATGACTTTGTTCCCAATTTTTATTTTTATTTTTCACTTCCGCGGCTTCAAAATTATTTCAGGTATGAATGCGGTATCCCTACAACATCGTGGCAGTAGGTAGTAGTTGTCTTTTTTGGCTTATAAAATTACAGTTTGACATTCTTATATTTATGAACTCAATGTTTTACTATAAACAAATCTAAAGACACAATGCTTTTTTATATTTTATGTAAAAAGTATGCACCGTAAAACACTTTAAGTTCCCCAACAACCAATATCATTTTCTACTCTAATATATGTCCAAAACGAACTCAACCTATGTACCAAAAAAAAAAAAAAATACAACCTTAAATTAAGATTCTATTATATTATATTTAAAATGATTTCATCTCTTTACTTTTGTTGTTTTAGAAGTTTTTTATTTCTCCCAAAACTATTGTAATTGTAGCATTCAAAAACTTTATTAAACTTATATATATATATATATATATATATATATATATATATATATATATATATATATAAAATTAAAAGCAAGTCATTTATTCTTTTTTTAATTACATTATAGTTAATTATCATATTAATTAATAAATTCTTAATTTATTTTTTAAAACCGTAGACAACAAAAAAATAGACTAACAGAGTAATAAATGACTAATTTGGGCCAAATAACTATATGACTGGCTGGATTAGTATATGTCTTGGAACTGAGTCTAACCATGATATACATGAAACAATAATTAATTTTGATTTGAAAATTTTCACATAAAAAAAATACCATATACTATTTAGCACAAATTTAAGAGAGAACCAACTCTTAATAATAATAATAATAAATAACTAACGATCAAGCTATTCATTTTTTAATTGACTAAATAATTCACGGATACGAACACAATTTGGATTGAGGTTAAGACTATAGGAAAGTTAATAATCATTAAATTAAACATAGAACACAAAACTCATCTAGCAATGCCTTTGAAAATTGAAGTTTCAATTAAAAAAAATCTAATATTTTATTAAATTATAATTAATTTTAAGACAATGACACATAGTTTAACAGATACAATAGGACAAAAAATTTTCTTCCTAGTATATAACGTATTATACGTGATATAACAAAGAAAACGTTTCGACTAATAAATTAACTTAATAACCTATCAAGTCTATAAATATATTGGGGGTATCCATTCCCATCCTTGCCCTGCAAATTCAGTTTTCCATAAATCTGCTGAATCTTTGCTCCAACGAATCCTAAAATCCTGTTTTTCGCGTATTTTTTACTGAAAGGATCCCATCACATCTTTGAAGTTTCAGCCTGGAACCAATTTATTCTGATGAAGAGTCCTCTTCCAACACCATCTTCCTGTTTTCATTTCACGGCTTTCCTGCAGCAGCTCTAAATCACTGTAAGTGCTATTTTTCAATAAACCAATTTATCCTTCTCTCCTGTTTTAAGGGCCCGTTTGGTACTAAAAAAGGAAAGGGAGAGAAAAAAAAATAAGTTTTACTTTTTTTTTACTATTTAATAGTTTTAAAGTAAAAAAAAAAATTTATTCCTTCAGACTTTCAATCACTCATTAAAAAAATTTAAATTATAAAATTAAAATTAAATTATATAACTTTGTATATTAATCAAATTTAATTTTTTATATTATAAAATTAAAATTAAATTTTTATATAAATTATAAAATTATATTATAAGATTAAAAATTATAATTATAATTATAAAATTATATTATAAAATTAAAATCATATTTTATAACTTTGTGGATTGATCAAATTTAATTTTTTATATTATAAAGTTAAAATTAAATTTTTATATAAATTATAAAATTATCTTATAAAATTTAAATTTAAATTATATTAAAGTTTATGTATTAATTTAAGTTATAAAATTAAAATTATATTATTAAAATTTAAATTTATTTTTTATTATTAATTATAAAATTTATGGTAATTAAATTAAAAATAGAGACTTTTTTTTATATATATAAATTTTAAAGGAATGATAATTTTATATTTATATAAAAATATATATTTTATTCATTTAATTTTTTATACAAATCAATCATTAAAAAAAAAAATTCTTTCTTTTCTATTATATATCAAATAAACTCAATAATTATCATTTTTTTTTTATTTCTTTGATTCATGTCTTTTCCTACTCTTTCCTTTCATTTTTAGCATACCAGAGCCTAAAGCTCTTGTGAAAATCTCACCGATTTTGTTTCTCACGAACACCAACAGCAAAAGATAGACTGTTTTTGCTATGCATAGACTAGAGGGTCAATCCACCAATATAATCATTTGAACTTGGCCCTACAAATAATGCGTATGTTTGGGTTATGGTCAAGTCAACATCTACCATTCTATATGTACAAAAGTCTTTGGTTAAAAACGTGAGAACAACTAACATAAAAAGAGAGCTTTAGGTTGGCTAGGTAGCTTGTGGATTAGAATAGGCTGAGGTGTATTCCTGTTTTTGCTTTGTTTTATTATATGAAAAATGCTAAGTCAACAATTCTTAATATACGCCTCCATACATATTCATTTGTGATGTAAAGATATAATTATAAATAAAAATATAAAAATAATTGTCAACATAGCATTACTCTTTTTTTTTTAAAAAAAAGTGAATATTATTTTGTATTATACTACCACAAAGGAAATTTTCTCGTTACTTAAGTTGATAGTTTCTATTTTTTAAAATCCAAAGTTGCAGAGAAAAATACCAAAATAAATGAAAAGCTCATCCAAATCATTCAGCGTATACTTTCGTGTCAATATTTTTCTTAAAGCTATCGATTTAAGATGGTCGAAATTGTATTTATATGTATAATTGTTTTGAGAGAAAGTTGTATTTCGTGTCAATATTGGTCTTCCCCTTGTTTTATTGGTGCTTCTGGAAGTGAAAGTTGAAATAGTAAAGTTAATATCAACAAGTGAGTGTGTGCTTTTGTTTTCTAAGTTTTAATATTTATGGATTTTTATACGTATAGGCTTTATAAATTCGTAAGTCAAAAATAAAAATTCACAAACTTGATTAAGGTTAATTTTTAAATCTGTACTTAAATGTTCTATACATACAAATTTTTAAATCTTTTCTATGGATTTTTGTATATATCGAATTTATAAATGAGAAAAATCCACAAACTTCATTTAGGTTGTTATTCGTGCAGATTTTTAAATCTGTATTTAAATGTTCTATTCATACTATTTTTTAAATCTTTTCTTTCAATGGAGTGTGAAATGGATGGATTTTCTTCCTTATAGAATTTTGGGAAGAGGGAGGGTGTGGGTTTAGGGATGTCCATGTCTGAACTCAACCTAACTCAATTCAGTTGACAGGAATACTGTAATAAAATTTTGCTTGAGTAAATATATTGAGTAACAAATAGTTAATAATATAAAAATTTATATTATAATGTAATTTCTAGTATTGTATTATTTTATTTATATTATTTAATATTATGTTTGTAAGTAGGGAAGGGACAGAAGTAGTTCTTCCGAGAGAGAATAGATTATGTAAGAGGAAAGAAATGAAAATTTATAATACTTATAAATAATTTTATCTTTATTTAAAATATTAATTAATTCTTGTAATTATAAAAAAATATTATATATGTATTTGTAAAAAAATATTATATATATGTATTTGTACGATGATACATGAGAAAATTTTTAAGTTTTTTTTTTTTCAAATCATCAATTTGAGAAACTTTAAAAATAATTTAAAGAATTATGAAAATTCTCAATTTGGGTCATCCAATTAATTTAAAATAAATTAATTAAAAAATTTAATAATAAATTTGTATACCACTTAAAAAAATAATTTACATAGGAGCACTATTTTTTTTTTATGCATGTTGTTACAGGACAGGATTGACTATTAAATTATGAAGTCAACACAAAAGGACGCAAATTCTTTCCTGAATCACCAAAAATATTGCCTTTATAAATTAATTACATGTTGCTTCATTCCCTTCCAAAGTGCTCCCAAGCTTATACTTTCCATTGATTTTCTCTAACTTGCTCAGTTATTGGTGTCAAGTTCGTATAATACTTTTGAGGTCTTCATTGAAGCAAGGCTTCGGACTAGGACGCCAAGCGATATTGATTCTGCTTATTCTGCCTGTTTTGAAGAACAGCAATATCAGGTACGCCATTTTCTACTTTTCTCGTCAATTCTCGAGCAACAATTTGCTGGATACTAATTTCACATACTGAATTTGGCCGGACTCAACTCTGTCCATAGATAGTCTCAGCCCTTCTTCATGTCTCGTGTTCTGTTATATAAAACTATTCTAACTGAGAAATCTTTTCCTCCCTCTCCAGATTTGAAGAATATATTTCCAACATAAAAAGAAAGGAAGACTTGAAAAATATTCTTAAATTAATTATCTAGAAATCAAGAGTTTTTATTTTTTTTTTAAAAAAGAAAGATATTTTTATACTTTTCAAGAATCTGTTAAGTAAAGGAAACCCAGCTGTTGAAACGCAATAGATGGGAAGTTCTTCGGTAGCAGGAAAGTGAAGTGTAAATAAAAAACAGCCAGGAGAAAGGGACTAATAGTGGGGGAGGAGACCCACTGGCATCCCCATTATTATTCCCTTTATCTAATTGTAGGTCCATGCATCATATTTTTTTTAAAAAATATCCTTTATATTAATGTTAATTAGGGAGAAATTGTAGAAAATTATTACATAGATGTTTTATAGATTAGTTAATTTTAATAGAATGTTTTGCACTGATCTAATAGCAATGCATTACGAATTTACGACTCATTACCATCCATAACTTTCAGTTTCATATTATTATCTCCACGTAAGTGAAACGTCATTGCCATACTACAGCCATAAAAATTATGGGAGGAACTGGGCAATTCTGGTGGATCTCATCAACTAGTAAATTTGGTGTTGAAATGTGAAGATTTTGAAAAACTAAGTGTATATTTAGTTTATCAAATTTTTATTTCCGGTTTTAATTTTTTAAATGTGTTTGCCCTTTTAGATTTTTATTTTTCAAAAATATTTTTGCAAAACTTTTTCTATTTTCATTTTAATTTCATTTACTTGTTTACATGTTTATTAAGTATGAAAAGGCATGTTCAATGAAATTTATTAAATCACTAGTCATTTTTTGTCAAAATAAAATAAAAGACTTCAATAAAATTAAAAAAAAAAATATCACAACCATGTTTTAAACACTAAAAACAACCTTTTTCTATATACTTTTAGTTTTTTTATTAATCATTCAATTGAGATTTTAAATAAATGGAATTAACACAATAATGCATTTGTCCATATAGAACCGTGACGTGATCATACATTATTTTGTCTGATTTCCAAATAGATTGCATTCCAGTTATTATAAATGAAATAAAGCTTCATTTTTCTTTTTTATTGCCATTTTGTACATATATTGAACTTCAAACTCCATTAGAGATGTGGGTTTAGATTTTTTTTTTTTTTTTGATTGGATGGATTTAGTTAGTTTTGAATCTTCTCTTGGGCGTGCTTGAAGATATTTTCTAAACTTCTGATGATTATTTTTTCAAAATTATGAAGAAAAATTTATTAATAGTTAATTAATTATTAATCATGTCTAAACTGTTTCAGTACCTTTATTTGGAAAATTATTTTTCTGTTATTATACAGTAAAATACTTTTGCCAAAAATAAAAAATAAAAAATTACCAATATTTCAAAAGAAGGGACGACAAAGAGTACTTTTATTTCTTCTTTAAAAAATATTTATGTGTCTGTATTAGAGTACTCTTCCTATTTATCTTTTATAATTATGTCTAATGAAACGTTTCTTCATTAAAAATTAAAAAAATACGTCACGATCACATCATCGTTTTCCTTTTATTTTTATTTTCTACCAATGAATGGGGAAGTTCTATGACGGAAGGAAAGCGAAAGACCAAACAGAGAACTGTGAGAAAAGAGAGTAATGTGATAACGTATTAATTATAAAATAATTAAATGACAACGTATCTTATATTAAATATTATTATTAATTACTAGTTTTATTTGCCTCTTTTATTTTTTTCATGTAACTTTTATACCCACATGTTCATTCTATTTTATGAATCTCTACCTTCTAATATAAACCTTAACTTTAGGGTTCATATTTTAGGGAAAAAATTTATGTCTAGAGCTTATATTTTAAGATTTTTGTTTTAGTGTTAGGATTTAAACCTTAAAGTTGTGAGTTTATGTTTTAAAGTTTAGAGTTTATATTTTAAAATTTGAGTTTATATTTTAGAGTTTAGTGTTTATTTTAGAGTTAAAGGTTTATATTTTAAAATTTAGTGTTTATATTTTGAAGTTTAAAGTTTATGCTTTTAGGATTTAGAGATTATGAAAGAAAACGAATGTATTAAAATTATATAAATAATAAAAATAAAAACATAAATAAAGTTAATAATTAATTACTACATTTAATAGAAATATATTAATATTTAAATTTTCTACAATTAATTGGAGAAAACATATTTTATTCTTTATAAAAGTCAAATTTACTGTCTCATTTGGTGTCTTATTTTTATCTTACTTATTTTGTAACATTATTCATTTCATGTTTTACTAATTGTGATTGGTGAAAATAAATAAGTGCACTCATTATATAATTTTTTTATGATTTTTAACTAATTCATGATGAATGAAAAATAAAAGTGGAACAATTGATTTTTCAGCACTTATAATTACATTGAACATGCAGGCAGTAAATTTATCTTTATTCCTTGTCCAATTCATTGTAATTGGTCAAAATAAATGATACCACTCCTTGTAAACTTATTCGAGGAACTTCGCCATTGCGTACACTTACTAGTTGACCTTTTTTAAATGCATTTCGTGCAGCTGCAATCCATGGATATAGAAGACGTAAAGAAGATATATACGGTTGTCTTTCTTCGAGGTATGATCTCCGCGAGCATATTCGCACAACTCATACTCTTCTTATGGATTTTCTTCCGCAAGGGAATTCCCATAGGATCTATAAGAAGAAACCTCTGGTTTGGCGTACATCTAGCGGCTGATTTTATTGCATCAGTCTCTCTAGGAAATATCTTCCAAACCAGTATGACTCCAAAGCCAAAGTCAGGTTGCCAGGCCAGTGTGGATTACAAAATCAACTTACTGGCCCTTTGGGCAACCTTTGCTCTACTGCACTTTGGTGGTCACAATGCAATTACTGCCTTCACTTTGGAGGACGATCGGCATTGGGGCATTCATTTGCTCAAGTTCTTATACTATGCGGGGAAAACAATTATCATTTTCTCGCTTTCATTGATAGAAGAACGAATCAGTTATTGTGTCCTCCTCTTACTTGTTGCTGGTATTTCCAAATCTTGTGAGCGTATTTTAGCAATCAACCGTGGGAGCATTAGCAGACGAAGGCAATCAGCTAGGAAAAACTCACATGATAGTCCACTCTGTTCCCATGACAGTGGAACGGATGTAGAAGGTGGGCAGAAAGATCAGGGTACTAAAGACACATTCCTTGAAGCCCATAAATGCTTTCAAAGTCACATAGATATTTACATTGATCACACAACAGATGTGAATGTGAATGCGAATGTACTCGAGGGCTTAACCACCGAAAAATCCATTCAGTTTCTGGAAATGGAGCTCAGTTTTGCCTATAACATGTTCTACAGCAAGAATGTTGTGATTGACAAGTTCTGGTGTCTAGTGAGTTGGCTCTTTAGATTCATAAGCCTTTTCTTGATTATCACTGCAGGTATTTTGTTTGTCTGTGTTGAAAGGCACAAACCCGTGAAGATTGATAAGGCTATAACGATTGCGTTACTGCTAAAGGCTGTAGTCTTGGAATTTGGAAGTTTTGTTGTCTCTCTCTTGTCAATTGATACACTTGTGATGGTTGCACGTCGACCTGAATGGATATGCAGAAAGCTTGTATCAATGATTATAGCTTGTCAGAATTATCTAGCACCAAGCATTAAAGTTGGGCAATTCAGCTTACTATCATACGGCATGAGAGACCGGAAATCTTGGAATTTTGTCAAGTCCTTTCTCCAGCGATTTGATTTCAAAGAGTTTAGTGACAACTACAGGTATCGTGAACATGTTCTGTTGGATGATAAGCTGAGAAACCTCCTTTTTGAAGGAGTGGATTTGATAAAAAGACCACATGGACAAGATAGGGATGGGATGCCTGCAGATGTCAAAAAACTCGATCCTGTAGGCTATGACATAATCCGACAACTAATAACAGGAAACCCTGCTAGTTCTCCTTACGGCATTGACATTTTGATTAAAAGCGGCGAAAGAAGTTTTGAAGAGCGTCTTCTAATTTACCATGTGGCTACAGAATTATATTGTGACTGGAAGGAAAAGCAGAGCAATGAAAAACAGAGAAATGAAATTCAATCAGAAGAGGGAAATCCTTCATCACCAGAACAAGGAAATGTCTCTGTAGAAGACAAGAGGTTTCTAAAAGCATCTAAGATCCTGTCTGATTACATGTTGTACCTGCTTGTGGCGCACCCTTCCCTATTATTGCCGGTGTTGACACCTGAATTGAGGAGCTACCGAGATACCCGAGCCGCAACGGTGAGGTTTTTCCAGCACGCCAGCAATTCGTACGAAGCAATGAGGACCAAAACGTATACTAGTTTTTCTCAAAAAGGCGACGGAGTAAAATATAAAAATTCGGTGGTACTAGATGGAATAAAGGTGGCAGAATATCTCATATCCAAAAGAAATGATGATACTGGGAGATTCTTGTGTCAACTATGGCTTGAGATGCTGTGTTTTGCTGCCTCTCAATGTAAGGGACAAAGCCATGCCAAGCAGCTTGGTAAAGGAAGAGAGCTTTTCACAATCATTTGGCTCTATATGATTCATTTGGGCATCACTTATCAGTATGTCGTGCAAAAAAATGGAAACATATTTTTTGTCTCCTCTAACCGAACAGTTGTGGCTCCACAAGAAGGGCAGAACAGCAATGAGGATTCGACAGCTGTGACTCCACAAGAAGCGAAGAACAACAATGAGGATTCGATAGCTGTGACTCCACAAGAAGGGCAGAACAGCAATGAGGATTCGACAGCTGTGACTCCACAAGAAGGGAAGAACAACACTGAGGATTCGATAGCTGTGACTCCACAAGAAGGGCAGAACAACAATGAGGATTCGATAGCTGTGACTCCACAAGAAGGCCAGAACAAAAATGAGGATTCAACAGCTGTGACTCCACAAGAAGGCCAGAACAACAATGAGGATTCAACAGGTGTGGCTCCACAAGAAGGGCAGAACGAGATTAAAATCGAGAGCAGTATAGGTATACAACCATAACAACACTAGCCGCGTTCTGATATATACCATTTTTAACCATATTTACCAGATTTATTATTCCTTTTTCAGGTCCAAAAGTTTCAATTGTGGTGCAATCACAGTAATCGCATGTGTATGTGTGTGCGTGTCTTTGTAAGACCACATACGGTGTTTTTGTTCAAGTGTGCGACGAACTTCCATCTTGTGAGTGATGGCATTTTCTGAGACTATCAATTGTAACCAGTATTCGTAAATTGTGTCTTCTTATAGAGCATGTGTGACATATTGATAACAGTACTGGGGTCATAAGTATTTATACGTGTTGTGTTTTACTCAAAAAATTTACCAAATTAACTCTAATTTCCTAAGATTAGTATTGAGTTAACTTCATTTATATAAACTTCAAGGATTGTTTTAGAAAATCAGTATTAATCTCCTACGTAGCTCAGTTGATACGTAAATAAAACCCGATCACAAGTAAACTGTATGATTAAATGCAGGCTTAATTAAGGGCCAGAAATAAAATGTTTGGGAGGACAAATTCCTGATATATAGGAATTCTCAAGTTTTGATAGAATTAATCAAGCATACGGAGGGAGGGGGAATAGTTCAGATTTTAGCCTTCTAAAATGAGTTCATTAGACTGGAGTTAAAATTAATCTAGGAAGTTTCAGAAATTTTTGTCGATGAAAACAATACATTGTGTAGGAATGTCTCTAGTATTTGGCCAGTCGAATAGTGAACGAACTCTCACATGGTGAACTGGTATCCGTCGAAACAATTCAGTCATGACTCGGCCAATAAAAGACCGGTCAAAGCAGAACAAAACCATGAAAATAAGCCCAAGTAACAAAAAAGTAATCATACACTAAATTAATCGGCTCTTCTATCCTGTCTCATGTTAATAATCATTAAATGACTATATTCTTAAACAAAAAATCATTGATAATAATGATTATGAAAGAAAAAATTTAAAAGATTTCTTAGTTTTACTAGAAGTTCTGGCGGGACATATAAAAGTTCCTGTTAATGAAACCACAACCAATACTCAAAATTGTTTTTCAAATACAGTTTCAACTTATCTATCTCAACTTTAAGCGTGATTTTTGTTTTAACAATCGATCCTTCCGTATACATTTTCTAGTTTAATTTCTTTAAACCTTTTCATGATATGGAATGATTGCCAATAAGGGTTTTATTAAAATTGACCATGTTGATGGTGATATTTTGATATTTCGTAGGTGAAGAGAATATCTTTTGTTTTGCTGGAAGTCGTTGCTAGGCTTCAAGACTTTTTTTAAAAAAAAAAATTTTTTACGCATGAAGTTATATTATATATTATTTCAATGAAATAAATCATTTTCCCTGTATCTCAAAATCATTTTTTATTTATTTGACACCTTGAAATTTGGTGTTAGCAAAATAAATTACAAGTTTATGACAGAAATTGGGAAGATTAAAACGTTGATCATTATCCTTGGCCAATAATCTTGAGGTAACTTTCAGATTTTGTTGGAAGCCCTAACAATGTTTAATAATAATAAAATAACAAAGTTTAGTCAAAGCATAAGGACCATCTTAATTCATTCTAAGGATAATAATAATAATATCAATAGGTAACTGTTCGAGGAACAGACTTTGCATGGTACTAATAGCTTCCTATTCATAATCAACCCCTGAATCAAAATCTCAATGTGCATACCAAAATTTCTTGTGTCCAATTGTACCGTTTCATTTGTTGAAATTGAGAGAAATCAATTGATGACGGCTCTATTACATGCATTTCATTGTATCACCACGTTATTTTCATTATAATAAACCTGTAAACTTAAATCATTTTCATTTTTGTGGGTATCTACTGTTTCGTGTCACGTGCCCGAAGGGACCTTGTGACACTAGTGTATTAATTTGATGTTTAATCAGTTTCTTTTAAGGGAGAATTGCAAGAAGTTTATGTTCAACAACCTAAGAGATTTAAAGTTGAAGACAAGGAAATAAAAGTGTACATGTTGCCAAAAACTATTTTTGAGTTGAAGCAAGCTCGATGAGTTTGGTACAATAAGATAGGCTCTTCCTTTCATGAATATAGGTTTGAAAGAAGTATGAATGAGCCCAATTTTTATTTGAAGAGACAGGGTAATGATTTTCTTATCATTTATCTTATGTTGATGACTTAATTTTCATGAGTTATTCTACATCTATGATTAATGAACTTAAAGCTTGGATGAAGAAAAAGTTTGAGACGATAGATTTAAGAAAGTTGCAGTACTTTCTTGGCCTTAAAGTGAAGCAATGTGAAGATGGAATCTTTTCAACATGTTGGGCTGCAAACAACTAGTTCTTCCAATGAATTTGAATGAAAATCTGCATAATGATGATGGCATATAAAGGACAAATGAAAAGCATTTCAGAAGCTTAGTTGGGGGCCTTATTTATCTAACTCATGCAAGGCTGAATATAGCTTTTGTTGTTGAAGTTAATATCTAAGTTCATGCACAAACCTTCAAAGCATCACTTAGGAGCTACAAAAAGGGTGCTGAGATATATTGCAAGAATTGTTGACTAGATATACAGACAGATTGGTAGAGCTGTTGAGTTCAAATTGGCTAGATATATAGACAACGATTAGGCTAGTGTTTAGAAGATTACAAGAGCATTATTGCTTATATGTCTAATCTGAGAAAAGCTATAGTTTTGTGGAGTTCTAAGAGGTGAGCATGAATAGTTTTATTAACATTTGAATCCAAGTATATAGCTGCAACTAGAATAGCTTGTCAAGTAGTTTGACTAAGGTGAATACTAGCAAACATTAAGAGCAGAGGGAAGCAACAAAGAATGCAGCTTGATGAATTAAGAGTTCACTTTATTTGAGACTTTGTTGAGGAAGGTTTTGTAAATTTGAAGTATTGTGCCACAAATGAGCAAGTAGTAGACATTCTTACAAAGTCCCTCTCAAGTGACAAGCATGCCTATTTTAAGTAAAGCCTGGTGTATGCAACTTAGACTCAAAGGGGAATGTTGGAGAATGATTCAAAGTTTACATGGAGGATTTTGTGTAATATGTGATTTAACTTGGAGCTAAAGTTTAGCTCTTGATGGAGTGAGATTTTTAGGGATTAGATTTTCTAGACTGTTAGCGTGATTTTATTTTATTTTTTGTTAATTTCCTGATTTTTTGTTATTAGAGTATGTTTGGTTCCTACTTTTTCTTGTGAGTTTAGCCTATAAAATTATTCAGGTATCCATTATCTCCTGTTTTTATTATGTTTAGTCCATACAGTTATTGAGTTCGTTTTCTGAGCTCTTCTTATCCAGTTTCCCAACATCTTGATGTCCCAGTTAAAGATGCTTTCAGCTGTTACATAACTCCAAAACTCAAATCATGCATATTATAACATGCATTTCCAAGGATGTAGACACGCTATTTGGCAGCAATACCAAAGGGATTATTCTTCAGATATATGCTATATATTCTTTCAAATATTAAAACATTAAATAAAAAGTTCAAAATTATACAAGTGATTAGTATTAAATCAATCTCTACTGCTTGATTTTTGACTGCCATATTTTCAGATGCAGAAATGTGGCTTCTATTAAAACAAAAAGAAAAGCAATGAGAAATGACATGAATTAATTGCAAAGGAAACGTAATTTTAAGAGGTTTGGGAAGTTTAGAGAACAAGTGTGTTAAGTAATATAAATAATTAAATGATTGTTTAAAGTAATTATAATATATATATTCATACTTTTAATGGTGGTATGCTCTATTTTTGATTTTACAAACTTATATATATATATATTGTCCCTACAACCTGAAATTTTTGGACCCATGCTCCAACTAATTGTCCAACTAGTCTTTATGGAGATAATCAAAGTACTATCCAGCTTGCCACCAATCCAGTTTATCATGCAAGTACAAAACACATTGAGGTGAAACATCATTTTATTCATGAGAAAGTTTTGGAAAGATTCATCAGTGCTTTTGACTTGAGAAGTCAAGATATTGTTGCTGGCATATTTATCAAATCACTCTCCAAAAGATCTTTTGAAATGCTGCTTATCTAAGCTTGGAATTATTTCCAAAAAATCACTTCCCCGCGGGGGGGGGGGGGCGGGGGGGGGGGGGGGGTGGGGGTGGGTGTGGGTGTGGGAGGGGAAGTGATGAAATTAAAGTAATTTTGTGGTGATTCTTCATTCCTCAAGAAGCAACTTAATTATTTCTTAGATTTCAAGAAAGTTGACTACACATAATTCATGTATTATATTTTCTATGCTTGTAGTTTATTGGGTAGTCCATAATTTAAAGCGTAGTTCCTAGTTGATTGTGAGGTTCATGTATAAGACTTTTCGTGCTCATGTATTATCTTTCACGTTTCTAATTTTTATGGATTAGGAGTTAATTAGGGAGATGAATATATTTCTTTTAAAGTCCTATAAATGCCTATGTAATCCATCATTTGTCAAGAAAGCAAAGTTAATAATACAAATCTTCTCTCATCCATTTTGGAGTTCTATTCTATTTTTTGGTTTATTTTTCTTTACCAAGGTTTTCGATCTTGGAATAGTGTAACTTAGTTGCACTACGTTCCTTGTCTCTTTACACCATGGCCTTATTGCAGCACCCTTCATTTTTCTGGGTTTCAATGCTTTTTCCATTACATTGAAAACAACATCTTGAAAGAGTCTGTGGTGATGGTGTTTCAATGGTAAAATTGCCATTGTGAAGTTGAACCAACCTTTAGGCACATTTGAAAGTTAATCGTTATGTCTCTTTTCCTTATTGATGAATTACAAATCTAACTTGATATGACTTAGTGTCCAAACAATTCATACCCTTAGACCTGAACGGCTTGGCCCAAAGACCCATATCCCACCAACTCTATATAAGAGATAAAATACTCAATAAACTTCAGTCACAAAAGAGAGATACTAACATACCACCGTCTTAACCCATAAAATTCCCTGAGCTAAAGGGTTTCAAACCTTGTTGACCCATCAACATAACTGAATTGCAGACTGCATCTACTAATTTTGAACTTAGCCTATAGTTACCAGGATCGTGATACAAATTGAAGAATGTGTTATGTTAATTATATAAGTGGAACCAAAAAGTAGCTTCATTGGTATGCTGTTTTGGAATGTGGTAGTACATTTAAAATTTTGGTTCAATTCATTCTTTTGTGTGTATCACGTTTTTTTTTTTTTTTTCAACAAGTTCAATAAAAATTTAGATTTTTGTACAAAATGCTGCATAAAAGTTCAATAGAAATTCATATTTCTTCTCAATTTCTATTTGGAATGAATGTTTTACTTTTTCTATCATAATCTCTATGATTTATATCTTCTACCAAAACTTTACACCTTTATTATTGAAGTTTTGAATTTACTCTTGCTTTCACCCTTTAGAATTCCGGTTCGATGATTCTGGTGTACCAGTTTGCATACCATTGTGAAGCAGAATGAAAAATGTCCCATGAACTAAGATGAATGAACCAATTTGTGAGACGAAATCACTTTTAACGCAACAGGTAACAATGCTTTAGCCTAAGAATCTAAAAAGGAAAGGCAATGATAAGAGGGCACAGCCAAGGATTACAGGACACATGGGTCATGTGACTCATCGTCACATGTCTCTTCAATGCCATTTGAAGAAAATACCAATCAATAAAATCTAATTTTAATTGTTTCTTTTTCTTTTTTTTTTACTTTTGATATCACGTACCAATTAACAAAAATCAAAATCTTCCTGTATTCTCCATTTTTTTTTAACTTTTTAATTTTTTGTCAGCATCTTGGGAAATCGGGTCTACTGTTAGTTCTAAACTTTATTCAGTTGATTTTGTTGTGTAATATGTAAGGTCAGTTGTTTCTGATTAGTCTAAAGTTGACATCGGGCTTACTTTTACAATAGCAATGTACCTTATTTGCAGCTCATAAGTACTGTTTACATTCCAGCCTTCTCAAAAGTCGCACACTCTCTCTGTTCAATTGCAAACAAAATCCTTATTTGCAGTGGTCATACTTCTAGAGATACGTATTATCGGGGGAAGAACATATTCCTCTTCAGGTTACGAAGAATGTAATTGTTGATATCACTCCAATACACATGTGCAAGCAGACATCTATTTTCAGCGTGGAGCTTGAAGGATGTTTGATTTTCCCAAACAGTCATATCATCTTTTTATTATGTCATTGCAAGAAGGTTTCTGTCAATTACCAAACTACTTAACTCGATTTAGGCATTGTTGAGCTTGCAGTTGGTATCTCTTTATGAAGAAACTGTAAATAAACGTTGAACATAAATGCTGATCTTTTTCTTGTAGGGGAAATCCTCGTGGAGTTTGACGTAGAATGATTTGAGGATGTTGATCTTTCTTGTCTCCTATCAATTTTTTTATTAGGCTCTATGTCATTCTCAACTTGTATAAGTTTTCATTCTGTTGTGAGGGTTAACTCCCTCTTGAGTCCTTTATAGAAAGGATGAGATGCAGGCTTACTTGGGCCTTGTTGTGTTATGGTCCATAACACATTCTAATCTTTAAAGCTAAGAAAATTGTTCAAATGGTACATTATAAGTTTTCATTCAACTTTACAAGTTTGTTGATATGGATTAGACCAATTGCTCAGGTGTGATCTCAAGTAAAATTTTTGTTAGCAGCACTTGTTTTATCCTAGTTTAGCTAGAAGGCAAGTGGATTATGTAAAAATTTCTCTGATGTGAATTGGAAATCATCTTTATTAATTATTTCCCCTTCTTTTTCTTTCCCCAACTTTTGGTATTGACTGTTTCCATCTCTTTCTTTGTTTACTTCCGTTATATGTATACTTGGCTGACAAAATGCTTTGATGGCATGGTGATATTGCATACATAAACTTAAGGTTTAATTATACTACATTTATTTTTAAACTATACAAATGTTTATAAATCAGTTTTGTCATCTAACTCTATTAATTAACTCCCGTTTTTTATGAAGTATGAATGAAGTTTCACATTTAAAAAATTTAAAATTCGTGAAAAATATATAAATAAAAAAAAAACTTACACATGAAATAACTTAAGCTTTTCAGGTTGAAATGTACTGTTGTGCCCACAAAATATGTGCTAATAAGTTGTATTTGGGCTGATTGTCACGGCGTTGGTGCTCCCGACCTTAAACCGTGCCCGCCTTAGCGTGATCAACCCCTTGATCCTTGCTAAGTCAGCGGAATCCTCCAAAGAAGTAGGCAAGACAACTAAGAGATGTATGAAGAGCTTGAGAGAGAACTCAAGTATTGCTCTAGAGAAGGAGACTTGATTACTCTTCAAGTTGTGTACAAATGAGGGTGGGGAGAGGTTTATATAGAGTCTCCCTTACATCTAGAAGTTTCCCACCTCCTTAATGGACGGTGGAGATTTAATCCATCTAACGGTTATGATTGAGTCTCTAGACTTTTCTATACTCTTCTAGCCTAAATATCTAGATATTTTCATACATATCTCTAGGGTGTTCTAGAATACTCTATAATACTCCAGGTAAGTCTACAAATATCTACAAGCTTCCACAATGTTCTATAAGCCTCTAGAATCTTCCGGAGAACTCATGTGTCTTCCATAAGATTCTAGAGAATTTTAGGATATTCTAGAGACTTCTAGATAATTCCGATGTCCTCTAGAATCTTCTAGAGTCATCTAGACTATTCTAGGAAGTTCCGGAGAAATCTAGTAAATTTTATAAAGCTTTAGAATATACCTCAACAATATACATTTGTTCTAAACATTATGAGCGGGACGTGACATGATGGTTTGATAGTTCCTTTTGGTTGCCTGGTGAGCTCACTAGACCAGGGCGAGTATTGACTACCGAAGAGCCCATGGCTGAAACCAAGTTTCTCGTTATTGTCGTTCATCCAGTTTAGAGACAAAATTTTAGTGTTTTTAATATATAACCACTTTTTTTTTATTATTTTTATAAAAGTACAAGAAGTAGTAGTATGATTAAATCTTATGCAAAGTTAGTTGATAGAGTTTAATATCAAGAATTAATTTATAAATATTCAAAAAGTTTAGAGATAAATTTTAAACATTTTAAATTATATAAACATTTTGGAGATTTATGTAAAATCACATGGACTAATAATATGATTAATTTTTTTTTTTCTCTCCCTTCCAATCCATGAAGAGAAGAAAATTTATTTCAAAGACAACATCATGTTCGGTTAATATGCAACCATGAACCACGCTCCGTTCCCCTTCATCTATATGATCAAAGCTTTCTTCACCTCTCTCTAAATCCCATGATGAGAAACATTAACCCACCTAAAATGTAACCATTGCCCTCGTATTATTGTCCAATTTAGAGCAAGAAACTTTATATGGAAGTACTTTACATTTTAAGTCTCACAAATTAATAATACAAAGAACAACTATGTATGTTCTTTCTTCTTTTCCTCTTTCCTTTTACCTGTCTTCCTATCCATGTGCACAGAAGGAGTCCAGTCAAAAAGTTTTAACTTCACAAACCAACTCATAACCTAATATATGAGAGTGTGGAAAAATAGATAAAGACCTGTCCTTTAATGTGACGTGGCCTCATCTAGTTGGTTGGAAGTGATGATGTGACGATGATGTTAATTGCTGATGTGTTTGTGAATGGTGATGATGTGTTTAGGGCTGACGTTGCAACGGTGTGCAATGATGGTGGCACGTCACGTGGAGCGCTTGCGTTGCATAAAGCCCACACAGAAAAAAAAAAAAACTTTAAGCGCGTGAAGGAGTATCCGTGGGCTAATTGCGGAGATTTTTTGGGCCCCTGGCCAATCTGACAATGCCAAACAGCACTATGATGGGGGTTTCCGCAAAAAAGTGGTTGGAAGTAGGTGAACTTAGGGATGCGACTTGAACTTTCCAGCCAGTGTTTTTGCAGTTTGTGGTAGCTTGAAGTGTTGACACCGGATCTAGGGGTTCTTGACATTCTAAATCTGATAGTCGTCTCAAATTGGCTTTTTGGGTAGGGGAGGGACAAAAATTTAACTTTAGCATTTGATGCTAAATTGTTGTAAAAGGGTTAAAAAAAAGAAGAAGGATGGAACAAAAATCTTAAAGTACTTTTTAAGGTGATCACATTAATGAAAAAGGACCTAAAAATATTTTTTTTTTTATAGGGCAAAATATTTCTTCAACTTAAAGCTCAAATGTAATATAAAAATAATATAATATCTCAACTCATCAAAAGATTTTGAATGTTTACAGAACATGGTTATTTATAAGCAAAATAAACCAAACCAACCAACTAAATATATACTATAAAATAAAAAATTATATGTGATGTTTATAAAATATATATATTGAAATAAAATATAAGTATACACTATTAATGTAGCTGACAAAATATTTTAGAATTATCGTATCCTACTAATTACTAAAATAATATACTCTGAAATATTATTTGAGTAATCAAAAGCAATAACTCATACTAAAAAAAATTAAGAAAGAAGGCAAAACATGCATAAAAGAAAAACACTTAATATATAAAAACTCAAGGGTTTCAAATTCACCTCAACCTTCCATATTGAGAACCTATTTTTCTTAATTCAGATTAATTATATCAATTGTCAATCAAGATTTTTAATGTGTCAATAACTCTTTCCCAAGGTCAAATTAATCTAACTTAAATTACTAATTTAATTATGTCCCTATGTGAATTATAGTAACCTAAGTTGCATTAAGATATATGAATTCTCTTTTAGACTAATTATATCAATTGCCAATTAGGATTCCTAATGTGTGAACAAGCCTTTTCCAAGGTCAAATTAACCTAACTTAAACTGTTAATTCAATCATATTCCTACGTGAATGGTAGTATTCTAAGTTGCATTAAGGTTTGTGAATTTCCTTTTTATGATTGCATAGGGTCTTACAATATCCCTATCCTAAGCTTTTCTATAGAATTATTTCTCGTGGTCTAAGTTATTTAATCCCTTCTCAATTCATAAAAACGCACAAATCTCTCTACTAATTGGCCAAATCAAGGGAAAGAATGAGAAAATATAACTCAATTGAATATAATAAAACTGAATTAGTTCATATAAGTATTTAACACCTCAAGTTTTGGCTAGATCAATAAGAAGTTAAAGAACAAGGAAATAAAACTCAATTGAATATAATAAAACTGAATTAACCCATATAAGTAGCCAATACTACAAGTTTTGGTTACATCATAATCCTAGAAAAAAAAAATTAGAACATAAAAGAAAATGATGATGAAGAAGAAGAATAAATTAAACCCGTAGAGTCGTCTTTGTGCCTCCTTTTCTCTTCTTTCCTCTTCCTCTCTCCAAAAGTTTCCCCTCAACCTAATTCTAAAAGAGTTATTTATAACTAGAAGAAATCTAATGAAATTAGAAAACCTCATAAATTTACAAACCCTAGTTACATAAAATAAAAAAGTTTAGTGAACTAAGAAATATAATTACATTAGGAAAACTTAAGGTCTAAAATATTTTCATTAATTGTAATACGACTCTAAAATATGGAAATATTTTCTTTTTTTGCTTTAATTCTCCAAATTATTCTCTAGTTGCAAAAAAAAAAACTTAACTTAGAGCTAAATATATATTAATAGAACCAAAAATACTAAGAAATGGAATTACAAAAATAGATATAAAATGCAATTATCAATACACAGAAAAGCTCTAAATAAAAAATCTAATAGAAACTCTAATATTTTACTATCCATTTTACATCAATTTCTCTTTCTCAATGAAAGTTCTCCTTGGATTTATTGGCTGAGCATGGCTCTCTAGGTTGTAAACCTTGTTCTGTTCCCAGTGATGCCTCCGTGCATCTTGTTCATACTTCTGAGAATTTGTTGCCTGAGCAACTGGTGTATAGAAAATTAGTCAGCAAGCTCATATATCTCTCTTACCAGACCAAACATTAGTTATGCTATACAATTACTGTCCCGTTTTATGGATAAGCCTGCATTAGTTCATCTGAATGCTGCTTTTCAAGTCTTGAAGTACTTGAAGAATGTCTGCTGTTACATGCCAAGTTACTTGGTTGTACAATATGTTGAAGGATTTCTCAGTTTCTATATCGACTCCTATTCCTCTTCACTGTGATAGTATCTCTGCCATTCATATATATGTTGATAGTATTTCTTTACCAAAGCCCTCTTGCCCAATAGGTTTCATGAATTGCTATACAAGCTAAGCTTAGTTGATGTGTCTGCTAGGGGTGGGCACAGGAGGGAACGTCCCGGCCCGAAGCGTTCAGGACAAATTCGGGACAGGACAAATCGTGACTTGGGACAGAATCGGGACAAATTTTTAGTGTCTCGGCAATTTTTAGGTCGGGACCGGAACAAGCTTAATTCCGTCCCATGTCCCGTCCCGGCCCGGCCCGATCTACTATATTTTCAAGCCCGTCCCGGCCTGGCCCGTATTGAATCATGTATGCCTAACTTATACTATCCCGACTTGTCCCGGTTTGTGACCTCACCTCCCCATAGACATTCATATCTGTTGATTCTGAGTTTCAAGCTAGAAGATGCTTCATAAGAGACCTTGCTTTCCTTCGATTTGGCACCTTCTTCAGAGGACACTACTGGCATTGGCAAATCATTTGTTCCATGGTAGTCCGTAGGGACTGCAACAACTCTCATACCTCAGCTGCCTCCTAAAGAGCTACAGCTGCATGCTATGCGGCTCTAGTTGCTATTAGAAGGTGCCCGAGACTCTTGAGTGAGTGACATAGAACCTAGCAACTCTAGTTATAAGTTTATATTTGATGTCAAAATGTCCTCAAATAATATTAAAAAAATTAATAAATAATCAGTTGATAGCAATTTATTTGACAAGTACTAAAAAATATTTACTCTACAATTAATTAAACAAATGGAACTGTGAAAGCTAGATAAGAAGCTATGACAGCCCATATATATGCAGCCGTAAAATTATGGCTCATGCCATGGCATGTCTACTTATTCAACGATCTATCCCACTAAAAGGAAGAGTTATGTCATTTCTACGTATATTTGTGTCAAAAATAAATTTGTTATTTTTTTTTTATTTAATATAGTGTCTGACTTATTATGATTAATCTAAATGTTATAAAATAATAATATCTATTAGGATATCTTAGTTATTTAGATCAGTTATGATAAGTGAGACACTATACGAGATAAAAAATTTATTCTTATTTAAATATTCACGATTTATATTTTTTTCTTTATATTTCTTTTTTTTTTTACTCTTATTTTTATATTTATAATTTTATTTTATAAATAATTATAAAATATACGTACACAAAAAATTATGTAACTATTTTAAATTTTTTTATCATAAAAATAAATATTTATTTTAATTATTTAAACTTAAAATCATCAATTTAATCCTTACACTTCAAGTTTATTAATTTAGTTATTTATACTTAAAAATTTTATTAATTTTATTCTCACCACTTAAACTTAATAATTTAATCCCTTACATTTTAAATTTATATCAATTTTATTATTTAAATTTATCAATATGGCCTCAATATACTAGTCAAAATTATATAAATTTTGAAGCATAAGAAATTACATTAATTAAAATTTTAAGTATGAAAGATTAAAATAAGTATTTATTTTTAAAAAATTATCTAAAATAGCTTATCTTCCTCGTTGGGATTTAGAGACCTTATTTATTAGAATGAGTTGGAATTTAGAGACATTATTTAATAGAATGAATACTATAAGTGTACCTATAACTTTACACTTATTTTTATATTTTTTTATTTTTATTTTATTATTTCATTGTTTATAATTTAACTAAATCTTAAATTTAAATCTTAAATATATACAAAACCTTAAAACTTCAAACTAAAATCTATATATTATTAAATGCCTTTAACAATTTTTATTAATTGCATAAAAATCATTAATTATTCATTGATATGATTAATAAGAACATACTTAATAAATAATTAATATTTATCATTAACCAATAGTAGTAAGGCATTTAATAAGGTGCAAATTCTTGACTAAGGGCTATGGTTAGCATTTCCTGTTATATTATGGGTCTTTCTAATTTATGCAACATGTACATAAGATAAGCAATAAATAAGTACATTAAATAAGAGAGATAATAGACAAAACTCATTCAATTTTTATCTCTTCCCTCACATTTTAAAAGTTACATTATTTCTCTCATTAATTATCAATCAAACATTCTAAACTTTAAATAAATTCAAAGCCTAACTTTAAATCCTAAAAAATCAAGCTTCAAACCCTAAAACTATAATCCTTATATCTTAAACTTTGAACCTACAAGCTTAAAATCTAAACTCTAAAACCTTAAATTACCATAAACCATAATAAAACCCTAAACCTTAAACTCTAAAAATTATGAACCATAAACTTTAATACAAAATCTAAATTTTACTCCAAACCTTAAATTATAAATCTTAAATCTTAAACCATAAATTTTAAACTTTAATGTTAGCTCTAACCGAAAAATCTAAAATCTTAAAACATAAGCTCTAAACTTTAAATTTTAATCCCTAAATTAGTAAGATAAATAAAATGTAATTAATACAATTAATTAATAGGAGAGAGAAAAAAATTAATAATAAGTGTGAGAAGAAAAAAAGAGAGAATTTAATTGAAATTTTAATGCACATCATTTTCAATAAAAATTGTCTAATTTAAAAGTGTGATCCTTAACTTATGCGTGTTGTGTATACTTCGTCTGATATTGAATATAGAACATACTTAACTAATTTATGTTTCTTAAAATAAATTATGTCTAGTTTTCACAAAAAAAATACCATATATTTTTTGTCTTATCCTTATTTGTTACAATAATTAAACAATTTATTTTAATTTCTCTAGACTGATTAAAAATAATAAGGATATCATATTACATATTCTCCATACTCTATTGTGCTTATTCCTTATATACAACAACTAATATAAAATAACAAATATGGAATATTTTTATTCTTTCAGCATATCATTTTATAAAATACACTAAAATTTTCTTCTAGAAGCTACTCTATATTTAGGACCGAAAGGAGTAGGTTAGAAAACCTTATATTATATACTTACTATTCCTTCAATTCCATAATTTGTGTTGTTTTAAGTTTTTCTCACGTGTATTAAGAAATCATTAATATATTTAAAATTTATATCAATTTGACTAAATTACTCTTATTTAATTTCTTCACCATTAAGTTTCTTTGTCTTATTCCATTTGTTTCATAGTATAGGATCCCTCCTAAAAGTTTTAGGTGTTTCTTAATATAAGACTATTTACAAAGTTTAAATTTATTTATTATTATTTTTTCATGTTTACCTCTAATTAGTTTTTTTTTTCAATTCTCATATTTTAATTAATGTGAAAATTAAAGTGTTACCGCATAATCAATTAGAGTCCTACATTAAATAAGAGTATATTTAAAATATTGTATTTTATTTTAAAAAAATTAAAAAAGATTGATTATTTTTTATTATTTTTCTGCCATATAACATAGAATAGAAAAGTATTACATAAGAGTAAAAAGAAAAATTGACAAAGCTTTGTAATTTTAAAATAACACATTTAAAAAAAATAGCAAAGAACATTGAGCCTTTTTGCGCACTTTTCTTAATTTTTAACACGTGCCCTCTCTAACGTGCACATCCCATTCATTTGCTTACACGTGGTCTCCATTTTTTTGTTTAACTTGTTTATTGTTTAAGCTATTTTAGCTGTTGCACGATAGGAAGTTGGTTTGAATCTTAAATTACCTTTCTTTTCTCACCCCTGCACACACAGATTTTCTCACTTTTCCCCTTCAAAACGGCATTTTCTCACCTTCTTGTCACTTTCGCTCTTTGTTTCTGGAACAATTTTTACACCTTTGTTCTCTTGGAGATTTGGGGTTTATAAAAATTGTTTACTTTCGGCTCGATGATGAAGGATAACTTTACCACGTAGATAGCATTTTGCCATTCTTTGAAGCTCTCATTCAAGTGTTCATGTCTCTGCTGTTTTTGCACTAGTAGCTGCTTTTTGGTTTCTGATTTGGAAACTTTCTCAGCTACACCCAAAAGGATTCTGCAACAACCTCAACTTTCGTTTTGTTTTCTTCAAATCCGAATCAACAAAAACGAATGACTCTTAATAACTGATACTTTCTTAATCAAGTTTCAAGCTATTAATTTTCAAGTATCTTTCAAATCCTAATCATTAATTCAATTTTCCTTTCATTATATTGCTTCTAAATCATGGATTTTATTTAAAGTTGATCAGATTGAATTTCTGAAATTTTTTCATTGCGTTGATGATTATATAAAAGGATTTTTCCATAAAGCTACGAAATTTCAATCAAATTCTGCCCCAGGTTAATGATCTATAAACTTTGAAAAAGAAAATTATTTATATCACATCCAATCATACTCTCAAACTCAAGGGATGTTGTATCATCAAAACATAGGAATGATATATTACATTAAACCTTGACGTCAAGAAATTCAGTGATCTCTCCCTCGCTTCCTGTGAGGCTTGTAACCTCGCAATCCTCATCGAGGTCAAACTCCATATTCTCCCACACATCCAATTCGTCAGTGGATGTGAGGCTTGACTCCTCACCTCCGAGGTCAAACTCTATATTCACCCATCCATCCGATTCTTTTATGAATTGCACCAAAGGGTTGAAATCAGAACGGCCAATTGCCAGAGTAATCTGCATATGCCAAAGCAGTTTCTCCAAGTGATTGCGAACTTGGTGGGAGAAATTCTTCAGCATATCTTGGAAAGATGGCCCTGTAAACAGCTCAACAACCCTGCTCATTTGACTCAAGGCAAAGGCCAAAACTTTTCCAGCACTTGGGTCTTTGTGCGGGAACAGACGCATCTTGGAAGAGATTTCTGACCTTCTTTTAATAGAAATAGATTGACCCGAGTCCAAAAACAAATCAGCGACTTCTTCTACATCTTCCACCACGTCCAGGATCCGGGAAATTGCTCCTTCCAGTGCATCATTACCATTCCGTCTCCAGTCAGTATCGCCGGACAGAAGTTCCCTTGCCTTTTCAAACTCAAGTGCCAATTCAAATAGATGCTGTGATATTTCCTGCTCGGATACCTCTCTGGTCAATTTCTTCAACTTTTTATGCAGAATAGCAGCCCGTTCAGCCATAGATCTCTCTCTGCAAAGAGCTGTGAAACACAGATTAGTCTGGATAGAATGCATGGAAAAATAAAATCTGCTGAAGCTTACTATGTGTTACTGCATTTTCTATTGGTCAAAAAAAAATTAACCAAGAAATATTTCTTCCCTTAATGAAAGGAAACACCAATCCAAAAACAAAACTCCACAAACATCACAATTTCAATGAGTCTCGAACGAAAAGATAAAAATGATGATTGAAGCACAGAAAAACCACGTGCAGTAAGAAAAAGAATATAACCAATAGTATTTAAGCATATACATGATAAGAGAGGTGGTCTATTTAGGAAGCTGCGTGAACAAAACAACCAAAATCAAAATGACAGCCCATTAAAGTATCTTAAAAACAATCTCAATCTAATAAACATGTGAACCCAAATTAAAAGAAAAATTGAAAGTCTTACTCCGAAAAACATCAAACTCAGTTTAATCAATCAGTTACTTTAACTCCAACACACACGTTAAAACAGAAGGAAAAGAAACATAAACCTGCAGAGCATAAGCACAGGCAGGAGAGACAGAGGGGGGGCCGGGGGGGCGGCAATGTTCTCATTATAAACAACCAAATGTGGGATGCATCATCAAGACACATAATCCAATGACCAGATAATGATGAACCGAAAACAAAGAATCAATGAAGCATCAAAAACCAGCACAGATACATGACCCAAGCAAACAAAATAATACCCAATCAAACTTGGAAACATTACCAGCTAACCAGATGAGTCCAACAAAGAATACAGCTAAAATAAAATTCCCAAATCCAGAAGCTAACAGGATCACACCAAATAACTCCATGTAGAACCAATAAGCACACTACGCCAATCCCAAGTCAGCCATGAGCTGATGAACAGGATCCACAGATACCACAGAGATAACCACCGTAACAGGAGAACAACATTTATAGCACCATAAGGCCAATCAGAATAGCAGCTATATTCGGTTCAAGTGGTTCAACAAAACAAATGCCCAACAGCAAAATCAAAATCATCTAAACCCCTAACCCAGTTCATTGCAGAACAGATCACATCAAGTTAAAATCAAAGGACATTCGGAGCAATGAATCCCCCAAAATAATGTCTCAGTTCACACAAAGAAGAAAAATGATAAAATGGCATTCAAGAAATACCCAGTCAACATTCTATGAAAATTAGTTGACCGGTCTATTCAAGTAATCAAATTCCATACAAAAGAAATCCAACATAGAATCTAAATCCAACATTCATCAAACATCTTATAAGCAAACCAGATAATCCCCAATTGTCATGTATAAGCAAAATAGAGGACCCGTACCAATCCCATCAATCAAGAAATATGAACACAAAGCAACTCAAATTATTTCCAACAACACCATCATAAATTTATGATCCCCGACCCACAAATTGAAACACGATGGAGAGAAAAACAGAGACCCAAAGAAGATAATTCAACTAAGCACTTAAGTCACAGACTCATATTCCCTGACAAACAATCACCAAATGTAGAAGAAGCAGTGACGGAACAATGTTCCCTTATAAAGGGCTGTTGCCCCCCTACTTAGAAAGGAATTCTTATTACATATAATTGATATAAATATATTCGTCCCCCAAGGAATTTGGAAGCTATTAGATTGTTTTCTGGGAGTAACATGGCAACTCAAAGAACTCTTTCTTTATTCTTTAATGATATTACTTGGAAGCTATTAAAATAGACTATGATGCAAAGAAATTAAGGAAGAGTTATATCAAATCACGCCAACATCATAATCTCTATGACTGAAATGAAGTGCATCCTTTATATATATATATATAGAGAGAGAGAGAGAGAGGAAAACAGAATCAGAAAAAGAATATAACAAATAGTATCAAGTGTATATATGATAAGAGAAGCAGTACCTCCCATTAAGTGAACCCAAATTAAATAAAACCTAATTCAAAGGCTTATCTCCAATACCCAATACCTATAACTTACCTCCCAAAAAACATCAAACCTCAGTTTGAAAAAAGAAAACAACCTTACACCTACAGAGCATGAGCACGGACAGGGAGACAACAATGTTCTCATTATAAACAACTAAACTTGGGACATCATCAAGACACATATAATCCAATAAGCAGATAATGATGATCCAAAATAAATAAATAAATAATAATCAATGGAGCACCAGAAACCATCACAGATACAAGACCCAAACAAACAAAATAATAAGCAATCAAACTCAGAAATATTAACACCTAAACAGAAGAGCCCAACGAATAATACAGCTAAAATAAAATCCCCTAATCCAGCAGCTAACAGGATCACACCAAATAACTCCATGTAGAACCAATTTACACTGAGCAGGATCCACAAATTTCACAGAAATAACCACGGAAACAGGAGAACAATATATATGGCACTATAAGCACAATACAACTAATCAGAATAGCGGCTATATTTGGTCCAAGTGGTTCAACGAAACAAATGCCCAACAGCAAAATCGAAATCATCTAAACCCCTAGCCCAATTCATTGCAGAACAGATCACATCAAGTTAATATCAAAGGACATTCGGAGTAATGAGTCGACCAAAATAACGTCTCAGTTCGCACAAAGAAGAAAAATGATAAAACGGCATTTAAGAATAACCCAGTCAACACTTATGGAAATTAATTGATCAGTCTATTCAAGTAATCAAATTCCATACAGAGGAAATCCAACACAGAATCTAAATCCGACATTCATCAAACATCTTATAAGCAAACCAGATAATCCCCACTTGTCATGTATAAGCAAATTAGAGGACCAATACCAATACCATCAATCAGGAAATATAAACACAAAGCAACTCATATTATTTCCAACAACACCATCTTAACTTTATGACTCCCGACCCACAAATTGAAACATGATGGACAGAAAATCAGAGACCCGAAGAAGATAATTCAACTAAGCACGAAAGCCAGAGACTTATATTGCCTCATAAACAATCACCAAATGCAGAAGAAGCCATTCATCATTCAGAAGAGTTCATACCTGGGTTTAGAACCTAAGCCAAGACCAAAACAGTGAAGCCTTTCAACAACGATTGACGAATCGGTGCTTCAGCTGGATCTTCTAACTCGTAGTTCTCCCTTCACTCAGCGCAACTGGTGACTGGGTTCTTCTTCTCACAAATCGAAAGATCGAACGCCGCGGTAAAGCGCACAATGCGTCATAATCAAGCGAGACCAGAAACGATGTCGTCTGTGTTTAGCAATATGCTGACGTTAGCATGTCGTTCTGAAGTGGTGGTTGCTTCTCTTGTTTGGATGAGCACACGTGTTGTGCGATCTTCTTCTCTGGATGAATCGCACGCTTCTCACATGGGCAAATCCTCACCCGCCAAAATATCTCACGGAGGATGGTGTATCTGCTTTGCCATCCAGATTTCACGCTGCAATTCCTCTCCCTAACCTCTGCTGTGAGTGCCTGCTGAAGGAATTTTTCTTGAATTTAATTACCACAACTCTATTTTTAATTAAGTCACTGTCTATTCTCAAAATATACTTTTATAAAACGGTCTTATAAAATTTTTAATTTATAAAATAACTCTAAAGAAATATTTAAATCTCAAACAATTTTATAGGACCGTTTTAATCTAGAATTGTTTTAGCAAATTTTGTTTTGTTTAATGATTCTATAGGGCAATTGTTAACAAAATTAAGGGGTTATAGATATTTTAAAAAAAATATAATTTTAAGCATTAATCATTAAAATAATTTTTTTTTTATAAAATTAATAAGAAAATATTCAAAGCATAGTTAAATATTACTAAATCAATATTTAAGAATAAGAAGAAATTTTTTAATGATTACAAAGTGTCTAGTATATTCCAATACCAATCTATTGTTAGTGTCAATTATATTAGAAATCTCAAAAAAAAAAAAAAGCAAAATTCTTTATAATTCATCTAAAAGAAAAATACATGTAAGAACAAACAGTTGAATATCTAAACTTTAATTCAACCCAACAAAATAATTTAAAGAGAATATAAAACATCAAATCAAATGATATTGTTAATTCAATTTTTAAAATTAAAAAAAGAAAACTCCCTTTTTATCCCCTTACACTAACCTCGTAGACAAATACTCTTGACACTTTAAGTTTTTTAATTTAAACCCTAGAACTTTAAACGTTTACCAAATCGAACCTCTATCCACCTCCGTCACTTCCCACTAACAATTTTCGCCTACGTGATACGTTAAGTACTGACATGGCCGTTAATAGGTGATATGACCAGTATGAGTTATCTGATGTAGCCACATCAACTCCAAAACGGCGTCATTTCAGCACATCACAACTTTTTTCTTTTTTTTTTTCTTTTTCTCCCTTCTCTTCCATTTGGGTTCTTGGTATTTTCTGCCGTGGAGACCAGACCCATCAATGCTGGAAATGGGAAAAAGGTGAAGCCTTTGTAGAAAAAACCTAAATGGGTTTAGCACATCACAGCTTTTTTTTTCCCCCCCTTCTCTTCCATTTGGGTTCTTGGTATTTTTTGTGAGAGATTTAGGATTATATGTTACTTGGAACAATTTGTTCATTCGAGCTTGTGCTCACCCATTTGTAACCTTTCTATACTACGTGATTTGAGTAAAATCATGACTATTCATGAGGAAGAAGTCAAGTTTGCTATGTTTGGTGTGGATCTAGTCTAGACATGTTATTCTCTCTATCTCTATTTAGATTCATCTATTTATATTTATTGTTGAGTTATTTCATTAAGCATTAAACTATTCAACTAAACTGTTAATTTAAGCTCTTTTGATAACTTTGGATTATTGTTGAAATTAATTATTTGTAAAGTATCTGAATTAAATGTTTTTAAAACTAAATAATTATATTTTTAAAACAATCCTATTCAGTCCTCTTTATTACTTACTTTCTACGCTCACGAAAGCTAAATGTAAGATTCTTTTACTTATATAGTAAGTTCTATGGATTTCAACAGTTGCAATGTAAGTTGACAATGAGTCTTGTAAAACAATATCTTCCGCTTACATTAAAAAAGTAGATTTCTTGAGACACAGTGAACAAACTTTAGTGGCAAATTTATTTAAGATTAAGTTATATGATATTATCATCTCAAGTCTAGGCCATTTTACACACATTCTGTTTCAAACTCTTAATGTTGTAAATGGTTAACGTCAAGTGTGTGTTAACGTAAATGACAAATAGATCAATCTCAAGTATTAGTGTAATGAAGGTTTGTTCTTTGCTCTTTAATGTCTACTTTTTTTTTTTTTCTTTTAATTAGTTGATTAAGCGAAAGATATCAACTTATTATACCAGTCATCAACTTATGATGTAAAGAGATTTATTTTATTAATAAAAAATTTTATATTGAATTTTTAATATGTATGCCTATAAAATAATTAAATTAAAATTATTTTTCCCCCGTTTTAGAATTATCTTCCTTTCGGATAAAAGTAATTTTTGACCACTTCTACAAGAATTTTAAAATTTTCATGACATTTTCTTTTAAAGAGTCTCACCAACTCTCTCTCTAGATCTTCCTTCAAAATTTCTCTGCTTAAGTAATGAGATTTTCCACGAGAGTTATTCTCTCACTAACGTTTTTTCAAAAAAGACTAATTCTCGGAATTTCTTTCTATTTGTTCCGCAAGAAAACTACAATCAGACCAGGAAACGTCAACTAACTTTGCTTCATTTGGCCCGTTGGGTTCATTCAACATTCCAAATCTTGCCACGTGTCTCACACATTTCTTTTATTTTTTTAATATAAGAACCATATCTAAGCGAGCTGCGAGTGTGGCAGTAAACCAACGGGAGTCCCAGATGGCCATCATCGCCAGCGGCACTAAGATCACTGGCACGTTGTTCGGTTACCGGAAGGGGCGGGTTTCCATTTCATTGCAAGAGAAGCCGAGGTGTTTTCTTCTGGCCCCAGTGGGTATTTACGGAAAGTCTCACCCCTTTACCTTAAGCTTCACCTGCTATCTCGTTCAACCAGAAATATAGTAGCGACCAGTGGCGAAGCTTTCAGTAAACTCGTAGTTTCAATATGACTCTGCAAAGACACCTATTCTTGTGTTCAATCACCCTTTTATTTCTGGTATTACCACCACCATTACAAAGTTGGCTTCTGACTTTTCTTTCTCCCTCTACACTAATTCCTCGTCTAGTCGATTTTTCAAGCTTTCAGTAACGGTGCAGTGCATTTTGAGGCATACTCACCTTGTAAAAACGAAATTGGAAATGGTTTTGTAGGTGGTGGGGATTCTTCAATATCGATATCGGTTTGGCTCAAAAGTTCAAATTGGAGCTTTTTTCTTTTAAAAATGTGGGACATGTGGTGAGATCATAAATGTTAGATGAATCTGACGGACAAAATGAATCCAAAGTTAGGTGACGTTTCCTACTATAACGTGACTTGATCCTGATCTAATTTTCTTGTAGTTTGAGCTGCATCAAATGGCTACATAATAATAAGTCCTAATAATACTTGTTTTTTTTATGTAAAGACATAGATAGATTCAGATATTGATAAGATAGATAGATAGATTGAGATATTAATAAATAATTTATATTAAGGCATACTTTAATCTTATAAGCTCTTAAGTATATTTCATTTGAAGATTTTTTTTTTTTACCAGAATAAGAAAAAAAAAAAGCAAAAGAGAAAAAAAGAAAAAGGAAACACTAGCCGCAGCAAATGTAGACACTGTCTAATTTTTGTGGTGGGTACGTACTCTCGATCTATTCATGACGTTCTTGAATTCCAATTTTTTTCTAAGTACAAAATCTAACCAGCGATGTGAGACGTGAATTTTAACTCGAGCATAGGTGCCACACAAAATACAAAATCTAAGTAAAAAAGCTAACCCTATGTGCCTTGTTTTGGTGAGCTTCCACTTTTATTTAGTTCAATTTTGTAACATCTCCTAATTGCATCACCTAATTGAACCATATATATAATTTTATGTGGATCATCCATATTTATATGCATGTTCAAAGCACTCCCTAATTGAATCTCTTGAATTGAATAACTTATATGCATGTGATTATATTAGTTATGTTTATAACTTCATGTGAATAAGCATGTGTGCATGTTTATGGCAAATAGGAATTAAATACTTGCATGAACATGTGTAATTAAAATTTATGTTATTTTATTCATAAAAATTAAATTTAATAAGATTTTTATAAGTGGTGGCACATCCATAAATAACCAAAAGTAGGAACAATTAATTTAAATGGAATGAGGGAACTAGTGGCGCTAGACGGACCTAGTCCTAAAGGAACCAAGAAGGCAACAGCTGCCTCTCCAAGGACTCACGTACCCATCAGCAAATTGGCTTCCAAAAGTTTGTAATTGTTGGTCAAACAATCCACCAATAGGAGCATGCCACTAGTAGCCATACAACTCCATAAAATCATGATATTTATGAGACAATTAAATACAATAAAAGGGTTAGAATAAAAGAAAAAAAATTAGAGGACTCTAGAGAAAGGAAAGTCGGCAAGTGGGAGCTGAAGAGGGGAGAAAAGAAAAACAAAAAGAGAAAGGAAGAAGGAGGAAACCGTGAAAGAGAGAAGAGAAGAAACAAAAGAGGAGAAGAGCTTGTCTTGTGTGTTGCAGCCTCATCCACTTGAATAACCCATTAGAGAGCATCAAATAGAAGGAGAAGCTGCTATAAAGATACAAGGTAGTTGGTTTAATTCAAGCATAGGTTATGTGGTTTCTTTGTATGCTGAAATTTCTATACTCTTGCTATTGCTAATTCTTGTCATATATGTACTATGATTTAATGTCATTTTTGTGTGTGTGAATAGACGCTGGATTGCTGTTCTTATGATGGTTTAGTGCTATATATGTTCTGCCATAAAAAGAAGCATGCAAACTCACAAAGTGTTATGAGAAGAGTATGAAGAAAGTTGTGTAACCATAGGATATGGGGTATGCCAAATGAATCCAAAAAGTGGCATCTATGGACTGAATGATGTATGAATACCTCATAGGGGTAAGTAGTGCCAAAAAGAAAGCACTAAACAGACCTCACCCTATGAGCAAGAAATGGTGCAAGAAGGGAGCAACAAATTTATATATGCTGTTCATAAAGACCCCTATACTTGGTTATGCCTCTTTCTTTGTAATTTCTTCTAATCACTTTCAATTATGTCATCTTTTAACCTTGTTGAATGACCTAACTACTGAGAAATCATTGGTTTCTCATATTATTAGTGTTAATAATTTTATACAAGTGACAAGCTAAAAGAGGTAACTCAAGATTAAATATGGATGCTGGCTGTTTTCTGTTATGATTAGAACTGATCCTTGTGTAATGAATTTTTGAGGATTATATGATGTAAATTGAATCATATCTAGAGCACTTTGAAGTGGATACTTGTCTCTTGTATATTGTATACTTATGTGAATTCTAATAATAACAAATTTTAGACTAGTATACCTTGTGCTGGAACTCTGTTTTCTGGACAGTTTGAAATAATAAATTATTAGTACTTTCAAATCACGAGATAATTACATAAAATTATTTTTTGAAACTCATGAAACATTTTAATTCATGCATACAAATTTTTAGAATTTTTGGCTTAGCCAATTGATACAGAAAATTCTTCAAAGTTACACCTCATGATTTTATCGGTAAACAGGACAGTTTTCATACTTTGCTTAATTGACCTATCAAATCAATAAAATTTTGTACAAAAATTTTTCCACCTACTCTGGATACATTAAAATTGAATTTTGGAGATTTTCATAATTTTTGGATATTTATACACCACGTTTCCATATTAAGGAAAAACAGGGCAGCAAGCAGTCAAAGCCTGAAAGCTGTCCACTTGAAACCAAAACTTTTTATTTTCAATTTCCTTAGTGAATTGATATCAATGGAAGGTGTTTTCATAAATTTGAAAGTTAAAATTGGGTGTTACATTTTTGGTATCAGAGCACAAGGTTTAGGGACCATTACTTGAGGAAAAACTTGAAAGAGTTGTTGTGTATGCTTGGTTATTCTTTCCTTGATGCTTGTAATGCAACTTGGGATGTTATGACATGTATTGTTGTGTATATGTTTATGTGGTTTCCTCTTGATTGAAAGATTTGTGATGTTGATTATGAGTTGTTTATTAAAAGTTCTTAAGATGGATGAACTTATGGGCCATGGTATTTAGTAAATAACATGGGCATAGGAGGATTTAGGAAGAGGGGAATTTTCTAGTGGCATAAGTAATAATCGAATTTCTTGTGTGCCCAGGAATAAAAATGTCTGCTTCTAGAGAGAGTACCTCCTCTGATTCTGTAAGAGAACTTGCTAGAGTAGTTGAGGGACTGGTTTCAAACCAAGCTGCCACTGCTCAATTACTTCAGCAACTCTTGCAAGGAAACCATTAAACTAATGGGGGTGAGAGTGTCAATCAGCAAGGGAATCAACTTAATAGTTTGATGACCCAATTTAGAAAGGCAAATCCCCCATCCTTCTTTGGAGGAGTTGACCCGGATAGAGCTGAAAAATGGTTAACTCAAATCCAGAAAATATTAAGCATCTTTGAATGCACTAGTTAACAAAAGGTGATAATGGCTACATACATATTTGAAGGGGAAGCAGAATATTAGTGGAGAGGAACTAAGATGCTACTGGAGAACAAGGGAGAAGTGATAGATTGGGAAAGATTTGAAGAAGCTTATATTGAAAAGTATTTTCCGAAGAACATTAGAATTCAGAAAGAGACCGAATTTCTTACCTTGCAACAGGGAGATATGACCGTGGCACAATACATAGCTAAATTTGAGGAGTTAGCTAAATTCTCTAAATATGCTAAAGAGAATATGAATGAAGAATGGAAGTGCATTCATTTGCAAAGGGGGTTGATGTCGGAACTAAAGGACAGGGTGGCTATCCTAGAGATTAGGGAATATCCCAAGTTAGTCAATATGCTTGAGATAGTTGAAGAAAACTATAATGCCTGCCGAGTGGAGATGAGAAAGAGAGCTGAAAAGAGGAGCCAACTTCCCTTTGATAGGACTAAAACTAAAGGGAAAAGGCCAAAGATTCCCAAGGCTCCACAACCTTCTATCACTTCCAAGGGTAATCAACCCTTGGTGGAGCTGGGAAACTGTCCAACATGTGGCAAGAACCATGGGAGCAGACCTTGTAGAGGTGGAACCAGATTATGCTATACTTACGGCAAGCCCGGTCACATAGCTAAGTATTGCTCCTACAAGAAAAATAATGAAAAGACTTCAAAGCCTCAACGCCAAGGAAGGGTGTTTGCTCTCACCCAAAAGGAAGCATCTGAATCCCCTAACCTGATTACAGGTATGATTACCCTGAATGATTCTACTGTGAATGCAATGTTTGATTCTGATGCATCTCATTCTTTTGTTTCTTATACATGTGCAAGATGTCTGGGTATAAATGTGTTTGAATTACCATATAACTTATGTGTTTCTACCCCGACTGGTAATTTTGTAAATGCCACCAAAGTTTGTTTAAATTGTAAAATCCAGTTTGGGGATACCTTTAGTATCTTGAATTTGGTATGTTTGCCTTTGGAAGGGATTGATGTAATTATTGGCATGGATTGGTTGTCCACCAATCATGCAATTTTAAATTGTTTCAATAAGACCATATCCTTACCCTTGAACCTACTCTCTTCTAAGCCAAATGAAGAGATCTCCCATTTAAATGCCATGCATCTTGAGGTGCGTGAATGCAAGGGATATATGATCCTCTTCTCCATTCAAGTGGGAATTGAAGAAAGTTTGGAAAGGATTCTAGTGGTTAAGGAATTTCCTGAAGTTTTTCCTAAGGATTTCAAAGGGCTGCCCCTAGATAGAGAAGTAGAGTTTGCCATAGATTTAGTACCTGGAGCTACACCAATATCTAAGACTCCTTATAGGATGCCTCTAGTAGAATTAATGGAATTAAAGAAGCAAATAGAAGAACTACTAAACAAGTGGTTTATAAGACCAAGTGTTTCTCCTTGAGGAGCTTCAGTTTTATTTGTTAAGAAGAAAGATGGTAGCCTTAGGTTGTGTATAGACTATAGGCAATTAAATAAGATGACCATCAAGAACAAGTATCCCTTACCAAGAGTAGATGATCTCTTAGATCAATTAGAAGGAGCGTCAATATTTTCTAAGATTGATCTTAGGTCAAGATACCATCAATTAAAGGTTAAGGATATTGATGTACCTAAAACTGCTTTTAGGACTAGATATGCACATTATGAATTCCTTGTTATTCCTTTTGGATTGACTAATGCTCCTGCTGTATTTATGGATTATATGAATAGAATTTTTCGGCCATTTTTGGATAAATTTATTGTAGTATTTATAGATGATATATTAGTATATTCTAAATCTCCTCAAGAACATGAAAACATTTACGTATTGTACTCCAAATTCTTAAGGAAAAGGAATTATATGCGAAGCTTAGTAAGTGTGAGTTTTGGTTGACTGAAGTTACCTTTTTAGGCCATGTAGTGTCTAAAGAAGGTACATTAGTAGATCCCCATAAGGTTGAAGTCGTTTTAAGTTGGAAAAAGCCTGCAACCATCACGGAAGTTCGGACTTTTCTAAGTCTGGCAGCTTATTACAAGAAGTTTATTCAAGGATTTTCACAAATTGCCCTACCCCTAACAAGATTGACTAGGAAAGATCATCCTTTTGAATGGACTGAAGCTTGTGAAAAGAGCTTCCAAGAATTAAAGACTAAGTTGACTTCTGCTCCAGTACTAGTAATAACCAACCCTCACCAACTATTTACTGTATAAAATGATGCTTCTAAGAAGGGGCTAGGATGTGTGCTTATGCAGCAAGGAAAAGTAATAGCCTAAGCCTCGAGACAACTTAGACCACACGAGGAAAATTACCCCACACATGATTTAGAATTAGCAGCTGTGGTCTTTGCCCTAAAGATTTGGAGACATTACCTATATGGGGCAAAATTTGAGGTATATACAGATCATAAGAGTTTGAAATACTTGTTTGATCAAAAAGAATTAAACATGAGGCAAAGAAGATGGATTGAATTCCTTAAAGATTATGATATAACCTTGAAGTATCAACCAAGGAAAGCAAATGTAGTAGCGGATGCCCTTAGTAGGAAATCTTCCCATATTGCCTATTTGATGCTTAAGGAACACAAGTTATTAGAGGAAATAAGGGATTTAAACCCAGCTACTTCGACATTTAACCCTGGATGCTTAATGATGAGTGAGATTAGGGTACATCAAAACCTAAAAGAAAAATTGACATAAGTTTAACAATCCGACCCTTTTGCCCAAAGGATCAAAGACCAACTAAAAGCAGGCAATTTCAAGGAATTTACATTGAGTGATGAAGGGATATTGAAATTTAGAGATAGGACATATGTGCCCCCAAATGAGAACCTAAGGAGACAAATTCTTGAAGAAGCACATAAGAGTAAATATACAATTCATCCATAAATTGTTAAGATGTATAAAGATTTAAAGAAGGATTTTTGGTGGCCAAAAATGAAAAAAGATATAACAGAATTTGTAAATAAATATCTAGTGTGTCAACAAGTAAAAGTAGAACACTAAAAATCAACGGGACTGTTACAACCCTTGGACTGTTACAACCCTTGGAGGTACCTTTATGGAAATGGGATAGCATATCCATGGATTTTATACAAGGGTTGCCTCGAACTCCCTCTAGATATGATAGTATTTGGGTGGTAGTAGACAGATTAACTAAATCTACACACTTTTTGGCTATAAAGACAAATGGGACAATAGATAGGTTGGCAAAACAATATATTAAGGAGATTGTAAGACTGCACGGGATCCCAAAATAGCATAGTTTCTGATAGAGATCTTAGATTTACATCTAGATTTTGAAAATCTCAACAAAATGTATTGGGAACTAAATTAAATTTTAGCACAGCATATCATCCGCAAACAGATGGATAAACTGAAAGAACGATTCAAATTTTAGAAGATATGCTTAGGGCCTGTGTATTAGATTTTAAAGGAAATTGGAATGATTATCTCCCTTTAGCAAAATTTGCTTATAATAATAGTTATCATTCTAGTATTCAAATGGCACCTTTTGAAGCTTTGTATGGAAGGAAATGTAGGTCCTTAATTTGTTGAATAGAATTAAAAGAAAGAAGTATGTTGGGACCGCATCTTGTAGATTAGACTAAAGAGCAAATTAAATTAATTATAAGTATGTTACAAACAGCCCAAAGTAGACAAAAGAGCTATGCGGATAAACGCAGAAAACCACTAGAATTCAAAGAAGAGGGTCATGTATTTCTTAAAGTCACACCCACCAAAGGAGTGGGAAGATCTCTAAAGACCAAGAAACTACATCCCAGGTACATTAGCCCCTTCCAAATTTTGAACAGAATTGGTCATGCTGCTTACCAATTAGCACTTCCTCCAAACCTATCCAACCTTCATAATGTTTTATATGTTTCTCAACTTAAAAAGTATTACCCAGACCCTTCATATGTAATAAGTCATGAAAGAATAGTTTTGCAATACAACTTGCATTATATAGTAGAACCTGAAGAGATTCTGGATAGAAAATCTAAAAAGCTGAGGAACAAGGAAATCCGATTAGTTAAAGTGCTATGGAAAGGTGCAACGGAGGAGGAAGCTACATGGAAGTAGAAGATCAAATGAAAACAGATTATCCTCACATCTTTCCTTAAGGTAAGCCAAATTTTGAGGACAAAATTTCTTTTAAGAGGGGGAGAATTGTAACATCCCCTAATTGCATCACCTAATGGAACCATACGTATAATTTTATGTGCATCATCCATATTTATATGCATGTTCAAAGCACTCCCTAATTGAACCTCTTGAATTGAATAGCTTATATGCATGTGATTATATTAATTATGTTTACAACTTCATGTGAACAAGCATATGTGCATATTTATGGCAAGTAGGAATTGAATGCTTGCATGAACATGTGTAATTAAAATTTATGTTATTTCATCATAAAGACTAAATTTAATAAGATTTTTATAAGTGGTGGCACATCCATAAATAACCAAAAGTAGGAACAATTAGTTTAAATGGAATGAGGGAACTAGTGGCACTAGAGGGACCTAGTCCTAAAGGAACCAAGAAGGCAACAGCTGCCTCTCCAAGGACTCATGCACCCATCAGCAAATTGGCTTCCAAAAGTTTGCAATTGTTGGTCAAACAATCCACCAATAGGAGCATGCCACTAGTAGCCATACAACTCCATAAAATCATGATATTTATGAGACAATTAAATACAATAAAAGGGTTGGAATAAAAGAAAAAAAAATTAGAGGACTCTAGAGAAAGGAAAGTCGGCAAGTGGGAGCTGAAGAGGGGAGAAAAGAAAAATAAAAAGAGAAAGGAAGAAGGAGGAAACCGTGAAAGAGAGAAGAGAAGAAACAAAAGAGGAGAAGAGCTTGTCTTGTGTGTTGCAGCCTCATCCACTTGAATAACCCATTAGAGAGCATCAAATAGAAGGAGAAGCTGCTATAAAGATCATAGAAGAGAAGGTTAGGAGTTGTACAAGGAGGAATTAAAGATACAAGGTAGTTGGTTTAATTCAAGCATAGGTTATGTGGTTTCTTTGTATGCTGAAATTTCTGTACTCTTGCTATTGCTAATTCTTGTCACATATGTACTATGATTTAATGTCATTTTTGTGTGTGTGAATGGATGCTGGATTGCTGTTCTTATGATGGTTTAGTGCTATATATGTTCTGCCATAAAAAGAAGCATTCAAACTCACAAAGTGTTATAAGAAGAGTATGAAGAAAGTTGTGTAACCATGGGATATGGGGTATGCCAAATGAATCCAAAAAGTGACATCTATGGACTGAATGATGTATGAATACCTCATAGGGGTAAGTAGTGCCAAAAAGAAAGCACTAAACAGACCTCACCCTATGAGCAAGAAATGGTGCAAGAAGGGAGCACCAAATCTATGTATGCTGTTCATAAAGACCCCTATACTTGGTTATGCCTCTTTCTTTGTAATTTCTTCTAATCACTTTCAATTATGTCATCCTTTAACCTTATTTGAATGAGGTAACTACTGAGAAATCATTGGTTTCTTATATTATTAGTGTTAATGATTTTATACAGGTGACAAGCTAAAAGAGGTAACTCAAGATTGAATATGGATACTGGCTGTTTTCTGTTATGATTAGAATTGATCCTTGTGTAATGAATTTTTGAGGATTATATGATGTAAATTGAATCATATCTAGAGTACTTTGAAGTGGATACTTGTCTCTTGTATATTGTATACTTATGTGAATTCTAATAATAACAAATTTTAGACTAGTATACCTTGTGCTAGAACTCTGTTTTTTGGACAGTTTGAAACAATAAATTATTAGTACTTTCAAACCATGAGATAATTACATAAAATTATTTTTTGAAACTCATGAAACACTATAATTCATGCATACAAATTTTCAGAACTTTTGGCTTAACCAATTGATACAGAAAATTCTTCAAAGTTACACCTCATGATTTTATCGGTAAACAGGACAGTTTTCATACTTTGCTTAATTGACCTATCAAACCAATGAAATTTTATACAAAACTTTTTCCACCTACTCTGGATATATTAAACTTGAATTTTGGAGATTTTCATAATTTTTAGATATTTATACACTAAGTTTCCATATTAAGGAAAGACAGGGCAGCAAGTAGTCAAAGCCTGAAAGCTGTCCACTTGAAACCAAAACTTTTTATTTTCAATTTCCTTAGTGAATTGATATCAATGGAAGGTGTTTCATAAATTTGAAAGTTAAAATTGGGTGTTATAAATTTCAATTCCAATTTTTTTCTTTCATATATATACAGTTTCCACTATTTATATAAATATACATACGAAATCATTTACCCATTATCATTATTGACTTTTTTTAATTCTGATGCTATGATTAAAATAAAGTTTAATTTTGAATAAAGATAAAGTTAAAGTTTAATTTTAAATAAAGATAAAATTAAAGTGTTATGATAATTTTTAAAAATTAATAAATCAAAATTAATTTTAACAATTTTTTAATTTGTAAGACCTTACAACACAAATATATAATCATTTTTGCAAATGTTTTTGTATATTGTTATTTTTATTTATAATGTTATCATTATAAATATACTAGAACTCTATACACATGATATACACGCAAAGTGGTGTATGCACAACTTTTCAATAATTGATGTAGGGCATGATCAAATGGTGAGATGGGTCACTTTATCATCATCGAGTCAACAAATGCCAGCTATTTAAAACATGTTCAAGCTACACCATATCTTCAGAAATATATTAAATATTTTTTTATATTTAACAAATATTCATAATACACATATATGAAAAAAGCTTAAATAGGAACAAATGTGAACAAGTACAAGAAAAAAAAAAAAGGAGTAAGAACATAATTTAGCATGTCATTTTAAATTAATTTCTAAAATCATCGTTTAATATGATCAATTAAGTTAGTTTATAAAATAAAATGTATAAATTTAAATAATACATTTGAATTATTTTTAAAACAATCTAAGATTAATATTATATATTTGAATTATTTTAATTTTGGTAAGTTATATATGAATTTTTTATATTATATATATTAATTGAGTTTATATTTATATTATATAAAATTGTATCTTATACATTATAATTTTATTTTAAAAATATTTTAAAATTTTCAATTCAACACTGACAACTTAATAAATGGATGGTCTTTCTGTGTCAATATTTGGTCTAATTTTTAAAATTGTTCATAACCATGGGCCCAAATCCAATCATTTCAGCCCAACATGAGGCCCATACCCAAAGTCAAACCCACCATAATATATATACCCAAAAAGGACCATCATCCTGGACAAGATAGAAAGAACAGACCCAATCTACTACATTGGTGCGGTGAGCGTGGACGGAGGAAGGCGATTTTCAAATTCAGTCGCATGCATGGTGTAACATCCCATTTTATCTATCAAATTTATGAATACACCTTTCATTGATATCAGTTCATTAAGAAAATTGAAAATAAAAAGTTTTAGTTTCAAGTGGATAGCTTTTAGGCTTTGACTGCTTGCTGCCCTGTTTTTACAAAATATGGAAACGTAGTGTATAAATATCCAAAAATTATGAAAATCTCCAGAAATCAAGTTTAATGTATCCAGAGTAGGTGAAAAAAATTTTATACAAAATTTCATTGGTTAGATAGGTCAATTAAGCAAAGTATGAAAACTATCCTGTTTACCGCTAAAATCATGAGGTGTAACTTTGAAGAATTTTCTGTATCAATTGGCTGAGCCAAAAATTCTGAAAATTTGTATGCATGAAGTATAGTGTTTCATGAGTTTATCTCATAATTTGAAGGTATTAATAATTCATGATCTCAAGCTGGCCAGAAAAACATAATTTCATCACAAGGTGTACTAGTCTATATTTATCATTTCTATGAGTCACATGAGTACATGATATACATGAATTAAATGTCCATTATAAAGTGCTCTAGATATGATGTAAATTATATCACATAACCTCAAACATTTATTACATAAGGTCATCAATAATTACATGAAAAAAACAGCCAGTAACACAAGCTATTCTTGATTTACCTTTTTTGAATATTTACCTGCATAAAATCACCACATTGATAATATGAGAAATCAAGGATTTCCCAGTAGTTAGTCCATCCAAACAAGGCTCAAGGATGCCATAAACTAAGGTTAATTCGAAGAAATTACAAAGAAAGAGGCATAACCAAGCTTAGGGATCATTATGGACATCATACATGGGTTGGTGCGCCCTTTTGGCACCACTGCTTGTTGAAGCATGATTAGTGCGCCCTTTTGGCACTAATCACCCATATGAAGCCTGTTTAGTGAGCCCTTTTGGCACTAATCATTCATTATGTCCATAGATGTCACCTTTACTTTCATTTTTGGCACACCCCTACCTCAAGGTTACACAACTTTTTTCATACTCTTCTCATAACACTGTGAATTTGCATACTTCTTTTTAGGGCAGAACACATATAGCACTAAACCATCATAAGAATAGCAATCCAACATCCATTCACACACATAAAAGGACATTAAATCATAGTACATAAGTGACAAGAATTAGCAACAGCAAGAGTGCAAAAATTTCAGCACACTAGTACACCATAACCTATGCTTGAATGAAACCAACTACCTTGTATCACTAATTCCTCCTTGTACAACTCCTAACTTTCTCTTCTATGATCTTTATAGCAGCTTCTCCTTCTATTTGATGCTCTCTAATGGCTTATTCAAGTGGATGAGGCTGCAACACACAAAACAAGCTCTTCTCCTCTTTTGTTTCTTATCTTCTCTCTTTCATGCCTTCCTCCTTCTTCCTTTCTCTTTTTATTTTTCTTTTCTTCCCTCTTCAACTCCCACTTGCCGACTTTCCCCTTCTCTAGAGTCCTCTAATTTTTTTTTTATTCCAACCCTTTTTATTGTATTTAATTGTCTCATAAATATCATGATTTTATAGAGTTATATGGCTACTAGTGGCATGCTCCTATTGGTGGATTGTTTGACCAACTAATGTAAACTTTTGGAAGCCAATTTGCTATTGGGTGCATGAGTCCTTGGAGAGGTAGCTGTTGCCTTCTTGGTTCCCTTAGGATTAGGTCCTTCTAGTGCCACTGATTTAGTCTAGTTCCCTCATTCCATTTAAACTAGTTGTTTCCTACTTTTGGTTATTTATGGATGTGCCACCACTTATAAAAATCTTGTTTAATTTAGTCTTTATGAATGAAATAACATAATTTTAATTACACATGTTCATGCAAGTTATTCAATTCCTACTTGCCATAAACATGCACACATGTTTGTTTACATAAAGTTGTAAACATAACTAATATAATCACATGCATATAAGCCATTCAATTCAAGAGGTTCAATTAGGGAATACTTTGAACATGCATATGAATATGAATGATGCACATAAAATCATACATATGGTTCAATTAGGTGATGCCATTAGGGGATGTTACACATGGCGAGCTTAGATCCTTCAACACCTAAGAATGAAATGCTAGGGGCAACCAACTTCCCTCCCAGCACATCTGCACAACCGATAACAGTCCTGGTAGCTGAACCAAGCGTCCCAGTTCCCCTCCCGGAAGCTCCAACATCCTAAGCCACTACTCCTTTAGCCGATATGAATCATACCCTGCTCACTACAATGTTGATGCATTTAGAAGACATGAGGAGAGAGGTCAAAGAGCTAAAACAACAACGAGAACACGACATGCAAGAGATCCACCGGCTGCATATGGAACGTGATCACACCTATACACCACCGACAATAGAAGCGATCGCTGATTCCCCAGATTTACCACTCACAAACTCCACATGCAGAGCTAGAAGCACCCAGTGTTGCAAAGTTCGCCCCCTCCGCCGGTGCTCGCGATGCATCCACATTTCATGCAACATCCACCAAACCCAAACACCCTTTCACCCTCGAGATAATGTCTTTCCCCCTACCAACCCACTTCAAACAACCCACCCTGAACTCTTATGACGGTTCCACAGATCCAGTTGAACACATTTCTAGTTTTGAGAATGTCATGCTGATTTCGAGAGTTAGAGATCCGATAAAATGCCAGACTTTTCCGACCTCGCTATAAAAAGCGGCTTTACAATGGTTCAACGGCCTACCCCCAGGATCTATCCACAACTTCGACCAGCTGGTGGAGCAGTTTGTTGTGTGATTTTCGACGAGTATAACTCTGCAAAAGAAGTCCGCTGTCCTCGTTACCCTACGACAAGAGGAAGGTGAGTCTTTACGTTCGTATATTTAACGATTCACATCATTATCTTTGCAGATAAAAGACCTGAATGATGAAGTGGCGATGCACACGCTCATAGCGGGACTCAAACGCGGATAATTTCGAGAGAATATAACCTTCAATCCTCTGAAAAATTTAAAGGGCCTCCTTAATCAAGCAGGAAGATGCATGAATTTGGAAGTTGTAGAATTGGCCACCTCAAAGACGAAGTAAAACCATGATTCACCACGTGAGCACGAAGGCAAGCCTCGATCTATACCGCACTATAATCATTATTCTCCCCTTAACAAGCTATGGTCACACATTCTCCGAGAGATCTGCCAAGTTGGTTTGGTCCGATTGCCACTGCCCATGAGGTCTAGGACCAGGATAACCAATTAGACTTATTGCGAATATCACCGTGGCACTGAACATGACATGGAGGATTGTCAAGCTTTACGGGATTTGATTGAGGACCTCATTAAACGAGGACAATTAAAGTAGTTTAGAGCACAGGCAGGTCCAGGTAGGTCGGGACCCCCGTGGCTTCAAAGGCAATATTCCCAAAGGCAGCGAGAGAGGTTTGAGGAGAAAATGTGAGACAGGTATGAGGAGAGAATGCAGGAGAGTGAGAACAATGAAGACGGGCCTTCTGGTGGACCTTTCAATGTTATTAACACAATCTTCAGGGGGTTCTCGTCCGGAGGCACTTCAGCCTCCAAGCAGAAAAGACATTACAGAGCAGTTAAAAGGCACTACCACTAGATAAATAGTGTTGATTGCAATCGACCAATGAAGTATTTGAAGCCAGACCCTCCAATAGTATTTACTGACGAAGATTACAGAGACATCCAAAGAGAACACGAGGACCTCGTGGTTATTGAGACAATGATTGCTAATTTTCGAGTGAAAAAGGCGCTCATGGATCAAGGAAGCTTCACTGAGATTCTCTTTATGAAAGCATTTCAACAAATGGCTATAAACCGATTCGAGTTAACCCCCTACCAAGGTACATTAATTGGATTTGCAGGGCTCGAGACTCCAGTGACAGGCATTATATCTCTCTAGATTACATTCGACGAAGGGCTCGGACAGGTGACAAAAAAAGCTAACTTTTTGGTCATGGAGTGCCATTCCCTGTATAATGCTATCCTCGGCAAACAAATTCTCAACCAGCTCAGGGCATTGGTGTCCCCCCGCCACCTGGCAATCAAATACCCAACCAATGAAGGAAAGGTAGGCACAATACGGGGAAATCAAATGGAAGCCAAGGAGTTGTACCGGAGAAGCCTGTCACTCGCACCCACCATCACAAGGAGAAAAACTTTACTAGACCCATCAACTTATACAGTGCAGCCTACTGAGGAAGGAGAGATTGCTGTAACTGATCTAGACACCCGAGCAGATTTAGGGGAAGGACGACCGACCCCGATAGGTGAATTTGTAAAAGTCTAGGTCGAAAAACCCGACCAAAAAGTGTGTATATCCACCCAGTTGTCTAAAGAACAACATCAACAACTGGATGATTTGCTGAGACAGAATGATGAAGCTTTTGCGTGGTTGCTTCCGACATGACAGGTATTGACCCAAACTTCATTTCTCATAAATTATGCATTAGACCTGATGCCAAACTTATTATTCAAAAGAAAAGGTTATTTAGCCCGAAGAGACAAGCAACTATCAAAGAAGAAGTACAAAAATTACTTAGGGCAGGGTTTATTAGAGAAGTTTCATATTCGTCTTGGATATTTAACGTAGTCATGGTTAAGAAGTTTAATGGTAAATGGAGAATGTGTGTCGATTTCACTGATTTAAATAAAGCATGTCCAAAAGATCCTTACCCCTTACTGAACATAAATTGTCTAGTAGACCAAGCAGTAGGACACCAATTATTGAGCTTCATGGATGCATACTCAGGATACAATCAAATCAAAATGGATCCTCAGGATGAAGACAAAACCACATTCATAAACGATGAAGGGTGCTATTGCTACAAAGTAATGCCCTTTGGCCTAAAGAATGTTGGAGCTACATACCAACAATTGATGGATAAAATGTTTAAAGACCAAATTGATAGGAACCTGGCGATGTATGTTAATGATATCCTCATGAAATCTGTCAGTTTTGAACAACATCTAGCCGACTTAAATGAAACATTCCAAACTCTAAAGAGATATGGAATGAAGATCAATCCTAAAAAATGTGCATTCGGTGAGTCTATTGGAAAGTTCCTCGGTTTCCTCCTAGCTCAAAGGGGAATTAAAGCAAACCCTGACAAATGTCAGGCCATTCGCATCATGCAACCCCCAAAAAATATCACCAAGGTGAGAAAACTAACTGGGCGAATAGCCGCTCTAACCCGCTTTGTATCTTAGGCCGCACGATGATCCCTACCATTTTTCTCAGTGCTAAAAAAAGCCAGAGAATTTCAGTGGAGCGATGAATGCCAACGAGCATTCAATTAACTCAAAGAATATTTGGCGTCACCGCCAATACTGGCGACACCCCGACCAAGGGACATGCTCTACATTTACCTATCAACCTGTGACTAGGCCATTAGCTCTGTGCTAATAAGAGAAGAGAATGGAGTTCAAACTCTTATCTACTTTATAAGTAAAGCCCTGAGCAGCCCTGAGCTAAATTATCAGCGCATAGAGAAAGTTGCATACGCACTATTACACTCTGCTCGTCACTTTAAGGCCATATTTTTATGGACATGAAGTTGTTGTTCTAACGACCAACCACTGAAACAAATTCTCCAAAAGCCCGACTTGTCGGGGCAAATGTTAGCCTGGTCGATAGAATTATCAGAGCATGACATTATTTTTACACCCAAGGGATCAATAACGGCACAAGCTTTAGCCGATTTTGTGGTGGAATTCACACCCAAAGAACAGGAACAATCGAAAACGATTAAAGACTTAACGTGGATGCTCTATGCAGATAGATCGTCCAACCAAGGAGGGTTGGGCACGGGAATCATAATTGAAATGCCAGATGGTGTCACGATTGAATGCACCCTCAAATTCAATTTCCCGACCGCTAACAATCAAGTAGAGTACGCAGCTATGATTGCCGACCTTACCATGGCCAAAGAAATGGGAGCCGACAAGCTTACTGTAAGAACGTACTCCAAACTCGTAGCAAGCCAAATCATAGGCACATATCAAGCAAAAGAGATATGCATGCAAAAATACCTAGATCTGGTCAGAAATATTGTCAAGAAATTCCAAAGAGTAGAGATACAACATATCCCCAGAGAAAAAAACACCCGGGCTGATATACTCTCCAAACTAACGGGAAGCGGGACGGTCCAGAACCAATACAAAAAACACTGAGCACACCAAGCATAACAGAGAATACCGACATTAATGTACTGACTCAACGTCCAATGAATGATTGGAGAACCCCTATTGAAAGGTACCTCCACTTTGGCGAGCTACCTCAGGACAAGTTTGAAATAAGAAGGATAGCTTGGGTTTCTGTGCTTTATTGTATATATGGAGACGAGATATATAGAAAAGGGTATTCCCAACCCTTGTTGAAGTGCATGGGCCCCAACCAATCAACATATATACTACGAGAAGTTCACGAAGGTATATGCGGACATCACATTGGGGCACGGACCCTAGCCTCCAAAGTTATGAGGTCAGGATACTTTGGGCTAACTTTGAAAGAAGACTCCACAAAATTAGTGCGAGCATGCGATAAATGTCAAAATTTTGCCACAAACATACTAGTCCTGACTACGGAGCTCCACAACGTGGTCGAACCATGGCTCTTCTCAAAATAGAGACTTGATATTGTGGGGCCTCTACCCCAAGCCACAGGGCAAAGGCGCTTTGTTGTAATAGCCATTGATTATTTCTCTAAGTGGGTAGAAGCGTAACCGCTATCATCTATTTCCTTTAATTATATATAGAAATTTGTCATTAATTGCATACTCTCTAGGTCGAATATCCTCACACATGTTGATTATTAATCTTTTTCTCATTTAAATACTCAAACCAACTTATATGAAGCAGGTTCGGTGTCCCACACACCATAGTGGCGGACAACGGATGCCAATATGCAGATAGACAGTTTCAAACTTTTTGTGCCGAGCTAGGCATCAGACTAACTTTTGCATCCGTAGAACATCCACAGGCAAACGGACAGGTGGAAGCTATCAACAAGACTATTTTGCAGGGACTACAGAAAATGTTGAGCGATAGAAAGAGACTTTGGGCAGACGAATTGCCATGGATATTGTGGTCTTACTGAACTATGCTTCACACTACGACCGGTCACACTCCTTTCAGCTTAACTTATAGGGCGAAAGCTATGAGCCCAGTCGAAGTAGGAGAGCCAACATTAAGGAGGACCTCTTTCGATGAAGTAAGAAACAATATGGCGGAGGCACTAGATTTGTTAGAAGAAAAGAGGTTAAAAGTGTACGAGCAAACCATAACAGCAAAAAGAGCCTTGTCAGAAAAATACAATCGAAGCGTACAACGCAGTTTCAAGTTGGGGATACAAAATAGCCCAACTTCAATTTAATACTTCAATTTGTATCGCAAGCCAGAAAAAAACCAGAAGAGAAAAATTTAGCACCTACATGAGAGGAGCCATACGTCGTAACCGAGGCATTAGATAAGGGTACATACAAAATAGCCCACATTCTAGGCAATGAACTGCCCAACACTTGGCACATCAATAAGTTAAAAAAATATTATCCCGAGTTGTAAATTCAATTAGTCCCGACTTGTCGAAATTAAATGCAGTTTCTACCTCAGGCTTATATCTTAGATTACGTTGCATTGCACTTCCCACGACATAGTCAATGATGACAACACGGAAATAATGCCAGACGCTTACGTAACTACAAGAAAACTGAAATGAAAGACACACCGAGCTATGAAAGCCAAACACCGGGCTACCAAACATTATATTATAAAAATGTTTCAAAATGTACAAAACGGCCAAAATTGACACAAAAAAAAAATTTACATAGCGCCATCCCCTTTCTCATCACCCAAGCCTATATCTAATCCGAAAGCTCCAATGATATGTCTGGTTCTTCCTCGTCATCAGGGGTAACGATTGCACTATTCCGCACGACCTTCAGATAGCTCGTAGCTGCTACTAATTCCTCGTATGATGGCACCCCCGGACAAAGACTAACATGCTCCAAACAATTATTAAAACTATCATTTGAAGCATTTACCAATACATCGACAATTTTATTCTCAGCACGGGCAACGAGTCTTTTTCGGGAGGCGATAGCTCAGTCCCTTTGTTCCTTTCGGTGATTTGACAATGCGACCTGCTCTCGAACTAATATTTTTATTTTGGCCACGTTTTCCTCCGACTTTGACCTTAGAGTCCTTACTTCTTTCTCCAGAAAATTAGTGCGGTTTATTTTGGAGACCAAGTCAGAGTCCTTCTTGGCCAAATCACTTTCCAAGGTTTGCAGAGTTGCCGTTGCCTCTCCTAGTTGTCGCTCAAAATACCGAGCTTTAGCGGACGATGCCTCCTCTTGACGACGAGCCCCTGTTAACTCTAACTCCATGAACTGTAATCGAGTGCCCGTTTTGACCCACTTCAAGACGGTCAGGCTAAACTTGTGCTTGACCTTCGTTATTTTATGCTTGGCAGCATCAGCTCTCGACCGGGCTTCCTGAAGCTCGGCCTCCAATTACTGAATCTTCTTTTTCGCTTAGGCTGTGTCATTCTCTACTACCTCCTTAGCTGCTCGCAACCCATCCTCTTTAATAGTCGACCTTAGCCCAGTCATGAATTATATGAATCATCCCGTAATGTCGACGAATTGCCTACACTCATGGCCTCCGAACCGACTTCCCGGAATTCAGCAACCATAGCTTCAGGATCAAAGCCCAAAAGCAGTTCATTCTGCTGACATAATAACGAATATTAAGACCTGCACACAATGATATAGAATCAAGAGTTAACTTACCGATGGCTCGAAGCTGACCCCTCCTCCGGTCACATCATCACCACCCCGAGCACTTGTACCACCCTGAGCGTTTTGCCCGGTTATCCCCTCGGGCGTCGTCCCCATGTCGATTGGAACCTCAGGAGTCTCGTCTACCAAAGCAAAAATGGGCAGAGTAGGCAAACCTGCAAAGGTACTAGCACACTTAAAATTTCACAAAGAACGTGTGAACATCAAAGCATGAACGAACGGTTATTACCCTCGGGAGAACCAACGTAAGTGTGACTTGGACAACGCACCTCTATCTCTTTTTTCTTCCCAATCTTCCTCACCAAAGGCGGGCAACACTCTTCATGCTCCTCATGGTGGCTTTGCTGGGTCAGCTCGGGTCCAGCCATTGGGGACAACTCCTTGGACTTCCCTCTCAGATCGGGAAAATTCCTAGCCTGAACGTTGCTGGACACGTCGGGCTAGATAACCAGCTGCTCTGACCCTTGTCTCGCCTTTTTCTGAGAGACGGCCTCGAGTTGAGAGGAAGGTTCCCCCGAGTTCTTCTTCCTCTTTTTCAAACTGTCAGTTCGGCAGTCGACACGATCGGTAAGTTTTTGCAAGTTCGGCATTGTCTTACGATCTGCAACAAAATCAACATAAACTTGGACTAAGTGATAACTTAATTCAAAACACATAAGAAAAATTGGTACACACCGATATAATGAACTGCCCGATAAAAAGCCTCCTTCAGGTCAGTATATATCTTTGACTCCAACTCTTTTATAAGATATAGGGTGGCAGGACCAAGATCCGCCCTCTTAATTTCCTCAATCCTGCTGAATTCCCTTTTCCACCTTAATTAAAACCTTAGCTCCCCCAATTCATCCAAAAAGAATGACTGCCAGACCGAGGCTCCACTACCCAGAAAAACCATTGCTTAAAGTGCTTCGCAGACTCCTCACCAGGAAGGATCAAGGACCTACCCCTCTTTGCCACGAAGTATAAGTAACCGATCTCTCGCTTTCTCGAATTTTTCAACATATAAAAAAGGAAGAAGACATCCATATGCGTTTTTAGAACGCATGTAAGGTTGCCCACGCATTAGGATGAAGCTGCGACGATGCAACCTAAAGCGTTTTCAACACCTTCATCTCAAAAGAAGAAAATGGTAGACATACTCTGCACTGATACGAATAGTATAAGTTCCAGGTAAAGAACCTATCCCCATATCGCCCTTCGCACACTCCTACACCTGGCAGACTAGGCTCCACATCAAAACCTCCCGACGACCCAGCGGCCCCGTAAATGGATTTCTTAACAAACCCGATATTCTTTTCTAACAAAATAGACTGTGTCGTAACCAACTCCTGAGTAATCCATCGCGCATCCTTTAAATTGAAAGGATGAGGCGCATCCTCTGTTATCAGGTTGTTCATCCTCGTGAACCCCAGGGCATACGTCACTCCAACGTCATCCAATTCATGAGCCACCCGGGGCATGGCTACTATCACACCTACACCCGACCTACCAGAAATGCTCTCAGATAGTGGTGCATCCCCCTGTACGCCACTGGACCCCACTACCGCTCTCCCGCCTAACCCCTGTTTAGATACCCCAACAAAACTAGAGACCCCAAACTCTATGCTACTCTCAACAGACTGGCTCGCCATATCGAAGTTAAAACAAATCCTTCTTCTCGTTTCACACTTCCGTGGCCCACGGACCCAGATGAAGAACCAAACAACACTATTATAAAACCTAACAAAAGTGAAAAGAGTAGGCAAATCTAATATGAAACAAGAAGTCGAGTCGTGAGTAGTCATAGAGGAGATACATGAAGGAAGAATGCAACAAACAAATGAAAACTCGAAGGCAAAAAAGTTAAACGCAAAAATGGAGTCAGTCCCTGAAGAAGCCTTTATATATATATATATATATATATATATGTATACACACATAAATAATGAGAATAAGGCACAGTGGGGTACAGCTATCGATGAATCGAAACGATAGTTGATAGTACGGCTACTGCGTGAATGACAGTACAGCGCAGTGATAAATAGTGGTTAATGCGACAACAATATCTATTTTGAAAAGCGGAACAGTTAGAGACCAAAAAGGTAATCAAATGGCACAAAAAATTAACACCAAGAGTTAATATAAATTCGAATGTTTAAAAACTCAAAATAATATTTAAAATAATATTTAATATCAAACACACTCGAAACAAGTAAACCGATAAAACATTTAATATAAAGGTAGTCACTCCAACTGACTTGTCCACGCCCGGCCAACCATTGGTACGACCTCACAAATCCCTGACCTAATCTAACACGAGTACGACAATAACTTCAACCATGGGCCCAAGCTTCCGTTGGGGGGGGGGGCAAGTGTTCATAACCACGGGCCCAAATCTAGGCATTTCAGCCCAACATGAGGCCCATACCTAAAGTCAAACCCACTGTAATATATATACCCAAAAAGCACCATCATCCTGGACAAGATAGAAAGAACAGACCCAAAAAAAGATTAGTTCACTTCTACTACAAAAACTATATTCTAAACATTAATCTTCAATTCCATAGATAATTAAAAAATAATAATAATGATGAGGAGAGGAAGTGGTACTTTGTAAAACTGTTTTGTAGAGCTTTGAAGCTATATTTGTTTATCTCGGGTACCAATGGAGGGAAGAGGAAACGGAAGTTTCAGTTTTTTTTTTTAGATAATATTATATATATTATATATATATATATATATATATATATATATAAGTCAACAACAAGGTCTGGCCATTGATCTAGATCCTAGGGCTGAGGAGCTTGAAACCTCAGCTCATTTTCCCGCCTAGATTGGAGAGGATCCGCCTCCGTTCATCACAGAAATACTTAAACTGATCAAAAGAAAAATGCTCGTAAGGGTGACATATAGTAGAAGCTTATAATTTCTTTAAATCACGGTTATAAAGTTGAGATAGTTAAAAGAATTGAAATTATTAGGGTCTATTTGATAATTTTTTTTTAAAAAAATTAAGGTGCAAAAGTCAAAAATAACTTTATTAGCTTATAGAGATTTTTTTTTATTAAAATTATGACCTATTTATATTTTTTAAAATTATCTCACTATATGTTTTTATAAAGAAAACTGCTTTTTTATATTTTTTAAAAAACAATCTAATCAATCAAAAATTACACAAAAGCAAACTAAACAAACACTTAACTAGTCATAATTATTGTCTTCCTTGCTCAATATTTGGTGTATGATTTTTCTGGTGCGTTCTTACATCAAATATTGAATACAAAGAATTTGACAATTATTTAGTTGTTTGATAAGTATACATGCTAAAAAAACTAAATATAAGATTATTTTACCCATATAGTAAATTCTATTGATTTCAACAATTGCATTATAAGCTGACAATGAGTCTAGTAAAACAATATCTTCCGCTGAATCATTACCTTAAAAAAGTAGATTTCTTGAGACACAATGAACAAACTTTGGTGGCACATGCATTTATTTAAGATTGAGTTATATGCTATTAGCATCTCAAGTCTAGGCCATTGTACACACACGTTCTGTTGCAACTCTTTGCAATGTTTTGTTGGTAAACATTTAGCAAAATATTGCAAATGGTTCATGCAAAGTGCGTGTTCAAGATTGCTTCGACAAAAGATGATAATAACTGATAGATCAATATCAAGTGTTGGCGCAATCAAGGTTTATTATTTGCTCTTTAATGTCCACTTTTTTTTTTTTTTAATTAGGTGATGATTAAGCAAATGACACCAACTTATTAGACGAGTTATCAACTTACTAGTCATCAACTTACGATGTAAATAGATTTATTTTATTGGTAAAAAAAATTTACATTGAATTTTTAGTATATACGCTTATAAAATAATTAAATTAAATTTTTTTCCTTTTTAAAATTATCTCCCTAAAACTTCTTTGTGAGAAGATTCTCTTTTCCTTTCCGATAAAAGTTTCCTTGCAGTTTAAAATTTTCATGGCATGTTCTTTTACAGAGTCTCACCAACTTGTTCACTAGATCTTCACTCAGAATCTCTAAATTTCTGAATAGTTTCTCTAATAACATTTGTTTGAGGTATGTGATTTTCCAAGAGAGTTATTCTCTCTAATGTTTTCAAGAGAAGACTAATTCTCATAAAATTTCTTAGAATTTCTCTCGGTTTGTTCTATGAGAAAACTACAATTTTCTCATACTTTGAGCTGCGTCAAATGGTTACATAATCTAAGTTTTAATAACACGTGTTTTTTTGGTGTAAAGATAAATAGAAGATATTGACAAGATAAAGGGTATCTAGATGAATAAATAGACACATAGATAGATAGACAGGGATTTATCTGATGATACTCTTTATGATACAATCCCCTGATCTCTTAATGTCTTGTCCTCACACCCAATTAGTTTTTAAATATGCTTTCCGCTGTTTTATAGGTCTATTTGATAGAAATATTACAAAGGGCTTATTCATTGGACATATGTTACATTCTAGCAAATATTAAAACGTTAAATAATTTTAAATTAATACAAAATGTTACTTACCATCGCCAGCAACTTTTGATAACCTCTGATCTGCTCATCATTAGAATCGCCTAGGCTATATCTTTAATTGCCATATTTTTATTTCCTTGACATGCATAAATGTTTTTCTATCAAAAGAAAAAGAAAGCAGTTAGAAATGGCATGATCTAACTGCAAAGGAAACATGTTTACGCTTCATATATACAATTTGCATACCTTCATGGTCGTCTGCTCTAATTATTCCAAATGGTGATCGTTGTGGAACGAAATTGAGCTTCAGACAAACCGAGAACAACCACGGAAAGTTTTTCTATTTTTTCACCTAGTTGTTTTGCTTCCTCCCCAAATGCTTTTGGCTTCTTTATTACTTGCATCACACGGAAATTGTTCAACTCACTGAAGTACCGAGGAAGGTGGATAAGTTTGGGGCAGCTTTCAATAATCAACTTCTCCAGGTTTTTCAGTGCACCATCATCTATGTACCATTGACTTAGTGCTTGGAAGTGTGCAATGGATAGCTTCTTCAGACTAGGAAAGCAATCCTTCTGAAATCGAATGCTTTCTCCAACATAAGCATTTTGTACTCAGAGATAGACCAAGTTGATCATATTTCCAAGTTCTACAAATGGGTCATGAGTAAGAACACAATCCTTCAAGTTTAAATGTGTCAAGGCCTTCGGATTCTTAACCCAGCTGTACAAATCTAAAACTTCTCCTTCAACTCGCAATGTTGTTATCTTAGTAAGGGATCCAGACAATCTAGCGTGAATTTGCTCTCCCAAATCACACTTTATTGTTAAGGAACGTAGACTTTCCATTTTATTAATGGAAGTGGCAAGCAGGTTTTGCAAGTTGCTCTTAACTTTACCCACGGATAATTTCTGTAGTTGTTGAAGTTCCTCGAGATTCTCTCCAATTTCTTTTGTTAGCTTCACTCCTGCTAGGGTTTGCAGGTCTTTAAAGCTTGCAATATCTATAGGAACCTTCACCACGTTATCATCAAACGACGACGCCAGAAGAAGATGCCTTAGCTTGTTGAGTTGCTCCAAGTCTTGTGGCAAATCTCTCATGAACGTATCTCTGACATCCAAGGTCTCTAGTCGTATCAGTCTACGGATGGACCTAGGTAATTCACTGAGATGTGTGCGCCTTAGACCTAGATAATGCAGAAGGCAAAGGTTTCCCACTGAATCAGGCAATATCTTAATGGGAAGACCTTCGAGATCCAAAACAGTTAATAGTTTGAATCTAGAAAGTGAAAAATATTTCATCTGAGAAGCTTGTACATTTTCTCCTTTCAACAAAAGTAATGTACGAAGTTGAGATTGATAGGTCTTGTCAATATTCGTGTTACTGTTGCAATCTCTGGCTGTGAAAGAAACACGAAGACTCCTCTTAGTCTTCTCCGATGGTAAGCTTGCTCCGATTTCAAATGCACTGCAGAACCTATCACCTTGTGCTCTTGTTTTGGCAAATTCCTGCAAGGGTCTTAGCATCCGGCAACATTTTGGTTTTCCATCTGTGCCCATCTTTGCCATCTGAAACATGTTTCGCCACAAGAGCTCTTGCAACCGAAGTTCACCTGCTTCTTCCATTGTCATGTCATTCTTTTCATCTATAAATCCCTCGGCTATCCACAATCGAATCAGCTTTCTGCAAAGGATTTTACTGCGACGAGGAAATAATGCACCATAAAGGAAGCAGCCCTTTAGCATTGGCTGCAGAGTAGAATAGCTTAATGAAATGACATCGTTTATAATATCCCCCCTTTGCATCTTATTGGTAGAGCCGGCTTTCTTTTTTCTATTGGTAGACTTTCTTTCACTTACGTTGTTTAGCTTCTCTGGCAGTTCCCCTAATGTAGAGGGCTTCTCTGGTGAAAGCATGGAACGGACAATTATGATTGCAAGTGGGATACCTTCACATAGTTTGGAAATCTTCTCGGCAACTGATTTCTCATCAGAGCTTAACTTGGAAGCCTTTTCTTCAGTGAAAAGCAGGCTGCAAGAATCGTCTACGTTGAGTCCTTCCAGCTTGATATTTCTACAACCTGAAAAGTCTAATTTGCGAGACGTCATTACCACCTTTCCATTGCAGTTATTCTGAGGCAATGCTGTCTTAAAAGAGGTCCAATCAGCCTCTGAGGTAATATCATCCAACACCAGAAGAAACTTCTTCTCAGTCAAGAACGAGGAGAGCGTCTTTCTCAAAGAACCCTCGTCCATTGTACTTGCATTGCACGGTGGACAGGACACTGGCTGCTTTTTGGAGAACAAGGTCAACATGTCTCGGACAGCATCCGAGGTTGACTTTCCAAACATGTCAACCCAAGCGTAGCAGTCAAACTCTCTTTTCACTTTCTTGTAAACAGCTCAAACAAGAGAGGTTTTCCCAATCCCTGCAACTCCAGTGACCGCAACAGCCAAGGAATGAGATTTCTTTTGAGCACCCAAAAACTCATTCAGCTCATTCAGCTTGTTTTCCCTTCCTACCAGTCTTTGAAGCTCTTCCCACTATTCGTCAGATAATTTGACAGTAATATTATTAAGCTTTGAAGGCAATTTCTCGATGTCAACCTTACTTGCTTTTGATTGGGAAAGTTTAGCTGCTTGTTGTCTTGAAGTACTTCTCTTACTAGCTATATGGTTTTGCCCACGTCTTGATTTTGCAGAGTTTCTACTTACTCCCTCTCTGTTATCCATTTGCTCAGCTTCGGACCCAGGTTGCTTGGAGTTTTTGTCAAGATTCTTCTTCAGTTTCTTGAACTCATTACACGCTTTCTCAGAGAATTTGTTTAATAAATTGGGGAAATGTGCCGTCAAACCCTGGAAAAATACGATAATCTTATCAAAGATTTGTCGTTCTTTATAGAGGAACTGAAGCATATTGGCTGAAATTTCCCACAATTCAATTTTGGAGGAAGCAGTTTTCCCATATGTTTGCTCTGGCATTACGTGAGAATATGAGTCTATGACATCTTCTACCTTTTCGACGAGATCTATGATGCTGGAGTATAATTCGGCCGCAGAATCATCAGAGTCACGCTTCCATTCAGTGTCACCAAACAAGGGATCCTCCTGCACATTATCAAATGCACTTTTCATTTTACCCAGACACTGTGATACTTCTTCATCAGATACTTCTTTGAAATATTTATCCAATTTTCCGACAAGGATTTGCAGCCGTTCAGCCATAATTCTTTATGGGCTAATTTTAGACTGTCCCTCCTGCTTCTGTAGAATAATATATGAGTTACTATTTATTGTTATGAAATCAAGCAAATCTTAATGGGCGGTCCAATGTATATATAGGCATAAAGCCAACTCTAAGATAAGGCCTCCAAGACAATTACATTAATACAGAAGAACATAAGAACAGAGGACAATTATATATGATCCTGTCAGAAGAAGCAATAATTTATTCTCTCTGTTAATCCATAAAATAGAAGTTAGACGCCAATGGGTCAAAAAAGAGCTGGAGTATTTCTTCGTATTGGTAAGGAAGCAAATCCTTTCTGTTGTACAAAACCTATTTTGTACAACTCTCAATTAAGATTGTCACGTACAATCTCTAGATCATAGACCTTATATAAAGCCCATTGATTATATTTTTCAATTATCCTAAAAAACTTGAAACTCAAAACACTTGGAAAAGCATAATCTCGTTTGTATAACGACAACTCCACCTTAGGATATCCTTTGAAAAGTTCTTTTTAGCTTATTTTGTAAAAACTCTTTTTAAGAGTTTGTTCCAAAAAAAAAAAAAAATATCTGTTCTGATGAGTCAATATAGAAACATTTGGATCGTTGGTCCAACTAGACGTTATAATTAGATTTTTAATTGCTCTAAAGGCCTAAGAGAAATGGAAGATCTGTGGACTAGACATGAAGTCAGCATTCCTAAATAGGGTTCTGGAAGAAGATATCTCCGCATAGCACAAGGGTTTAGCAGTAGTGTTTAGCAGCAAAATTAAGAGCAATATTAGAAGTTTATGAAACTGTAAAAGTATCTTCCTTGTGCAATAAAAATCACAAGGGTTTAGCAGTAGAGTCAAAATATATAAAAATAAAAATAAACTCTTGTAACAATATTTTGTGCTTTAATATATAATATAAAATGGGATAATTTAAAATTTGGCAAAAAACTGACTGCAAAAATAACAAATTGAGGAACGTTTGTACTTTAGTATATACTAGCTATTAATCTCACGTTTGGTACGGGTGAGTTATATTTATTTTATAACACATTTTCATTTGATTTTTTAGTTGGAACAATGAAAAAAAATAATAAGCAAAAAAATAGGTAGTTAAAAAAAAATTGAATATATTTTTTATAAGATATGATTTATTTGCATTTATCATTCCAATAGAGTAGTTTTGTTTATTATAAGGTATATTAAAAAAAATATAAAAAATAATTGCAAAATCTTTTTTGTTTTTTTTTAATTTGGAGAAGTTGTTCTAAGAATTGATTTTATAAAATTGTTTTAAGGGATAAAATAAACAAGAATAGAATCAAACAAGCCCATAGCTTTTGCAGTTTTTAATTTTTAGTATAATACTAGTAAAACACCCATGCTATGTACACGTCACATTTTGCGTCATTTGATTATAAATTAGATACTAAATAAATAAGAAAGTTTTAAAGTTAATAATAAAAATGAGAAGGGAGTTTCAGCCTAAAAAAATTTGAAGAAAAAAAAATATAAGTGATGAAATGAGATGTAATCAAGATAATAGAGAGGAGGAGATAAATCAATTATGAGCTAGAAGATTTTAAATTTCAAATGAATAAAAAATGAGAAATCATGACTTTGTGCATATTATATAGATAGTTAAAGTTATAGTGATAATAAAAACTTGGTATAGAGGGTAAGAAATTGAATATAGTTATATTCATTTGAAATTTAAAATACTCATTTGAAATTTAGATTTAACAATTTCAAATATGCATTACTACGAATATATCACATTTTAAATTTCATTTTGGTTCAATAAAAGAAATTTAGTTTGTTATATAGATAGTTGTAGTTGTAATATATCTTAACCTGTAAAATTTGCTTTTAACCTCACAAGACTTTTAAATTTTAATCTCAGACTCTACTTAAATTATAATTATTTTTTTATTATCAAGCACGTAAATCAATTGAAATAAAATTATTTTAATTTAATTAGATATTTTGAGTTTAAATTTATTATAAGAATATAATTATATTAAAACTTGTTTTATTATCCTTAAAATCGTCCTAGCTCAAACCAAATAGCCTGTGCCCAATTGCTTCATAAAGAAAAACAAATCATGGCTTCACCATTAATTGGTTGGAGTTAAGATTCATACAAGGTCTTCAAACGAGATAATAAAGCTATTTGGTTTTCCAAACAAGAAGTGCATGTTTGAATCCAACATAAATGGCAAGAGTTATGTATTTATGGTAAAAGAAAGGTATATTGAAGAAATAGCATTCACAGTGATTTAGAGCCTTCTGCAGAAAAGAAAAGCTGTGAAATGAAAGCAGGATGATTCTGAATCAGGAAGCTAACCTTAAACAAGATGATGCTCTTGCCTTAGGATGTGATGGGATCCTTTGATGAGGAGAATACACAGATATTGGGGATTCAACGGAGCCAAGGCATTAGCCGATTTATAAACAAACTGTGAATATACTAAGGTTGGATACAACAATCTTATATTTAAAGAATTGAATGGCAGATCTGCTACGCCATGAATAAAACGTCTTCTCTTTCCAGAAATTTCACTAAGTCTGTTTGTGAGTTTGAAGGGAAAAGAGAGAGAATTAAAAGGGGAAGTAAGAGTCATCTAAACCCTCACGTATAATACTTACTCGAAGAAGCATTTTTCTCTGGGTTTATATATCACATCATCTTTGTTTTCTTCGCTGGGTGCTCCTACGTTACATCGAATCATCTTCGAATTTTCTCCCCAAATTTCCTCACGTATAATACTTTATATTGAATACTTCAAAGAAACGTTACGTGTATGTGTTATCTTCAAGTCGACAACCATCATTTTATATTTGCATATAGATGGCAGTTGTCGAGTTGGCTGTAAGTTTTTGATTTTTTTCTCACCAAAATAGAGTTTTCGATTTTGTAAATAAAAAAAATTCAACCACTACTATCTATTTTTAACTGAGTTACGGAAGATGATACATGTACACACACACACACACACACACACATATATATATATATATATATATATATATATATGTATATATATATATATACACGCTTTGATATATTATTTATTTTTAATTGAGTTATAAGAGTAAAAATATAAATAAAAAAATGTATGGGCAGACATATATGCTCATAGTATCACGCCTATTTTTTTCTTTTTATCATAATTAAGAAGAAAAGAAAATATATGATATAAGGATTTTAACATATAATTCTAAAAAAATTTAAACTCTCTGTCTAACAATTTTACTGGATCAGTGACTAACTTATTCAAAACTCACTCGCTTGTTTATCCCATGCTTGACTTATAATATTTTGATAATATATTTTGAAATAATATTAAAATAATAAATAATCATTATTTTTACATTATATTTTACCCTCAGAATTATCTCAAAAAAACTGATCTGTGCAAAGATTTACCTTTTTTTTTTTTTTTTTTTTTTCTTTCATAAGGAAGTTTTCTTGCATACTACTTTTGCAGAATTTTAAAATTTTCATGGCATTTTTTTTTTTTTCTACAAAGGCTCACCAACTTTCTTACTAAATCTTCTATCTGAATTTCTAAATTTCTCAAAAGTTGAATATTGCTAGAGAAATACAATTTTTTATGATAGTTATTTTCTTGGCAATGTTTTTATGAGAGAGATTAAATTATATCAATTTTTTTTAGAATTTCTGTGTGAGAAAAGGGACATTTACATACATATATTACAAAAAAAAAAATTATTACCAATATGTATCACTTTTAAAAATGTTTATTAATGTATATCACTTTTTCAGATATTACATTATAATAATGTGATATCTGAATAATATTATATCACTGTAATATAATTTTTGATCAAAAAGCTAGCAACTTACGAATATCGCATTACAGTAATGTCATATTCTGTAAGGTGATATTAATAATATCGCCAATAAAAAAAGTGAATCAGAATATCTATTTTTTTACAAATAAAACATAAAAAGGATATTTATATAATTTTTTAAATACATATATAACATATCAAAAATTATCACTAATACATATCACTTTTATAAATTATCATCAAATTTTTTATTCTCAACATGTATCATTTTTTAATTTTTTTTAAACGAATGATATAATCCTCATTTATCCTCATTATTATAGTAACATGACACGTCACAATTTTTTAAGTTTGTTGTGATTATTGAGACTCCAATCTCAGCTCAATGTGAGTTTAGAGATCCTATAGATATAGAGTTTTACATTAGTAGACAACAAAGTTTACAATATCAAGATATGAAAGAAAATGAAGAAGAAGATTATGAACAACCTCCTTCACTAATGTAACATCTTAAATAGTCATCCTAAATATCAAAAGAAAAAAATAAATGTATAAATTTCTAAAATATAATAAAAATAAAAATTTATGAATGTAAAGAAAAAATTAAAAAAACTAAAATTAAATATTTTTTATTTTTATTAATATTTAATTATGTATTTTATTTTATTTTAATTAATTATTTATTTAATTAAATTATAAAGTATAATAAATTTAAATTAAACAAAGTAACTTTATAAGAGGAAGATGTAATTTTATTAAAATTAATATATATTAGTAAATATTTATAGAAGTGGCATGTATTGATAATAATTTTTAGGATACTGTATATGTGTCTAAAAAACTATATAAATATTATTTTTATGTTTTATTTGTAAAAAGAATAAAATTAGATAATCTGATTCACTATTTTTTATTTGCGATATTTTTAATATCGTATTACGATAATATGATATTCGAATATTATATTATTATACTGTAATATTTGTGAGTTACCAATTTTTGGTAAAATATCACATTACAGTGATGCGATATTATTCAAACGTAATGCGATATTTGAAAAAGTAATATATATTGATAAATATTTTTTAAAAATGATATATTGGTAATTTTTTTTTTGGTGGCATATGTATGTAAATTTCCCACGAAAAAACTACTATTCTCTTGAAATTTGAACGCGTCAAATAGTTACATAATCTATTGAAAAAAAGTCAATTGGACACTTGATTTTCATATGATAAAATTTGATATCTTATTTTTATTTAATTATATTTTAATTGATTAATTATATAAATAGTTGTGAAGTTAAAATATAATTATATAATTTTAAAATGAATCAAAATCAGTGGGACAAAGGTGGAACACTAAATGATTCTTCACACCTCATTATATTAATACCTTTTTGTTTTTAATGTATTTACAAGAGCAGAGCAGTAAACAAAAAATAAGAAAGGTAAAAAAATTATAAAAAAGATATTAAAAGAGAGTGTGAATATATATCTGCGCATGTAGCGTAACTCTAATCTATGTCCTAATAACATTTTTTTTTATTGTGAATTGATATTAACAAGAAAGTAAATATGAGTGTTCATAAATGGACTCAAACCTACTAAATAGAATGGTACCGAAATCAACAGAAACCAACTATGAGCAGTTTGAATCAATTCCAAATACGCAAAAACCATCAATTAGGTTTGGTTTGTCTGTTTAAAAAGTATTTCAAATTGCCAAAAATCATTTCAAACCAACTTAAAATCACTTTAAAATTGTTACAAATTACCTCTAAATTGACTTAAAATTGCTTGAAACCATAAAAAAATTATAAATTTTAACAAACTAATAATTTTAAACAACTTTTAAACCAAACCAAATTGCATCAAACCACTTTCTCTAAAGAGTTACAACTTTTCAATTAAGTATGATTTCCATGAACCAATACAAGCTTTCACTAATAATATTTTCAAAAGATATTATAACTATTTTTGTGTCTTTTGGTTTAAATTACTAAAATAACTATCGTTGTGATTTTTTGTGTTGCATACGAGACCTTTAAAAAAAAGGTGGAATAAATGCAAAATGGATGGACAAAATAACCACAGGAACGAGGGAAAGAGAGAAAGTTGTTTAATTTTTGTGAGATGTTTGTAGGAGCTCAATATTGAGAGACATATATATTTTTTTTAAAAGTCAAATCTTTTAAATCATAATAATTCCTAGTTTATTTTGAATACTTCAAAGAAACGCTACGTGTATGTGTTATCTTTGAGTCAACAACTATCATTTTATATTTTTAAAGAGTGCATATAGATGGCAGTTGTCGAGTTGGCTGTAAGTTTTCGATTTTTTTTCTCACCAAAATAGAGTTTTCGATTTTGTAATAAAAAAATTAAACTACTACCATCTATTTTTAATTGAGCTATAGGAGATGATATATGTAAATCTATATATGTACATATTTTAGTATACTATTTATTTTTAATTAAATTATAAGAGTAAAATTGTAAATAAAAAAATTGTATAGGCAGAAATATATGCTTATAGTATCATGCCTTTTTTTTTTTTTTCTTTTATCATAATTAACAAAAAAAAATATATGATATAAGAATTTTAACATATAATGGTAAAAATATTTGAAAACGGTGTCAAGCAATTTTACAGGACCAGATACTAACTTATCCAAAACTTACTCGCTTGTTTATCGCATGCTTAACTTCTAATATTTTGATAATATTTTGAAATAATATTAAAATAATAAATAATCATTATTTTTACAAGATATTTTATCCTTAGAATTATCTCAAAAAAACTGATCTGTGCAAAGATTTATCTTTTTTTTTTTTTTCTTTTCATATGGAAGTTTTCTTGCAGACTACTTTTTTTTTTCTTCTATCTGAATTTCTAAATTTCTCAAAAGTTAATTATTGCTTGAGTAATACAATTTTTTATGATAGTTATTTTCTTGGCAATGTTTTTATTAGAGAGACTAAATTATATTAATTTTTTTAAATTTTTCTGTTGTTTTGTGAGAAAACTACTGTCCTCTTGAAATTTGAGCGCGTCAAATAGTTACATAATTTATGAAAAAAAGTCAATTGGACAATTGATTTTTATACGATAAAATTTGATATCTTATTTTTATATGATAAAATTTGATATCTTATTTTTATTTAATTATATTTTCATTAATCAATTATATAAATAATTGTGAAGTTAAAATATAATTATTTAATTTAAAAATTAATCAAAATCAGTGGGACAAAGGTGGAACACTAAATAAGACAATTGATTTTGTTTCCTTTTTCACACCTCATTAAATACTTTTTTATTTTTAATGTATTTATAATAGTAGAGCAGTAAACAAAAAATAAGAAATATAAAAAAATAAAAAAAAAGATAGTAAAAGTGAGTGTGAATGTATAACTGTGCATATAACATAGCTTTAATTTATATCCTAATAACTTTTTTTTGTGGTAGTATTAAAAAAAAAAAAGAGAGTAATGCTATGTTGACAATTATTTTTTATTTTTTATTTATAATTATATCTTATATCACAAATCAATGAATATGTATAGAGGTGTATATAAAGAATTGTTGACTTAGGATTTTTCATAAAAAAAAAAAACAAAGCAAAAACAGGTATACAGCTCAGCCTATTCTAATCCAGAAGCTACCTTGCTAAGCCCGTGACACTAAGGCTCCGTTTGGTACGTTGGAAAGGAAAGAAAAAAATAAGAAAGGAAATGAGTCAAAGAAATAGAAAGGAAAATGATAACTCTGGAGTCTATTTGATATGTAATGAAAAAGAAAGGATTTCTTTTCCTTTGTAATGTTTAGTTTGCATAAAAAATTAAAAGAATAGAATATATATTTTTAAGTAAGTATAAATTTATCATTCCCTTAAAATTTATATATATATATATATATATATATATATATATATATATATATATATATATATATATATATGTATATATATCTCTATTTTTTAATTTAATATCCATAAATTTCATGATTGATAATAAAAAATAAATTTAAATTTTTATAATGTAATTTTAATTTTATAACTTAGATTGATACATAAATTTTAATGTAATTTTAATTTTAATTTTACAAGATAATTTTATAACTTTCATAATGTAATTTTATAATTATAATTATAATTTTTAATCTTATAATATACTTTTATAATTTATATACAAATTTAATTTTAACTTTATAATATAAAAAATTAAATTTAATCAATATATAAAGTTATATAATGTAATTTTATAATTATAATTATAATTTTTAATCTTATAATATAATTTTATAATTTATATACAAATTTAATTTTAACTTTATAATATAAAAATTAAATTTGATTAATATATAAAGTTATATAATATAATTCATAATTTATATATAACTTTAATTTTAACTTTATAATATAAAAAATTAAATTTAACATATAATATAATTTTAATTTTATAATAAAATTTATAATTTATATACAAATTTAATTTTAATTTTATAATTTAAAAAATTAAACTTAATCAATATATAAAGTTATATAATATAATTTTAATTTTATAAAATAATTTTTATAAATAAAAATTTGTTTTCTTTCCTTTTTTTGACTTTCCTTCTAATTTAAAAGGAAAGTTGTAGCCTTCAAGTAATGGAAGAAATAAACTTTTTTTTTAAAGCTACCAGTACAAAATAAAAGAAAAGTAAAATATATTCTTTTCTCTTTTCTTTCTTGCGTACCAAACTCTCGTAGTTAGTTGTCACACGTTTTTAACCAAAGACTTTTGTACATACGGAATGGTAGATGTTGACTTGACCATAACACAAACATAATCATTATTTGTGAGGCCATATACAAATTATTAGATGGGACTTCATTATCTCCCTACTTTTACATTCCCCCAATTAAATTTTTTTTCATTTTTTCTATTTTGCCCAGCTCCCTCCCCTCCCAAACCCCCCTCCCCCACACTCCTTTTTGCATGTAAGTGTAAATGGCTATGGAAAGCTAAAAAAGGATAAAAAAAGACTTTATGGAGAGTTGTTAATTGCTTGAGTAATACAATTTTTTATGATAGTTATTTTCTTGGCAATTTATTAGAGAGACTAAATTATATTAATTTTTTAAAATTTTTCTGTTGTTTTGTGAGAAAACTACTGTCCTCTTGAAATTTGATGTTATGAACAATATTATTGGTATGGATGCCCATATTCAAGAGCTTTCACTACCTTGAAGGTTATAACCATTATGTGCTTTATGTGTCATTATCTTTGGAGGTTATAACTCCCAATGGCTTTATGTAATATTATTCCTTAGGTTATACCCTACAAAGTAATGGGTATTCATTGTACATTATGTAGGATTATAGGTGAGTTACAAACTTGTACCTATAAATAGAGCACTTCATTTGTATTGGAGGACACACACAAAAGGAAATAGAAGAAAGCTGTCTTGTTCTTGATATTCTAGTGTTGTCTCTACTCTCCATTGTCATCATTTTCATAACACGTTATCAGCACGAAGCTCTACTCTTTCATCACTCTTTGCCACGCGATTGACAATTTCATTTTACTTTTGAGTTCTTGTGACAAGGTATTACTTTTTCAACTATTACTTTAGTCAAATTAGTCTATTACTTTACACGTCATTTTGTCCAATTCCTACAAATCATCTTTTGTCTCTTTTGGTCAATGTTAGACCATTATAATTATATATTGTGGAGCCAAGTGAATGTATCATTGGCCAAATAAACCTATGAGCCTTGAAGTGCCATAGAATGAATTTATACAAATAAGTCTATGTGCCCTGAAGAGCCATAGCATGGATTTTATAAAATCCTTCCATGAGTCTAGAAGTACCATGGCATATAAGAGAGTAATTCAAATGAGCTATGTGTCTACAAGAACCATAGCAAGATGATTGAAAATTCACTTTTATAATTCTAACCATTTTAGTTTATTCTTTCCATCCTTTGATAATGTTATAATATCGTCATTAGTTTTTCATTATATTTTTACTTCATGCATAGAATTTATTTATCATCTTTATCTTGTTGGATTATTGGTTTTACATATTTTATGAATGATATTTATCTCATATATTTTCTAATGTTATCTTGTTATTTTATGATAGTTTCAAATATGTCAAATCTTACAAAACTTGAATTTGTGGCTCTTGACATTACTAGAAAGAATTATTTGTCATGGGTACTAGATGCTGAAATTCACTTAGATGCAAAAGGGCTTGGAGACACCCTTAAAGAAGGGAATGAAGCATCTAATCAAGATAAAGCAAAGGCCATGATATTTCTTCACCACCACCTTCATGAAGGGTTAAAAATTGAATACCTAACGGTAAAAGACCCACTTGTCCTTTGGAACAAATTGAAAGAAAGGTATGACCACCAGAAAACTATAATTCTTCCTAAAGCTCGTTATGATTGGATGCATTTACGCTTACAAGATTTTAAAACTGTAAGTGAGTATAATTCTGCATTATTTAGAATCAGTTCTAAATTGATACTATGTGGAGAAAAGATCACTGATGAAGATATGTTAGAAAAAACATTCTCCACTTTTTCATGCATCTAATGTGCTCCTGTAGCAGCAATACCGTGAAAAAGGCTTTAAAAGATATTCTGAATTAATTTCATGCCTTCTTGTCGCGGAACAAAATAATGAGCTTCTTATGAAAAATCATGAGTCACGTCCAACTGGTGTTAATCCATTCCCTGAAGTGAATGTAGTGGCACATGACCACTATAATTATGGGAAAACTCGTGGTCGTGGTCGTGGTCACAGTCGTGGATGTGGACATGGATGTGGCCATAGACATGGTGGTACTAAAAGCATAATTTTTCCCCAGAAGCGGAAAAATGAAAAGGAGAAGGTTGGGCAAAGTAGCAAGCATGTAGAAAACACATGCTACCGTTGTGGTGGTAAAGGCCATTGGTCCCGTACTTGTCGTACACCAAAGCATCTTGTTGATTTGTACCAAGAATCACTTAAAATTAAAGGCTGAGACAAATTTTATCTTTGAAGATGATTCTGATTATGAGAATATTGATGTCTCGCACTTGGATGTTGTCGACTTCTTTGCTGACCTAGATGGAAAAATTGATCACCTAATTGGTGATGGGAGTGTTCAAAAATAAATTGTTCAAGCTTGTTTTAATGAGTTTATATCTTTACTTTAAGCAATGAAAAATTTACTTGTAATTTTATGTTTAAGCATATTCTATTTTACACTTTTGTTTCAAGCAATAAAGAATTCTCTCTCATACAAATTATTTACACTTTTATTATGTTTTTTTGAAGAATGGCTACACCATCTGTGGGTATTGGCAATGAGGATTTGTGTCTTGCTGATAGTGTAACTACTCACACAATTCTCAAGGATAGAAAGTATTTTTCTCATTTAGTAATGCAAGAAGCCAATGTTAGTACTATATCAGGTAGTACAAGAATAATCGAAGGCTCCGGAAGAGCCAATGTGTTATTATCGGAAGGAACAAAGTTACATATTGATAGTGCTTTATACTCCCACAAGTCTCATAGAAATTTGATAAGTTTTAAGGATATTTGCCGAAATGGATACCATATTGAGACAACAAATGAGGGAAATAGTGAATGTCTTTATATTACAAGCATTATCTCAAATAAAAAGTGTGTATTGGAAAAATTACCTGCACTCTCCTCCGGATTGTACTATACATATATAAGTACAATTGAAACACATGCCATTGTAAACCAGAAGTTTACAGATTATAATCAGTTTATTGTTTGGCATGACCGGTTGGGCCATCCCGATTCAATAATGATGCGAAAAATTATTGAAAATTCTCGTGGACATACAATGAAGAACCAGAAGATTCTTCAATCTAGTGACCTTTCATGTGCTGCTTGTTCACAAGGAAAGTTGATTATTCGACCATCACCAATAAAAGTTGAGAGCGAGTCTCTCACATTTTTAGAGCGCATACAAGGCGATATATGTGGGCCGATACACCCACCATGTGGACCATTTAAGTATTTTATGGTATTAATCGATGCATCGACTAAATGGTCACATGTTTGTTTACTATCAACTCGCAACCAAGCGTTTGCGAGGTTACTTGCTCAATTAATTAAATTAAGAGCACATTTTCCTGATTATCCAATCAAGAAAATACGCCTTGATAATGCTGGTGAATTTACATCCCAAGCTTTTAATGATTATTTTATGTCTATTGGGATTGAAGTTGAACATCCTGTAGCTTATGTTCATACACAAAATGGACTTGCAGAATCACTTATTAAGCGTATAAAACTAATTGCAAGGCCATTGCTTATGAGGTCAAAACTTCCTATCTCTACTTGGGGACATGCAATTTTACATGTTGCAGCACTTATTCGCATCAGGCCAACAAGTTATCAAAAGGTCTCCCCTTTACAAATGGTTTTTGGTCAGGAACCTAATATTTCCCATCTAAGAATATTTGGTTGTGCGGTTTATATTCCAATTGCTCCACCACAACGCACAAAGATGGGTCCTCAAAGAAGGTTGGGAATATATGTTGGTTATGAGTCTCTATCTATGATAAGATATCTTGAGCCAACAATAGGCAATTTGTTTACGGCTCGATTTGCCGATTGCCATTTTGATGAAACAAGTTTCCCAACCTTGGGGGGAGAAAATAAGCAGTTGGAAAAGGAAATTAGTTGGAATGAAAAATCATTGTCTCATTTTGATCCTCGTACTAAACAATGTGAACTGGAAGTTCAAAAGATAATTCATTTGCAAGGCTTAGCAAACCAATTGCCAGATGTGTTCACTGACCCAAAGAAAGTAACTAAGTCATATGTTCCAGCTGCTAATGCTCCAATTAGAGTTGATGTCCCTGAAGGACAAACGTCTATTACAAATAAGTTTGATGTACGCCATAAGCGTGGTAGACCAGTCGGTTCCAAAGATAAGAATCCTCGAAAAAAGAAAGGAGCTAAAAACTTAGATGGTCAAATCGAGGATAAGGTGACTCTAGAAGAGTCCCCAAAACAAACTCTTGAAGAGTGTTTAGACATAATTAGAGTTTCTGTTCCAAATGGAACTCAGGTACCTGAGAATTGTGAAAATGAAGAGATCTCGATAAATTATGTCATGAATAGAATGCGATGGAACTGAAACAATGTCAACGTTGACAATTCTTTTGCATATAATATAGCGCTTGATATAGTAAAAGGTGATGAGGATCATGAACCAAAATCTGTTCAAGAATGCAAACAAAGGAAAGATTGGCCAAAATGGAAAGACGCAATAGAGGTAGAATTAAATGCCCTTACAAAGCGAAAAGTTTTCGGACCTGTAGTCCGTACACCTGAAGGTGTAAAGCCAGTTGGATACAAATGGGTATTTGTACGAAAACGAAATGAGAAAGGCGATATTGTGAGATATAAAGCACGACTTGTTGCTCAAGGGTTTTCAAAAAGACCTGGCATTGATTTTGATGAAACTTATTCACCTGTGGTGGATGCAATTACTTTTCGCTACTTAATTAGTCTGGCAGTGCATGAAAAACTTGATTTGCGTCTTATGGATGTTGTTACAGCCTATTTGTATGGCTCACTTGATACTGATATTTATATGAAACTCCCTGAAGGATTTCGTTTGCCTGAAGCAAATAATCTTAGTTCTCGAGAACATTATTCAATTAAATTGAATAAATCTCTTTATGGATTGAAACAATCTGGTCGTATGTGGTATAATCGCCTTAGTGAATATTTAATAAAGGAAGGATACAAAAACGACCCTATTTGCCCATGTATCTTCATTAGAAGGTCTAGAAATGAGTTTGCTATAATTTCTGTCTATGTCGACGATTTGAATATTATTGGAACTCCTGAAGAGCTCCAAAAGGCTGTTAGTTGCTTGAAGAAAGAATTTGAAATGAAAGATCTAGGAAGGACAAAGTTTTGTCTTGGTTTACAGATCGAACATTTAAAGAATGAAATTTTTGTGCACCAAGGGGCTTATATTTCAAAGGTGCTAAATCGGTTCTATATGGATAAATCACATCCATTAACTACTCCAATGGTGATAAGGTCTTTAAATGTGAACAAAGACCCTTTTAGGCCTCGAGAAGAAGGTGAAGATGTACTTGGTCCTAAAGTACCATATCTTAGTGCTATTGGGGCACTAATGTATCTTGCTGGTCACACACGACCTAATATTTCTTTTGTTGTCAATTTGTTGGCAAGATATAGTTCTTCACCCACTCGAAGACATTGGAATAGAGTGAAGCATATACTCCGTTACCTTAAAGGTACAATGGATATGGGTTTGTTTTATTCAAATGTACCCCAACATGACCTTATAGGTTATGCAGATGCAGGATATTTATCTGATCCACATAATGGTAGATCACAGACAGGCTATTTGTTTACATGTGGCGGTACAGCCATCTCATGGCAGTCTATGAAGCAAACAATAACAGCCACATCTCCTAATCATGCAGAAATTATAGCAAGGCATGAAGCTAGTTGAGAATGTGTTTGGTTGAGATCTGTGATCCATCATATAAAAAAAAAGATTGTGGTTTATCTTCAAGCAAATTGATTCCAACAATCTTATATGAAGATAATACTGCATGTATCACTCAAGTAAAAGAAGGGTACATTAAAGGTGATAGAACCAAGCATATTTCACCAAAGTTCTTTTTCACTCATGATCTTTAGAAGAATGGTGAAATAGACATTCAACAAGTTCGTTCATGTGATAATTTAGCAGATTTGTTTACCAAGGCACTTCCTACTTCAACATTTGAAAAGCTTGTCCGCAACATTGGAGTTCGTCGACTGAAAGATCTTAATTAATATTGTCATACGCTGTACTCTTTTTCCCTTAACCATGGTTTTTTTTTTCCCATTGGATTTTTCCTGGTAAGGTTTTTAATGAGGCAGCATCTAGTAGTGAATGAAAGAATGATGTAATCTTTTTCCTTCACTAGGTTTTTGTCCCATAGGGTTTTTCCTTATGAAGGTTTTAATGAGGCACATTCTTAAGAGATGGACATCCAAGGGGGAGTGTTATGAACAATATTATTGGTATGGATGCCCATATTCTAGAGCTTTCACTACCTTGAAGGTTATAACCATTATGTGCTTTATGTGTCATTATCTTTGAAGGTTATAACTCCCAATGGCTTTATGTAATATTATTCCTTAAGTTATACCCTACAAAGTAATGGGTATTCATTGTACATTATGTAGCATTATAGGTGAGTTACAAACTTGTACCTATAAATAGAACACTTCATTTGTATTGGAGGACACACACAAAAGGAAATAGAAGAAAGCTCTATTGTTCTTGATATTCTAGTGTTATCTCTACTCTCTATTGTCATCATTTTCATAACAAGCGCGTCAAATAGTTACATAATTTATGAAAAAAAGTCAATTGGACAATTGATTTTTATACGATAAAATTTGATATCTTAGTTTTATGCGATAAAATTTGATTTTTTATTTTTATTTAATTATATTTTAATTAATCAATTATATAAATAATTGTGAAGTTAAAATATAATTATATAATTTTAAAATTAATCAAAATCAACGGGACAAAGGTGGAACACTAAATAAGACAATTGATTTTGTTTCTTTTTTCACACCTCATTAAATACTTTTTTATTTTTAATGTATTTATAATAGTAGAGCAGTAAACAAAAAATAAGAAATATAAAAAAATTTAAAAAAAAGATAGTAAAAGTGAGTGTGAATGTATAACTGTGCATGTAACATAGCTTTAATTTATATCCTGATAACTTTTTTTTTTTTTAATTGTAAAGTGATATTAACAAGATAGCAAATATAGTGTTCATAAACTGACCCAAACCTACTAAATAGAATTGTATCGAAATCAACAGAAACCAACTATGAGCAGTTTGAATCAATTCCAAATATGCAAAAACCAACAATTAGGTTTGGTTTGTCTGTTTAAAAAGTTTTCAAACTGCCACAAATCATATCAAACTGTTTTAAAATCACTTCAAATAATTTTAAAATTGTTATAAACTACCTCTAAATTGAATAAAAATTGCTTGAAACCATAAAAAAATTATAAATTTTAACAAATTAATTATTTTAAACTACTTTTCAACTAAACCAAATTACATCAAACTACTTTCTCTAAGGAGTTACAACCTTTCAATTAAGTATGATTTCCATGAACCAATACAAGCTTTAACTAATTATATTTTCAAAAGGTATTATAAGTATTTTTGTGTTTTTTGGTTTAAATTACTAAAATAACTATCTTTGTGACATTTTATGTTGCATCCATATAAAAGGGATAAAAACTTTCTAACTGGGAATTAGTATGATTTAAAAGATTTGACTATTACAAAAAAAAAAAAATCTCTTTATTTTAAAAACCTCCTCGCAATTCTTCATTACTGAGCTCCTGCAAACATCTCACAAAAATTAAACAACTTCCTCTCTTTCCCTCGTTCATGTGGTTATTTTGTCCATCCATTTTGCATTTATTCCTCCTTTTTTTTTAAAGGGTCTCGTAAGACTCTTACTTCAAGAGAAAGATAAACTATATATAACTTTTAAGCTTTCTTAGTAATTATATATATATAAATATCTTAGAGAGTTATTGAAAAAAATATTTACTAAAATAGTTCTTTAAAGCTATTTTGTAAAAATATTTTGTTAAATAATTTTATAAAACTGTATCATATCTTAAATATAGGTGCCTTAATTAGAAATAAAGAGTATCTTAATTCCCGTTCACGCGTATCCCCGAGATCACAATTTCCTAGCTCCGTGACAAAGCGGATGACTTTGTTCCCAATTTTTTTTTTTTTTTTTTTCACTTCCGCGGCTTCAAAATTATTTCAGGTATGAATGCGGTATCCCTACAACATCGTGGCAGTAGGTGGTCGTTGTCTTTTTTGGCTTATAAAATTACAGTTTGACATTCTTATATTTATGAACTCAATGTTTTACTATAAACAAATCTAAAGACACAATGCTTTTTTATATTTTATGTAAAAAGTATGCACCGTAAAACACTTTAAGTTCCCCAACAACCAATATCATTTTCTACTCTAATATATGTCCAAAACGAACTCAACCTATGTACCAAAAAAAAAAAAAAATACAACCTTAAATTAAGATTCTATTATATTATATTTAAAATGATTTCATCTCTTTACTTTTGTTGTTTTAGAAGTTTTTTATTTCTCCCAAAACTATTGTAATTGTAGCATTCAAAAACTTTATTAAACTTATATATATATATATATATATATATATATATATATATATATATATATATATATATATATATATATATATATATATATATATATATATATAAAATTAAAAGCAAGTCATTTATTCTTTTTTTAATTACATTATAGTTAATTATCATATTAATTAATAAATTCTTAATTTATTTTTTAAAACCGTAGACAACAAAAAAATAGACTAACAGAGTAATAAATGACTAATTTGGGCCAAATAACTATATGACTGGCTGGATTAGTATATGTCTTGGAACTGAGTCTAACCATGATATACATGAAACAATAATTAATTTTGATTTGAAAATTTTCACATAAAAAAAATACCATATACTATTTAGCACAAATTTAAGAGAGAACCAACTCTTAATAATAATAATAATAAATAACTAACGATCAAGCTATTCATTTTTTAATTGACTAAATAATTCACGGATACGAACACAATTTGGATTGAGGTTAAGACTATAGGAAAGTTAATAATCATTAAATTAAACATAGAACACAAAACTCATCTAGCAATGCCTTTGAAAATTGAAGTTTCAATTAAAAAAAATCTAATATTTTATTAAATTATAATTAATTTTAAGACAATGACACATAGTTTAACAGATACAATAGGACAAAAAATTTTCTTCCTAGTATATAACGTATTATACGTGATATAACAAAGAAAACGTTTCGACTAATAAATTAACTTAATAACCTATCAAGTCTATAAATATATTGGGGGTATCCATTCCCATCCTTGCCCTGCAAATTCAGTTTTCCATAAATCTGCTGAATCTTTGCTCCAACGAATCCTAAAATCCTGTTTTTCGCGTATTTTTTACTGAAAGGATCCCATCACATCTTTGAAGTTTCAGCCTGGAACCAATTTATTCTGATGAAGAGTCCTCTTCCAACACCATCTTCCTGTTTTCATTTCACGGCTTTCCTGCAGCAGCTCTAAATCACTGTAAGTGCTATTTTTCAATAAACCAATTTATCCTTCTCTCCTGTTTTAAGGGCCCGTTTGGTACTAAAAAAGAAAAAGGAAGGAAAAGAAATATGTTTTACTTTTTTGTACTATTTAGTAGTTCTAAGGTAAAGAAAAATCTATTCTTTTAGGATACGACTTTCAATTATTTATCAAAAAAATTTAGATTATAAAATTAAAATTAAATTATATAATTTTGTATATTGATCAAATTAAATTTTTATATAAATTATAAAATTATATTATAAGATTAAAAATTATAATTATAATTATAAAATTATATTATAAAATTAAAACTATATTTTATAACTTTATGTATTAATCAAATTTAATTTTTTATATTATAAAGTTAAAATTAAATTTTTATATAAATTATAAAATTATATTATAAGATTAAAAATTATAATTATAATCATAAAATTACATTATAAAAGTTATAAAATTATAAAATTATCTTATAAAATTAAAATTAAAATTATATTAAAGTTTATGTATCAATTTAAGTTATAAAATTAAAATTATATTATAAAAATTTAAATTTATTTTTTTATTATTAATTATAAAATTTATGGTAATTAAATTAAAAATAGAGACATTATATATATATATATATATAAGTTTTAAAGGAATGATAATTTTGTACTTATATAAAAAAATATATTTTATTCCTTTAATTTTTTGAAGCAAATCAAACATTACAAAAAAAAATTCTTTCTTTTCTATTATATACTAAATAAACTCAAAAACTATCATTTTTTTCTATTTCTTTGATTCATTTCTTTTCCTACTCTTTCTTTTCATTTCTAGCATAGCAGAGCCTAAAGCTCTTGTGAAAATCTCACTGATTTTGTTTCTCACGAACACCAACAGCAAAAGATAGACTGTTTTTACTATGTATAGACTAGAGCGTCAATCCACCAATATAATCATTTGAACATGGCCCTACAAATAATGCGTATGTTTGGGTTATGGTCAAGTCAACATCGACCATTCTATATGTACAAAGTCTTTGGTTAAAAACGTGTGAACAACTAACATAAAAAGAGAGCTTTAGGTTGGCGAGGTAGCTTGTGGATTAGAATCGGCTGAGGTGTATTTCTGTTTTTGCTTTGTTTTATTATATGAAAAATGCTAAGTCAACAATTCTTAACATAGGCCTCCATACATATTCATTGATTTGTGATGTAAAGATATAATTATAAATAAAAAATATAAAAAAATTGTCAACATAGCATTACTCTTTTTTTTTTTAAAGAAAAATGTGAATATTATTTTTTATTATACTACCACAAAGGAAATTTTCTCGTTACTTCAGTTGATAGTTTCTATTTTTTAAAATCCAAAGTTGCAGAGAAAAATACCAAAATAAATGAAAAGCTCATCCAAATCATTCAGCGTATACTTTCGTGTCAATATTTTTCTTAAAGCTATCGATTTAAGATGGTCGAAATTGTATTTATATGTATAACTGTTTTGAGAGAAAGTTGTATTTCGTGTCAATATTGGTCTTCCCCTTGTTTTATTGGTGCTTCTGGAAGTGAAAGTTGAAATAGAAAAGTTAATATCAACAAGTGAGTGTGTGCTTTTGTTTTCTAAGTTCTAATATTTATGGATTTTTATACGTATAGGCTTTATAAATTCGTAAGTCAAAAACAAAAATTCACAAACTTGATTAAGGTTAATTTTTAAATCTGTACTTAAATGTTCTATACATACAAATTTTTAAATCTTTTCTATGGATCTTTGTATGTATCGAATTTATAAATGAAAAAAATCTACAAACTTCATTTAGGTTGTTATTCGTGCAGATTTTTAAATCTGTATTTAAATGTTCTATTCATACTATTTTTTAAATTTTTTTTTCAGACTAATGGTGTACAATTGAGTGTGAAATGGATGAATTTTCTTCCTTATAGAATTTTGGGAAGAGGGAGGGTGTGGGTTTAGGGATGTCCATGTCTGAACTCAACCTAACTCAACTCAGTTGACAGGAATACTGTAATAAAATTTTGTTTGACAAATAATTAATAATATAAAAATTTATATTATAACGTAATTTCTAGTATTGTATTATTTTATTTATATTATTTAATATTATGTTTGTAAGTAGGGAAGGGACAGAAGTAGTCCTCCCGAGAGAGAATAGATTATGTAAGAGGAAAGAAATGAAAATTTATAATACTTATAAATAATTTTATCTTTACTTAAGATATTAATTAATTCTTGTAATTATAAAAAAATATTATATATATGTATTTGTACGATGATACATGAGAAAATTTTTAAGTTTTTTTTTTTTCAAATCATCAATTTGAGAAACTTTAAAAATAATTTAAAGAATTATGAAAATTCTCAATTTGCGTCATCCAATTAATTTAAAATAAATTAATTAATAAATTAAAAAATTTAATAATAAATTTGTATACCACTTAAAAAAATAATTTACATAGGAGCACTATTTTTTTTTTATGCATGTTGTTACAGGACAGGATTGACTATTGAATTATGAAGTCAACACAAAGGATGCAAATTCTTTCCTGAATCACCAAAAATATTGCCTTTATAAATTAATCTACCACAGTCTTGGTATGAAAGCCTAATCCTCCATAGAACACCTACATCACGAGCCAATCTTGCATCCCATGGCAATTCCTTGAATCTCTCTCAAGCATCATACAGAGATTTTTTTATCAAATTAGATGAAGTTGACTATATCAGTCAGGAGGGAAATATTTTGTGAGGAATTTCTGGGCTAAAGAGTCCCATGTGTTAATAGATCCTGGTGGCAAAGAGTTGAGCCACCGCCTTACTCCATCTCTTAGTGAAAAAGAGAACAATATGAGTTTTATCATCTTATCTGGCACCCCATTATACTTGAATGTATCACATATTTCTAAAAAGGTTGACAGATGTAGATTGGGGTCTTAATTGAGTGCTCTTGAAAACTGATTATTTTGCACCATCTGAATCACAATAGGCTTGATTTGAAAATTATTTGCTTCCACGTGTGGCCTCCCGATGCTAGACATAGCATTCTAAATTTTTGGGACAGCAAACTTCCTGAGAGGCACATGCTCTTCATTATGATTGTTGTTAGCCGCCATCTTTTCTAGTTCTGATTGCAGCTTTCTGACTACTCTCTTCTCTTTTCGAATATTTCTATTAGTTTTCTCAATTTCTTGATCAAGAGGGATTAGAGTGTGCTTCTCTACACTTCTCATACACTAGACAACTCTTAATAGTACCTGAGAATAATGTAGTTAACGCTTTAATATAAAAAAATAATATAAAATAAAATAAATAAAAAATAATGCTTGAGTTAACACAGTCCCCGACAATGGCGTTAAAAACTTGATGTGTGTGAAATTGAGTTATGCATACACTATCGGTGTAGCCAGCAGAGTATCCCAGAAAATTACGAAAATAAATGAAAAGCTCATCCAACTCATTCAGCGTATACTTTCGTGTCAATATTTTTCTTAAAGCTATCGGTTTAAGATGGCCGAAATTGTATTTATATGTATAATTGTTTTGAAAGAAAGTTGTATTTCGTGTCAACATTGGTCTTCCCCTTGTTTTATTGGTGCGTCGAAAAAGAAAAGCTAATATCAACAAGTGAGTGTGTACTTTTGTTTTCTAAGTTTTAATATTTATGGATTTTTATATGTATGGGGTTTATAAATTCGTAAGTCAAAAATAAAAATTCAAATTTGATTAAGATTAATTTTTGAATCTGTATTTAAATGTTCTATACATACAAATTTCTAAATCTTTTCTATGGATTTTTGTATGCATCGAATTTATAAATAACAAAAATTCACAAACTTGATTTAGGTTGTTATTCGTGTAAATTTTTAAATCTGTTTTTACATGTTCTATTTATACTATTTTTTTTTAAATCTTTTCTTTCAAACTAATGCTGTACAATGGAGTGTGAAATGGATGGATTTTCTTTCTTATAGAATTTTGGGAAGAGGGAGGGTTTGGGATGGATTTAGGGATGTCCATGTCTAAATTAAACTCAATAAAATTGAATCAACCAACACTCAACTCGGTTGACGGGACCATTGTAATAGGATTTTGCTTGAGTAAATATATTGAGTAAAAAATAATAAATAATATAAAAATTTATATTATAACTTAACTCTTTGTATTATATTATTTTATTTGTATTATTTAATATTATATTTGTAAGTAGGGGAGGGAAGGAAGGAGTTCTCCCGAGAGAATAGATTGTGTAAGAGGAAAGAAATGAGAATTTATAATACTTATAAATAATTTTATGTTTACTTAAAATATTAATTAATTATTGTAACTATAAAAAAATATTATATATGTATTTGTATGATGATATATGAGTAAATTTTCAAGTTTTTTTTTTTTTTTTAAATCCTCCATTTGAGAAACTCTAAAAATGATTTGAAGAAGAATTTAGAAGAATTGTGAAAATTCTCAATTTGAATCATCCAATTAATTTAAAATAAATAAATTAAAAATTTAATAATAAGTTGGTATACCATTACGTTTTGTGGTTAAGTACTAAAAAAGTAATTTACACATATTTAGGAGCACTATTTTTTTTTTGGTAATGCATGTTGTTACAGGACAGGATTGACTGTTCAATTATGAGGTCAGCACAAAGGACTCAAATTCTTTCCATCTAACTTGCTCAGCTGTTGGTGTCAAGTTCGTATAATACTTTTGAGGTCTTCATTGGAGCAAGGCTTAGGACTAGGACGCCAAAAGATATTGATTCTGCTTATTCTGCCTGTTTTGAAGAACAGCAATATCAGGTACGCCATTTTCTACTTTTCTCGTCAATTCTCGAGCAACAATTTGCTGGATACTAATTTCACATACTGAATTTGGCCGGACTCAACTCTGTCCATAGATAGTCTCAGCCCTTCTTCATGTCTCGTGTTCTGTTATATAAAACTATTCTAACTGAGAAATCTTTTCCTCCCTCTCCAGATTTGAAGAATATATTTCCAACATAAAAAGAAAGGAAGACTTGAAAAATATTCTTAAATTAATTATCTAGAAATCAAGAGTTTTTATTTTTTTAAAAAAAAGAAAGATATTTTTATACTTTTCTAGAATCTGTTAAGTAGAGGAAACCCAGCTGTTGTAACGCAATGGATGGGAAGTTCTCCAGTAGCAGGAAAGTGAAGGGTAAAGAAAAAAACAGCCAGGAGAAAGGGAATAATAGTGGGGATGCCAGTGGGGCTCCTCCCCCACTCCAGCCACGAAGTTAAAGATTTAGCCTAATCCATGGACCTATAATTAGATAAATTAAAACAACAATATTAAGTCTCGAATAATAACAATGAGAGAAATCTCAAACAATAATTAGAATTATAATAATTAAGAATTGCTGAGCTTTGATTCAGTCTCAATCTTTTGCAGAATAAAAAAAAAAAACAAAAAAAAAAAAGGGGGAAGGGTTAGTGCTGCCGATGAGAAATATGGAAAGGAGAGGAAGTAATTGGGATTTGGAAATTTGGGTAAAGGTGAATGCCCGAAAGGCCAATGTTTCTAAATGTTAATGTTCGGTCTTTTATTTTTAATTTTTCATGTCATATATTTGTAGTATAAATTATATAATTATTTTTTTAATATACTCAAAGATAATATATTATCTCTAGGGCATGAATACTTTAATATTTATTCTAAATTTATATACGACTATTCTAACTCAGAAATCTTTTCCTCCCTCTCCAGATTTGAAGAATATATTTCCAACATAAAAATAAATAAAGTGAGATTTGAAAAATATTCTTAAATTAATTTTCTAGAAATCAAGAGTTTTTTTTTTAAAAAAATCTTTTTATACTTTTCAAGAATCTGTTAAGTAGAGGAAACCCAGCTGTTGAAACGCAATGAACGGAAAGTTCTCCGTTAGCAGGAAAGTGAAGGGTAAAGAAAAATACAGCCAGTAGCCAGTTTTTATTATTTTATTTTTAAATTTATTTTCATAATTATTAAAAATTTATATTTAGACTCATATTTTTAATTTTTTATTTATTCTTGTTCTCCTCTATTCCATTTCTCCCTCCTCCTATTTCTTCTTTGGCCATATGTTTCTACCATTATTTTTTTTAAAAAAAATATTTTTAAATAAAAAATAAAAAATTCTCTTTTTTTTCCCTACAAAAAGATTTATTTATATATTTTTTATCTTTAATAATAATTCATAAAAATAAAGTTTGAAACATTCTTCTTTTTTGTTGACTCACTATAAAATTCATTATTATTAAAAAGTGAGAATGATATTTAAAAAAGAGACTGTTATAGAAAGAAAATAATGCCTTAAATGAAATAAAAAAATAAATTTTTTTAAATAAATAAATAAATATATTAATTAAAAATATAAAAAAAGTATATTTTTATTATTTAAAAATTCCCCTTTTGTAGGAAAGTGAAGGGTACAGAAAAATACAGCCAGGAGAAAGGGAGTAGTAGGGATGCCAATAGGGCTTCTCCCCCACCCCAGCCACGAAGTTAAAGATTTAGCCTAATCCATGGATCTATGGACCTATTCTCATGTGGGTCTTGCCTCTTTAAACACTTAAAAAATATAAATAAATACTATAAAAAATAAATAAATACTATAATTAACAAGATAACATAAATATATCGAACAAAAACCAAAAAAATAAATAACTCAAACAATAAGAATTAGATAAATTAAAACAGCAATATTAAGTCTTGAATAATAACAATGAGAAAAATCTCAAACAATAATTAGAATTATAATGATTAAGAAGTTGCTGAGCTTTGATTCAGTCTCAATCTTTTGCAGAATAAAAAAAACAAAAAAAAAGAAAAAGAAAAAAGGGGAGGGGTTAGTGCTGCCGATGAGAAATATGGAAAGGAGAGCAAGTAATTGGGATTTGGAAATTAGGGTAAAGGTGAATGCCCAAAAGGCCAATGTTTCTAAACGTTAATGTTCGGTCTTTTATTTTTAATTTATCATGTCATATATTTGTAGTATAAATTATATGATTCGTTTTTTTTTTTAATATACTCAAAGATAATATATTATCTCTAGGGCATGAATACTTTAATGTTTATTCTAAATTTAGATCCGTAATATTACCCATTAAAATTTTTTAAGTCTCCATTGTCATTCTTCACTTTTTTTTTTATCCCATCCCGATTTTAGACTGAATAAAAATGATAGACTCCTTGAGTTTTGGTCAAATTTTATGCTAAAAGGGTTATGTGATCATGACACGATGTTTTTATTGAATAAATAGAAATCATTTGGCATAAATAAATATACAGATGGGATTAGTAGTAAGTTTTATCTGGATTCCTCCTCTGTATATATATACGATAATTTGGTGTCACTCCTATAAGCATTGTCTTAATAAATGAACCTTGGAAATTTGTTTGTATTGACGTAATATTGTGGGAATTCGTTGAGATGATATTTTTCTATCAAAAACTGCCAAAACCTTATTTTTAAAATAAAAAAATCTGTTTTTTTAATTGAATCATGATATATTGCATCATATTTTTTTTAAAAAAATATCTTTTATATTAATATTAATCAGTGAGAAATTACATAGATGTTTTATAGGTTATTTAATTTTAATAGAATGTTTTTCACTGATCTAATAGCAATGCATTACAAATTCACGACGAATTACCATCCATAAATTTCAGTGTCATATTATTATCTCCACGTGTGTAAAAAGTCATTGGCATACTACAGATATAAAAATATGGGAGGGACTGGGCAATTCTGGTGGATCTCATCAACTAGTAAATTTGGTGTTGAAATGTGAAGATTTTGAAAAACTAAGTGTATATTTAGTTTATCAAAATTTTATTTCTGGTTTTAATTTTTTAAATGTGTTTTCCCTTTCAGATTTTTATTTTTCAAAAATATTTTTGCAAAAAATTTTCTATTTTCTATTTTCATTTCATTTGACTAGTTTACATATATATTAAGTATGAAAAGGCAGCTTCAATGAAATTTATTAAACCACTACTCATTTTTTGTCAAAATAAAATAAAAGACTTCAATAAAATTACAAAAATATCACAACCATGCTTTAAACTCTAAAAACAACCTTTTTCTATGTACTTTTAGTTTTTTTTTTTTTTTCAATCATTCAATTGAGATTTTAAATAAATGGAATTAACACGATAATGCATTTGTCCATATAGGACCGTGACATTATCATATATTATTTTGCTTGATTTCCAAACGGATTGCATTCCAGTTATTATAAATGAAATAAAGTTTCATTTTTCTTTTTTTTTTTTATCTCGATTATGTACATATATTGAACTTCAAACTCCATTAGAGATGTAGATTTTTTCTTTGGGATAATGAGATGTAACTTTATTGAGAATCAAGCAAGAAATTGTCTACAAGGATAGTGGGAGGGTCATCCCACCAAACATTACATCCACTAGTGGTCTTTCCTAAGGTAGCTAGTTGATAAGCCATTGTGTTGGCTTCTCTAGGGACCTATGAGAATGAAATAGAAGTGAACTCTTTACTAAGGGCGAGTATGTTATTGATGATCAAACCTTCAGTAGAACGTGGGCTATTGAGTTGATAGATAATGCTTTGTGACTCTCCTTTTAGTACTATGTGTTGATAGTCCTAGGCTTTTAGAAATACAAGTGCCTCCCGAATGGCCATCGCTTCAAGAGAAAAGATAGATGTGCTCGAATCACATTGGTTACACCATGCTACCAGGAACATTCCTGCTAAGCCTCTTAGAACTCCCCCTACTCCTCCTCTATGATCAAAACCCACCACTACATCAATGTTCACTTTAACGCGTGGACTGATAGGTTTGCTCCACTTGGGAGTACTTTTCTGAACTTGGGGGTTGCAAAGGCTTGTGGTATTGCTCCATCCATTCTACTGAGACAAGACAGCCAAGAAAACCCCAGACGCTAGGCTGACGTGGTTCCCTAGCCAAATCTCATTTTGCCTTTTCCATATTGCATACAATAGAAAAACAATACACCAATCCTCTTATGATCCCACCCACCAAGGGTCGTTTTGACCCATCCATCGAAATCATTGTCTAGCAATGTGTGTATGTCAAGGAAGTGCATGCAAGTGGTCCAAACAGCTTGGCTTTATTCACAGCCAAAAAGTGCTCATATGATTGTCTTCTCCTCATAGCAGCAACATGGACATTCGTTAGGTATGTCCATTCCTCTTCGATATAATGCAATAGTAGTAGGTAACGCATCCTTACAACAGTGCCAAATAAAGTGCTTATATTTTAGAGGGACATTAACTTTCTATAACAGTTTCCACTGCATTTGAGCTTGCACCGAAATGCCCTGGCCTTCTTCTTCTACTCTAGCTTTAACCAACCTATGGTAACAAGATCTTACAGTGAATATTCCATCCTTGTTGTCTTTCCAATACCACTAGTCAGATATGTCTCTCCGAGGTAGTGGTATGCCACAAATAATTCTGGCTTCCTCATCCTTAAAGATATTGTGTATTAAAGTGCTGTTCCACTCCCTAATCCCCTGCAAGAATAGAAAATTAACAGGTTTTGAAAAAGTCTCTTGTGGCATTAGCATTGTCACAAACGGATTATCTTCCCTTGGTAACCATGGTTGCCACCCAATCCTTGTTGTTTCCCAATTCCCAATACACCTAGCAAACCCCCTTATTAAGATGATAAATGCTAATACATAAACTCTTCCATCTATAAGATGGCTTGCTGCCTAGCGATGCTTATAATATTTTGCTATTAGGGAAATATTTCTGTTTGAGAACAGTGGCCACTAATGAATCTGGGTTTTGAAGGATGCGCTACACTTGCTTGGCCAGCATAGCTAAGTTAAAAACTTCCAAACCCTATCCTCCCCAACTCTTAGGAGTAGTCATCTTATCCTAACTAACCCAATGTATCTTCCTTTCCTTGTTGACTTGCCCCCACCAATACTGAGCCATTAACTGATTAAGCTCTGTGCAAAAAGATCTTGATAGGCGAAAATAACTCATTGAATACACTGGGATAGATAAGGCAACCGCTTTAATAAGCACTTCTTTCCCTGCTTTAGAGAGTATTTTCTCCCTCTATCTATGTAATTTCTTCCAAACTCTCTCCTTAATTGATTGGAATGAATTATCCTTGCAGCGGCCCACCATTGTAGAGAGACCTAAGTATCTTTCATTAAAAGCCACATTATGGATCTCCAACTTCTGCATAATCAAATCCCCATCTCTTTGTATGCAATTTGGACTGAAGAATATTAAGGACTTATCAAGATTAATTTTCTGATCAGAGCATGCTTCGTAATCAACAAGCACCTTTTTAATCTCTAAGCCAGCTTGAACTGTTGCTTGTGAAAAAATTAGGCTATTATTAGCAAAAATTAAGTGTGAAATAGATGGTGTTCTTCTACAAATTCTTACTCCACTAATGCACCCAACCTCCTCTATAGCCCTTAGCATAACACTAAAACCCTCTGCAATAATTAAATAGAGGTATGGTGATAAGGGATCTCCTTGCCTCAACCATCTTTTTGGAATAATTGGGCCCATTAGAATGCCATTCACCAAGACTGAATATGACAATGATGAAACACATGCCATAATCAACAAGACCCATATTCCGTATCATAGGCCTTGCTCATGTTTAACTTTAAGGCTAGATATCCTTTCTTTCTGGAGTGCTTGGACTTTAGAGCATGTAAGAGCTTGTAAGCTAACAACACATTATCGGTAATTTGGCGATTCGGTACAAAGGTACTCTGGTTGATAGAGATAAGATTTAGAAAAAGTAGTTTAAGGCAATTAGCAAGCACTTTTGATATGATATTGTAAACCACGTTGCAGAGACTTATAAGTCTGAATTGAGTCATATCCACAGGGCTAGCCACTTTGGAAATTAGCACTATATGGGGGAAGTTGATTTTGTCTATTGGAGAATTATTATTTAGAAACGCAAAAACCATTGTAGTAATATCTTAACTTACATCATCCCATAACTGTTGGTAGAAAATGGCGGGGAAACCATCTGGTCTTGGTGCCTTCATTGCTCCTATTTGGAATAAAGCATATTTAATCACCTCCTTAGTAAATGGTGTAAGAAGATATTCATTCATTTCTTCTGTTGCTTTTCTCTGAATAATATCTATAACATTAGAAAATTCTATGGGGTGAGTGGACTTAAAGAAATCAGAGAAATATTTCATGGCGATATGATTGATGACTTCTGGGTCTGTATGACTAACACTAGTCTTATCCTTGAGCTGCTTGATGAGATTCTTCTTTTTTCTATTGGATGCCTTAGTGTGAAAATAGCTGGTATTTCTATCTCCCTCCTTTAGCCATTAAATCCTTGACCTTTGTCTCCACATTTCTTCTTCTCTATCTAATAATTCATTTATTTGGTTTTGAATATGCTTCACCCTATCAATATTAGCCATACTTAGTACTAAGCCTTTAATCCCGTTGAGCTCTTCCTGTAGCTCTTTTAGTTTTTTCCCCACATGTCCAAATGTATGGATGTTCCAAGAGCAAAGGCTTCTCTCTATTACCTTCAATTTTTTTTTGAATATTTTCTAATGCATTGTCATCTGCAACTGAGTTCCAATATCTTTTTACCAAGGGAGCACACTGATCATGCCTCAGCCACATTTTCTCAAATCTAAAACACATAAGTTTTTTGCCATGTATGGGACTACAACTAAGTTGTAAGGGTATAGGAATATGGTCAGAGACACAAGCAGAAAGGTGGTATACTTGAGTTGAAGGATGGATATCTCACTATTCTGTATTGACCAAAGCTCTATCCAATCGAACTTTAACATTATGTTCATTAGCCCTGCCATTGCACCAAGTGTAAGGGACTCCTGTATATCCCACATCCTCAATGCCACACCAGTCTACTGCATCCCTAAACCGTTGCATTTGGTTTCTGGTCGTTCTGAGGTGCCCAAATGCTTACTACTACTCAAAACCTCATTAAAATCCCCCATTATGAGCCAACCATGATTATGCCTTGGCCTTAATGCTTGTAAAGTGCTCCAACTCCTATGTCTCAAGTGTATGACAAGTTCACCATAAAATCTTTTGAATTGCCAAGGGCTACTAATGTTATCCTCTACCATAACATCAATGTGAAATATTGAAAAAGATTGTAAAGCCACCACCCAATCACCTGCCCATAAGAGACCTAGACTCCCTTTTCTGCTGTCACGACCCACACAAACCCCATTACTACACCCTAGTCTCCTCTTAAGATCATCCCATTCCCCTGTAGTAAGCTTGGTCTTGCAAAGAAACACCATTTTGGGAGCTTTTTTTCTGATCAATAGACAAAGTGCTTGAGCTGCACATGGGTTCCCAAGCCCACTGCAGTTCCAACTAAGGATGCTCATTGGGCTAGGTGAGGCTGCTGAATAGCCTCCACCATTAATATAGTTAATGACACCTGAGTAAATCATTGCACATTCTCCTTGCCAACTCCTAGTATCTCTATTCTTGGTGCTTTCAACTTGATATTTGTTTCCATAAAGTCGTCACTAAACCCCTATCTTTTCTTTTCAGCATCTACATGCTCTTTATCCTCATTTAGATGTTTGTCTTTAGCCACCCCCTTCCATCTTTTACTCGTTTTCTTCATTGACTTCTTAAGAGTATTGTCAGTGATGGTATCAACTGAATTGTTCCCTATATTTGCTGTATTTGGACAACTCTCTTTAGCGATTGTCGTCCCCCTGTGCACTTGTGGCCTACTATTTATTGTTTCCCTTATGTTGTTTGCATGTTTCAACACCCCCTACTCGGCACCAGTGTTCCCGTGTAGATCAGCTATAACATTATATTTCGACTTCCCCTATAGTGTTGTGCCGCATTTGGCCTATTCTACTACCCCATTCTCAACACTTGATACCTTTAATTCAGCAAGCACTGAAGACAGCCCCATCTCTTCCACTCCTATACCCTTATGGGTTGGGTTCTCAGGCTTATTTGGATTTAGATTTTCCTTATTCTTTTCCACCCTTCCCCCTACTTAATCTGCTCTCAGCCATGGACCTAACGACTTCTCCTTTAGCTTCCCATTAACCTCATCATCCAGCAACAGCTTGCAAGTCTTGTTTTCATGCCCAAGGATCCCATAATAGTAACAAAATTTTGGTAGGCATTCATATTTAAATGAGCACCATACTGGATTATTTTCCTTATCTGCAATCTTCAAACCCACTCCTAAGCACTTTGGCTATGTTTATTTTGATTTTAGCTTTCGGAATGATTCCATCTCTACTCTGCATCTAGAACAATCCGACATCCTCTACTTCACCCAATTTTGCTCCTATCTTCCTCCCTAAAGCTATTAATTTAAAATAAGCAGGCAAACCCCAAAACTGCACTCATAAACTCACCTCATCTAGATGCAATTCTTCCATCTTAAAACCCTTAAACCAGTAGTGCAGCAGTAAAAAACTATTTTTATATATCTACAGGTTTCTCCTTAACACTCGAAGAAGGTCTCTTTCATCACTAAAGAAAAACTGGTAGATTGTCTCCCAATTCCACCACTTTGAGCCATCTGGATTTCCCCAAATCTGATATATTACAGACTGTAATATGCCTACATTAATCATCTTCTCTGTGACCAACTTGCCAATCAAACTCCTCTCGCACTCCTGAATCGCCTCTAATATATCCTCCTCTTTAGTGATAAGGATGTCCTCTTCCTTTGAGCTCTCATCTCTAGGATCAGTCATACCTCACCTAACAATAATTAGAGGTCAACAACTAGTCTCCACTCGGCTCGATGACATGATCACACAGTATGTACTTAGACACAGAAGCAACGGTATCAACCTGAAAAGTCAGTAGTAGGCTGATAGCAGCTCTACTGTACGGAGAAACCCTAGGAGAGACTAAAATCGAAGGCACCATTTAGTTAGTTTTGAATCTTCTCTTGGGCGTGCATGAAGATATTTTCTAAACTTTTAATGATTATTTTTTCAAAATTATGAATAAAATTTTATTAATGGTTAATCAATTATTAATCATGTCTAAACTGATACAGTACCTTTATTTGGGGAATTATTTTTCTGTTATTATACAGTAAAATAGCTTTTGCGAAAAATAAAAAAAGACAAATATTTCAAAAGGAGGGACAACAAAAAATTGTTTTATTTCTTCGTTAAAAAATATTTACGTGTCTGTAGTAGAGTAATCTTCCTATTTATCTTTTATAATTATGTTTTATGAAACATTTCTTCATTAAAAATTAAAAAATCACATCACGATCACATCGTCGTCTTCCTTTTATTTTTATTTTCTACCAGTGAATGGGAAGTTCTACGACGGAAGGAAAGTGAAAGACCAATGAGAAAGAGAGCAATGTGATAATGACATAATATATTAATGAATAAATATGAGTCATCAAATATAATTACAATATATGCATAGAAAACAAATTTATTGCATTTAGAGGTTTATTTCATGCATCACTAATTATAAATGATTAAAATAAGGAAGTCCACTTATTATATAGCATTTTTTTGATGAATTTTCACTAATTCATAATAAGACATAAAATAAGATATCAAAATAGAATAGCTAATTTTTTATTAGATATAATTACAATACAAATATAAGAAGTATATTAATTATCTTGTCTCACTTATTATGACGAAGTATAATAAGTGAGAATATTATTTAATAATTTTTTATCAATTGAAATGAATGAGACAAGAAATGAGACATGGAATATAACAACAAATTTTATCAAAGTGAGATAATTTATTATGTAATATTATTTTATGTTGTCCTACTTTGCTATCTCATTCCATGTCTAGTTCATTATGACGATTCAAAATGAGTGAAACCACTAATTGTTTAATATTACTTGAGTTTTGTTAACATTAGCTCTTAGAGCTAAGGATAAAGCATTAAATATGGGCTTATTAATTATAAAATATTTAAATGACAACGTATCTTATATTAAATATTATTATTAATTACTAGTTTTATTTGTACCTTTTATTTTTTTCATGTAACTTTTATACCCATATGTTCATTCTCTTTTATGAATCTCTACACTTCTAATATAAACCCTAAATTTAGCGTTCATATTTTAGGGCAAAAATCTATGTCTAGAGCTTATACTTTAAGATTTTTGTTTTGGTGTTAGAGTTTAAAGTTTAAAGTTAAGGGTTTATGTTTTAAGGTTTAGAGTTCATATTTAATAATTCAAGTTTATATTTTAGAGTTTAAGATTTATTTTAGAGTTTAAAGTTTATATTTTAAAATTTAATGTTTATATTTTAGAGTTTAAAGTTTATGCATTTAGGATTTAGAAATTTATGAAAGAGAATGAATATATAAAAGTTATATAAATAATAAAAATAAAACATAAATAAAGTTAATAATTAATTAAAACATTTAATGGAAAATACATTATTATTTGAATTTTCTATGATTAATGAGAGAAAATATATTTTATTCTTTACAAAAGTGAAATTTATTTTCTCATTTGGTGTCTTATTTTTATTTTACTGATTTTGTAACATTATTCATTTCATGTTTTACTAATTATGATAGGTGAAAATGAGTAAGCTCACTTATTGTATAATATTATTTTATGATTTTAACTAATTCATAATGAATGAAAAATAAAAGTGGAACAATTGATTTTTCAATACCTAATAATTACAATAAACATACACAAGTAAATTTATCTTCATTCCTTGTTCAACTAATTGTAATTGCTTAAAATGAACGAGACCACTTGTTCTAAACTTATTCGAGGAACTTAGCCATTGCGTAGACTTCTACTAGTTGACATTTTTTAAATGCATTTCATGCAGCTGCAATCCATGGATATAGAAGACATAAAGAAGATATATACGTTTGTCTTACTTCGAGGTATGATCTCCGTGAGCATATTGGCACAACTCATACTCTTCTTATGGATTTTCTTCCGCAAGGGAATTCCCATAGGATCTATAAGAAGAAACCTCTGGTTTGGCCTACATCTAGCGGGTCATTTTATTGCATCAGTCTCTCTAGGAAATATCTTCCAAACCAGTATGACTCCAAAGCCAAAGACAGGTTGCCAGGACAGTGTGGATTACAAAATCAACTTACTGGCCCTTTGGGCAACTTCTATTCTATTGCACCTTGGTGGTCACAATGCAATTACTGCCTTCACTTCGGAGGACGATCAGTTTTGGGGGATTCATTTGCTCAAATTCTTATACTATGCGGGGAAAACAATTATCATTTTCTGGCTTTCGTGGATAGAAGAACGAATCAGTTATTGTGTCCTACTCTTGCTTTTTGCTGGTATTTCCAAATCTTGTGAGCGTATTATAGCAATCAACCGTGGGAGCATTAGCAGACGAAGGCGATCAGCTAGGAAAAACTCACATGATAGTCCATTCTGTTTCCATGTCCATGGAACGGATATAGAAGGTGGGCGGCAAGATCAGGGCCTTAAAGACACATCCCTTGAGGCCCATAAATGCTTTCAAAGTCACATAGATATTTACATTGATCACACAAAAGATGTGAATGTGAATGTGCTCGAGGACTTAACCGCCGAAAAATCCATTCAGTTTCTGGAAATGGAGCTCAGTTTTGCCTATAACATGTTCTACAGCAAGGATGTTGTGATTGACAAGTCATGGTGTATGGCAAGTTGGCTCCTTAGATTCATAAGCTTTTGTTCGATTTTCATTGCAGGTATTTTGTTTGTCTGTGTTGAAAGGCACAAACCTGTGAAAATTGATAAGGCTATAACGATTACTTTGCTGCTAAAGGCGGTAGTCTTGGAATGTGGAAGTTTTGTTGTCTCTCTCTTGTCAATTGATACACTTGTGATGGTTGCACATCGACCTGGACGGATATGTAGAAAGCTCGTATCAATGATTATAGCTTGTCAGAATTATCTAGCACCTCGCACTAAAGTTGGGCAATTCAACTTGCTTTCATTCAGTTCCACAGACCGCAAATCTTGGAGTTTCATTAAGTACCTTCTCGAGATATTTGATTTCAAAGAGTTTATTGACAACTGCAGGTATAATAAGTATGTTTCGTTGGATAATAACCAGATAACTCTCCTTTTTGATGAGGTGAGTACAATGCGAACGAACGCCCAGCAGGGAGGAGAACTCAATCATTTTACTCCTATAGGCGACAAAATAATCAAAGAACTTACAGAAGAAATCACTACAGATGCTGTTGGCCGTGAGGATTTGACTCGATTCAGCGAAAGAAGTTTTGAAGAGCGTCTTCTAATTTACCATGTCGCTACAGAATTATATTATGACCAGAAGGCAAATCAGGGAAATGAAATTCAACAAGAAGGGGGAAATCCTTCATCACCAGAACAAGGAAATGTTTCTGTAGAAGACAAGACGTTTCTAAAAGCATCTAAGATCCTGTCTGATTACATGTTGTACCTGCTTGTGGCGCACCCTTCCCTATTATTGCCGGTGTTGACACCTGAATTGAGGAGCTACCGAGATACCCGAGCCGCAACAATGAGGTTTTTCCAGGACTACTGCAGCCAACATGTGGATAATCCATATGAAGCAATAAGGATCCACTATACTAGGTTTTCTCAAACAGCCGAGGGAGTAAAATATAAAAATTCGGCGGTACTAGATGGAATAAAAGTGTCAAATTATCTCATATCGAGAAGAAATAATGATACAGGGAGATTACTGTGTCAACTCTGGCTTGAGATGCTGTGTTTTGCTGCTTCTCAGAGTAACGGCCAAAGCCATGCCCAGCAGCTTGGTAAAGGAAGAGAACTTTTCACCATCATTTGGCTCTATATGATTCATTTAGGCATCAATTATCAGTACGTTGTGAAAAAAACTGGAAACATATTTTTTGTCCCCTGTAACCAAACAGCTGTGGCTCCACAAGAAGGGCAGAACAACATTAATGAGGATGTAAATCAAGAGCAGTAGAGGTATACAACCTTAGATACCTGTTGATACGAGCCTTACTTAACCATATTTACCAGATTAATTATACCTTTTGCAGGCACGGAACTTTCAATCTTGGTGACGTGCCCACACCACATAGTGATTTTGTTCGAGTATGCAAGGAACTTTCATCTTGCAAGGATGAAATTTTCTGGGATTACCAAATTTCAGTAACGAGTGTTCGTAAATGATGTCTTCTTCTTGAGCATGTGTGGCATAATCATAACAATACTGGGATCATAACTATTTATACAGGTTTCTATATATATATTTCTTGCGATATTCATGTTGAATTCAAACATATGTTTCTTGTTAGTACGAATCATGGTAGTATGCCAATATATAATTATATTATATATTTTAAATAATATATTTTTATCAATAGAAATATTTAATATAAATTTTATCTGCTTATTATCATATTTTAGGATTATTGAATAATTTTTTTTATTTATCATAAAAAAATTTTACTCTTTGATTATTCAACTATTGATCTTCCATTCAATTTTGTATTTGATTTTTAATAATACTCATAGTAGAAAAAGCTTTTTCAACTCTTATATAACAACTAATAATATCAAAGTTAACTTTAAAAGTAAATACAATAACACATACATTTAAAGCATGTTGTCCTCTTCCTAATTTTTTATATATACCTTTTTCTGTTTTGATTTATGCTAAAAAAGAAATGCTATGAGTTCCATTTTTATAAGATAAAATTTTTTCAAAGCAACAATGGATGCGGCTTGCTTGTTTGTTAAACTTGGAGCTTGCTAAATAATTAGCCGATTGTCTGGTTAGCGTGGTGATGAATCAAGTAATCGTCTATACCGTTGCAGCTCCTTGTGCTTTCTTACTACAAAATCTTCCCATGCGAATTGCAAGTAGATCCGTCCCTGATACGGTGTGAGTTTCTGTTCTTATGTTCTTCTATGTAACTCTAACCACGTAAATTTCTGGTGTTGTGCTCGTCTGTTTTATTATCTTGCTTGATTTCATAACACCAAATAGTAACTGTGTTATTCTTCTATAGAAGCAGCATCAAAGTATAATAAGTAGCCCCGAAATAACTATGACTGAACGCCTGCAAACCCTTGTCGGAAAATTGAACGGCTGTGTCAATGAAATATCTGATAAGGAAGTATCACAACGTCTGCGTCAAATGCAGACAACATTCGAGAAGGTGCCAGATTTTTTGTTTGGTGACACTGGATAAAATTTTCTATAGAAATCATAAACTTCCATTTCTCTGCTCTCAAACATGGTAGAGGATAAACCCTTCATTTCCTTTCTAATTCCTTCCCCTTCTTTTTGCTCAAAACTCGCAAATATTGCCTTAGGAGGGAATGGGAGAAAAAGTTGAGTTAAAAATCTCTACCCTCTCCTCTAAAAGTGTGAGATTTAGAGAGAATTTGTGAAACGACTATAATCATTTATATTTTATATTTCTTTTTTACTCATTCTTTTATCCAAGGAATCTTGTATCATTAACCGGTTTATATTGTATCCCAAAGTTCCTTGTGCTTCGCAGTTATATTGATATTCTGTTTGCATATCCATAATGTTTTTCAGTTGGAACTTGCATGAATATTTGATAGCAAACTTGTTGCATACCTAATATTTGGTCTTGTATTTGATTATATAGGAGGCTTCTAATGAGACTTATGAATCTTGAACCTTCGTTGTCGAACTTGTCTCATTCCGGAGTTTTTCATTGTAAGTAAAACAACAACTGCCATGCAATTTTACATCTTGAATTTCTCTATAGAAAAAATCTACGTTTGTTTTTTCTAGCTATGATATGAATATTCCTTCTTCATCTTGTATTGTATATCCGGCTGTCCAAGAAGTAGTGCATCAACCCAAGTCCGTCATCTTGAACATCTTCGTTATGTCTTCTTAGAATTCTTTGATCATCTCTTCATTATTTCTTGTAGAGTTGAGATCGTTTACGTAAAGAGAGACTAAGAGAGTTTGAGTTACCATTTGTCTTAATGCAGAGATTAAGGTTCACTCGTAATGTAAGTAGCTTTCTTCAATCTTAGTACTTTGTCTTCTTCACATTTATTCACAGCCTCTTGTGGTTTTTCCACATAGATGATCTCTTCTACTAGAATAATTGAATTGTTGGTTGAGAAACACTCACAACACTATTGTTGGTTGCCACTAGAAGCCAGCATTTGCCCTGATCAATCAAACCAGGGCTTTGATACTCTTGTTTGTTGGGGAGACCAAGGAACAACAGCTCAAAACATGAACTCAGATATGCTGTAACAAGATAAGGACTAACAAAATAATTGAATAACTGGATAAGTTTTATTGAATGCTAGGATTAATAAGAAATCCAAGACTTGCCCATAAATAGGCTTCACAAAACAAACTAACCCTAGAGTACTTTTAGGAGGCATTTGCAACTTAGTTTTAGGTCTTTATTTGGGAGTATAAATTTAAGAGGAGAAAATTTTTTAAGAATTTTTTTATATATATATTTTTAAAAAAACTATTTCTAGTTCCCAAAATTAGGAGTATTTACAAGGAATATTAACATATTTACTGATATAATCTTTTTAAAATTACATTTTTTAATCTCTAATGTTTCTATCTTCCTCATCAATTCTGGAAGATTAATATTGCTCTTAAGTTGATCTAGATCATAAAATCCTCTGATTGTCCATCAAACTCGAAAAGTAACAACAATCCAAGTTAAAAAAAAAATGGCACGCAATTAAAAAAATTATTTTATAATATTAACATATTTAAAAATATTTATTATCTAATATTTTAAGTAAGATTAAAGTTATTTACATATGTTATAAACTTCTCATGTCCTTCCCCTTATTTAAATAAAGAGAGGATAAACTTTCATTCTACTTCCCTCTTTTCTCCTTCAATCCCCTCTCATTTTCCCCCAGAACTCTTAAACATAGCTTTTAGGAAATTTGTTAGTATTGGTTTATTACATTCTAAGGATGACAACGATGGGGTGAGAGCATGATCCCCATTCCTAATTTTTGTCAATTTTTTTTTTTCTCTATCTCATCCTCGCCATAACATCAAAGAAAAATAGTTTCCCACCCTCAATTCATGTGGAAAGTTAGGCATAAATAATTTTTATAAAAAAAATTTCACATAAAAAATTAATATTTTAATTAAATAAAATTAATTTATAAAATTATAAAAACACCTTATCTTCTACATATATATATTATGTTAAACTTAAAAGCATTTTAGTATTAATTTGGAGATTTCTACAGAGTGAGGAGTGTAGTCTTCATCTCTAAAAAATTTTTTTGGAAAAGATTCCTGCCCCAAACGAAAAATCCCTACCACGTCTCATCCCTGCCCATCTGGAGGAAATTGCTATCCCTACTAACATTTTTAAAGATTATATAGATTACCGATGCATTAGTATTTGTTATTTGTGCTAATTTTTTAATGAACCAATAGCTAACTAACTAATATGCCCCCTTCGTTGTATGTATATATATAACTAACTAATCTACCACATAGTAAAATTTTAATCATGAACCAAAGTGTACCATGATCTTTGTAATGATGATATTAATAAAAGAAGTGATTTGATATAATGATACAACTGCTAGACATACAGCTTTAACACCCATATATCTGGGATCAAACCCTTTTCAGTCACTATTAAAAACCTTACATACCTATCCTAGCTATTACAAAATAATAATAATAATAATAAAAACAAAACTATGCTCGTAACAACCAATAGCTTCAACCTTTGAACTAGACAAACACGTGCAATTTGAATCATTCTCCGGCACTTTGTTCATTTCTTATGCTGTTCCATATAACTGTAACCATGTAAATTTCTGTTGTTGGATGTACGCGCCTGTTTTGTTATCTTGCTTGATTTATAGCCACACTAAATAGCAATTATGTGATTCTTGTACAGAAGCAGAGTCGTAGTTTAATAAGCATCCCAAAAATAACAATGGCTGAACGAATGCAAACCCTTCGCAGAAAATTGAGGGGTTGTGCAAAAAAAGTATCTGATGAAGAAGTATCAGAATGTATGCATAAAATGCTGATAGCATCTGAGACGTTGCCGGATTCCTTTTTTGCCTACGCTGAATGGAAGGGCAACTCCGATGATTCTGTGGCCAAGGTATACTCCAACATTATAAATCTTGTCCAAGTGGTAGAAGACGTGGTTGACTTGTATTATTTCCTAATGTCAAAGCCAAAAAGTAGTAAAACTGGTTCATCCAACAATGAGTTGCGGGAAATTTCAGCCAAGATGCTGCAGTTCCTCCAGGAAGACGAGAATTTTTATCACAGATTCTAGTATTTTTCCATGGTGCCACACTAGATTTCCTGAATTTATTAAGGAAGTTCTCGGAGAAAGCGTCTAAGGTGTTCAATGAACTGAAAATGGCTCTTTGGCAAAACTCTGACCAACCTGGGTCCAAACCAGAGCAAAAGGATAATAGAATGGAAATAAGTAGAAATTTTGCACAACAAAGACGTGGGCAAAACCATGAAGAGAAGGAAATACAAGACAAGAAACTGCTAAACTTTCCTCGTCAGAAAGTAGCACAAGTTCGTGGCTCAGGGAATAGCAAGAAAGCAGAAAAACAGAGGAAAACTTAGAAACTTCAAGTTTCTAAAGAAGATTTCAATTCTCAATTGGATGATTACATTAAAGGCATTTGGAGGTATTTATAGTAAAACTGATGAAATCTAAACCATTCAATAATTTAAACTAATTAATTCTCCTTCACACAATTTTTTATTGGGCATTATTGGAGGTATTATGTCACCCCTTATGTCATTTGGGGTATTTTTGTATCATTCTCCCCAGGTTGGAGAGAACTCGCCCTCGAGTTAAATTCTTGCTTCATCATTCAAGTACGGTGAAAGATCGGCAACATTGAAGGTTGCAGAGACTCCATATATGCCTGGAAGTTCTACCTTGTAAGTATTATCATTGATTTTCTGCACAATTCTGAATGGACCGTCAGCTATTAGGGATAACTTAGCGTTCAATTGATTCGGAAATTGTTCCTTTCGCAAGTGAATCCATACTAAGTCTCCTTCTTTGAAAACTTGCAATCTTCGATGCTTATCTCGCTGAGCCTTATACTTCGAGTTCTACTTTTGGATCCTTACACGAACATGTTCATGCAACTTCTTAATCTCTTTTGCCCTTTCTTCAGCTTCTGCACTAAACTGTCGAGTGTTGGGTGAAGGTGTTAAATCCAATGGACTGAGGGGAAGAGTGCCATACACAACTTTGAATGGGCATTTCCCTGTAGCTTGATTAGTGGAGTTGTTATAGGCAAACTCAACCTGTGCAAGAATAAGATCCCACTGCTTTAAATTCTTTCCAACAAAACTCCGAAGAAGATTTCCCAAGAGTTTATTATTGCTTCTGTTTGCCCATCTGTCTGTGGATGACTTGCACTACTGAATTGAAGTTTAGTACCCATCTTTTTTCATAGGGTTTTCCAAAAATGGCTAAGGAATTTGACATCTCGATCCGAAATGATGGTTTTTGGAATGCCATGAAGACGAACAATCTCTTTGAAATATAAGTCTGCTACTTGAACAACATCACTGGTCTTTTGGCATGGAACAAAATGTGCCATTTTTGAAAATCTGTCCACCACCACCATGATGGAATCTTTTTGTCATTGAGTTCTTGGCAGTCCAAGCTGATATCTTCCCAAGGTGCTTCTAGAATTGGAAGTGGCATGTATAACCCTATGTTTTGACTTTTGGTTTTGGCCAAGTGGCAAATTTTGCACCTTTGAACGTGCCTATTGACATCTCTCTCCAGTCTTGGCCAATAGAAGTTTTCCTTGATTAAGGCTACAGTTGTCTCGTCCAAAGTGACCAGCTAATCCCCCATCTTGGGTCTCCCAGATAATTGCTTCCCGTAATGAGCATTGAGGGATGCATAATGCCTTTCTTTTGAATAAGAATCCTTCATACCTATAGTACTCTTGGAATGATTGTAATTCAGTAGCACTCTAAATTTTACCGAAATCAGGGTCATCTTGGTATAACTCCTTGATAACCTCAAATCCGATAACCTTTGTTTGAAAAGTAGACAATAAAGCATGATGTCTACTGAGAGCATCTGCTACAACATTCTGAACTCCTGCCTTGTGCTTGAGTAAGAACGGGTATAGTTGTAGGAACTCACTCCAAGCAGCATGTCTGCGATTAATCTTTTGTTGAGAGTTTAGGTGCTAGAGTGCTTCATGATCAGAATAAAGAATAAATTCCTTATTCATCAAGTAGTGACTCCAGTGCTGTAAGGCACGAACAACAACAATAGAATTCTTTGTCATAAGTGAATATTTGAGCTTACCATTGTTGAGCTTTTCGCTAAAAAAAGCTATAGGATGTCCTTCTTGACTTAAAACAGCACCAATCCCTGCGTTTGAAGCGTCACAGCTAACTTCGAATACTTGGTCAAAGTTTGGAAAGACTAGTACTGGAGCTTCAGTCAAACATTTCTTTAGTTCTTCAAAACTTTTCTGGGCTTCATTTGTCCATTGAAATTTGTCTCCTTTTATACAGTATGTGAGGGGAGCAGCAATGAAGCTAAAATTCTTGATGAATCTTCTATAAAATGAGGCTAGGCCGTGGAAACTTCTTACGTCATGAATAGAGCTTGGGATAGGCCAACTATTGATGGCTTCAATTTTGCCTGGATCTACTCAAATACCTTCAGCGGTGATAATGTATCCCAAGAAATTCACCTCTTTAGTTAGAAAAGAACATTTCTTGAGATTTGCATAGAGCTTCTGCTCGCTCAAAGTCTGCAATACTTGTCGAATGTGCTCTAGATGTTCTTCTCTTCTATTACTGTAAATCAAGATATCGTCAAAGTAAACAACTACAAATTTGCAAATGAAAGGTCTAAGTACCTGATTCATCAAACGCATGAAAGTACTGGGAGCATTGGATAGTCCAAAAGGCATCACAGTGTATTCGTAGAGGCCATCTCTTGTTTTGAAAGCAGTTTTCCATTCATCTCCAAGACGAATTCTGATTTGATGATAGCCACTACGAAGATCAATTTTGGAAAAGAGGGTAGCTCCATACATTTGATCAAACAGATCATCGAGCCTTGGTATTGGAAATCGATACTTGATGATGATTTTGTTGACAGCTCGACTATCAACGCACATTCTCCAACTTCCATCCTTCTTTGGCACTAGAGGACAAGTACAGTGCAAGGGCTAACACTTTCTTGAATCAACCCTTTCTTAAACAATTCTTCAACTTGGCATTGAATTTCATCATGCTCCTTGGGACTCATTCTATATGCTGGCTTGTTTGGAATGACAGATCCAGGAATAAAATCAATGGCATGCTGGATATCTAGCATTGGTGGCAATCCACAAGGGATCTCTTCTGGTACAACGTCCTGAAATTCAGCAAGCATTTCTTCTATTTCCAATGGAAAAACTGTCTCTTCATTTGCTTCGAACAAAAGGACAAAGCTCGTGGCCTAAGCTTCTTCTGCTGTCAGCTTGAACTGTGTTTTTGTTACTAAAGACACGAGGGGCTTTTGTTCCTTCTTGTCTTTGTTCAGTTCACTTGGCGGCAAGGGTGCCAACTTGACTTTTACTCCATCTTTGATGAAAAAGTAGGTATTGGCATAGCCATCGTAATACTACCCCTCAAGTTGGAGAGTGAATATCATGAAGTCCCAACTTGTTACGTAATGCTACAAATTGGTCCTTTCCCAAAGCTTTTGTAAACACGTCCGCCAATTGGACATTAATAGAAAACGAGATTTGTTGCGATGTATAAGGCAGTTTGGTTGTCACAAAATAAAGGTGTAGGAGTTAGTTATGCAACCTTTAGATTTTGCAATATGTAATGTAACCATGTCAACTCTAAACATGTATTGGCCATGGCTCGATATTCAGCTTTTGCAGATGATGTAGAAACATTGGCTTGTTTCTTGGATTCCCATGAGATGAGGGAATTTCCAAGAAAAATGCAATATCCTGTAACTGATCTTCTTGTGGTACAGCACCCTCCCCAATCTGAATCGCAAAATGCCTTGAGAGTTAGATTGTTTGTTGGAGAAAATAGTAAACCTTGACTAGGATTACCCTTGATGTATCTGAGAATGCCTAAAGCTGCATCCCAATGTGGTTTTCTGTGTTCATCCATGAATTGGCTCAACGTGCGAACAGAGTATACTATGTCAATTTTTGTCACAGTAAGATAAATCAATCTACCAACTAACTTTCTATACTTATTTAGGTCACTTAATAAGGCTCCATCTATACGAGTGAGATTCAAATTTTGCTCCATCAAAAACTTGTCTGGACGTGCACCAAGAAGTCCTAAATCCTGTACAATGTCTACCGCATATTTCCTTTGAGACATGAAAATTCCCTTTTTTGATCGAGAAAATTCAATACCTAAATAATATTTCATGTCATCGAGATCTTTCATGCAAAAGTCTTTGAAGAGAAATTTCTTGAGATGTTCCACTTCTTGAAGATCATTTCCTGCAAGAAGTATATCATCAACATAGATAAGAACAACAGTAAATGAGGTACTTTTATCTTTAGTGAAAAGGGAGTAATGGGCTTTTGACTGTTGATAACTAGCTTTTTGAATAGTAGCAGAAAAGGTAGAGAACTAGTTTCTTGATGCTTGTTTGATAAAGTAAAGGGATTTATTAAGCCGACACACAAGATTCTCCCCCTGTTGGCAAAGACCAAGTGGAGGATCCATGTAAACTACCTCTTGTAAATCACCATGAAGAAAAGCATTTTGAACATCTAATTGATGAATGAACCAACGACAAATGGAAGCAACAACAAGAGGGTAACAAAATGTAGTGAGCTTGGTAGTGGGAGAGAAAGTTTCATGGTAATCAACACCTTCAACTTGAGTGTATCCCTTAGCAACAAGACGAGCTTCATGATGCTCAATAGTGCCATCAGATCGATATTTGATTTTGTAAACCCACTTGCAGCCAATGGGTTTATGACCAACCTGTAGAGGAACCATACTCCAGGTGTTATTCTATTCTAATGCTATTAATTCAGCTTTTATCGCATTTTGCCAATGTGGATCAAGGATAGCTTGAGCATAAGAAGGTTCGGTATGACTTATAATGTTAGCTAAAAAAGTACAGTGAGTAGAAGATAAACGAGAATATGAAAGAAAATGAGAAAGAGGATATCATGTACCTAATGCTGAGCTTGGTGTCGAGGTTGAATGATTGGCTCAAGCAAACAAAATGTAGTCTTTATGCCATGTCGGAGGTTGCTTTGGACAAGTGGATCGACGTATAGTGGGATTAGGGAAAGCTGGTGAGTCTGTATTTGGCGTATTGGAAGAAGGGGCTATTTCTGGTGAAGTTTTAGTCATTTGAGATTGTAAATGCTCAGAAACTATCCAATGAGTGTTGTTGTTTTTGGTTGAGGAAATGTGAGCATGATGAGAAATTGGCTGTTGATTGTGAGATGGTGAAGTGTCTAGATTAAAATCGAAAGGGAAAAGCAAGTTGTTTGTAGCATCATGCGAAAAATTTGGTAAAATGAAACTAGAATCAGGATGAGAAGAAATTGAAAGGAATGTGGTTTCGCAAAATTTAACATCTCGACTAACGAAAAATTGTGTCTCCAAATCATATAGTTTGTAACCCTTTTGACTGGTGGGGTACCCAACAAAGATGCATTGCTTAGCACGTGGTTCAAATTTATGAATAAGATGAACAACAATTGCATAGCATAAGCAACAAAAAACTTTCAAATGATTGAGTCATGGTGGATGATTGTGTAGAAGTTCGAAAGGTGATTTGTTGGATAGTAACGGTGTAGGGAGACAATTACTGAGATATACAACTATCAATATGCATTCACCCCAAAAAGTAAGAAGAAGTCGGGATTGAAAAAGTAAAGCATGTGTAGCAGTTAGAATGTGACGATGCTTTTGTTCAACTACTCCATTTTGTTGTGGAGTATAGACACAAGTACACTTATATTCTATGCCATGTGATTGAAAATAACTTCGCATGGATAGAAATTCAGAGCCATTGTTTACCCTGATGGCCTTAACGGAAGCATGAAATTGAGTATGAACAAAGGTAAGGAAGGATTGTAAAATAGTTTGAGTTTTTTATTTAAAATGCATAAGAAATACCCATGTGCATCTTGTAAAATCATCCACACTAGTGAGAAAAAAAAACGTGCCCCTAAATGTGTAGGAGTTTTGTGAGGACCCCAAATATCACAATACAATAAATCAAATGGAGCATGAGTTGATATAAAACTAGAAGGAAATGGCAATTTAGTTTGTTTAGCCTTACGACAAACATTACAGTTATCAAAATTATTGGGAGACAATAACGATGATGCTAGTTTTAGTCGAGATGGAGACAGATGTCCAAGACGCATGTGCAATAAGTTGGGAGGTTGAGAAACTTGATGAAAGGTAGGTGTCCTTTGCAATGGAGATATATACTAAAGACCACCATGTTGCTTACCCGAGCCAATCATCTTCCCAGTAGCCAAGTCTTGCAAGACACAAAAAGTGGGAAAAAGAATGGCACAACAATTTAGGGCAGTGATAATTTTACTAACAGATATCAAATTTAAATGAAAGGATGGGATACACAAAACTTTGGTTAATGTGATATTATAATTAAATGGTATAGTTCCTGTAGACGTCATAAAGGTTGAAGATCCGATAGGTAATTTTACAATTGGTATGGATGATATGTCTGTGTGGGTGAAAAGATTGCAATCTGTGGTAATACGGTTTGTTGCTCCACTATCCAATATCCAAGGCTTAGTGAAAATAAGATTAATAGCATTGGAAGAAGAAAACAGACCTGCAGCATTTACATATGCATTGTCATTACCAGTGGTGTGGTTTGGTGTCATTTGAGACAAGGTATGAGCAAGTTGTTGCAATTGATCAGTAGTAAATCCATGTGTTGTGTTCAGTGAATTATTGTCTTGAGAACTGACTCCATGTGTATTTTGTGAGAACTCTATTGCATTGGCAGCATAAGAAGGATGGGATCCGTGTGTGTTGAGATTGATTATTTCGATTACATAAAGTTGTTGAGTTGTTGGAATTCCAAGTGCCATTTTTGAATTTGTACCTATCTTCAGTGTGACCTCTCTTATCGCAAAATTTGCAATAAAATTTCAGAGTGCGACAGTTGTCAATAGTATGGCCATCTCTATTGTAATGCTCACAATTCTTGTTTTTGGGCTTGCTGGAATAATTGCTCTGGCGGGTTTGAGTTGCTGCTGCAATGGAAAAGTTCTCTGTACTTTCTGATGTCATCTGTCGCTGTGTCTCTTCTTGAATAACAAGGGAGTGTGCTTGATGCACATTGGGCAGCGGTGACATCATGAGGATGTTGCTACGAACAGTGTTGTAGGCATCGTTGAGACCCGTGAGAAATTGGATCATTCAATCTTCTTCTCTTTCCTCAATATGTGCTTTGAATCAATCACAATTAGGGATGTTTCGATATGAACCTAACTCATCCCATAGACCTTTAAGCTTTGTGTAATATGAGGATATAGACATGTTACCTTGCGAAAGTGATGCTAATGATTTCTGAAGCTGATAGATGGTTGGTGCATTCTTTTTTGAAAACTGATCTTTGAAATCTTCCCACACTCGATAGGCTGTCTTAACATGAACGACTCCTTTGGCTAAATCTGGTTCTACTGAATGAGTGAGCCATGATAAAATCATACTATTGCATTGATTCCAAAGAGCAAATTCAGTTGGTTGTTCTGTTTCTGATGGAAACTTGAAAGAACCATTGATGAAACCGATTTTGTTCTTGGCTGTTAGGGCATGGATCATGGATTTGCTCCATGATTGGTAGTTGGAGCCATTCAATTTTGTTGGGACGAGCATGTGGCCAGGATGATCTGAATGATGAACAAATAATGGATTGGATGGGTCCATATTTGAATTGCTGTTGCTGGTGTTTAAGTGTTTGGAATGGAAATTGTGTTTAAAAAAAAAATCAGAGAAAAACCTGCTCTGATACCATGTTAAATTGCATAATAGAACTAAGAAAATGGAATGTGAATTGGTGAAGATTTCTTCTTATCAATACCGTGAAGGTAAAACACATATATATACAAAAAAGGAGAATAAATCCTATGCTAATTACAAGCCTAAAATAATGTGATCCTATATCAAAGAGATTGTTCCTAAAATAAAAAGTCAACAAATAAATAGAATAAATGCAGAGGATTCGTAATACTTGATGCCCTATTCTGTGCCAGAGTTTAAATATACTGGCTGGATCCTTTCAACATGAATCCCTCAGATCCTGTTTACGTGTATTTTTGGTTTGCCATTCTGCAATAGCTCAGAACTGTAAGCGCTATTTTTCAATATGCATTAATTTGTTGCGATTTTCAAGTGTTTGGAGAACCAAATGCTTTTGTTATCTCGTTTGAATTCCCAGAATCTTGACTTCAGCCAATTAGAGGTGAAGCAAAGGAGTTGAGAGAAAAAAAAAATTGAAAACTCTGTAAGGGGAGAGTAAATTTGATAAGGCGATCTATAATAATAACTATATAATATTAAAGAAAGAACATAAAATTTTGGAGACGAAGACACTCTATTTTCTCTTCCCTACTCCAACTTGGCATTCAACAATATTGTTGAATTTGGTTAGGTGCGGAGGAAAAGTAGCTTTGGATCAGGGACGGAGCCAAGTGTAGTTAAAATGGGTTAGTCCCCTAATAAAAAGAATTTCGTTGTATGTAAACAATTATGTCATGAACTCATCCAAGTAAAGAAAAAAAAAAATTAACAGAAGTGAATCACTGTTGATTTTGATTAACATTTGTTATATTCTCCCAACTAAAAAATTCTGGGTCTGATGGAGTTATTTTTTTATAAATAGTAAAAGGTTAAAATTCTTTAAAAGATTTGTAAGCATGAATGGGTAGGTTTTCACTCACTTTTATAGCAGGAGTTTTCTTTGAAGCTCAAATTTTTATCATGAAAAAAAAAAATATCTAGAATTTTTTACAAGGAGTGCCATTATTTGTACATTATTTTTTATATTTTTTTATTATATCTCTTATTTTTATGTATAATTTTACCCTTATACTATAAGTAAAAAATAAGTATAAAATCTACATGTATAATTTTGAGTGTGTTAAGGGTTTCTCTTTTTATTTTATATAAATAGTGATTTAACTTTTTTTAAAAAATCAATCTAAAAAATAAAAATTGCAATATTTGCATGAGCTGGAAAATTGGGCGCCATGTCATTCCTTCCCTTCTCACTAGGACTGTTTTTTTTTAAAAAAAAAATGAATTATGAACCACAACCTTTTTCTTTTTCTTTTTTTACTGTACACCATGAATGGATTTGAAGTTTCAAGCTTGCTAACTTTAGACAAAATTAGAGCTAATCAATAATTTATATGAAGGTATCATTGAGAAAAAAAAAATGGGATACAAATGAGATAGACTAAATCTGATTTAAAAAAAATATATCAGATAAAAAATTATAATAAAAAATAGGACATATAAATATAAGTAAGTAAGGAGAAAATTCGTCTATAATAGTATAATATAGAATAGGGATTTCCATGACTTAATCCGACTAAACCAAATCGATTTCACCCAACTCAGATAGTTTGGGCAGAGTTTGGTATTTAGGTTTTAATATGGTAACCCAAAAGGTGTTAGGTTGAGTAATGGGTTTATAGTATATCTGCTCATCATTAGAATCGCCTATGTTTTATTTTTTATTGCCATATTTTTATTTCCTTGACATGCATAAATGTTTTTCTATCAAAAGAAAAAGAAAGCAGTTAGAAATTGCATGATCTAATTGCAAAGGAAACATGTTTACACTTCATATATACAATTTGCATACCTTCAAGTATTCATGGTCGTCTGCGCTAATTATTCCAAATGGTGATCGTTGTGGAACGAAATTGAGCTTCAGGCAAACCGAGAACAACCACGGAAAGTTTTTCTATTTTTTCACCTAGTTGTTTTGCTTCCTCCCCAAATGCTTTTGGCATCTTTATTACTTGCATCACACGGAAATTGTTCAACTCCCTGAAGTACCGAGGAAGGAGGGTAAGTTTGGGGCAGCTTTCAATAATCAACTTCTCCAGGTTTTTCGGTGCACCATCATCTATGTACCATTGACTTAGTGCTTGGAAGTGTGCAATGGATAGCTTCTTCAGACTAGGAAAGCAATCCTTCTGAAATCGAATGCTTTCTCCAACATAAGCATTTTGTACCGAGAGACAGAACAAGTTGATCATATTTCCAAGTTCTACAAATGGGTCATGAGTAAGAACACAATCCTTCAATTTTAAATGTGTCAAGGCCTTCAGATTCTTAACCTAGCTGTACAAATCTAAAACTTCTCCTTCAACTCGCAATGTCGTTATCTTAGTAAGGGATCCAGCAATCCAGCGTGAATTTGCTCTCCCAAATCACACTTTATTGTTAAGGAACGTGGACTTTCCATTCTATTAATGGAAGTGGCAAGCTCATTTAGCAAGTTGCTCTTAATCTTACCTACAGATAATTTCTGTAGTTGTTGAAGCTCCATGAGATTCTTTCCAATTCCTTTTGTTAGCTTCGCTCCTGCTAGGGTTTGCAGGTCTTTAAAGCTTGCAATACCTATAGGCACTTTCACCACGTTATCATCAAACCACGACGCCAAAAGAAGATGCCTTAGCTTGTTGAGTTGCTCCAAGTCTTGCGGCAAATCTTTCATGAACGTATCCCTGATATCCAAGGTCTCTAGTCGTATCAGTCTACGGACGGACCTCGGTAATTCACTGAGATGTGTGCGCCTTAGACCTAGATAATGCAGAAGGCGAAGGTTTCCCACTGAATCAGGCAATATCTTAATGGGAAGACCTTCGAGATCCAAAACAGTTAATAGTTTGAATCTAGAAAGTGAAAAATATTTCATCTGAGAAGCTTGTTCATTTTCTTCCTTCAACAAAAGTAATGTACGAAGTTGAGATTGATAGGTCTTGTCAATTTTCGTGTTGCTGTTGCAATCTCTGGCTGTGAAAGAAACACGAAGACTCCTCTTAGTCTTCTCCGATGGTAAGCTTGCTCCGATTTCAAATGTACTGCAGAACCTATCATCTTGTGCTCTTGTTTTGGCAAATTCCCGCAAGGGTCTTAGCATCCGGCAAAATTTTGGTTTTCCATCTGTGCCCATCTTTGCCGTCTGAAACATGTTTCGCCACAAGAGCTTTTGCAACTGAAGTTCACCTGGTTCTTCCATTGTCATGTCATTCTTTTCATCAATAAACCCTTTAGCATTGGATTTTACTACGACGAGGAAATAATGCGCCATAAAGGAAGCAGCCCTTTAGCATTGGCTGCAGAGTAGAATAGCATGCTGAAATGACATCGTTTACAATATCTCCTCTTTGCCTCTTATTGGTAGAGCCGGCTTTCTTTTTTCTATTAGTAGACTTTCTTTCACTTACGTTGTTTAGCTTCTCTAGCAGTTCCCCTAATGTAGAGGGCTTCTCTGGTGAAAGCATGGAACGGACAATTATGATTGCAAGTGGGATACCTTCGCATAGTTTGGAAATCTTCTCGGCAACTGATTTCTCATCAGAGCTAAACTTGGAAGCCTCTTCTTTGGTGAAAAGCAGGCTGCAAGAATCGTCTACGTTAAGTCCTTCCAGCTCGATATTTCTACAACCTGAAAAGTTTAATTTGCGAGACGTCATTACAACCTTTCCATTGCAGTTATTCTGAGGCAATGCTGTCTTAAAAGAGGTCCAATCAGCCTCTGTGGTAATATCATCCAACACCAGAAGAAACTTCTTCAGTCAAGAACGAGGAGAGCGTCTTTCTCAAAGAACCCTCGTCCATTGTACTTGCATTGCGTGGTGGACAGGACACTGGCTGCTTTTTGGAGAACAAGGTCAATATGTCTCGGACAGCATCCGAGGTTGACTTTCCAAACATGTCAACCCAAGCGAAGCAGTCAAACTGCCTTTTCACTTTCTTGTAAACAGCTCCAAGAAGTGAGGTTTTCCCAATCCCTGAAACTCCAGTGACCGCAACAGCCAAGGAATGAGATTTCTTTTGAGCACCAAAAAACTCACTCAGCTCATTCAGCTTGTTTTCTCTTCCTACCAGTCTTTGAAGCTCTTCCCACCATTCGTCAGATACTTTGACAGTAATATTATTAAGCTCTGAGGCAATTTCTCGATGTCAACCTTACTTGCTTTTGATTGGGAAAGTTTAGCTGCTTGTTGTCTTGAAGTACTTCTCTTACTAGCTATATGGTTTTGCCCACGTCTTGGTTTTGCAGATTTTCTACTTAGTCCCTCACTGTTATCCATTTGCTTCGCTTCGGACCCAGGTTGCTTGGAGTTTTCGTCAAGATTCTTCTTCAGTTTCTTGAACTCATTGCACGCTTTCTCAGAGAACTTCTTTAATAAATCGGGGAAATGTGACGTCATACCCTGGAAAAATACGAGAATCTTTGATAAGGTTTGTCGTCCTTTATAGAGGAACTGAAGCATATTGGCTGAAATTTCCCACAACTCGATTTTGGTTGAAGCAGTTTTCCCATATGTTTGCTCTGGCATTACGCGAGAATATGAGTCTATGACATCTTCTACCTCTTCGACGAGATCTATGATGCTGGAGTATAATTTGGCCGCAGAATCATCAGTGACGCTTCCATTCAGTGTCACCAGAAAAGGGATCTAGCACATTATCCAATGCACTTTTCATTTTACCCAGACATTTTGATACTTCTTCATCAGATCCTTCTTTGACACATTTATCCAATTTTCCGACAAGGATTTGCAGCCGTTCAGCCATAATTCTTTATGGGCTACTTTTAGACTGTCCCTCCCGCTTCTGTAGAATAATATAGGAGTTCCTATTTATTGTTATCTCTTTTTATCCTTAGCTATGTAATGAAAATTTTAGAAATATATCCACCTTACTCAAATTAAAATATATATATATATATATATATATATATATAATTTAACTTATTGCGTGAAAGAGAGGATAATTTTTTTTAAAAAAAAAAAATAGAACCATATGTAGCGGTAGGATTTAAACTAATTTTATCTGTAAAAAAATAAAGAAATAATGTCTATCAAATATATTTACTATAATTTAAAAACAAATGGGATAATTTAAAAATTTGCAATTAAAATAACAAATTTAGGAACCTTTGTACTTTAGTATATACTAGCTATTACTCTCATGGTAGGAAGGAAAGGAAGAGCAAGGCGCCCAATTTTCCGGCTCATACAAATACTGTAATTATATAATTCAATTATTGAGAAGGAATTCAACAACTCATATTTACTTTCTATAAAAAAGAATTATATTTACCAACACCTTTGTTAATATCTATATATATATATATATATATAAAATAAAACAGCTAAATTATATAAAGTGAGGAAATCATGACCTGAAGAATATGTACAACTAAAATATATTGCAATTTGATCTACATTTTATATCTTAACCGGTCATATATGTCAAACATTAAAAAGATTCTTGAACTTAACATTCTAATCATACAGACTATCTTGATATATATCACTAATATTTAATATCATATTAAATATTAATTAATTTAATCTGAGTCAAATGTAACTACATATAATAACAATAAAGCTCTCACTACCAATCAAGTATTTGTTTTAAATCTTATATACTCATATTCTGCCATATCTTGTCCAATGCCTAGTTGAAGTCATAGGCCTCAGAGAGGGCCAAGAGATGCTGTAAGGACTTGTTTGACTCTATTTTTAAAATTGTTATTTTGTTTTAGAAAACAATAAAACCAAAACTTTTGTGGTGTGTTTTATATCAATTGTTTAAACAAAAATAAAAGAATTGAAAAGTATTTTCAAAAATGAAAATAAGAAAATAACTTTTAAATGTTTTGTAGTTTTTGAGAACATACGAAGAGCAAAGTGTTTTCATTAATAGTATCGTAATTTCATGAATTTTGAGAACATCATTTGTTACTTTTGTTCGATGTGGATTTCCCAGCTCTTTGTTTGTCATCACCTTGTTGTGATGCTTACTTATTGGTTTCTTTTTCAAATGAATTTTTTTATTCTTTTTGTTTTTGGGGTGTTTTTGAAAATAAACTATTCAAACAAATCTTTTGTTTTTTAATTTGGAGAAGTTGTTCTAAGAATTGATTTTATAAAATTGTTTTAACGGATAAAAAAACAAGAATAGAATCAAACAAGCCCATAGTTTTACAGTTTTCAGTTTTTAGTAATAATACTAGTAAAGCACCCATGCTATGTACACGTCACATTTTGTGTCATTTGATTATAAATCAGAAACTAATTAAACAAGAAAGTTTTAAAGTTTTAAATAAAAATGAGAAGGGAGTTTTAGCCTAAAAAAATGAAGGAGAAGGAAAAGAAAAAAAAAATATATATATATATATATATATATATATATATATATATATATATATATATATAAGTGATGAAATGAGATGTAATCGAGGTAACAGAAAGGAGGAGATAAATCAATAATGAGCTGGAAGATTTTGAATTTCAAATGAGTAAAAATTGAGAAATCATGACTTTGTGTATATGATATAGATAGTTATAGTTATAGTTATAACAAAAATTTAGTATATAGGGTAAGAAATTTAATATAGTTATATTCGTTTGAAATTTAGATTTAACAATTTCAAACATGCATTACTACGAATAGATCACATTTTAAATTTCGTTTTGGTTCAATAAAAGAAATCTAGTATATTATATAGATAGGTATAGTTGCAATATGTCTTAACCTGTAAAATTTGCTTTTAACCTTAACAAATTTTTAAATTTTAATCTTAGACTCTACATGAATCATTTTTTTTAATTACCAAGTACATAAATCAATTAACACAAAGTTATTTTTAACTTAATTAGACATCTTGAATTCAAGTTCATCATGAAAATATAATTTCGTTAAAATTTGTTAAAATAAATTATTATCCTTAAAATCTTCCCGGCTCAAACCAAATCGTTTCGATGTACAATATAATTCTGGATATTACTGCTTCATAAAAAACAAAAAACAAAAAAATCACGGCTTCACCATTGATTGGTTGGAGTTAAGATTCATACAAAATCTTCAAACGATAAAATAAAACTATTTGGTTTTCCAAACAAGAAATGCATGTTTGAATCCAACATAAATCGCAAGAGTTATGTATTTATAGGAAAAGAAAGGTATGTTTAAAAAATAGCACTTACAGTGATTTAGAGCATACTGCAGAAAGGAAAAGCTGCAAATGAAGGCGCGATGATTCTGACTCAGGATATTAATCTTGAGATGAAACCTTAAAAAAGATGATTCTCTTGCCTTAGGATGTGATGGGATCCTTTCATGAGGAGAATACACAGATCTTGGGGATTCAACGGAGCCAAAGCATTAGCAGTTTTAAGGACAACCTGAATATATTTAAAGAATTTAATGGCCATCTGCGATCCCATGAATAAAACTTTCAATACGCTAACGAATAATACTCTGTTAATAGAACGTCTCGTATATTTCCCTCATTTAGTGGGTGAAGTTTGGAGGGGAAAAGGGAGGGAATTAAAAGGGGAAGCAAAAGACCTCTATACCCTCCCGTATAATAAAGGTTTCGTACGTTGGAAAGAAGAAAAAAGAAAAGGGGTGGATACTGTTGTGAAAAAGTAGACACAGAAAATAAAGTAGAGAGAATTGAGAGGAGAGAAAAATAGAGCCTCCAAAAGAGCTAACTTTATTCATCCACTAAGGGGGTATATATATACAATGAAAGTGAAACCCTAATCCTAAAAGGATAATGTTTATTTAATAAATTACAAATAAATAAATGCTAAGTCAGCCCTAGGGAATATTCTATTAAATGGGCATCTAATCAAAATATTCATAACACTCCTCCCTTGGATGCCCATTACTAAAGAATGTGCCTCGTTAAAAACCTTATTAGGAAAAATCCTGTGGGATAAAACCTAGTGAGGAAAAGAGTACACAATTCTTTTGTATACACAATCAAATGTTGCCTCATTAAAAACCTTACCAGGAAAACCCAATGGGAAAAAACCATGGTGAAGGGAAAAAGAGTGCAATGTGTATCAATCAAGTTATTTGTGTCGACGAACTCTAATATTGGACAAGATCCTTCAAATATTGTAGAAGTTAATGCCATGGTAACAAATTTGCTAGATTGTCATATTGACAACTAGTTAAATTATACCAAGATTTGGTACTTCAGGACCAAATATTTCTTTATCATTCTCACAAGTTCTAAAGAGAATGTTTGTTTGCATTTAGTGATCATAATAGATATAATTTATATATATAAAAAAATTCACTTTAGCACTTCTACTTTATAAGCATTTCAATGCAAGCTGTCTCTATAAATAATTCATAGCTTTGGAAGCTTTTCAGAAGTTCTAATAATAAATTATCGACACAAATTCACTAATATGCGGATAAATGGGTTATTTCTATATACATTTCCTTTGACAAAATTTAACTCAAATGATTGTATAAATTGTTTTAGACAAATCAAATCCTTCAGGGGTGTCATTATTGAATAAGTCAACTACAACAATATTCATTAGACGCAAATAAATCATTCATGTACTGCCAGACTAAATAAGTACCATTAGATACTTACATCCACCACAATTAAGTATATCTCTTCAAAATCAATGCCAGTTATTTGCAAAAAAAAAAAATTCTTGAGTATCATTTTTCTTTTGTACTTGCACAAAAACCCATTTATCCATAACTGGCTTTTCACTTCTGGTGTTTGGACTGCAAGTCCAAAATCTTTTCACTTTTTAAGTGAACCTCAATTGCGTCTTTTCAATTTTTGGCCAATCATTTCTTTCTCTGTAGATCTTTACTAATGATCCTCAATCACATAGCGCGCTACATTATATGTGAAGATTGTCAACAATATTGATTTCATTTTGGTTCCATCATATTCTATAGAGATCTCTTTATTTTCATGGCTTTCAGGTACCTGAGTTTCCTTTGAAACTAATATTTGAGAACTCTTCTAGAGTTACCTCTATTAACTCTTCTGGAGTTACTCTATTCTCGATTTGGCTATCTTTGATTTTCAGCTCCTTTTCTTTTCGAGAATTTTATCTTTGGAACTAGTATGTTTGTAATTATACTTTGATTGGAGCAGTAGCAATTGGTACATATAATTTTAGTCACTCTTACTAGTCAAGCAATGCATTTGGTAATTTATACAAGTGAATTATCAAATGAACTTCTGGTTCATATTTACTTTGCATGAGGATCAAGGTGATAATTTATTATAAATGCTTTCCTTTTCCAACTGCTTATTCTCTCCCCCTTAATGTTGGAATAAATGATTTATTAAAAATGCAAGTGGCTTATCAAGCCACAAATAAATATCATTTAAGTGACTCAATATATAGAGATTTATATCCAACATATGTTTTAACCTCTATTGAGGTCCCATCTTAATACATTGTGGTGGAGCAATTAACTATTCATTCATAGATGGGATATATTTGGCTCCTGACTATAAACCAATTATAAGAGGAGGTTCAAACTTGTTGGCATGATGAGAATCAATGTTACAATATGAATAATCATATGCTCCCAAATAAACTTTAGAAGTTTAGATTTCATAAGTAATGGTCTTATAATTAATTTTAGACGCCTGCAAGTCCATCTTATGTATTCCAATAGTCACTTTGAAGAGTGAATGCACTAGCATTAACTATGTTTGTTGCTCAACTAGATATAATTAAGGCATTACGCTCTTAATTCAATCTATTGAACAAGTAATCTCATAAACTTCAGGTTATGAGTTAATCAAAATATGTGATCATTTAGTCGATGCATCGATTAAAATTAAGGAGTATCTAAATGATCCACTTAGTAGGTCTACAGGCCCATAAATATTTTCACCTCGTGTACATTCTAAATGACGAGGATTCACTCTTACTTTTGCTAATGCAAATAAATTTTTTTTTGGGAACAAATAGCATATGAGAAACTAAACGTTTCGATTGAAGAATCTTCTGGCTCTTCAATGAAAATTCACATGATCATTTTCAATTACTTTTGCATCATTATTAACTCGGGATCGCTCAACCGATCATGCCAAATAAAATAAACTTATTTTGACTTGTAAACTTCTGGTTTACAACAACATATGTTTTAATTGCATATATGTAGTACAAATTAGAGGAAGATGCAAATAATTTCTTAATGCAAACATTAACTAGCTCTTCAAGAGCATTTTATCATCATTTTTATTCCTTCAGCTCTTCAGGAGCTCTTAATCATCTTTGTACTACTGAATATAGTAGTAACATTATTTTGTACAATAGAAATGTAAAATCATATCATATGTGAAATTGATAAAGCTTAAACAAGAGAGAAATAACTTAGAATTATTAAAAGTAAATTAACTAAATAAACTACAACAATAATTTCTTATGTATACTCTCATTACATTCAAGGAAAAGAAATTTGACACATTTAATTGTCACATTATCATGGCCAAAGTCGAAAACATCATTTGATTAGAGCAAAATTGTCTCAACAATTAATCTCTTTATTTCATTGATACTTGAAAAGATGTTTATATGTACAAAAAGTACAAACTCAATGGCCTCAAAATAATAGTGGTTTTTCAAATACCCTTTTACCACTTTTCTTCACTACTCTCTCACTTATGGTGGGAGGTATTTATAGTATTATAACTAATACTATATTTCCCGAATCATAGCCATATTTGTGCTTATATATCTTGATAGTTTCTCCATTTTCTTCAAGGAATAGAAAAAAATCATTATGAGATAATGACTTATGCTTTCTAGTAAAGATTTATTTTTCTTTACTATAATATGATATTTCAAATTATACAAAATGAGAGATATATTCAACAAAATAACAATGAATAATATCCATAAATTCCCTTTCCTTGATGGTTGGGACTTAGGATGTATAGCTAAATATGTGTTACATGAGGTTTAAATATAACCTTTGCAAGGCACCCTACACTTTTGAATATTTCAAATTGAGTGCATAATCCTTTCATAATTTAAAATAGTGAAACATATATATAATATGAAAATAAATAACCTCAAAATTATCTCAACATTTATCATAATAACATGTTGAAAGTAAGATGAAGAAGCACTAAAAGTGAAGTAGATAAATTTGCAATTTTAACTAAAGTTCTTGAATCGAAGGCACAACAATAAATCAAAAACCAACAAATGATTCAACATAATTTTACACATGCCCAAGGTATGGGTTATTTCATAAACCACATGTAATGTGAAGTAGGCTCAAATAGCTAGTTCAAAGTACCATAACATTATACTAAAAGACTTAGTAAAAGAATAAGTTAATTTTAACCACCTAAGTAATATACATTCACCAATACAACTCATATAGTAGGGCTGACTTAAAATAGCTAAAAATCTAGTGTGAGCATAGAAAATTTACTACATAGATATGATACTACATAGATATGATTACTATACCACAGTATGAGGTGAACCACATACCTCTTAATGATCTTACACTATTTCAAATAAAACATAGAGTTTAGCCACAAAGGGAGAATCCGGAGGCAACCACTAGTGGCAAGCCAAACAACATTAGGGGTCTTTACAATAACAAGCATCATTAAAAGAAATTAAGGAGTAAGATGAGTGAGAAGTCATTATCTGGAAGAATACTAATGTAGAAGCTTTGACACTAATTACTTTGTATGATAACAAGAAGTTATTTTCACCAGGTAGGGGATACTAACTGCGAGGCTATCAAAGCATTTTAAGTTATAAGATATTCATGGCCTTTTCTTGTCCCCATAGAGTAACATCACCAAATAATAATAATAAAAAATATAATATGCATCACCAAATATTATATATCCAAGAGATGTACAAAGTACTAACCTCAAAGCTTTAGTTTAGAGTAGTGTCGGCCCATGCAGGATGTTCTCTCACAAGTTGGCACCCATGATATAGCAACATACTTCTATGTGAATAACTTGATCCACTTTGTGCTATTAGTCATGACTCAAGGATCCACTCATTCAATTCAAACAATAACAGTAAAAATAAATTGCAAAATAAGATAACTTGTCACAGTTGCATTATTAAAGAAATTAAATTGTCACATATTTTCATATGAGATATATCAAAGAAATTAAATTATCTCATACTTTTAGACAAGATGTATGAAAGAAATTAAAATATTCCATACATCTGGATGAGACATATCAAAGGAATCATATTGTCTCATACTTCAGGTTGAGACATATAAAAGAAAATTAATTATCTCATACTTTAGGATGAGACTTTGCAAACAACTTAAAAAATAAATTACTTTCATACTTCTAGATGAGACATATCAAAGAGATCAAGTTGTCATTAATATAAAACAAAACAAATGTGTACAAAGATTTAGAAAAGGGGTGAAAGGAAAATTAAAATATGCATAATTTTATTCTGCATATATTTGAGTATAGATAACTTCAAGATCTATTTTGAGTGTAGATAACTTCAGGATCTACTGTTTTATATCAATTAGGTGGATAACTTCAAGATCCACTTTATACTATTTGAATAGATAACTTCAGGATCCATTTTATAGAAAATTAATTATTGATAATAAAATTCCTCATACTTCTAGATGAAGGTGTATCATATGAATAAGATTGTCTCATACTTCTGGAGGAGACAAATTAAAAAATTATCTCATACTTCTAGACGAGACAAATTAAAAGGTTAATCTCATACTTCTGGATGAGACAAATTAAAAGAAATTAATTTTTTTCTCATGCTTCTGGATGAGACAAATTAAAAGAAATCAAATTTTTCTCATGCTTCCGGATGAGACAAATTAAAGAAATTAAATTTCTTCATGCTTCTGGATGAGACAAATTAAAGAAATTTAATTTTCTCATATTTGTGGATGAGACAAATTCAAGAAATTAAATTTTCTCATACTTCTGGATGAGACAAATTGAAGAATTAAATTGCTCACATATTATAAAATGTGGCACAACTTTTATCATTCAAAGGAATAAATAATTCCTTAAATAGAATTTTCTTTTTACAGTTATAGTTGGCTTTTTATTTATGCTAAGCTAAATATTTACTCATAGCCTTTGGATAGCTCTTATCCCAAAGCCACATGAATATTGCTTCGCCACTTCTGGTGGCGGAAATTTTCCTTTCAACCATATTGCTTTGCCACTTTTGGTGGTGGAAATTTTCCTTTCAAGAGCATATGGGTAGACATTAAAGAAATAAAGGAAATAGTTCTAAATTACATAAAAGAAATTAAATTAAAAGAAAAACCTTGCTGCATAGACATAGTGGCATGGATTTGTTGCTTTGTGGCAATATAAGAGTAACAATTCCCTTTTCTTTTCTGGTGAACTTGTTTCTTCGATGCAATCATGGTTGGTGGAAACTGAGATGGGAAAATAGTAGAGTCTCTCGTGCTAATAACGTATTGTGAAAAAGTAGACACAGAAAATAAAGTAGAGAGAATTGAGAGGAGAGAAAAATAGAGCCTCCAAAAGAGCTAACTTTATTCATCCACTAAGGGGGTATATATATACAATGAAAGTGAAACCCTAATCCTTAAAGGATAATGTTTATTTAATAAATTACAAATAAATAAATGCTAAGTCAGCCCTAGGGAATATTCTATTAAATGGGTATCTAATCAAAATATTCATAACAGATACAATAAAGTCTAATTCTCATAATATCACCTTCTTTCAAATTAAATATCCAAATTTTCAAGGAGGGAATTAAAAGGAAAGCAAAAGACCTCTATACCCTCATGTATAATAAAGGTTTAGTAAGTTGGAAAGAAGAAAAAAGAAAAAGGAGTGGACACAATAAAGTCTAATTCTCATAATATCACTTTCTTTCAAATTAAGTATCCAATTTTTCAGGGGGTAATAAAAAGGGGAGCAAAAGACCTCTATACCCTCACGTATAATAAAGGTTTAGTACGTTGGAAAGAAGAAAACAGAAAAGGAGTGGACACAATAAAGTCTAACTCTCATAATATCACTTTCTTTTAAATTAAGTATGTAATTTTTCTTTAAAATTAGAAGGAAAGTAAGAGAAAGAAATGGAAAGAATTTTGATCTTTCAAAAAAACCTAACTTTTATTTTCCTTTTAGTTTTTTTTTTGTTATACTGTTATAGTTTTTTTTTATTATTCAAGTAAGGTGGAGAATTTTTTTGGAAGTATTGTTATTTTGTTTAATAGATTTCAATGTGATTTCTTTCTGTTGATTTTCTTTTGTTGATTCTAACAATGTTGGCAAATAAATTTGTTATTATTATGTAGTTTTATTGTATTCATATATGTTAAGTTGTATAATAATTTAAATTTAAATGACTATCATATAAAATAAAAGTGATATATTAAATTACACAATACTAGTATAATTTTTTAAAAAAATTAGTGTAAATATTAATCATAAAATCTTATGATAATAAGTTAAGAAATTAAGATATTTTTTAAGTTTTAAAATAAAAAATAATTTCATACTTACATAAAAATATATTTTTTATTTCTTCAATTTTTTTCACAAAAACTAAACATTAAAAGAAAAAAAATTCCTTTTCATTATATACTAAATAAATTAAAAAATTATTACTTTTTTTCCATTCTTTTAACCCATTTTCATTTTCATTCTTACTTTATACCAAACAAACCCTTAGTTATTGGAAAAAGGCTGTTTCGGTGTAAGTGTATATATCACATCATCCTCGTTTTGTTCGTCGGATGGTCCTACAGTATGTCAAATGATCTTTCTTCCTCAAAATTTGATAAATTTACACACATATACTACTTAAAAAAATATTATTAATATATATTATTTTTAAAAATATTTATTAATATATATATATATATATATTTTTTACATTATCGTAATGCGATATCTGAATAATATTATATCATCATAATGTGATATCTGATAAAAAAACTGACAACATTTGAATATCGCATTACAGTAATGTAATATTTATGAATATCGCAATACAATAATACGATATTCGAATATCATATTACCGTAATATGATATTAATTAAAAATTAATTAAATTATTTATTTTATATTTTTTACAGATAAAATATAAAAATTTAATAAAACTTTTAAACACATATACAACATTTAAAAAATTATTACTAATACGTACTACTTTTATGAATATTTACTAATATATATTATTCTTAATAAAATTACATCATACTCTTACATGGTGAATGACTGGTATAATATTCTTACGAAAGTGAAAAAACTAAAAAATAAAAGAAAAAATAATTTATTTTTTAATTTTTATTTTATTATGTATTTTATTTTATTTGAAATAATTACTTATTTAATTAAATTATAAAATATAATAAATTTAAATTAAACAAAGTAAATTTGTAAGAGTATGATGTAATTTTATTATAAATAGTATATATTAGTAAACATTTATAAAAGTGGTATGTATTGATAATAATTTTTGAGATGTTGTATATGTGTTTAAAAAATTTATTAATTTTTATATTTTATTTGTAAAAAAATATAAAAATAAATAATTTTTTAATTAATGTCGCATTATGATAATGCAATATTTGTGAATATTACATTACCGTAATGTGATATTCGAATATTATCAATTTTTTTGTCAGATATCACATAATGGTAATGCGATATTATTCAGATATCGTATTATGGTAATATAATATCTGAAAATATTATATATTGATAATAATTTTTTTAAGTAGTATATGTGTGTAAATTTCTCTCGAATTTCCTCATGTATAATACGTTATATTGAATACTTCAAAGAAACGTTACGTGTATGTGTTATCTTCAAGTCAACAACCATCATTTTATATTTTTGAGGAGTGCATATAGATGGCAGTTGTCGAGTTGGCTGTAAGTTTTTGATTTTTTTCTCACCAAAATAGAGTTTTCGATTTTGTAAAAAAAAATTCAACCACTACCATCTATTTTTAACTGAGTTATGGAAGATGATATATGTACATCTATATATGCATATGTTTCGATATCCTGTTTATTTTTAATTGAGTTATAAGAGTAAAAATATAAATAAAAAAGATATATGCGTAGTACCATGCCTATTTTTTTCTTTTTATCATAATTAAGAAGAAAAAAATATAAGATATAAGAATTTTAACACGTAATTCTAAAAAAATTTGAAAGCGGTGTCAAGCAATTTTACTAGATCAGTGACTAACTTATCCAAAAGTCACTCGCTTGTTTATATTATGCTTGACTTCTATATTATATTATACCAGTCATGCACCATGTGCAGATTGCCTGCCATCTTATGATCCGAAACAGGGTCTACATGTTGCAGTGTACTGCATTAGATCCAATCTCAAAAAATAACACTCTTTCTCTCACATCCAACGAGTCCCACTGCCCTCTCCAAAGGTCCATCCACATTTTTGGTGGGCACTCCCTCCCTCCCATGGAGGCTATGACACGTTCAAAGGAAGAAAAGCGAGCACCTTTCGTCTTCCCCTGGTTTTATTGGTGTCTGCAACTGAAAGTTGAAGAAGAAAAGTGAATATCAACATGCATGTGAGTGTGTACTTTTGTTTTCTAAGTTTTAATATTTATGGATTTTTATATGTATAGGCTTTATAAATTCCTAAGTCAAAAACAAAAATTCAAAAACTTGATTAAGGTTGTTATTCGTGCAGATTTTTAAATCTGTATTTAAATGTTCTTTTCAGACTAATTTTAATGGTGTACAATAGAGTGTGAAATGGATGGATTTTCTTCCTTATAGAATTTTGGGAAGAGGGAGGGTCTAGGATGGATTTAGGGATGTCCATTTCTAAACTCAACTCAGTAAAACTAAATCAACTCGGTCGACAGGACTATTGGTTTGGTTCTATTTATTGCTTTCAAAAATTTCCAAACAAACAAAACCCATATATATATATATATATATATTAAAAAATAAAATTCATTTAAAACAACACAGCCCTTGTACTCTTAAGAAATAAAATTAAGTAGTTTAAAATAAATAAATAAATTTGATGATATACTTATTTAATATTTTAACTTTTAAATTAAATACATAGAAAATTATCAAAACAACATTTTAAGTAAATGTATTTTTTTAAAAAAATATTATTAATTACTCTAAAAAAAATCAAATAAATACTTTATATTTTAAAATAAAAAACTTTTTAAATAGTACATTATAATTTTAAACTGATGTAGACTTAGTTTTATAAATATTTACAATAAATCATTTTACTCAAAAATCACAATACCAACACACAACTTTCACTGAAAAGTTGATGCAATATTCCCAAATGGATCCAGATTCAGCAATTTTGTGGTAGAAAAGTCTTTGACATAAATTTTGAGCTATTTAGTTGTATTATTTTATTTTTAATATTATTTACATTAGCATTACAATTACTATCCAAAAGATTGGAGTAATCCTTATCTATACTCATCATTCTTACTCATGTGGGGATGCTATAAATTAATTACACGCTAGTTCATTCCCTTCCAAAGTGCTCGCAAGCTTATGCTTTCCATCTAACTTGCTCAGCTATCGGTGTCAAGTTTGTATAATACTTCTGAGGTCTTCCTTGTGAAAGATCGCATAACATCATATATCGTTGCAGAAACAAAAATTTGTAATCCTATATAGATCTGTCTGCATTTAAAATTCATTCTAATAATAAAGTAGGTAAAATTAAATACTTGAAAGTTTTAAGGATTAGTCTATCTATGAACTTCAAATAGACGAAGTCTCTATATGTATCCACACTGAGAATAAATCCTATTTTCAACCCTTTGATGATGGCTATGGAATAATCTGAAGAACCTTTTTTTAAGAAAAAGAAAAAAACAATTTTCTCTCACACTTACTCTTGTACGATGTGCATAAAAAAGAAAAATTGTTTTCCTCACCCTTACTTTCAAGTGGCATCTGCAAGGGAGGAAAAAAAAAAAAAAACTCTCCTCTTTTCGATCCCTTGCTTGGACGGCATGCACACACCCAACGAAAAAGACTTTTCTTTATAACACTTTTCTTGGATGGCGTGTGTAGGAAAAGAGGAAAACCTAATAGAATTTATTTATTTTTTTTTATAAATAAAAAATAAAATTATTTTATTTTATTTATTTTATTTCGCACAAGAGAGTTTCTAATATCAATTATTCTTCCTGTGCTAGCAGAAAAAATAATGATAGGTCATCTAAATTATTTAATTAATTATCTTATAACAAATTAAATAATTTCAAACAAAAAATATATCACTCATAAGTGTGTGACCACATTGGTTTATCACTAAGCCGGTGGTAATCAATCTAATCAATTTCCAATCAAGGTTGGCGTCTAACAACACCCCTTAACGTCCAGATAGTGTGAAGTAACAGTTTTACTAAGATGGAACCTGGTTAAGGACAATGTATTATTAGCTTCCATCATTACAGCTTCAGATTATCCTAGGGTATGGTTTAACTGTCAAACCCTAATAGATAACTAACTATGTTACATGTCGATTATTAATGATTGGTGAATGACTTAAGAAACTCCTTTCTACATTCATTCAACCTCCCTGGCCAAGGTCTTAATACAACCAATAAGATCAATGACAACATAGAGCTCAAACTCATTACCTAGAGTTAAAGGATTCCCTCTTGACTCATCACTAATCACATATGCCTTAATTATATCAAATGACCATTCAACTAGCATTTTTACACACTTGATGTTCGGCATCAAAGTATAACAAGTGACCTATTGATTACTATGATGATCTCAAGTCAAAGGAAAAATATGCATTTAAATCTTTATGAGAACATCCCACTTGACAGTTCATAGGTAATATTAATCATTGGAAATTCTCAGTTTGGTCAGTTCAATGATCATATCTCCATATGCATCACTATATATGTAACTTAGTGAATGAGATCTACTAATATCCATCCAATTGATATTATTATATATATATTGATCTAACAGGATCATCAAAGTCTCATTTTGAGGATCCCACGATGAAGAACACTTTTAGATTAAACCTTAAAGACTTGACTCTCATTATCATAATCTCTATTATGATAACATGTCTATAAATTTAATCAAGGACTTATCATATTAGGATGAAAGCAATAAACATACTATAATAACAAATCATTTGCCAATTAAACAAAGTTAATAATCCAAAACATAAGTGTTTAATGTATTATATAACGATTGGGACTTGGGCACAATTCCAACAATCTCCAACTTGACCTAGAGTCAATCAGTCATGAACTTTAACCCTATCTTCCACTTGTGTTTATCAAACTCCTTTGATCCAAGCGCTTTAGTGAAATGATCTGCAGCGTTTTCTTTTCCTTCAACCTTTTAAATTTGAACGTCGTCATGCTCAACGATTTCTCTAATTAGATGAAACTTCCATAGAACATGTTTAAATTTTTGGTGTGATCTTGGTTCATTGGCTTGTGCAATAGCCCCAATATTCTCACATAATAAAGGAACAACTTCCTTTATCGAAGGAACCACACCAAGTTTAGTTAAGAATTTTTTCATCCAAACAGCTTCCTTAGCTGCATCACATGCAGCTATTTATTTTGCTTCAATAACTAAGTCAGCTACAGTAGCTTGCTTAGAACTTTTCCAACTCACTGCTCCTCCATTCAAGGTGAAAACATAACCAGAGATAGATTTACTATCATCCTTATCTGATCCAAAACTAGCATCGGTAAAGCCTATTAGCTTTAATTCACAATCTCCATAGATGAGGAACTGGTCCTTAGTTTTTCTCAAGTACTTAAGGATGGTTTTAACCATTTTCCAGTGTTCCTCACCTGGGTCACCTTGATATCTACTCGTTATTCCTAGCACGTAGGCTACATCAAGCCTTGTACATGTCATGGTATATATGATAGCTCCCACTGCGTTAGCATATGGGACCCTACTCATATGTTTCTCTTTCTTCTAGGGTTTTAGGACAATCCTTCCTAGTAAAACAAATTCCAGTGCCTATCGGTAAATAACCTTTTTTGGAATTTTCCATGTGATACCTCTTTAAAATAGTATCAATGTACATAGATTGAGAGAGCCCTAACATCTTTCTAGATCTATCTTTATAGATCTTGATTCCAAGAATATAAGTTACTTCTCCCAAATCCTTCAAGGAGAACTGTTTAGATAGCCAAATTTTTGTCTTTTGCATAGCTGGTATATTATTTCCCATCAGCAATATGTCATCTACATATAGCACTAGGAAAATAATTGTGCTCCCATTAACCATTTTGTACACACATGGCTCCTCTTCACATCTAACAAAATTAAACTTTTCAATTGTTATATTGAAGTGAATATTCCAACTCTGAAAAGCTTCCTTCAATCCATAAATAGATCTCTGTAGCTTACATACTTTGTTAGGAGTAGATGGCAATGTGAAACCTTCTAGTTGAGTCATATAGATATCTTCCTTGAGCTCTCCATTAAGGAAAGTTATTTTTATATCCATTTGCCATATCTCATAATCATAGTATGCAGCTATAACAAGTAGAATCCAAATAGATTTGAGCATTGCCATAGGGGAAAAAGTCTCATCGTAATCAATACCTTCCTTTTGATTATATCCCTTGGCAACCAGACGGGCTTTATAGGTTTCTACCTTCCCATCCGCTCCAATCTTTTTCTTGAACACCCATTTACATCCTATGGGTTTTATATCCTTAGAGAGATTAACCAAAGTCTATACTTTGTTGATTCTCATGGATTCTAACGCAAATTCCATGGCTTTAAGCCACTTCTCACGATCTGGATTTGCCATAGCCTCTTTGACAGTCTTAGGGTCACCATTAAATTTAATTTATTTGGTGCACGACGATCCCTAGTAGACCTTCTAAGAGGCTCTTATACAATAGGTTCTTCCTCTACTTGATCTTGTTATTGGACTGGTTCTAGTACTGGTTCATTAACCGGTTCATTTTCCTCAACAATTGAAGCTGGTACCCTTTGTGTCAATTTCAAGACATCAAGTAAAGGCTGCTCATCATGCATCTGATGCTCTTGAGCCTGTGTTAACTCATCGGGATCTTAAATTTCATCAAGATTTATTTCCACACCATGACTTCCTTCATTAAGGAATTCTCTTTCTAAAAATGTTTCATTTCTGGCCACAAATACTTATGTGTTCAGAAGGGTGATAGAAATAGTATCCTATAGTTTCCTTGGGATAGCCAAAAAATAGACACTTGTTAGATCTCGCTTCAAGCTTGTCTTGCTGCAGTCTCTTAACATAAGTTATGCAACCCCAAGCCTTTAAATGTTTTAGGTTAGGCTTACGTCCTTTCTATATCTCATATGGTGTTTTAGTGACTGCTTTAGTGGAAACTTTGTTTAATAAATAGGCAGTAGTTTCTAAAGCATATCCCTATAAGAAAATAGGAAGATCAGTAAACCACATCATGGGTTTCACCATATCTAATAAGGTTCGATTTCTCCTTTATGAAATACTGTTGTGCTGTGGTGTTCCTGGAGAAGTCCACTAAGACAAGATTCCATCTTGCCTTAGATAATCAACAAAAACATCACTGAGATACTCGCTGCCACGGTCAAATCTTAGTGCCTTTATCCTCTTACCAGTTTATTTTTCAACCTCACTACGAAATTGTTTGAACATTTTAAATGATTTAGACTTATGTTTCATAAGATACACATATCCATATCTAGACATGTCATCAGTGAAGGTGATAAAGTAAGAGTATCCACCTTTAGCATGAACTTTAATAGGCCCACCTACATCAGTATGTATGAGTCCTAGAAGTTCATTAGCTCTCTCTCCAATTCCAGTAAAAGGAGATTTGGACATTTTGCCTTTGAGACAAGATTCACAAGTTTTATATGATTCATAATCATATTGTCCAATGCATTCTTCCTTGTGCAATTTGTTTACTCTTTTCTCACCAATGTGACCAAGTCTGCAAGGCCAAAGATAAGTTTAATTCGCCTGTTTACTTATCTTCCTTTTTTGACCAGCAACATTCATAATTGGATAATCGACTATTTCAGGTAAGATATAAAGACCATATTGTAAATAACTATTTACATATAATTCATCACCATAAAATATAGAACATTGGTTATTCCCAAAAACTGTATGAAAACTATGCTTGTCTAATGACAAAATGGAAACAATGTTCGAAACAAACTTAGGAACATAATAACAGTCTTCTAACAATAAAGTCTTGCCTGTAGGCATAACAAGAGAGATAGTTCCTACAGCTAAGGCTACAACACTTGCTCCATTCCCAACTTGTAGGTTGACTTCTCCCTTCTTCAATCTCCTATTAATCCTTAGACTTTGCAACATATTGCAGATGGTAAAGCTACTAGCAATATCTAATACCTATTTAGTAGAATCAATAGTTGTTAAAGAAATCATGAAAGCATTTTTCATAGATATCTCACCTTGCTCATTGTCCTTCAGAGTAGCCAAGTACTCTAGGCAGTTCATCTTCCAGTATCCTTTCTTTTTACAGAAGAAACATTTAGCATCCTTCTGGTCATCTTTTTTTTTCCTTACCCTTGGGTTTGTTCAAAACACCCTTGGGTGCATGAGGATTTTTCTTGGGCTTTTTCTTGCCCTTCCCTTTGCCCTTAGAATAGTTGCCAACCAAATTCACAGACCTTGATAATTTCACCTTCTCAGAGGATGCTACTTGATTTGCATAATCAATCAACAAGTTAATCATTTCATGAAGATCACACTCCATCTTGTTCATGTTAAAATTAACAATGAACGGTGAAAAAGAATCAGTAAAAGATCGTAATATCAAGTCTTGTGCCAGCTCTTTCCCTAGTGAGCACCCTAAATTCTCAAGTTGTTCTATAAGATCAATCAGCTTTAGAACATGGGGTCCCACAGGAGATTTGGGTTTCAGTTCAGACTTGAATAGGGAGTTAGATAACTGGTATCTAGCAGTCTTATCTTGTGACCCATACATCTTCTTAAGGTGCTCAATGATTTGTGGTGGGTTCATACCCTCATGATACCTCAAGAGTTCAGAACTCATTGATGCCAAAATAATGCACTGTCTAGCAGTTCTATTTTCCAAATATTTCGAATAGGCATCTAATGCATTAACATCTTCTTTTGGGGGTTCATCCAACGCTGGTTTATCGATCATATCGATAACTTTCTTGTGCATGAGAACAATTCTTAGATTGTGGTACCAATCATCAAAATTGTTACCAACTAACTTGTTAGCATCAAGAATGCTTCATAGTGATATAATAGACATTTTGAGATATCTAAATAAAAGAAAACACACTAAACACAAGAACACAATCATATATTATTAAGACATGGACTTTTATCTAAATGATGTATAAAAAAAACTTTAAAACATGAATGAGCTCCTTGGTTGTCAAGTCGTTTCTCATGTATAAATAAAGGGCGGTACATTACCAATTATTTCATATAAAATTCATAGTAGGTTCAATACTATAACTCCCCTGGTTGTCAGGTCGTTCCAATTAGTATAGTTGAGTTCATCCATTCTTGTGGAGGAGAATTAATTAAAATTATATTCCCTGGGTAGTCTAGGCCAAAATATAAAAATTACATAATTTTTCCTTCACACATGCATCATATGTAATAGATACTACTATTTATCCATGAACTACAAGCCACCTAGTTGTCAGGTCATTCCTTGTAAACAAAAATAAATATCATTATCTACTTGAGTGGAAAAGCCATTTTGATAAAATATCATATATTATATCAATATTAACTCTATAGTTTTAAAGGTCAAGATTTCATGTCATTAGAACACTTTTAATAACACTAGTGATCACATAACATGTTACATACAACATTCTCATAGAAACATGAAATAATGCATAAAAGTCACAACAATTGCACCAGCATAAAATTAGAATAAATCATCATACTATTAACATTGAATACATGAAATTCTTATAATTTTCCAATTAAAAAAAATTTAGGATCAAATCCAATTAAAATACTATTATGGAATTTATATGAATATTCAATAGTCATCGGCAAACATATAAGATTCATAGACATACTGTAACTCTTACAAGATTAAAAACAACATATATAAGCCTTGATGATTGCTATTATTACCAACATAAGACCTACAAGGTTTTCTTTGTCAAATCATAAAAAGAAAAAAAAAATCAGCATCTCATCTCTTCTTGATATCATAAATATCATACTTAATTTGATAAAGTGTACTGTTGGCTTCATAAGATGCAATTCATGTTACCAAAAATTAATATTATGATATGAATGCAAAAACCTCGCTCTGATACCAATTAACGGATCGCATAACATCATATGTCGTTGCGGAAGCAAAAATGTGCAATCTTAGATAAATCTGTTTGCATTTAAAATTCATTCTAATAATAAAGTAGGTAAGATCAAATACTTGAAAATTTTGAGGATTAGTCTATCAATAAACTTCGAACAGATGAAGTTTCTATATGTATCCATACCGAGAATAAATCTTGCTTTTAACCCTTTGATGATGGCTATGGAATAATCTGAAGAACCTTTCTTCAAGAAAAAGGGGAAAATAATTTTCTCTCACACTTACTCTCGTACAGCATGCATAAAAAAGAAAACTTGTTTCCTCACCCTTACTTTCAAGTGGCGTTTGCAACGGAGGAAAAAAAACTCTCCTCCTTTCAATCCTTTGCTTGAACGGTGTGCACACACCCAAGGAAAAACCAAAAGATTTTTCTTTGTAACACTTTTCTTCAACGGCGTGTGTAGGAAAAGAGGAAAACCTAATAGAATTTATTTATTTATTTTATTTCGCACAAGAGAATTTCTAATATCAATTATTTTTCCTGTATTAGTAGAAAAAATAATGATATGCCATATAGATTATTTAATTAATTATCTTATAATAAATTAAATAATCCCAAATAGGAAATATATCACTCGTAAGTGTGTGACTACATAGGTTCATCACTAAGCCAGTGGTAATCAATCTAATCAATTTCCAATCAAGGTTGGCATCTAACAACACCCCTTAACGTCTAAATGGTGTGAAGTAATAGTCTTACTAAGATGAAACTTAGTTAAGGACAATGTATTATTACCTTCCATCATTACAGCTCTGGATTATCCTAGGGTATGGTTTAACTATCAAACCCTGATAGATAACTAACTATGTTACATGTCGATCATTAATGATTGATGAATGACTTAAGAAACTCCTTTCTACATTTATTCAACCACCCTCGCCAAGGTCTTGATACAACCAATAGGATCAATGACTACATAGAGCTCAAACTCATTACCTAGAGTTTGTGGATTCCCTCTTGACTCATCACTAATCACATATGCACTTAATTATATCCAATGATCATTCAACTAGCATTTTTATGCACTAGGTGTCCGGCATCAAAGCATAACAAGTGACCTATTGATTACTATGATGATCTCAGGTCAAAGGAAAAATATACATTTAAATCTTTATGAGAACATCCCACTTGACAATTCACAGGTAATATTAACCATTGGGAATTCTCAATTTGGTCAGTTCAATGATCATATCTCCATATGCATCATCTATATATGTAACTTAGTGAATGAGATCTACTAATATCCATCCAATGGATACTATTACATATATATTGATTTAACCGAATCATCAAAGTTCTATTTTGAGGATCCCACAATCAATAACACTTTTAGATTAAACCTTAAAGACTTGACTCTCATTATCATAATCTCTATTATGATGACGTGTCTATAAATTTAATCAAGGACTTATCATATTAGGATAAAAGCAATAAACATAATATAATAACAAATCATTTGCCAATTTATTAAACAAAGTTAATAATCCAAAACATAAGTGTTTAATCTATTACATAACGATTAGGTCTTGGTCTTGGGCACAATTCCAACATCTTGGAGCAAGGCTGAGGACTAGGACGCCAAGGACAGCAAGCAACATTGATTCTGCCTGTTTTGAAGAACAGCAATATCAGGTACGCCATTTTCTACTTTTCTCGTCAATTCTCAAGCAACGGTTTGCTGGATACTATTTTCACAGGCTCAATTTGTCCGGACTCAACTCTGTCCATAGATCGTCTCAGCCCTTCTTCATGTCTCGTGTTCTGTTATATACGACTATTCTAACTCAGAAATCTTTTCCTCTCTCTCCAGATTTGAAGAATATATTTCCAACATAAAAATAAATAAAGTGAGATTTGAGAAATATTCTTAAATTAATTTTCTAGAAATCAGGAGTTTTTTTTTAAAAAATCTTTCTATACTTTTAAAGAATCTGTTAAGTAGAGGAAACCCAGCTGTTGAAACGCAATGAATGGAAAGTTCTCCGTTTGCAGGAAAGTGAAGGGTAAAGAAAAATGCGGCCAGTAGCCAGTTTTTATTTATTTTTATTTTTATTTTTAAATTTACTCTCATAATTATTAAAAATTTACATTTAAAAGCCATATTTCTAATTTTTTATTTATTCTCATCCTCCTCAATTCTATTTCTCTCTTCTCCAATCTCTTCTTTGGCTATATGTTTCTTATGTCTCTGTCATTCTTTTTTCTCAACAAAAAATATCTTTTTTTAAATAGAAAATAAAAAAATTCTCTTTTTATACCTCACAGAAAGATTTATTTATATATTTTCTATTTTTAGTAATAATTCATAAAAGTAAGTTATGGGTTGAAACATCTTCTTTTATGTTGACTCATCATAAAATTCAATATTGTTAAGAAGTGAGAATGATATTTAGAAAAGAGATATATATTATAGATTTAACTGTTATAGAAAGAAAATAATGCCCTAAGTGAAATTAAAAAAAGAATAATATTTTTAAAAAAAATTAAAAAAATATGTTAATAAAAAATATAAAAAAGTATATTTTTATTATTTAAAAATTCCCCTTTAGTAGGAAAGTGAAGGGTAAAGAAAAATACAGCCAGGAGAAAGGGAGTAGTAAGGATGCCAATAGGGCTCCTCCCCCACCCCAGCCAACGAAGTTAAAGATTTAGCCTAATCCATGGACCTATTCTCATGTGGGTCTTGCCTCTTTAAACACTTAAAAAATATAAATAAATACTATAATTAACAAGATAACATAAATATAACGAACAAAAACCAAGAAAATAAATAACTCAAACAATAAGAATTAGATAAATTAAAACAGCAATATTAAGTCTTGAATAATAACAATGAGACAAATCTCAGAATAACTAGATTTATAATAATTAAGAAGTTGCTGAGCTTTGATTCAGTCTCAATCTTTTGCAGAATTAAAAAAAAAAAAAACAAAAAGAAAAAGGGGAAGGGTTAGTGCTGCCGATGAGAAATATGGAAAGGAGAGGAAGTAATTGGGATTTGGAAATTAGGGTAAAGGTGAATGCCCAAAAGGTCAATGTTTCTAAATGTTAATGTTCGGTCTTTTATTTTTAATTTATCATGTCATATATTTGTAGTATAAATTATATGATTCTTTTTTTTTTTTTAATATACTCAATGATAATATATTATCTCTAGGGCATGAATACTTTAATATTATTCTAAATTCAGATCTGTAATATTACCCATTAACATTTTTAATTCTCCATTGTCATTTTTAATTTTTTTTATCCCATTCCGATTGTATACCTAATAAAAATGACGGGACTCCTTGAGTTTGGGTCAAATTTTATGCTTAAAGGGTTATGTGATTATGACATGATGTTTTTATTGAATAAATAGAAATCATTTGGTATAAATAAATATACAGATGGGATTAGGAGTAAGTTTTATGTGGATTCCTCCCCTGTATATATACACGATAGTTTGGTGTCACTCCGACAAGCATTGTCTCAATAAATGAACCACGGAAATTTGTTTGTATTGACGTAATATTGTGGGAATTCGTTGAGATGATATTTTTCTATCAAAAACTGCCAAAGCCTTATTTTTAAAATAAAAAAAAAATCTGTTTTTTTAATTGAATCATGATATATTGTTTCACATTTTTCTAAAAAAAATCCTTTATATTAATATTAATCAGTGAGAAATTGTTTTAGAAAATTATTACACATATGTTTTATAGGTTATGTAATTTTAATAGAATGTTTTTCACTGATCTATTAGCAATGCATTACAAATTCACGACTAATTACCATCCATAAATTTCAGTTTCATATTATTATCTCCACGTAAGTAAAAAGTCATTGCCATACTACAGCCATAAAAATATGGGAGGGACTGGGCAATTCTGGTGGATCTCATCAACTAATAAATTTTGTGTTGAAATGTGAAGATTTTGAAAAACTAAGTGTATATTTAGTTTATCAAATTTTTATTTCTGGTTTTAATTTTTTAAATGTGTTTTGCCTTTCAGATTTTTATTTTTCAAAAATATTTTTATAAAAAATTTTCTATTTTCATTTTCATTTCATTTGACTTGTTTACATATTTATTAATTATGAAAAGGCATCTTCAATGAAATTTATTAAACCACTAGTCATTTTTTGTCAAAATAAAATAAAAGACTTCAATAAATTACAAAAATATCACAACCATGTTTTAAACACTAAAACAACCTTTTTCTATATACTTTTAGTTTTTTTTATCAATCATTCAATTGAGATTTTAAATAAATGGAATTAACACGATAATGCATTTGTCCATATAGAACCGTGACATGACCATATATTATTTTGCTTGATTTCCAAATGGATTGCATTCCAGTTATTATAAACGAAATAAAGCTTCATTTTTCTTTTTTTATCTCAATTTTGTACATATATTGAACTTCAAACTCCATTAGAAATGTGGATTTGGTTTTTTTTTTTTTTTGGATAATGGGATATAACTTTATTGAGAATCAAACAAGAAATTGTCTACAAGGATAATGGGAGGGTCATCCCATTAAACATTACATCCAGTAGTGGCCTTTTCTAAGGTAGTTAGTTGATGAGCCACAGTGTTAGCTTCTCTAGGGACTTCTGAGAATGAAATAGAAGTGAACTCTTTACTAAGGGACCACAAATAATACTTTTATTTCTTTTTTAAAAAATATTTATGTGTCTGTATTAAAGTAATCTTCCTATTTATATTTTATAATTATATCTAATGAAACATTTTTTCATTAAAAATTAAAAAATAACGTCACGATCACATCATCGTTTTCCTTTTATTTTTATTTTCTACCAATGAAGGGGAAGTTCTATGACGGAAGGAAAGGGAAAGACCAAACGGAGAAAAGTGAGAAAGAGAGTAATGTGATAATGACATAATATTTTAATGAATAAATACGAGTCATCAAATATAATTACAATATATGTATAGAAAACAAATTTATTGTATTTAGAGGTTTATTTCATGCATATCTAATTGTAAATGATTACAATAAGTCCACTTATTATATGACATTTATTTCATGATTTTTCACTAATTCATAATGAATAAGACATAAAATGAGATATCAAATAGAATAACTAATTTTTCATTTGATATAATTACAATACACATACAAGAAGTAAATTTATTATTTTGTCTCACTCATTATCACGACGTATAATAATTGAGAATATTATTTAATAATTTTTAATCAATTGAAATGAATGAGATTAGAAATGAGACATTGAAATAGAATAACAAATTTTATTAAAGAGAGATCACTTATTATATAATATTATTTTATGTTATCCCACTTTGCTATCTCATTCCATGTCCCATTCATTATGACTACTCAAAATGAATAAAACCATTAATTGTGTAATATTATTTGAGTTTTGTTAACATTAGCTCTTGAAAGACGAGAGCGTTAAATATGGGCTTATTAATTATAAAATATTTAAATGATAATGTATCTTATATTAAATATTATTATCAATTACTAGTTTTATTTGCCTTTTTTATTTTTTTCATGTAACTTTTATACCCACATATTCATTCTCTTTTATGAATCTCTACGTTCTAATAATAGGGTTCATATTTTAGGGAAAAAAATTTACGCCTAGAGTTTATATTTTAACATTTTTGTTTTAGTGTTAGGATTTATAGTTTAAAGTTGAGGGTCTATGTTTTAAAGTTTAAAGTTCATATTTTAAAATTTGAGTTTATATTTTAGAGTTGAAGATTTATGTTTTAAAATTTAGTGTTTATATTTTGGGGTTTAAAGTTTATACTTTTAGGATTTAGAGATTTATGAAAGAGAACAAATGTATTAAAATTATATAAATAATAAAAATAAAAACTTAAATAAAGTTAATAATTAATTCTTACATTTAATGGAAGGTACATTATTATTTAAATTTTTTACAATTAATCAAAAAACATATTTTATTTTTTACAAAAATAAAATTTATTGTTTCATTTATTGCCTTATTTTTGTCTTATTTTGTAACATGATTCATTTCATGTTTTACTAATTGTGACTGGTGAAAATGAGCAAATGCACACATTGTATAATATTTTTTTAATGATTTTTAACTAATTCATGATGAATGAAAAATAAAAATGGAACAATTGATTTTTCAATACTTATAATTACAATAAACATACATGAAGTAAATTAATCTTTATTTCTTGTCCAACTCATTGTAATTGGTCTACTCGCTCCAAACTTATTCGAGGAACTTGGCCATAGCGCAGACTTCTACCAGTTGACATTTTTCAAATGCATTTCATGCAGCTGCAATCCATGGATATAGAAGGCATAAAGAAGATATATACGGTTGTCTTACTTCGAGGTATGATCTCCGTGAGCATATTGGCACAACTTATGCTCTTCTTATGGATTTTCTTCAGCAAGGGAATTCCCATAGGATCTATAAGAAGAAACCTCTGGTTTGGCGTACATCTAGCGGCTGATTTTATTGCATCAGTCTCTCTAGGAAGTATCTTCCAAACCAGTATGACTCCAAAGCCGAAGCCAGGTTGCCAGGCCAGCGTGGATTACAAAATCAACTTACTGGCCCATTGGCCAACTTTTATTGTGCTGCCCCTTGGTGGTCACAATGCAATTACTGCCTTCACTTTGGAGGACGATCAGCATTGGGGGATTCATTTGCTCAAGTTCTTATACTGTGCGGGGAAAACAATTATCACTTTCGGGCTTTCATTGATAGTAGAACGAATCAATTATTGTATCCTACTCTTGCTTTTTGCTGGTATTTCCAAATCTTGTGAGCGTGTTTTAGCAATCAACCGTGGGAGCATTAGTAGACGAAGGCAATCAGCTAGGAAAAACTCACATGATAGTCCACGCTGTTCCCATAACAGCTGTCATTACGGTAAAAACACTACAACAAAAGAATAAAATAATTTTATTTTAAAAAAATTAATTTTAAAATTATCACCAATTATTTAATAATTAGTGAATTAAAATATAATTAAAAATTTTGTTTATTTTAAATTTATATATTTATTTTATTTTATTTTATTTTTTAAAAAAAACACTAAAATATAAACCAAATATAATTTTAGAATCAGTTATGTATGAAAAAATGTTAAACACCTCACAACATTTGTTAAAAATAATTACGCAAATTGATTGCGCCAAAATAAAATATGACCCGAATTGTATTTTATTCTTTACAAAAATAAATATTACAATCTTTAAAGCAATAACAAAAAGATAAACATATATGCATAAAAAAATTTAAAGTGAATTTAGGAGTTTTTCATCCTTCAAGACAGATAAATTATCTTTCTAAGCGGCACTTATCCTAATCTAGGTTAGATACAGTAAGCTCAATCTTATAAAAAACTGAATTACTTATCCTTCCATGATTAGTAAAGGGCCTTGAGATCCCCAAAAATATAAACATATATTAAAGTACATGCATGTTAATTACAATTTAAAATTTAAGAATGGGGGTACACATGCATACATGAATTTTCTAAGTGAACCTAAAATCTTTCCATCCTTCAAGATAGATAAATTGTTTCTCCAGATGGCGCTTATCATCACCTAGGTTAAATATAGTAAGCTCAGTTTTATAAAAAAACCAAACTACCTATCATTCCATAATGAGTGAAAAGCTTTAGGATTCTAAAAATTCAAATGTGCCCTAGAGTGTATGGATATTAAATACAATTTAAAATTCAAGAATGAGAGTACACATGCATCTAACATTATAAGGGAAATATAGCATGAAAGAATAATTACTGTACATTTTCCTTCTCACGCTCTTTTTTCACACCCTTTTTAAATCAGAATTCTATCAACACCCCCCACAATTCCTACCTGCACCCTATCTTCTACAACCACCTTAATCAACTCTTTTCTTTACGCACACTGTTTACAACCATTTATTTTCTTCCTACACTCTCACAATTTCTATTTACACCTCCCCCTTGCATTGTACCCATCTGAATTAACTCATTTCTATTCTCGCCCTCTCAATTTCTATTTGCCCCCAATCCTCTAATCTGAACCCATTCTTTTCTTTTCTCACTCCCGAAACCAGGATTCACAGCCATTTTAATCTGAATTAAATATTTTCTATTCTCACCCCCTCAACTTCTGTCCGCACCCAATTCTCTAGTTGGACTAACTGCTTTCTGTTCTCATCCCCCAAAGTTGCTATTCACGCCCATTTCTCTAATCTGAACTATCTATTTTCTTTTCTCACCCTCCTAATTCTATTTACACCCATAATCCACTTCCTGACCCCACCTTTCTGTACACACACCCCCGATTTCTACCCATTTCCCCTCTTATGTAACCCGGTTTGGCTCTATGCTTTTTTTCTCAACACCCCCGTGATTTCTATTTGCACCCCTTACCAGCTTTCAGACAAATTATAATCGGCTAATCAAACAGCCCCCACACACAAAGGTAAACAGCATTCGAAACTCCATACCCACAGCAATCTGCTCTGGTGTTCAAATTTTTTTTAATTTAATTTTCACATTGAAATCACACTGAGCTTCAACACAGGACCAAATCAGAACAGATCATTGCCTACAAAATTAGATTCGATCAATAAAGGTTTCTCTTACTTACCCCCCCCACCCCCCCCCCCCTGCCCCCAAAAAAAACCAATTCTATGACTTAATGGAGATTTTAAAAATCTGCATCACCAGACGGTAAGATGATAGAAGAGGAAGGATAAATTGAACATAAAACAAGAGCACGAAATAATAGAATGTGAACTCCCAAGATGAAACTAAATCAAGAATCACTCTCTAACCAATGCAATCAATCATAAATTAAAGCTCACTGTCTGAAACAGCAATCAATTCACATAAGTTCACATTACAGAGACCAAGCAGTGTGAATCTAACAGATTCCACCACAAATACCAAAGTGACAGAGATTGAGAATCATCTAATTATAGGAAATAAACCGAATGACATCTCGGAGAAGGAACTCAGATTAGCTCATGGAGGAAAATCCCATCGTATGAAAATCATACCTGAAAGAATGAGCATATCAGTTCGAAAATGATAAAGGTTCCAATCCTAATTCCAAAATGCTTTCGTCTCCCCTTCTCCTCTATTCGTTCTCCCTGAAGCTTTCCATCTCACTCTCTCTGGCTTCTCCTTCTTCGTTTTTCTCTGTTTCCCTTTCTCTCTCTAACTCTCTCTATTTCGCTTTCTCTCTCTAGTCTCTCAAGCTCTCCATCTCTCTCTCTATGATCTCCTCCCTCGCCCTTCTCTAACGCTCGCTTTAGTCTCTCTTCTTCCCGAACTTTCATTCCACCCTTTTTTGCTTTCCTACCCGCTTCACGAATCTTCCTTTTTCCTTTTCCTTCTTTTTTTTTTTCTCTTCTTTCCTCTGTTTCCCAATGCCAATTGTTTTTATCTCCCCTCCCATCTTATTTATTTTCTTTTTTTTTTCTCTCTTTATCGTCTTTTTTTTAAAAAAAAACATATATATATATAATAAAATAATAATAATTAGTAAGATGAAAAATTAAAATAAAAATAAAAAGGTAAAATAATTGGTTAAATAGATAAATTAAAAAATAATAAAATAAAACTTTGAATAACAACAGTGGAACGGATGTAGAGGGTGGGGAGAAAGATCAGGGTACTAAAGACACATTCCTTTAGCCCATAAATGCTTTCAAAGTCACATATTTACATTGATCACACAACAGATGTGAATGTGAATGTGAATGTGAAAGTAATCGAGGGCTTAACCACCAAAAAATCCATTCAGTTTCTGGAAATGGAGCTCAGTTTTGCCTATAACATGTTCTACAGCAAGGATGTTGTGATTGACAAGTTATGGTGTATAGCAAGTTGGCTCCTTAGATTCATGAGCTTTTTTTCGATTATCACTGCTGGTATTTTGTTTTTCCGTGTCGAAAGGCACAAACCTGTGAAGATTGATAAGGCTATAACGATTACTTTGCTGCTAAAGGCGGTAGTCTTGGAATGTGGAAGTTTTGTTGTCTCTCCTGTCAATTGATACACTTGTGATGGTTGCACATCGACCTGGATGGATATGGAGAAAGCTTGTATCAATGATTATAGCTTGTCAGAATTATCTAGCACCAAGCATTAAAGTTGGGCAATTCGACTTACTATCATACGGCATGAGAGACCAGAAATCTTGGAATTTTGTCAAGTCCTTTCTCCAGCGATTTGATTTCAAAGAGTTTAGTGACAACTACAGGTATCGTGAACATGTTCTGTTGGATGATAAGCTGAGAAACCTCCTTTATGAAGGAGTGGATTCGATAAAAAGACCACATGAACAAGACAGGGATGGGATGCCCGCAGATATCAAAAAACTCGACCCTGTAGTCTATGACATAATCCGACAACAAATAACAGGAAACCCTGCTAGTTCTCCTCACGGCATTGACATTTTGATTAAAAGCGGTGAAAGAAGTTTTGAAGAGCGTCTTCTAATTTACCATGTGGCTACAGAATTATATTGTGACTGGAAGGAAAAACAGAGCAATGAAAAACAGAGAAATGAAATTCAATCAGAAGAGAGAAAGCTTTCATCACCAGAACAAGGACATGTCTCTGTAGAAGACAAGAGGTTTCTAAAAGCATCTAAGATCCCGTCTGATTACATGTTGTACCTGCTTGTGGCGCACCCTCCCCTATTATTGCCGGTGTTGACACCTGAATTGAGGAGCTACCGAGAAACCCGAGCCGCATCGGTGAGGTTTTTCCAGCACCCCAGCAATTCGTATGAAGCAATGAGGACCAAAACATATACTATTTTTTCTCAAAAAGGCGACGGAGTAAAATATAAAAATTCGGTGGTACTAGATGGAATAAAGGTGGCAGAATATCTCATATCCAAAAGAAATGATGATACTGGGAGATTCTTGTGTCAACTATGGCTTGAGATGCTGTGTTTTGCTGCCTCTCAATGTAAGTGACAAAGCCATGCCAAGCAGCTTGGTAAAGGAAGAGAAATTTTCACCATCATTTGGCTCTATATGATTCATTGAGGCATCAGTTATCAGTATGTCGTGCAAAAAACTGGAAACATATTTTCTGTCCCCTGTAACCGAACAGTTGTGGCTCCACAAGAAGGGCAGAACAGCAATAAGGATTCGACAGCTGTGACTGCACGAGAAGGGCAAAACAGCAATGAGGATTCGACAGCTGTGACTCCACAAGAAGGCCAGAACAACAATGAGGATTCGACAGGTGTGGCTCCGCAAGAAGGGCAGAACGACATTAATGAGATTCAAATCGAGAGCAGTATAGGTATACAACCATAACAACACTAGCACTGCCGCGTTCTGATATATACCATTTTTAACCATATTTACCAGATTTATTATTCCTTTTGCAGGTCCAGTAGTTTCAATTGTGGTGCAATCACAGTAATCGCATGTGTGTGTGCGTGTCTTTGTAAGAGCACAGCCAGTGTTTTTGTTCAAGTATGCGATGAACTTCAGTGATGGAATTTTCTGAGATTATCAATTGTAACCAGTGTTCATAAATGGTGTCCTCTTATATAGCATGTGTGACATATTGATAACAGTACTGGGGTCATAAGTATTTATACATGTTGTGTTTTACTCAAAACATTGACCAAATTAACTCTAATTTCCTAAGATTAGTATTGAGTTAATTTCATTTATATAAACTTCAAGGATTGTTTTAGAAAATCAGCATTAATCTCCTACGTAGCTCAGTTGATACGTAAATAAAATCCGATCACAAATAAACTGTATGATTGAATGCAGCCTTAATTAAGGGCCAAGAATAAAATGCTCGGGAGGACAAATTCCTGATATATAGGAATTCTCAATTTTTGATAGAATTAATCAAGCATACGGAGGGAGGGGGAAGAGTTCAAATTTTAGCCTTTTAAAACGAGTTCATTAGACTAGAGTTAAAATAATCTAGAAAGTTTAAGAAAATTTAGTCGATGAAAACAATAAATTGTGTAGAAAAGTCTCTAATATTTGGCCAGTCGAATAGTGAACCAACTCTCACATGGTGAACTGGCGGCTCTCGAAACAATTCAGTCATGACTCAGCCAATAAAAGATCGGTCTAAGAAGAACAAAACCATGAAAATAAGCCCAAGTAACAAAAAAGTAATTATACAATAAATTAATCGGCTCTTCTATCCTGTCTCATGTTAATAATCACTAAATGACGGTATTACTTAAACAAAAAATCATTGATAATAATGATTGTAAAAGAAAAAATTTAAGGAATTTCTTAGTTTTACTAGAAGTTGTGGCAGGACATATAAAAGTCCCTGTTAATGAAACCACAACCAATACTCAAAATTGTTTTTCAAATACAGTTTTCAAATTATCTATCTCAACTTTAAACGTGATTTTTGCTTTAACAATCAATCCTTCGGTATACATTTTCTTGTTTAATTTCTTTAAACCTTTTCATGATATGGAATGATTGCCAATAGGGTTTTATTAAAATTCACCATGATGATGGTGATATTTTGATATTTCGTAGGTGAAGAGAATATCTTTTGGTTAGTTAGAAGTCGTTGCTAGGCTTCAAGACTTTTTTTAAAAATAAAATAAAATCTTTTTTTACTCATGAAGATATATTATATATTATTTCAGTGAAATAAATCATTTTCCCTGTAACCCAAAATCATTTTTTATTTATTTATTTGACACCTTGCAATTTGGCGTTAGCAAAATAAATTACAAGTTTATGACAGAAATTGGGAAGGATTACAACGTTGATCATTATCCCTGGCCAATAATCTTGAGATAACTTTCAGATTTTGTTGGAAACCCTAAAAATGTTTAATAATAATACAATAACAAAGTTTAAACAAAGCATAAGGACTATCTTAATTCATTCTAAAGATAATAATAATATCAATAGGTAACAGTTCGAGGAACGGACGTTACATGGTACTAATACAGATCTGGATTTCCTGCAGTCAACTGCTAGCTGTCCAATCAACTTGACGCTGCATAATCAGCACAGCATAATGCAAATCAGACAGCCTGTAATTGATTGCACTATACAGTCACTGCAAGTAATCTATTTCTGTACTAATACCTTCCTATTCGTAATCAACCCCTGAATCAAAATCTCAATGCGCATACCAAAATTTTTGGTGTCCAATTTTACCATTTCATTTGTTGAAATTGAGAGAAATCAATTGGTGGTGACTCTACTACATGCATTTCATTGTATCACCATGTAATTTTCATTATAATAAACTTGTAAACTTAAATCATTTTCATTTTTGTGGGGATCTGCTGTTTCATGTCACGTGCCCGAAGGGACCTTGTGACACTAGTGTATTAATTTGATGTTAAATCAGCTTTCTTGAATGGAGAATTGTAAGAAGAAGTTTATGTTCAACAACCAAAGAGATTTAAAGTTCAAGGCAAGGAAATAAAAGTGTACAAGTTGTGAAAATCTCTTTTTGAGTTGAAGCAAGCTATAAGAGCTTGATACAATAAGATATGCTCTTGCTTTCATGAAAATAGGTTTGAAAGAAGTATGAATGAGCTCAATCTTTATTTGAAGAGACAGGGTAATGATTTTCTTATCATTTATCTTATGTTGATGACTTAATTTTCATGAGTTCTTCTACATCTATAATTAATGAATTTAAAGCTTGGATGAAGAAAAAGTTTGAGATGATAGATTTAAGAAAGTTGCAGTACTTTCTTGGCCTTAAAGTGAAGCAACGTGAAGATGGAATCTTTTCAACATGTTGGGCTGCAAACAAATAGTTCTTCCAATGAATTTGAATGAAAATCTACATAATGATGATGGCATAGAAAGGGCAAATGAAAAGCATTTCAGAAGCTTAGTTGGGGGCCTTATTTATCTAACTCATACAAGGCCGAATATAGCTTTTGTTGTTGAAGTTAATATCTAAGTTCACGAACAAACCTTCAAAGCATCACTAAGGAGCTACAAAAAGGGTGCTGAGATATATTGCAAGAATTGTTGACTAGATATACAGACAGATTGGTAGAGCTGTTGAGTTCAAAGTGGCTAGATATATAGACGATGATTAGGCTAGATGTTTAGAAGATCACAAGAGCATTATTGCTTATATGTTTAATCTGAGAAAAGCTATAGCTTTGTGGAGTTCTAAGAATTGAGCATCAATAGTTTTATTAACATTTGAATCTAAGTATATAGCTGCAACTACAATAGCTTGTCAAGTAGTTTTACTAAGGTGAATTCTTGCAAACAGTAAGAGCAGAGGGAAGCAACAAAGAATCCAGCTTGATGAATCAAGAGTTCACTTTGTTTGAGATTTTGTTGAGGAAAGTTTGGAAAATTTGAAGTATTGTGCTGCAAATGAGCAAGTAGTAGACATTCTTACAAAATCCATCTCAAGTAACAAGCATGCCTATTTTAAGTAAAGCCTGGTGTGTGCAACTTAGAATCAAGGGGGAATGTTGGAGAATGATTCAAAGTTTACATTGAGGATTTCGTGTAATATGTTTGTGTAATATGTGATTTAACTTGGAGCTAAAGTTTAGCTATTGATGGAGTGAGATTTTTTAGGGATTAGATTGTCTAGACTGTTAGCGTGATTTTTTTTGGTTAATTTCCTTATTTTTTGTTATTAGAGTATGCTTGGTTCCTACTTTTTCTTGTGAGTTTAGCCTATAAAATTATTCAGGTATCCATTATCTCCTGTTTTTATTATATCCAGTCCATACAGTTATTGAGTTCGTTTTCTGAGCTCTTCTTATCCAGTTTCCCAACGTCTTGATGTCCCAGTTAAAGATGCTTTCAGCTGTTACATAACACCAGAATTCAAATCATGCATATTATAACATGCATTTCCAAGCATGTAGACACGCTATTTAGCAGCAATACCAAAGGGATTATTCTTCAGATATATGCTATATTCTTTCAAATATTAAAACATTAAATAAAGAGTTCAAAATTATACAAATGATTAGTATTAAATCAATCTCTACTGCTTGATTTTTGACTGCCATATTTTCAGTTCCTTGAGATGCAGAAACGTGGCTTCTATTAAAACAAAAAGAAAAGCAATGAGAAATGACATGAATTAATTCCGAAGGAAAAGTAATTTTAAAAGAGGTTTGGGAAGTTCAGAGAACAAGTGTTTTAAGTAATATAAATAATTAAATGATTGTTTAAAGTAATTATAATATATATATCCATTACATTGAAAAAAAAACATCTTGAAAGAGTATGTGGTGATGGTGTTTCAATGGTAAAATTGCCACTGTGAAGGAGAACCAATCTTTAGGCACGTTTGAAATTGAATCGTTATGTATCTTTTCCTTATAGATGAAATTACAAATCTAACTTGATATGGCTCAATGTCTAAATAGTTCATACTCTTAAACTTGAATAAGCGGGCTCAAAGCCTACATCCCACCAACTCTATATAAGAGATAGAATACTCAATAAACCTCTCAGGCACAAGAGAGAGATACTAACAGACCACCATCTTAACCCACAAAATTCCCTGAGCTAAAGGAAAACCTTGTTGACCCATCAACATAACTGAATTGCAGACTGCGTCTACTAATTTTGAACTTAGCCTATAGTTACCAGGATCGTGATACAAATTCAAGAATGTGGTATGTTAATTATATATGTGGTACGAAAAAGTAGCTTCATTGGTATGCTATTTTGGAATGTGTTAGTACATTTAAAATTTTGGTTCAATTCATTATTTTGTGTGTATCACGTTTTTTTTCCAACAAGTTCAATAAAAATTTAGATTTTTATACAAAATGCTGCATAAAAGTTCAATAGAAATTCATAGTTCTTCACCCTTCTCTTTTCTCAATTTCTATTTGAAGCTGTAGTTATGGCATTTGTGGGATCAAATAAAGAAGCATTACATTTCTATCACTGGAATGAATGTTTTACTTTTTCTATCATTATCTCTATGATTTATATCTCCTACCAAAACTTTACACTTTTATTATTAAAGTTTTGAATTTACTCTTGCTTTCACCCTTTAGAATTCCGGTTCGATGATTCTGGTGTACCGGTTTGCATACCATTGTGAAGCAGAATGAAAAATGTCCCATGAACTAAGATGAATGAACCAACTTGTGAGACGAAATCACTTTTAACGAAACAGGTAACGATCCTTTAGCCTTAGAATCTAAAAAGGAAAGGTAATGATAAGAAGGCACAGCCAAGGATTACAGGACACATGGGTCATGTGACTCATCGTCACATGTCTCTTCAATGCCAATTGAAGAAAGTACCAATCAATAAAATCTAATTTTAATTGTTTCATTTTTTTACTTTTGATATCACGTACCAATTAACAAAAATCAAAATCTTCCTGTATTTTTCATTTTTTTTTTCTTTTTTTAACTTTTTAATTTTTTGTCAGCATCTTGGGAAATCGGGTCTACTATTAGTTCTAAACTTTATTCAGTTGATTTTGTATGTAATATGAAAGAGCATTTGTTTCTGATTAGTCTAAAGTTGACAACGGGCTTACTATTACAATAGCAATGTGCCTTATTTGCAGTGGTCATACTTCTAGAGATACATATTATCTTGGGAAGAACATATTCCTCTTCAGGTTACGAAGAATGTAATTGTTGATATCACTCCAATACACATGTGCAAGCAGACATCTTCTTTCAGCGTGGAGCTTGAACGATGTTTGGTTCTCCCAAACAGTCATATCATCTTTTTATTATATCATTGCAAGAAGGTTTCTGTCAATTACCAAACTACTTAACTCGATTTAGGCATTGTTGAGCTTGCAGTTGGTATCTCTTTATGAAGAAACTGTAAATAAATGTTGAACTTAAATGCTGATCTTTTTCTTGTAGAGGAAATCCTAGTGGAGTTTGTCGTAGAATGATTTGAGTGTGTTGATCTTTCGTATCTCCTATCAATTTTTTATTAGGCTCTACATCATTTTGAACTTGTATAAGTTTTCATTCTAATCTTTAAAGCCAAGAAAATTGTTCAAATGGTACATTATATGTTTTCATTCAACTTTACAACTTTGTTGATGTGCATTATACCAATTGCTCAGGTGTGATCTCAAGTAAAATTTTTGTTAGCAGCACTTGTTTTATCCTGGTTTAGCAAGAAGGCAAGTGGATTATGTAAAAATTTTTGGAAAACATCTTTATTAATTATTTCCCCTTCTTTCTCTTTCCCCAACTTTTGGTATTGACTGTTTCCATCTCTTTCTTTGTTTACTTCCGTTATGGCTAACAAAATATTTTGATGGCATGGTGATATTGTATACATAAACTTGAGATTTAATTATACTATATTCATTTTTAAACTATATAAATATTTATAAATCAATTTTGTCATTTAACTCTATCCATTAATTCTTGTTATTTGATAATGGAATGCTAACACGACAATCTATTAATCACTTATAAATAACGGGAATTAATTGATGAAGTATGAATGAAGTTTCACATTTAAAAAAATTTAAAATGTGTGAAAATATATAAATAAATTTTTTTTAAAAAAAAACTTACACACGAACTAACTTAAGCTTTTCGGGTTAGAATGTATTGTCGTGCCCACAAAATATGTGCTAATAAGTGGTATTTGTGTTGATGGTTTGATAGTTCCTTTTGGTTGCCTGGTGAGCTCACAAGACCAGGGCGAGTTATTGACTACCAATGAACTCATGGCCAAAACCAAGTTTCTTGTTATTGTCGTTTATATAGTTTAGAGACGAAATTTTAGTGGTTTTTAATATATAAGCACTTTTTTTTTTATAAAACTACAAGAAGTAGTAGTATGATTAAATCTTATGCAAAGTTAGTTGATAGAATTTAATATCAAGAATTAATTTATAAATATTCAAAAAGTTTAGAGATAAATTTCAAACATTTTAAATTATATAAATATTTTGGAGATTTATATAAAATCACATGGACTAATAATATGATTAATTTTTTTTTTCCCTCTCCCTTCCAATCCATGAAGGGAAGAAAATTTATTTAAAAGACAACATCATCTTCGGTTAATATGCAACCATGAGCCTCTCCTTTTTGATGAGGTGAGTACAATGCGGAACAAAAGCCCAGCAGGGAGAAGAACTCAAATCATTTTACTCCTATAGGCGACAAAATAATCAAAGAACTAACAGAAGAAATCACTACAGATGCTGTTGGCCGTGAGGATTTGACTCGATTCAGCGAAAGAAGTTTTGAAGAGCGTCTTCTAATTTACCATGTCGCTACAGAATTATATTATGACCGGAAGGCAAATCATGGAAATGAAATTCAACCCGAAGAAGGAAATCCTTCATCACCAGAACGAGGAAATGTTTCTGTAGAAGACAAGAGGTTTCTAAAAGCATCTAAGATCCTGTCTGATTACATGTTGTACCTGCTTGTGGCGCACCCTTCCCTATTATTGCCGGTGTTGACGCCTGAATTGAGGAGCTACCGAGATACTCGAGTTGCAACAGTGAAGTTTTTCCACCACTGCGGCAAATACTAGGTTTTCTCAAATAGACGACGGAAGAAAATATAAAAATTCGGTGGTACTAGATGGAATAAAGGTGGCAGAATATCTCATATCCAAAAGAAATGATGATACTGGGAGATTCCTGCGTCAACTATGGCTTGAGATGCTGTGTTTTGCTGCCTCTCAATGTAATGGACAAACCCATGCCAAGCAGCCTGGTAAAGGAAGAGAACTTTTCACCATCATTTGGCTCTATTTGATTCATTTAGGCATCAGTTATCAGTACGTCGTGAAAAAAACTGGAAACGTATTTTTGGTCCCCTGTAACCAAACAGCTGTGGCTCCTCAAGAAGGGCAGAACAACAATGAGGATTCGACAGCTGTGACTTCACAAGAAGGCCAGAACAACAATGAGGATTCAACAGGTAAGGGCAGAACAACATTAATGAGGATTCAAATCAAGAGCAGTAGAGGTATACAACCTTAGATACCTTTTGATATGTGCCTTATTTAACCATGTTTACCAGATTAATTATACCTTTTGGAGGCACGGAACTTTCAATCTTGGTGACGTGCCCACACATCCAATTCGTTAGTGGATGTGAGGCTTGAATCCTCAAACTCCACATTCTCCCACACATCCAATTCGTCAGTGGATGTGAGGCCTGAATCCTCAGACTCCTCATCTCCGAGGTCAAACTCTATATTCACCCATCCATCCGATTATTTTATGAATTGCACCAAGGGTTGAAATCAGAGTGGCCAAATGCCAGAGGAATCTGCATATGCCAAAGCAGTTTCTCGAAGTGATTGCGAACTTGGTCAGAGAAATTCTTCAGCATATCTTGGAAAGATGGCCCAGTAAACAGCTCAATAACCCTGCTCATTTGACTCAAGGCAAAGGCCAAAACTTTTCCAGCGCTTGAGTCTTTGTGCGGGAACAGACGCATCTTGGAAGAGATTTCTGACCTTTTTAATAGAAGTAGATTGACCCGAGTCGAAATACAAATCAGCGATGTCTTCTACAACTTGCATCATCACCATTCCGTCTCCAGTAAGTATCGCCGGAGAGAAGTTCGCTTGCCTTTTCAGACTCAAGTGCCAATTCAAATAGATGCTGTGATATTTCCTGCTCGGATACCTCTCTGGCCAACTTCTTCAACTTTTTATGCAGAATATCAACCCGTTCAGCCATAGATCTCTCTGCAAAGAGCTGTGAAACACAGATTAGTGTGGATAGAATGCATGGAAAAATAAAATCTGCTGAAGCTTACTATGTGTTACTGCATTTTTTATTGGTTAAAAAAAAAAAAAAAATTAACCAAGAAATATTTCTTCCCGTAATGAAAGGAAACACCAACCCGAAAACAAAACTCCACAAACATCACAATTTCAACGATTCTCGAACGAAAAGATAAAAATGATGACTGAAGCACAGAAAAACCATGTGCAGTAAGAAAAAGAATATAACCAATAGTATTTAAGCATATACATGATAAGAGAGGTGGTCTCTTTAGGAAGCTGCGTGAACAAAACAACCAAAATCAAAATGACAGCCCATTAAAGTATCTTAAAAACAATCTCAATCTAATAAACACGTGAACCCAAATTAAAAGAAAAAATTGAAAGGCTTACTCCGAAAAACATCAAACTCAGTTTAATCAATCAGTTACTTTAACTCCTACACACACGTTGAAACAGAAGGAAAAGAAACATACACCTGCAGAGCATAAGCACAGGCAGGGGGGGCAATGTTCTCATTATAAACAACCAAATGCGGGATGCATCATCAAGACATATAATCCAATGACCAGATAATGATGAACCGAAAACAAAGAATCAATGAAGCACCAAAAACCAGCACAGATACATGACACAAGCAAACAAAATAATACCCAATCAAACTCGGAAACATTGCCAGCTAACCAGATGAGTCCAACAAAGAATACAGCTAAAATAGACATAATAAATAATAAATTCTTTTTAATAATAACAAATTTTTAAATTCAACAATTCGACTGGGAAAGGCTAGAAATTCAGTTTATTTTTCGCTTTAACGACTCTTTGATGGTAAATATGAAAGACTTTGTAAGTTTAGTTGTTGGATAAAACACAATTCATACCCACATCTCACTTTTAAACTACCTAAGTCCAAAAAAAATTCCCTTTCATTAAAGAATTGCATCATTTGAAAATAAAATAAAATAAAATAAACTACCCATAAAAAATCTATTTCTTTATCACCTTTAAAATATTAATTATCCAGCGCGATCAACGTATGAGCCCAGACCACACGATTTGGGCCAACAATCGGATCAGTCTAAGCTCAATTTATACAAGTTAATTGCACATCCACACTATAATTTTCCTCCTTTTAAAATTAAATTACGATTAAATTATTATTTTTATATCTAATTCAAGATTTAGTGTTGAAAGTTAATCCCACAAATATTTTCAGTAATCAACTTGTCCTTCTATGGCAGAAAAAAAATTGTGCCCAAACATTAATGAAAAAAACAGAGGTTAAAATAATTTTTTGGTTAGTATAGAAAAAAAAAATAGAAAAAAAATTTAATCTAAATAAATTGAGACTTTAGATTTTGGTCTTAGCTTTCAACTTTTTGGTATTTACCACCAAACATGCATAAATCCATCAATACAAAGTTGTTATAACTTAAACTAAACATGTCGTTTCCAAATGCTAAATGTACGCGTGAAATTAACATGTGAACATATCTTTTCATCATCAACAAAGAATGGGTTGCTGAAACTCACAATAAAGCCCATATGTCCTAGTATTTTGTTTCCTCTTCACAAAACTCAAACCTAGATCGATAGAATCAGCAAAATTCATTGATATCTGCCTCGCTTCCTGTGAGACTTGTAACCTCAGAGTCCTCCAATGTCAAACTCTATATTCTCCCATCCATCCAACTCGTCGTTGAACTGAACAATGAAGTTGAAATCGGCAGAATCGCCAATTTCCATACTAATCTGTATTTGCCAAACCAGTTTTTCCAGCAGACTGCAAACTAGTTCACATAAATTCTTCAGCATATCTGGGTAGGAAGACCCTGAAATGGGCTGAATAACACTGCTCATTCGACCCAAGATGTTTCCAGTACCACCATGTTTGTGTAGGAATTGGCGCATCATGTAACAGATTAGCGACTTTCTTTGGGAAAGAGATTGACCCGTGTGGGAATAGGAATCAGTGATATCTTCTACCGCTTGAACCAAATTCAGGATCTGGGAAATTGCTCTGCCCAATGCAACATCATTTTCCCGTCTCAATTCAACATCGGGGATCGACAGAGCTTGCAGTAGCCGTTCAAACTCTGTTCTCATTTTAAGCAGATGCGGGGATATTTCCTCCTCGGATTTCTCTTTAGCAAGTTTCTTCAATTTTTTGCACAGGACATCGACAGGTGCAGCCATAAGATCACTCTGTAAAGAGCTGTGGAACACTGAAACTAGGGTCAAGGACGATGAGAAAAAAAACGTGTGGGTATATCTTGCATAAAATAGAATAAGAAAAAGAATATTGTAACAAATAGTATTGGTTAGTAAGTGATATGGTAATTCCTTAACGGTAAGATCAATGAGCAAAATTCATAAGGCCTAAACAGTAATTACTCTGACTCACCCATGAACTGAACTACACAGTGGAAAGGGATAGGAACAATCACAGAGTGTCCGAATCAGGAATTAATCACAAAACAAGTACTCAATCTACATCCATCCAGTAAGCAGATCAGAAAATTAGGTAGCATCTACACAATTTAGGCAATATCATAAACCCATATATCCGCGGAGACAGAACTAACATAAAAATGCCGGGTGCCCAAGCAGAAGAAATGACCTTAAATCTTTGTGTACTAACCCCAAATTCAATTGTTTGGGATTCGGAAGTGAAGGAAATTATTTTTTCTACAAATGGCGGACAAATTATCACTATTTTAGTAAATAATGCATAAAAGGGTAGTGAAATAGAACATGAAACCACAAGCTCCCAATCAGTGGAAGCAGCCCGAGGAGCGGTGCTCGGACCGCTCGCTTGTTGAAGAATGCGCCAGCAACTCATAGGCAGTGGCTTGGTTAAGGGAACCCACTGGAGCCGCAGTGTAAGCGAGTCTTTGTAGGGCAATTGTCACTGCTTATGGACCCGAACCGAACCTGGGTGATCTCTCCATGATGACCAGGATGAAATCGCACAGCCAAAATATGAAGAACGAAACTCAATTTTCCCCTTTCTAAAAGGAATACAAGCACGGAGAACCAAATTCCAATTTGTTTCCAAGCAGAAGATGCCCAGAGAGAAGCACAAAATAATATTATTTCAAACTCAGAAACTAACAGGTTAGTGAAGGGGAAAACACATAATCCAATCAACACCCAGCATCGACAACAACAATCCGTAACTTCAAAACGAAAAGAGAAAAGAGCAGTACCTGAAACGCTAGCCTCTCTAAATCCCAGTCAAGGAGAAGCAAAACCTTTCTTCTCAGAAGCTACCCAAAATCCCAAGAGGAAGAAAAATCTTAACTGCTTGGAATCTCCCCTGAATCCCCAAATCCAGAAAAACCCTTGCTGCCGAGATCTCAAAATTCCTCTCAAAGAAAATTACTCATTGCCCTTCCATAGATAGAAGGTGGTACAATTTCTACCTCACTTGATCTAATTAAATATTTGTTTCATATAAATGTACTTTATCTATTCGAATAAAGAAGTAAATAAAATAAGACAAAAAACTTATATTAATATATACACATATTAAATTATTAAAAAAATAAAAGTAAACACGTATCACGACAAAAGAATGTAAGCTCGTAAATATTATCAAATTAGACGTCTGTCTTTTAACAGCATAACTCAACAGCTTTCAAAGATGCTACGAGTAAATTTAGGACTTTGGATTGTTTAGTTATTATAATCGTGTAATTAATTATAAATCATTTAATTTATATTAATTGTAACAAATAAAATGATCAACAGTTAATTATAAGATTTTAGTAATATTCTCGTAAATTTATAATCGCAATACGTCATTTTACTTGGACCTTTTGACGCAGCCACTGTGGGACGTTATAGTATGAATTATTTGACTTTAGGAAGAGTTTAGGGTCGCCCATGCTGAAGGTTGGAGGTTGAGGTCGAACTGTAATTTTCTTATGGACCAAGAATTAATAGTTGGGGAATAGATGGGGGGTTATCAATGGAACAAATTTTTTTATCCTATCGCCTTGTTTTTTTACCCAATTCATAAAAAAATTTTAACAAAAAATAAATAAAATAATTAATTTTATAAGTATATTTTATCGTATCGCTTCATTACACAAAATATAATAATAAAATATTTTATTTTATCTCTTTTATCAAAAATACTGTAACAAGTCTTAAAAATCTAAAATTGCTCAAAACTTGCATGTATTATTCATCATTCTTCTTTTATTCGGTTCGATATTCTTCCTTTTCCTTTTATTAAATCTTAACGAAATATATAATTCAATTCTTTTTATTTAATTCCACTCAATTAATGATAGTGAGGCAAGACATCAACATAAAAGGCTAGAAAGCCAAACGCATTGACTGCGAGGGAAAGGAAAAACAACCCAGTTCTCTTACAAGGCGCGTTATCACCATAGGCGGAGTGCTTTCACCTTCCGGTCGGCTTTGTCAATTCCTTGTTTCTGTTATAGAGCTCCAAAGGAAAGAGACCCTTAGGTTAGTCACTAGCACTTGCATCTTAAAAAAGCAATTACTTTTACTTTTATTATTTTTATTTTGAATAAGAAACTAGATTCTATCCTTGTTAAACGTGTGAATCAATTTTAATCGATATAATTTAAGTTTTTAGAATTTTAAAATTTAAGATTTAACTTGTAAAAAATTATAATTTAAAATTTTAAGATTTTAATGTTTTAAAGTTTTAGATTGACAAATTAAATTTTAAAGTTTAAGATTTAACATGCTTAAAATTAATTTTAAAATTTATTGTATACGATTTAAGATTTTAGTTTTTTTTTTTTTTTTTTAATTTTAAATCAAGTCGTAGGCCTTTAAACTCATTTTCACTCCTAATTTTTAGTAACATCGTCACAATAGGTCAGCTTGGTTTTAAGGGGCAAAACTAATGATCGTCTCATTTAAGATCCAATTTTAAACGAACTTAATTTTAAACTTAAGCTTGGCTCGATTTTTTACTACGCGTGCTAGTGGGTGGTCAGCTTTTTCCACAGATATGTTTTCGTTGATCAATTGTCTGTTACTTATTTGTAGGCATGCATTTTCTTCAGTGTACTGCAAGGAAGTGTTGGCTTGTAAAACTCTTTGTTCCTGTCTAATTGTGTGTGGAATTTTGTTAAAATTTTGGAGGATATTTTACTGTCTTCTCAAAGAAAATTCTGCTATTGAATGAGACACAAGAATCTTGAACCATGTAGACGTATACGTACCCACAGTATTAATTTGTTGCATGCAGCTCACGATGTTTCCATAAAGAAAGTAACCCTGTGCTATGAAATTGGAAAATTCTGCCAAAATTTGGTTGCTAATTTTTTTTACTTGACTATTAGGATTTACGATGGAAGTTTTGATCGCTAAATTTAATGATGGTAGAAATGGTCGCAAAATTTTAAAATTATCAATCTCTTATGCTTAAACATGCAACCAATATATCCCTTATAAATTTAGTCACTGAATTGTTTCTTTAGTGACAAAAAATTTCATCACTAATTTTTATCACAAATTTGCCACAAATTTTTCTGTCAAAGAATGCTTGACAAGAATTTTTGTTACAAAAATTTGTTGTAAATAAACCGGTTGCAAAATCCGTCATAAATAAGTAACGACTAAAGTTTTTGCAACAAAAAAATCTGTTACAAATTTCCTCACAAATGATTAGCGTGTCCAATTTTCATGACAAATTCGTTCCTAAATCTGTAATAAAACTTGAATTTCTAGTAGAGAATTTAATTTCTTCTCATCTTCCTCATGCGAAGGATTGTTAAGTGGTGGCTCTCCCTTTTTGTCACATGGTGTTTATTTTTCTTCAAGTCCTTTAGAAAAACTACTTCTACTTGCTGCGAAGGAGTTGCTTTGAAATTTGATCAATTTTGGCTTCAAGGTTTCTGATTCTTGAATCTTGATTAACAAAATTAGCCCTTTTTTCATTCATGGAATTTGTAGTTATCTAAACAAAAGTTGAGACTTGTTGAGTCAACTTCTCCAAAGGAACCTGTTGAAGTTGAGACGGTTGAACATGTGATGGTTGAATTGGATTGAAGGAAAAAACATTTTGTGGTCCTTCATTTCCCCATGATAGATTTGGGTGATATCTCCATCTTGAATTAAATGTGTTTGAATAAGGACTTTTGGGTCTTAGAGGATTCCCCATATAAAAAGTATATCCTTGCAATCCTTGACTAAACGATGAGGCGTCACATTCTCCATTAAGATGCTTCCCACCAAAAGAATCATACATTAGCTGCTGAGTACACATGGCTGCCCTCATTTGAATATTTCTCATTTTTCTTGTCAAATTAGCTCATTATTGAGATAATATCTTGTTATGGGCGAACAAAACTTACACAGTATCTAGCTCTAGAACCCTTTCTTGGCCATAAACCTCTCATTTTAAGTTTGATAATTGTTTGAAGCCATTATCTCAATGAGTCATGTAGCTTCTTCAGCATTTTTGGTATTCAAAAAACCCTTTGCTGCAGCATCAACTGATGTCTTGGTAGAAAGATTCAAACCAGAGTAGAATGTATGAATTTGCAGCCAATTTAGGATTGCATGGTATGGACAGTATCTAAGAAAACCTTTGTATCTTTCCCAAGCTTTATAAGGTGATTCCATGTCTTGTTGGGCAAATGAGGTAATCTCACTCCTCAACTTAGCCAACTTCTGAGGTGGAAAGAACTTTTCAAAAAGATTAATAACCAAATCTAACCATATAGTGATACTCTCTTGTGGTTGAGATTGAAGCCACGAACAAACTTTGTCTCCCAAAGAAAACGGAAACAACCTCAGCCTTATTGCATACTCACTTGCGCCTTGCATCTTGATGGTATCAAAGAGTTGTAAGAAATTTGCAATGTGTAAATTTAGATTTTCAAAAGGATTTCCCCCATATTGAATCTATCGCACTAGGTAGAAGTGCCGATTGGATCTGAAAGTTATAAGCTTGAATACGCGGCCTTACAACGCTAGAAGTGCAATTTTCAGCAGTTGGAGTGGCATAATGTCCCAAAGTTTTCCTATTTGGATTGCTTTGGTCATTGTTCTGTTCAACCAGGATATTGGATGTTTATGCTTCTCTTTCTGCTCTCTTCTTTACCTTGGCTTTTCTTCTATTTCTTCTTGCACTTTCCTCAATTTCTAGTTCTAAGAGAAGTTCACATGCATCAACATACCTCATACACCAAAACAAAACTTCAAGAAAGATTAAAACAAACTAAAATAAAGCAAAAAGAAGATAAACAAGAGATAAGAAAAGAAAAAAAATATGAATCCTCACTAGTTTTTCTTAGTTACTACCAATAGTATTAAACTTTCAATCCATGATAATGGCACTAAAAAATTTATACAACTCGACAAGTATATTAGGTCATATCGTAATTTTGTCATCCACCATAGTGTATATTAATGATGTTAAAAAAATTCAAGAAAACGTGAATTTTGAATATCTTAATTGCAAAAGGTTTTATTGCATGCTCATGTTTACCATAAGTAATTAATTAAAATGCTTTAATTTGTTAATTATAATCTTATTTGAATTTGCATACACAAGTGATCTTTAATAAACAATTAGTTATGTTTATGATTCCCAAAATACCATTTGGTTGCTTTCAAATAGAGTTATAATCACCATAAAGATAGTTTTTAATTAGTTACTCAAATGAGTCACCCACCACGTCACATGGTCACTTGTTTGCTGATTGATGTCACCACCTATAAATTCATTTGATTTTAGCAATAAATTCTTATCATGTAATAAATATTTCTCATCAACAAAGAGATTTTGATTTTGAATGCTGTACTCTTGATTTATATAGCAGTGCTTGAGAGAGTCCTAAAGAATTGATTCAATAGAACCCACAACTCTATATTGCTTCTACATTTAAGTTCCATCAATGTATGATAAAATATTTCCGTATAAAATTGTATGAGATAGCATCAGAAATACATGCTCCATACAAAGGTACTCCCCTTCCAATGTCAGTCTAGAAGTGTAAACAAATGTTAGAATCTTCTCTGAAGAGTCCATAAATCTGTTGCAAAAAAGCCAATCTCTCTTGCTTTTCAAGAAGGAACCATAGCCTCTTTCATGGCCTTCCCAATTGCTAAACAATTTTTAGGGATATATGTAATGATCCATTGGGGAGGGTTCTCCAAGTCCCACATTAAGCGTTGATGCGCTCGATGGGGGCCCCTCCTTCTACAAGCTAGCTTTTAGGGGTGAGTTTTACCTAAATGTTTATAACAGTGGTATCAGAGCCTAGCTCTAGGCCCGTCGCCGGTGTCTAGAAGGAAAAGGGCTACCCAACAAGGAGAGTCCAATGTGGAACTGTCCATGGGCGTCCAGTTGTCAATGGAGAAGTATTGTAATGATCCATTGGGGAGGGTTCTCCGAGTCCCACATTAAGCGTGGATGTGCTCGATGGGGGGCTTATAAACCAATAGGTACCCTCCCTGTAAAAGCTAGCTTTTAAAAGTAAGTTTTACCTAAAGGTTTATAACAATATAGCTAGAAATAATTAAATACCGTTATTGCCAAGATCGGTAGTAAAGTCAAAAAATCGGAACAATTGCAGAAGAATTGAAGATTGTTTCACTAGATGAATAGAAGATTTAGTACTTGCGACACAGATGAAGAAGAAAGCGTCGTTCATATGATGCGGGTCATCGGGTCGGACTGGATCCTATGAGTGTGGCTCTAAATGGCCCAACTAATACAGGCCCAAAAGATCTTTTCAATTCCTTCAACGTGATCCAGTCTTTAGCTTCTCAAACTTCATTGGTTTTATTTCATCGCAATTTGATCCTGGTGGTAATTATAAATCTAAAAGAAGAGCTTTTAATACTGGGAAACCGAAACCTCTAAAAGCAGTGAGTGATTTGAAGCACAGAGTACTAAACTTGGGGACAAGGAAAGTTTGAGTATTGAGGGATATTGTAGTGTTTTTCAACGTGAAAGACTAAGTGAGGAATTTACTCCTAACCTAAACATCACTAATTTAGATTATCCTAGTAATAATTTCCACACAGCCAGATGCATCTCCTACTTGTCTTGCTTCTTGATGGATTGACTGGCACACAAAGATGTCTTTAACACAACTCAATTCACTAGGCAATCTGTTTACTATTGAGTATAATTAGAAAATTGGAAAGACATTTTTCTTCTTGGTGAAGAAGAAATTGTTCAATTTTACATGTTATAAATACCAAATGAATAAACATTTTACATGTCATAAATAATTTCCTTTTTCAAAATTCTCATTCCTGGAATCATCAAAACAGAGGAATAATATATCAGATTGTAGCTTGACACCAACAACTTCAATGATCTCTCCCTTACATCCTAGGAGGCTTGTAAGCTCAGACTCCACACAGCTAACTTCAACTATCTTCACCCATCCATCCAATTCGTCCCTGAACTGCACCACAAGATTGAAATCAGAATGGCCATCTTCCAGAGCAATCTGCCAAAGAAGTCTCTTCAAGTGACTGCAAACTTGGTCAGAAAAATTCTTCAGCATATCTAGGAAAGACGGCCCTGTAAACTGCCCAATAAAACCGCTTATTCGATCCAAGGCAAACGGCAAAACCTTTCCACTACGAGCATCTTTCTGCAGGAATTGACGCATCTCGGAATAGATATCCGACTTTCTTGTGAAAATAGCTTGACCCTGTAAGTAATACGAATCAATGATATCTTATACCGCCTGCACCAAATCTATGATTTGGGAAATCGGTTTTTCCAATGCATCATTACTCTCCCGTCTCCATTCAATATCGCCTGACAGATGCTGCAGTGCCTGTTCAAACACTTCCCATTTTAAGAAGATGCAGTGATATTTCCTCGGGTACGACTTCAGCACATTCATTCAATTTCAGCTGTTAGCAACCGTTCAGCCATAGATCTCTCTGTAAAGAGCTGTGGAACACTTTTAGTGTTGGATAGAATACATGGAAAGATAAAATCTGCTAACTGACTATGTGTCACTGCATTCTTTATTGGTCAAAAAAGATTAACCAAGGAATATAACCAAAAACAAAATTCCACAAGCATCACAGCTTCGACGAGTCTTGAATGAAAAGATAAAATATGATGATTTAAGCGCAGAAAAACTGTGTGCGTGTTATATAGGCAGAGGAATACAGGATGAGTAAAAGAATTTAAGAAATAGTATTTAGTGTATATGATAAGAGGAGCGATAACTACAGGAAGCTGTGTGAACAAAACACCCAAAAATCGAAATCACAACCCATTAAAGTATCTTAAAAACAACAATCTGATAAAACAAGGTACCCCAAATTAAATAAAACCTAATTCAAAGGGTTATATCCAATACCCAATACCAATAAATTGGACCCCCCAAAAATATCAAAACTCAGTTTCATCAATCAAGTTAACTTAATACCAACACACGCACTAAAATGCAAGGAAAAGAACCTTACACCTACAGAGCATAAGCAGACAGGGTAGGCAATGTTTTCATTATCACAACCATACGTCCATCATCAAGACACATATGATGACGAACCGAGAATAATAATAATAATAATCAATGGAACACCAGAAACCAACATAGATACAGGATCCAAACAAACAAGATAATACCCAATCAAACTCAGAAACATTACCGGCTAACCAGATGAGTCCAACAAAGGATATAACCAAAATAAAATCCCCAAATCCAGCAGCTAACAGGATCACATCAAATAATTTCATGTAGAACCAGTAAACAAACTACACCAATCCAAGTGATATGGTAATTCCTTAACGGTAAGATCAATGAGTAAAATTCATCAGACCTAAACAGTAATTACTCTGATTCGCCCATGAACTGAACTATACAGTGGAAAGGGAAAGGAACAATCACAATCACGGAGTCTCTGAATCAGGAATTAATCACAAAGCAAGTATTCAATCTACATCCATCCAGTAAGCAGATCAGAAAATTAGGTAGCCACCCACACAGTTTAGGCAATATCAGAAACCATTTCTCCGCAGAGACAGAACTAGAATAAAAATGCCTGGGCACCGTAAACTCCCAATCAGTGGGAGGAGCCCGCGGAGCGGTTCTCTGACCTCGTGAATGTTGAAGAATGAGCCAGCGACTCAAAGGCAGTGGCCTAGTTAAGGGAACCCACTGGAGCCGTAGCGTATCTTTGTAGGGCAATTGTCACTGCTTATGGACCCGAAGATGAAATCGCACAGCCAAAATATCAAGAACGAAACTCAATTTTCCCCTTTCTAAAAGGAGAACAAGCACAGAGAATCAAATTCCAATTTGTTTCCAAGCAGAAGATGCCCAGAGAGAAGCATAAAATCATATTATTTCAAACTCAGAAACTAACGGGTTAATGAAGGGGAAAACTCATAATCCAATCAAAACCCAGCATCAACAACAATCATCCGTAACTTCAAAACGAAAAGAGAAAAGAGCAGTACCTGAAACGCTAGCCTCTCTAAATCCCAGCCAAGAAGAAGCAAAACGTTTCTTCTCGGAAACCCTCGCTGCCGATATCTCAAAATTCCTCTCTCAAACAAAATTACTCTTCAAAAAGACTGAGATATCCAGTGTAAACCCAACCAGGTAAAGAAAGGGGGCAATGACACTGGAATGCGTACAAACTTTGCCTTAATTCGTTTCGTTCTACTCAGACGTCTTTCAAATAAATAACGTAACGTCATTTTCTTGGACCTTTTGACCTGGCAAGATAGCGATTTGACAGTTACAGGACGTCGGGAAGTTATTTCATTATTTCACTTTACGAAGAGTTTAGGTTGGTTACGTGGAGATTGGTGATTGAGTTGGCAAAGAATCTTAACTTTCTGGAATCTCTCGTGAATTCATCCATGCTCCCGAAATCTCAAACTTTCTCTGTCAACCGAAATTAACCGTCGTAGCCTAAAAACTAAATAAGGCACACCAAAATTTTGAAGATGGGTGCAGTTCATTTATAACACAACTTGCTTATGAAATTCGGCCTCTTGACTGTACGCACCGTAGCACATCAGGTTGTAACCCCAAACTAATGAGCTATACCACTTTGCCTCGTCCCAATCAGCTCCGTGTGAAAAGCTAATCCCACAAATATTTTCAGTAATCTTGTCCTTCTATTGGGGGGGGGGGGGGGGGGAGGAGAAGTTTGTTGCCCAAACGTTAATGAAAAAAACAGAGGCTAAAATAATTTTTTTGGGTAATATGGAGAAAATAGAAGCCTCTCCAAGATTGGAGATAAAACAATTAGGAAGATATCAAAATTTATATTTTTATCCTTAAGAAACGTTTAAAATAAATTTTGTGTAAGTAAATTTGGACTTTAAATTGTAATCTTAAGCGTGAATGCTTTCAACTTTTGGTGTTTACCATCAAATATGCATAGATTCATTGATATAAAATTGATTTAACTTAAACAAAAGTTTAAGTGTATTTTAAGTGTTAAGAATGTGTGATTTTGCTTAAGTTAAATTTCAATTAGTCAATAATAGATTCTTAGTGTAACCTAAAGTTAAATTGCTATTTTTTAAAAAAAAAAAAGGCAAAATTGTTAAAAATTTTATATTTCACAAGTTTCTTCTATCTCCATTTTTTCCCCTCTCCTTTCCAAACGATAAGGGAAAGAAAATTCATTTAAGACATCATCTAGCAGTTAATATGCAATCATGAACCTCCTTCCCCTTCATCTAATCGAAGCTTTCCTCACCTCTCCTGATGTGGACCTTCCCTAAGGGCCACCAGGCCCTGCTTATGGGCCTGGCGCGGGACCCAGCCCCATAATCCACACTAGTATAAAGCCTCTCCAGAAACTCTAAAAAAGACAAACTTACCCATCCGCGCCGCACATAACAGTAGCTCAAGCTCATATCTCCCTAGACTCATAACTTCGCCACCCAACGAGACCTTAAGATCTTACGCATCCTTACTAACCTTCGATAATACCCACAACATTGGTGCGGTGAGCGTGGAATCCACCTTCAAGTTTTTTGGTCGGACACGTTCAAAATACATGGACCCCACTACCCCACAAAAAGATACCCCCGGCACCGCCCCGGACCCAGTAGGCGCACCCCAATTGCTAGAAGGCACCGAGTAGTGGGACCCAAACCAATCCATTCTCGCAACTTTGCTAGAACATTTACAGGATATGAAAAGGGAGATGCGTGAATTAAAAGAACAAAGGCAGGAAGACATGAGGGAAATACAAAAGTTACGAAGTAAAGACGACACTCATGTCCCGACTACAGTAGAGGGTACAACACAATCTACAGGTCAATATTCCCTGCAAGTTGATCCAGAGGTAATTTCTACTGAGGTTGTAACTCTGACTAGTTCCCGAGCACCTCCTCCGCAGACGACAGGTAGGCAACCTAAACATATTTTTGTCGAGCAGATCATGGCTTATCCATTACCGAGTCACTTTAAACAGCCTGTTCTAGATTTATATGACGGATCAACAGATCCGGTTGAACATATATGTAGTTTTGAGAATGTAATGTTGATTTCTAGAGTGGAAGATGAGATAAAATGCAGGACATTTCCAACTTCACTAAGGAAAACAGCGCTACAGTGGTTCAACAACTTACCCCCGAGGTCTATAGTTGGGTTTAACCAGTTGGCAGATCAGTTTGTGGCACGCTTCTCCATGAGTATTCCTCTGCAGAAGACTTCGATTGTGTTGGCGACCTTGCGCCAAGCGGAGGAAGAATCCTTGAGGTCATATATCTAGCGGTTCACAGCGTTATCTTTACAGATTAGAGATTTGAAGGATGAAGTGGCGGTACACACCCTTATGGTGGGGCTTAGAACTGGACGGTTCAGGGAAAATATTACTTTGAATCCTCCAGGTTCTCTGCAAGAACTGTTGCAGAGAGCGGGGAAGTACATCAATTTAGAAGAAGTGGAGAGAGCGGCTCCAAAGGAAGGCAAGCTGCGCGAGGGTGGAAGAGATAGGGAAATCCGACCTCGGCCGTTCCCTAAGTTCACGCCCCTAAACCAAAATAGGGTGCGTGTGTTGCACGAGATATGTCAAACGGGGTTGGTTCAACTCCCTCCACCGATGAAGCCTCGATCAGGTGTAAACCCCAGGTTATACTGTGAATATCACCAAGGGAACGGGCATGACACAGAAGAGTGTATGGCATTAAAAGAACTTATCGAAGGTCTCCTTAGGAAGGGGCACTTGAAGCAATTCAGACTACAGCAACAACAGAGGTTTGGAGGGCCGTCGGGAGAACACCGACCTAAGAATAGCAACTACCAACCCAAGGAGTTCGTGCAGAATAGGATACGGGATAGGTCGGAAGAGAGACGACAAGACCAACAATCAAAACAGGGAAGAGAGGTTCCCCATCGGGTGATAAATACTATTTTTGGATGGTTTGCCTCGGGAGGGGCAATGGTAGGAGAGCAGAAGAAGCACTATAGGGAAGGTAAGAAGCATTATCATCAGGTGAATGAGGTGGGTTGTAATCAGAGGATAAGGGGTGAAAAGCCAGATCCCCCGATCACTTTTACCGATGAAGATTATGCAGACATTCAGCGAGATCATGATGACCAGTGGTGATAGAAGTTATGATTGCGAATTATCTGGTCAAGAAGATTTTGGTTGATCAGGGGAGTTCGGCGGACATTCTATTTTTAAGAACTTTTCAGCAGATGGCAATTGATAGGAAAGAGCTAGAGCCATACAGGGGGACTTTGATAGGTTTCTCTGGGGAAGAAACCCGAGTGGAAGGGGCGATCAAGCTATTGGCAACATTCGGTGACGCCCCAGACCAAGTCACTAAAACTATCGAATTCTTGGTAGTGGACTGTTCTTCGCCATACAATGTGATCTTGGGAAGACCTGCGCTTAACCAACTAAGGGCAGTAGTTTCCACCCATCATCTGGTAGTCAAATACCCGACCTTGCAAGAAGGTGTGGGTGTTATAAAGGGGAATCAATTGGTGGCAAGGGAATTATACTAGAAGGGATTGATGATCACGGCGGTCAAGGACCAGCAAGAGACGACGTGGGACCGGAGGCGAGAACCTTACCTATTAGGGAGGTTGATGCTCGAGTAGACTTCACGCAGGAAAGGCTGGCACCGTCAGGAGAATTCAAGGAGATCCAGTTAGGGGAATAGGGACGGACTGTCCTGATCTCGACACATTTGAGTGCGGAGCAACAAAAGGAACTCGAACTTCTTCTGAGGGAAAATGCCGCAGCCTTCGCCTGGACTACTGCCGACATGCCAGGTATCCACCCTTCTATTATAACTCATAAACTTTGCATTAAACCTGGGACCAAACCTATAGCTCAAAAGAAAAGGTTATTTAGTTTCGAAAGGCAAGCGGCCATAAGGGAGGAAGTGCAAAAGTTGTTGAATGTGGGGTTTATCCGTGAGGTCGAATATTCTTCTTGGATATCCAACGTAGTCATGGTAAAGAAATCAAACGGAAGGTGGAGGATGTGTACGGACTTCACTGACTTGAATAAGACATGCCCTAAGGACCCTTACCCCTTGCCTAATATAGACCAACTAGTAGATGAGGCTGCCGGACATCTTCTATTGAGTTTTATGGACACCTATTCTTGTTACAACCAAATAAGAATGGATCCTGTGGATGAGGATAAAACCACCTTTGTTACCGAGGAAGGATGTTATTGCTATAAAGTAATGCTATTTGGATTAAAGAATGTTGGGGCGACTTATCAGCGTCTAATGAATAAGATGTTTAAAGGACAAATAGGTAGGAACTTGGCGGTATACGTGGATGATATACTGACAAAGTCCATGAGTTTTACCCAGCATTTAGAAGACTTGAGACAAACTTTTACCACGTTGAGAGAGTTTGGGATGAAGATTAACCCCGAGAAATATACTTTTGGGGCCTCGGCCGGCAAATTCTTGGGTTTTATGATAACTCAAAGGGGAATAGAAGCTAACCCGGAAAAATGCCAAGCCATATGTGAGATGAATTCACCGAGAAGCGTTGAGGAAGTAAGGAGGTTGACCAGAAGAATCACAGCTTTGACACGGTTTGTAGCTAAAGCGGTACAGCGATCGCTCCCTTTCTTCTCAGTAGTAAGAAATGCGAAGAATTTCCAATGGACGCCAGAATGTCAGAGGGCTTTTGAGGAATTAAAACAATATTTGGCGACACCGCCCATTCTCGCTACTCCCCGCCCCGGGGATACACTATACATTTATTTAGTAGCCTGCGACCAGGTCATCAGCTCCGCGCTAGTTAAAGAACAAAACGGCACCCAAATGCCCGTATACTTTACTAGTAAGGCCCTGAGCGGCCCTGAACTCAAATATCAACATATTGAAAAATTGGCCTATTCTCTGGTCCACTCAGGCCGGCGGCTTCGACCGTATTTTCAGGGGCACCAGGTTGTAGTTCGAACAAACTAACCTCTTAAACAGATATTGCAAAAACTAGACTTATCCGGTAGAATGTTGGCATTGTCGATAGAATTGTCAGAGCATGGAATCTCCTTCGAGCAGAGGAAACCAATAAAGACACAGGCATTGGCAGATTTTGTAGCCTAATTGACTCCGGGTTATGATGAGCAACATAATGATGAGAGAGGAGTATGGGCGCTATATGTTGACGGCTCAACTAATTGTAAAGGTTCGGGGGCGGGCATCATCATAGAAGGGCCGGAAGGTATTACAATAGAATGTGCACTCAAGTTCGGATTTCCAACCTCCAACAACCAAGCAGAATATGAAGCTATCGTAGTTGGCCTACGGTTAGTCAAGGAAATGGGTGCCGTAAAAGTTAAGGTCCGTTTAGACTCACAATTGGTGACAAGTCAAATCGAAGGACAATATCAGGCAAGGAAGGATTGTATGCAGAAATACTTGGGATCGGTAAAGGCAGTAATAGGAGAATTTCAGCTAGTGGAAGTAGAGCATATACCGAGAGAGCAGAATGCAAGAGCCGATCTACTTTCAAAGCTCGCCAGTCCAGGCCAACACAGGGAAATAGAACCCTCATTCAAGAAATGCTGACAAAATCAAGCATAGAAAAAAAACAAGTAGCAATGGTCGCAGTGGATCAAGTCGAGGAGGACTGGAGAGATCCAATCCGGAGATACTTCCACAATAGGGACCTTTCTCCCGATCAAATAGAAGCTAAGAAGATAGTTTGGATATCCACTTTCTACTGTATATACGGAACATAATTATTCAAGAGGGACATTTCTCAACCGTTGCTCAAGTACATTGGTCCCGACCAGGCACAATACGTGTTGTGAGAGCTACACGAGGGAATATGCGGCCACCATGTAGGAGCCCGAAGCTTAGTATCTAAGGCTATGAGATCGGGGTACTTCTGGCCAACCATGAAAGCAGATGCTAACAGAATGGTCAAATCCTGTCCCAAGTGTCAGAAATTTGCTACAAATATACTAACCCCGGCAACAAAATTATATAGCATAATCGAACCTTGGCCATTTTCAAAATGGGGTATAGATATTTTGGGATCCTTCCCACCAGCGATGGGGCAGAGGCGTTTCATAGTAGTGGCGGTCGATTATTTCTCTAAATGGGTATAAGCCTAGGCATTGGCCACCATTACAGCAAATCATATAAAAAAATTCGTCGCTAGTCATATTTTATGCAGGTCGGACGACACAAGTCGACCCGCTCACCAATCAATAAACATTATTTTAGCCCATCAATTAAATTATAGACGAGTAATCAATCTCATTTCTCATGCAGGTTCGGCATCCCCCACACACTAGTCGCTGACAACGATCGGCAATTCACCGACCGACATTTTGGTGAATTTTGTACGAACTTGGGAATTCGATTGACTTTTGCATTAGTAGAACACCCCCAGGTGAACGGGCAAGTGGAAGCAATAAACAAGACTATTTTGCAAGACTTAAAGAAAAGGCTGGCAGAAAAGAAAGGGCGATGGGTGGAGGAGTTACCCTGGGTCTTATGGTCGTATAGGACCACCGTTCACAGGGCGATCGGACATACACCATTCAACTTAACGTATGGAGCAGAGGCTATGCTGCCGGTAGAAGTTGGAGAACCAACCATTCGAAGAACAGTTCACAACGACGCAAACTCCATAATGACAGAAAACCTAGACTTGCTAGAAGAAACAAGAATGGCAGCGTATAATAGAATGGTCAAAGCAAAAAGAATGCTCGCACGAGAATACAATAAAGGCATACGACCCAGGGAATTCGCCCAAAATGATCTCGTACTACGATTTGTGTCCCAGGCTAGAAAAAATCCCGTCGAGGGAAAGTTGGCCCAAACATGGGAAGGCCCATACGTAGTAACACAGGTGTTGGGCAAAGGAACTTATCGGCTGGCTACAATCGAAGGTTGCGAGGTACCAAACACTTGGCATGTAACTAGATTAAAGAAATATTATCCTGAGCTATAAAGGCCCGAATGACAGTGCGAAGATGTAATTATCCTATTTTGATACAGTCGGAATTCCTAAGTTATTCCCAAGTTAATAACCATTATTACTTGATTATTTAAGACGTGTGTTTATAAGTAAGCAAGAATAAGGTTACAGCTATGGGCGGTCAAAACAAAACCGAATATACCACAAACATTCATCGGGAACAAAGAATCAAATATATCTCTAGAAACAATGTTACAACGGTTATATGTACACAAAAAAAAAAGAGAACAAAGAGGCTAAGCGCCCCCTCCTTCATCGCCCGATCCAATCTCCAAATCCGACGCTTCTATAAAAAGGTCCGGTTCATATTCATCCTCTAGATCGGTAATCGCTCTATCCCAGACCACCTTCAGATAACTTATCATTGACTTAAGAGCTTCAAGCAAAGGTGCCTCGGGATGTAAGGAAACTTGATGAAGGCAGTTTTCGAAGCCATCCTTGCTGGCGTTCAGGAGGGTATGAGCCAATTTACCCCCAGCACGGTCCAAAACTCGAGCTCGGGAAGCCATCGCTCGGTTCCTTTCCTCTTTGTATCGCCGGATGAGAGAGGTATGCTGACGGATAGAAGCCTCCAGTTCTGCGACTTTTGCATCGGATGCTGCTTTATTACTAGCAAGGCGCTCCTCCAGGAATTTTATCTTGTTCGACTTCTCTGCTAAGGAGCCCTTGCAAGCATTAACCTCTTATTGCAGCTTTCCGACATCTGCCATGCCAATTACAGTTTCTCATCCGACGACCGGGCCACGTCCTTTAGTCGAGTTAGCTCCTCGTAGGCGGAAGCAAGTTCGCCCTCGGCGGCTGCTGCAATTCCTCTCATGGTCTCTAACTCCGCCTCTAGAGTAGAGATCTTCTTCTCGGAAGCCCTCGCCTTTTCCTCTGCCGCCTCTTTCTGAGCGCATAGTTCGTCGGCGTTTGTGCTTGCTCGCAGGTCAGATTTCAAGTGGTCGTGAACTATTTGGATGATCCCTACATTTCGGGTCATCAACCTTGTTTGTTCCTTGACCAGGCGAATCTAGTCGCCGTAGCTACGACCCACTTGACCGAGCATGTCTGTCGAACCCACGTGCTCGAACTATGCTAGGAGGGCGGCTGGGTTAAGGTGCCCATTTAACCGATTCTACATAAAGAAGCAGGGAAAGTTAAAAAAAAAATAAAATAAAATTCTTGGAAGATAGTCCTACCTGGCCATGAGAGGTAGAATCCCCTGGCAGTAATGGCCGTTCCACATCACCAGATGACGTGATGGGATGGCTTATTTCGCCCCCCTCGGCACCAGTAGGGGGCACCATAGTCTTAGGAGTGTTATCCGCCCCGATGACATCCCTTGTGATTGGCGCGACGGGGGCAGAGGTCGGGGGTTGAGGTCCTACCCAATCGAGTACACGTTAAATAATATGCATACATATGTCAGGTTACCCCACATCTATAGGAATAGTATAAGTTCCAAGTAAAAAAATCGATCCCCATACCGACCTTCACTAATCCCAAAACCTAGCAGACAAGGAGACACGCCGAAATTAGCGGCCGAACCTAAGTCATCATATATCGAATCCCTAAGACTATTTAGGGATTCTTTGGTTAAACACTAACTCGTCGTGGTAATTTCCTGGGTCACCCACTAAGCCTCTCGCAGATCATAATCAAAAGGGGCACCCTCTAACCTAAGGTCGTCGACCTCAAGTATTTCAGGGTCGTAGGTCACTTCTACGACGTCAATCTCCCGCGCCGTGCGAGGAATCGCGACGGTCACTTAGGTAGAGTCACCACCGAAAATGGCCTCACCCATCGAAGCTACAGCACCTACCGAGCCTGGTTCACTAATCGAAGCCATTCTATAACCCAAAAACAACCCTGAAAGCTAATAAGGTAGAGAAAATAGGCAAACCTGAGGAGGAACGGCGGTAAGAGAAGCCCTACGGTGAGTAGAAGGACGGAGAAAGGAGCAATGGCCGAAAACGCAGACGCTCGAGGACTAGCAGAAATGAACAGTAGAGAGCAAAGCAGTGGCCCGCGCGGGGACCACTTATATAGACTGAGAAAAAAAGACAATCGCGTAACTAGTCGGTTAGAGAAAGGCTAACGGGATAATTACAAAGACGCTTCGAGATATGATATATGTGTCGATAACGACAAAACAATAATGCCTAATAAATGAGAAAGGAGATGGGCAATAAATGCGGGAAGACGTAAAGGCAACATGGGGTAATGATATCAGGGGAAAGGTACGATAGGACAGGTACAAAGTCTGCACAACCCCCTTCGACATAATCCCCTCGAGACGCACAACACGCAATAGGTGTGACGATTGAATAGCTGCCTACCCTAAGGTAATATGACATGAACAGTTTCCTGCGTAAACACAGCTGGGTTCTACTCCCGTGATATCGGTCGAGCACGAATTGAAGACTCCTGCCGTGGGCCATCGTAGGCCGGAACATCCGGCCTACTTGTCTCGGTCGGCATAAAAAAAAAAACTTCGCCCAATCTAAAGGTCCAAGTCGGTAAAATAAAAAATAATAATAAATAAAAAAATAATAAAACAACAGTAATACCGAACGTGTATACGACATAGCTCGGCCGTTCGCCCTGCCAAATCGCCGACCTAGGGGGCAAATGATGTGGACCTTCCCTAAGGGCCACCGAGCCCTGCTTATGGGCCTGGCGCGGGACCCAGCCCCATAATTCACACTAGTATAAAGCCTCTCCAGAAACCCTAAAAAAGACAGACTTACCCATCCGTGCCGCACATAACAGTAGCTCAAGTTCATATCTCCCTAGACTCATAACTTCGCCACCCAACGAGACCTTAAGATCTTACGCATCCTTACTAACCTTCGATAATACCCACAACATCTCCCAAGATCCCAAGATGAGAAACACCAACCCACCTAGAATGCAGCCATTACCATCATATCATTGTCCAATTTAGAGCAAGGAACTATAGATGGTAGTGCTTTACATATCATACAAGAAACAACTATGAACTACGTATATTCTTTCTTCTTTTCCTTTTTCCTTTTGCCTATCTTGCTATCCATGTGCACAAAAGAAACCCAGCCAAAAAGCTAAACCTCACAAACCAACTCGTAACTTAATATAACATGAAAGACTGAAAACAAATAGATAAATTGTGCAGTGGAGTTGGCTATCTGAAGGGTTCAATTGGAGAAAATTCTTCAAGAATAGCAGCTGCCTCAAAGCATTCAGCAGCTTCCCATGTCGATGTTCCTGCATCAGCTTTGTAAAGCAGCCCAAGATTGTACCAGGCAGAAGGGTTTGTTCTATCTAGTCTTAGTGCATCAGTAAGAAGGCTTCTTGCAATGGATCATGATTGACCACCAAGCTGCATGAGAATGCAGGCTGTGGATATCAAACTCGCCACGTGGTTCGGATCGATATCTATTGCTTTCCTAAATGATTTCAGAGCTTCTTGGTGAAGGCCTCTAGCTTCATGGAGTAAACCTGCAAGAACACATCCAAAATTGTGAACTTTTCTGACATGGATATAAGAAAACATTTAGTGTTTTACGTGAGATGATAATTACTCTCAGCCTTAAACTTTGATGAAATTAAGATTAAGATTCTTTCTTTTGATTGGGACAATGAAGAACCTGTTGAGTAACTTGATTTGTTATTTGATAAAATGAAAGAAAGCACTATGCTTGTTGCAGCTAATGCTATGAAATGTAGTAAAACATGCAAACATTCAAATTACCAAAGCATAGTCAAATGTCCAAGAAATAAGATTAGTTCATATCCTAAGATAAACTACCAGAAGGCTATGCTAACAATGACATAGAACCTTGCAGAATAAAAACTGATAATAGATATGTTCAGGAGAAAGAAACTTTTGAAGGCGGTGGTTGAATTAGCAAATATTCCTGTGGAATGAAATCTAGAAGCAGAACAAGGATGGATAGCCTGGGATTTTGAAAGACAAACTTCAGCATCTTGCCATTGCGATAAAGTAGTGTATATGTTGGCTAAATCATGCCATATTTCCATTTCCAAACTTCGATCGCGGTTTCCCTTACACTGCAAAAGAGAATTAAGGAATTTAATGTATTCTATGTACCCTCTATTAACACCAACCATCATTCCTTTTGAATTGTCACTTGGCAAATTCATGAATATACCATTTAATCAGAAGGGTACAAAGAAAGACTTGAAAGAATCTCAATGAAGCATACCTTGAGATACTTATTTGTGCTGCCTGAGCTTTTAGCCTGGACCTGAAGAACAGCAAGAAGAAGAGTACATGTCTTCACAGCACTCTTTAAATGGCCCTGAGCAATCCTCAGTTTAGCTTTTATTCGCAGTAATTCTCATTGATCCCATTTCCCACACTGATCCAGAGCAGCATCAATGACAATCTCAGCTTCAACGAACTGTTTCTGAGCTGATAATATCCGCGCCAGAAGTATATATCCTCTAATACTAGACCCAGCTTCAAGTTCAACCAGTTGCTTTGCATGATAAAGGGCAGCATTCAACTTCCTTTGCTCAGCAAATTCTAGACAAAAGATGCAAGACTATGTATGGATCTCTTTCCCTCGCCGTTCTCTCAGCTTCAAGACGATTTTTATATTTTTAATTTTATTCATTATCAATCATTAAAACTTCTCCACAACCTTCAACTGATTCATTTCGACTTTTTTCCTGATCCATTATTATTACTATTATTAGACAACAGCCAGCATTCAGCACACCACCCGCTTTCATGTCACAGCCTTTCGTACTTGCAGCAGCACTTTCTTTTGCTATATACGAATTCTTTTTATGATTCTTGTTATGATATAAAGAAACTTGCTAACAAAGGTGGTGGGAATTCTTTCAATATATAATGCAATTATAGTATATGATGTATAATCAATATATTTCGTTTGAATTCTTTCTTATGTTGATTAACTGATGTAATTACAGTATTTATATTAGCCGGAATTGGCGCCATGCCCGTCCCTGCTACCCACCATGAAAACACTTTGAAGTTTCAAGCTTGTTGACTAACAAATACAGTATAACGTTTCCAATAATATACTTAGAGTATAATTGAGAGAAAAGAAAAAAGAAGAAAGGAAACAAAATAGAGATAGATACAAAGGACATTGACTAGTTCTGCATATTTAAAAAGATAATAAGTGGCTAAGGCATTAACAACGTAGTCTAATTAAAATGAAAAGTAGTAATGTATTTTATTTCTATCTAAATAATGTATGTGTTTTAAAAATAAATGAAAGATAAGTAAAAAAAACAAACTAATTATAAAAGAGATTGATATAAACCAGAGTAATAATGAAAACTCATTATGTAATGTGTGTGAGTGATATATAAGAGTTTCTTCTCCCTCTTTACTTTCTCTTTGGAATTTTGTCAAACAATGAGTCTGAATTAGCTTGAGATTTTATTAATTTTGAAGCTGATATTTTTCTAATTATTCATTTAAGGGTTCGTTAAACTGGAACATATCCTATCATATAAACTACTTGCTAATAGCTAAGAAAAGCGATAAATTGTTGGTGACCAAGATTTTGGATGTGTCAATTTCTTTATTACCTAATTTCATTATTAAGCATATTATTATAATACAAATACTATTTAGTTCCCTTAGTTGACTATTCTAATATTGCCCAAGAGTTCAGTTTCAATGAGCATGTGATAAACAATGTGCATTAACTGACTGCAATTGAAATTAGATTGTTCTCTTCATAATTTGACACTTGTTAATTTATTTCACCATGCCTAATATACATTAAGCAAACCCTTAAAAATCCACCTTGTGATGATAAAATTAAGTTAATTCCAGGCAGGCCCATTCAGCACGGGTGCATCCCTGAAAGGCATAATACTAATAAGACTAAATTTATTGTCTTATTTTTTATCTTATTCTCTATCTTACTCTCTATGATTGGTTAAAAAAATAAAAATAATATTTTTATCTTATTTCTTCATGTAGTTTGATTAATTTACTGCAGTGAGATAGTATATGGGATATCACATTTAATCCCAATACTAATACAAGTAATATACCTAGTAAAAGTAGGTTGGTATTTTACTTAAATGACACATAGTAAAAATTAAATTAAAATTTTAAAATTTAAATTATATTAAAATAAAAAATAATTAAGAGATATGAATTGTAATTTTACTAAAAGTAATAGTTATTAAAAAAATATGAAAAACTAGGATTTATAATTATTAGAAATATCATAAACTAAAATTGGTAAATATTTATATTTCCTAATAGCCATAAAAATTCTAAATAAAAATATTCTCAATAGTAATTTAAAAAATATTTGTGGACTCTTAGTGATTTTAGAAAATTATAATATCCAATTAAAATTATCATTAGGTAATTAGAAAATATTTAAGAGATATGATGAATATTTTTTCTAATAGAAATATGATTCTTAATTGATTGAGATTTAATAAGTCGAGAATTTTTGTTTATAAGTAGAGCCCCATTCTTACAAGAGAGAACAACAATCACACAGAAATCATCTAAAAGAAGCAGAGAGCGTTTTTCTCTTTTCCAATTCATCTTAACTAGGACATAGAGGAAAGAGTTCTGTAATGTGTGAAGATAAAATGTTAATCAGATCTTGTTGTTTTCTTCAGTTTGATAATTTATTGCTACTAGTACAGGATTGATTGATTGCCATTGTACTTTGTTTTTGATTTAGGGGAAAGTTTATCAAGTTAAGTCGAGATAAGGAATGAAAAGGAAGAACAAACAAATACTTAAAGATGGAAGAGGTTTGCTTTGGTTTGGTTAGAAATAAAAATTTATGAGGTGATCCATGATGAAGAAGAGGTGGATGGTAAATTTGAGTATAAACAACTGTGAAGAAGGCTTTAAACCCAAATGACTTGTTGAGAGATGCGTGAAGGAGAAAGTTAAGTTCAGTTTCAGTGATCCCTAAATACATGTGAGACTATTTGATATAAAAATGTGAGTCAGTAGAGATATAATAGAAATAAGTATTATATTAGATGGTAGTGCTGTATATTTTAAGTAATACAAATTAATAATACAAAGAACAACTATATATGTTCTTTCTTCTTTTCCTCTTTCCTTTTCACCTATCTTGCTATCCATGTGCACGGAAGGAATCCAGTCCTTTAATGTGACGTGGCCTCATTTAGTTGGTTGCAAATGATGATGTAATGATGAGAGCATCCTTAATTATAAAATCCATAAAAATTACATAAATTATTTTTAATAGTTTTTTATGACTCTAAAATAACACATCATTTGTTACATTTTATATAATTTAAAAATAAAATTGACTTTAGTATAGCTCTAATTATTTGTTACATTTTAGATAAGTGAGTTTCAAAAATTACCCACATTATTATCTCTCATTTTAATATTTTAAATTATTTTAATTGTTTTTTAACAAAATAAATTTGTGAAAAATTAATATAAGACAAATTTAATAAATTTATATTTTGGCCTTTTGTCATTTAAAGCCAAACCGTCTCAATTTTTTTTTAATCTGATGTATAAGTCAATTTTTTGATATATTCATGAGTTGTATAATTTAATTGTTTATTAATTTTTGTAAACTTTATTATTATATATATTTTATTTTATATAATTTAAATAATTTTTCATTTATACAATTTTTAACGATAAATCTAACAAATAATTATATTTTTTCAATTATCTCTTTTATCTTTTATTTTTACATTTTTTTCTCTTTCTTTATCTTTTATAATATAACGTTGGGTTACTTTTTTAAATACAACATTCCATACTTATAAAACTTATAACTCTATAATCATGAAACTCCTCGTGCAATTTCTATAAAACCCTAAAGAGGGTCTTTGAACGTTCTTCTTCTATCCGAACCTTATTTTCTCCTTGCCGCTTTTTCCATTTTCTCCATTCAGAACATGCGACTTTCCATTCTCCATCGTTCGAGGCGCCAATCCACGAGAGATCGGCGTTGCAACAGGTCGATCCACTCGATGTCGTCCCAGCGAGAGAGGTTTTGATCGATGTCGTCCATGGCGCTATTTCTGCCTTCTGGTTCATCCACGCGATCTTCTGGGTCACAACTCCTCTCAGATTGTAGCGGACAAACATCGGCCATGTGGGATTTCTGGTTCGATTTCATAGGTATTTCTATTCTTTTTTTTTTTTTTTTTTTCTGATTTCATAAGGATTTCTGGATCAACTTCTTCTTGGACTGATTCTGTGCGTGTGGATGATTACTGGTTCTCTTGTGTATGTTATAGTTTTTGTTCTGTTTCCCTAATATTTTACTACCCATTTTACATTCATTTCTCTTTCTCAACGAACGATCTCCTCGGATTTATTGACTGAGTATGGCTTATTAGGTTGTAAACCTTGTTCTGTTCCCACTGATCCCTCCGTGCATCTTGTTCATGTGTCTCTCTTACCAGACCAAACATTAGTTATGCTATACAATTACTGTCCCGTTTTATGGATAAACCTGCATTAGTTCATCTGAATGCTGCTTTTCAAGTCTTGAAGTACTTGAAGAATGTCTGGTGCTACAGGGGAAGTTGCTTGGTTGTACAATATGTTGAAGGATATTTCAGTGTCTATACCGACTCCTGTTCCTCTTAACTGGGATAGTATCTCTGTCAGTCATATATATGTTTATAGTATTTCTTTACCAAACCTCTCTTGCCCAACGGGTTTCATGAATTGCTACTCAAACTAAGCATAGTTGATGTGTCTGCTTAGCTTGCCGCGCTTCGAGGGTGGTTTAACTTTATGGTGGCGTGTGTTGATAATGTAAACTTAGTTAGGCATAGTTAGTTTGTGGTTAGTCAGAATGTATAATTTGTTATGGCCCATCTCTTATAATTTGTATATATTCAGACTCAGTAATAACAATAGATGCTTCTTCGCTTTCTTCTCTCTCAACTAACAGAGCTTGCAAAATTGCTGAAGTTATCCTGTCACCAAATACTGGTTGGAAGTAATCTGTGTTTGCATGACATACTGGTCGCACTTTACTTTCAACTTGGGTGTTAATTACACAGTGTAATGACTCTAGGTCAAAATATTACCTTAAATTCAAACTCAATTATTTTACAGTTTTATTACGAAGTTTTTGGTTTATTGATGGAAGTTTTATTCCAAAGTTCTGATGGTATTCTCTCTCCTCTTTCTTTGGGAGAACATAACAGGTTCAAAGTCCAAATTCTTTTATTCCAAAGCCTTCCCTGATACCATATCATGATGCAGATTGTACAATAGAATTTTTGATTAAAAGACTCAAAGGTTCTATCTAGTATGTGTAGCAAAAGATATATATATATATATATACACACACATGTTACCTCAAGGGATTTTTGACAAACCCTTAATTGATTTTGATGATAAAAATATTTTTTAGATTTGTTAAATGTTTTGGTTACTCTAACCAAACCAATGAGTATTTTAGTTACTCTAAACTTTTTAATGGAAAAAAGTGTTACAAAGTCAACTAATATTTTAAATAAATATTTTTTTGATCCCTTGCATTGGGAAAGAAAATTACACTAGTGCAGATTGGCAAATTTGGTATGCCTTCACGTGCTTCATTATGCAACAGTAGCAGAATCTACTCCTTTTCATTTTACAAAGTCAACTTAGCATGGGTAAAGTAAAACTACAGAGCTTCAGTGTGCAATCTGCTTCACGTGTTGCAGAAGGAAAAGCCAAGAATACACTGTGTTAGAAATCAAGCATAAAAATTAAAACGTGTTGCAGAAGCAAGCCAGCATGGCATGGGCTCTGGAAAAGCTGCTAATAATCATTGCTGCTAACAGTACACTATGTCAGAAACAATAAAACATGTTGCAGAAGCAAAAGCTAATAGTACATTGTGTTAGAAAATCAAGCATAAACAGTAAAGCCACATCTATAAGAAATTCTTATTTTCAAAAAATTGACATGATGATATTTCCAACAGTTATATTTGCAATGATGATGCCTCTAACAGTCAAATTTGAAGTTGATATAAAAGTGGAGAAAAGCCTCAAAGAAAAAGTAGAAGAAATATTTCAAAAGGTTTATTCTACTCATATTGAAAAGCTCTCAAATATTCATCTTGCTCTCTTTTCCTTCGTGCACAACAACTTTAGTTGATATTATTTTTGGTGCACTTCAAGCTAACTGGAATATTCGTTGTTCGAGCAACAGATTCTGCGCTATATTTCTTCATCTCATACAATTTCTGTAAGAAGGCCATAGAGCCTTTCTTCTTGCTTTGTAACCTTGTAGAGGGATAGGCATAGTATGTTAAGACATAGTCTGAGTTATAGAAGGTTTTTGGTACTCTTGAGAAAACCAAGCTTTCACAGTACTATAGTGCTACTGCTTGACTATAAAAGGCAGCTGGAAGCCAATAAACCAGTTCTGTTAGTGGAGACAACTCTCTCAAGAGCATTTGAGAGGAGTAGACGTAGGTCTTTGATAGACCGAACCACTATAAACAGCTGAGCATTCTTCTCTTTCTGTACACTTTTTTATCTTTTAGCTTATAGCTTTATTCTATTCTATGCCACTGTCAACTGTGTTTTTAAAATCAAGCTTATATGCTTTAAAAACTTTGCTTGATTTTGAAATAATCATATCAGTGCGCAAAAATTTTCATTATCCTATTCACCCCCCTCCAAGATATATTTACTTGTACTTTCATTTGGTATCAAAGCCTAATGCTCTGTTATTGGACTAACATCTTTGAGTTTGAGATCCTAGGTTGTGCAAGACTATGGAAGATTTTAAAGTTGAAAACTCATGCAACAAGCCTCCATACTTTGATGGATCATTCTACAGCCATTGGAGAAACTGCATGGAAATGTTTATGGGTTCAAATCACTTTGAACTCTTAAGCATCATAAAAATTGGCTAATGAAGAGCCAACAAAAGAAGTAAATGGAGAAATAGTTCCAAAGGGACTTGATGACTACACGGAAGAGGAAAAGAAAAGAGCCTCACTTCACTTAAAAGCCAAATATATGCTTTCTAATGTTGTTTGCTTGAAGGAGTATGAGGTTGTTTCAGCTTGCAACACGGCCAAGGAAATGTGGGATAGATTGCAAAGTATACATGAAGGAACATCCGTGGTCAAGGAATCAAGGATAGATGTGTATGCTGGTGAGTATGAGTTGTTTCACATGGAAGATGGAGAGTCTATAGAAAAATATTTTAAAAGATTCCTCCATATTGTAAATCAACTCAAACTCCTTAGAAGAAACCTTACTCAAAAGGAGCAAGTGAAGAAACTTATAAAATGTCTCTTTGACAAATAGGAAATGAAGGGATACATACTCAAGCAAACAACAAAAAATTCAAATCTTACTGTTGATGAGCTTAGATGAGAACTAGAAGTTGAAGAAATCACCATGAAGAAGAAGGAAGTGAGAGCAACCGAAAGAAAGAAAAAGGAGAAGGATGTAGCTTTTGCGGCCATGTCCTCATCCTCAGACAGCGATAGTGATGGTGACGTTGCTTTTCTATCCAGAAAGGTCGCCAAGATGTTGCAGAAAAGGAGATTCAGAAAACAAGCGTCATCTAGTAAGCCTGGTTTCAGAACCAAGCACAACAAAGATGACAACAAACAGAAATTCAAAAAGGATGGAGACAAAGATGATATAACTTGTTACAATTGTGGAAAACCTGGACACAAAGCACCAGACTATTTTAAGAAGAAAAAGAATAACTTCAAAAAGAACATTAAAAAGGATATGCTGCATGGAGTGAAGAGGACACTTTATCAAGTGACAATGAAGAAGAAATATGTCTCATGGCCATGTCAGATGAGAGTGATTCTGAAGATGAGGTAAGTGATCAACCCTTATCTTATGATAATTTATCTAATGCATATGATGAGCTTGCTAAAACTGTTGGAAAGCTTCTTTCTAAACTTTCTTCAAGAAAAGAAAAAATCAAGGCTCTTGAAAAGGAACTTGATGAAATTCGTTTTATTTCTGAGAAAGATAAAGTTCTTAGTGAGGATTTAAAACAGAAAGAAAATATTTCTGAAAAGCTGCTTTTAGAAAATGAATTTTTAAAAATTAAGCTAGACGAGCTTTCAAATGATTTAGCAAGTTTTGTTAAAGGCAAACAGAATCTCGATAAATTAGTAGGTATGCAGAAGCATGATTTACATAGAACTTACTGGAAAAATGGTTTAGGATATGAAAATTTATTTTTGAAAACCAAGCTTTCACAAACTACTTGTAATTACTGCAATAAAGTTGGTCATTATGCCTATCAATGTAGCTACAAGAAGAATGTGAAGAGATATAAATAGATTTGGGTTCCTAAAAAATTTCTATCACTAACCCGAAAGGACCCAAGAAAGTATGGGTACCTAAGCTTGATTATCCATATGATAGAAACTGCATATGTCAAAGAAAGGGAGCTGGTACCTCAATAGTGGTTGTTCACACCACATGTCGTGGAACAAAGAAATGCTCGTAGAATTCCAGGAACAAGACATGGGAAGTGTGCGATTTGGAGATAATAGCAAAAGAAGAATACTTGGCAGAGGAAAAATCAAGCTCACCCCAAATCTTGTTGTGAATGATGTCTACTACGTGAAGGGCTTGAAGCACAACTTAATGAGCATAAGTCAACTTTGTGACCTTGGTTATAAGGTATGTTTTAAATCATCCAAATGCACTATCTATGACTTAAATGGAAAGGATACTCTCTTTGAAGGTCATAGAAGCTCAAATGTTTATAAAGTGTCCAACTGTAATTTTTCTTTCAAAAATGAAACTTGTCTGGTTTCCTAAGTTGAAAATGTTTCTTTATGACATAGACGACTTGATCATGCCCATATGCAGCTTATTTCAAAACTGTCTAAAAATAAGCTTATTTCTAGACTGCCTGAGCTTCATTTCAAAAAGATAATATTTATGCTGCATGTCAAATGGGAAAACAGACAAAATCTTCTTTTAAAAATAAGAAGGAGCTATCTACTAAAAGAATACTTGAACTCCTTTATATGGACTTGTTTGGACCTATGTCAACTTTGAGCATAGGAGGAAAAAGATATGGCTTTGTTATTATTGATGACTATTCTAGATTTACATGGGTATACTTCTTGGCTCATAAGGAAGAAACTTTTAATGTTTTCAAAAAGTTTTCAAGAAGAGTTGAAAATGAGACAAATTTGAAAATTTATTCTATTAGGAGTGATCATGGTGGAGAATTTTAAAATCAAGCTTTTAAAGATTTTTGTGAAAATCATGGAATTTGCCACAATTTCTCATCTCCTAGAACACCTCAACAAAATGGGGTTGTTGAAAGGAAAAATAGAACATTAGTTGAAATGGCAAGAACCATGCTTTGTGAAAATAATGTTGCGAAACATTTTTGGGCTGAAGCTATAAATACAGCTTGTTACATCCTTAACAGATGCTTGATTAGGCATATTTTAAAAAAAACTCCATATGAGCTATGGAAGGGAAGGAAGCCTAATGTAAGTTATTTTCGTGCTTTTGCTTGCATTTCCTACATTCATAATAATGGTAAAAATATTTTAGGCAAGTTTGATGTCAAATCGAATGAAGGTATATTTTTAGGCTACTCTTTAACAAGTAAAGCTTATAGAGTGTATAATAAGTGAACTAGATCAGTAGAGGAAAGCATGCATGTTATATTTGAGGAAAATCAAAGTAGCTTACCTAATCAAGTAAAGCTTATAGAGTGTATTCTCATAAGCAAAGTAGCTTTTGAGGAAAATCAAGATTTGCAAGAATCAAGCTTACCTAATCAAAATCAAGTTTCAAATGATATACCTGATTCATATCAAAATGCTGAAGGTGATCAAGTCTCTAAACAACCATTAAATAGAGACAATATCCCTTATAAACAACAAGTACATCGTGAACACAGACTTGATGATGTAATTGGAGATATAAATGAAGCATTGAAGACTAAAGCTTCAACCAGATTCGTGCTTCATTTCCTTAATTGAACCAAGGAAGATTGATGAAGCTCTTGAAGATGAATCATAGATCATGGCTATGCAAGAGAAGCTTAATCAATTTGAAAGAAATGAAGTTTGGAAGCTTGTTCCACCACCTAAGCATCAAGAAGTCATTGGAACAAAAAGGGTATTTAGAAACAAGCTAGATGAGCAAGGAAAAGTGGTAAGAAACAAAGCTAGATTGGTAGCTCAAGGGTATTGTCAACAAGAATTTATTGATTTTGATGAAACCTTTGCTCCAGTAGCTAGACTTGAAGCCATTCGCATTATGCTTGCTTTTGCATGTTACAAAAATTTCAAAGTTTTTCAAATGGATGTGAAAGTGCTTTCTTAAATGATTTTATAAATGAGGAAGTTTATGTTAAACAACCTCCAGGCTTTGAAAATGAGGATTTTCTAAACCATGTTTACAAGTTATCTAAAGCTCTTTATGGTCTTAAACAAGCTCCAAGAGCTTGGTATGAAAGGCTAAGTACATTTTTGCTGAAAAATGGCTTTTCAAAAGGGAAAGTTGATACTACTCTTTTCAATAGAACATTTGATAATGATATCCTTGTTGTACAAATTTAGGTTGATGATATTATATTTGGTGCTACTAATGAGTTTTTGTGCAAGGATTTTGAGAAGCTAATGAAAAGTAAGTTTGAAATGAGCATGATGGGAGAATTAACATTCTTCCTTGGGCTTCAAATCAAGCAACTTTCAACTGGCATATTAATCTATCAAACAAAGTACACCAAGGAGCTAATCAAAAAGTATGGTATGGAGAAAGCAAAAGGAATGCCAACACCTGTGGCAACAACAACCAAGCATACATTAGAAGATGCAGCAAAAGCTGTTGATCAAAAGGTGTACAGAGGCATGATTGGGTCGCTGCTTTATCTTACTGCAAGTAAGCTAGATATTTTATACAGTGTATGTTGTTGCGCTAGATTTCAGGTCAAGCCTAAAGAAACTCATCTGCAAGCAGTGTATGGATGAAATAACAATTGAGAGACTATAGAATCATACAAAAATGCATTCCAATTATGTGTGACAATACAAATGCTATCAACATTGCCAAAAATCCAGTACAATATGCTAGAACCAAGCATATCAACATCAAGCATCATTTTCTAAGAGATCATGTGCTCAAGAAAGATGTAGAACTTCACTTCATTGGTACAAATGAACAAATTGCTGATATCTTCACCTAATCTCTACCTGAAGAAAGATTTTGCATCTTAAGAAGTGAGTTGGGTATGATTTCTTCACCTTCAAGTACTTAAATATTTTTATGCTTGATTACTGCTATGACAATTTTGGATCATTTAGAAATTCCCTTCTTTTTGCTGTGACAAAGGGGGAGAAGTCTTGAGATTTGCCATAATAGTTATTGTTATATGGCATTTCAATCTATGCTTATTGCTGCTGTGACAAAAGGGGCATATCAATCTATGCTTAATCGACTACATCTATTGGATTATCTAGAGTATGCTTAACTAACTACTACTGCTACTTATTTTTGAAAATCAAACTATATTAGTTTGAAGGGGAGTTTTTGAAAAGTTTTTATCATGTTTTTATACCTATACATATATTAAGCTTTTCTTGAAAATCATTTTGAGGAGCATGATTTTAGGGGGAGAATTTTTTTTTTGCAAATCTCAAAATATTTGTCATCATCAAAAAGGGGGAGAATGTTAGCTCAAGGGATTTTTGACAAACCCTTAATTGATTTTGATGATAAAAATATTTCTTAGATTTGTTAAATGTTTAGGTTACTCTAACCAAACCAATGAGTATTTTAGTTACTCTAAACTTTTTAATGGGAAAAAGTGTTATAAGTCAACTAGTATTTTAAATAAATATTTTTTGGATCCCTTGCATTGGGAAAGAAAACTACACTAGTGCAGATTGGCAAATCTGGTATGCCTTCATGTGTTTCATTATGCAACAGTAGCAGAACTTACTCCTTTTTATTTTACAAAGTCAACTTGGCATGGGTAAAGTAAAAATACAGAGCTTCAGTGTGCAATCTGCTTCACGTGTTGTAGAAGCAAAAGCCAAGAGTACACTGTGTCAGAAATCAAACATAAAAATTAAAATGTGTTGCAGAAGCAAGCCAACATGGCATGTGCTCTGGAAAAGCTGCTAATAATCATTACTGCTAACAGTACACTGTGTCAGAAACAGTAAAACATGTTGCAGAAGCAAAAGCTAACAGTATACTGTGTCAGAAAATTAGGCATAAACAGTAAAGCCACATTTGTAAGAAATTCCTATCTTCAAAAAATTGACATGATGATATTTCCAACAGCTATATTTGCAATGATGATGCCTCCAACAGTCAAATTTGAAGTTGATATAAAAGTGGAGAAAAGCCTCAAAGAAAAAGTAGAAGAGATATTTCAAAAGGTTCATTCTACTCATATTGAAAAGCTCTCAAATATTCATCTTGCTCTCTTCTCCTTCATGCACAACAATTTCAGTTGATATTATTTTTGGTGCACTTCAAGCTAACTGGAATATTCGTTGTTCGAGCAACAGATTCTGCGCTATATTTCTTCATCTCATACAATTTATGTAAGAAGGCCACAGAGCCTTTCTTCTTGCTTTGTAACCTTGTAGAGGGATAGACATAATCTGTTAAGACATAGTCTGAGTTATAGAAGGTTTTTGGTACTCTTGAGAAAACCAAGCTTTCACAGTACTATAGTGCTACTGCTTGACTGTAAAAGGCAGCTGGAAGCCAGTAAACTAGTTCTGTTAGTGGAGACAACTCTCTCAAGAGCATTTGATAGGAGTGGATGTAGGTCTTTGATAGACCGAACCACTATAAACATCTGAGCAATTTTCTCTTCCTTACACTTTTTTTATCTTTCAGCTTATAGCTTTATTCTGCTCTATTCCACTGTCAATTGTGTTTTTAAAATCAAGCTTATATGCTTTAAAATTAAGTTTCACAAACTTTGCTTGATTTTGAAATAATCATATCATTGCGCTAAATTTTTTCATTATCTTATTCACCTACCTCTAGGATATATTTACTTGCACTTTCAACACTCACACATATACTAAAGACATTTATTTTTCAAGGTTTTAATATGCCTGATGTTAAAAGTTAATATTTGTTTTGATGTTAGTGGTTATAACTTGTGAGAACATGTCTGTCAAGGAACTACAGCGCTGTTATGCTTTTACATTGCCTTCAACTTTAAATTCAACTCAAAGCTTCACTATTGTCTTCATTCCATAAATTAAGAAGCAAAAATTTAATATCACTGCACTTTTGAATGGGCAAAAGTAGTATCTAGTCTGTTTTTCTTTGTTGGGGGGTTTCTTACATGGTAGTCACCGCACTTTTCTAGTCCTAATATATATGTATTTCAATGTAAAAAAAAAACAGATAGATGGAGCGTTAGGAGTAGGTGAATAAATATATAGATAGATACATAGTTATTTATCTAATGATTCTGTTCATGATACAATCCCCTCTCTTGATGTCCCACTTAAAGATGTTTTCAGCTGTTACATAACTCCAAATCTCAAATCAATACATATTATAACATCCATTTCCAAGCATGTAGACACACAGCAATACCAAAGTGAGTGTTCTTTGGATATATGTTATATCCTTACAACTATTAAAGCATTGAATAGAAAATTTCAGACTTACACAAACGATTACTTAAATCAATCTCCGCTGCTTGATTTCCAACTGCCATTTTTTCTGTTCTTTGACATGCAGAAATCTGGCTTCTATTAAAAGAAAAAGAACTGCAGTGAGTGAGAAATGGCATGAATTAATTGCAAAGGGAACATGTTTATATTTCGTACAACTTGCATACCTTCGAGTACTCATGGTTATTTTGCTATTCCTTCTTGATTGTGATAGTTGTGGAATGAAATTGAGCTTCATATGAACCATGAACAACCACAGACATTTTTTCATTGTTTTCTCCTAGTTGCTTTGCTTCCTTCACAAATGCTTGTGGCATCTTTCTTACTTGCATCACATGGAAATGAGCCAACTTTTTGAAGTGTGGGGGAAGGGAGGTAAGTTTGGGGCAGCTTCCAATAGTAAAGTTCTCCAGGTTTTCCAGCGCACCATCATCCATGTACCATTGACTTGGTACTTGGAAGTCTGCAATGGATAGCTTCTTCAGACTAGGAAAGCAATCCTTCGGAAATCAAATGCTTTCTCCAACATAAGCATTTTGTACTGAGAGACAGACCAAGTTGGACATATTTGCGAGTGCCACAAATGGGTCATGCTTAAGAACACAATCCCTCAGTTCTAAAAGTGTCAAGGATTTTAGATTCTTAATCCAGCCTAGCATATCTAGAACCTCCCCTTCAATTAAGGATGTAAACGATTTAGCAAGAATTTGCTCTCTTAAATCACACTTTATTGTTAAGGAACGTAAACTTGCCATTCTATTAATCGAAATGGCAAGTTGGTTTAGCAATTTGCTCTTAACCTTACCCACAGATAATTTCTGTAGTTGTTGAAGTTCCTTGAGATTCTCTCCAATTCTTTTTGTTAGCTTCACTCCTGCTAGGGTTTGTAGGTCTTCAAAGCTTGCAATATCTTAGGCAGGTTCACCACTTTATGATCAAATGAGGATGCAAGAAGAAGATTCCTTAGCTTATTTACTCGCTTGAAGTGCTGTGGCAAATCTCTAATGAATGTATCCCTGATATCCAAGGTCTCTAGTCTTATCAGTCTACTGATGGAGTTCGGTAATTCAATGAGCTTTGTATGCCTCAGACCTAGATAGTGCAGAAGACAAAGATTCCCCACTGAGTCAGGCAAGATCTTAATGGGAACACCTTTTAGATCCAAAAGGCTTAAAAGTTTGAATCCAGAAAGCAAAAAATATTTCATCTGAGAATCTTGTAGATTTTCTCCCTTCAACAGAAGTAACGAACGAAGTTGAGTTTGATAGGTCTTGTCAATCTTCGTGTTACTGTTACTTTCTCCAGCTGTCAAAGAAAGACGGAGACTACTCCCCTGTGGTAATGTTTTTCCGAATTCAGCTGTACGACAGAACCTATCTAGCTGTGCTCTTTTATTGGCAAATTCCTGAAAGGGTCTTAGTACACTGCAAGATTTTGGTTTTCCATCAATGCCCTTCTTTGACATATGAAACATGTTTCGATCCAAGAGCTCTTCCAATTGAAGTTCACATATATCTTTCTTTTTATCTATAAATCCCTCAGCAATCCATAATCGAATCAGCTTTCTACAAGGGATTTTACTAGGAGGAGGGAATAGTGCACCATAAAGGAAGCAACTCCTTAGCCTCGGCTGCAGAGTAGAATAGCACAACGAAATGACGTCGTTTATCTCTCTTTGTGTCTCATTGGAAGAGTAAACTTCGTTTCTTTCATTAGTAGACCGTACACTGCATAGCTTTAGATGCAGTTCTGCTGGAGGCAAGGGCTTCTGCAGCGAAAGCATGGATCCGATAATTGTGATTGCAAGTGGGATACCTCCACATTGCTTGCAAATCTCCTTCGCGATTGATTTCTCATTAGATCTGAGCTGGTGCTGCTTGAAGAGCAGATTGTAAGAATCTGCTGGATTGAGTGCTCTCAGCTCAATGATATCTGTACAACCTGAGAAGTTTGACAGGCGAGACGTCATTATCACCCTTCCATTTCGGTTATTCTGAGGCAATGCTTCCTTAACTGAGGTCCAATCTTCCTTCGAGGCAATATCATCCAACACCAGAAGAAACACCTTCTCGGTCAAGAACGAGGAGAGCGTCTTTCTCAAAGAAGCCTCATCCACTGTACCTGCATTGCTTGGTGGACATGACACTGGCTGCGTTTTGCTGAACGAGTTCAACATGTCTCGGAAAACATTCGAAGTTGACTTTCCAAACATGTCAACCCAAGCGTAGCAGTCAAACCGTCTTTTCACTTTCTTGTAAACGGCTTCTGCAAGCTAGGTTTTCCCAATCCCTGCTACTCCCGTAACCACTATAGCCGAGAGATCGGATTTCTTTTCTGTGCAAAATTGCACAAGCTTCGTCGTCTCCATGTCTCTTCCCACCAGTTCCTCAAGCTTTGGGGTGCCATGATCAACGTGAAATGATGCGTTTTTACTTTCATCAGATGACTGGACAGTAATATTATGCTCTGAAGGCAATTTCTCTGTATCAAACCATATATTTTCTGATCCCCGTGACGGCAAACTTGTGCTACTTTTTGATGCGGAGAGTTTAGTAGTTTCTTCTATTGTACTTCCCTCTCTTTCTTCATGGTTTTGCCCACGTCTTTGTTGTGCAGAATTTCTACTTATTTCCATTCTGTTATCCTTTTGCTCTGGATTGGACCCAGGTTGCTCAGACTTTCCCCGAAGAGACATTCAATTCATTGAACTCCTTACACACTTTATCCGAGAACTTCTTTAATAAATCCAGGAAATTTTGTTTGGTATCCCGGGCAAATTACTAAAACCTGTGATAAAAGTTTTTCGTTCTTCCTGGAGGAACTCTCGCATCTTGGCCGAAATTTCCCGCAACTCATCGTTGGATGAACCAATTTTACCACTTCTTTGCTTTGACATTAGGAAATAATATGAGTCGGTCACATCTTCTACCACTTGGACAAAATTTATAATGTTGGAGTATGCCTTGGCCGCTGAACCATCCGAGTTGTCCTTCCATTCAGTGTCGTCAAAAAAGGAATCCGGCACCGTCTCAAATGCTATCTCCATTTTGTGCAGACACAGTAATACTTCTTCATCATCTACTTCTTTCAGACAGCCATTCAATTTTCTGAGAAGGGTTTGCAGCCGTTCAGCCATTGTTATTTTTGGGATGCTTATTAAACTACGACTCTGCTTCTGTACGAGAATCATATAATTGCTATTTAGTGTGGCTATAAATCAAGAAAGATAACAAAACAGACGCGCACAACCAACGAAAGAAATTTACATGGTTATAGTTACATGGAAGAGCATAAGAAATGAACAAAGCGCCGGAGAATGATTGTCTTGTTCAAAGGTTGAAGCTATTGGTTGTTATGAGTATACTTTTCTTATTGTTATTATTATTTGGCTATACAAAGTTTTTAATATTAATTCAAGTATTTTAAAAGAGAATTTGATATCAAATATTAAAATGTTAAAGTTTTATCTTTAAAAGTTGTATTATTGTATTAAATTTTCTTATATTAGGAGCATAGTTACAAAGAACATAGTACATTCTTTTAAAGATTTAATGATCTCAACTCTACGAGAAATAATGAAGAGATGATCAAAGAATTCTAAGAAGACTTAACGAAGATGTTCAAGATGACGGACTTGGGTTGATGCGCTACTTCATGGGCATCCAGATATATAATACAAGATGAAGAAGGAATATTCATATCATAGCTAGAAAAAACAACGTTGGTTTTTTTGAAGAGAAATTCAAGATGTAAAATTGCATGGCAGTTGTTGTTCTACTTACAATGAAAAACTCCGGAATGAGACAAGTGTGACAACGAAGGTTCAAGATTCATAAGTCTCATCAGAAGCCTCCTATATAATCAAATACAAGTATGCAACAAGTTTGCTATCAAATATTTATGCAAGTTCCAACTGAAAAACATTATGGATATGCAAACAGAATATTAATATACCTGCGAAGCACAAGGAACTTTGGGATACAATATAAACCAGTTAATGATACAACATATCTTGGATATAAGAATGAGTAAAAAAGAAATATAAAATATAAAAGAATATAGTCGTTTCACAAATTCTCTCTATAAGTCCCACTCTTTTGGAGGAGAGGGTGGAGAGATGTAACTCTAACTTTTCCTCTCATTCCCTCCTAAGGCTATATTTGTGAGTTTTGAGGAAAAAGAAGGGGAAGGAAAGAAAATGAAGAGTTTATCCTTTATCATGTTTGAGAGCAGACAAAGGAAGTTTATGATTTCTATAGACAATTTTATCCAGTGTCACCAAACAAAAAATCTGGCGCCTTGTCAAATGCTGCTTGCATTTTACGCAGACATTGTGATACTTCTTTATCAGATATTTCATTGACACAGCCATTCAATTTTCCGACAAGGGTTTGCAGGCGTTCAGCCATAGTTATTTCTGGGCTACTTATAATACTTTGATGCTGCTTCTGTAGAAGAATAACAGTTACTATTTGCTGTAGAAGAATAACAGTTACTATTTGGTGTAATGAAATCAAGCAAGATAATAAAACAGACGAGCACAACACCAGAAATTTACGTGGTTAGAGTTACATAGAAGAACATAAGAACAGAAACTCACACCGTATCAGGGACGGATCTACTTGCAATTCGCATGGGAAGATTTTCGAGTAAGAAAGCACAAGGTGCTGCAACGGTGTAGACGATTACTTGATTCATCACCATGCTAACCAGACAATGGGCTAATTATTTAGCGAGCTCCAAGTTTAACAAACAGGCCAAGCCGCATCCATTGTTGCTTTGAAAAAATTTTATCTTATAAAAATGGAACTCATAACTTTTCTTTCTTTTTTTTTTAGCATAAATCAAAACAGAAAAAGATATATATATATATATATATATATATAAATTAGGAAGAGGACGACATTCTTTAAATGCATGTGTTATTGTCATTACTTTTAAAGTTAACTTTCATATTATTAGTTGTTATATAAGAGTTGAAGAAGCTTTTTCTACTATGAGTATTGTTAAAAATCAAATACAAAATTGAATGGAGGATCAATAGTTGAATAATCAAAGAGTATAATTTTTTTTATGATAAATGAAAAAAATTATTCAGTAATCCTAAAATATGATAATAAGTAGATAAAATTTATATTAAATATTTCTATTGATAAAAATATATTATTTAAAATATATAATATAATTATATATTGGCATACTACCATGATTCGTACTAACAAGAAACATATGTTTGAATTCAACATGAATATCTCAAGAAATATATGCTGAAGAAAGGTTTATTGAAAAATAGCACTTACAGTGATTTAGAGCTGCTGCAGATCGTAGGAAAGCCGTGAAATGAAAACAGGAAGATGGCGTTGGAAGAAGACTCTTCGTCAGAATAAATTGGTTCCAAGCTGAAACTTAAAAGATCTGATGGGATCCTTTCAGTAGAAAATACGCAAAAAACGGGATTTTAGAATTCGTTGGGGCAAAGATTCAGCAGATTTCTGGAAAACTGAATTTGCAGGGGCCAGGATAGGAATGGATACAGCCAATATATTTATAGACTTGATAGGTTATTACATAAATTTATTACTCAGAACCGTTTTCTTTGTTATATCACGTATAATACGTTATATACTAGGAACAAAAATTTTTGTCCTATTGTATCTTTTAAACTATGTGCCATTGTATTAAAATTAATTATAATTTAATAAAATAATATTATAATTATATTTAAATTTTTAAGCGATATCAATATAATCTCCTTGACACACCACAATTTTCATACAGCGATTATAGTTCCATCGCATATTCGTAATTTTATCTAAAAATAAGCTTAAGTTAAATTATAAATATTAAGATTTTTTTAATTGAAACTTCAATTTCAAAGGCATTGTTAGATGATTTTTGTGTTTCTATGTTTAATTTAGTGATTATTAACTTTCATATTGTCTTTACTTCAATCCAAATTGTGTTCGTATCCGTGAATTTATTCAGTCAATTAAAAATGAATAGCTTATGATTGTCAGTTAACTTTTTTTTTTTTTTTTTTTTTATTGTTAAGAGTTGGTTCTCTCTTAAACTTGTGCTAAATAGTATATGGTATAACTTTGTTTATGATATAGCTTTTTTTTTTATGTGAAAATTTTCAAATCAAAATTAATTGTTGTTTCATGTATATCATGGTTGGACTCAGTCCCAAGACCTATACTAATCCAGCCAGTTACATAGTTATTTGGCCCAAATTAGTCATTTATTACTCTATTAGTCTTTTTTTTTTTTTGTTGCTTAGGTTTTAACATACAAATTAAGAAATTATTAATTAATACGATAATTAACTATAATATCTTTATTTAATTCAATCAGTTTATAATGTCATTAAAAAAAAACGAATAAATGACTTGCTTTTAATATTATATATATATATATATATATATATATATATAAGTTTAATAAAGTTTTTAAATGCTAAAATTACAATAGTTTTGGGAGAAATAAAAAACTTCTAAAATAACAAAAGCAAAGGGAGTAATTACAAAATTGAATTTGAATTAGTCCTAACGCCATCCCAAGGAATTGTATATACAAGGAGCTAAAAGCCACCACTAATAGAGCCACTGAGTTAGCTAGAGAGGTTTTTGCATATCTTGGAGAGTTAAGAAAATTCCGTTGGTATTGTATATATGAAATGCTTTTGTCTGGTGATCGTCTCAGTGCTGATATCTTTTTGTGATTAGCTTGAGGGAGCAGCAGAGGAGCAAACCTTGTGCAAAGAGCATGTTCTTGTGTAACATAGTTTGATCTTAAAGTGTCTTCTGAATTCTTTAGATGATCACCACCTAAAGTCGTGTATAGAATTGCTCATAATTCATGTAAATATTTCATTGGTAAAATTCCAGAGTATGTTCTCATTATGCCCAATGATTAAGCTCAGTTTTCTTTAAATAATTGTCATTTGTAAGTTCTACTCTTGATTTATGATTTTCAAAGTTTTGCATTTGGTGTGGGGTACCTACCCTAAGGTAGTGTTTGGTTCAATGGAGAGGGATTTTAATGGAGAGGACTTCTCTTGTTTAGTTTGTTAAAAGAGAAGTGGGGAGAGGAGGAGAATGTAAGAATAAATTTATTATTATAATTATAAGTAAAAAAATTAATATAATAATTTTGCAAATTCCCTTCAAATATCTCTATTTTGAGAGGAAAAGAAGTGATGAAAAATTAGGGCAGTTTTGTCCCTAACTTTCTCTCCCTTTCAAACAATGAACCAAATAAGGTAATTTATCCAAAATCTCTCCTCTGAGAGATGATATAACAGATTTTGCACCATGCTATGTATTGGTGATGCTCACATTCGATTGTTAGGATTGGAAGTGATCTGAAAAAATAGAGCATGAAAGGGGATGGATCCAAAGTTCATGAACTATTACTATTACACTTTTGAGTCCCAACTCATCCTCATAAGATCCTTATAATTCTGAATACCATGTTGCTCTAGAATTAGAATGCTTTTGCCTTTCTTCCTAGGAATCTAAATTGAGATTTATTTGGGTACTTTAAGACTAATTTTGAATAACGTGACTCTAGATACCCAATAGTTCCCCACATACAAAAAGTCAAGTAAAACACCAAAGAGATTGCGGTGAAAAAACTGATTTCTTTAAAGCCAATCAAAAAAAAAAAAATGCTTTTGCGCTTGAACTCTTTTAATTGCTTCCACTTGAGCATAGGATATGAAAATAAAGAGATGAAATCATGTTAAATATAATATAATAGAATCGTAATTTAATGTTGAATTTTTTTTTTTGGTACATAGGTTGAGTTCGTTTTGGACATATATTAGAGCAGAAAATGATACTGCTTGTTGGGGAACTTAAAGTGTTTCAGTGTGCATAGACTTTTTACATAAACTTTTTACATAAAATATAAAAAAAGTATTGTATCTTTAGATTTGTTTTTAGTAAAACATTGAATTTATAAATATAAGAATGTCAAATTGTAATTTTATAAGCCAAAAAAGACAACTACTACCTACTGCCACGATGTTGCAGGGATGCCGCATTCACACCTGTAATGATTTTGAAGCCGCGGAAGTGAAAAAAAAAATGGGAACAATGTCATCCGCTTTTTCACGGAACTAGGAAATTATTGTGATTTCGGGGATACGCGTGAACGGGAAGTTAGATACTCTTTATTTTTAAGATATGATACAGTTTTGTAAAATTATTTAACAAAATATTTTTACAAAATAACTTTAAAGAACTATTGTTGCAAAAAATACAGAATTCAAATGAAGAAAAAATAATACACACAGAGGAGAGTTTGATCAATTTGATCTACGTCTATGGAGAGAGAGAGATGTTTTATTTCAGATTTTCAATGGCAGCCGCACACTACAGTTCTTCGTCTCTTAGAAATCACAAACCCTAACTCGGAGAAGACAAATATATAAACCACCCATATTACTCAACCGGGTCAAACATGGTTGAACCCAAGAAAACAGTATTAATATTACAATAAACCTCCTAAAAAATTCCCTTTCGGGTCGAGCTCCCCAAATAATTTGGGTCGAGTTATCAATGCGGGTCGAGACAAGAATTCCAAGTCACTTAACAATTCTCCACCTTGACTTGAAATTTCTCCTTCCGTCAACTGAAACAAACAAGCATAACTCCCCCTCTCAACATGCCCCCTAAGGGCTTCAAACAATGCGAACATTCACCAAGTCCAAGCTATGCTTGAACTTTTCTGTAGGCAATGGTTTTGTCAACATATCTGCTGGATTATCTGCAGTGGCTATCTTCTCAATGGTAAAATCATCATTCTCAATGATATCTCTAATGAAGTTTAACTTGACATCAATATGCTTTGATCTTTCATGATAAACAGGATTCTTGGCCAAACACAAAGCACTCTGACTATCACAGTAAATAATAGGCTTCGGCACATCCAAACCCAAACTATCAATGAGACCCTGCAACTAGATACCTTCCTTAACCCCTTTTGTCAAAGACATATATGCAGCTTCAGTTGTAGACAAAGCAACTGTGGATTGAAGTATTGCTTTCCAACTAACAGCACAAACAAGGAGAGTGAAAATATAACATGTCAATGATCTTCTTTTCAAGAGATCTCCACCATAATTAGAAATCCGTATAGCCAACAACACCAGTAGTGCAACTACTAGAATCATAAACCAAACATAAGTTAGTCGTACCTCTCAAGTATCGCATAATCCATTTAACAGCTTCCTAGTGAGCTTTCCCAGGATTACACATAAATCTGCTAACTACACTAACAGCATGTGCTATATCTGGCCTAGTGCATACCATGGCATACATCAAGCTTCCAACAGCACTTGAGTAAGGAACTCTGCTCATGTACTCTTTATCCTCTTTTGTACTTGGTGTAATACTAGCATCAAATTTAAAGTGTGTTGCCAAAGGAGTACAAACCGGCTTGGAGTGTTGAAACTGAAAAGTGCAGACTGCAGTACTTTTTCAATATATTTGTGCTGAGATAAATACAACAAGCCTGCTTTCCTGTCTCTCCAAATTTCCATGCCCAATATCTTCTTGGCTGCACCCAAATCCTTCATCTCAAACTCACTGCTCAACAACTTTTTTAGATTGTTAATTTCAGCTTTATTGTTAGCTGCAATCAATATATCATCAACAGATAACAACAAGTATATATAAGAACCATCCAACAGTTTTCTTGAGTAAACACAGTTATGATACTAATTTCGAACAAACTCTTGAGAAATCATAAATGCATCAAACCTCTTATACCACTGCCTCGGTGACTGCTTCAAACCATACAAGGATTTTCTCAGCAAACAAACATGATCTCCCTTCTCAAAATCAATGAAACCCTCTGGTTGTGACATGTAAATCTGCTCATCAAGATTTCCATGCAAGAATGCAGTTTTTACATCAAGCTGCTCAAGCTCAAAGTCAAATGTACTTACCATGGCTAGAATAACTCGAATGGTCTTATGCTTCACAACTGGAGAGAACACTTCATGAAAATCAATCCCATCTTTTTGTGAGAAACCCTGTGCCACAAGCCTTGCTTTGAACCTAGCTGCTTCGATCCTAGAAATACCATCTTTCTTCTTAAAGATCCATTTGCATCCCACCGGCTTCACACCCTTTGGTAACGGTTTAAGTTCCCAAGTTTTGTTCTTGATAAGAGACGGTATCTCTTCATTCATAGCACTTAACCACTCTACTGATTCTTTACTCTTTACTGCCTCCTTATATGACTGAGGTTCATCAGAATCTATGTTCTCTGCCACTGCCAAAGCATAAGCAATAGGATTATAATCCACAACATTTGCATTATCTGAATACCTGGCAGGCCTTCTAATTTCCCTCCTTGGTCTCCTTGTTGCTATAGGTTGTGATTCCTCATCCTGCTTATTAATGTCCTCTTCGATAATGGGTTGAATTGCAGAATTTTCTAACATTCCATTTCAAGCTTCAGCTTCAACTTCAAACTCCACCTTTTGGCTGGCACCATGATCTATTTTACCTGCAAGATCATCAAGTTCCTTTTTCTGGCCACACACAGCAGACTCATCAAATGTAACATCTCTGCTAATGATAAATCTTGGGGTTCTATCTTTCTCAGTACACCACAATCTATACCCTTTAACCCTAACAACATACCCTAGAAATATGCATTTTATTGCCCTAGGCTCTAGTTTACCATAATTCACATGAGCATAAGCAAGGCAACCAAATATCCGTAAGCCAGAATAATCAGAGGGAGTTTCGTACTATACCTCTTGAGGAGTCTTACAATCAATTGCAATTGATGGAGATCTATTCACTAGATAACTAGCAGTGTTAACTGCTTCAGCCCAAAATTCCTTTGGAAGTCCAGCATTTAAACGCATGTATCTAGCTCGCCGCATGAGTGTTTGGTTCATACGTTCTGCAACTCCATTCTGTTGTGGTGTGTGTCGTACAGTGCGGTGCCTCACTATACCTCTTTCTTGCATAACTCATCAAACGGCGCATTACAGAATTCTAGACCATTGTCAGTCCTCAGTGTCTTGACCTGTTTACTAGTACGTTTTTCAACCATAGTCTTCCACTCCTTGAACCGCCCAAATACCTCATCCTTTGACTTTAGAAAATAAACCCAGACCTTTCTTGAAAAATCATCAATGAATGTAACAAAGTAACTGCATCCACCATGAGATTTTACCCAAGAGGGACCCCACAATCTGAATGAACATACTAAAGGATATCTATAGAAGTATGCTTATAACAATAATATTAATTATCCATACATAAACAAAATAAACACTGCCAATAAAATTACACAAACTTGGATACCAACTGATTGCTCCTTAGTGAGTGTCACAAATGAATAGAATTAAGATGTGAGTGTGGCGTGAATGAATGGGTGTGTGTGGAACAATATGTGATGTGTGGAACACAGTGTAAGTATACACTATCAGTGTAGTGTGCAAGTATTCCAGGGGTTGTTGTACCCAAGGGATTGTTATTGATTACCAGAATAATATAACTCCAGTATTGTTCAAGCGATCGAATTGTGATGAAGTAAGCAAAATAATAAATTGCAGAAAGTAAGTAAACAATAGTAGAAAATCATATAGCAAAATAGAAATTATGATGAGAGATCTAAGGATTCAGATTTCACCACAATTTTCATGTATAGACTTCCTTGATTCAATTATGCAGTTGTAGAATTACCAATTGCTAACCAGGATTCCCTAATTTAATTAATCAGCCTTGGTATTAAGTCAAATCAAATCTAATTATAATTACCAACTCTACTACTGGTCTATGCGAGTTGTAGCAACTATAATTGCATTAGGATCTATGGACATCCCTTTAGGGTGATTAAGGGAACGCCCTAATTCCCATGTGGCTACATAGGGGCCTTGGTACTGGTTTGTCCTTAGCTCCACTATGGAATTCAGTCTCTTGGTCTAGATTAACTAATCTCCGGTCGGTATCATAGCTAACCTACAGATTTCTCCCAATTAATTAGCTAGATCAATCAAGAGTAAAGTGCAAAAAAAATAAATCTCAATTGAATAAAACATAAATTGTCATAAATTCCTCAATTAGTCTATACAATCAAATTGGGCTACATCTTAGCCTTAGAAAGAAGTTTAGTTGCACATAGTAATAAGAAAACAAATAATGATAAAATCAGAAAACATGAAAGAGTAAAAGAAAGAACTTGGAATGACGCCTTGCTCTTGGATCCTGCTGCTTCTGTTCTCTCCTCTCTTCTTCTCCTCTTGTGTTCAGCACTCTTAGCCTATTTATAATGTTTCTAACCGTACTTTAACTATGATTACTAATTGGGCTTCACACTTTGAGGCTTGGGCTCACTTGAAAGCCTATTTCGGAGAGTCTTCTAGGTTATGGACATTCGATCTTTGATTGACACGCTTCCCCGGAGGTCCGCTAGGCTTGGAAGTCTTCAGATTACTCAGATTCGGGTCCTAGGTGCCACAGCGCCCGTTGGCAGCAAACTAGAGATGCAATACTAGAAGGTGGTGCCACGGCGCCGGGTGGCAGAACCTCTGTTTCTTTAGCTTTTTGCCTTCCTTATCCTGTGTACCTGCAAAACCATGAAAACTAATCAACAGCCAAGTGTTTTTACCATGATTGGGACATGAAATATAAGGGGTTTGATGTTAAATAATCCATATAAAATGTAATTATCAAACTCCCCCACACTTATCTTTTTGCTCATCCCGAGTAAAATCAATTAAGGACATTCACACAAGAAAACAAGGCTTTCACATATAGTAGACCTACTAACCATATTTGGCATCATAATTCTTTTTATGGGATCTTTGGATTTCAATCATTGTTTCATAATGCAAGATTATTCAATCAAATAATGAACCATTCCCGAAATCCCAAGGTAACTCTCATTGTAGAATAAGGCAAGTTCAACTCTTACCAATTAAGATGGACAAAGAGGGTTTCTATGTAATGGGGTAAAATAGGGAGGTGATATCATGAAAATCCAAAATGAAGATAAAATAGAGTTAATATATGCATAATAGTTACTTAAGTTTTAAGGAGTGTAGATGGTGAGGGATGAATTCTCTCTTTCGGAAGTGCTATTCACTCAACTCTCAAGTGTTTGGAGGGTTGTTTTTTAACTTCTTCATCTTGAATTTTATCTATAATATCTATAAGAATTTGAGCTTTCTCTAAGGATATTGTTTTTATTTCTTTTTGTTTGGAACAATTTTCACAATCACATGGACCAAAAATTGATCCAGGACATTATTGTAGCAAATTATCATCTAATCCTAAATCTTCTTCAAAAGATTATTTTAATGAAATATTGTTCTAGGTAGAGATGCTTATAACAGTATGTAAGATAATAAAATTCTGGATTTTATTCAATAGAAAAAAAGATAACATTCATGAAGATAATACATAAAATTTTTGACTTACATGACTACCGAAGTAATCTTGAAAAAACTTGAAGTTACAAACTTTTGGAGACTTTTGAGCAGCGTTCTGAGTTCAGAGTAAGTTTTTCTGAGTTTTCTGAGCGATATCTGAACTATGTAGCAGACTTCATTCCAAATATTAGAATTCTTTGTAAACCTTTGTTCTTTAGACTCTAGAAAAATCCTCCAGGTTGGAATCAAAAAATGACCAAAGTTGTTCAACATATTAAATCCATTGTCAAAAACCTTCCTTGTTTAGGAATTCTAGATCTTCATACCTTCAAAATAGTAAAAACTGACCTCTGACATACGTTTCGGAGGAATCTTAAAACAAAAAATTTCGGAGGGAAAAGAATAGGTTGTTAGATATCATTCAAGTGCCTGTTCACCCACTCAAGCCAAATATAGTACCATCAAAAAAGAAATTTTATCCATTGTTTTATGCATTCAAAAGTTTCAAGATGATTTAATATTATGCATATAGCATAATTAGCTGTAGATAAAGTTTTTTGAGATAATTGTTGATAAGGTTGAGACATAATTATTGATAAGGTTGAGACATATTAACCAGGGCTTTTCCCTTAATTTCTCTTGAGGCAATGGGCCTCACACTCATTTTGGAGATTTTTGTAGAAATTCTCTTGTAAGGAAAACTGGAAGGCTATTTTTGTCTCCTTTAATAAATTCACTATCAAAATCAAAGCATGCTAATAAAGCTTGCCATCTTGCAAATATTTGTTTTGAAACAAGATTTTGAACATCTTTTTGTAAAACTTCTTTTGCATGTTTACAATCAATACGTAATAAAAACTTTTGATTTATCAAATCATCTTGAAACTTTTGAATGCATAAAATAATAGATAAAATTTATTTTTTGATCTCATAAAAAACATTATAAATATTATACTAAACCTTCAAAAAATCCTAAAAAAGAAAAGAAAAGAGATAAGAAAGACATAGTATATTTTAAGTGTAATCAAAGAGGTCATTATGTTAGTCCTTGCAAAACTAAAAAGAAAATTCAATAATTAGAATTAGAAGAAGAACAAAAAGAAGCATTAATAAAAGTACTTATTAATGAAGAATTATCAAATTCAACAAACTACTCTTCTAGTTCAGAAGAAGAAGAAGAAAAACCTCAAATCAATAAAATAGAACAAGAAATAGAATCTTTTGAAGAACAAGATTTAGGATTAGATGATAATTTGCTGCAAGAGTATCCTGGATCAATTTTCAGTCCATGTGATTGTGAAAATTGCTCCAGTCCATGTGATTGTGAAAATTGCTCCAAAAAAAAAAAGAAATAAAAACAATATCCTTAGAGAAAGCCCAAATTCTTATAGATATAATAGATAAAATTCAAGATGAAGAAATTAAAAAATAATATTTAATAAAACTACAAGAAATAATAACATAAGATAATAATAACAAAACTCCTTCATTTAAACCATTAAAAATTTCTGAAGTATTAGGAAGATTTAAAGAGGAAAGTCATCCTACTACTATACATGAATTACAACAAAAAATAAAACATATTAAAAATGAAATAAAAGAATTAAGAGATAAAGAAATTAGTCAAGATCTAGAAATTTTACAACTAAAAGCTCAAATAAGTTCATCAAAACTAGTTAAAGAAGATAATTTAAATCAATAAAATTTTATCAATACTATAGAGAGAATAACTTTTCAAAAATGATATTGTCAAGTAAAACTACACATAGGAAAAGAATATTCTAGAACTATGGTAGCTTTAATTGACTCAGGTGTAGATTTAAACTATATACAAGAAGGATTAATTCCCACTCAATATTATGAAAAAACTACTGAAACAACATTTGGAATAGGTGAAAATATTCAATATAAACTATCATATGCTTATATATGTAATCAAGGATTATGTTTCATAATATTTTTATATTAGTCAAAGACATGATAGATTCAATGATTTTGGGAACACCCTTCCTTCAATAATTAATGCCCTTCAAAATTAGAACCCATGGTCTTAATACTTCAATAGCAAGACAAGCTAATCTGTTTGAATGGATGAGTCGTCCTAGGGAAAAAGAAATCAATATTTTAAAACAGGATTCTATACCTATAAAACTATTCCTAAAAAATAAAAACAAATAAAACTGTTACAAAAAGAAATACACTATAAAAATTTGGAAGAACCATTAAAGCATCCTAATATATCTATTAGGATAGAAAAACTTAAAGAAAAATTTCAAAAAGAAGTATGTTCTTCTCATCCTAATGCATTTTGTGATAGAAACAAATTTAAAGGAGAACTTCCATATGAAGAAAATTTGATGAATAAAAAATACCAACAACAGCTAAACCAATACAAATGAATAAAGAATTATTAGAGTACTGCAAAACAAAAATTCAAGAATATTTAAAGAAAAAACTCATTAGACCTAGTAAATCCCCTTGGAGTTGTGTTGCCTTCTATGTCCAAAATCAAGCAGAAATAGAAAGAGGAGCTCCTAGGTTAGTAATCAATTATAAACCTCTCAATAAGGTTCTAAAATGGATTAGATATCCTTGGCCTAATAAAAAAGATTTATTATGAAGAATATCTATTGCTTCAATATTTTTAAAATTTGATATGAAATCAGGATATTATCAGATAGGATAGCTGAAAAAAATAAATACAAAACTACCTTTACAGTGCCTTTTCGTTATTACGAATGGAATGTAATGTCATTTGGATTAAAAATTGCTCCATAAGAATTTCAAAACATCATGAACAATATTTTAATTTCTTACAGTAAATTTGCAATATTATATTTAGATGATGTTTTAATTTTCTCAAATTCAATAGAACAACACTTTCAACATTTAGAACAATTTCTAAATATTATAAAACAAAATGGTTTAGTTTTATCTGAAAAGAAGATAAAACTATTTCAAGTAAAAATTAGATTTTTAGGATTTGAAATATATCAATTAAAAATCACTCTTCTAAGTAGAGCAATAGAATTTGTTGATAAATTTCTAGATGAAATTACAAACAAAAATCAATTACAAAGATTTCTAGGATGTCTGAACTATATGGCAGACTTCATTCCAAACATTAGAATTCTTTGTAAACCTTTGTTCCTTGAACTCCAGAAAAATCCTCCAGCTTGGAATCAAAAAATGACCAAAGCTGTTCAACATATTAAATCCATTGTCAAAAACCTTCCTTGTTTAGGAATTCCAGATCTTCATGCCTTTAAAATAGTAGAAATTGATGCCTCTGACATAGGTTTTGGAGGAATCTTAAAACAAAAAATTTCGAGGGGAAAAGAACAAGTTGTTAGATATCATTCAGGTGCCTGGTCATCCACTCAAGCCAAATATAGTACCATCAAAAAAGAAACTTTATCCATTGTTTTATGCATTCAAAAGTTTCAAGATAATTTGATAAATCAAAAGTTTTTATTACGTATTGACTGTAAATCTGCAAAAGAAGTTTTACAAAAAGATGTTCAAAATCTTGTTTCAAAACAAATATTTGCAAAATGGCAAGTTTTATTGGCATGCTTTGAATTTGATATTGAATTTATTAAAGGAGACAAGCTAGAATATACGTATCCCAAAAGAAAATAAACATCAAAATCTTGTATATATATATATATACATATATATGAACATGTATGTATATAACATGCCAATGTGGTTGGGTTTTGTTAGTTTGAAAATTTTTGAAAGCAATAAATAGAACCAAACTAATAGTCTTGTCGACCGAGTTGATTTAGTTTTACTAAGTTGAGTTCCAACTTGGACATCCCTAAATCCATCATAGACCCTCTCTCGTCCCAAAATTCTATGAGGCAGCAAGCGAAGGAAGAAAATTCGTTCATTTCACACTCCATTGTACATTATTAGAATTAGTCTAAAAGAAAAGATTTAAAAAATAGTATAAATAGGACATTAAATACAAATTTAAAAATCTGCACAAATAACAACCTAAATCAAGTTTGTGAATTTTTCTCATTTATAAATTTGATACATACAAAAATTTATATGTATAGAACTGATGTGGACCCTTCCTCAGCCTGTTGGGCCACAGGGCAGGCCTGAAGGTAGGTCCAGCTCTATATAGTCGTTATTCCTCGAACCTCACAAGCCCTCACAAATCCCACGAATTCTTAATTGACCCTAATAACATTAGTGCAATGAGCGTGGATCGAACACGCAACCTCTAGATCTGTTTTATCCGTATAACGAATATGGACCCCGTCACCCCACAAAAAGGTACCACAGGTACAACACCTGGTCCCTCGGATGTGCCTTAACAACAAGAAGCCATAGTACAGCAAGATCCAAACCAAACAGTATTGGCGACATTGTTGACCCACTTAGAGGACATGAAGAAGGAGATGCACAAGTTGAGGGAGTAGAGACAGTAGGATGTGCAGGAAATACAAAGGTTACATGTGGAGAGAGACAAAACGTATGTTCCAACGAGGGTGGAAGGCACAGCACAGTCATTGGGCCCATATCCCCCAAATGCTGAACCGAAGGTAGTCCCGACTGAGGTAATAGCTGTAAGTAACATCCATGAGCCTATTCAACCAACGACACGTAAGCAACCCAAACATCTTTTCATTGCTGAAATCATAGCTTTTATGTTACCGGGTCATTTTAAGCAACGGATGCTAGATCTGTATGATGGGTCAACAGATCCAGTAGAACATGTATATAGTTTTGAGAATGTGATGTTGATTTCTAGAGTTGACGATGAGATAAAGTGTAAGACTTTTCCAACATCATTGAGGCAAGCAACGTTTTATTGGTTTAATAACTTACCCCCAAGGTTTATAGCTGGCTTTGATCAGTTGACAGACCAGTTCATAGCACGTTTCTCTACAAGCATAGCCCCATAGAAGACTTCTACGGTGTTAGCCACTTTGCGACAAGGGAAAGGTGAATCTTTGAGATCCTATATACAATGGTTCACGATGTTGTCCTTATAGATTAAAGATCTAAAAGATGAGGTGGTAGTGCACACTCTAATGGCGGGTCTATAGCGGGGAAGGGTTAGGGAAAAATCACCTTGAACTCCCTAAAATCTTTCCAAGAGTTACTGCAGCAGGCGGGAAAATACATGAATCTCGAGGAGGTGGAGAGAACTGTGCCAAGAGTAAGCAGAATGCTCAAAGGAGGAAGAGATAGAGAAACCATATCCCAACCTTATTCTAGCAAGTTCACCCCACTCAACAAAAGCAGGATCCACGTACTATATGAGATCTGTGCCGGCTTAGCCTAACTTTCCCCGCCAATAAAACCCAGACCGAGAGTAAACCCAACAGTGTATTATAAGTATCGCCAAGGGACGGGGCATGATACAGAAGAGTGTTTGGCATTGAAAGAGTTAATAGAGAATCTTCTTAAAAAGGGGCAACTGAAGCAGTTTAAGTTACAACAAAGGTCGGGAAGAGCGCCGGGGGAAGTAACCAATTTCCACATAGGAGGCATGATAGATTGGAAGAAAGGTGGACAAACTAGCAAGAAAATGATGACGGATGAACACCATCGGGAGTAATAAATACTATTTATGGATGATTTGCATCGAGAGGGGTGACAGTAGGAGAGCAAAAGAAGTATTACAGAGAAGGAAAAAGACATTATCATCAGGTAAATGAGGTAGGTCGAAACCAAAAAGTTAGACATGAAAGACCAGACCCTCCCATTATGTTTACCGATGAAGATTGTGGGGAGATACAATGCGATCATGACTACCCGGTGGTGGTAAAAGCCATGATAGTAAACTTCTTAATGAAGAAAATATTGGTTGATTAAGGGAGTTCAGCTGACATACTATTTTTAAAGACATACAGGAAAATGGTGATTGACAAGGAAGAATTAAAGACTTACAAGGGGACTTGATAGGTTTTTGGGGACAAAGACTCCAATAGAAGGTGCGATAAGACTGTGAGCAACTTTTGGGGAAGGACCTGACCAAGTAACTAAGATAGTAGAATTTCTGGTAGTAGACTGCCCTTCCCCATATAATGTGATATTGGGAAAGCCAACCCTTAACCAGTTAGTACCCAACATTACAAGGCAGAGTGGGGGCAATAAGGGAAGATCATATGGAAGCAAGGGAGCTGTATCAGAAGAGCTTGACAATTATAGCAGTCAAAGGCGAATGGGTGGAGAATAAATGCATCAAAGACCTAAGTCCTTTGAAGGGAGAGGTGTCACGGAGGTCGATGGCAGAGCTGACTTTGGCCAGGAGAGACCCGCGTCGTCAGGAGAGTTTAGGGAAGTTCAGCTAGGCAGACCAAACTAAACAGTTTAGATATCAACACATTTGATGGAGGAGAAACAAGAACAACTAGGGCAGTTGTTGATGGACAATGCAGCAGCTTTTGCTTGGACCACCACTGACATGCTAAGTATTGACCCTTCCATTATAATTCATAAACTCTGCATTAAATCTGGAACTAATCCCATAGCTCAAAAGAAAAGTTTATTTGGCTCAGAGAGACAGGCAGCCATTTGGGAGGAGGTGCATAAGTTACTGAATATGGGGTTCATTAGGGATGTAGAGTATTCGTCATGGAGTTTGAATGTGGTCATGGTAAAGAAACTGAACGGGAAATGGAGAATGTGTGTAGATTTCACCGACTTAAATAAGGCATATCCAAAGGATCCATACCCCTTGCTAAATATAGATCAGTTAGTAGATGAGGCTGCTGGGCATTTACTCTTGAGTTTTATAAATGCTTATTCGGGATACAACCAAATAAAGATAAACCCCAGGGATGAGGATAAAACTACTTTTTTCACAGAAGAAGGATATTATTCTTATAAAGTAATGCCCTTTGGATTAACAAACGTCGGGGCAACTTACCAACACTTGACGAATAAGATATTTAAAGGGCAAGTTGGGAAGAACTTGGTGGAATATGTGGATGATATATTAACAAAGTCTATGAGTTTTAACCAGCATATGGAGGATTCGGGGGAGATATTCACCACTTTGATGAGATTTGGAATGAAGATTAATACAAAAAAATGTACTTTCAGGGCCCCAGCCAGGAAATTCTTAGGTTTCATGCTAACACAGAGGAGGATAGGGGCTAACCTGGAGAAGTGCTGAGCCATATGTGAAATGAGTTCACCAAAGGATGTGGGGGAAGTAAGAAGATTAGCTGGAGGAATCACAGTGTTAACTCGGTTTGTCTCCAAAGCAGCACAACGATCTTTACCTTTCTTCTCAGTAATAAGGAAGACGAAAAATTTCTAATGGACAACCGAATGTCAAAAAGCGTTTGAAGAACTTAAACAATATTTGGCGACATTGCCCATCTTGGCTACACCCCGCCCCGGGGATATGCTATACATTTACTTATCTACCTGTGACCAGGCCATCAGCTCCGCGCTAGTCGAAGAACAACAAGGTACACAAACGCCCATATATTTCACTAGCAAGGTCCTTAGTGGCCCCAAACTTAGATATCAACACATTGAGAAATTGATCTACGACTTAATCCATGCGACTCGCCATTTGTGACCATATTTTCAAGGGCACCAGGTGATAGTAAGAACGAATCAATCCCTCAAGAAAATATTACAAAAACCAGGCATGTCGGGGAGAATGTTAGCATGATCAATAGAATTGTCAGAGCATGGAATAATTTTCGAGCCGAAAGGACCTATAAAAGCACAGGCCTTGACAAACTTTGTAGCAGAACTAACCCCGCCACAACAAGAACGGGTGATTGAGTCAAAGAAAATTTGGACCCTGTATGTTGATAGGTCAACCAACAATAAAGGCTCGGGGGCGAGAATCATCGTAGAAAGACCCGAGGGCATTTTAATAAAATGTGCGCTTAAATTGAATTCCCGACCTCCAACAACTAGGTGGAATATGAAGCTATCATAGTTAGTCTAAGGTTGGTGAAAGAAATGGGCGCTACAAGGATCAAAGTTCAGTCGGACTCTCAGTTAGTAACAAATCAGATAGGGGGACAATATTAGGCGAGAGAAGGGTGTATGCATAAGTATTTAGAATTGGTTAAGAGCATAATCAATGAACTCAAAGAAGTAGAAGTAAAACACATCTTGAGATAGCAGAATGCAAGAGCCGACCTACTGTCTAAGCTTGCCAGCTCTAAACCATCACAAGGGAATAGGACCCTGGTTCAAGAAATGTTGTCAAAACCAAGCATAGAAAAGAAATTAGAAATTGTAACAATAGTGGCTGAAGAAAGTAGAGACGATTGGATAAGCCCAATCAAAAAATACCTGCGTAATGGAGATCTCCCACCTGACCAGGGCGAAGCTAGAAAAATAGCTCGGCTAGCTACCTTCTATTGTATATATGGGGTAGAACTGTACAAAAGAGGTTTGTCTCAACCGTTACTTAAGTGTGTCACTCCTGACTAAGTGCAATATATATTGTGAGAGTTACATAAGGGCATATATGGTCACCACTTAGGGGCTCGAAGCCTGGTGTCAAGAGCCATGAGGTCGGGATATTTCTGGCCAACAATGAAAGAAAATGCTAGCAGGATGGTCAAATCATGTAAGAAATGTCAGAAATTTGCAACTAATATACTAGCCCCAGCAATAGAGTTATACAATGTGATCAGCCATGGCTATTTTTCAAATGGGGTATAGACATTTTGGGGTCTTTCCCACTAGCAACGGTGCAAAGATGCTTCATAGTAGTGTCCATAAATTACTTCTTTAAATAGGTAGAAACACAGGCTTTGGCTGCCATCACAATAAATCCTATGCAAAAATTTGTCGCCAGTCACATCTTGTGCAGGTCTGACGTCAAACATCAGGTTATCGTAACATATTTAAGAACATAACTAATCAATTGACCAAGTTTATCATGAACATTGAGTAATCATTTTCCCCTTTGTACATGCAGGTTTGGCGTCCCTCATATAATAGTAGCTGATAACGACTGACAGTTTATTGACTGGCATTTCCAAGACTTTTATACCAACTTGGGTATAAGGTTAACTTTTGTATCGGTGGAATATCCACAAGCAAATGGACAAGTAAAGGTAGTCAAAAAAATTATTTTGCAAGGTTTGAAGAGGAGGTTGGATGAGAAGAAGGGGATGTGGGCCAAAGAGTTACCATGGGTCTTATGGTCGTACAGAACTACCGTCCATACCACAACTGGGAATACACCTTTTCAGCCTAACATACGGAGCAGAGGCAATGCTACCAATGGAAGTTGAAGAACTGACGCACTGAAGAATAGTTTTCAGTGACGAAAATAATATTATGAAGAATAGTTTTCAGTGGCAGAAACAATACTATGACAGAAAATTTAGATTTACTGGAAGAAACAAGGTTGAAGACATATGACATAGTGGTTAAGGCGAAGAAGATGTTGGCTCGAGATTACAATAGACATATATGACCTAGAGAATTTATGTAAAACGATCTAGTATTACGATTTGTATCCTCAGCAAGGAAGAGTGTAACACCTTATTTTAACTCTTATATTTATGAAAAATACTTTTCATTTAACTCTATTTCATGAGAAAATTACCAATTAAAGGTTTAAGCCTCAATTGGACAGTTTAGTGTTTTAGACAGCATGCTGCCCTGTTCTTGTAAAATATGAAAACATCACATATAAATGTCCAAAAATCATGAAAACCTCCAGATTAAAAGTTTAATGTGTCTAGAAAATTTGATAAAAATTTCATATAAGATCTCATTGGTTTGATGGGTTAATTAAGCAAAGTTTATACACTGCCCTGTGTACTGCGAGAATACTGTTTGGCTAATTTGAAAAATTATTTGGGCATGGAGTTGTGCTCCAATTGCCACAGAATTTGGTATGGACGAAGTTCAATATGTCAAATGCTTGCTGTAAAATTTTCAAATAAAAATTCAGGGTTTAAGGCATCTTACTCGATTTATCCTTTTAGCTGCCAGAAAAACCAGTTTTGGGTTAGGGTACATGCTTGAGTAAAATTCTATTAATTTACCTCTTCCCTTTATTCAGTCCATTTCTCATACATGAACATAATAATACACCCTTATACATCAAATGTTCCATTACAATAATTAATTACACACTAATCATAATATTATACAATTTAAATCACAATCACACTCTATGTAAAGCTTGGCAGCCACCCTTGGTGTTTCTCCACCTGGAAATCATTGACATTTCTACAAAAATGGATATGAGACCTCAAGTCTCAGTAGCTAATGAGCCAATTAGTATACATACAAGGTTGGAAATAGTTAATACTCTCAACCAATAGCATATGAATGCAAAGGGGACACCATGGTGCACCTAATAACACATACTCACTTAGAACCACTTATTTGGCAGCTCTAAGCATAACAACATGATATTCCTCTTGAATATCACTTAAACACAACAAGAGAATAGATAATAGCATATCACAAACATTCACATCCATAAGCAATTACATGGCATGCAAGAAGAAGTTAAGGAGTCATTAGCTACCTCAACTCATAGCTTTGTTTCTATTCTTTCTTTTCTCCTCCTCTTCATTTCCTCTGCAGCTCCTCTGTTTCTTTCTTTGCTACAGCTCCCTCTGCCGACTTACTCTCCTTTCTTTCCCCTTCATTTATTTGCTTTTTGCCTGATTAATTTTCTATAATTATCCCCCTCAATTTAATTAATATTATGGGTAACAATAGTAGGGACAAGTGTGGCTGCTGGGATTGGTTGTCTCATTGACTCACCAATTCCCTTAACTGACTTGCCTTCAGCTCTCCTAATTCCCTTCCTCTCTTGCGCAAGCCTCACACAAGTCTCCCTTTCATGCACAAGTCTTACAAAATGTCACCACAAGTGCAATTATCAATTATGAAATGTTGTCAAGCTTTGATTGGTGGGAGTGTCCTCTCTTTAATTACACAATTTCTAGAGCCTAGGACATGCAAGTGGCATGAGACTTGGGAGAGGCTAGCTGCTGCCTTCATTTGATCTAATTGTGACCAATTTAGTCAACTTCTAACCATTTCCCTAGCTAGTAATTCACTTATATAGATATTTAATCCAATTGCACTAATTATACCACACCTCTAACTCTTTAATTCCTTAATTAATTATTGAAAGCTCATTCATCTTAGTTCACTTTATTTTCATGATAATAAGAATCACAATTACATAAGCACATATAATAGAAAGCAACCAAGAGTTCACTATTAACTCTCAATCATATCTCATCAAGTAAGTTATGAATTAAATTCCATAGTCCTTTAATATGTTATGAAATAACATTACAATTCATATGTGGCTATCATGAATAAATAGAGGGATGTGACATTTACTTGGGCTAATATACAATCATATATATACGTAACATCAATTTTCTAGTTGCATGTGCATGTACACATAAATATCATCCGTATACATATTCTTAATATTCTCACACTTCTCATTTGTATTTAGTAAACAGACCACTAATTAAATTATCCTAGTGTAAATTTATATTCTTTCTTTAGAAAATTCAGAATGTTACAAAGAGCCCCGATGAGGGTAAGTTAGCACCAACATGGGAGGGCCCGTATGTCATAACAGAGGTACTGGGGAAAGGAACCTACCGACTAGCTACAGTTCAAGGTCGCGAAATGCCCAACACTTGGCATGTGACTCGGCTGAAGAAGTATTACCCTAAACTTTAGATAACTTCTTTGTAAAATTATATCACTGGCCCAAGTTGATAAATATAGTATTACGAAAATTCATTATTACTCATTACAAAAATTTGTTAAGTGTTATGCTGGCGAAAGTTATATAATGAAAAGGCATGATCAAGAAAGCTACCCAATTAATATGGAGTGATGAAAACAAATCTAGCTAGACAAATCGAATCCGAATGATTAAACTTAGAGTAGAATATTGCATTATGAAATACCTCGGGTTTACATTTTAAATAATAAATAATAAATAATATAGAAGAGTCTAAATCATGTTGTTGGTCCTCCCTCGTCTCCTAACCTAAATTCTAGATCCGAAACGTCCAAGGAAAGGTCCGGCTCCTCTTCATCCTCAAGGTCTACAATTACGCCATCTTTGGCTACTTTCAAGTAACTCGTCTTCGACTATAGAACATCCTTTGAGGGTGCCCTGGGATATAAGGAGACTTGATCCAGATAGTTGTCGAATCCTTCCTTTTTCGTATTTAGAAGGGTATGGACCAGCTTCACGATCCGACCTCAGGAGGCTAACACTCAGTTTCTTTGTTCTTTGTAGTGTCGGGCAAGATCAGTCTGTTGATGAATGATTGCCTCAAGCTCTGCAATCTTTGTATCAGAGGTTGCCTTGCTGGTAGCATTTCATTCTTCCAAAAAGTCAATCCTATTTGATTTGCCTGCCAAGGATGATTGACAAACCATCAGATCTTCCTCTAGCGTCTCGATATCCGCTAAAGCCTTATGCAGCTTCTCTTCATATGACCGAGCAAGGGCCCTCAGCTCCAATACCTCTCTACTGGCGAAAAACAATTATCTTTCCAATTCTTGTATTCACAACTCGAGCTCAGCCGATTTTGAAACAGCCACAGATGCCTTTTGCTTGGCTGACTTGATTTGGCCCTCGGCGGAAGCTGCCACTTACTTGGTTGTTTCAAGCTTGGCCTCTAGCACAGCAATCCGTTTCTTCGCAAGAGCAGCTTTCTCCTCCGCCGCCTCTTTCATGGAGCACATCTCGTCCGCGTGGGTGCTAGCCCATTGGTTGGACTCAATACGGTCATACACTATTTGGATCATCCCCAGGTTGCGATTGATGAACCGAGCCTGCTCCTTAATAAGGCAAACTTGTTCTGTAAAGTTACGAGCAACTTGACTTAGCTTTGCGACCGAGCCAATGTGCAAGCACTCTGCAAGCAAGCCCTCTGGGTAAAGTCAGACATTAGACCTACCCTGAAAACAAAAGAAGTGGTAATAAAAGAAGTATTAGCAAAATATAATGGAAAAGGACAATTAACAACACACCTTGAGCAGCAGGCTCGCTTGAGCATACAGACATATCTTGAGCTTTAGTCACAGCAAAAAGGTCGCTCACCCTGGGCACATCAGGGTCGCCTAAGGGTACAATGCTCTCATGGGCATCAGCTGCAGTGGAGGGATCACTCATACTTAGCAAATCAGGGTCGGAGAGAATAAAACAATAAGAGTGTCAATTAAAAAAAAAGAAGAGAAAGGGCGGGTATGTTATGTAACAATAAAAAGTCTTTGTTATCTAACCTTTGGGAGAGCTCCGACCAGCTGGTAATTTCTTTCTTAACCCCCTATAAATTAATTGGCGCATGCTTCCTCGTCCCTGGCCTTTGGAGCAACCCTAATATCAACACCAGTTAGGGTAGACCCTTCTAGGTCAATAGGGTTTTTCAGCAAAGAAGGTGAGGAATATCCTCTGACCACGGTCTCTTCGTGGTCGTACCTTTCCTCGTTCTCAGTTTAGAGGAGGCACCGATCTTCCTTTTCTTAGGCAGCCCGCTAGTCTAGCACCCGATATGATCCAATAGTTTCTTTAAATTAGGCATTGTTTTTCAATCTACGATGATAGACAACCAACATTAGTAGAGCTTTTTTTTAAAAAAAAAAAGGTGTGTACACACCAAAATTTTTTCGCCACCTCAATGGAAACTTTGCCTTTCCTTTTTCGTCAATAAAGAAAGGGTGACCGGAAGAGGGCTCTACCACACAGAAGAACCATGGCTGAAATTGTTTAGCATATTCTTCTGCGAGAAAGTTAGAGACTTCCCTCTCTTGGCAAAATAATACAGATAACCAACCTCACGTTTCTTGGGGTTTCTCAAAGAGTAGAAAGAAAAGAAAAACGTTATGTCGAGCATGTCTATTTAGCTTGGTGCATATTTTTTGAAAGGCGTGGAGCGTCGCCCATGCATTTGGGTGAAGTTGGGACGAAGCTATTTGGAGAGTCCTAAGAATTTTCATTTCAAAATTATTCAAAGGAAAAGATACCCCGCACCTATACGTATAGTAAAGGTTCCAAGTAAAGAACCTATCCCTATATCGACCTTCGCTAACCCCAACCTCGGGAGTACAAGCTACTATATCAAAACCACAAGCTAGCTTCAAGGAGCCGCATAGGGAGTTCCTAAGGGGACCTATGTTACCCTCAGTTAAGCACGAGCTAGTGGATGTAATTTCTTGGGTCATCCACTAAGCTTCTCTTAAATCATGGCTAGTGGGGGCATCGTCCTACCTAAAGTTGTCGATGTTAACGAAATCTAGGGCATAGGTAACCCCAACATCATCCAGTTCTTGTGCCATGCGAGGTACCACAATGGAATCGTCACTGGAGGTGGTGCTACTCAGAGGAACCCCCTCAGGCACTTCAGAGCCCAATTCACTTATTGAAGCCATACCTGAAAACTACAAACAACTAACAATAAACCTTCCTGCAACTAGTTCTTAAAATAAAACAGCAAGCTAACAAGACAATGGAGATGAGCAAACCTAGGGAAAAATGAGACAGGCGATGGGGACAGAAAACCTACTATGGTCAGAAAGACAGAGAAAACACTGAGATAGGGACACTTACAAAAGCGCAAGAAGGAGAAATGAGAATAGTAAAGAAGAAGATAATGGGCCAATGGGGGACCACTTATATAGCCAAAGGAAGAGCAACCGTACAAATTCAAAAAGACAATGGTACAGTCAAGAAATGCTTTGAAAGGTGGATATGTGTCGATAACAACAAGATAATGATGGCTAATAAATGCGTGCGCGACAGAATTAATAAATAATAAACACATTGAGGCATAAAAGTGGCTTTGTATGATGGTGTCATCAAGGAAGCATGATAAGGATGGTTGATCTCCTTGGAAAACACAACATATCGTAATAGTGCCAGTGAACAAACGTCCTCATTAATATGGCTCGGGTGTTGGATCTAGAATAGCTCAATTGTGTGAACAACAAAGCTCGGATACTCGAATAGTATAGCTCGGGCGTTTAACTTGTCAAACACCTAACGTGGGAGGCAAGTGATGTGGACCCTTCCTCGGCCTATTGGGCCACGAGTGCAGGCCTGAAGGCAGGCCCAGCTCCATGTCCAATACCAATATAAAAGACCCCTCATAATAAGAAGAAAATACCAAAAGAGACACTAATCCCTCGTCGCCACCTAGTTGTTCTTCCTCAAACCTCACTAGCCCTCACAAATCCCACGGATCCTTAATCGACCCTCATAACAAGAACATTTAAACAAGGGGAAAACCAAGTTGCCGATGCCAATAAAACAAGGGGAAGACCAAAGGTGCTCGGTCTTCTAACTTTGAACGTGTCATAGCCTCCAGAGGGAGGGAGTGTCGACCAAAACGTGGATGGACCTTTGGCGAGGGCAGTGGGACAGGTTGGATGTGAGAGAAAGAGAGTGTTGTTTTTTGAGATTGAAGTTGTAACGTTTGTATACTTATACGTTAACTTAGTGTAAAATTATAAGGAGAAAATCAAACCATTACTTCTTAATAACCAGATAGGTCATATATATAATATTACATTAGTTTAAAATTATAAGACAATATTTAAAAAGTAATATAAAATATTTATTTGATTTTTTAATAATTAAAGACATTTTTAAAAAAATTATCTTTACTTAAAATATTATTTTAATAATTTTTATATATTTAATTAAAAATAAAATATTAAATAAAAACACCATTAAAAATATATTCATTTTACACTATTTAATTATATTCTTTAAAAATATAAAATAAATAATAATTCCATATAATTTTAAATAAAAATATCTCTTTTCTTAAGTTCTTTATTTAGTATAAATCACCTGTACACCTATATAATTTTTTGATCTGACATTTTTATTATTTAATATTAATTAATTTTTTTATTTCCAAAATTTTTTATTTCTCATAAAAAGATTTATATTTCTTAAATTGGCATTTAATGTTTCCTAATCAAACTCTTTATTTAATTTTTTTAACATTTCTTTCCCATAGTATATATACTGCTCTTCTCATTAGAAATACATTATTACTATAGTATCTACGACTTTCTCTCAAAACAATTATACATATAAATACAATTTCGGCCATCTTAAATCGATAGCTTTAAGAAAAATATTAACACAAAAGTAGACGCTGAATGATTTGGATGAGCTTTTCATTTATTTTGATAATTTTCTCTATAACTTTGAATTTTAAAAAATAGAAACTCTAAAAACTATCAACTTGAGTGATGAGAAAATTTCCTCCGTGGTGGTATTAAAAAAAGAAAAAGAAAAAGAGAATAATGCTATGTTGACAATTATTTTTTATTTTTTATTTATAATTATATCTTTACATCACAAATCAAAGAATATGTACAGAGGCGTATGTTAAGAATTGTCCACTTAGAGCAAGTGGGGTTGCATATGTAAAATAAAAGATAGAGATGATTAGGTAGAGGAGAGAGAAAAAAAGAGAGTTATAAGTATTAGTGCAGATATATGTACTATTCATAAGACTTACAATATTTTTTTAATATTTTTTTTTAAAAAAGAAAAGGTTTTATAAAATAAAAGAGATAGTTGTGGGATTCATTTAATTTTTTTTTTAAAATTATATGAATAGATAAAAAATTATATAAATTATATATAATAATGTGTCATTATAAAACTTATTAAAATAATATAAATAATTAAAATATAAACTCTAATTAGTACCATGACTAAATATGATTTTAGTACTTTTCATATAATAAAACAAAGCAAAAACAGGAATACAGCTCAGCCTATTCTAATCCAGAAGCTACTCGCCAAAAGTTCAAAGATGATTTGATGTAATGTGGACCCCCCAGCGGACAAAACAAGGATGATGTGATCTATGGACTTACCCGGAAACACCCTTTTTTAAATGAAATAAGGGTTTGTTTGGTATAAAGTAAGAATGAAAAAGAAAACAGGTTAAAAGAACGAAAAAATAGTAATTTTTGAATTTATTTAATATATAATTGAAAGAAATTTTTTATAATATTTAGTTTTTTAAAAAAAATTAAAAAAATAAAATTAATATTTTTATATAAATATAAAATTATCTTTTATTTTAAAATTTAAAAAAAACCTTAATTTCTCAACTTATTATCAAAAAATTTTATAGTTAATATTCATACTAATTTTTTAAATTATACTAGTATGGTGTAATTTAATATATCATTTTTATTTTATATGATAATCATTTAAATTTAAATTATTACACAACTTAATACATATGAAGACCATAAAACTACATAATAATAATAATAATAATAATAAATTTATTTGTCAACATGGTCAGAATCAACAAAAAAAATTACATTAAAATCTATTAAAAATAATAATACTTCCAAAAGAATCTGCACCTTACTTGAATAAAAAACTACAATAGTATTTAACAAAAAAAAAAAAAAAACTCAATGTTAAAGGGAAATAAAAGTTAGATTTATTTGAAACATCAAAATTCTTTTCATTTCTTTCTCTTGTTTTCTTTTTAATTTTTTTTAAAAATTACATCCTTAATTTGAAAAAAAATAATATTATAAAAATTAAATTTTATTTTATTTTAAAGTTATTAAATAATACAAAATAAAGAAAAATGACGTCCACTCCTTTTCTTTTTTCCTCTTTCCAACGGACCAACCAAACAGACCTTTATTGTACGTGAGGGTATAGAGGTCTTTTAATTGCCCCTTTAATTCCCTCCTTTTGCCCTCCAAACTCACGCATTAAATTAGGGAAATATATGGGACGTTTTATTAGCTGAGTGTTATTCGTAAGCGTATTGAACGTTTTATTCGTGGAATATTCAATTCTTTAATGTAGGGTTGTTGTATCTAACCTTCCTTAGTAAACCCAGTTTGTCCTTAAAACTGCTTGTGCTTTGGCTCCGTTGAATCCCAAGATCTGTTATTACTTGTGTATTCTCCTCGTCAAAGGAGCCCATCACATCCTAAGGCAAGAGCATCCTCTTATTTCAGGTTTCATCTCAAGATTAATGAATATCCTGATTCAGAGTCATCGTATCCTGCCTTCGTTTCACACCTTTTCCTTTCTGCAGTAGGCACTGTAAGTGCTCTTTTTTCAACATACCTTTCTTTTACTATAAAAACATAACTCTTGCGATTTATGTTGGATTCAAACATGCATTTCTTGTTTGGAAAACCAAATAGTTTTATTATCTTGAAGACCTTGCATGAATATTAACTCCAACCAATCAATGGTGAAGCCATGATTTTTTTGAGCCGGATATTATGAAACAACAATCGACTATTTGGTTTGAGCCGGGAAGATTTTAAGGTGATGACAAACAAAGATCTGGGAAGCCCACATAGAACAAAAGTAACAAATGATGTTCTCAAAATTCATGAAATTACGATACTAGTAGAGAAAACACTTTGCCCTTCGTATGTTCTCAAAAACTACAAAACATTTAAAAGTTATTTTCTTATTTTGATTTTTGAAAACACTTTTCAATTCTTTTATTTTTTTAAAACAATTGATATAAAACACACCACAAAAGTTTTGGTTTTATTGTTTCCTAAAACAAAATAACAATTTTAAAAATAGAGTCAAACAAGTCCTTACAGCATCACTTGGCCCTCTCTGAGGCCTATGACTCCAACTAGGCATTGGGCAATATATGGCACAATACGAGTATATAAGATTGAAAACAAACTGTTAGATTGGTAGAAAGAGTTTTATTGCCATTATATATAATTATATTTGACTTAAACTGAATTAATTAATGTTTAATATGATAATGAATATTGATAGTATATATCAAAATAGTCTGTATGATTAGAATGCTAGGTTCAAGAATCTTTTTAATCTTTGATATATATGACCGGTTAAGATATAACATGTAGATCAAATTGCACTATATTTCGTTTATTAAATATATTTTAGTTGTACATATTCTTCAGGTCATGATTTCCTCACTTTCTATAATTTAGCTGTTTTATTTTAATATATATATATATATATTCCTAACAAAGGTGTTGGTAAAATAATTCTTTTTTATAGAAAGTAAATATGAGTTGTTGAATTCTTTCTCAATAATTGAAGTTATATAATTACAGTATTTGTATGAGCCGGAAAATTGGGCGTCTTGCTCTTCGTTTCCTTCCCACCGTGAAAGCTTTTATTTTTTCTTTGCTTAACCACAATGATTTTTCTTTTATTATTGTAATGGTTTTGATTCTTTTGAAATTTCAAGATTGTTGACTTTAGAAACAAATAGAGCTAATTAATAATTCACTTATCGTCGAGAAAAAAAAATGAGACAAATGAGATAGATTAAGTCTAATATAAAATAGGACATATCAATATGAGTAAGTAACGAGGTAATATAATAGTATAAAATATAGAAAACAAGGATATTTTAATATATGAAAGAAACCTATATATATATATATATATATATATATATATATATATATATATATTTAATTGTGAGGAATTTGTTTGATAGATAGACTATTTATGTTATATTCTAAAATTTTTGTCTTTTATTATTATTTTTAATTTTAAAAACAATTATCTTCTCATCTAAATTTTTTAAATAGTTATCTTTTTTAATTTATTTTTATTTTAAAAGTAGTTATCATATACAATCAAGTTTTTATTATTTATTTTCTTAAAGTAATTATCTATTAGAATAATATTTTAAAAAAAATACATTTTGAAATTAGTTTTTATTTTTTTTAATATACCTTATAGTAAACAAAACTACTCTATTGGAATGATAAATACAAATAAATCATATCTTATAAAAAATATATTCAATTTTTTTTGAACTACCTATTTTTTTTGCTTATTATTATTTTTTTCATTGTTCCAACTACAAAATCAAATAAAAATGTGTTATAAAATAAATATAACTCACCCGTACCAAACGTGAGATTAATAGCTAGTATATACTAAAGCACAAACGTTCCTCAATTTATTATTTTCGCAGTCAGTTTTTTGCCAAAATTTTAATTGCAAAAGTTTAAATTACCCCATTCTATATTATTTATTAGAGCACAAAATATTGCTACAAGAGTTTATTTTTACTTTTATATATTTTGACTCTACTGCTAAACCCTTGTGATTTTTATTGCACAAGGAAGATACTTTTACAGTTTCATAAACTTCTATTATTGCTCTTAATTTTGCTGCTAAACACTACTGCTAAACCCTTGTGCTCTACAGAGATATCTTCTTCCAGAACCCTATTTAGGAATGCTGACTTTATTTCTAGTCCATAGATCTTCCATTTCTCTTAGGCCTCTAGAGCAATTAAAAATCTAATTATAACGTCTAGTTTGACCACCGATTCAAATGTTTCTATATTGACTTATCAGAACAGACTTTTTTTTTTTTTTTTTGAACAAACTCTTAAAAAGAGTTTTTACAAAATAAGCTAAAAAGAACTTTTCAAAGGATATCCTAAGGTGGAGTTGTAGTTATACAAACGAGATTATGCTTTTCCAAGTGTTTTGAGTTTTAAGTTTTTTAGGATAAATTAAAAATATAATCAATGGGCTCTATATAAGCTCGAGATTGTACGTGACAATCTGAATTGAGAGTTGTACAAAATAGGTTTTGCACAACAGAAAGGATTTGCTTCCTTACCAATACAAAGAAATACTCCAGCTCTTTTTCGACCCATTGGCGTCTTTCTACTAACTTCTATTTTATGCATTAACAGAGAGAATAAATTATTGCTTCTTCTGACAGGATCATATATAATTGTCCTCTGTTCTTACGTTCTTCTATATTAATGTAATTGTCTTGGAGGCCTTATCTTAGAGTTGGCTTTATGCCTATATATACATTGGACCGCCCATTAAGATTTCCTTGATTTCACAACAACAAAAGTAGTAACTCATATATTATTCTACAGAAGCAGGAGGGACAGTTTAAAAGTAGCCCATAAAGAATTATGGCTGAACGGCTGCAAATCCTTGTCAGAAAATTGGATAAATGTTTCAAAGAAGCATCTGATGAAGCAGTATCACTATGTCTGGGTAAAATGAAGAGTGCATTGGATAATGTGCTAGAACCCTTGTCTGGTGACACTGAATGGAAGCGTGACTCTGATGATTCTGCGGCCGAATTATGCTTCATCATCATAGACCTCGTCGAAGATGTAGAAGGTATCATAGACTCATATTCTCTCCTAATGTCAGAGCAAAAATGTGGGAAAACTGTTTCCTACAAAATTGAGTTGCGGGAAATTTCAGCCAATATGCGTCAGTTCCTCTATAAAGAACGAGAAATCTCATCAAAGATTATCGTATTTTTCCAGGATATGACGGCACGTTTCCCCGATTTATTAAACAAGTTCTCTGAGAAAGTGTGTAATGAGTTCCAGAAACTGAAGATGGATCTTTACGAAAACTCCAAGCAACAGCAAATGGATAACAGAGTGGGAGTAAGTAGAAAATCTGCTAAACGAAGACGGAGGCAAAGCCATATAGCTAGTGAGGGAAGTACTTCAAGACAAGAAGCAGCTAAACTTTCGCAATCAAAAACAAGCAAAAGTGTGCCTTTACGTGGAAGAGAAAATACACCGTTTAACGTTGATCAAAGCACCCGAGGACTGATTGGGAGAAAAAAGGAGCAGAATCAGCTTAAGGAATTTTGTGAACAAGAAAAATCAGATGCCTGGGCTATTGCAATTACTGGAGTTGCAGGGATTGGGAAAACCTCTCTTGTTGGATCTGTTTACAAGAAAGTGAAAAGGCAGTTTGACTGCTACGCTTGGGTTGACATGTTTGGAAAGTCAACCTCGGATGCTGTCCGAGACATATTGACCTTGTTCTCCAAAAAGCAGCCAATGTCTTGTCCACCATGCAATGCAAGTACAATGGACGAGGGTTCTTTAAGAAAGACGCTCTCCTCGTTCTTGACTGAGAAGAAGTTTCTTCTGGTGTTGGATGATATTACAGAGGCTGATTGGACCTCTTTTAAGACAGCATTGCCTCAGAATAACTGCAATGGAAAGGTGGTAATGACGTCTATTTTAGACTTTTCAGATTGTAGAAATATCAAGCTGGAAGGACTCAATAGAGACGATTCTTGCAGCCTGCTTTTCACTGAAGAAGAGACTTCCGAGCTAAGCTCTGATGAGGAATCAATTGCCAACAATATTTTCGAACTATGTAAAGGTAACCCACTTGCAATCACAATTGTCCGTTCCATGCTTTCACCGGAGAAGCCCTTAGCGTCAAAGGAACTGCCAAAAAAGCTAAAGAATGTAAGTGAAACAAAGTCTACTAATAAAATAAACAAAGCCGGCTCTACCAGTAAGGAGGAAAGAAGAGATATTGTAAAAGATGTCATTTCATTATGCTATTCTACTCTGCAGCCAATGCTAAAGAGCTGCTTCCTTTATGGTGCATTATTTCCTCCTCGTAGTAAAATCCTTTGCAGAAAGCTGATTCGATTGTGGATAGCCGAGGGATTTGTAGATGAAAAGTATGACGTGACAATGGAAGAAGCAGGTGAACTTCAGTTGCAAGAGCTCTTGGGGCGAAACATGTTTCAGATGGCAAAGATGGGCACAGATGGAAAACCAAAATTTTGCCGGATGCTAAGACCCTTGCAGGAATTTGCCAAAACAAGAGCACAAGATCATAGGTTCTGCAGTACATTTGAAATCGGAGCAAGCTTACCATCGGAGAAGACTAAGAGGAGTCTTCGTGTTTCTTTCACAGCCAGAGATTGCAACAGTAACACGAATATTGACAAGACCTACCAGTCTCAACTTCGTACATTACTTTTGTTGAAGGGAGAAAATGTACAAGCCTCTCAAATGAAATATTTTTCACTTTCTAGATTCAAACTATTAACTGTTTTGGATCTTGAAGGTGTTCCTATTAAGATATTTCCTGATTCAGTGGGAAACCTTTGCCTTCTGCAATATCTAGGTCTAAGGGGCACACATCTCTGTGAATTACCGAGGTCCATCCGTAGACTGATACGACTAAAGACCTTGGATATCAGGGATACGTTCATGAGAGATTTGCCACAAGACTTGGAGCAACTCAACAAGCTAAGGCATCTTCTTCTGGCGTCGTGGTTTGATGATAACGTGGTGAACGTACCTATAGATATTGCAAGCTTTAAAGACCTGCAAACCCTAGCAGGAGTGAAGCTAACAAAAGGAATTGGAAAGAATCTCATGGAGCTTCAACAGCTACAGAAATTATCAGTGGGTAAGATTAAGAGCAACTTGGTAAACGAGCTTGCCACTTCAATTAATAGAATGGAAAGTCTACGTTCCTTAACAATAAAGTGTGATCTGGGAGAGCAAATTCACGTTGGATTGTCTGGATCCCTTACTAAGATACAGACATTGCGAGTTGAAGGAGAAGTTTTAGATTTGTACAGCTGGGTTAAGAATCTGAAGGCCTTGACACATTTAAAATTGAAGGATTGTGTTCTTACTCATGACCCATTTGTAGAACTTGGAAATATGATCAACTTGGTCTATCTCTCAGTACAAAATGCTTATGTTGGAGAAAGCATTCGATTTCCAAAGGATTGCTTTCCTCGTCTGAAGAAGCTATCCATTGCACACTTCCAAGCACTAAGTCAATGGTACATAGATGATGGTGCACTGAAAAACCTGGAGAAGTTGATTATTGAAAGATGCCCCAAACTTACCCACCTTCCTCAGTACTTCAGTGAGTTGAACAATTTCCGTGTGATGCAAGTAATAAAGATGCCAAAAGCATTTGGGGAGGAAGCAAAACAACTAGGTGAAAAAATAGAAAAACTTTCCGTGGTTGTTCTCGGTTTGCCTGAAGCTCAATTTCGTTCCACAACGATCACCATTCGGAATAATTAGCACAGACGACCATGAATACTTGAGGGTATGCCAATTGAATATATGAAGTGTAAACATGTTTCCTTCGCAATTAGAACATGCCATTTCTAACTGCTTTCCTTTTCTTTTGATAGAAAAACACTTCATGCATGTCAAGGAAATGAAAATATGGCAGTAAAAGATAAAGTATAGGCGATTCTAATAATGAGCAGATCAGAGGTTATCAAAAAGCTGCTGGCGAAGGTAAGTAACCTTTTGTATTAATTTGAAATTATTTAACGTTTTAATATTTGTTAGAATGTAACATATGTCCGATGAATAAGCCCTTTATAATATTTCTATCAAATAGACCTATAGAACAGCGGAAAACATATCTAAAAACTGCCTGGGTGTGAGGACAAGACATTAAGAGATCAGGGGATTGTATCATAAGCATGATCATCAGATAAATCACTGTCTATCTATCTATGTGTCTAGTTATTCATCTATATTCCCTCTATCTTGTCAATATCTTCTATTTATCTTTACACCAAAAAAAAAAAATGTGTTACTAGAACTTAGATTATGTGACCATTTGACGAGAAAATTGTAGTTTTCTTATAGAACAATAAGAAATTTTGTGAGAATTAGTCTTTCTCTTGGAAAATCTCATTACTCAAACAAATGTTATTAGAGAAACTGTTCAGAAATTTGGAAATTCTGAGCGACGATCTAGTGAAAAAGTTGGTGAGATTCTGTAAAAGAAAATGCCATGAAAATTTTAAACTGCAAGGAAACTTTTATGGGAAAGGAAAAAAGAATCTTCTCAAAAAGAAGTTCTAGGGAGATAATTTTAAAAAGGGAAAAAAGAATTTTAATTTAATTATTTTATAAGCGTACATACTAAAAATTCAATGTAAACTTTTTTTTTACCAATAAAATAAATCTATTTACATCATAAGTTGATGACTGGTCTAATAAGTCGATGTCATTTGCTTAATCATCATCTAATTAAAAGAAAAAGTGGAAATTAAAGTGCACAGAATAAACCTTGATAGCACCAACACTTGATATTGATCTATTAGTTATTAGCAACTTTTGTCGAAGCATCTTGAACACACACTTTGCATTAACCATTTGCAACATTTTGCTAAATGTTTTCCAACAAAACATTGCAAAGAGTTGCAACAGAACGTGTGTGTACAATGGCCTAGACTCGAGATGCTAATAGCATATAACTTAATCTTAAATAAATGCATGTGCCACCAATGTTTGTTCATTGTGTCTCAAGAAATCTCCTTTTTTAAGGTAATGATTCAGCGGAAGATATTGTTTTACTAGACTAGTTGTCAGCTTATAACGCAACTGTTGAAATCAATAGAATTTACTATATGGTTAAAAGAATCTTACATTTAGTTTTTTTAGCATGTATACTTATCAAACAACTAAATAATTGTCAACTTCTTTATATTCAATATTTGATCTAAGAACGCACCAGAAAAATCATACGCCAAATATTGAGCAGGGAAGACCATAACGATGACAAGTTAAGAGTTTGTTTAGTTTGCTTTTGTGTAATTTTTGATTGATTAGATTGGTTTTTAAAAAATATTAAAAAAAAGAGTTTTCTTAATAAAAACATATAATGAGATAATTTTAAAAAACATAAATAGGTCATAATTTTAATAAAAAATCTCTATAAGCTAATAAAATTATTTTTAAATAATAAATTAATCAAATAGACCCTAATAATTTCAGTCCATTAACTATCTCAACTTTGTAACCGTGATTTAAAGAAATTATAAGCTGCTACTATATATCACCCTAATGAGCTTTTTTCTTTTGATCAGTTTAAGTATTTCTGTGATGAACGGAGGCGGATCCTCTCCAAAACGGTTTTACAAAGTACCACTTCCTCTCCCCATCATTGTTATTTTTTTTTTCAATTATCTATGGAATTGAAGATTAAAGGTTTAGAATATAGTTTTAAAAATTAGACCAAATATTGACACGGAAAGACCATCGGTTCATTAATTTGTCCGTGTTGAATTGAAAATTTTAAAATATTTTAAAATAAAATTATGATGTATAAGATACAATTTTATATAATATAAATATAAATTCAATTAATATATATATATATATATATAAATTCATATATAACTTACCAAAATTAAAATAATTAAAAATATATAATATTAAAAATATATAATATTAATCTTAGATTCTCTGTATTTCCAACTAAGCTATATTTTAGATAATTACATAGAAGACCATTCCCCCAAAATTACATAACTCTATCACAAGGATAAATTGAAGAATTAAGGAAGCAGATTTGAGTCTTTCCAGCACCATCAAGCGCATCAAAATTACTTCCGTAATAAATTGACTCTAGAAAATTTTAATTATTATAATGATCATACTAGTCCACTAAAAAAGGGAATAAAGACACCATCCATAAAAAGACAAGTGTAAACCAAATTAAATTCTCAATGAATGTTGATCAACGATTTTTGCTAATATCATCTAATATTGAAGCGTTCGTTTCTTCAAGGAGTCCTCCCGTTGTGTTCCGAGTTCCATACAGATTACTTCTCAATACAATTTCTTTCAAATTTATTAAAATTGTATCATTTTCTTATTTTTGCTAATGATTTTAGTAAAAATTTATTTTTGAGGTCCAACAAAAATTTGGATTCTCAAATAATATCATAAGGGTTTGCTGTCGCAGTGGAAATTCCATTTTCCCTGCTCTTTCTAGATCAGTAAATGTATATTTTATATATATAATAATAGAAAATTCATTCTTAAATTTTATTACTTTTTTTTATTTATTACTATACTACTGCGCTTCCAAAAAGAAAGTTAATACTCCATAAATTGTGTAAGAAGAAGGAAATGAAAAGTTTATAATACTTATAAATAATTTTATCTTCATTTAAAATATTAATTAATTCTTGTAACTATAAAAAACTGTTATATATATATATATATATATATATATGTTTATACGAGGATATATGAGTAATTTTTTTATTTTCTTTCTAAAATCTTCAATTTGAGAAATTTTAAAAATAACTTAAAGAGGAATTTAGAAGAATTATAAAAATCCTCTAAATTCTTCCTCTTCTATAATTGAAACTCCCAAATAAAATAAGGTCATCTAAACCTTTTGCTCCCTTTCTTTTTCTTTTTGCTCCCTTTCCTTTTCCTTGTATTTAAAGTTTACAAATACACCCTAAAATTTCCTCACGTGTAGTACGTTATATTGATTACTTCGAAGAAACATTCGCGGTATATGTATGTGTTTTCTTCAAGTCAACAGCTATCTTCTATAAGAGTGCATATAGACAGGTAGTTGTCAAGTTGACTATAAGAAAGCTTTTGATTTTTTCTCACCAAAATAGAGTTTTTGATTTTGTTAAAAAAAAAAAAAAATCAACCACTACCATCTATTTTGAACAGAGTCATGGGAGATGTACATGCACACGTTTTGGTACACTATTTATGTTTAATTGATTTATAGGAGTAAAAATGTAAATTGCACACTATTTTTAATTGAGTTACATGAATAACGATGTAAATAAAAGAGTGCGTGAGCGAAGACACATGTGCTTATAGTACCGTGCTTATTTATTTATTTTTTATCATGATTAAGAATATATATATATATATATATATATATATATAAGAATTTCAATATGTGGTTGTGAAAAAATACGAACATCGTGCTAAACAACTTTATTGAGCCAATGATTAACTCAACTATGACCCATTCACACCACACTTGTTTATCTCATGATTGACTTACTATGTTATATTATATTTTACCAACCATTCACCATCTGCAGGTTGCCTGCCATCGTATGATCCAAAACTTGGGCCGTTGTCGCCATCGGCTGACGAAGCCCGTCTGCAGATAAAAAGTAAGGGGACAAGGCTGATGCCATGATGTCATTAAGGCTTTGAATGGTCTCATGAATGACTGCAAAAGCGGATTAATCTCATTCACGCATCAGAAGAAATGGATTTATGGTTTTGGATTCAAAGCGACTCTAAATTTTTAACTTAGCCATTATAAGATTAAGATTGGGTTTTATCATAAATCATAACCCTTGCTCGATCAAACAGTCAGCCTAAGGGGTAAAAATTGGTCGCAGGGTTGAATGATTTTTGTATCCTTCCAACTGGCGTTGGTGACGCCTTTGTTGGTGCCTTATTGTCCAAGACTGTTGATGATCAATTCATACATGAGGTGAGTGCTTAGCTCACCGTGTTGGAATTTTTACGTTAAAATTTTGATGTTAAACATTGATTAATGCTCTGTTCTTCAGTTTCAATTCCCATTGGGAAATCAATTTCAGAATATGGTCCATATTGAGTTTACGTTCAACCCACTAATCCAGCAACATTCCATAACATTCAAAACGCGAGAAAAATCTCGCACACACCTTTGCCGATGTTGTGCACACATTGCCAACTCATCCATGATGGGTAGAGGATTATTCAAGGATGTGTTGCTCTATGTTGGGTTCCTAAGCCTGCTCCTCTTTTCAGAAAATTGCACCATTGTTATTGGGGTGAGAAAAGGTTTAGAAGAGCCAAAACAGAAAATCCAAAGAGTGTACTTGCAATGGTTGGAGGTATGCTTTCTTGATCCATTACGCTTCCAAAATCAATTTAAATATGTTTACTATGTTCATAAGCATGTTTGAATCGATATATAATGTGCTTGCATTTGGTATCAGAGCTAAAAAGACTGTCTCTATCTTGCATCTTTGTTTAAACTGTTTTGGTTTTCATATGCCTGATTCTGTGTTTTCGTTTCTGGATATATGTTGTTTTAAAATACAATTAGAAATCATTAGGAAATTTGATTTCGAATATGTCTGTGGCCTGAAACATGTTGCTGATGATTAAATATTGCTAGTCTACTATTGGTTTATTCGTTTTGCACCTTTTCATTCCATGACATTGGATTTTTAGTTCTAGGGTTCAATAATTCAAACTGATATCAGAAAGCATTAATATCATGTATGTCGTGTTTTTTGCTTGAGCCCATCTATTTACAGACTTTCAAAAACACAGTTTGAAGTTCATATTGGGCACTAAGATTTTGCTATTTTTAACTACTGTAAAGGTTAGAAATTAATAGTAAATAGGATTGCTATGCATTATGGACTTTGAAACATTGGTTTAGTGTCGAAATTGGCTAGAAAACCGACGGGTTCTCCATTCGGGGCCGGGGGTCGCAACTGGGTCGAAACAACCCAGATAAAGGTTGAAGACAACACAACCGACAAGCTGTTTTGGGTGATGCTGGAAATGACATGTCATTTTTCATTAAGTGAGGCTCGCCTACGCATAAACGATGTGTCGTTTCTGTTGCTGGCTAAATGGCCTATCGTTTTGGGTATGTGCAATTCAATTTCCAGGTTCTATTTTGCACGGCTATTTCTGTTTATTTTTTCTAATTTTGATTTATTTATGTGTTTAAATTATTTATTTATTTTATTCAATTGTATGTTTGATTTTGGTGTTTATATAAGCATACAAATTTTAGTTAAATAATTTATGCACATTAAAATTTATAATTTTTTGCAAATTTTTAACTCTTTATTGAGAATTAATTAATGTTAGGTGATTAATATAATTCTAATTAATTAGGGAGTAGCCACAACATTTTAATTAATTACAATTATATAATGAAACCTACCCATAGGAATTTTGTTATATTTGTATGATTAGTTAGAATAAAATATCAAATTATATTTCTTAATCTAACCATATGAATTAAGAAAAGAAACATAATTTGATAGTTTTATCATAAAGTTGTAAGACGAATCTAATTGAGTAGGACTTTGGCTCACATGCAAGTTTTATGCCACTAGATTCATGGATTAAAGCATGTTTTACATTGGTAAAACATGATATTTTATTTTAAGGTCTCAAATTTTAGTTAATGAGCGTGTATGTTTGTAAATTTACATTTATTCAACCTGAGAACATGTATGATATTAAGTGTGACATTCTCGAATTAAGGGAGGATAATTATAAGGTGTAGAAAGAGAGAATTCTTCTCCATTTGGGATAGATGGATATTGATTATGTTATAAGGAAAGACAAACCACCTGCCATCACTGTAACTAGCACTCTAGACATTGTTGATCTTTACAAAAAATGGGAGTGATCTAATCGCCTCTCTGTGATGTTCATAAAGACCAAGATATCTGTTAGTATCTGTGGTTCTGTTGAACAGCATGATAAGCTCAAAGACCTTCTAAAAGCCATTGATGAGCAGTTTGCAACATCTGACAAGGCTCTTGCCAGCACCTTAGTTATGCAGTTTTCATCCCTAAAGCTTACCGAGATAAGGGGCGTGCATGATCATATCATGTGCATGAGGGACATAGTGGGTCAGCTTAAAGCTTTGAAAACTAAGTTGTCAGAATTTTTATTGGTACATTTCATCCTAAACTTTTTGCCCCAACATATAGTCCTTTCAAAATATCTTACAACACATAAGGATAAGTGTCAATTATTGAACTTTTTACCATGTGTGTCAAAGAAGAAGGGAGGTTGGCAATGGAAGAGGGTGAAAAGGTGAACTTGACTACTCAGGAAAAGAAAAAGAAAGATCAAGCTAAATATAAGGGAAATGGCAAGATTCCACCTCAACTAGACGTAAATAAAGAGTCAAAGTGTTTCTTTTGCAAGAAGAATAGGCACATGAAGAAAGACTGCTTAAAGTTTAAGAATTGGCTCAACAAAAAAGGTACTTAACTTTTATTTGTTTGTTATAAATCTAACATAGTTAATGTTAAGTATAACACATGGTGGATTGATTATGGTTCTACAATCCATGTTTTTAATACCTTGCAGGGTATGCAAAACCTAAGGAAGCTAGTGGAAAGTGAATAATACATCTATTCAGGTGGCCAGATGAGTTCACATGTAGAAGCCATTGGCACGTTAGTTTGGTTTTAAGCAGTGGTTTCATTTTGCATTTAGAAATGAATTTTTATGTTTCAAATTTCTCTAGAAATTTGATTTCTATTTCAAGACTTTTACCTTTTGGTTTTTCCTTTAACTTTTCAGATTTTGATTTTAGTTTATCTAATAAATCTAAAGTTGTTGGTTATGGTATTTTGTCTGATGGTCTTTACTTTATTGAATTACAAAATGATGCTACTTATAATTTTATGCATGTTGCTGCTAGGTTAAAGCGATATGTTGTGAATGAGAAATCCTCTATGTTATGACACTAGAGATTAGCACATATTTTCATTGAGAGAATTAAAAGATTAGTAAACAAATAAGTACTTTGTACTTTAGATTTTGCTGATTTTAAGACTTGTGTTGATTACATTAAGAGTAAGCAAACCAATAGGTCTAAAAGAGATGCAAAGAGGAGCACAAACCTATTAAAGATCTTACATACAGATATTTGTTGTCCAGACATAGACACAATTAGTCCAAAATACTTTATTACCTTTATAGATGATTATTCACGATATATGTATCTCTACTTACTTCATTCTAAGGATGAAGCTTTGGATGCCTTTAAAGTTTATAAGGCTGAAGTGAAGAATTAATGTAGCATGCAAATTAAGATTGTAAGAGTACTATGGTAGATACACAGAGAATGGAGAGGCACTTGGTCCATTTGCTAACTTTATTCAAGAACAAGAAATTGTTGCCTAATATACCATGCCTGGTTCTCCGGATCAGAATGGTGTGGCAGAGAGAAGAAATCGAACCTTAATGGACATAATGAGAAACATGCGGAGTAACACAAAAGTCCTAGAGTTCTTGTGAACTGAAGCTTTAAAGACGATTGGGTATATATTAAACTAAGTTCAAACCAAGGTTGTCCCAAAGATGCCTTTTGAGTTATTTAAAGGTTAGAAATTTAGTTTGTGACATATACGCGTTTGGGGATGCCCATCTGAAGTAAGAATTTATAACCCACAAGCAAAGAAGCTAGACCCAAAGACTATAAGTGGGTATTTTATTGTATATGCTGAGAGGTCAAAAGGGTATAGATTCTATTGTCCATCTTATAGCACTAGGATTGTGAAATCAAGAAATACAAAATTTCTTGAGAATGACTTGATCAGCGGGAGTGATCAATTACAAGATGTAATTACTGAAAGAAATCATTATGAAGCTCAACCCTCTGGTCCAAGTAATAGATTGATTGTTGCTGAGGTTCCATAAGCTGTTAATATTGATCCTGTAGATCAAGTTGTTATTGAGGAACAAGATAATATTGAATAGCTAGTTGAGCAACCGGTTGAATAATAAGTTCCTTAAGAGAATGTTTCAACATTAAGGAGATCTAGAAGAGTTAGGAAATTGGCTATACCTAGTGATTATGTAGTGTATTTGAAAGAATTGAACTATAACATTGGAGCCGAAAATGATCCTGAAACGTTCTTCACAGGCCACGAGGTTTAAGGAATCGGATTTATGGTACAATGTCATGAAAGATGAGATAGATTCAATGACATCTAATAGGGTCTGGGATCTCGTTGAGTTGCCTAAGGGTGTAAAAGCCATTGGATGCAAATGGGTCCTTAAAATAAAGAAAGACTCACAAGGCAACATTGAAAGACATAAAGTAAGACTCGTTGCCAAAGGGTTACTCAAAAGGAAGGAATCAACTACAAGGAGATATTTTCTCTTGTATCTAAGAAAGATTCTCTCAGAGTAATTATGACATTGGTAGCCCATTTTGACTTTGAGTTACATCAAATAGATGTGAAAATGGCATTCCTCAATGATGATCTAGAAGAAGAGGTTTACATGAAGCATAGAAGGGTTCTCCTCTAGTGATGGTGAGCACTTGGTTTGCTAGCATAATAAATCCATATATGGATTGAAATAGGCCTCCCCCATCAATGGTATTTGAAATTTCATGAAGTTATCACTTCATTTGGATTTGAAGAGAACATTATGGATCAGTGTATATACGAAAAGGTCAATAGGAGCAAGATTTATTTTCTTGTGCTATATGTGGATGATATTTTACTTGCAACTAATAATAAGGGTTTGTTATATGAGGTGAAACAATTCTTCTCAAAGAATTTTGATATGAAGTATATGGGTGAGGCATCTTATGTTATTAGCATTAAGATCCATAGAGAAAAATCTCGGGGCATTTTTGGTTTGTCTTAAGAAATCTATATCGACAAAGTTTTAAAGAGATTTCGGATGAAAGATTGCTCTCCAAGTGTAACACCCATTGTAAAGGGTGACAAGTTTAATTTGAACCAATGCCCAAAGAATAATCTTAAGCTGGAACAAATGAAGAACATCCCTTATGCTTCAGTTGTTGGAAGCATAATGTATGCTCAGGTATGCACCTAATATTACATTTGCTGTTTGAATGTTGGGAAGATATCAGAGTAATTTAGGTATGGACCACTGGAGAGTTGTAAAGAAAGTAATGAGATACCTTCAAAGGACAAAGGACTAAATGCTTATGTACAGACGGATTGATAATTTGGAAGTGATTGGCTACTTCGATTCAGACTTTGCTAACTACATTGATTCATGAAAATCAAATCCGGTTATATTTTCATGCTAGCTGGTGGAGCTGTACCTTGGAGAAGTGCAAAGTAGACCTTGATTGCCACTTACACTATGAAGCTAAGTTCGTATCTTGTTTTGAGGCTACCTTGCATGGTGTATGATTGAAGAGTTTCATATATAGGCTTAGAGTTGTGGACTCTATTTCTAAGCCATTGAAGTTGTATTGTGACAACTAGGCTACGGTATTTATGGCTAAAACCAACAAGAGCAGAAGTTGAAATAAGCATATTGACATCAAATATTTAGCCATAAGAGAATGTGTTAAGGAAAAGAAAGTGATTGTTGAGCACATTAGCACTAAGTTGATGATTGTTGATCCCTTGACTAAAGGCATGCCACCCAGAAATTTTAATGATCATGTAGTGTGAATGGGACTTGAATCTATAATGCGATTTTCGTTGTAAGAACGATGTTGTTTTAATAAAACTCTATTTGTCATGTTTTCTCATTTCGGTTTTGTGCATATATTGACTTGTTTATTTTGAGAAATATCATTTGGTTTGGACATAAAATAAACATATGATTTATTCATTAAGTTTAAGGGCTATTGTTGAGAGACCTTATATATTGTAATACATAGAAGATAATACTCACTATAAGAGAACTTATTGCCATGATTCATATATTTTGTTTTTCTATATGGTGAATGTTGAATTATATGGACTAAGTGGGAGAACGTTGAAATTTTTACGTTAAAATTTTCATGTTAAACAGAGATTAATGCTCTGTTCTTCAGTTTCAATTCCCGTTGGGAACTCAATTTCAGAATATGGTCCATATTGAGTTTACGTTCAACCCACTAATCTAGCAACATTCCATAACATTCAAAATATGAGAAAATCTCGTGCACACCCTTGTTGATGTTCTGTACATGTTACCAACTCCTCCATGATGGGCAAAGGATTATTTAAGGATGTGTTGCTCTCTGTTGAGTCCCTAAGCCTGCTCCTCCTTTTAGAAAATTGCACCATCGATATTGGGATGAGAAAAGGTTTAGAAGAGCCAAAACAGAAATCCAAAGAGTGTATTTGCAATGGCTAGAGGTACGCTTTCTTGATCCATTATGCTTCCGAAATCGATTTAAATATGTTTACTGTGTTCATAGGCATATTTGAATCGATATAGAATTTGTTTGCATTCAGCGTACACCTTTAGTAGCAGGCAACTGCATCTTCGCAAGATCCATGTCCTTACACGCAGTGTAATGGAGGTGTCTTTTCATACATAATCTAAAGAGCGCCTATTACCCCAGTAAAACTGATAATATTTAGCTTAATTTTTAAAATAATAATATTTTGGTAATATATTTTAAAATAATATTAAAATGATAAATAATTATGATTTTACATGATATTTTTACTTTTAGAATTATCTACAAAAACTTATCTGTGCGAAGATTTTTTTTTTCCTTTAATATGGAAGTTTTTTTACAGACTACTTTTGCAGAATTTTAAAATTTTCATGACATTTTTTTTTACAAAGTCTCACCAACTTTCTTACCAAATCTTTTATCTGAATTTCTAAATTTCTCAACAGTTAACTATGGTGTGTTTGCCTAAGTAATATGATTTTTCATGATCGTTATTTTGTTGGCAATGTTTTCATGAGAAAGACTAAATTATATCAAATTTTCTTAGAATTTCTCTGTTTGTTCCGTGAGAAACCTACAATGTTCTTGAAATTTGAGGTGCGTCAATGGTTACATAATCTATAGGAAAAAGTCAATTGGACACCTGAATTTCACGTGGCAAAATATAAGGGAATATTGTGTTGGATCTATTTTCAGATGTATTAATACTTTTTTCTTACATTGAATGGTTCAATGTTTTCTTTAGATCTCGGGAGATAAACTATGTAAGTTTGACAATTGTTTGATATATTAAAATATTGATATATCAAAGTAATACAATAGAAGTATGGTAAAACCAATGAAAAAGTAATGGCGAAAACTAGCCTTGCCCGGCTAAGTGGTGCATTTGTTAACTTAGTTGGTGCACAAGTCACGACTATGGGATAATGTTGGGACATGACATTATAATTTATTTAAAGTTCCTTTTTTACTATTATAAATGTTTATGTTTATAGGCATTCAAAACTGCCCTTTAAAGTTTACATGAACTTATTCTCTCTAAAGAACTTTTTAGCCTATTTTGTAAAACACTTTTTTAGAGGTTTTCATTGGTATATACTATTTTTATAAAAATTGTATTAATATATGTTAAATTTATAAAAATTTACCGATATATATTAGAGTAAATACATATTTTGGTATCTCATATTTGAAACTCTTATCAATTTGGTCCCTCACACTTTAAATTTATCAATTTAGTCCCTCACATTTGAAACTTTAATCAATTTAGTCCCTCACACTTCAAATTTATCAATTTAATCCTTTACACTTCAAATTTTCAATCGATTTTGTCCCTTAAATTTATCAATATTTTTAAAGTATGAGGGATTAAATTAATAAGTTTTATAAGTTTCAGGGACTAAATTGATTAGGGTTTTAAGTGTGAGGGACCAAATTGATAAATTTGAAGTGTGAGAGATTAAATCAATAAACTTAAAGTGTGAAGGACCAAATTCATAAGGGTTTCAAGTGTGAAGAACCAAAATAGGTATTTACTCTATATATTATTTTTGTTAGATGTGGCATTACCATATATCAAACGACTTTTGACAACTTTTTTTTTTTTTAATGATATATAGTGATATGACTTTTCCTTCTTCTCTTTCCTTTCTTTTAAGTTTAAATTTTAATATTTATTAAGTCAAATATTTATTAATAAATGATTAATTAATATAAATAAATGAATAAAAAAGTATTATAATAAATATATAAATATAAATAATTAAAAATAATCAAAACATTTAATTTGACATATTTAAATACAAACATTTGTACACTATAAACCCATTACTCAACCTAAAACCTTTTGGGTTACCATATTAAAACCTAAATGCCAAACTCAGCCCAAACTATCTGAGTTGGGTTAAATCGATTTGGTTTAGTCGGATTGAGTTAAGTCATGGAAATCCCTATTCTATATTATACTATTATAGACGAATTTTCTCCTTACTTACTTATATTTTTATGTCCCATTTTTAATTAGAATTTTTTTATCTGATATATTTTTTTAAAATTAGATTTAGTCTATCTCATTTGAATCCTTTTTTTTTTTTTTTTTCTCAATGATACCTTCATATAAATTATTGATTAGCTCTAATTGTGTCTAAAGTCAACAAGCTTCAAACTTCAAATCCATTCACGGCGTACGGTAAAAAAAAAAAAAAGGTTGTGGTTCATAATTTTTATTTTTTAAAAAAAAACAGTCTAGTGAGAAGGGAAGGAATGGCATGGCACCCAATTTTCCAGCTCATACAAATATTGCAATTATATAACTTAATTAGAGGCACCTTTGAATGGGTTTATTTTGAGAAAAAAATTAAAAAAAAATTATAGTGCTTTCATGGGAAACATTGTTTAGATTGATTTTTTAGAAAAAGTTAAATCACTAATTATACAAAAGAAAAAGGAGAGACCTTTAGCACACTCAAAATTATACATGTAAATTTTATACTTATTTTTAACTTAAAGTATAAGGGTAAAATTATAAATAAAAATAAGAGATAAAAATAAAAACATATATAAAAATATAAAAAATAATGTACAAATAATGGCACTCCTTGTAAAAATTCTAGATATTTTTTTTTCATGATAAAAATTTGAGCTTCAAAAAAAACTCCTGCTATAAAAGTGAGTGAAAACCTACCCACTCATGCTTACAAAATTTTTAGAGTATTTTAACCTTTTACTATTTATAAAAAAAAAAAAAAAAAACTCCATCAGACCCAGAAAATTTTAGTTGGGAGAATATAACAAATGTTAATCAAAATAAAAAATGATTCACTTCTATTAATTTTTTTTTTTTTTTACTTGGATGAGTTCATGACATAATTGTTACATACAAAGAAATTCTTTTTATTAGGGGACTACCCCATTTTAACTACACTTGGCTCCGTCCCTGATCCAAAGCTACTTTTCCTCCACACCTAACCAAATTCAACAATATTGTTGAATGCCTAGTTGGAGTAGGGAAGAGAAAAAAGAGTGTCTTAGTCTCCAAAATTTTATGTTCTTTCTTTAATATTATATAGTTATTATTATAGATCGCCTTATCAAATTTACTATTCCCTTACAGAGTTTTCAATTTCTTTTTTTCTTTTTTTTCCTCTCAACTCCTTTGCTTCACCTCTAATTGGCTGAAGTCAAGATTCAGGGGATTCAAGCGAGATAACAAAGGCATTTTGTTCTCCAAACACTTGAAAATCGGAAGAAATTGATGCATATTGAAAAATAGCACTTACAGTTCTGAGCTACTGCAGAATGGCAAACCAAAATACACGTAAACAGGATCTGAGGGATTCATGTTGAAAGGATCCAGCCAGTATATTTAAATTCTGGCACAGATAGGGCATCAAGGAATTCCCAGTTGGATCCACTAAGACCATCTCTAGTGGTTGTTTTTAGAGTTTTGCACACTGCTGTGCAACCATTGCATCTCTAGTTCACCATGAGGAGAGTTGGTGTGAGGAGGATAAGAGAGGAAGTATGAGTTTCACAGCTCAAAATTGGATCCCAATTTCTACTTTCAGCAGGTGAAAAGTGAGAATTGGCAGAGTAAAAATAACTTTGGAGCCAAATCCTTGTCTCTGCTTCATTCTTAACAACAAAAATAGACTCAATCCTGGATTGAATCAAGAATGTGGAAGGTTGAATGGTAGCAACGAGACTTGCCCTGGTTCGGTCGGAGATCCTTCTCTCGTCTTGCAGACGAAACTCGGAGCCCTTTCATTGCCGATGAAGCCACTCCCTTTCTCAGAGGCCGATTTGAAGCAAAGGGTATGTCACGTTTGGGCGAGGGCGAGGGCGATGGGGAAGAAAAAATGGGTAAAAAAACAAAAAAGTCTCATTTGATTGTTTATTTTCTCTGTTAGGTCACCTTCCATTTATTAGGTCATTTTCAATTGTCTAATTATTTTAATTATTTTTATTAGGTGCTATAATATTGCATCCTCTTATACTTAGTGTATAGAACTCATTATATCAAACATCTTCATTTACAAAAAAGACTCACACAATAAAAAATGCTATCATAAATATGCACACAAAAACAAGATAACAGCTATACGAGCGCTTTTGTAACCGAGTGCTGCCTCCCGGCTCTTCATGCAAACGAGGCGTCACTTGTTCCAATTTTATACCTGTTGGTTGCCTCGTCACTCTTCTGTCCGAACGATGTGAGACTTGAATTTTAACTCGAGCTCAGGTGCCACACAAAATACAAAATCTAAGTAAACGAGCTAACCTTGTTTTGGTGACCTTCCACTTTTATTTAGTCCAATTTCAATTCCAATTTTTTTTCTTTTATATATATACAGTTTCCACTATTTATATAAATATACATACGAAATCATTTACGTATATATATATATATATATACACACGAACTCTATACTAATCTGTATATAGAGTTTAAAATGTAGAAAATGTTAGGGTTTGAACTTGCTTTATTGTATTTGGGGCATCTTATTGTTGTTAAGCCTTTGATGCCCATTCCATGACTACCATCATTCTTTAGTTATACCAAGTGAATAAACACTTTGTAAAGCAATAGAACATTTCAAACGTATATATAATAATAATAATAATAAAGAGAGGAATTTCATTCTTAAGGATAGACACATGAAAGAGTATCAAAATTGTAAACAAGAGGTTCTAAAGCTCATCTATCGGCCTGTATTATTATTTCTTTTTATATTTGTCTATTATTATTATTGACTCTTTTTAATTCCGATGCTATGACTAAAATAAAGTTTAATTTTGAGTAAAGATAAAGTTAAAGTTTAATTTTAAATAGAGATAAAGTTAAAGTTTAATTTTAAATAAAGATAAAGTTAAAGTGTTATGATAATATTTAAAAATTAATAAATCAAAATTAATTTTAACAATTTTTAGTTAGTAAGACCTTAACACAAATTTTTCCTTGAAATAATTAATGAGATGCGTTACACCTATACTCTTATATATATATATATATATATATATATATATATATATATATATATATATATAATCATTTTTACACATGTTTTTGAATATTTTTATTTATAATTTTATCTTTATAAATATACTAAAACTATATACACATGATGTACACGCAAAGTGGTGTATGCACAACTTTTCAATAGTTGATGTAGGGCATGATCAAATGGTGAGATGGGTCACTTTATCATCATCGACTCAACAAATGCCAGCTATATCCTTTCCCATCTTTGTCTCTAGAGCTACTTCGTCTGTAAGTAAATTATTTGTAGTTTATTTTTACTGTTTAATATAATTGAAGTAAATTTATTTTGTTAATTTTAAAAAATTAATTAATAATAATATTTAATTTAATATTTTATTTTGTTAGATTAATGAAAGTTTAAATATTAAATTATTTATTACGTGACAATGCGGATGACTTTGGTCCTTTTTTTTTTGTTTTTTTTACTTCCGCGGCTTCAAAATCATTATAGGGATGAATGCGGTATCCCTATAACTAAAAGTGCGAGTGTAATGTCCTAGAGAGGGGTGAATAAGATTTTTGTAAAATTTTCGCAAAATGAGATTTTCAAAAACAAGCTTTAATATTAAAGCTTGGTCTTACTTATCAAAAGCTTGATTTTTGGAAAACTCAGTTCAAACAGTAATAGCACTATAATATAGTAAGCTCAAAAGTAATGCTAGAAATAAATAGGATAGAGTAAAGAGAATGCATAGCGATTTATAGTGGTTCGGTCTCAATCTTAGACCTACGTCCACTCCTCTCAAACTCAGTTGAGAGGATTTACTCCACTATGTGAATCTGGTTTACAGGATTCCAACACCTATTACAGTCTCTCAGAACGCAGCTGAAGACTTAAGTTTGGTTTTACAGGACTACCAAAAACCTCTCACAATAATGACTATGTCACTCAATGACTATGTCAATTCCTCTCACAGGGTTACAAATCAACAATAAGGCAATATAGCCTTTTTACAATAATAGATGACGAAGAATTTTGAGTAGATGAGTTGTTGCTTGAATCAACAAATTTTTCAGTTTTTCTTTTGTGCACTCAAGGATATTCCAAGTAAGGATGAAGTGCAGAGAAGGTTTCAAACTATAGAGCACTTGATAGATGAGCAAATGAATGTTTTTCTCACAGCTTTCTTCTTTTTCTTCTTGCGCATATGAGACTCTCCTTCTCCTTTTTATAGAGCATTCAAAATGTGACTGTTGAGGCATAAGCTTCTTAGCTTGAAATTCCATTATCCCATAAAGCTTCTTGTCATGATAAAAGTCTTTAGATCAGGAGCCATGACAAGTGACTGTTGTGACTCACGTTTGTCTTCTTCTGTAGTGGTTCAGCATTCCTTTACCACAGTCTGAAACATTTAGAGTGCCAGAAGACAGCTTTAAGGATATGCTTGGTTCGCAGGTTTGCATGAATAAGGAAGTTATGGATTTGTCCCATGATAAGTGCTCAAAAACTTTCCTTCCTCTTATCTTCGGTTGGCCCAAGGTGGTAGTAGGAGTGGCCAGCATTGCTTTTCCAAGGTCAAACAGTGTACTTCAAAAGTGACATATGCAAGATGACAAACATTGCTTTTCCTATCACTGTCATTCTTGGAGAGTTGACCTACAATTTAAAAACTCCCAAACACAACAAAGGTATGGTCCACGGCAAGGCTTGCAAATATATTTCAAATTAGTTGCACCAATTAAGAATTATGCCAGATGGATCAATGAGACAAAAAGGATAAAAGCATATAGTCCAAAAACATGTCAGAGCCAAGAAAAACAAAACATAAGTATTTAAGAAGGACAAATTTTTTTTGGATAATTTCAAAGAGAAATTATTTTAATATAAATCATTAGGAGAAATAAAAAAATTATTGTAAGCATCAAAATTAATAAAACTCAATTTGAATTATCCCTTGAGCTAACAACAACATCGGGGCAGTAGGTAGTAGTTGTCTTTTTTGTCTTATAAAATTACAATTTGACATTCTTATGTTTATAAATTCAATGTTTTACTAAAAACAAATATAAAGATTCAATACATTTTTATATTTTATGTAAAAAGTCTATGCACGGTGAAACACTATAGGTTCCCTAACAACCAATATCATTTTCTGCTCTAATATATGTCCAAAACGAACTCAACCTATGTACCCAAAAAACAAAAAAATCAACCTTAAATTAAGATTCTATTATATTATATTGAAGATGATTTCATCTCTTTATTTTCATATCTTTTACTCAGGTGGAATGCAATTGAAAGAGTTCAAGCGCAAACGCGTTTCTTTAATTATTTTTTTTTATAAGGGCTTTAAAGAAATCAACTTTTTCATCACAATCTCTTTAGTGTTTTACTTGACTTTTTGTATGTGGGGAACTATTAGGCATCTAGAGTCACGTAAGGACTAATTCAAATTTAATTTGGTAATTACTCCCTTGACTTTTGTTGTTCTAGAAATTTTTTATTTCTCACAAAACTATTGCAATTTTAGCATTTAAAAACTTTATTAAACTTTTTATATATATATATATATATATATATATAATTAAAAGTAAGTCATTTATTCTTTTTTTAATTACATTATAAACTGAATGAATTAAATAAAGATATTATAGTTAATTATCATATTAATTAATAATTTCTTAATTTATATGTTTAAACCCTAAACAACAAAAAAAAAAATAGACTAATAGAGTAATAAATGACTAATTTGGGCCAAATAACTATGTAACTGGCTGGATTAGTATATGTCTTGGAACTGAGTCTAACCATGATATACATGAAACAATAATTAATTTTGATTTGAAAATTTTCACATAAAAAAAAAAACTATACCATAAAGAAAGTTATACCATGTACTATTCAGCACAAGTTTAAGAGAGAACCAACTATTAATAATAAAAATAATAAGAAAAAGTTAACTAACAATCATAAGCTATTCATTTTTTAATTGACTGAATAAATTCACGGATACAAACACAATTTGGATTGAGGTTGAAACTATAGGAAAGTTAATAATCACTAAATTAAACATAGAAACACAAAAATCATTTAGCAATGCCTCTGAAAATTGAAGTTTCAATTAAAAAAATCTTAATATTTATAATTTAACTTAAGCTTATTTTTAGATAAAATTACGAATATGCTATGGAACTATAATCACTTTATGAAAATTGTGGTGTGTCAAGGAGATTATATTAATATTGTTTAAAAATTTAAATAATTTAATTATAATATTATTTTATTAAATTATAATTAATTTTATTACAATGGCACATAGTTTAACAGATACAATAGGACAAAAATTTTTGTTCCCAGTATATAACGTATTATACGTGATATAACAAAGAAAACGTTTCGACTAATAAATTAATTTAATAACCTATCAAGTCTATAAATATAATGGGAGTATCCATTCCGATCCTTGCCCTGCAAATTCAGTTTTCCAGAAATCTGCTGAATCATTGCTCCAATGAATCCTAAAATCCTGTTTTTCGCGTATTTTCTACTGAAAGGATCCCATCAGATCTTTGAAGTTTCAGCTTGGAACCAATTTATTCTGATGAAGAGTCTTCTTCCAACACCATCTTCCTGTTTTCATTTCACGGCTGTCCTATAATCTGCAGCAGCTCTAAATCACTGTAGGTGCTATTTTTCAATAAACCTTTCTTTAATATATATATATATATATATATATATATATATATATATTTCTTGCGATATTCATGTTGAAGTTAACACAACGGACGAAAATTCTTTCCTGAATCACCAAAAATATTGCCTTTATAAATTCATTACATGTTGCTTCATTCCCTTCCAAATTGCTCGCAAGCTTATGCTTTCCATCTAACTTGCTCAGTTATCGGTGTCAAGTTCGTATAATGCTTTTGAGGTCTTCATTGGAGCAAGGCTTAGGACTAGGACGCCAAGCAACATTGATTCTGCTTATTCTGCCTGTTTTGAAGAATAGCAATATCAGGTACGCCATTTTCTACTTTTCTCGTCAATTCTCAAGCGACAGTTTGCTGGTTACTATTTTCACAGACTGAATTTGCGCGGAGTCTGTTTAGATCGTCTCAGCCCTTCATGTCTCGTGTTCTGTTATATACAACTATTCTAACTAAGAAATCTTTTCCTCCCTCTCCAGATTTGAAGAATATATTTCCAACATAAAAAGAAAGTAAGATTTGAAAAATATTCTTAAATTAATTATCTAGAAATCAAGAGTTTTTTTTTAATAAAAAAGAAAGAAAGATATTTTTATACTTTTCAAGAATCTGTTAAGCAGAGGAAACCCAGCTGTTGAAACGCAATGGATGGGAAGTTCTCCGGTAGCAGGAAAGTGAAGGGTAAAGAAAAAAAAAAAAGCCAGGAGAAAGGGAATAATAGTAGGGATGCCAGTGGGGCTCCTCCCCCACCCCAGCCACGAAGTTAAAGATTTAACCTAATCCATGGTCCTGTAATCAGATAAATTAAAACAACAATATGAAGTCTTGAATAATAACAATGAGAGAAATCTCAAACAATAATTAGAATTATAATAACTAAGAAGTTGCTGAGCTTTGATTAAGTCTCAATCTTCTGCAGAATAAAAAAACAATAAATATTATCCATTAAAATTTAGATATGTAAAATTATCCATTGAAAATTTTAATTCTCCATCACCATCTCATACCTATTTTGCTTGCTCCATCCTCATTTTCAACCGAATAAAAATGATGGCACTCGTAGAGTTTGGGTCAAATTTTATGCTAAAAGGGTTATGTGATCATGACACGACGTTTTCATTGAATAAATAAAAATCATTTGGGATAAATAAATATACAGATAGGATGAAGAGTAAGTTTTGAGTGGATTCCTCCTATGTATATATATATATAGGATAGTTTGGTGTCACTCCTATAAGCATTGTCTTAATAAATGAACCACGGAAATTTGTTTGTATTGACGCAATATTGTGGGAATTCGTTGAGATGATATTTTTCTATCAAAAACTACCAAAGCCTTATTTTTAAAATTAAAAAAATCCATTTTTTTAATTGAATCATGGTATATTGCATCATATTTTTTTAAAAACATATCCTTTATATTAATATTAATCGGTGAGAAATTGTTGTAAAAAATTATTACATAGATGTTTTATAGATTATTTAATTTTAATAGAATATTTTGCACTAATCTAAGGGTATCTCTAACCATGGTACCCATCAGGTTTTCATATCTTAATTATTTATATTATTTTTATAGGTCATACAATGACACATCACTCAATACAATTTATACAATTTTCTCTTTACTCATATAACTTTAAAAACTTTTTTAAATAGATCCCACAAACTATCTCTTTTTTTCTTATAAATACTACTCTATATTATTTATATTATTAACTAGACAAATTTAATAAATTTATATAAATTAAAATTAGGCAAATTTAACTTATATTAATTTAATTTAATTTTTAATACATTTAAAAAAATTAAAATTTATTTTTTCTTTTTTTTCTCTTCTCTTGTTGCTTTTGTTTTTTTTTTTTCTCTCTCTTACTATTACTATGCATCGTCAATTAGTTAATTCACGTTGCATCCTAAAAGATGCCATGTAGGCATCTCTACTCATGTTTTCCCGCAAATGTTGATGCACAACATATGTGCGACGTCTAAATGCTCCCACTGCAGAAGCTCTAATAGCAATGCATTACAAATTCACGACTAATTACCATCCATAAACTTCAGTTTCATATTATTATCTCCACGTAAGTAAAAATTCATTGCCATACTACAGCCATAAAAATATGGGAGGGACTGGGCAATTCTGGTGGATCTCATCAACTAGTAAACTTAGTCTTGAAATGCGAAGATTTTGACAAACTAAGTGGATATTTAGTTTATCAAATTTTTATTTCTAGTTTTAATTTTTTAAATGTGTTTTCCCTTTCAGATTTTTATTTTTCAAAAATATTTTTGCAAAACTTTTTCTATTTTCATTTTCATTTCATTTTACTTGTTTACATATTTATTAAGTATGAAAAGGCATCTTCAATGAAATTTATTAAACCACTAGTCATTTTTTGTCAAAATAAAATAAAAGACTTCAATTAAATTAAAAAAAATTATCACGACCATGTTTTAAACACTTAAAACAACCTTTTTCTATATACTTTTAGTTTTTTTATTAATCATTCAATTGAGATTTTAAATAAATGGAATTGACACGATAATGCATTTGTCCATATAGAACCGTGACATGATCATATATTATTTTGCTTGATTTCCAAATGGATTGCATTCCAGTTATTATAAATGAAATAAAGCTTCATTTTTCTTTTTTATATGGCGATTTTGTACATATATTGAACTTCAAACTCCATTAGAGATGTGGATTTAATTTTTATTTTTTTGATTGGATGGATTTACTTAGTTTTGAATCTTCGCTTGGGCGTGCTTGAAGATATTTTCCAAACTTTTAATAATTATTTTTTCAAAATTATGAATAAAAATTTACTAAGGTTAATCAATTATTAATCATGTCTAAATTGATTCAGTACCTTTATTTGGGGATTTTTTTTGTTATTATACAGTAAAATAGCTTTTGAGAAAAATAAAAAATAAAAAAATAACCAATATTTCAAAAGAAGGGACGACAAAGAATACTTTTATCTCTTCGTTAAAAAATATTTACATGTCTGTATTAGAGTAATCTTCCTATTTATGTTTTATAATTATGTCTAGTGAAACGTTTCTTCATTAAAAATTAAAAAATACCGTCACGATCACATCATCGTTTTCTTATTTTTATTTTCTACCAATGAATGGGAAGTTCTATGACTGAAGGAAAGGGAAAGACCAAATAGAGAACAGTGAGAAAGAGAGTAATGTGATGATGACATAATATTTTAATGAATAAATATGAGTCATCAAATATAATTACAATATATGTATAGAAAATAAATTTATTGTATTTAGAGGTTTATTTCATGCATCACTAATTGTAAATGATCAAAATAAGTCCACTTATTATATGTCATTTATTTCATGATTTTTCACGAATTCATAATGAATAAGACATAAAAATAGAATAGCTAATTTTTCATTAGATATAATTATAATACACATATAAGAAGTAAACTTATTATCTTGTCTCATTTGTTACGATGATATATAATAAGTGAGAATATTATTTAATAATTTTTGATCAATTGAAATAAATGAGATAAAAATGAGACATCAAAATAGAATAATAAATTTTATCAAAATGAAACAACTTATTATGTAATATTATTTTATGTTGTCCCACTTTACTATCTCATTCAATGTCCCATTTATTATGACTATTTAAAATGAATGAAGAGTTTTGTTAACATTAGCTCTTAGAGCTGAGGATAAAGCGTTGAATATGGCCTTATTAATTATAAAATACTTAAATGATAACATATCTTGTATTAAATATTATTATTAATTACTAGTTTTATTTGCATTTTTTTATTTTTTTCAGGTAACTTTTATACCCACATGTTCATTTTCTTTTATGAATCTCTACGTTCGAATATAAACCCTAAATTTAGGGTTCATATTTTAGGGAAAAAAAAATCTATGTCTAGAGTTTATATTTTAAGATTTTTGTTTTAGTGTTAGGATTTAAAGTTTAAAGTTGAGGGTTTATGTTTTAAGGTTTAGAATTCATATTTTAAAATTTGAGTTTATATTTTGAAGGTTTATGTTTTAAAATTTAGTATTTATATTTTGGAGATTAAAGTTTATGCTTTTAAGATTTAAAAATTTATGAAAGAGAATGAATATATAAAAGTTATATAAATAATAAAAATAAAAACATAAACAAAGTTAATAATTAATTATAACATTTAATGGAGGATATATTATTATTTGAATTTTCTAGGATCAAGAGAAAACATATTTTATTCTTTACAAAAGTGAAATTTATTATTTCATTTGGTATCCTATTTTATTTTACTTATTTTGTAACATTATTCATTTCATGTTTTATTAATTGTGATTGGTGAAAATAAATAAGCGCACTTATTGTATAATATTATTTTATGATTTTTGACTAATAATGAATGAAAGATAAAAGTGAAATAATTGATTTTTCAATACTTATAATTACAATAAATATACATGAAAGAAATTTGTCATTAATTCCTTGCTCAACTCATTGTAATTGGTCAAAATGTATGAGATCACTCATTCTAAACTTATTCGAGGAACTTAGCCATTGCTTAGACTTCGACTAGTTGACATTTTTTAAATGCATTTCTTGCAGCTGCAATCCATGGATATAGAAGACATAAAGAAGATTTATACGGTTGTCTTACTTCGAGGTATGATCTCCGTGAGCATATTGGCACAACTCATGCTCTTCTTATGGATTTTCTTCCGCAAGGGAATTCCCATAGGATCCATAAGAAGAAACCTCTGGTTTGGCGTACATCTAGCGGGTCATTTTATTGCATCAGTCTCTCTAGGAAATGTCTTCCAAACCAGTATGACTCCAAAGCCAAAGCCAGGTTGCCAGGACAGTGTGGATTACAAAATCAACTTACTGGTCCTTTGGGCAGCTTTTATTCTATTGCATCTTGGTTGTCACAATGCAATTACTGCCTTTACTTCGGAGGACGATCAATATTGGGGAATTCATTTGCTCAAGTTCTTATGCTAGGCGGGGAAAACAATTATCATTTTCTGGCATTCATGGATAGAAGAACGAATCAGTTATTGTGTCCTACTCTTGCTTTTTGCTGGTATTTCCAAATCTCGTGAGCGTATTATAGCAATCAACCGTGGGAGCATTAGCAGACGAAGGCGATCAGCTAGGAAAAACTCACATGATAGCCCACGCTGTTTCCATGTCCGTAGAACGGATATAGAAGGTGGGCGGCAAGATCAGGGCACTGAAGACACATTCCTTGAGGCCCATAAATGCTTTCAAAGTCATATAGATATTTACATTGATCACACAACAGATGTGAATGAGAATGTACTCGAGGGCTTAACCACCGAAAATTCCATTCAGTTTCTGGAAATGGAGCTCAGTTTTGCCCATGACATGTTGTACAGCAAGGATGTTGTGATTGACAAGTTATGGTGTATAGCAAGTTGGCTCCTTAGATTCATGAGCTTTTTTTCGATTATCACTGCAGGTATTTTGTTTGTCCGTGTCGAAAGGCACAAACATGTGAAGACTGATAAGGCTATAACGATTACTTTGCTGCTAAAGGCGGTAGTCTTGGAATGTGGAAGTTTTGTTGTCTCTCTCTTGTCAATTGATACATTTGTGATGGTTGCACATCGAGATGGATGGATATGGAGAAAGCTTGTATCAATGATTATAACCTGTCAGAATTATCTAACACCTTGCACTAAAGTTGGGCAGTTCAACTTACTATCATACAGCAAAAGAGACAGGAAATCTTCTAAATTTGTCAAGTCCTTTCTCTAGCGATTTGATTTCAAAGAGTTTATTGACAACTACAGGTATAGTAAACATGATTTGTTGAATAATAAGCTCAGAGACCTCCTTTTTGAAGAAGTGAGATCAATAAGAACACGTGAACAAGAAAGGGGTGGGATGCCTGCAGAAGTCAAACAACTCAACCCTGTAGGCTATGACATAATCCAAAATCTAATAACAGGAGGCCCTCCTAGTTCTCCCGTGGGCAGAGACATTCTGATTGAAAGCAGTGAAAGAAGTTTTGAAGAGCGTCTTCTAATTTACTATGTGGCTACAGAATTATATTATGCTAAGAAGACAAATCATCCAGAAGAGGGACCATCACCAGAACATAGAAATGTTCCTGAACAAAATATGCGTTATCTGGAAGCATCCAAGATCCTGTCTGATTACATGTTGTACCTGCTTGTGGCGCACCCTTCCCCATTATTGCCGGTGTTGACACCTGAATTGAGGAGCTACCAAGATACCCACGCCGCAACGGTGAGGTTTTTACAGGACAATGATCCGTATGAAACAATGTGGGCCTAGTATACTAGGTTTTCTGAAACAGAGAGTAAAATATAAAAGTTCGGTGGTACTAGATGGAATAGAGGTGTCAAAACATCTCACATCCAAAAGAAATGATGATACTGGGAGATTACTGTGTCAACTCTGGCTTGAGATGCTGTGTTTTGCTGCTTCTCAGTATAAGGGCCAAAGCCATGCCATGCAACTTGGTAGAGGAAGAGAACTTTTCGCCATCATTTGGCTCTGTATGATTCATTTAGGCATCAGTTATGAGTTCGTCGTTCAAAAAACTGGAAAGATATTTTTTGTCCCCGGTAATCAAATAGCTATGGCTGCACAAGAAGGGCAGGACAACATTAATGAGGATTCAGATCAAGAGCAGTAGAGGTATACAACCATAACAGCATTGGCACTGCCGCATTCTGATTTATACCATTTTTAACCCCATACTTACCAGATTTATTGTTCCTTTTGCAGGTCCAGAAGTTTCAATTGTGGTGTGATTACAGTATTCGCAGTAAATGCATGTGTATGTGTGCGCATGTCTTTGTAAGACCACACACGGTGTTTTTGTTCAAGTGTGCGATGAACTTCCATCTTGTGAGTGATGGCATTTTCTGGGATTATCAATTGTAACCAGTATTCATAGATGGTGTCTTCTTATAGAGCATGTGTGACATATTGATAACAGTACCGGGGTCATAACTATTTATACCTGTTGTGTTTTACTCAAAAACATTTACCAAATAAACTCTAATTTCCTAAGATTAGTATTGAGTTAATTTCATTTATATAAATTTCAAGGACTGTTTTAAAAAATCAGTATTAATCTCCAACATAGCTCAGTTGATACGTAAATTGCATGCAGCCTTAATTAAGGGCCAGGAATAAAATGTTTGGGAGGACAAATTCCTGATATATAGGAATTCTCATTTTTGATAGAATTAATCAAGCATACGGAGGGAGGGGGAATCGTTCAGATTTTAGCCTTGTAAAACGAGTTCATTAGACTGGAGTTAAAATTAATCTAGAAAGTTTAAGAAAATTTAGTCGGTGAAGACAATAAATTGTGTAGAAATGTCTCTAGTATTTGGCCTGTTGAATAGTGAACAATTCTCACACGATGAACTGGCGGCTCTCGAAGCAATTCAGTCATGACTCGCCCAATAAAAGACCGGTCAAAGCAGAACAAAACCACGAAAAGCCCAAGTAATAAAAAAGTAAAGGGAAGTTTAACTGACCTCAAATAATAAATAAGATTAAACTATCTTATTTTATATGGTTTAATTATGATCATTAATAATATAATCAATGATAAAAATCAACTTACCTTTAACTTAAATATTTAATTTTATTTTTTTTCTCAAATTAAATGACATAATTATTAAAATTTACCTAAAGTTTTACTTTTATTTTATTTTATCTTTATTCTTATCCTTCTCACTCCCACCCTCTCCCTTCTCATATCTCCCTTTATTTCTCTTTATGCACAATAGGAAAATCATGTACTCAAAAATTAAAAAAAAAATGCAACCAAAAAAAAAAAAAATTATCAAAGCCATAACAATTGTTCTTTTTATCTAACATTTGTAGCCATTCTTTATTTGCAAACAATATCTTCCTTCAATCAAAAAAATTTCTTTTTTTTTCTTTAGATGGGAATTAAAAAATTTTCTTCTTCCTCACACAAACACTAATCTATATTTTTTATTTTTTTTAGTGACAATTCACAAGAAAAGGTTAAATCAAAATGTGATTTGAAGTATTTTTTTCAATATTTGCATAGTTATTGGTGTCAATTAAAGGATTATTTCATCTTCTTCCACTACATTTCTTTAAGAAAGGGAGAGAAATTAGCTGAGGCGGTTTGGGTAGATAAAAATTGAATCAATGACTTGGGTTTAAATAACGTGACTATTCTTAATTATATAAGTGAAAATATCAATATACCTAAGTTCTTGAATTAAAAGACATTATCAGATTCTCAAACTATGTCATCTACAAGGTCTTTTACAATGTGTAGTGAAAATTCTCTTAGGCCTAATCCAATGCTTACAAGTGGTAACAAAGACAATAGTTCCACTTGAAATGTGAGCGGTGATAAATTCTTTTGGTTGCTTCCCACTTAACCAAGTGGTTTCTTGAAGCTTCATAAAAAGCGAGTGATTAAATTGCTGACATAACATATGAAGTCTCATAAAATCAAATGGTTTTTTCAGTCTTATATACATTTTAGGTGTGATTAGACAACCATATAAAATTTTAAATATGTTTGATTATATATATATATATATATATATATATATATATATATATATAGATTCGTTGACTCAATTTATTAAAAAAATTCCAACTGGAAAGACTTTTTTTTTTTTAAAAAAAAAACCTTCTCCGTTAATGCAATTGAATTCAAAACCTATGCTCTTAATTTCAATTGTGTAGTCAAAGAATTTTTATATATTTTTTTTTCATCACATGAGGCTCAAACTCTTGAATCCTATGAAGGATCTAAATCATTTATTAGCAGACTAATAATCCTATTCGATAGCATTTTCTACCTTACTAGTCTAACCAGATTTTATTTTATAAGAACTTATTTCTAACTATGCAATCTCCGAGTAAATTAAAATACTATTGGTGTCAATTAAAGTATTTTCTAACTATATTTTATAAAAAAGTTTTTTTATCTGTTATTGGTGTCAATTAAAGGATGTGAAATTTTTATTTTTATTTTCTTAAAAAATAACTTCTAAAAAAATACTATTAGCATAAAAAACTTGTTAAATAATAAATTAAAATTTATTACAAGGAACGAATGAAGAAAGAAGAAAGGGTAGAATTTTTTTTTAAAAAATAAGGGAGGATGAAAATTAAAACCTTAAAAGAAATGAGGACTGATTTGTAATAAATAAAAATATTATTGTAAAATTTATATTAATTATTAATACTGATAACAAGTAGGTTAAATATGTGGGTTCTACTATCATACACTTTTCGTAATTTTAGTGGCCCATTTAAAATGAGGTAGTTTAACCCATGAGGTAACTTAGACTTCTCCAAAAAGTAATTATACAATAAATTAATCGGTTTTTCTATCTTGTCTTATGTTAATAATCATTAAATGACTATATTAATTAAACAAAAACTCATTGATAATAATATTATAAAAGAAAAAATTTAAGGGATTTCTTAGTTTTACTAGAAGCTCTGGCGGGACTTATAAAAGTCCCTGTTAATGAAACCACAACCAATACAGTTTTCAAATTATCTATCTCAACTTTAAGCGTTATTTTTGCTTTAACCATCAATCCTTCAGTATTCAGTTTCTAGTTTAATTTCTTTAAACCTTTTCATGATATGCAATGATTGCCAATAAGGGCTTTATTAAAATTCATCCTGATGATGGTGATATTTTGATATTTCGTAGGTGAAGAGAATATCTTTTGGTTTGTTAGAAGTCGTTGCTAGGCTTCAAGACTTTTTTAAAAAAATATAATAAAATCTTTTTTACGCATGAAGGTATATTATATATTATTTCAATGAAATAAATCATTTTACCTGTAACCCAAAACCATTTTTTATTTATTTGACACCTTGCAATTTGGTGTTAGCAAAATAAATTACAAATTTATGACCGAAATTGGGAAGGATTAAAAGGTTGATCATTATCGTTGGCCAATAATCTTGAGGTAACTTTAAGATTTTGTTAGAAGCACTAACAATGTTTACTAATAATAAAATAACAAAGTTTAAATGAAGCATAAGGACTATCTTAATTCATTCTAAAGATAATAATAATATCAATAGGTAACTTTTCGAAGAACAGACGTTACATGGTACTAATCAACCCCTGAATCAAAAACTCAGTGTGCATACCAAAATTTTTGGTGTCCAATTGTACCATTTCATTTGTTGAAATTGACAGAAATCAATTGGTGATGACTCCATTACATGCATTTCATTGTATCACACGTTATTTTCATTATAATGAACCTGTAAACTTAAATCATTTTCATTTTTGTGGGAGTCTGCTGTTTCATGTCACGTGCCCGAAGGGACGTTGTAACACTAGTGTATTAATTTGATGTTAAATTAGCTTTCTTGAATGGAGAATCACAAGAAGAAATCTATGTTCAACAACCAAAGGGATTTAAAGTTGAAGGCAAAGAAAGAAAAGTGTACAAGTTACAAAAAGGTTTTTTGTTGGGTTGAAGCAAGCTTGAAGAGCTTGGTACAATAAGATACGCTCTTACTTTCACGAAAATAGGTTTGAAAGAAGTATGAATGAACCCAATCTTTATTTGAAGAGAGAGGGTGATGATTTTCTTATCATATATCTTATGTTGATGACTGGATTTTCATGAGTTCTTCTACATCTTTGATTAATGAATTTAAAGCTTGGATGAAGAAAAAGTTTGAGATGATAAATTTAAGAAAGTTGTAGTACTTTCTTGGCTTTAAAGTGAAGCAATGTGAAGATGGAATCTTTTCAACATGTTGGGCCGCAAACAAATAGTTATTCTAATGAATTTGAATGAAAATCTACATAATGATAATGGCATAGAAAGGGCAAATGAAAAGTATTTCAGAAGCTTAATTGAGGGCCTTATTTATCTAACTCATACAAGGCCGAGTATAGCTTTTGTTGTTGAAGTTAATATCTAGGTTCATGCACAAACCTTCAAAGCATCACTTAGGAGCTGCAAAAAGGGTGCTGAGTTATATTGCAGGAATTTTTGACTAGATATACAAACAAATTGGTAGAACTGTTGAGTTCAAATTGGCTAGATATACAAACAATGATTACGCTAGATGTTTAGAAGATCACAAGAGCATTATTGCTTATATGTTTAATCTGAGAAACTCTATAGTTTTGTGGAGTTCTAAGAAGTAAGCATCAATAGCTTTGTTAACATTTGAAGCTAAGTATATAGCTGCAACTACAATAGCTTGTCAAGTAGTTTGACTAAGGTGAATTCTTGCAAACAGTAAGAGCGGAAGGAAGCAATAAAGAATCCAGCTTGATGAATTAAGAGTTCACTTTGTTTGAGATTTTGTTGAGGAAGGCTTGGTGAATTTGAAGTATTGTGCAACAAATGAGCTAGTGGACATTCTTACAAAATCCCTCTCAAGTGACAAGCATGCCTATTTTAAGTAAAGCCTGGTGTATGCAACTTAGAATCAAGGAGGAGTGCTGAAGGTTGATTGAAAGTTTACATGGAGGATTTTGTGTAATATGTGATTTAACTTGGAGCTAAAGTTTAGCTATTGATGGAGTGAGATTTTTTTGTGATCAGATTCTCTAGACTGTTAGTGTGATACTATTTTTTGTTAATTTCTTGATTTTGTGTTATTAGAGTATGTTTGGTTCCTGCTTTTTCTTGTGAGTTTAGCCTATAAAATTATTCAGTTATCCTTTATATCCAGTCCATACAGTTATTGAGTTCGTTTTCTGATCTCTTCTTATCCTGTTTCCCAACATTTTGATGTCCCAGTTAAAGATGCTTTCAGCTGTTACATAACTCCAAAGCTCATATCATGCATATTATAATATGCATATCCAAGTATGTAGACACGCTATTTAGTAGCAATACAAAGGGATTATTCTTCAGATATATGCTATATTCTTTCAAATATTAAAACATTAAATAAAAAATTCAAAATTATACAAATGATTAGTATTAAATCAATCTCTACTGCTTGATTTTTGACTGCCATATTTTCAGTTCGTTGAGATACAGAAATGTGGCTTCTACCAATGAGAAATGACGTGAATTAATAGCAAGGGAAACATGTTTAGATGCTTAGACCATGAGAAATAATTTTATAAAGTAGCTTAGGATAGGGATATTTTGAGATCCTATGGAACTATGAAAAGGAAATTCATAGATCTTAATGCAACTTAGATTACTATAATTTACAAGAGATATCATTAAATTAGCTATTTAAGTTAGTTAATTTGACTTTGAAAAAGACTTGTTAACACATTAGTAATCCTAATTGGCAATTGAAATATTTAATATAAATTAAGGAAAATAAAATATTTAATACAAAAGGTGGAGGTAAAATCGAAAGCCCTAGAGCTTTTATATATTAATTGTTTTCTTTTATTCATGTTTTGTTTTATTTTTTATATTTCTTGTAATTTTAGTGTTGTTTTCGATCCCATAAATAATTTAGATTAGAGCATTTTGGTAATTAGTAACTAGTTCTGTAGATATCACAATCTTGAAATACTTTACTAATTACATTAGTAGTATATGTTTGTACTGTGATTTTAGTAATTATATTTTATACACATCAAATTTTAGAGTCTCTTCTCTTCAACCTAATTCTAAAAGAGGTTTGGGAAGTTTAGAGAACAAATGTGTAAAGTAATATAAATAATTAAATGATTGTTTAAAGTAATTATAATATATATTCATACTTTTAATGGTGGTATGCTCTATTTTTGATTTTACAAACTTTATATATATATTGGATCCATGCTCCAACTAGTCTTTATGGAAATAATCAAAGTACTATCCAGCTTGCCACCAATCCAATTTATCATGCAAGGACAAAACATATTGAGGTGAAATTTAATAAAAGAAAGTTTTGGAAAGATTCATCAGTGCTTTTGAGGTGAGGAGTCAAGATATTGTTGCTGGAATATTTACCAAATCATATCCAAAAGATCTTTTGAAATGCTGCGATCTAAGCTTGGAATTATTTCCAAAATATCATTTTAAGGGGGAGAGATGAAATTAAAGTAATTTTTCGGTGACTCTTCATTTCTCAATAAGCAACTTAATTATTTCTTAGATTTCAAGAAGCTTGACTGCACATAATTAATGTATTATATTTTCTATGCTTCCAGTTATTGGGTAGTTCATAATTTAAAGTGTAGTTTCCAGTTAATTGTGAGGTTCATGTCTAAGACTTTTCGTTTTCATGTATTATCTTTCACGTTCTTAGTTTTTATGGATTAGGATTTAATTAGGGGGATGAATATATTTTTTTAAAGTCCTATAAATGACTATGTAATCCATCAGTTGTCAAGAAAGCAAAGTTAGTAATACAAGTCTTCCCTTATCCATCTTGGAGTTTTATTCTCTTTTTTGGTTTATTTTTCTTTACCCAGGTTTTCGATCTTGGGCTAGTGTAACTTAGTTGCACTACGTTCCTTGTCTCTTTACACCATGGCCTTATTGCAGCAGCCTTCAGTTTTCTGGGTTTCAATGCTTTTTCCAATACATTGAAAACAACATCTTGAAAGAGTCTGCGGTGACGGTGTTTCACTGGTAAAATTCCTCATTTTGAAGCTCTAGTTATGGCATTTGTGGGATCAAATAAAGAAGCATTACATCTCCATTACCAGAATGAATCTTCTACTTTTTCTATCACTATCTCTATGATTTATATCTTCTACCAAAGCTTTACACTTTTATCATTAAAGTTTCGAATTTACTCTTGCTTTCACCCTTTAGAATTCCGGTTCGATGATTCTGGTGTACCAATTTGAATACCATTGTGAACCAGAATGAAAAATGTCCCATGAACTAAGATGATTGAACAAACTTGTGAGACGTAATCACTTTTAACGAAACAGGTAACAATGCATTAGCCTAAGAATCTAAAAGGGAAAGGTAATGATAAGAAGGCACAGGCAAGGATTACTGGACACATGGGTCATATGACTCATCGTCACGTGTCTCTTCAATGCCAATTGAAGAAAATACCAATCAATAAAATCTAATTTTAATTGTTTCAATTTTTTTACTTTTCATATCACGTACCTGTAAACAAAAATCAAACTCTTTCTGTATTCTCCATTTTCTTTTTTCAACTTTTTATATTTTTGTCAGCATCTTGGGAAATCGGGTCTACTATTAGTTCTAAACTTTATTCAGTTGATTTTGTTATGTAATATGTAAGAGCATTTGTTTCTGATTAGCCTATATTAATATCAATGAACCTTATTTGCAGCTCATGAGTACTGTTTACATTCCAGTCGTTCTCAAAAGTCACACACTCTCTTTGTTCAATTGTAAGCAAAATCCTTATTTGCAGTGGTCGTACTTCTAGAGATACATATTATCTTGGGAAGAACATATTCCTCTTCAGGTTACGAAGAATGTAATTGTTGATATCACTCCAATACACATGTCCAAGCACACATCTATTTTCAGCGTGGAGCTTGAAGGATGTTTGATTCTCCCAAACAGTCATATTATCATTTTAGTATGTCATTGCAAGAAGGTTTCTGTCAATTACCAAACTACTTAACTCGATTTAGGCATTGTTGAGCTTGCAGCGGGTATCTCTTTACAAGAAACAGTAAATAAATGTTGTCAATTATCAAACTGCTTAACTCGATTTAGGCATTATTGAGCTTGCAATTGGTATCTCTTTTTGAAGAAATTGTAAATAAATGTTGAACTTAAATGCTGCTCTTGTTCTTGTAGAGGAAATCCTCGTGGTGTTTGACGTAGAATGATTTGAGGGTGCTAATCTTTTGTATCTCCTATCAATTTCTTTATTAGGCTCTACATCGTTCTCAACTTATATAAGTTTTCATTCTAATCTTTAAGGCCAAAAACATTGTTCAAATGGTACATCATATCAAAGATGGCAGAATAACAAACTCTAACACACGCACACCGAAAGAGAGAGTAGAGGAAGAGAGGAAACTTGATTTTAGCAACTGAATTTTCAACTCATATTCATACTTTCTGGTTTCGGTGTACATACATATATATAGGCCTCAAAAACACTACAACACTTTAGCTTAACCATGAAGTAAATACGTTTAATTGGCTGTAATGTTGGCTGCGGTCAACTGGTGGATGTCAGCCTTCTTTACAGCTGAATATGCTTGCTTAATGTGGGGTTTTTTGGCTAGCAGCACAGGTTCTGCAGTGCAGCCTTCAACAGCTTGCATTTGCTGCAGGCGGTGGCTGGAGTTTCAAGTGGATGCAGTTTGCATCTGCATGTCAACAGGTGGTTGTGTAGCTCCAAGCGGTGGAAAAACTTGATTTAATATTGTTTTTTTCTGACATTGCCTCTCTTAAATCAAGTTGGTAAAAATTCATCATTCCTAACAACTTTTTTAATTTGTGAAATAACTCAAACTTCAATGGCTTTGTAAAAATATATGCAACTTGTTCTTTAGTGTGACAATAATTAATCACTACTTCCTCTTCAGTTACTAGCTCACGAATTTTGTGAAACCGAATGTCTATGTGCTTGGATCTCCCATGAAAAACTGAATTTTTGCACAGTGCAATAGCAGATTTATTATCACAAAATATCTCTGTGGGAGTGTCTTGCTTTTGATGTAACACTTCAAGTATTCTTCTCAGCCAAACTGCTTGTGTAGCACAACTAGCCGCTGCGATGTATTCTGCTTCAGCTATAGATAATGCAATGACTGGTTGCTTCTTTGAAGACCATGATATTGCATCAGTCCCAAGATGAAAAATATATCCTGATGTGCTTTTTGTTTTTTCTATATCTCCACCCCAATCACTATCTGTGTAGCTAACAAGATTCACAAGATTAATACTTGCATAAAAAATTCCTTCCTTTAAAGTACCTTTGATATATCGAAGGATTCTCTTGGCTCCTTGTAAATGGCAGGTGCGAGGCTCCTCTATGAATCTACTAAGCAATCCAACTCCAAAGACAATGTCTAGTCTGGTTGCAGTTAAATACCTCAAACTTCCAATTAAGCTCTTGTAGTAAGTTGGATTCACAGGTCTCCCTTTACCTTCTCTCACTTGCTTCAATTTCTCTTCAACTAGAATCTAAACCTATTTGGAATTCTGCATCTTGAATTTCTTCAGAATATCATTAGCATATTTCCTTTGAGAAATGAAAATTCCATCATCCTGTTGAATTACCTCAATTCTAAGAAAATAAGACATTAAACCCAAATATGTCATGTCAAAGGATTTTACCATAGCCTCCCTGAACTCTTTAATCATTTTTGAGTTACTCCTAGTAAAAATCAAATCATCAACATAAAGACAAATAATTAGAATATTACCAAGCTCAACAAATTTAACATATAAAGTATGCTTAAAAGGACACCTTTCAAAACCGTGGTTTATGAAGTATGAATCAATTCTTTTATACCATGCTCTTGGTGCATGTATCAATCCATACAGTGCTTTCTTCAACTTGTAAACTTTATCTTCTTTTCTTTTAACTTCATACCATGCAGGTTGCTCAACATATACTTCTTCTTCTAAAGTGTCATTTAGAAATGCAAATTTGACATCCATTTGATAAATCTTCCAGTTATTTTGAGCAGAGAGAGAAATAATCATGCGAATAGTATCCAACCTTGTAACAGGTGCAAATACCTCAAAGTAATCAATACTTAATTTTTGCTTATAGCCATTTGCATCCAATCTGGCTTTAAAACGTTCAATCTCACCATTGGGCTTGTATTTGGTCTTGTACACCCTCTTTACTCCTATAGGCTCTTTATCAGCAGGTAAATCTGTTAACTCCCATGTGTCGTTCTTTTCAATTGCATATATTTCTTCATCCATGTCTTTTCTCCATTTCAAGTCATTTGATGCTTCCTCATAAATAGCTGGTTCACAATCTGGAAATAAAGCGAAATTGATAATCTCTTCAACAGAAGAGTCATTATCAGTACCTATCACATAGTCTCCTAATCTGGCTGGCAACCGACGATGTCTTTGTGGTCTACTGGATGTCTTTGGTTGAGGTACTAGATCTGCCTGGGTGCTTTCTTCTTCATAGCTTTCTGAAATCGCTAGTGGCTCCTCTTGGGCATTTGAAGACCAATCCCATATTCCTTCTTCATCGAATGTTACATCATGACTAATAATCACCTTTTTTGTTTCTAGATTATATAATTTATAGGCTTTTGAATTCGTACTATAGCCTATAAAAATACATTTCTCACTTCTGTTATCTAGCTTCTTCCTTAGTTGATCTGGTACATGGGCATAAGTAATACACCCAAAGACTCTAGGATGCCGAATTGATGGTTTCCTTATGCTCCATGCTTCCTCAGGTGTTTTGTCATTAAGGCTTTTTGTCGAACACCTATTTAAAAAATAAGCTATATAAGTAACGGCTTTTGCCCAAAATTCTTTAGGCAATTGTTTAGATCTCAGGATGCATCTTACCATATCCATAATAGTTATATTCTTTCTTTCTACTACTCCATTCTGTTGAGGTGTGTACCTGGTGGTCAATTGATGTTGAATTCCATGTTGCTCAAAAAAATCTGTGCAAGCAAGATACTCTTGTCCTCTGTCTATTCTTAATGCTTTAATTTTGCAGCCACTTTGCTTTTCTACAAACGCCTTGAAGGATTTGAAAGCTTCACAAGCTTTTGATTTTTGCTTGAGAAAATACACTCATGCCTTTCTACTAAAATCATCAATAAAAGTAATAAAATACCTACTGCCTCTATTAGATGAAACTTCCATAGTGCATAGATCTGAATGAATAATCTCCAACAGCTTCTTTGCTCTCCAAGATCTTCCAACTGGAAATACATCCCTGTGCTTTTTTCCCAACTCACATGTTTCACATACATGGTTAGAAATATTCACAATAGGTAAGCCAGAAACTAGTTCCTTCTTTGACAAATAATTTAGCCCAGAGAAATGAAAATGTCCAAATCACATGTGCCATAGCCAATTTGCATCAGGTATTACGAAACTCACACAAGAAATTTTTTCATGATGAAGTTTCAGTGGGAATAGACGATTAGATGTCATCTTTACCTTTGCAAAAAAATTTCCATTCCTATCCATCAAGGTGTAGGAACCATGATGAACATGCATGTGATAACCTTTCTCTGATAGTTGTCCCATGCTCGGTAAAGTAAGATGAAGACCAGGAACATAGAAAACATCAGAGATAAAGTTTTGTGAACCATCCTTTAGCTTAATAGATATGCGACCTTTCCCCAAAATACGAATATTTGTATTATTCCCAAATTTAGCTGTTGACTAGACACTTTCATCCAAAGAGGAAAATAACTTCTTATTCCTGCACATATGATTACAACAACCAAAATCTAAATACCAGATATTTTCATCTTCCACAAAAGAGTTACTTGCTAGAAATAAACTTTCTATATTAGAAGTCTCACCAATATGCAAGTACTGATTTTCTGCAACATTAGCCTAGTAATTGTTCTGAGATCTGGATCTACAATCAGCAGCTTTGTGTCCATACCTTCCACAATTAAAGTAATTCAAATTACATCTATTTTGAGATTGATTACCTCGTCCTCTTCCTCGACTGGCAAACCCAAAATTATTTGCTCTTCTCCCTTAACTGCATGCTCTAGAATTGTTTTCTCTCCACTGATTAGAATTATTGCCGCGAGATCTTCCTCTGAAGCTTCCTCGACCTCTTCCTCTGAAATTTCCTCTTTCTTCACTATTAAAACCATGACCTCTACCTACCATATGCATTTTGATTAGAATCTGCAACATTATTAAAATTCACCTGGCTTTCTAAGGCTTCTTCAATTGTATTTTCTGTCTTTTCTAATATTCTGCTCACGCAACTTTCAATGCTTCCCTATAACTCTGCTACAGTCATTGTCTCTGTATCATGTGACTCTAGTATTGTAGTCACAATATGATAAAATTTAATAGGCATGGTGTGAAGAATTTTCTTCCCCACTTGGCTATTAGGTATATCTTCTCCGTATACTCTCGTCTTGTTAACAAGATCAATAATACAAGAAAAATATTGCTCAACAAATTCTAAGCTTCATATTCTCTACGCAAGGATTACAATTTGGATTTTTGGGCCTTATCTACACCTTTATAAGCTAGCTTCAAGATATTTCATACTTCTTTCATAGTTTTGGCATTAGCAATTTTACCAAAAACTGAGTAATCTACACCTTGGTGAATCTAGGTCAATGCTAACTGGTCCTTCCTTTGAGTAGCTGCATCAGCTCCTTCTTGCAAGCCTGGTTCAACAAGACTCCAAAGATTGTGAGCCTTGGGTGAGTAGACATCAAAATCTCCTAATAACTATAATCAAGTTTCTCATCTAATTTGAGACCTGACCACATAATATTGTAATTTGTCATCTCTCTCTTTTAAGTCTATCACTCTCTCACAAAACTTCTCAAGTATGAGAACACTCTTGTTTCTCACAAATCTCTCTCTAAAACTAGCACTAGCTATGAAGGCTTTGATACCAATTTGATATCAAAGATGACAGAATAACAAACTCTAACACACGCATACCGAAAGAGGGAGTAGAGAAAGAGAGGAAACTTGATTTTAGCAACTGAGTTTTCAACTCATATTCATACTTTCTGGTTTCGGTGTACATACATATATATAGGCCTCAAAAACACTACAACACTTTAGCTTAACCATGAAATAAATACATTTAATTGGCTGTAATGTTGGCTGTGGTCAACCAGTGGATGTCAGCCTTCTTTAGAGCTGAATATGCTTACTTAATGTGGGGTTTTTCGGCTAGCAGCACACGTTCTGCGGTGCATCCTTCAACAGCTTGCATTTGCTGTAGGCGATGGCTGGAGTTTCAAGTGGATGCAGCTTGCATCTGCATGTCAACAAGCGGTTGTGTAGCTCCAGGCGGTGGAAAACTTGATTTAATATTGTTTTTTTCTGACAGTACATTATAAGTTTTCATTCAACTTTACAACTTTGTTAATGTGCATTAGACCAATTGCTCAGGTGTGATCTCAAGTAAAATTTTTGTTAGCAGCACTTGTTTTATCTTGGTTTAGAAAGAAGGCAAGTGGATTATGTAAACATTTCTCTGATGTGAATGGAAAACATCTTTATTAATTATTTCCCCTTCTTTTTCTTTCCCCAACTTTTGGTATTGACTGTTTCCATCTCTTTCTTTGTTTACTTCCGTTATATGTATACGTGGCTAACAAAATGTTTTGATGGCACATAAACTTGAGATTTAATTATATTATATCCATTCTTAGACTATACAAATGTTTATAAATTGGTTTTGTCATTTAACTTTTATCAGTTAACTTCCGTTATTAGATAATGGAGTGCTAACAAGGCAATCTATTAGCTACATATACAAATACCAGGAGTTAATTGATAGAGTATAAATAAAATTTTATATTTAAAAGATTTAAGACATGTGAAGAATATATAAATAAATTAAATAAAAAAGAAAAAACATACACATCAATTAAGCTTTTCTGGCTGATGGACTCTATCAGTTAGAATGTACTGTCATGCCCACAAGTTATGTGCTAATAAGTGGTATTTGGGCTGATGGTTTGATAGTTCCTTTAGGTTGCCTGGTGAGCTCGCAAGACCAAGGCGAGTTATTGACCACCGATGAGCTCATGGCCTAAACCAAGTTCCTTGTTATTACCATTCATATAGTTTAGAGACGAAGTTTCAATGTTTTTAATGTATAAGCATTTTTTGAATTTTTTTTTTCTAATTTTGTAAAACTACAAGGAGTAGTAGAATGATTAAATCTTATGTCATGTCACAGTACTATTACTAACAAGACATTCTATTAGTTACACAAATAGATAACGAAAGTTAGTTGGTAGAACTTAACATGAATTAATTTATAAATATTTAAAAAGTTTAGAGATAATTTTTAAATATTTTAAATTATGTAAACTTTTTGAAATTTTCTCGATTAATAATATGATTAAATTTTTTTTCTCTCCCTTCCAATTCATGAAGGGAAGAAAATTTATTTAAAAGAAAACATCTTGCGGTTAATATGCAGCCATGAACCATGCTCTGTTCCCCTTCATCTATATAATCAAAGCCTTCTTCACCTCTCTCTAGATCCTATGATGAGAAACTATAACCCACCTAAAATGCAGCCATTGCCACCATATCATTGTCCAATTTAGAGCAAGGAACTTTACATGGTAGTGCTTTACATTTTAAGTCACACAAATTAATAATACAAAGAACAACTATGTATGTTCTTTCTTCTTTTCCTCTTTCCAAACCTGTCTTGCTATCCATCTGCACATAAGGGATCTAGTCAAAAAGCTGTAACTTTACAAACCGACTCATAAGAGCATCTAATGGGGGTGTTTTTGTCGTTCTATGAGTTTTGTGCACGGTACATAATAGAAATCACCATTAGAAGAGAATGACATAGAGGAGAGAGAGAGATGATCGTTTCGTGAATATAGAACGATGCACAAGGAATAAAAAGTATACTTTTTGCGAGAGAAGATTTATGAGGAAAAAAGAGATAATTTTTAGAGTTGTATAAGTAGAAAAAAAATTATTTAAGTTGTATAAAGTATAATAAATGACGTGTCACTATAAGACCTACAAAAAAAATGATATATGCAACTTTAGTAGATATCATGGTTAAAGATGCTCTAACTTAATATACGAGAGTGTGGAAAAATAAATAAAGACATGTCCTTTAATATAACGTGGCCTCATCTAGTTGGTTCGAAGTGATGATGTGGCGATGATATTAATTGCTGATGTGTTTGTGAACGGTGATGATTGTTTAAGGCTGACGTGGCAACGGTGTGAAATGATGGTGGCACGTGGAGCGCTTGTGTTGCATGAAGACCACACAGAAAAAGAACTTTAAGTGCATGAAGGAGCGTCTATGGGCTAATTGCGGAGATTTTTTTGGACCCAAATCTTTTGTAGTCACTGCACGACCCTGCAGTTGTGCAGTTGATTGCAGGTCGTTTGATTTCTGTAAACTAAACAGTAAACATAGATTAGACTGTCTATAGTTGACTATACACGTGTAGTCACTACAGGAGATCCAAATTCAATTTTTTCGCCCCCTAGCCAATCTGACAATGGCAAACAGCAGTACGATAGTGGTTTCAGCAAAAAAGTGGATGGAGGTAGGTGAACTTAGAAGAAGCAGATGCAACTTATCTTTCCAGCCAGTATTTTGCAGTTCATGGTAACTTGAAGTGTTGACATCGGATTTAGGGGTTCTTGACATTCTAAATCTGATAGAGGTCTCAAAGTGGCTTTTTAGGTAATGGAGGGACCAAAATTCAAATTTGATGCTAAATTGTTGTAAAGAAAAAAAAAAGATGTAACAAAAATCGTAAGGTACTTTTTAAGGTGATTACATTAATGAAAATAGACCTAAAATATTTTTACAGGATAAAGTATTTCTTTCACTTAAGCTCAAATGTAATATAAAAGTAATATAATATCTCATCCCGTCAAAAAATTTTGAATGTTTACAAAAGATGGTTAGTTATAAGCAAAATAAACAAACAAACTAACTAAATATATACTACTTCTAGTACTAGAATAAGATATTCTCAACATAAAATAAAAGTCCAATAATAAAATAAAAAATATGATATGTGATATTTATAAAATATATATATTGAAATAAAATGCAAACGTATATTATTAATGTAGCTGACAAAATATTTTAAGATTATTGTACTTTACTAATTACCAAAATACTATAATTTAAAATATTATTTGGGTAATCAAAAGCAATAACTCATGTTAAAAGAAATATAAAGAAAGAAAGCAAAACATACATAAGAGAAAAACACTTAATATAAAAAGCTTTAGGGTTTCAAATTCACCTTAACCTTCAATATTGAATAGCTTATCTTTCTTAATTCAAATTAATTATATCAATTTCCAACAAGATTCCTAGGCCTTTAAACTACTAATTCAATTATATCCTTACGTGAATTATAGTTATCTAAGTTGCATTAACGTTTATGAATTCTCTTTTAGACTAATTATATCAATTACAGATTAGGATTTCTAATGTGTCAACAAACATTTCTCAAGGTCAAATTAACCTAATGTGAACTAGTAATTCAATCATATCCCTATATAAATTATAGTAATCTAAGTTGCAATAACGTCTATGAATTTTTTTTTATGATTACATAGGGTCTTAAAATATCTCTATCTTAAGCTTTTCTATGAAACTATTTTCAGTGGTCTAAGTTATATAATTCTTTCCCAGTTTATAAAACTCACAAATCTCCCTACTAATTGACCAGGTTTAAGTTAAAGAACGAGGAAATATAAATCAATTGAATATAGTAAAACTAAATTAATTCATATAAGCATTCAACACTTTAAGTTTTGGCTAGATCAATAAGAAGTTAAAGAACAGAGAAATAAAACTCATTTGAATATAATAAAACTGAATTAATTCATATAAGTATCCAACACTTCAAGTTTTGATTACATCGTAACCATAGAAAAGAAAATTAGAACATAAAAGAAAAGGATGAAGAAGAAAAATAAATTAAACCCATAAAGTTGTCTTTGTGCCTCCTCTTCTCTTCTCTCCTCCTCGTTACAAAAGTCTCCCCTCTAGAAGAAGTCTAATGAAATTAGAAAACCTCATATATTTAGAAACCCTAATTACATAAAATAAGAAAGTTTAGTAAACTAAGAAATATAATTACATAAGGAAAACTCAAGAACCAAAATATTTTCATTAACTGCAATACGACTCTCTAAAATATGGAAATATCTTTCTTTCTTTTTTTGCTTTAATTCTCCAAATTATTCTCTATTTACAGAGATAGAAAATTAACTTAAATTAGAGCCAAATATATATTAATAGAACCAAAAATACTAAGAAAATGAATTACAAAATATAGATATAAAATGCAATTATCAATATGAAGAGAAGCTCTAAGTAAAAGCCTAATGGAAACTCTAATATTTTACTACCCATTTTACATCAATTTCTCTTTCTCAATGAAAGCTCTCCTTGGATTTATTGACTGAGCATGGCTTACTAGGTTGTAAACCTTTTTTCTGTTCTTTTGATCCCTTCGTGCATCATGTTCATGCTTCTGAGAATTAGTTGTCTGAGCAACTGGTGTACAGAAAATTAGTTGGAAAGCTCATGTATCTCTTTTACCAGATGATGTGAGAATTATGGGTGTAGAAATTAGGTGAAAGATGGATGTGAAATAGAGGTGGAATGAAGTGCAAGCGAACATTATCAGTGTAGCCAGCAAGTATTCTGGGGTTGCCATACCCAAGGGATTGTGATTGATTACTAGAGTATATTAACTCCAATAATGCTCAAGCAACCAAATATAAGTGATGATAGCAGAAAATCATAAAATAAAATAGCAATAAAATAAAAAAGAGAATTGTGAGTGAGAATTCAGAAAAGTAGGGCGCAGGGTTTCAGATTTCACCACAAGCCTTGATATAGACTTTCATGATTCTGTTATGACTTCTACGATTATTAATTGCTTGCCAGGATTCCCTAATTTAATTATCCTACCTTGGCGTGATGTTGGACTAATCCTAATTACGATTACCAACCCTGCTTCGGGCCAGTGCGAGTTGTAATAACCCTAATTGCATTAAGCTCTATGGACATCCCTTTCGGGTATTCTAGGGGATCTCCCTAGCTCCCTTGTAGCTACACAGAATTCTGGGTATAGACTGCCACAGAACCTTATGGATTTAATCCTCATGGTCTAGGTTAACTAATCATCTCCCGAGTCATAGAGAACCCACAGATTTCTCCTTTCTAATTGGCTAGATCAGTCAAGAGTAATTGCAAAAAATTAAACTTTAATTAAATAAAAGCTAGAACTGTCATAACATCATCAATCATGTCTATACAAGTACTTGGGCTACATCCTAGCCCCTAGATAGAAGATTAGCTACACATGATGATGAAAGAAAACATAAAGATGAAATAAGAAAACATGGTGTTAATGCAGATGGGTGACGCCTTGCTTGCTTGCTGCCTTGTGGACTCTTGGATGCATGGATGGATGTTTGCTTCTCAGCCGTCCTTCCTATTTATAATCCCTTCATTCCTAGTTAGACTCATTCTAGGACTCTAAATTGCATTACAATTCTTAGTTATAATGTAATCCTAATTATACTTTAATTAGGATTCTATTTAGAACAATCATTTTCTTAGTCCTACTTGAATTATGACTTTTATATAATTACAACTTTAATTACAAAGTCATTCCTAATCATAGTCTAACTAAGACACATCATTATAGTAGGATTTAACAACTTTAATCCCACTCAAACTAGGATTCCATGTAGTCCCATGCTTTCAAGACTTCAATCCTACTTGAATAATAATTTTGGAGAGTCTTCTATGTCTTGGAGTCTTAGTTCTTGTAGGAAAAGGATTCCCAGAAGTTAAGTTGGGCCAAAACTCTTCAAAACAGCTCCAGAGGTCATCTAGCTCACCATGGCGAAGCCTCCGACTTGCCATGGCGAGCTATGACAGAATTCTCCATGTGCTCTCGAGTAGAGCTCGCCACGGCGAGTGGCATTTTTGTAATTTTTTGTTTTCCTGCATTTGGTCCTTTTTGTACTTGATTCCTACAAAATAGTCAAATAACATTAAAAGCATCTTAAATTACCTTAATTTGGGACTGCCAAAATATCTATATAATTTACACTCATCACCAGACCAAACATTAATTATGCTATACAATTACTGTCCCGTTTTATGGATAAACCTGCATTAGTTCATCTGAGTGCTACTTTTCAAGTCCTGAAGTACTTGAAGAATGTCTGCTGCTACATGAGAAGTTACTTGGTTGTACAATATGTTGAAGGATATCTTAGTGTCTATACCGACTCCTATTCCTCTTCCCTGTGATAGTATCTCTGTCATTTGTATATATGTTTATAGTATTTCTTTACCAAACCTCTCTTGCCTAACAGCTTTCATGAATTGCTATACAGGCTAAGCATAGTTGATGTGTCAGCTCAGCTTGCCCCGCTGCGAGAGTGGTTTAACTTTATAGTGGTGTGTATGTGTTGACAATTTAAACTTAGTTAAGCATAGTTAGCTTGTAGTTAGTCGGAATGCATAATTTTTTATGGCCCATATCTTATAATCTGTATATATTCAGACTCAGTAATAACAATAGATGCTTTTTCGCTTTCTTCTCTCTCAACTAACAAAGCTTGCAAAATTGCAGAAGTTATCCTGTGACCAAATATTGGGTGGAAGTAATCTCTGCATTTGCAGTACATACTGGCTGCACTTTACTTTCAACTTAGGTGTTAGTTACACTGCGTAATGACTCTAGGTCAAAATATTACCTTAAATTCATACTCAATTATTTTACAATTTTATTACAAAGTTTTCTTTTTTTTTAATGGAAGTTTTATTCCGAAGTTTTGACGGTATTCTCTCTTCTCTTTCTTTCGGAGAACATAACAGGTTCAAAGTCCAAATTCTTTTGTTCCAAAGCCGTCCGTGATATCATATCATGATTCATATTGTACAATAGAACTTTTGATTGAAAGACTCTAAGGTTCTATCTAGTATGTGTAGCAAAAGATATATATACACACATACTGAAGACATTTTATTTTTCGAGCTTTTAATATGCGTGATGTGAAAAGTTAATATTTGTTTTGATAGAATATGTTTGTCAAGGAACTACAGTGTCGTTATGCTTTCACATTGCCTTCAACTTTAAATCCAACTCAAGCTGCACTTCTGTCTTCATTCCATAAATTAAGAAGCAAAAATCTAATATCATTGCACTTTTGAATGGGCAAAACTAGTATCTTGTCTGTTTTTCTTTTTTGGGGGGTTTCTTACATGGTAGTCACCGCAATTGTTTGCATAGCCTTGTCCTAATATATACGTTTTTCAGTGTAAAGAAAAAGATAGATGGAGATATAGATAGACAGATGGAATGTTAGAACGTAGATGAATAAATATATAGATAGATACATAGTTATTTATCTAATGATTCTGTTCATGATGCAATCCCCTCTCTTGATGTCCCACTTAAAGATGCTTTCAACTGTTACATAACTCCAAATCTCAAATCAATACATATTATAACGTCCATTCCCAAGCATGTAGACACACAACAATACCAAAGTGATTGTTCTTTGGATATATGTTATATCCTTACAACTATTAAAGCATTTAATAGAAAAGCTCAAACTTATACAAACGATTAATTAAATCTCCACCGCTTGATTTTCAACTGCCATTTTTTCTGTTCCTATGCAGAAATCTGGCTTCTATTAAAAGAAAAGAAAACGCAGTGAGTGAGAAATGACATGAATTAATTGCAAAGGGAACATGTTTATATTTCGTACAACTTGCATACCTTCGAGTACTCATGGTTATTTTGCCATTCTTTCTTGATTATGATAGTTGTGGAATGTAATTGAGCTTCATATGAACCATGAACAACCAGAGATTTTTTTCATTGTTTTCTCCTAGTTGCTTTGCTTCCTTCACAAATGCTTGTGGCATCTTTCTTACTTGCATCACACGGAAATGAGCCAACTTTTTGAAGTGTGGGGGAAGGGAGGTAAGTTTGGGGTAGTTTCCTATAGTAAACTTCTCCAGGTTTTCCAGCGCACCATCATCCATGTACCATTGACTTAGTGCTTGGAAGTCTGCAATGGATAGCTTCTTCAGACTAGGAAAGCAATCCTTCGGAAATTGAATGCTTTCTCTAACATAAGCATTTTGTACTAAAAGATAGACCAAGTTGGACATATTTGCAAGTGCTACAAATGGTTCATGCTTAAGAACACAATCCCTCAATTCTAAAAGTGTCAGATTTCAGATTCTTAATCCAGCCGAGCATATCTAGAACCTCACCTTCAATTCGCAGCATCTGTATCTCTATTAAGGATGTAAACGATCTAGCAAGAATTTGCTCTCCCAAATCACACTTTATTGTTAAGGAACGTAAACTTTCCATTCTATTAATCGAAATGGCAAGCTGGTTTAGCAAGTTGCTATTAACCTTACCCACAGATAATTTCTGTAGTTGTTGAAGTTCCTTCAGATTCTCTCCAATTCTTTTTGTTAGCTTCACTCCTGCTAGGGTTTGCAGGTCTTTAAAGCTTGCAATATCTACAGGCAGGTTCACCACTTTATGATCAAATGAGGATGCCAGAAGAAGATGCCTTAGCTTATTCAGTTGCTCCAAGTCCTGTGGCAAATCTCTAATGGATGTATCCCTGATATCCAAGGTCTCTAGTGTTATCGGTCTACCAATGAAGCTCGGTAATTCAATGAGCTTTGTACGCCTTAGACCTAGATAGTGCAGAAGACAAAGATTCCCCACTGAGTCAGGCAAGATCTTAATGGGAACACCTTCTAGATTGAAAAGGCTTAAAAGTTTGAATTTGGAAAGCAAAAAATATTTCATCTGAGAATCTTGTAAATTTTCTCCCTTCAACAGAAGTAACGGACGAAGGTGAGTTTGATAGGTCTTGTCAATCTGCGTGTTACTGTTGCTTTCTCCAGCTGTCAAGGAAAGAAGAAGACTATTCTCGTGTGGTAATGTTTTTCCGAATTTAGTTGTACTACAAAACCTATCTAGTTGTGCTCTTTTATTGGCAAATTCCTAAAAGGGCCTTAGTACCCTGCAAGATTTTGGTTTCCCATCAATGCCCTTCTTTGACATATAAAACATGTTTCGATCCAAAAGCTCTTCCAACTGAAGTTCACTTGCTTCTTTCATTGTCATGTCTTTCTTTTCGTCTATAAATCCCTCAGTAATCCATAATCGAATTAACTTTCTACAAGGGATTTTACTAGGAGAAGGGAATAGTGCACCATAAAGGAAGAAGCTCTTTAGCCTCGGTTGCAGAGTAGAATAGCACAACGAAATGACGTCGATTACCTCTCTTTGTGTCTCATTGGAAGAGTAAACTTTGTTTCTTTCATTAGTAGACCATACTTTGCATAGCTTTAGATGCAGTTCTGCTAATGGCAAGGGCTTCTGTAGGGAAAACATGGATCCAATAATTGTGATTGCAAGTGGGATGAAAGTGCAAGTAAATATGTCCTAGAGGGGGGTGAATAAGACAATTAAAAATTTTGCAGAATGAACTGTTTGTTTCCAAAATCAAGCACAACGTAATAAGCTTAGTTTTAAATAGTATAAGCTTGATTTAAAAAACTTCACAATTTTGAGCGTGACAAGGCAAAATAAAACTATATGCTTTAATATAATATTGGAAGTAAAAATATGTTGAAAGTAAAGAGAGTAGGGAAGAGAAAATGCTCAGCTATTTATAGTGGTTTGGTCTCAACTAGACCTACGTTCACTCCTCTCAAACACCTTTGACAGAGTTATCTCTACTATCTGAACTGGTGTATAGGATTCCAGATACCTTTTACAGCTTCATAGTAATACAGTAGCATTGCTTATGCTTAGTTTTCCAGGAGCACCAAAAACCTTCTACAACTTAGACTATGTCTATCTCTTTCTCAGAGTTAAAAACAAAGACCGGGGCACTACAACCTTTAAAAGAAGTTTAAAGAGATGAAGAAATGTAGCATATAATTTGTTGCTTGTGCAACAGATTTCCCAGTATGCTTTAGCGCACCAAAAATGTATACCAAGTGAGAGTATAGTGCACGAAAATGAAGAGAGGAAGATGAGAACTTGAGAGCTTTTGAAAGTGTATGCAAATGAACCCTTGTAATCCCTTTTCTTGTCATTTGCTTTGAGGTTCCTCCTCTCTTATATAGGCTTCAGAAATATGACTATTGGAAGCATCATCATTTAATGAACCTGGCTTGCTTCTACAACAGGTTTTATTGTTTATGCTTGGTTTCTGATAATGTATTGTTAGTTGTACAGATGTGGGCCAACTGGCTTTACTATTTATGCTTGATTTCTAACACAGTGTGTTGTTTGCTCATTTAATGAACCTGGTTTGCTTTTGCAACAAGTGAAGCAGACTGCAAACTACAACTTTGTAGTTTTGCTTTTCCTATGAGAAGTTAACTTTGTAAAATGAAAAGGAGTAGGTTCTGCTACTATTGCATAATGAAGCACGTGAAGGTATGCTAGATTTGCACCTAGCTTGCTTCTACAACACGTGAAGCAAATTGTAAACTGCAGCTTTGCAATTTTGCTTTTTCCATGCCAAGTTGACTTTGTAAAATGAAATTGAGTATGTTCTGCTACTGTTGCATAATAAAGTGATAATTACATTTTATATAGATTATTTAGCATCAATTCCCTTTTATTTCAAGTCCAAATCATGGTAAAAACACTTGGTTGTTGATTAGATTTCACTGCTTTACAGGTACACAGGGCAAGAAAGGTAAAAAGCTGGAGAAAATGGCATTCTGCCATGGGGTGCCGTGGCACCCAAGGACCTGCACCATGGCAGCGCCGTAGCGCCATATCCCAGATTGCAACATGGAAACTCAACCAATGGGGCGCCTAAGTATCTGCGTTGTGGCACCCAGGACCCGTATCAGAGCAGTTTGAGCATTCATAAGCCCAGCGGACCTCCGGGGAGGCGTGCCTTTCAAAGATCAGAAGTCCATAACCTAGAAGACTCTCCGAAATAGGCTTTCCCAAGTCTCAAAGTGTGAAGCCCAACTAAAACCATAGTTAAAGTAGGATTAGGATTCACTTGTATTTAGTTTATTATTATTAATTAGAATCTTACTTAGAGTGGGATGAGGATTAGAAACATTATAAATAGGCTAGGAGGGCTGAACACAAGGGAGAGGGAGAAGGACAGCAGCAATCCATTCAGATTCAAGAGCAAGGCGCCACCCAAGTTTCTTTTTTTACTCTTCATGTTTCTTATTTTATCATTATGTGTTTTCTCTTCATCATGTGTAACTAAACCTCATTCTAGGGCTAAGATGTAGCCCGATCTGATTATATAGACAATTTGAGGAAGTTATGATAGTTAGGTTTTATTTAATTGAGATTTATTTTTCTGCACTTTACTCTTGATTAATTTGGCCAATTAATTGAGGGAAATCTATGGGTTAGCTATGAGACCGACTAAAGATTAGTTAATCTAGACCTAGAAAATTAAATCCATAGTGGAGCCAAGGATAGACTAGTACCGAGGACCTTGTGTAGCCACATGGAAATTAGGACGTTCCTCTAATCTCCCTACCTGAATCAAAAACCCAACACCCTTTCATTTCCCACACTTCTCCCATTTCAAACCTTTAACTACCTAACTTCATGTCTTTTTCATTCCCTCAGATTTTTGCCAATTAATCACCTCCAAAACACCTCCAAACCCTTCCCCATTCACTTAAACTCCATTCCATCTAAACAATCTTCAGATTTGGGGAGGAAATCATCACTTTTCACCACTTTCTCTCACTAGAACATGGATTTTCTCTCTCCTCCATTCTTGAAGATTTTGGTGCGAATTTTGCAAGGAAAGGTTTACAAACTCATTTCTGGACTCCATAGAGATATTTTCTCACTTGCCCACTCAATTTAATCAGTGAAATTTTGAAAAATTTCATTCACACTCTCCCTTGGATAGTTTGGTCGAATTTGAGAAATTTTGGGTGTATGGCTCTTTAAATTGGATGCATGTGAGTTGAACCGAGTGCAATTTAATTGTTAAGTATAATTATTTAATAGTTGTTGCTCTGAATTTTGAATTGTCATCTAGATTTTACATAGAAAATTTTTTTTGAAAAGCAAAGCATTGTGAAATTTCTGTCTTATTGTGTTTATTTAGTGGAATAGGTACTGTGTTGGGTATTTTTCTATGCAATATTTCAGGTAAAATGCCTCTCAAGAGATTAGCCAAGAGGAAGGCATCGTCATCTTCCCAACTTCCGGAATATGATGCCACTCGCTTTGTTAGCAAAAAGGCAGAGGACAATATGACAAAACTGGACAACAAGCCAACCATCTCTGAGTTTGGCATTGATTTGTCAGAGCCCTATTTTGCTTCGCTTGCTAATAGATGGCGTGGAGGGGTTGGCTTAAATTCGCTCAACAACTAGAGCCCGAACCAATTAATATAGTAAAGGAGTTCTATGCTAATTTGTTCGAATATCAAACTCCTTATGAAAGCTGGGTCCAAGGTCACAAGGTACCATTTGATTGGTACACCATACAAGAAGTTTTTGAGATCCCAACAAACCATGGAAGAGAGCCAGCATTGAATAAACTCATATCCAATGGAGACAACAATGCCATTACAAGAGAGTTCTGTATTGCGGGCACGCAGTGGGTTACAACAGAATGGGAGTTCTATCACTTCCCCAAGATCGAACTTATAAAATCTACAAGACATGGCTGCACTTCATTGTAAACCTCTTGTTCCCATTCATGCACACATCAGAGGTCACCAAGCTGAGAGCAGAGTTCCTATGGGCCATTCACAACAGGTGGAGATTCAATGTAGGCCGCACCATTGCAGAACACTTGGAAACCATCCGACAAATGGTCAACAAGAAGATGCTCCCATTCCCTTACTTGATTACTGCGCTATGCAGACACGCTGGAGTTGTATGGGGGAATTCAGAGCTCATGCTCTCACCAGGCAGAAGGTTAAACAAGACCTTCTTTCTCCGCCAACACTGCCAGCCCCACATGCACTACAAGTACTACCACCCAACCAACAAGGGTTTATGGACCCTGCACTCGCCGCCTAGCTCAACGTATGGATAGATTTTAGCTAGCAGTACACTGAAGCAACTACCCAATGGTACTAGATTACTGAACAATACCTGGAAGTGGGTGCCGTAGGCCATATTGGCTTACCTCTATTCCCACACCTCCCTCGTCTACCACATCCTGCTCCACCCCCCAAGCTGAAGAAGAAAGCTCAAAGGATGACTCTGAGGGTTTTGTCTAGGCTATCTCTCCAGGTTAGCTCTTTACTAACTCTATTTTATTTGTTGCATTAAGGACAATGCAGATTTTAAGTGTGGGGGAGAGTCATATTTAATTTAGCATAGCATTTATCTTTTGATTGAGTAGTAGATTAGTTGAATGTTTTAAATTGACTGCATGATTGTATGATTTAGTATGCTTAGTTTAAAATTTTTGTTTATGAATAAATGCATGATTTTATGTGTGTTTGATCGACTGAAAGCCATGGCTCATGATGAAACTGGAATATCACTGATTAAATGGGATGAGGAATATTCGATTATTGTGGAAACAATGCATGATTGTTCATCTGTTTTACTTATGATTGAAAAGCCTCTGAGAATTCCGAGCTTACCCTGAAAATGTGTGAACCCACATTTACTTGTTATTCCCTATATGTGCATTAGTTTACTAAGATATTGGAGGAAACTAAAATGTGAGTGGATGAACTATCCCTTGGAGAGCTTTTGAGCCAAAGAACCATATCATTAGAGCTCAGCAACTGTTTGTGAGTAAACAAGGCATCCTTGATTTTTCTAGAACTTGCTTGGTTATATATTTTGAGACCACATGTAAATCACAACCACTAGAATGATTAGGGCACCTAGGATTTCACCCTCTAGCCCATTCTCACCCTTTTGTAGCCAATATGTTTAAGCTTGTTCATGATAGTATAGTAAATCATGGCAGAGCTAATTGATAATCAAACCATAGCCATGAAACCCCATCGCATAACATGCAAAAATAGAACATCCAGTTTGGGGATGATCCATATCTATACCCTATACATAAGAACCTTGAAAGTTGAGCTACCCCTTAGTTGACCCCTTTGAGCCCATCACTCCCTATGTTCTCACCCTATCTCTATCTATAACCCTTTCTTCAATTCATTCCCCATAGGGACACCAATACTTTAAAGAAATGTGTAAATTCAAGGAAAGTAAAGACTCTGCCCTAGTAGAGAGAAAAAGAGATAAAAGAATAGCCTTATAATGAGGATTATCTCCCTAAAAAAAGGAGTAGTGAGCAAGAAGAAAAGAAATGAGAGAAATGCTCTGAAAAATTAGAATAAGAAGGGCCAGGAAAAGATAAAAAATGAAAGAAAAGAAAAAGGTCAAAAGATCAAGAGGCCAAGGCAAAAGGGGAGACAACAGAGAAGAAAATATGAAGTAAAAGATAAAATATTTGAGCTAGTGGCTGGAGAATAAGTGAAATAAAGAATAGCTCTGAATTAACATAGTTCCTTCTTAGTATGTTCTAAGCCTTTATCGCCTTTATCACCTTCACCTAGCCCCATTACAACCCCTTGTAAGACCCTATGATTAGTGTTGTGATTTATTGAAGTGGTGGAGATTTGATATATGAACAAGCCTATGGAAATTTCTTGGTTTTGCCCTGAATTAAGTGAGAATACAACCCTCCAAACGCTTGAGAGATGAGTGTATATTACTTCCAAAAGAGAGAATTCATCCCTCACCACCTACACTCCTTAAAACTTAAGTAACTATTATGCATGTATTCACTTTATTATATCTTCATTATGGCTTTTCATGACATCACCCCCCTATTTTACCCTATTACATGAAAACTTTCTTTGTCCATCTCAATTGGTAAGAATTGAACTTGCCCTACTTTGCATTGAGAGTACCTTGGGGCTTTGGGGAATAATTCATTACTTAATTGAATAATCTTGCATTATAAAACAATGATTGAATTCCAAGGATCTCAAATGAAGAATTCTGATGCCAAATATGGTTAGTAGGTCTACTATGTTTGGAAGCCTTGTTTTCTTGTGTGAATGTCTTTAATTGATTTTACTCGGGATGAGCAAAAAGATAAGTGTGTGGGAGTTTGATAATTACCTTTCATATAGATTATTTAGCATCAATTCCCTTTTATTTCAAGTTCAAATCATGGTAAAAACACTTGGTTGTTGATTAAATTTCACTGCTTTACAAGTACACAAGGCAAGAAAGGCAAAAAGCTGGAGAAAATGGCATTCTGCCATGGGGCACCGTGGCATCCAAGGACCTGCGCTGTGGTGCCATATCCCAAATTGTAGCATGGAAACTTAGCCAATGGGGCGCCGTGGTGCCCAAGCATCTGCACCGTGGCACCCAAGACCCGTATCAGAGCAGTTTGAGGATTTCTAAGCCCAGCGGACCTCCGAGGAGGCGTACCATTCAAAAATCAAAAATCTATAACCTAGAAGACTCTCCAAAACAGGCTTTCAAGTTGAGCCCAAGCCTCGAAGTGTGAAGCCCAACTAAAACCATAGTTAAAGTAGGATTATGATTCACTTGTATTTAGTTTATTATTATTAATTAGAATCTTACTTAGAGTGGGATGAGGATTAAAAACATTATAAATAGGTTAGGAGAGCTGAACACATGGGAGAGGGAGAAGGACAGCAGCAATCCATTCAAATTCAAGAGCAAGGCATCACCCAAGTTTCTTCCTTTACTCTTTCATGTTTTCTTATTTTATCATTATGTGTTTTCTCTTCATCATGTGTAACTAAACCTCATTCTAGGGCTAAGATGTAACCTGATCTGATTGTATAGACAATTTGAGGAAGTTATGATAGTTAGGTTTTATTCAATTGAGATTTACTTTTCTGCACTTTACTCTTGATTAATCTGGCCAATTAATTAAGGGAAATTTGTGGTTTAGCTATGAGACTGACCGGAGATTAGTTAATATAGACCTAGAAAATTAAATCCATAGTGGAGCCAAGGATAGACTAGTACTGAGGACCCTGTGTAGCCACATGGAATTAGGGCATTCCTCTAATCTCCCTAAAGGGATGTCCATAGATCTTAATGCAATTATAGTTGTTACAACTCGCACAGACCAGTAGTAGGGTTGGTAATTGTAATTAGATTTGATCTGACCTAATACCAAGGTTGATTAATTATATTAGGGAATCTTGGCTAGTAATTGATAAGTCTATAACTGCATAACTGAATCAAGGAAGTCTATACATGAAGATTGTGGTGAAATCTGAATCCGTAGATCTCTCATCATTGCTTTCTAAATCAATCTTGCTATATATATTTCTGTTATTGCTTATTTACGTTCTGAAATTAATTACCTTGTCTATTTCATCACAATCCGATCACTTGAACAATACTGGAGTTATTATTCTAGTAATTAATAACAATCCCTTCGGTACGACAACCCTCAGAATACTTGCTCACTACACTGATAGTATACACTTACATTGTGTTCCAAATCATCATACATTGTTCCACATAGACACACCCATTCATGCCCCATATTTATTCCAATTCCAGCCACTCGCGCCATTCATCTAAGGAACAATCATGAAGCATGTGATTATATGCTAGATTTGCAAATTTGCACTGTTGTAGTTTTCTTTCCCAATGCAAGGGATAAAAAATTAGTTATTTAAAATATAGTTAACTTTGTAACATTTTTCCCATTAAAAAATTTAGAGTAACTAAAATACTCATTGGTTTAGTTAGAGTAACCAAAACATTTAAAATCCGATAAAAAATTATAAAACATATATTTTACAATAGAAATTTTTTGACATATTTAACAAATCTAAGAAATATTTTTCTCATCAAAATCAATTAACGGATTGATTAAAATTCCCATGAGCTAACATGGGACACCTCCACATTGCTTGCAAATCTCCTCCATGATTGATTTCTCATCAGATCTAAGCTGGTGCTGCTTGAAAAGCATATTGTAAGAATCTGTTGGAGTGCCCCTAGCTCGATATGTGTACAACTTGAAAAGTTTAACAGGCGAGACATCATTATCACCCTTCCATTGTAGTTATTCTGAGGTAATGTCTCCTTAACTGAGGTCCAATTTTCCTGCAAGGAAATATTATCCAACATAAGAAACTCCTTCTCGGTCAAGAACGAGGAGAGTGTCTTTCTCAAAGAAGCCTCATTCATTGTACTTGCATTGCTTGGTGGACATGACACTGGCTGCATTTTGCTGAACGAATTCAACATGTCTCAGAAAACATTCGAAGTTGACTTTCCCAACATGTCAACCCATGTGTAGTAGTCAAACTATCTTTTCACTTTCTTGTAAATAGCTTCTGCAAGATAGGTTTTCCTAATCCCTACTACTCCCATAACAACTATAGTCGAGAGATCGGATTTCTTTTCGGTGTAAAATTGCACAAGCTTCGTCATCTCCATGTCTCTTCCCACCAGTTCTTCAAGCTTTGGGATGCCATGATCAACGTGAAATGATGCATTTTTACATTCATCAGATGATTGGACAGTAATATTATGCTCTGAAGGCAATTTCTAAAAGTGCAAGTAAATAAGTCCTAAAGGGGGTGAATAAGACAAATAAAAATTTTCGTTGAATAACTGTTAGTTTTCATAATCAAGCACAATGTAATAAGCTTAGTTTTAAACAGTATAAGCTTGATTATAAAAACTTCACAGTTTTTAAGGGTAACAAATTAGAGTTAAATATTAAGCAGAAATAATGTACAGGCAGTAAATATAAGCTGAATATAAAGAGTGTAGGGAAGAGAAATTGCTCAGCTATTTATAGTGGTTCGGTCATAACAAGACCTACATCCACTCCTCTCAAAATCCTTTAAGAGAGTTATCTCCACTATCTTCACTGGTTTATAGGATGCTAGCAACCTTTACAGCTACACAGCAACTTTCTATAAGTTTGGTTTTCTAGGATACACCAAGAACCTTTACAGCTTCGACTATGTCTTTTACAGACTATGTCTACCCTCAACAGGGTTACAACAAAGAGTATTAAAGCGAACAACCTTTACAAAGAAATATTTTGAAGATGAAATAATCAAACAAAAAACACATGCTACTTGTTATAGTTAATATCCCAGTATACCTAGTATACCACAATGATATTCTAAATGAGAGAATTGGTGTATGAAGATGAAGAAGAAAAATAAAAACCTTGAGAACTCTAGAGAGTATTTGCAAATGAGACTTTCTTGTATTCTCTTATTTCTTCATCACTTCAAATAAGTGGCTTCCTCTCTTTTATATAGACTTGTGAAAAACTAGCTGTTAGAAAGAAAAAATAGTTGTTGGACCTGACCAGATTTCTTTTGCATTTAATATCCTTGAGCCTTGAACCTTTGTCTTTGTCTTTTGTATTCTTTTGCTCTTGTCTTCAAGTTCTTGAATTATTTTCTGCTATAAGCAACCTCTTAGCAGCATTTTGGTAGCCCAAGATTATCTTGAAGGTTGCAATCTGATTTAAAAAAATCTGTACATTTATTGCTGCATGCAAAAGTGGCTATTGCAGTATTTTCTGCTATGGGCAGCCATTTGGCAGCTTTTTGGTGGCCCAAAGATATCTTGGAAATTGCAATCTGGTTTAAGAAAAAGCCTACAAATTTTTTATTGTAAACAAGAGTGATTTTTGCCCAATATCAAAGACAAAATCATATCCACAAATCTTAAAATATAGTCTCATCAAAATCACTTGAGCTAACATTCTCTCCCTCTTTAATGATGATAAATATTTTGAGATTTGCCGAAAATCTCCCCCTAAAATGATGCTCATGCAAAAATATATGTAAGTGTAAAAACATGGTAAGAGCTCCTCCTTAAACTGACACAATATAATTTTCAAAGAGAACTCGAAATCAAGCATAATATACAATTAAGTATAAGCCAGTTGATGTAATAATCGATCAAGCATAATAATATCCAAATCAAGCATTGGCAATAAACTTAGGTTTTCTCCTAATAACATCCAGAGATTAATATGTCATATATCCATAATCATCATAATAAACTAGTATGGCAAATCTCAAGTCTTCTCCCCTTTTGTCACAACAAAAAGTGGGGAACATCTAACAAATCCAGAATTATTTAAGCAGTAATCAAGCATAAAAAGATTTAAATACTGGAAGGTGAAGAAATCATACCCAACTCACTTCTTAAGATGCAAAATCTTTCTTCAGCTAGGGGTTTGGTGAAGATGTCTACAATTTGCTCCTCAGTGCATATGAGTGAAGTTCTACATCCCTCTTTAGTACATGATCTCTTAAAAAATGATGCTTGAAGTCAATATGCTTGGTTCTAGCATGCTGTACTAGATTCTTGGCAATGTTTATTGCACTTGTATTGTCACACAGAATTGGAGTGCATTCTTATATGATTCCATATTCTTTAAGTTGTTGTTTCATCCATAAAATTTACGCACAACATTGACCGATGCTATATATTTGGATTCAATAGTAAATATTGATACGCTTGATTATTTTTTACACTGTCAGCTTACTAAGGCATTTCCTAGAAACTGGCATCCTCCGCTTGTGCTCTTTCTATCAACCAAGCATCCAACATAGTCTTAATCTGTGTAGCCTACCAAATTGAAATAATTGTTTCTTGGATACCACAGTCTAACATCCTCAGTTTTAGCCAAGTATCTGATTATTCTTTTCACAGCTTACAGATGAGGTTCTTTAGGCTTGACTTGAAATCTAGCACAACAACATACACTACATAGAATATCTGGTTTGCTTACAATGAGATAAAGTAGTGACCCTATCATGCCTCTGTATAGCTTCTGATCATCATTTTTAGCTGCATCTTCTGATGTAAGCTTGGTTGTTGTTGCCATAGGTGTTGACATTCCTTTTGCTTTTTCCATTCCATACTTCATGATAAGCTCTTTGGTGTACTTTAATTGATGAATGAAAATACCATTTGAGAGTTGCTTGATCTGAAGCCCAAAGAAGAATGCTAATTCTCCCATCATGCTCCTTTCAAACTCACTTCTCATAAACTTTCAAAATCCTTGCATAAAAACTCATTAGTAGCACCAAAAATAATATCATCCGCATAAATTTGCACTACTGAAATATCATCATTGAAAGATTTAGTAAAAAGAGTGGTGTCAACTTTTCTTTTTGAAAAGTCATTTTTTAAGAGAAATGTGCTTAGCCTATCATACCAAGCTTTTGGAGCTTGTTTAAGACCATAAAGAGCTTTAGAGAACTTGTAAACATGGTTTGGAAAATCCTCATTTTCAAAGTCTGGAGGTTGTCTAACATAAACTTCTTCATTTATAAAACCATTTAAGAAAGCACTTTTCACATCCATTTGAAAAACTTTAAAACAAACAAAAGCAAGTAGCACGTGAATAGCTTCAAGCCTAGCTACTGGAGCAAAAGTTTCATCAAAATCAATACCTTCTTGTTGACTATACCCTTGAGCTACCAATCTAGCTTTGTTTCTTACCACTTTTCCTTGTTCATTCAGCTTGTTTTTAAATACTCATTTTATTCCAATGACATCTTGATGCTTAGGTGGTGGAACAAGCTTCCAAACTTCATTTCTTTCAAATTCATTAAGCTCCTCTTGCATAGCCATGATCCATGATTCATCTTCAAGAGCTTCATCAATCTTCTTGGGTTCAACTAAGGAAACGAAGCAATAATTTGTGACTTGATTTCTTGTTGAAGCTCTAGTCTTCATTACTTCATTTATATCTCTAATTACATCATCAAGTTTATGATCTACTTGTACTTGTTGTTCGTATGAAACATTGTCTTTGTTTAATAGTTCTTTAGGTTGTGTAAAGACTTGATCAGCTTTAATGTTCTGATTTGAATCAGGTATATCGTTTGAAGCTTGATTTTGATCAGGTCAGCTTGGTTCCTACAAATCTTGATTTTCCTCAAAAGCAACTTTGCTTATGGGAATACTGTTAGATTCATTAAATACAACATGTATGCTTTCCTCAACTGACCTAGTTTGCTTATTATAAACTCTATAAGCTTTACATGTTAAAGAGTAGCCTAAAAATATTCCTTCATCCGATTTGGCATCAAACTTGCCCAAAATATTTTTACCATTGTTGTGAATGTAGCATATGTAAACAAAAGCACAAAAATAACTTACATTAGGCTTTCTTCCCTTCCATAGCTCATATGGTGTTTTCTTTAAAATTGGCCTAATCAAGCAACGATTTAAAATGTAGCAAGCTATATTTACAGCTTCAGCCCAAAAGTGTTTCGCAACATTGTTTTCACAAAGCATAGTCCTTGCCATTTCAACCCATGTTCTATTTTTCCTTTCAAAAACCCATAGGAGAGGAGAAATTTTGGTGGATTCCATTGATTTTCACAGAAATCTTTGAATGCTTGATTTTCAAATTCTCCACCATGATCACTCCTGATAGAATAAATTTTTAAATTCGTTTCATTTTTAACTCTTTTCGAAAACTTTTTGAAAATACTAAAAGTTTCTTCCTTATGAGCCAAGAAGCATACCCATGTAAATCTAGAATAATCATCAGTAAAACAAAACTATATCCTTTTCCTTATATGCTCAAAGTTGACATAGGTCCAAACAAATCCATATGAAGGAGTTCAAGAGTTCTTTTAGTAGACAGCTCCTTCTTGTTTTTAAAAGAAGATTTTATCTATTTTCCTATTTGACATGCAGCACAAATATTGTCTTTTTTAAAATATAGCTCAAGCAGTCCAGAAACAAACTTATGTTTAGATAATTTTGAAATCAACTGCATATGTGCATGACCAAGTTGTTTATGCCATAAAGAGACATTTTCAACTTGGGAAACTAGACAAGTTTCATTTTTGAAAAAAAAAAATCATTGTTAGCTTATGCTCATGAAGTTGTGCTTTAAGCCCTTCACGTAGTAGACATCATTCACAAGAAGATTTGGGGTGAGCTTGATTTTTCCTATACCAAGAATTCTTCTTTTACTATCATCTCCAAATTGTACACTTTCCATGTTTTGTTCCTGGAATTCTACGAACATATCCTTATCCCAAGTCATGTGGCATGAACAGCCACTGTCAAGATACCAAATTTTCTTCCTTGACATGTGCTTTTTCTGTCATGTGAAAAATCAAGCTTAGGTACCCATGCTTGCTTGGATCCTTGGGGTATCTTTTCACATTCTTCTTGTAGTTACATTGATAGGCATAATGACCAGCCTTATTGCAATAATTACAAGTAGTTTTTGAAAGCTTGATTTTGAAAAATGGATTTTCATATCCCAAACTATTTCTCTAGAAAGCTCTATGTAAGTCATGCTTCTGCATGCCTACTAACTTATCGAGATTTTGCTTGCCTTTTATAAAAATAACTAAATCATTTGAAAGCAAGCTTAACTTTTAAAGCTTCATTTTCCAAAGTAGTTTTTTAGAAACTTTTTCTTTTTACTGTAAATCCTCGATAAGCACTCTATCTTTTTCAAAAACAATACGAATTTCACCAAGTTCTTTTTCAAGAACCTTGATTTTATCTTTTCTAATGGAAAGTTTGGAAAGAAGTTTTCTAACAATTTCAACAATCTCATCATATGCGCTACATAATTCATCATAAAAGAGTGGTTGGTCATTTATCTCATTTTCAGAAGCACTCTTATCTGTCATGGCCATGAGGCAGATTTCTTCATCATCACTAGATGATGAGTCTTCGTCACTCCATGCGGCATATGCCTTTTTCTTATTTTTCTTGAAGTTCTTCTTTTTCTTCTATGAATACTCAAGTACTTTGTGTCCAGGCTTTCCACAAGTGTAGCAGGTGATTTCGTCTTTGTCTCCTTCCTTCTTAAGCTTCTGTTTGTTGTCATCTTTGTTGTGCTTAGTTTTAAACCCAAGCTTATTGAATGAAGCTTGTTTTCTGAATCTCCTTCTCTATAATATTTTTGTAACTTTTCTGGATGGTAGAGCAACATCATCATCACTATCATTGTCTAAAGACAAGGATGTGACCGCAAGAGCTACATCTTTCTCATTTTTCTTCCTTTTGGTTGCTCTTACTTCTTCATAGTGATTTCTTCAGCTTCTAGTTCTCCCCAAAGCTCATCAACAGTCAAGTTTGAATTTTTTTTGTTTGTTTAAGTACATATCCTTTCATTTCCTACTTATCGGATAGACTTTTGATAAGTTTCTTCACTTGTTCCTTTTGAGTAATGCTTCTTCTAAGTAGCTTGAGCTAGTTTACTATATGGAGAAATCTTCTGAAGTATTTTTCTATAGACTCTCCATCTGCCATGTGAAACAACTCATATTCACCAGCATATACATATATCCTTGATTCTTTAACCACGGATGTTCCTTCATGTATGCTTTGTAGTATATCCCACATTTCCTTGGCCGTGTTGCAAGTTAAAACAACCTTATACTCCTTCGAGCAAATAGCATTTGAAAGCATATATTTAGCTTTCAAGTGTAGTGAAGCCCTCCGCGTGTAGTCATCAAGCTCCTTTGGAACTCTCACTCTATCTACTTCTTTTGTTGGCTCTTCATAGCCAATTTTTATGATGCTTAAGTGTTCAAAATTATTTGAACTCAAACATTTCCATATGGTTTCTCCAGTGGCTGTAAAATGATCCATTGAAGTATGGAGGCTTGTTGCATGAGTTTCCAACTTTAAAATCTTCCATAGCCTTGCACAACCTAGGATCTCAAACTCAAGAATGTTAGTCCAATAACAGAGCATAAAGCTCTGATACTAAATGAAAGTGCAAGTAAATAAGTCCTAAAGGGGGTGAATAGGACAAATAAAACTTTTCGAGGAATAACTGTTAGTTTCCATAATCAAGCACAATGTAATAAGCTTGGTGTTAAACAATATAAGCTTGATTATAAAAACTTCATAGTTTTTAAGCGTGATAAATCAGAGTTGAATATTAAGCAGAAATAATGTACTGGTGGAAAATAAAATTGAATATAAAAAGTGTATGGAAGAGAAATTGCTCAGCTATTTATAGTGGTTCGGTCATAACAAGACCTACATCCACTCCTCTCAAAATCCTTTGAGAGAGTTATCTCTACTATCTTCACTGTTTACAGGATGCCAGCAACCTTTACAGCTACACAGCAGCTTTCTATAAGCTTGGTTTTCTAAGATATACCAAGAACCTTTACAGCTTAGACTATGTCTTTTATAGACTATGTTTACTCTCAACAGGGTTACAACAAAGAGTATTAAGGCAAACAGCCTTTACAAAGAAATATTTTGAAGATGAAATAATCAAATACAAAACATGTGCTGATTGTTACAGCTGATATCCCAGTATACCCAGTACACCAAAATGATATTCCAAATGAGAGAATTGGTGTATGAAGATGAAGAAGAAAAATAAAAACCTTGAGAACTCTATAGAGTATTTGCAAATGAGGCTTTCTTGTATTCTCTTATTTCTTCATCACTTCAAATAAGTGGCTTCCTCTCCTTTATATAGACTTGTGAAAATCTAGCTATTAGAGAGGAAAAAATAGTTTGAGTAAAAATTCTGACCAAATTTCTTTTGCATTTAATATCCTTGAGCCTTAAATCTTTGTCTTTCTCTCTTGTGTTCTTTTGCTTTTGTCTTTAAGTTTTTGAATTATTTTCTGCTGTAAGTAACCTCTTAGCTGCTTTTTGGTGGCCCAAAATTATCTTGAAGGTTGAAATCTGATTTAAAAAGTCGGCACATTTATTGTTGTATGCAAGAGTGGCTACTGCAATATTTTCTGCTATGGGCAGCCCTTTGGTAACTTTTTGGCAGCTTTTTGGTGGCCCAAAGATGTCTTAGAAATTGCAATCTAGTTTAAGAAAAAGCCTTCAAATTTTGTGCTGCAAATAAGAGTAATTTTTGCCCAATATGCAAGACAAAATTATCTCCACAAATCTTAAAATATTATATCATCAAAATCACTTGAGCTAACAATTTCTCTGTAATAAACCATATATTTTCTAACCCCCATGACGGCAAACTTGTGCTACTTTTTGATGGGGAAATTTTAGTAGTTTCTTGTCTTGTACTTCCTTCTCTTTCTTCATGTTTTTGCCCACATTTTTTTTGTGCAATTATTTCCATTTTGTTATCCTTTTGCTCTGGTGTAGACCCAAGTTGCTCAGACTTTCCCCGAAGAGCCATGTTCAATTCATTGAACTCCTTACACACTTTGTCCAAGAACTTCTTTAATAAATCCAAGAAATTTTGTTTGGTATCTCAAAAAAATGCTAAAATTAGTGATAAAAGTTTTCATCCTGAAGGAAATCTCGCATCTTGACCGAAATTTCCTAAACTCATGGTTGGATGAACCAATTTTACCACTTCTTTGCTTTGACATTAGGAAATAATATGAGTCAGTCACATCTTCTACCACTTCGACAAGATTTATAATGTTGGAATATACCATAGCCGCTGAACCATCCGGGTTGCCCTTCCATTCAGAGTCGTCAAAAAATGAATCCAACACCGTCTCAAATGTTATCTGCATTTTATGCAGACACTGTGATGCTTCTTCATTATCTACTTCTTTTAGATAGCCATTCAATTTTCTGAGAAGTTTGTGGTCGTTCAGCCATTGTTATTTTTGGTATGCTTATTAAACTAGGACTCTGCTTCTGTACAAGAATCACATAATTGCTATTTTTTAGTGTGGCCATAAATGATGCAAGAAAACAAAACAAAGGCACATAACCAACAACAGAAATTTACATGATTACAGTTAGATGGAAGAGCATAAGAAATGAACAAAGTGCACTCAAGTGTTTGGGGAGAAGGTTAAATCTCATATATAAAAGTGCAAAAGCCTTATTTTTAAGAGTTGTACTATTATATCAAACCATTTCTTCTATTAGGAACATAGTTACAAGCAATGTGGTACACTTCCCAGTAAGAATTTTGGTATTTGGTAGATTAGTTAGATATATATACATAGTATGAAGGGGCTATATTAGTTAGTTAGCTACCTATTGGTACATTAAAAAGTTAGCACAAATAACAAATAATAATGCATCAATAATCTATATAATCTTTAAAATGTAGTAGAGATGATAATTTTCTCCAAATGGATGGGACTCGATAGAGATTTTCTTTGGGGCAAAGATTTGGGGGAAGTTTTCTTCAATGGAGAGGGGACGAGATTACACTTCTCTCCCATAGAGATCTCAAATTAATAAAAGAGAAAATCCCCGTTTATCGCCTAACACTAACCTCGCAAACAATTACCCCTTAACACTTTAAGTTTCCTAATTTAAACCCTGAGACTTCAAACGTTTACCAAATCGAACCCTTTGTCCACCTTCATCACCACCCACTAATGGTTTTCTCCTACGTGGCAAGTTAAGCAACTAATGTGGTTGTTAATGTGTGACGTGGCGAAGGAACTTGGCTGAAGTGGCGAAAGTTGCTCCAAAACACAAGGTTTCTTGTCATTTCAATTCACCTCTTCTCCTACCATAGCCTGCTGTTGCAAAAATGGCCAATTACTTGAAGCTGCAACCTAACCGTAGCATGGACATCATCCATAGCTCGCCATTGCCGAAATGGCTAATTACTTGAAGCTGCTGCCCTATTTGTTCGCATGAGAGAAGTTGGGATTGAACCCAATAATATCACTTTTGTTACACTTCTTTTCTGCTTGTGCTGACTATCCCTCAGATAGTGTGTCATTTGGGACTGCCATATATGCAAACACCCAAAAATTGGGCTTGGACATGAAAGATGTCATTGTTGGTACTACGTTGATAGATATATACACAAAATATGGTCTGAGTGAATTTAGCTAGATTCATATTTGATCAATTGGGTGTTAAAAATTTGGTGTCTTGGAACATAATAATTGATGGGTATATGAGAAATGGGGAATTTAAGGATGCTATCGAGCTATTTGATGAAATGCCCCTTAAGAATGCAATTTCTTGGACTGCTCTCATTAGTGGGTTTGTGAAGAAATATTATCATGAGTAAGTGCTAGAATGCTTTCGAGAAATGCAGCGACAACGTTAGGATTTATAACTCAACAACAAGGATGGCACCAAATGAGATACATTTTGGTTGACTGAGTTGCAGAAAGGGCAAAACGGCATCGTGTAGTTTTGCACTAATTTTGCTTTCGGATCTGAGTTATGTATCTAGCTAATGATTCCAAAAGCCTCAGCGTTTCAATCTTCGAGTTTATGGCCCCTTTTGCAGAATGGAAACTAACGAAGATAAGCAATCGCGACTGTTGTCAAAAATCGGCGCGTGAACTCATTTTTTGGCTTCGCTTTCTTGCATAATCAAACCCAAAACTCTAATTGCGATTTCTAGAACACCAATCACATAGCGATTCTTGCTGAAAACCCAAACCACTTCGGAATCAAAAAGGTTGATGAGGCGGTGAACAACGAGGTTGGGGATGAAATCCTTAAAGGGAAGGACTTGCTTCATGGTGGGACACGTGTCCTGACCAGATTCCAGCTAGTTCTGGATGCTATAACAATCCTACGTGGTAGCCACATTCCCCATTAACGTTTACGTCAGTGCTTAATGTACCATATAAGTAAAAATCGATAGTGAACAATGACGATGGGTTCGATTTAATAAAGGTTTGAAGTCTTAGGGTTTAAATTAGGAAACTTTAGGTGTAAGGGAGGTAAAATAAGGTTTTCTTTTAATAAAAATATTAAAATATCTTTAAATTTAACATATAATATATATATATATATATATATATATATATATATTAAAGATAGAGTATTTTTATAATTTTATAAATTATTTTTATATTAAATTAATTTTATTTAATTAAAATATTAAATTTTATATAAAAATATTTTTATAAAAATTGTCCACAAGGACCTGTACATCCTCGACTCCTCGTAAGGATCAGAGGTGGAGAACTATTTTTCCCCAATGTTATGGCCGTTGATGGGATGAGAAAAAAATTTGCGGCAAAAATTGGGAATAGGTATCATATTTCCACCCCCATCCTGTTCCGTTGCCCTAAAAATTTGCGGCAAAAATTGGGCATAATTAAATCCCATATTACTCTAGTAATAATCCATCACTACACCGTATATTATAAATCTCTTTCTATTATACAGAACCGATTATTGACGACTCTCTCAATCGAGATTGTACATAAAGAATATAAATATAAAACCTAATGATGATTCTTCTTAAGTTATCCTAAAAGCAATCCCACCAATGCACGCACTTCAACTATTGCTTTCAAGAAGAATAAAATCCCTCATCCGTTTTAGAGTTCAATGTATTCAACCACAATTGAGTGTATATATATATATATATATATATAGGCATACTAACATCATTCTTGCTAAATTTCTTTCAACATACTTTAATTTCTATATTATATATACTATTATAAACGAATTTTCCTCGTTGGTATTTCCTCTTTTATTTTTCATTTTAAATTATATAAAAAATGATTGTGATAGAACTCAAAATCTTATATTTACTAACATCATCGTTAGCGAACACAAACAAGAATATGTAAGACTAAATATTTTTGATAAACAAAATATATCGCAACTTGATCTACATATTTTAGCTTAAATGGTCATTACGTTACCTAGATTAATTTGGGAAATTTCTTGAATCTTATATTCCAATCCAGCAATCTGCTTTGAATCTGGTAAATATTGTCGATGCTTTTTGGAGTTAGAAAAATGAGGGAGGGGGACCAAAGGGTGCCTTGTTAACAAGAAACATACGTTTGAATCCAACATGAATATCACATATCTGCTTAATTTAAAAAAAGACAATGGTACTGGATAAAAATATTATGAGGTACTGGACAAATCTTTTATTTTTTGTTCATCAAAAAACTAGAAAACAAAAATTTTGTTCATAGTACAAAAATTTAAAAAGATAAATTTAATCTTACTTTCTCTATCCAAGCCTTTAAACAGTCGAGCCTTCCAACAAGTAATAGGCTTGATTAAAATAAATTAAAGTCTATTTCACTATTTATACACTAATACTTTTTTTTTCTCCTACAAAATGACAAAAAAAGACCTATAATACTAGATTTTAATTATTATAGTTTCAAAAATATAAAGCAAACATTTATTCCAAAATTTAATGATTTTTAGAATATTAGATTTTAAAAATTCATTATCAATTTTTTTATATTATGCAAAATGAATTTATGCAATATCTGGATTATTATTTTTTTATAATTTTAATTTTGTAAAATCCAAAACTAAGAATTTTTAATAATAAATATTGTATAACACAGAGGATATTATAGTAAATTTTATATTATTCTGTCTAATACTTATGCTAATCAAATAGTAAACAGTACACAAATTTTTGTCTTGTATATTAACTAATAAACAATAAACAGGATTAAAAATTATCTTATAACTTATTACTTGTGTTGTGTTGTTTTATTTATATTATTTTATACTATGTATCAAACAAAGGTTTTATTTAAAAATAGCACTTACAGTCATTTAGAGTTGCTGCAGATCATAGCAAAGCCGTGAAATTTAAACAGGAAGATGGTGTTGGAAGAAGACTCTTATCAGAATAAATTGGTTCCAAGATGAAACTTCAAAGATCTGATGGGATCCTTTGCGTAGAAAATACGCGAAAAACAGGATTTTAGGATTCAACGGAGCAAAGAATCAACGGTTTTCTGAAAAACTGAATTTACTAAACATGGATTGGAAAGGATACACCCAATATACTTACAGACTTGATAAGCGACCGATCTGATTATATTGATTTATTCATGCAAACGTGGATTTTAGGATTCAACGGAGCAAAGAATCAACAGTTTTTTCTGAAAAACTGAATTTACTAAACATGGATTGGAAAGGATACAGCCAATATATTTATAGACTTGATAAGCGACCAATCTGATTATATTGATTTATTCATGCAAACGTTTTTATTATTATAGACTTAATAAAATTTTATGCCATGCGCCAAATTATGTCATTGCATAAAATTTGTTAGAATTTAATAAAATAATATTATATATCAAATTATTTAAATTTTAAACTAATATCAATACAATAATGTAAGATTTGGCACAAATAATAGAAAAGAGGATTTTGTCCTCATAATATAATATATTAGGTATTGGTTCGAGGAAACGTTAGGTGTTTCAATATTATAGTTTTGTTTGCTGGTGGTTCTATATTATATTAATATCATCATTATTTTCTATATTATACTACTATAAAGGAAGTTTCCTCGTTACATCCTAAAAGGTTCCATTTAATTTTAATATATACATCTAGTCTCTCTCTCTCTCATGATTTGAATTGGGGCCAACATTAATTATATTATATCATGACGCTTCGATGAAGGATTTCTCCGTTATATCATCCCTGTATATATAGATCTACTCTCTCTGTCTCTGTCTCTCTCTCTCTCACACACTCATACCCAAAGTTATTAAAAAAATAGCTAAATAAATGAAAAGCTCTTGTAAACATTCAGCCATCATTTTCCATTTCAATATTTTTCTTAAGGGTAGTTTAACCCCATCCTATATCATAAAATTCTGAAACATTTATACTTCCACCTGCTACCAAAAAAAAAACCATTACCTGTAACTTGTATCTTTGGTTTTTGCTTTTAATAAATTAACTCATTTAATTATTTGAATTATGAATTACATGACTGTTTATCATTCCTTTTTCTTTCTCATATCTGTTCTCTGGTTTCCTACCTCAGCCCACGTATATAGAGACAGATATTATGTGGATGTTTTATCTTCATTAAAAATAAATGAAAATTAATTTTGTTTTCTTGCAAAATGCATATCCATAATTCCATATATAAATTATTCTCAAAAACAATCACTACTTGTAACGAGATGGCTATTGATTGACACAAATTTATTTATTAATCATAAATTTAGGATATTATAGTTGATATAGACCAAAACCAATGGACTAATTTTTATATTTAGGCTCAACCTAATAGACAATTAAGAATTAGGTAAAATTACAAAAAGACTCTTCTTAAATTTATATAAAAGTCACATTATAACTGAAAGGAGTAAGTAATTTTATTTCTAACATAAATTCCTAGATTCTCACTATCTAATAGTTCAAACACTGACTTGACCATTGGAGGTCCAGATCGGGCCTTAACCTTCTTTTTCTCTATTTGTAAGACCAATAGAACCTAACTGGACTTGAGTCGCTCCCAACCAAAAAAGTTGTTAACAACAATCGGTCCAGAGAGCATAAATCAGACATGCAACCTTTAGATACCATGACAAAATTGGAGTCTCTATACTCCTTAGAAAGATGGACCTAGCAATATACATTTCACTCTTAAAACACCCATCCAACCTCCATTGAGTATCCAAAATGACTAGCAACCCTAAACCAACTTAACCGGCCAGCCCTCGATTAGTTTGGCCATTATGATGGCCTATCTGAAAGCAATGATGAGGGAAATAAAGGATTTAAGGGAGCAAAGACTTCAACATTAGAAGGAAATTCAAAAAAGTCCAATTGAAGAAGGAGGCACGTACTCAAACTAAAGAAGAACATGCTACCTCGTATTCCTCAAACTACACTACCCTGAGTCAAGCAGATAGTGTCGAACTAATAGTTACTCTTCCCTCTAGTAACACTAATCATTAGGGAGCCAACCTCCATGTACCACTACCCTCAACAAGATAAGCCAAGCATCCATTCACCCCCAATATAATGACATATTCCCTTTTACTTCAAACAACCTATCATAGACCCATATGATAGATAAACAAACCTAGTGGAGCAAGTGTATAATTTTGAGAACGTAATGTTAATTTCAAGAGTAGATGATGAAATTAATTATAGAACTTTCCCAATTTCTCTCCAAAAAACCGCCTACAATGGTTCAACAATCTACTTCATTTGTCCATATCCAATTTTAATCAGTTGATTGAGCTTTTCATAATTAGGTTTTCTATTAGCATGGCCTCATAGAAGACATGCAATCCTAGCCACCCTTCAGCAAGAGAATGACAAACCTTTAAAAGAGTACATTCAGAGATTCACCACCTTGTCTCTTCAGATCAAGGATCTTAAAAATGAAGTCACCATGAACACCTTGATAGCTGGTCTACAAAAGGGTAGATTCAAGAATTTGAACCAACTTGATACACTCCAAGGTCTACTTCAATTAGCTAGAAAATACACCAACTTAGAAGTGGTGGAAAAAAAAAGAACGAACTTGGCTTCATCACTATAACTACACACTGTTAATAGACCAAAAGTACACATCCTGCATGAGATATGCTAGACTAGTTTGGCACAACTATCCTTTTTGATCAAAGCTCGAATGGGAGTAAATGTTAAGAAATATTACAAATATCATAGGAGCTCAAGGCATGACACCAAAGAATGCCAGGCACTTAAAGATTTTATTGAAAATTTGATAATAAAAGGACATATGCATAGATTCAAGATAGAAAATGAATCAACCTAGAGGATTGCAGGACATAGACAACTTAGAGGTCAAGAACGTCCCCAATAAAAACAGCGAGATAGATCTATAAACCAAAGAAAGACTCCTAGATCCACTGCTAATCAAAGTGGAATATCCAGGATTATAAACATAGAGGGTTTGCCACAAGAAGGCCAACTACTAGGGGCAAGAGAGGCATTTAAGGGTAGAAAAAAGATATCATTACACTGGAAAGCTGCAAAGAAAGTGATGAGGTACCTTTAAGGGATAAAAGACTACATGCTTTTGTATAGACGAACTGATAATTTAGAAGTGATTGGCTATTCTGATTCAGACTGTACTAGCTGTATTGATTCACGGAAATCAACATCCAGTTACATTTTCATGCTAGCCGGTGGAGCTATATATTGGAGAAGTGCAAAGCAAACTTTGACTGCCACTTCCACTATGGAGGCTGAGTTCGTATCTTGTTTTGAGGCTATCTCGCATGGTGTATGGTTGAAGAGTTTCATGTTTGGGCTTAGAGTTGTGGACTCTATTTCTAAGCCATTGAGGTTGTACTGTGACAACTCAGCTGAGGTATTTATGGCTAAAAACAACAAAAGCAGTAATCGAAGTAAGCATATTGACATAAAGTATTTAGCCATAAGAGAACGTGTTAAGAAAAAGAAAGTGGTCATTGAGCACGTTAGCACTGAGTTAATGATTGCTAATCCTTTGACTAAAGGCATGCCACCAAGAAATTTTAAAGATCAAGTAGTATGAATGGGACTTGGGTCCATGATGTAATATTCGTTGTAAGAACGATCTTGTTAATGAAACTTTATTTATGATGTTTTCTCATTTCAATTTTGTGCACATATTGACTTATTTATTTTGAGAAATATCATTTAGTTTGGACCTAGAATAAACATATGGTTTATTCATTAAGTTTGAGAGCTAGTGTTGAAAGACTTTATATATTGTAATACAGGGAAGATAATACTCACTATAAGAGGACTTATCACCATGATTCGTATATTTTTTCTATGAATGCTGAATTATATGGACCAAGTGGGAGAATTTTGGAATCAAACGTGGTGTTAATCATTTCACCCACGTTCAAACGTGGTATCCCCGACATCCCGCGTTAGAACCTTTCAAAAGGTGGTCTATATTTTCAAAAGGTGGTTCATATTTTTTACCACGTTCACACACGTCTCAACTTCTTCATGATGGGTAGAGGAGTATAAAAGGTGTGCTTCGGCTCTCTGTTGGTCACTAAGCTTACTCCTGACTTAAGAAAACAGCACCATCGGGTTGAGGGAGTGAAATGTAAAACAATTTTC